>OY856412.1:1268341643-1269685393 GCA_963693085.1 Alisma plantago-aquatica | reverse complement strand
GTTCAACACCTCTAAGGTCGGATATTCTTACAAAACCGACCTTAAAGGCCTCCTCGGTCGACAAATTCGTCTACCGATATCTATTCTGGATCCAGATTGTTCATGCATGTATAAGCACATCTAGCGTCGAATATGCACTTATAACCGACCTTAGAGCCTTCCTAGGTCGACCTATATTTCGACCGACACCCTCGATCGACAAATTCGTCGACCGATATGTACCTCTAAGGTCGGTTTTTTCCATAAAACCGACCCTACAGGTCCTTATGCGAAGGAAATCTGGCTCTTTCTCGGTCGACAAATTTGTCGACTGATACCTATTCTCGATCCAGATAGTTCACGCATGTATAAGCACCTCTAGCGTCGGATTTGCACTTATAACCGACCTTAGAGCAATTTTCGGTCGACAAATCTGTCGACCGATAAAGAGTCAGTTTTCATGTGTGTAAGCAACTTTTAGGGTCGGTATTTTCTTTAAAACCGACCTTAGAAGTCAATTCGTTCGACAATATTGTCGACCGAAACATTTCGGTTGACGAATATGTCGACCGAGAAATGACTAGAAAAACCAACCGCCGTAACGGCTAAAAAATCAACCGTCGTAACGGCTAAAAAAATCAACCGTCATAACGGCTAGAATTTCAACCGTTAACGGCTATAAATACGATCGTTGACCTCCCAACGGCTCTTTTTTCGATCGACCATTGGACGACCGATTGATGACCGTTGCGGCCGTCGGTTGACAAATCGTCGACCGAAATTGGCTCTGTTTTGCTATAAATAGCACCCAAAATGATCCATTTCTTCACACCTTCACATTCTCACTTCTCTAGCTCCTCTCTAGTGTATTCTTGTGAAAATCTTCAGCTTCTCTACATCTAATTCTTGCTTGCTTTTTCTCCATTTCAAAGCAACGAAATGGCTTCATCATCTATGCACGGAAAGAAGCAAGTTGCAGGTAGGAAAGGAAGGATGGGTGTTGCACCGTTGCCGTTCATCAACAACGTCCCTTTCATCGACCAAGTTGTAGGCGACCGCTACCTCAGGCTCTCCGCAAAAAACTCCTCTTCCACGACGGTCGGTCGACGTCATGGACTTCAAAACATTGTCGATTTGGAAGAACTTTTCGAGGTGCAACATTTGACTAATTTTCTAAATCCCTCCTTCCCTTCCTACTCCTCCAAAATAGTTAATGAATTCTATGCCAATTTAGCCGAACATCCTGACTATGATTCCTTCTCCTCTCTGGTTGGTGGGTATGGATTTCATTTCACTGAGGAGGGTATTCTTGATATGCTTGACATAGATATAGAAGAATATAAAAATTTTATTTATCTCACTAGAGGAACTCCACTCAACAAACTCTCCCAAGATAACACTGCAATTAGCCTTAGTGATGTCAAAACAGCCATCCTTCAATCCTATACGACTTGTCATGAAGATAGGGGTACCTATTATGCAATAAATTTAAAACCTGAAGCTAGGATCATAAATCTCATTGTTGCCACCAATATCCATCCTAGAGCAAAACAATCTGAGGTACCCACCTTTCGTATGTACCTTATGTATGCCATTCTCAAATCTATTCCCATAAACTTTATTCATATCATCATTAAGAATATGTTTGAGTTTTCTGGCAATCCACCATATGCCGACTTTGTATGCCAAATCATTCAACATTTTCTTAAGAAGAATATTGAGGACGACTTAGGTTACACATGGGATAGAAAACCCCAAAAAATAAGTAAAAATATGGTGGAAAAGATGGGAATTGACTTTGGCCACAAAAGGGCTAGGACTGAAGGGGAGACATCCACCCAAGACATACCTCCACCACCTCCTCCTACCAACCTACCCTATGATCCCATCCAAAACACCCTAACCTACATTGCTGGATCCCAATATCATCTAAGTAGACAATTAGATTATAGCCACCATGCCATGACCTACTTAAACCAAAGGATGCAAACCCTCTCTCCAAATCAACCAGATGAATATCCTTATTCTCTAAATCAAGCATGATCAACCCATATAATCCCTCTTACAACTACTATCAAACTCCACCTCCACCATCTCCTGATCTCACACATACTCAGTTTTCCCCAATTCAACTTCAAGACATTACTGCCAACTTTTGCCTTGATCGTGTTCCCACCTTCTGGGAGGCTTATGCCTTAACCATGACAGGTGCCTTGGAGTGGCAGACACTGGTCAAATATTATGGAGCTGAGCCCTTTCTTGGAAAAGACCCAGACATTGATGTAATCCTTCGGTCTTTCCAGTGAGATTATGAGATATATCTTTGTAATGATGTAATGTAAATTTTTTTATAAAGCAAGTATGTCATGTTTCATCTTATAAAATGTATGGGCATTGAATTGTTATGAATGAAAGTGTTTTCCATGGCTTCATTTGGACATATACATGTTATATAAGAATATTGTTATTTCAAATGATTGAAAAATAAATTATGGATAAATTTGACAAAGCATCACTTGGTTAATCTCATACACACACACTTGGTACTTAATTTAAAACATTGAAACAGGGTTAATCTAGGTCGAAAATATTATCGACCGATACAAATTCGGTCGACAATATTGTCGACCGAGGATGACTTTAGGGTCGGTTTTTCCTTGTAACCGACCCTAGAGCTTTTTCGTTCGACAAATAGTCGACCGATTGAATTTTTGAATAGAGTTTAGTACTTTTCAAAATGTTATAAAGCATTGGGATCTCAATCTTTTGTCTCATTGTTGAAATTCACATCCCTCAATACCACCTTCATCACATTTACTGATTCTGGGTATTCAAACCCTTAGTTCATCACTAAACATGGTTATCACTTATCAGGTAACTATTACCTTCAGGTCATCTGACCAAGGTATTCAGGATATTTGTTACACAATCATCTCAATTTCATATCAACATCGTGCAATACAAAATAACATCTCTATTCCCTCATTAGGGTTAGAGTTTCCCATATTTATCAATTAGGGTTCACATATCATCATCCCATATTGAAATTTCACATAACATTATCCCATATTAGGGTTTTTACACAAAACCACCCTATATTAAGGTTTCACATAACTTTTCCATATTAGGGTTTCACAAAACATCATTCCATATAAGGGTTTCACATAACTTATCCCATATTAGGGTTCATACGACATCACTATATATTAAAGTTTCACATAACATCATTATTAGGGTTGTGGAAGCACTTTAGAGCTCCTCGGTCGACGAATTTGTCGATCGAGAACGTATAATAGGGTCGGTTATTAGAAAAACCGACCCTACAAGTGCTTCTAAGAAAGAAATCTAGCTTCATTTGGTCGACAAATTTGTCAACCGACACATTCGTTCGACGAATTTGTCGATCGAATGAAGCCAGAATTCTTTCTTAAAAGTACCTCTAGGGTCAATTTTCTAATAACCAACCCTATAGGTGTTCTCGATTGACAATATTGTCGACCGACAATATCCAGTCTAGTTATTCACACATGTATAAGCACCTCTAGGGTCGGTTATACTAAAAAACCGACCCTAGAGGTGCTAATATGAAGAAATCTTGCTCCTTCTCGGTCGACAAATCGTCGACCGAAATGTGTCAGATTTCTTTCGTATTAGCACTTGTAGCATCGGGTTTACCTATTAACCGACCCAGAGGTCCTTTCGGTCGACAAATTCGTCGATCGAGTTTGCTTAAACTACCCGACACGGGCACCGTTTATCTGTAGAGTCGGATTTTGTTTATTAACCGACACTACAAAATTTCGCTCCGTGCAAAAAGACGAAATTTTAGTCTATCTTCCTCCCGTGAAACCCTTTTTCTCTTTTCAAAACTGTCTCCCGCGGCGCCGCGAAACCCCTTTTTCACCGTTGCCGCGAAGCTCTTCTTTGCCGCCTCTCCACGCCATTGTCGCCTCTCCACGCCACCGCGAAGAGCATTGTGAAGCTCATCGTCGCCGCAAAGAGGATCGTGAAGCTCTTCGTCACCGCCTTCCCTTCTTCTTCCACGAAGCCCGTTGTTGCCGTGAAGCTCTTCTTTGCCGTAAAACTTTTCGATGTCGTGAATCTCGGCGTCGCCTCCTTCCACTCTTCCACGAAGGTCGCCGCCTCTCCGTGAACTTCTCCTCCTCCTCCACGAAGCTCGCTGCCATTTCCAAGTAAGTTCGAGCCTCCTTCATTCCTTGTTCCCCTTCATTCCCGCCCGCCGCCATTGCTGCTTCTAGGTCCATCTCGGTCGACAATTAGTCGACCGAGAGCCCACCTGCGCGCAGCGTCCAGGTCCACTCTCGGTCGACAAAATGCTGCTGAAATTTTCTTCAAAACTAAACATACATTATACAGTTACTAGTGAGATTAAATATTCAAAAATGGGATAGGTGGTACTAGCTTTATAAAGCTTGAGGACAAAGTTGTTATGGTTTAGATTTCCCTCTACTAGATCCTTATTATGTACCCTTTATGTAAACCCTTATGGGAGATGATGTTGAGGTACTTTTGTAATCTTATGCTAAATTGAATATAGTCAATATTTTTATTCAACTGCTAAACTTTGGTGTTATGATACATTCATGTTGAATAAATTGGTTTCATCCCTTTCAAGAAAATTTTTATGTTGGTGTTTGGCTTGGGATGTTGCCTTTTTTATTTTAGTAGGGAGTGGTTCCTCTCTGGGATCCCACTTCTTACAGGTAGAGTATATTGTTGCATCCAATGCAATAAAGGAGACAGTTTGGACCAAGAAGTTCATTTCATAACATGGGGTGATTCTAAGCATCAACGATGCAAATCAGCTATATTGTAACAACAATGGATCTATTTCATAAGTTAAGAAACCCATATCACATCAACATTCCAACACATACAAAGGTGGCTCCATTGCTAAGGAACCCAAATTGAATTTGTTTTCCAACATTCTGATTACTTGGGTAGGAATGATGTTTTTCTAGATACCACTCATTCCTTGTGATGTCATAGATTAGTTATGGACATTCACTGCCAATGTAACTTGGAACATATATGGTCACACACATAGGATACTACTGAAATAGGAGTTTGTTCATGATATATGTTTAACTTGATTATAAAAGTGTTAGGTATTCAATTTAAACAATAATGCTTGTAAGTTGACTAACTAGACTTTGAACCAACCGGTTCAATTAGTATTGGTAGTTAGAACTCTGAAATCACCAGTTCAGCAAGTGAGCCAATCAATTTAGATTGTGAAACGACCATTTTATTAGTCAATTCAATAGGATTGAGAATTTATGATGATGTCATCTATAAACTGATCCAATATTAATTGACAATACTATTGCTAATAGGAAACATTGTAAAATGGCCAGTTCAAGAGTTGAACCAATCAACTCACATGTGAACCGACTGGTTCAGTAGTGAACTGACTGGTTTAACGTTTGCAAGTTCTAGAAAATTCATAAAATTCCATATTTTGACTCCCTCTCAGACTAGAACTCTCGACCCTAACCCTTCTATAAACAGAGGGGTAGTTGAGGCTTTCTAGAGATACAACAATAAGCTCTGACAATTGTTGTCTTCTCACAATTGTGGTAAAGTAAGAACCCAAGTAACTTCTACCCATAAAATGGAGGAACAACAAGGGAGATATAATTAAGAGGACAAGTCGACGCTAGCACGTTGACTAGAAGGAAGAACTTTTTCTTGTTCGTTCATCTAGAATGGAAGAGTTTCTAGTGGTCCATGTAGACTACTACAGAGGTGAGGAGGTTGTTTCCACCCACTAGGAGGATGAAGTCAACCTTCATCTGTAATGATCAACCAGGAGGCCGATGCTGATGTCATCCAGGTGCAGCTTGAAGAAAGGTGCACACTGTAGCAAGGGATAGTCGTTGGACTTGCTTCAGATGCATGTATAAATCTTTCAACCCTCCTTCCCATTACATAGTTGTTGATGCAGTCTATTGTCTAAGAAAAATATGGCAGTAAAATTTTTGTTCCTCTATCGTATCAATATCATATTTTCTAACAACATATATTGCAAAAAAGTACAGTTGTCTTTAAGTTTATTAAAAGTTATTTTTCCTTCATATCAAACTCCTACAACATGATCAAAATTTCCATTCTAGGAGCCATCATTCTCCCTCCTATACCTTCTATTTGTCTACCAAATATGTGAATTATACCACAAATGAGTGATTTTGCAACTAACTAAACAAGACCCCATGGTAACGCTCACACCTGATTTAGGGTCATGCACAACACCATGAAGTTGTAGATTCTTTGTGAGGCCAGACTTTCTATGAGTGTGACTTCCAAATGATACTGGTTAGTTGAATCCTTTCTTTTTATAAACATATGATTTCTTCATGTTCCTTATTGACTAAAAAGATCGTAACACACTAGTTACCCATTTCTTCATCCATAACACCTACACAAGGAGTAAAAAACACAAGAATAGATACAACCAAACCACTAGAGACCCTAGAGTGGACAAACCAAGACTGAAAGAAGAACCCACTAATAAGTGAAATGAATTCTTCGTGATGCATGTATTGCCTTGATAGTTTCTAAGATTGATAGTTAGTGTTTGCATGGGGGGAGACTTTGTACTAATTTATCTTGTTATTTTAAATACTTCCATGAATGTTTCAATTATTTCTCTCATTCAAAAAATGTAGCTAGTGCATGTTATCTACCATATTATGATATTATATCCAACATAGCATATGCTTAGTTTACAAAAATAATTTTATTTTAGTGATAAATAGAACGATTTCAAACTTCCTTGTCAAATTGAATTGAAAATTTTCTTATAAAAGATAAGATCCTTCTATCATATCATGGTTATTCTATCATGAAAATATCATGAAGGTACAAAAAATTAACTAGGAAATTTTATATTGAATGAAATACCAATTTAATTCTTCCAAACATCTTGTTTTGGAAGAAAAAAAATTAAGATGTGGTGAAGTATAAGTGAACCCATTTCATTGTTGCAGAAAAAGGGAACTAAATGTTTTCAAATGCATAACCACTTCTTGTCTTGTTAAAAATTTCCTATCAAAGTATTATCGTCCTAGGAATTCATAACAATTATCAACATTTCATAAGAGTGTTATGGAGTTAGGCTCTGAAGACATTCAGTCACCTCTAGGGTTATTGTGAACACGTCATGTGGCTTGAGGTAATGGCTACTTTCCCGGCCTCCTCCCTAATCCTTGCAAGCATCTTTTCACATCAACCGTGGCAAGGCTTCACATGTCGTTGGGTTGCTTGGCTTTCTCTTGCATGTCCGGATCTAGATCTAGTTGGATGTGACTGCCCAAGAGCTGGTTAGGTTTATAGACACTCACTTTAATTTGTAGTTCGGTTCTCATAATTGACCGTTGCGATCACCCATTTCAACTCTACCACCAAGTCAAATCTTCGTGGTGAGCCAGCCAACTACTGGCAACTCAGAATTTAGTCAATTGTATTCGCGAACAGAGTCTACGTAGACTAGTGCGAGGGCAGTGACGAAGCCACAACCAAGCACATTGAGGCACGTGCCTCACCTTATTTTTTGTGAATTTTTTCCCAAGGACAGAACAATAAGACGATAATTAAGAAACATACGACGGCCGGTGGCCGAGCACATTTCCGCAACGCTAGTTATATGGCAACAGGCACGATGAACTACGAAGCTGTTAGTAGACGATAAGGATATTCGGTAGTTATCTATCACTATCTCTCAATTTTAATTGGACCGTCATTATTTATTTTTTGTTTTATTTGAACTGATCCAGTTGAGCTCCACACTCAAATCTGTTGTTATATAATGTTGTTCCGTATACTGCTGCAAAGCATCTTAGCCTTGGATTCACAACAAAACCCCACCCTTAAAAAAAGCAAAAGGGGGCTTCAA
Source organism: Alisma plantago-aquatica (assembly GCA_963693085.1). Taxonomy (NCBI): domain Eukaryota; kingdom Viridiplantae; phylum Streptophyta; class Magnoliopsida; order Alismatales; family Alismataceae; genus Alisma; species Alisma plantago-aquatica. The sequence continues at coordinate 1,269,677,499 of OY856412.1, read as the reverse complement.
TGACAACGATTAACTGTAACAGTCTGGAATAACATTTTCACAACGGTAATTCTGGACTATCTCCACGCTCCAATCTGCTATTACATAATGTTGTTCCGTATACTTTCGCAGAGCACCTTAGCCTTACATAATTTCGCTCCACAGTGAATTTTGTTTGTTGGTATGCATTTTACTTGCTAGAAAGGATCATATAATGGAATACGTCTCATGGTGATTGTTTTGGTTTTATAGATGTTTTTGTAAGTTCCACTTTAGTCGGGATCATGTCATCTAGTCTGCTTTATTTTCTATAACACTTCCTAGCTTTTAATAAGCAATTCATTTTCCGATACAGTTTATTCGATAAGGTTTATTCGGTTTACTTGAAGAACTAGCAATTCAAGTATGATTGAAGATGAAGAATAAAAGGGTGAGAATTTTATACTTGCACACTAGCTAATTTTAGTAGTGTTGCATTTAGTTGTATAATAAAATATCGCTCTCTTTAGGAGCACGAGGCATTGTCGCCCATGTTTTATATAAAGAAAATTCTTCTATTGTACTTTGTTTCAATTTATTTCACTTGATAATGCTTGATTGGCTAATTGGCTTAACTTAAATCAAACTTTTAAATAGGATCTTTCCCACAATATAATTCATGTTGATGAACTGAAACAAATATTTTAGTTTAGTTTGTTGTTTAGACTACACTCATGGAAGGAGTAATTTTTTGATAAAAATTCTAAATCATCTTCTACAGAATATCACAGATGAAAATATTTGAATGACACGTTGATGATCAATATGGATTGTGGTATCCCCCAATATAATGACTTAGAAGTTAGTATTCAATGATTTTAGAATAACAACATTGATTGGGATCTATAATATATATGATCTTATTGTGTGCCTCACCTACTCAAGAGTTTTAACTCCGCCACTGTGCAAGGGTGCTTGGAAACACACACATGACTAGTAAATGATGAGACGAGGATGTATACAGCTCTGTTGGAGATGTTGTACCAATATAGCCCCCGACATGATGAAAAGTTGTAATAGAAGCGTTACCAACAAGCGCATAAACCTAATAAAGAAACACTAGATTTAATGTAGAAAACTCGCCCGCAAGACAAGGAGAGAAAAATCACGGGGCAATACCAGCCAACAAGCACTATGTAATTAAGATTACAATTCACACTGCCTGGATTTAATTACCTTCTAAATCCAGGTAGCCCTCCCCACACGAGAACAAATATGATGAAGAAGAGAATCACACCCAGTGTGTACAAAGCCTCCATCTTTGCTTGATCTCCTCACGAGGCCATTGTCGTTGTTGGGACTGTTTGATGCCATTGTGACCGTTGATTGGGCCAGACAGTTGCCCTATGATAACACTGCGTCTGTAACCGCCAACCGCTACTTCGCTTCAATGCAAAGTCACTGGCCCTCTCTTATCAACTAAGATAGCTACTCAGTTAGTACACCATATGTGTCACCGACTGTCAGTCGCTACTTCACTTCAAGACGAAGTCGCTGACCCTCTCTTATTTACCAAGAGACCTCCTCCAATTATTTTTGTTCTCTGGCACCCTCTATCACAAAATACACCAATAAGCAACTGGAGGGATCACACTCAAACGGTGGATGGTGGGATGATCTCAATGACCTCCCCCAGGGCCTCTATTTATAGGCCTCCATGCATGTGGTTGCAACTAAGAATCCTTGTCCAAATCCTAGACCCACTCCTAATCCAACTCCATGATGTACACAAGGAACAATCCTCTTTCCTTCTTGGATTTGACTCTTATTAGGATTGGTAGCACAAACCAACCCTCTCCCAAGTCCAAATCCCACAAGGACATGGGCTAGATTATATTCCTAATCCCAACAATATCCCCCTCTAGCCCATGAGGGAGACGTGGTCTTCAAAAATCATCTGGAGTAGCTTATGGACCTCATCACCACCTGCGACAGATCCACTATCCTCGAACATGTCAACATATTGTCATTTTCATTCATATTCTTGAAGTCCAATCATGACTTCACTTTATTCCCAAACAACTGAGAAGAAGTATCCTGGCAGTGCTGCATCTCTCTCCATGCCCACACTTGGAACTTTACTGGCTCCCCCTGAATGGTCAGTCGAGCCCTCCTGGATAAAAACCATGTTTCTGACCTTCTGTACCAAGGTTTAAAAACTCTTTGATGATGCTCCCCCTGTCGATGTAACTCGACATCAAGATTCTCTAGTCTAGGTGTAGCAACTACATGTCCAATGTATTTCCCTTCTTCTTCACAAGTGCGATGTCTCGAAGACGTCTTTGGAGCGACCTTCTCTAACTGGGAGTCATCATGTTGTACATATCTCTTCATCCTGTGGAACTAGGGGTATAAACGGTGCGGGTACGGTGCGGGTCTGGCCATACCCATACCCATACCCATATAATTTAGAGGGTCCGGTTCTGGTTCTAGACCCGCATAATACAAAACCTGGACCCGCACCATACCCGTACCCGCAATAATAGCGGGTATGCGGTGCGGGTATGCGGGTAAGCAGTTCTATAAAATATCATATTGTTTATGTAAGAGAAATGACTATGTTATATATATTTAACACAACAAGATATTGTTATCATATAGTATATTAACATGTAATAGTTATATTAGACAATGCTATATTCTATACAAAAAATTAATTGAGTAATTGTTTACATATTTGTAGTCATGCTCATAACATTTAATTTATGTAGAAAGTAATGTAGATTAGTAGACATTTTGATTTTAAGTTTACATATGATGTTCGTTATTGTAACTAGAATAGTTAATTCTTAGTTATATGACTAGTCTCAACCTTAGAGTAGGATATAATCTCAATAAATATATTAATTAGACTAGTAAAGTAAGATATATATAACATATTATTTTAGTAGTTACTTATGTATAGCGGGTACATGGGTCTAGAGGGTCTGGGTCCAAGCATACCCATTGTTGGACCCGCTTATATGCGGGTCCAAGGGTATGCGGGTATAAAAAATTAGACCCGTGATGAGTTTTTTAAGGGTTCAGATTTGCGGGTCCGCGGGTCTATCCGTACCCATTTACAGTCCTATGTGGAACCACTTATTCTTTAGTGGTCTCCAACCCTTAGGAAGTTCCACAATCTCATAGGTGTCATTTTTCTGCAAAGAATTCATCTCCTCCTGCATCGCCCGATGCCACTATACTCTGTCTATATGAATTTGTGCCTCCTAAAAAGTCTTTGGCTCCCCCTGATCAGTGAGCAAGATATACTAAGATGCCAGATATCTGGATGAAGGATGACGAACTCTGTCAGACCTCCTCAACTGCTGCTCTGAGGACACTGTCTGATCCTGATCCTGCTCCCCCTACCTAGAAGTCTCTGCCTATGAAGTTGAATCACTCATTTATGCATATGGAACTAGACCACTCAATGTGTTATCACTCTGCTACTCAGGGTGATTATGCTGCTCTTCTTCGTCATCGGAAGACTGCACCTGTGAAGAAGCTGACGCATCCTCATACTCATCGTCTGAAGAACTATCACCTGATCCTGCATCCTCTGCATCATCAATCTCAGGCTCTGTCACTGTCTGACTCTCATAGAAAGTCACATCTCTGTGTTTGGTCATGGTCTTTTTCACAGGATCCCATAACCTATACCCAAACTGTTGATCTTCATAGATAAGAAAGATATATGGCACCGCTGTTACAACCCCAATTTTGGGTTCTTTTGCTGAGAAATGCAATTTCTCTTAATATAGATATATGAAGAAATAATGGTGTGATTTGATTTGAATGAATGAATTTCTTTTACAATAGCCTTGTTAGTTGCTTTGTGGGCCTTATTGGCTATTGGGCCCAATAATAAGAAAAAGAAACTAAAAGAGAAAAAAAGAGATCCAGTTAATAAAAGAATATATATTAAGAAAGGGAGAAGAGAAAAAGGTAGAAACCTCTAGAAGGTTAGGTGATATCCTCCAATGGTAGATTTTGTACCTTTGGGTTTCCTTAGGTTCCAAGGAGTCAAAGTTGCAAAGATAATGCAACAAGAAAGAGAAAAGATCAATTAAATATAGCTTTATTAAGAAGGAAATAAGAGATAACAATGAAATTACATGAAATAAGTGGATATATGGATAATAGATCCATCTTGGATAAAATTTCATGTTCACATGATTTTTAGTGGGAAAAAGGAATCAAAACCAAGAAAATAAAAGATTAAGAAAGAGGAAATACCAATTAAATTGGTTTTGTTAAAGAATAACTTGCTTATGAAGGAAATACCCTCTTCCTTTGGAATTTGGGTTTCAAATTTAATATATGAGTAGATAATGTCAAGACAGAGTTTTTCCTAAATTTTGAATGAAAAATATTAAATAAGGAGAGAGATATGAATTTCACAAATTTCCTTCGAATTAAATTAACTATTACCCTATTTCCCTGTTTTATATGAAAAATGAAATCGGGGAGCGATGACAACCATCGGATCCCCGCGTGGTCTAGGCGACCACATATCCAACAATAGTTGTGCATCATCTAGCCTGAGTTACAAAAGGAAAGGGAGAGGGGAAAGAAATCCTAATTTCTCGTGTTTGATGCAATAAACCGAGGCGTAGACGAGTCTATCACCTTCAGGAGTTCTTTCTGAAGTTTCTCAACCTGACATCTAGGTGTTTTTATTGACGAGGGAAAAAGTCCCCAACCTGCCAGACTCTCGTAGTTAACCCTATATATAGAGGAGGGTGCTCGAGGGTACCCGCACACCTAAAACCTACCCTTATACCTTTGGAGAGTGATGACAAACCTTTTGGCAAGTTCAATTGAACAATCGACCCTGACCTTCCCCCTCTGCGACCTATCAACCTCGCCGGAGAGTCGAAGGCTTGTTGACGGTGAAGGAACAAAGCCTGTCACCAATTGAAGACTCGGGCAGGTTCGGGAGGCTCGCTTTCAGCTTGATCGCAGACGCACGAACGACCAGAGTCAACCCCTGAGTTGACTCGGCTAGGCTGCTTGCGAATCCAGCCTGAGGTTGAAGAAGATAGGGGGTAAAAGACCCCTTTGCCCTCACACTTGTGTTAGCCAGGTAAGGGCATTCTCACCCAATCCTTTAATTTCATCGCAAGATAAGCACGCAGATCGTGGGCCGTTGGATCCCGCGTGGTCCAGTGGACCACGGATCAAGCGACTGATGTTTTTTCTAAAAATAGCAAATAATTCAAGAAAATGATTTACTTTGCAAAAATCATAACTAATGCTAGGAAGATCTGATGAATAAAGTTAATATATGAAAGTTTCTTAGAAAAATATGAGAAACACAATAAAAATAGTTTGAGAACCTGATTTCATTGCTAATGGCAAAAGTATGTTGAGTTTATGAAAAGTGCATTAAAATTAGGTTAGAAACCCTAATTGAGATTAATGGTTGAGTCTATGATGCTTAATTGATTATATTGAGTAATAGTAACCTATTGAATGATAAAGGTAGACTTGAACCTAATCTGGATGAATAATTTCATGTTTTAGGGGTTACAAACTAAGTATGAATGATAATGTATCTAGAAACCCTAATTTAGGGTAAAAGAGGAGAAGATCATATCTAATTCGAAAATATGAAAATATGTTGTTAATGATGATCCTAAGCCTGTTAGGAGAGATATGATGAGAAATTAGGGTTTATAAGTAGTTTTGTCTAATTAGGGTTTCTGGTATTGAAAGTGAAGGTAAAACCCGATTTGCAAGAGAAACCCTAAAAAGGAGTAGAAACCCTAAATGGGAATAGAAATCCTAAGAAGCAAGACGGGCTTGGATAAATCTTGATAAAAGGAATTTGTGTATTGATTTCAGGATTCTTGTGTATACTTGCTTCCTTGGTTGGATTTCTTTACTTGATTGATTCTATCTCAAAAGTCTGCATCACAGGTATGTGGTTACGCTTATGATTAAATCACTTTAGTTTCACGGCAATTCCCAGATATTTTATCGGTTGCCTGAATATAACTGCTTGGATGTTAAAACCTTTATTTTATGCAACTATAAATTGACTACGACTATCACTATAAATAAGTGCACATGACTAGCTCAGATCCTGGTCCTCCTTTGTGACTTTGCTAATAATAAGGATGACCTTGTACATGGTCTACCTGTTAGGTAGGACCATCAGGTTATCATGAGTCAGTGATTGGGCTATCCATGGGAAGTACCATGCGACTCTTTAGCATACTATGAGTTCGGGATTGGGATACCTATGGCTAGTGTCATGCGACTCTTCAACCCTAGGTATTGATCTACCTATTAGGTACCCAAAGAAGAAACATCAGATTTAACATGGAAAACCTCGATCAATCCCTCATTCTTCGAGAATCAGAAAGATCCTTTTCGAGTTTGAATTTGTTCATTTGCGAACCACGGCAATCTAATTCTATGAATCTTTCTAAAACGTTATTCTCTTGAATATCATTCAAAAAAGTACTCTCCTTCAAGATAAGTAGAGAAAAGCCACAGAGCAATGCCGGTCAACAAGCACTATGTAATTAATATTACAACTCACACTGCCTGGATTTAATTACCTTCTAAATCCAGGTAGCCCTCCCCACACGAGAACAAAGATAAGGAAGAAGAGAATCACTCCCAGTGTGTATAAAGCATCCCTCTTAACTAGATCTCCTCACGAGGTCGTTGTCGTTGCTGAGGACTGCTTGATGCCACTGTGACTGCTGATTGGGCCAGACAGTTGCGTTATGGCAACACTGCGTCTGTAACCGCCAACCGCTACTTTGCTTCAAGGCAAAGTCGTTGGCCCTCTCTTATCAACCAAAAGAGCTGCTCAGTTAGTACACCCTATGTGTTACCAACTGTCAGCCGCTACTTCACTTCAAGGCAAAGTCGTTGACCCTCTCTTATTTACCAAGAGAGCTCCTCCAGTTGTTCTTGCTCTCTGACACCCTCTACCACAAAAGGCACCAACAAGCAACTAGAGGGATCACACCTCAACCAGTGGATGGTGGGATGATCTCAATGACCTCCTCCAGTACCTCTATTTATAGGCCTCCATGCATGTTGTTGCAACTAGGAATCCTTGTCCAAATTCTAGACTCACTTCTAATCCAACTCTATTATGCACACAGGGAACCATCCTCTTTCCTTTTTGGATTTGACTCTTATTAGAATTGGTAGCACAAACCAACCCTTTCCCAAGTTCAAATCCCACAAGGACATGGGATGGATTATATTCCTAATCTCAACAAGCTCCTCGTCTACATCTATTGCATACCAAACAAAAACAACCTAAAACATTCAGTTTTGTCTACCGTAAATCAAACGAATGTCATGTAGTTTGATTTCCTTTGTTTGGATGTCTTGTTTTCTGATTACCAGTATAGGTTAGTTTACTTCCAACCAAACTAGCTTTAAGTATATATGTTGTTGCATTGATTGCATTGTGAAGTCGCCATTTGATAGATGGTTCGAGCATAAGACACCCAACATTGTTGATGTATCCTCATTAAACAATATTGCTATTGTATCCTCATTAAAAGTTTCTGATGTATTCTCATTAAAAGATTCTTTGTTAAGAACGTTGGAGAAATGTCCATACTAAACAGTTTAATCTGTATCTATTCTCGTGATAGTGTGATTGTAGCTCCTTCTAAATATATGCAATTATTTGTCTATCAAATTTGCGAATGTCGTTCGGCCTAGCTAAATATAACGGTGGCGTTTACTCCAAAAAGAAACGATTGCTGTGATATTCTATTCCCGGACCCCCCAACTTTACGGTCTATCATCTAGTCGTAAATACTTTCTAACTAGCTATAAAAACAAATTAAAACAGTTGCATGTTGTTGCAACTAGGAATCCTTGTCCAAATCCTAGACTCACTTCTAATCCAACTCTATGATGCACATAGGGAACCATCATCTTTCCTTCTTGGATTTGACTCTTATTAGGATTGGTAGCACAAACCAACCCTTTCCCAAGTTCAAATCTCACAAGGACATGGGATGGATTATATTCCTAATCTCAACAAGCTCCTCGTCTACATCTATTGCATACCAACAAAAACAACCCAAAACATTCAGTTTTTTCTACCGTAAATCAAACGAATGTCATGTAGTTTGATTTCCTTTGTTTGGATGTCTTGTTTTCTGATTACCAGTATAGGTTAGTTTACTTCCAACCAAACTAGCTTTAAGTATATATGTTGTTGCATTGATTGCATTGTGAAGTCGCCATTTGATAGATGGTTCGAGCATAAGACACCCAACATTGTTGATGTATCCTCATTAAACAATATTGCTATTGTATCCTCATTAAAAGTTTCTGATGTATTCTCATTAAAAGATTCTTTGTTAAGAACGTTGGGGAAATGTCCATACTAAACAGTTTAATCTGTATCTATTCTCGTGATAGTGTGATTGTATCTCCTCCTTCTAAATATATGCAATTATTTGTCTATCAAATTTGCGAATGTCGTTCGGCCTAGCTAAATATAACGGTGGCGTTTACTCCAAAAAGAAATGATTGCTGTGATATTCTATTCCCGGAACCCCCAACTTTACGGTCTATCATCTACTCGTAAATACTTTCTAACTAGCTATAAAAACAAATTAAAACAGTTCCTTTACGTCCAACCAAACATGTTGGTTGTAGCAAGTACTTTCAAATTCATTCTTCTTACAATACTACTCTACACTCAAGTATACTGACCAAGCGAGCGCTCAGTACATGATTGGTGGTGAATGTATGCAAAAAAATTCCTATTACCCTGATTTTCTGTTTGTTCAATGACCAAATTGGTTGACTGATACCACATGACGAGGTGTTATTTTATTTATACTACAGTACTATATAATACCAGTTTGAGTTATCAACTTTTTTAGCCTAAAATATACATTCGGACTATTTTCTACTAATAGCATTGTTGGAGCAATGTTTCAAAGTGTATGTACCAACGATGTCGGGCACAAGGCCGGCCTCCATGACCTGCCGCGCCAGCTCCTTAACGCCGGCGTCGGATGTCTATAGGCAAATCACCCAGGACTCAGATCAGAAAGAACAACCCACATGCTAGCTGAAAAAAAAATGGGGAAAAGGAATTATTGATGATTACGGATTACCACGTCGAGGACAGAGAAGAGGTGAGGCTGCCCGTTGGGCCGCGGGCATTCCTCCCGCAGCGCCGCTAGCTTCTCCTCCGACCGAGCGCACCCAACGACGGTGAGGCCACGGCGCGCGAGCTCCATCGCCATGGCACGTCCACAGCCGCGGCTGACGCCTGTTATCAGCACAGTCCGCCCCATACCACTGCCGTCAGCCACCGCCGCTGATGCCATCATTGCCAGTGGCGGAGGCAGAACTTAGTTAAAGGATGGGCACCTTATTGCTGCAGGTGAATGGATAAGACACAAAACACAATAATAAAATTGCTTTAATCAATATACATTGGGGCCCGTGTCCACCTATGCCTCCATGTGCTACGCCCTGTTGCCAGCTAGTTGAGCACATTGCATGTACCCTGCCAGTGTTCATTATGGCTGACATATAGACAGAGACTACAAGTGCGCTGACAATATCCCAACGACTGTAACGTCATCGTCGTAGTGCGGTACGAATCTGGCCGGTTACAATTGGAGCATGAGAGGTTGCTTTCCTACCACTTGGCAACCAGGAAACGAGAGACCAGCGAAAGGCTTGTCTCTAGGAGAGCCGTTATAGTATGAACGTAACTGACGCTCGTGTATGAACGACTTGTGTACAAGCTTTGAAGATCACGCCTGATCTATGCCAAAATAAGATATAATTAGACCACTTAAATAAGCACCGAAAATTTTGGCCTAAAGAACAACGGGATGGTTTTCTTACAACTAGTGACAGTATAGATCTGGTTCAACAATACACAAATTAATATGTCCAGAGACTGTAAAAAATCACCAAAAAGGTGCAAAACATTAGACTATGTATTAAGAAATCAGGTGCTCGAGCTCGGTAAATTCCAATGATGTCCCGAGTTTGACTCCACTAAGGGCATGTTTAGTTACCCAAATCTTGCCCAATTGGATTGTATATTTGTACATATTTTATATTTGATTTGTGGATTGGAAAAATGGATAAACCTGAGATTTTTAGGTATACATTTTAACCAAACCGGAAATGTTTATGAAAGTTTCATTAACCAAACGTGCCCGAAAAGCTGTTTTTCAAAAATGATAGCAATTGTACATACCGGTCAATAATACATTTTAACCAAATTCCGGCTGGAATGGTCACCTAGACGTGAAAGTTTTATATCACTAATTGACATTTATCCCAAGACGGTACCCTCAATAATAATAAAAATTGCATGAAAATGATCATATAGTCACCGCCGTCACTAATCATTATGATTGCTTAAGTTAGTATAACTAATAACTATTTATTTTCCAGACACAACATATTCAAACCCAATATAATATTAGACAACAACCTTTTTAAAAAAATGCACATACTTGCTGGGAGGCCCCTCTATATATAACCCATAGTTGGTAAGCTGCATAACAAAATTCTATTCTATCTTTTGTGCGGTTGACAACTATCATATTATTCACTTCTAGGTGTCACAACCATTATCCTACTCAAATTATGTCTTTGGAGAAGGTTATTTGGTCCTTTTTACGAATACCAATATAAACTCAAAAGGTTATGATTAGCCACTTGGTCAAATTTACGATCATTGTCAACTTGTTATATAATTAACTTTTTCGCCACATTCCATGTAATAACCAAAATACATAATAAATTTCTGTCATAAAATAACATCCTTATATTGAATAAATCATTCATTCACTCAACCTGTGTACCCAAAAAAATGCATACCTCTTGTAATCAAATGTTGAATAATTAATGATTCATATACAAAAATAGGAAAAGAACGATTAATTGCATATTGTATCAATCCCAATCAAATTGATCAAACTGTTGTCTATTTAGAATTGTGATGCCTATATATTTAGCACATCACATATGATGATCAATGATATGATCTTCTCCCATTTTATTTGATTCATGCTCAGTCAAATCCACCTATTATCATAAAGAATTAGAAATATGTATAATCGATTGTAAATCAACAATCCTTTGAAAAATATATACTAGTACCTTCATTAAAAGTTACATGAAAACTCCATACGAACCAATATATATAGATGTAAATTCTAAAAATGGACGCGTAAAATTTGTAATTTCAAAGGTCATAGTTATTCTAACATTATGTTGGAATATTTTACTGATAAAAGATATTTAAATCAGGATCAATACCTTAGAAACATTCTCTCCATGTATATCACCAATATCTTGTGTATCATTATGCATTTGAATTATATAATCAACATTTTCATCCAAAGAAGTAAACCCATAAGCAGGGCGGTAGGTAGGGGGCTGTCGGGGCTTGAGCCCCTCCACCCCAATCTAAATATATATATCAATTATATATAGGTAAATGTAGAGAACAGAAAAGACAATAAATAAAATTTGTGCAACACCCGATATAGAAATTGTTGTTAGCTGGGCTGGTTTGTCTCTCTCACTTTGTATTAGTTGCCCCGGGTTAGAAACCCATCATACCATTTTTCCATTCAGTTTGTTTATTCGGTTGCATGAGTATTATATTGTTTACTCGTGCCATGTACATAAAATGTTGTTAGGTGTTTTGGTTTGACTTTCTCACTTTGTATTAGCGGTCCTAGGTTCAAAACTTGATATTCAAAATCTTACATTTTGCTTTTTTCATTTGCCTTTTTATTCCATTAGAGCATAAGTATTATGTTTAAGCGTTACATCTTAACATACTCGCTTGGTAGTGTAGTTGGTTGACTTTCATTAATGCATTTTTGTTGGCTTGAGTTCAATTCTCAGTGATCATAATTTTGTCTCAAAAAAGAATAGAGCATTACCTGGTCTCAGCCCCCCCCATTATAGTTTTCTGGATCTGCCACTGCCCATAAGGTCTTCTAATAACAACTACCAAATGTAACAAAATACTTGAATTATCACCACAATTTTTGTCACATGAGAAAGTTGTTGGGTATATTCTACTACACTTTCTTTCTTTGTTCAAATTTATGTGAAATAACATCATGATCTAGAATAACAAGCTTTTAGATCTTATGTTATATACAAATTTTCTAATAGCTTGACTACTCTTTGCTTTCGTGTCAGATTTGGGTTTCCTAATCTTTTCTTCTTACAAGCTTTGTGTAATGTGTCCATTAGCTTCTTAGATGATCTGGATTGCACAAATTATATTTAAATCCTTTTGCATGCTTTGAGGTAGAATTAAATCCATGAAGCACACTTTGTTGGTTCATTTTGCAACACTCATACTGTGGTCTATATTTTTCTCTTTTCAATTATCATCAATAGACAAATATTTAATTCAGTTTTTATAACATCTAACAAATCTTCATGATACCTTGAAGTAAGTTCATATGTTTCTTCATTGATGAAGCTCGCGTTGTTACTTACATATACATTTCACATAATCCTTTGTATCTTAGTGGTGTAGTCAAATTCTTATCCAAATATGAATGATGCAAGACAATATCCTTATTTGAAGTATATTTTACTTTCTTTGTCCTTATACTCAATATACACTTATTACAAACCCTCTTCGTATTATTAAAATCAAAATCAATGCATGTGAAAATAAGATTCCACCAAGTGATCTTTTCATAGCTTCAAATAATATTTCTCATGTTAGTTAAATTCAACCATGTGGAAATGTGATTTATTGGGGAGGAAGTCAAATCGGTCCATCAATAACAAAATGTTTTTCACAATCACATGTTAACCATAATCCACGTAGAAATATTTTGAAAATAGCAGGAGTATATGATTCACTTACATGTACTAATATATCAACTGAATACCGTATGGAAGGTCTATTTTCATCTGGTTTAGCATCTACCTTCATCTCTTCACATCTCCTATCATTGACTAACAATTTAAAATACTGGAAAAGCTACTAAAAGTTGTATCAATAACCAATATATATATATCTTTACTTGTTTATTCATGCTTTCACTACATCAAGTGCTAAACTCGACATCCCACAATAGTTTCTCTTCCATATACTAAGGAAAATTTTCCTTTAAATTCAAATTGTTGATCTAACCAAGAATTATCGCTTACCTTATATTTTATAATCATTTATTTCCAAGAATCCAAGAACTCCACCTCTTCATCATTGTTGTATCCAAGAATTATCACTTAAATGCAACTGTTAAAATATTTAGAAAATTCATGAAGCTTTGCAAGTACATCACTAAGGTGCTAAGATGCATTTTGATACATATGCCAAATGCATAGAGAAAAAGATATTTCAATCCATTTCAAAGATAAGGCTTTTGTCATGAATGAACTTTGATCACTCAGGATAGTCTTTTATCTCTTTGCAGACATGGTTTCAATAAATATATTGAATAGACAAATAAAAGTGTTGGATGTTTCATCATATAAAAATCCCAAATGTAATAGTATGTTTGCGATTATCAACAATAAGAAATATCAATTGGGATAACTATTTATTATGTATATTGTGTCAAAACAAACAACATCTTTAGGGTAAGAATAGTCCAATTTCATTCTAGCATCAGCCCAAAAAATGTTAGTTATAAGATCATCTATGTCAACTTATGTAGCATATAACAATTGGGGATCATTCAATAGACTATTTTGCAAATACTCCTACACCACCAGTATCTCCGGTGATCATTAGCATATATCATGCCTAGACATATAGTTTTTGTAATCTTCTGCAATGAAACCAAGATTCTCTCTACCACCAACTCCTTTTGTCATGTGAGACTTGCTTGCTTTAGCAGTTATGCCAGACTGGTATGTTATATCTACCTCAATAGTTTTGTAAAAAAAATAGCTTTGTAGAACTTTTACTAGAACAAACCAAATTATGAGAATGCTCTGAAACAAACTTGACAAGTGAGTATTTCCCATTATTTTTTTGACTTTTGATATGAGCCAAGCAACAACATCTATTTTTAGGATGGGAATTTTTAACATCATCATTCCTCTTATCTCATCCTCTCGACCTTGACAAGAACAATAATATATTTTATCCATAAAAATATCAATACTATCTTAGTGGAATTTATGTGAATGTTGAACCCCAAAATCTAAGCATAATTACTAAAAAAATTACAAGCATTAGGTTCATCTATCTCAAATTCTCCTTCAACTGGTGGAACCATTTCTGGATCAATACTAGCATGTATCCGTTTAATGTTATTTAAGTCATGAGAAAATTATTCATAAGATTTTCATCACATTGAGGAATATATTGTTCTAAACTGCAAAAGAATGTATCTTTCTCAATATCATGGTCCAAACATTAAGCATATTGATCCATGCTTCAATGTATGATGCAAATAAACAACCAATTCGTTCCAAGAAGATACCAAAAAATAATTTATAATCAAATTGTAAAAATAAAAATATATAGTATGTGTGAGCCATCTTTATTGGAATATGCATCAAGTCAATCAAAAGAAAACAACAAGGATTGCAATAAAAGTGAGAAACTTAAACTAGATAAATAACTTAATATTGCTAAAAAATAAAAAGTGAAACAAGAGAGAATAAAGAATATACTTTTAGAGAATAAAGGATATTACAAGTAAAAAATTGCAAATTATATAAATGTATGACTGCCCAAAAAAATATAGATGCATAATATAAAAGAATTAAGATTGCCAAAAAAGTATGTATGATTTTTCAAAACCCAAATGATGAATTTCCGTATTTCTCACCTTGAGTAGTCAAACTTTTGACAACTTTTATAATTTTCCTATTAGACTCGGTCAAATCATATAGTATTGTCACATAGTGATTACTCCCAAAAAATTTCTTGCCTTCTATACTGATTTGATCTCGCTACATAAGCCCAATGTAGAGACACACCTTGTCTACTGAATTCAACTACCACTACTACAGAACCTACCTTTAGTGTCGGTTATTTAAAGCCTTTAGTTTCGGTTTATAAGCGACACCTATGTGGGCGACACTAAAAGTCCAACCATTGGTCGTCGGTTCCATAACCGACACCCAAACTCTTCGCGCGCCACCGAAAACGCGCCATCATGGGACTATAGGTGTCGGTTATTAGGTAAGCACCCGAGAACCAAACCCTTCACGCCACAGTAAGGGCGCCATGTTGGGCACCATCCGTGTCGGTTATCTACAAATAACCGACAACCAAGCCCTTCGCGCCACACAAAATAGATGCCGGTTATTTGTAAAAAACCAACACTATAACATTATGTGTCAGTTAGTTACAAATAACCGACGACTATTGGTTTTTTTTTTGTTGTCAGTCTGCAGACCTGCTGTGGCTGGTCGCAGGATGAGAAACCTGTTCAGTTCAGTTATGAACTGCAGGTTTTACGACATCCATTGATATCAGCCGACAACAGGCCGCAAACCTGCAAAATTAACAATAATAAAATAGCACATGCATATAGCAATGCAACCTGCAGTTCCATTTTATTTTCACACATTTATAAACATTCACACATGCTATAAATCTGTAGTTCCATTGATTCACATTCACACATGTAGACTTCATATAGCAACCAACACTTTCATTCATTTTCATTCAAACACATGTAGAAACATCCAGGCATGTAGAAACATTCACACATATATTATAATTCAGAAATTCATTTACAAAGTATCATTGTTTAGTCATATTATTCACTATCAGGATCCCAATTATATTTTAAAACCCCCACTAATTGTATGGCTGTTGCCCATTCTTCTACTACTTCATTTAATTCTCCCATTTTATAGGGCTCATGTACATCTGGTAAGTCCTTTCCTGTATTGGGGTCCATTTTAAACACCTGTAAAGAGAATGATGTATATATATAATTAATGAGCTATAAATAAGATTGATATATTTCATATTATCTCTTGTCAGCTATATAATACCTCAGCAATACAACCGATGTCCATTGCGGCATTTTTGACAAGTATGTGCATATATCGCATGACATAGTATCCACATGCCCATCCGTTGTCTTGTGTAGCACACTATAAATTCAAACGTACAAAATATTAAAAAATACAACTAATTAAGCATTGTTCACATAAATAATATATACATATATTGCAGTAGGGAACTTACTTTCACGTTCTTCCAAATTATTGGATGGTTCTTTTTCGTGGGGACCTTTCCTCCAGCCTTTTTGTACTCCTCAAAACCCCTACATGTTAATGTAACACAGAACATTGCAATTAAATAGTAATGTAATAACATATGTTAACGAATATGAAAAATGAAATATTTCTGCCATTTTCATTTTGTGTCCAAATCTTGTATTCAATTTACACCCCTTAGGATCTAGATAATACACAGTGAACGTCTCAGGGGCAATAACCAATAACTCCCAATGCTTACCACTAGAGGAAAAAAAGTTATAAATTAATAACTCAAAATTTACAATAAAATGTAATTTTCTTAAGTCCAAATTATAATAAGCAAAGTAAACTTACTCTACATTGAATGGAGCCATTATCATCGTCTTCTTTTTTTCAGCAAAAATTGAAAAAGCCTCACAGCAGTATTGTTGAACTGATGTAGGGTCTTTAGCTACTAGACTAATCAAGGATGGAATCAAAAACCCTACATGTTCGAATCCAAAATCTACACATATGTTGTCTAAGTAGCTGCAAAATATGTATTAATTACGCATGTATTAATAAATAAGAAACCAGATCACCAGATCATACACAAGGTATATGGATGTATAAAGAAAGAGGTACCTTATCCATAGCTCTATCATAGATGTATTTAGCCAATCATTTCGAAACATCTCCAAAATATCTTGTATAAATATTTTTGTTTCGTATGACTGACCTGTAGAATGTTAATTAGAAGAAACAATTATAGGGGAGTATATATCATGTTCCCCTAACCATACTGCCATACCCCTACAGTTAGGACCTAACGGGACAGGTAGGTCCTGTGGAACCCAACTAGGTAATGCAGGAGGTGGAAGTGGAGGCCTAGATGTTGTGGGTGTCTTCTTTTTAACCTGTATATATATATATATATATATATATATATATATATATATATATATATATATATATATATATATATATATATATATATATATAATAATTTCAGATCAACTGTCAGCATATACAAACACTAACAATTGAACGTAATGTAAATTTACCACACCTTTTCAGTAAATAAGATATACGCTTTTTCTCACAATATCACTCCGCCTACTGCCTCACCAAGCGTTTCACAATCTGGGTGGGCATATGGCAGTGGAAGTTCTAGAAATTGGGGGAATACATGTATCGGGCTCACCCGAATACAACGAGCTGGTACTGGAGACCCGTGACACGTTTCCCCTGGTAGGGATGGGTAAGCCGACGCCTCTGCCACGACATATTCTTTACTTTTTAGACGACATGGCTTCAACCCCTACAAATTTTTGTGTAAGGAATGTTATATACATATATACATATCATCTTTTTTGAAACGACTACACTGTCATATACACGTATCATCTTGAATTAAAAAACTAGTTACTATGTCATAAATATACTTACAGTGGATGTGCTAGGTGGTGGGTCTACAGGATTACTCCCAACCTCTGCAGTAGGAGTAGGAGTAGAGGCTGCAGTATGTATTGTCTGGTAAGTGGCAGTCTGAGATGCCTGCCACTTTTGCATTGCTTCTTCGAGTTTCCTGTCAAATAGCTTATCCACCTATACATGGATAAAAGAAACGTCAAATTCTAATTTTTGAATTCTCTTTTACAATAACATCTACAAGGGAAAAATATGTTACCTCTTCTTGTGAAAGTCCCGCTTTTGGGACATGTTTGCGCTGGGATGGCCCAAAATAAGCTTTGATGCCCACACCAGCGCCTGTATCCCTAACACGTCCAGGATGCTCTGGGTTACCCAGAGCAACTATCAATTCATCCCTTGTGCCCTCAGGGATGAACTTTCCTTTTTTCCTCAGCTCGTGCAGCTCCCGCTAATCGCCAAAACAAAAATTTGTACTTAAGTAAACAACACAAATAATCAATATTCGAATGATTGTTGTAAGAGTTGTATTTTACCATTTTTGCAGCCGTCTCAACAGTTGTGGCCTTAGTTAATTCTCCCTTCTTATTTTGCCTCCCAGCTATCCAGATATCATGGCGAGGCAGAGGTGTGCTACCTATGGTAGAGGACTCCTGAGTAGC
Organism: Alisma plantago-aquatica; assembly: GCA_963693085.1. Taxonomy (NCBI): domain Eukaryota; kingdom Viridiplantae; phylum Streptophyta; class Magnoliopsida; order Alismatales; family Alismataceae; genus Alisma; species Alisma plantago-aquatica. Next base: position 1,269,659,236 of record OY856412.1, on the reverse strand, counting down.
AGCAGACTGAGCAGCAGCAGCCTCAGCCTGTAGTCTTTGGCGAACGCCTGCATATCCTCTTGGACCCATTGTGTGGTCGTGCACATTCATCGCACGCCTTGATCTTTGTGCATCACTGAGGGCCTAGTTAGAATGCACATTAATGATTTGGTTAGTAACACTAAATGTTAATCTTGAATAAGTGAATACAACATATATTAATTAGTGAGATTGAGACTGACGCCTAATACCTTGAATTCATCAGTTTGTCTTGAAGCGACAAACGCGTCCCATTCTTCTTTGTCCAGGAAGTTCCACTGTTCAGTGGTTGTCTTCTTCCTCTTCTCGGCTTCTTTTATGTATTCTCTCGTGAGATTTGTCCTATAGTTCCTTAGGACTCTCCCACAGCGTTGCATCACACCTTTATGATGCAGCTTTTCATCCAATGCAAATATACTATGTAAAATAGAATTGCTATTAACTAGTATCCAAAAATTTAGTAATCTACAAAATAGAATTGCAAATTAATAATAACTCACGCATAAATCCCTCCATATTGTGTCTTTCTTCTCCTTAGAAACGTTATGCCAAGAATCTAAGCGACAACCGCAATGGCTACGAGTAACATATCCAAGATATGAAATAAATGAATTACGATTCACACCACATGCATTTCCTGCATTATCAAAATCCACAACAAGTTTGGGTCCATTGCCCTTTTGCGCAATTAACTTCTTCATCATAGTGATGCCCCTTCTCTTGTCAACTTTTTGTTGTTGTTGATCAAGTGCCTCAAGTGCTGCAGATGGTACCTGTGCATCATCAACCTAAAATTTGACAAAATAATTCACATTTAGAAGATATAACTATAAATGGACATATAGATATAAATATATGATATATTTTTAAAACCTACATTGTGAGGCGGCGCATTGATGTCCTCACCCTCACGGTAGTCATCAAGACGATCATTAGGAGAATGGTCAGTCATCTGCAAATTCACATTGTAAAGTAATTCACATTATAAATTAAGCTCACATTATAAATTAAGAAAATTTCGGCAGCATTTGGACGGGTTTTTAGGCCAACAAATAATGTGTTGTCATTCTTATACTTTAATCATCTACTTATTTAACTTTAGTTATCAACTGTTTAACTTTAATTATCAACTGATTTGCTTATATTATATTTATTCATCTACTATTTGTATTCATGTATGTACTGATTTGATAATTGATTAATCATCACTGATTTATAATTTTATATTAGTTAATCAACTGATTTGTATTTATTCATCTACTTATTTGTATTTATTCATGTACTGTTTTTTATTTAGCTATTTACTCATTTGAATTTATTTATACTGCTTCTGAAATTATGTAAGAATCTACTGATGTAACTTTATTTATCAACTGATTCATATTTACTTTTCCACTTAAGTATTTATTCATCTACTTATTTGTTTTTATTTATTACTATTTTAGGAATTATGTAATCATCTACTGATTTATATTAGTTTACCAATTGATTTGTATTTAATGTATTTATTAATCTACTATTTGTATTCATTTATGTACTGATTTGAGAATTGATTAATCATCACTGATTTATAATTTTATATTAGTTAATCAACTAATTTGTATTTATTCATCTACTTATTTGTATTTATTCATGTACTGTTTTTTATTTAGCTATTTACTCATTTGAATTTATTTATACTTCTTCTGAAATTATGTAAGAATCTACTGATGTAACTTTATTTATCAACTGATTCATATTTACTTTTCCACTTATGTATTTATTCATCTACTTATTTGTTTTTATTTATTACTGTTTTTATTTAGTTATCTATTGATTTGTGTTTATTTAAGTAATAATTTTGATATCTATTGATCGGGGAGTAGCCCAGTTTTGCATTGTAATTTACAGTTATGAATTAATATTGACATTTCTCTTAATTTTGGACTTGTCTCTATGATTACTTCATGAATTATATGTGCATGATCACCATAGGTGATTTCTTAGACCTTAATTGCTTGAGAGAGGGATTATGTGTTGGATAGGTTGTAGAGATACAAACTTAGACCGCACTTCCAGAGAAGGCCTATGATTGTGAAGGGAATAACCTAGAGAATTCATTAAAGCACCTAAATAATAATTAAATTTCTATGAGAGTTGGGTTTATCTAAATTAGGTAGTGAATGATGTTGCGAGAGTGGGTAATTCTTGCTACAAGTCTCTTAGTCCAGGGTTGGGAGAGGTAAATATTAATGAAATGATGTTAATTGTAAATTGAACTGGGGTGAAACCATAATTCTAAGGAAGCCATTCCAATTACGATCACAACCAATAATTTCAGTTTTACCTCCTGCAATTTAGTCACTTAATCAACCAATCACTCGTTTTCTCAGGCTTATCTAAAAGATCACAAGCTATAACTATCTATTACATGACTGAAATGCATATTACCAGTTCAGTCATGTACCATTTTAGGCAACTAAAAGATCACAAGCTATAACTATCTATTAAATGACTGAAGTGCATATGGTTCATATGAGATGGGACCATCATTTTCGTCATTTGCAATGAATAATGCAAACAGGCAGTATTAATCTAGGGGATGAGGAAGAAGGAAGAAGCCGGCGTACTTTGAGGTGAAGCTGACAGTGCCGGAGCAAGGAGAGCAGCTGGAGGTGACGGCGGCGAGAAGAGGAGGACTAGCAAGGATGGAACCGGCGGTGACGGCGGCGAGAAGAGGAGGACCAGCAAGGATGGAACCGGCGGCGACGGCGACGACGGCGAGCGGCGGCGAGGGCGTCGACGGCGACGACGGCGAGCGGTGTGCGGCAGACGAACGGCGGCGCGGGGAGGAACCGGCAACGACGGCAGGGGAAATCGCCAGACCTAGCGCGCACGGCAATGAAACAGAGATGATGGGGAAAAGTTCTGTTCGCACGGCTATTAAGTTGACAATATGTGTCGGTTATTTAAAAAAACCGACAACTAAACTAACAGTGTCGGCTCTTTGAAGAAAACCGACAACTATACTACATAATATTCGTCGGTTCGTAAATAAAAGACAACTGACAACTATTCCTGTCTCGCGCATACCCTTTAGTAGTCGGTTATTTATTAAAGAACCGACAACATATGTCAAATTTTGGAGCCAATTTTTTTGCTGGAATTTTGGGTTTGGCGGTTGAGTTTATGTGTCGGTTGTTTATTAAATAACCGACAATTATTAAAAGCGGTACCCGTGTCTGGTCGACCTTCACATATTGGATGTCGGTTTCTGTTAAAAACCGACATATTAGGGTTTATGTGTCGGTTTTTGTATACAACTGACACCTTGAAAACCAACTTTATAAGCCATTTCTGTAGTAGTGTACAAAAAGAGGAGCAATGTATGGAACAAAAAGTTACAAACAATGCACTACTCTTCTTATAAATAATCATTGCACTACTTGATAATTTTACATACACGTTGTTATTGTTTCTGAAATTCATCTTACTTTCCTTAATCGACATATTTGGCTCTACAAAAATTTCAATGTCACAGAACCCTTCTTACCCAAATTTCAATCCATTGTATAAATAGAAAATATTAAAGAGATTAAAATGTCAGTCTACGGGTGACCTAGAGGAATCATACATAAGCATATGAAGGAATAAAATAATATCTCATTTCCTTTCTTAGGTATTTTATATTTTATAAATATAAAATATTTTATATTTGATTTGTGGATTGGAGAAATGGATAAACCTGAGATTTTTAGGTATACATTTTAACCAAACATGAAATGTTTATGAAAGTTTCATTAACCAAACGTGCCTGAAAAGTTGTTTTTCAAAAATGATAGCAATTGTACATACCGGTCAATAATACATTTTAACCAAATTTCGGCTGGAATGGTCTCCTAGACCTGAAATTTTTATACCGGTCATTAAAAAACTAACTAAATTACCATGGATTGATAACATAAAGACCTTGAAATATAAGTTTTAGTTTCTAATGTGCATCCAAAAATAATCAAATTATCATAAATCTATAAAATGTAGCATTTAACACAGCAAAATAATTGCTTTCATTTAAGTGAATGATTTCGTTCAATGTCCCATTATACACAAATATATGCATGATATTCACATGATTATCATAATAATTTGTTTATTGAATTTATTTGTAAATATTCCAATGTGCGTCTTTTACTTGATATTTGAGGAGCATTCTATTCACAAGGGTGTCACATAATTTTTTATGTTATAAATTTCATAATTCATTATATGCATGTGTAGTGTCATTTAGGTATAAACACACTAAAAAGTCAAAATATAACACTTCCATGTCTTGTATTAATACTTGGGCATCCTACCGAATAAATCAGCGTTACACGATGGCAACAACTTGGCAAGTCTGTGGGAACTGATATTGCAACTATGGGGATAGCAAAAACTTGACTAAATAGTATCATGAAGGCATTGATATGGAATCTAATATTAGTCAATCTGGTTGTTATTGAAGGTGGACCTAGATTTACAATTGTTGTATAAATATATGGCATGTTGGCGGTTTAGAAAACCTTCAGTCTTTTTCCCCACTTCATAATTTTGTGTGGTTGAATTTTCATGTGAAGCGGTGATGAGAAGAGGGATACGCTAAGTATAGGCTTGACAGTGCTTGAAACCACATAGTACGAGTCTTTGTCACTATACATCAACCTTTATGTTTCAAATTTTATTTCTCAGATAATTTTACCTTCAAGAACGCCACTTTGCATAAACCCTTGTACTTGGTAGAAAATACCTTTAGGTGTCAATCCCAAACATAAAGCACATCTCATGTTACATAGAGTTATACTTGTAGATGACTAAGAATGGTTCATGATCATTGACATTAAGGCATACTACAATATAACCATGTGTCTTTGTAAAGAGGCGAGATCACCTCTTTACTAAAATTTAAAGGAAATACAAACATCCACAATTTTAACAAAAATTTAGACTTTGAGGATGATTGCATAATATTCCAAATAAATAAGCATGATTCCAGATACATAATAAAATGTCAATAGCAGCAGAAAGAAAGAAATAACAAGCCTTCTAATGGCTTTATTGTTTATTACATCATTACTTTCTAAAAGAAAAGATAAGATAGAATAGAGGATCTAGCTATAGCAACCTAGCCATCCTTCTCCTCAAGCAAACGATCTCAGCAAAGGAATTCTTCTTCTAGCCCTTCCTTCACCTTGCATAGCTCCAACACCTGGGTGGTTGGGAAAGCACCCAGCAAGAGGGAAAACAAGAAAAGTATGTGTTATACTAATAATCTATCAAAGGCAAAGGAAAGATGTAACAAGTAAACTAGACTAGATATTTGGTGTAAGAAGATATCAAAGAGTATGAGGTTTTTATAAGGGAACTTGCCATTAACAAAGTAAATAAAGGTTTTAGCATGTTTATTAATATGTCTATCTAACTAAGTAGGGTTGAGGCACCTACCGAACCTCTAACCTTAGGTGAGGGAAGAATTATAAACATTTCCAAATCACCTACGAATTTTTAATGGGGAGAATAATAAACATTCCCCTAGGGCGATTTTATACATGCCCTCTATGGGTGGTTGTACATAAGTACCACTACTTAAAGATTAAATAAAACATTTAATTTTATGCTAACAAAAGATTTATGCAAGAATAAGAAAAAGATATTTAACATGGCAGTGGGGTATGAATACCCAAACAAGAGAATACTATATCTGATTTTTGAGGCAAATAAGGCATTTAGGTTTCAAGAATTCAATGGTTTAGATCAAGATAAACCTCATAGAGAAATTTAGGTATTGGATTAAGTATTTCCCAACTGATAGGTAGATGCACAATCTAAACACATACTAAACACATACTAATCACATACCTTGGCCACAGGTGTCCTAAGTTTCCCTTTTCCAACTCTTCACACGAACTATAATCCCAAACTTCCTAATACATCATTTTATTCATATATTAGAATTACATGCATTCACTTAAAGGATTGAAAACCCTAATTTTCTAACTTTTTGCACAAACTCTTGATTCAGACTTCAAAAACCTCATAATCATCTTAGTTAGGTTTTCTTGATTAAAATAACATATAATATTGTATATTTTGGAAATATGGATTCTTAGGGTTAATTTTTATGATTTTTAAGTTAATTAAATCGATTTTAAAAACACCTTTTCGAGAAACTCAAAACCAGATCTCAAAAATAATTTTATTAAATAGATCTCGTTTTCCTGATTTCAAAACACTATTTATTTATTATTTTTGACCAAATTAAATGCAAATTTACCCAAAGGCTTATTTTTATGTTTAGATTACGAATCTGGAGTTAGTTTTCTAATTTTAAGAACATTAGATATTTTATTTCACCTTATTGGCTTATTTCCCATTATCTTGTAATAAAAGTGTTTATATATTTATTTATTATCCAAATTAGATGATAATTGGCCATTAAGTTTCCTTTAGATCAAGAAAACGAAATTGATATATTTATTATTCAAATTATCTTATTGCGTTTCTATTTAGGATTTTTGGAACAATATATTCCACATTATCTCCTTTTATTCATTATATCCCATATTATTTCCAATTATTACATTTATCATCTCCTTAATGTATATTTAGAGATTTCCTTTTCTTTTTCATATTCTAAAAAGCACTAGAAAGTTCTAACACGAATTTATTTATTCTTTTTATCACTTAAGTGGACATTTTACATATTAAGCCTATTTCTAGACTTTCACTGAGGTATTTGTGCATAAACCGAAATATTGGAATAAAAGGTGAACAAATGTTCATTAGGCCATCATATTGTCCACAAATTAAATAGAAAGGCCAAAGAAGATATAAATGAAAGGAAAAGATGGAAAAGAGGACCAAAAAGGCAAAATGCCCAGATTTCGGTATGTTACAGTCTTCTTGATTGTTCTCAGATTGAGGTATGTGTGAGCATCGTCTGAACTTCTCACCATTGTTGTTATCTTCAAGTTAGAGGTTTAACCTTGTTACTAAGGATATCCGTAGAGTGATATTTGTCTAAGGAAGAGAAATAGGAAGGTTCCATTGTAATAACTATCCAAGGTGGGTCAACCTACCAAGCATATTGGACTCTCTATAGTGAATTCTTGCACAAACACATAGTTCTTTTTCTTCTTTATGGTGTATAGTTACCTTGGGTTGCTTTCTTCTATTTTTAGTGGGGAGTCACCCGCTTTCCTTAAGCGGAGTTGTATTCATTTTGATCAATTCTGCCAACTTGGGGAGCGTAGGATGAATGAAATTACCTCCTAGCTTCACCAAGAAAAGATATTGGACTCTTCATCGACCAGAACTCTACCCATAAAACTTACTTGTAATTCAGATCTTTTGGTGTTTGATAGATTACGAACCCATTTTATTTAAATTCACTACAAGTGACCCTTGCTACCACTTTATCATGCATGGCTGGTGGACTTATGCTTCGTTTGATAAAGCGGTGGTGATTGCTCGGACAGCGATGAACAACCACGGGTAGTGGGTCAATCGCTCTCATTCGCGTTGTCAAACACACGGTGGCCCACCGTTATGACTTTACATTGTGTTTTTTGTCTGTAGCATTTGGCAATTTTATCGGACGCTCATTTTTCACCATGAGAAAAGTTTTTGATGAGCCATATGTGATGGGCCACTGACGACGGACGCAATCGCGTTGCCAAACACTGCATTAGTCACACTATGTGACATTTCTATACATGGGAAGATGATGTCTAACAATGACAACCAATAGCACTCCAAGTGATCAAAAGGGTATGCAACTCCCAGAAAGACGTGGATTCTGTTTCTTTGTTTGAGGTTCAGTATACAATATTTTTGCAAAGAAGAAATTAAATATTGAAATAATTATTGATATTCTGCAATCATTTGCTTGCAATGGCCAACCTGATTGTTTCTCTAATTATGCAAAGCCCAAAATGTTCCTTACTATTAAAAGATGTACGTAATACTGGGTATGCAATTTGAAATATTAGAAGAAGAGAAGTTATTGAAATTTATAATGGTCGAGGCTTGTAAGTTGCAATGTTTTTAAGAATATTATGGTTCTATACGACGATGACAACAGATGCAAAAGATATTGTAACAGCTATCTGTTATACTTATTGTTGTATTTCAAACCAAAAGGCAAAAGGTTTAGTCCCATATTGCTTGTGGTAGAGACTTCCCTCCTCCTTATATATGGACCCCTTGTCCATAGTACAATTGAGGAATGAAAGGGGATAGGCCCTATGCACGCGCATGGTGGGCCTTGCCAACGGGGTTTGGGCCGGCCCGATCCGGAAACCCTTTAATCGGGCGCGTTGACGCACGTTATAACCCGCGCGCAGGGGGTGCAAATCCGGCCTCCCGGAGCCCCTTGTGTGGCCCCGGCTTGGTTTTGCTCTTTGATTCACTGAACCAAATAGAGATATTTGCCGCATCCTTTCGACGCAACTTTTCGTTTGGACGCTTCCAAATGGCGGCCTGATTTGCAACCGCAACGCATCTCTTCGCTCGCCTTTCTTTTATATTTATTTTTGTTTCTCGCTGTCGTTCGAGACAGTTGTTGTACGAAAAATCTCTCGCTTTCTTCTTCCTTATTCGCCTGCGGTCAGTCCACTGGAAGAACGATCAATCGCCTTTCACTCGTCGTCGTGACTGCATGTGCGCGCTTCACGTCGGCAAACGCTGTTGGATCCTGGGAGAGTAGTCGCGCCGGAGACTATCGCACAGGCGCTCTCCGTCGGGTACCGCGGAAATACTCTTAAGGACAGTGCTCTGTGCACGCCTCAACGTATCTCTGGTAAAATCTTTACTGTTTACGGCTTACATCGCGGTTTATACCCTATTAAGTCTAACAATCTTAAGAGTAGTTTGTTTCTCTGATGGGTACTAATATGGAAGGTTTTGAAACCCCATTTACGCCTGTGACGCCATCGACTAATAACAACTAAATCGTCAATGTTTCTACTGTATCGCAAACACCTATCCCTGATGTTATGAAAATTGAACAGTTTAATGGACAACAATATAGGCGTTGGCAAGAAAAAATTATTACTGCTTTAGAGGTTTCTAATGTGTCGTTTGCTTTATCTGAACCCAAACCTGAAAATGATTCTGTTTATTGGGATAAAGCAAATCGCATTTGCCGACATGTAATTTTAAGTACATTATCTATTCAACTGTTTGACGCCTACTTTCCAATTAAAACTGCATCCGAAATTTAGTAAAGTCTGAATAAGAAGTATATTCTGGAAGAGGCTTCTACCCAAAAATTTACTGTTGTGAATTTTCTAAATTTTCATATGAATGAAGATAAAGATATAACAACTCAAATTCATGAATTTCAGATTTTACTTGATGATTTGAAAATTGAGAAAATTGATCTTCCTGAGTCTTTCGTTGTGGGTTCTTTAATTGAAAAATTGTCTGGTTCTTGGAAACATTACAAGAACAATTTAAAGCACAAAAGAAATACAATGTCACTGCATGATGTAATAATACATATCCGAGTTGAAGATCAAAACCGTACTAGAGAAAAATCTGAACTCAATAAGGAGTTGTCATGTACTGCTAACTTTGTTAATAATGAAGTTAAAGAAAATAAAGTTTCTTCTGATTAGTCTAAAAATAAGTGGAAAAATAAGAAAGGGAATGGAAATAAAAAAATATAAAGGAAACAAAGATATTAATAAAAAGAATGTTTTTTGCTATGTTTGTGGCAAACCTGGTCATACTTCTCCTAAATGCAGGCATAGGAAGAAACAAGCAGTGGATTCGAAGGAACCTTCAACCAACCTTGTTACTGAGGACATATTTGTGGCATTTGTCAGCATTGTCAGCATGGGATCATTCCACCAGAATGATTGGATCATTGACTCGGGGGCTAGTCGCCACATCAGTGGCAACATAGATGCCTTTGTGACCTACACTGAAGTAGGACAGGAGGAACATCGGGTTTTCATGGGCAACTCAACTGCTTCTCCAGTGACCGGAAAGGGCAATGTCATGATCAAGATGACTTCTGAAAAAATTCTGCTGATCAAAGATGTGTTGTTTGTCCCAGATATCCGTGTTAATTTAATTTCTATTTCTCAACTTGTTAAGTTTGTGGTGAAAGTGTCCTTTGGATCAAACAAGGTCATTCTCACTAAGTCTGGGGACTACCTAGGCATGGGTTACTACTCTAATTAATGTGCTCTTTCTGCTGAATGTACCAAACTCTTCTGCTAATGAAATAAGTCCTTCTGCTTATATCGTTGATTCTTTTGATATGTGGCATAATAGATTAGGACATGTTAATTTTAAATACTTACAACGCATGAAATCTTTAGGTTTACTAAAGGATATTAATGGTGTTGTTAATTTAAATAATAAGTGTCAAATATGTGCTGAAACTAAATCTACCAAGAAACCGTATCCTCAAATTTCACATAGAAATTCTGAATTGCTAGATTTAATTCATACTGATCTTGGAGATTTAAAAGGAAATCTATCTAGAGGTGGGAAACGTTTCTACATTATTTTTATAGATGATTTCTCACGATATACAATATTATATTTAATACATTCAAAGGATGAAGCCTTTGGAATGTTTGCTAATTATAAAATAGAAGTAGAGAATTAACTCAATAAGAAAATAAAACGTCTTCGCTCAGATAGGGGTGGTGAATATGATTGTTCTCCTTTTAATGAATTTTGTGTGAACCATGGTATTATACATGAATACACACCTCCATATTCACCTCAATCTAATGGTATTGTTGAACGTAAAAATAGAACTCTAAAGGAGATGATGAATTCTATTTTAATCAATTCAGGAGCACCCAACAACTTGTGGGGGAAGCGATTTTGTCATCTTGTTTTCTTCAAAATCGCATCCTTAGTAGGAAGACAAATAAGACACCATATGAATTATGGAAAGGATATCATCCTAATTTGAAATATCTCAAAGTGTGGGGGTGTCTAGCTAAAGTCTTATCAAGTGAGCCTAAGAAATGAAAATTGGGATCTAGAACCCTAGATGGTGTTTTTATAGGTTATGCTCAGAATAGTGCTGCATATAGATTATTGGTTATTAGAAGTGGAAACAATGTTGTAGAACCTAATACAATTGTTGAATCTAAAAATGCTGAATTTTTTGAGCACATTTTTCCTATAAAAACTCCCTTAGAAAACTTAGCTAATCCTTCAAATGAAATTTTCGAGAATATCCCAAGTACATCCACTTCTAATAATGTTCTAGAACCGGATGATATAGAACCTAGGAGATCCACTAGGATGAGGAAGGAAAAGAATCTTGCTGATGATTTCTATTCCTTTATAGTGGATAATGATCCTCAATCTTACAATGAAGCTATTAATTCAACTGATTCCTCTTTATGGAAGGAAGAAATTAATAGTGAGATTGAATCTATATTATCTAATCATACATGGGAACTAGTGGATCTTCCACCAGGTATTAAACCCATAGGATGTAAATGGATATTTCAAAGAAAATTGAAAACAGATGGAACTGTAGATAAATACAAAGCTCGTTTGGTTGCCAATGGATATAAACAACAAAAGGATATTGACTATTTTGATACCTTTGCTCCTGTTACTAGAATCTCTTCAATTAGAATTTTAATTCCTTTGGCATCTATTAAGAAATTAATCGTACACCAAATGGATGTTAAAATTGCTTTCTTGAATGGAGATTTAGATGAGGAAATTTATATGGATCAACCTGAAGGTATGTAGTTTCGGGAAAAGAACATATGGTATGCAGACTAATCAAATCTCTCTATGGTTTGAAACAAGCACCTAAACATTGGCATGAGAAATTTGATAAGGTCGTTGTATCATATGGATTCCATATAAATGAAGGAGATAAATGTATATATTCTAAAGTCGATAACCAAGATTGTGTTATAATATGTCTCTATGTCGATGACATGCTTATTATTGGCACTAATATTGATATAATAAATAGTACAAAAGGCTTCTTGGCTTCTAACTTTGACATGAAAGATATGGAAGAAGCAGATGTAATTTTAGGAATTAAACTTCTTAAATATTTGTATCATGCTATCCCAAGAACACTATGTTGAGAAAATTCTCAATAAGTTTTCAATGATTGATTGTATGCCGGTCAATACACCTTTTAATTCTAATTGCAATCTCAAGAAAAATAAAGGTAATAGTGTTCAACAAGTCAAGTATGCACAAGTTAAGCCTGATGTACTTAAGGAACTGTACTCGTCCAGATCTAGCATATGCAGTGGGGAGATTAAGTAGATATACTCAAAATCCTAATAAGGATCATTGGGATGCTCTACATAGGGTTTTAAGATACCTTAAAGGCACAATTAATCATGGATTGATTTTTTGTGGATCTCGAAATGTGCTAGAAGGATATTGTGATGCCAATTGGATTTTTGATTCAGATGAATTGAAATCTACAAGTGGTTACATCTTCACTATGGGTGGAGGTGTTGTGTCTTGAAAATCCTCCAAGAAAACATGTATAGCTCGTTCCACTATGGAATCTAAGTTTATTGCCTTAGAAAAGGCTGGAACTGAAGCCGAATGGCTAAGACATGTTCTAATGGATCTTCCCATTTGGGAGAAACCTTCTCCACCAGTGTTTATACACTATGATAATCAAGCTGCCATAACAAGAGCTAAAAACAAAGTTTACAATGGGAAGAGTAGGCATATTCGCCTACGTCACAATATTGTGAGGCAGCTTGAATGTGATAGCATAATCTCAATGGATTATGTTAAGTCAGAATTAAACTTGGCCGATCCTCTGACAAAGCCATTAAGTCAATGACTAGTGAGCGATACATCGAGGAGAATGGGACTATGCCCATACCAGAAGTCAAAGTGATGGACACCCAACCTTCATGAACGGTGATCCCGAGAAGAAGGTTCAATGGGAAAAACGAAGTCACTGGATGACTCAATGTGTTGTAATACATGTATCTCATTCTTATTATGTAAACAACAATTTGCAATGATTCAGTTGAATATATAATCTTAATGGATTTCATAGCCATTAATGGTGGTGTATATACAGCAATATATGCTTGATGAAAGTCCAACTATATGAGTGTGCAGTGCGGCCGCTCCTGTTGTGATTTAGGCAGATCTCTAGAGCATTCATGAATTTTCCCAGTAAGCGCATGGCCTAAAGGCGCCAATCCGTAAGAAAGGTAATTGATTTTATGAATGTCATGTGAGTAATGTACCTCTAATCAGATAAAGGAGGAATTAGTTCAAGAACATAGTTCTACCAATCTTCCACATATTACATACATATATTCTATGCTTTAGTTCAAAGAACTCAGTTCTACCAAAGCTTATGCATGTCATTTATTTAAGTTCTTCCAGTGGTCAACTCGGTTTTTATATTGTTTGTTTTAAAATAGTGGGGGATTGTTATACTTATTGTTGTATTTAAAACCAAAAGGCAAAAGGTTTAGTCCCATATTGCTTGTGGTAGAGACTTCCCTCCTCCTTATATATGGACCCTTGTCCATAGTACAATTGAGGAATGAAAGGGGATAGGCCCTACGCACGCGCATGGTGGGCCTTGCCAACGGGGTTTGGGCCGGCCCGATCTGGAAACCCTTTAATCGGGCGCATCGGCGCACGTCGCATCCCGCGCGCAGGGGGGGTGCAAATCCGGCCTCCCGGAGCACCTTGTCCGGGCGCGGCCCCGACTTGGTTTTGCTCTTTGGTTCACTGAACCAAATAGAGATGTTTGCCGCATCCTTTGGATGCAACTTTTCATTTGGACGCTTCCAAACGGTGGCCCGATTTGCAACCGCAACACATCTCTTCGCTCGCCTTTCTTTTCTATTTATTTTTGTTTCTCGCTGTCGTTCGGAGACAGTTGTTGTACGAAAAATCTCTCGTTTTCTTCTTTCTTCTTCACCTGCGGTCAGTCCACTAGAAGAACGATCAATCATCTTTCGCTCGTCGTCGTGACTGCGTGTGCGCGCTTCACGTCGGCAAACGCTGTTGGATCCTGGGAGAGTAGCCGCGCCGGAGACTATCGCACAGGCGCTCGCCGTCGGGTACCGCGGAAATACTCTTAAGAACAGTGCTCTCTGCACGCCTCAGCATATCTCTGGTAAAATCTTTACTGTTTACGGCTTACATCGCGGTTTGTATCCTATTAAGTCTAACACTATCCTCCTATGATACAACATGTTTGATATCGTGAAATGTGGACGTGCAATTCATGATGCCCTGAAAATATTTTTGACCGTTCTACTAGTGATGACGTACATGGGAACAATGGTGGAAACAACGAATAGAGTAGAAAAATATGAGTGCTTAGTTTTTTGAAACACATCAAAGAATTGTCAGAGACTTCTTTTTAGGCTTCGATTGGTTTGTTATAGCTAGTCTGGAAAATTTATGAACTGGATTTCTTAAATAATTTTTCGTGTTTGATTTAAAGTAAGTGTTGGAACTTGAGTTCCGTGACTTTCAGTGAGTAACATAATTACACACAAAACACAGATTCTGATTTCCCTCTTAGAAAAAGTGGAAAATAAATTTTGGGACAACTAACAATATTTCTTATATAATGATATTCTTCATTCCTCATATGTGGAATATGTAAAATATTAATGACTAGAAATATTAGCGGTGTAGATATAGTTTGTTGTTAAAATCATAACATGATATGACAAAATATCACGCTGTGTAAAATATTTTATACTACAACCACCATTATCAGCGTGATTTATAAAATTAAAAAAACAAACTTCGTGAAGAAAACATGCCGCACCATGTGAAAATAATATAATTTACCTAATATATTTGTATTCTTCATATTTAAACAATGTGATGTAAAAATGATAATTAACTATAATCATTCACATGTAATATAGTAAAAGCTCCCTACAAAATAATTTAAAAATAATATTCTACGTTGTGTTAAATAATGATGAACCAAAACATAAATTTACAAACACATAAAATACAAAAATTATCATAATACTTCCTACATGCAAAGAGAAATAAAAATATTGTGGTGTTATTTTAAACATAATATTTTTATTAACATTATAAATGTACCATAATAAAATATTTTAAAAAAAGAAACTTCTGCACCATAACCAGTTGTTGAGGTTAATATGATTAAAAATATTATAAACTTTTCACAGATATGATTCTTTTTATGACTTTATCATCCTTATTTACATTGCACAGTAAAAATTATAATATTTTTAACAATTTACATATTTACACTTAAAACAAACCAATCACATGGAAGTAAATAAAACTCACGTTCCAAAAACTGTATTAGAGTTTTCAGAAATGAGTTTCACAGAACTTATGACTTACACCAAACCAATAGGGCCTTATAAAAACTAATTATACATGGTTATTGAGTAGTATATTTGCACCCCCTCTATCAACAAGAAGCGACATACACCAACACATCCAGATATAGTGTTACCAGGCCGAACCAGCCCAAACACATTTGGACTATCACAATATTTATGTGTGCATCACAAATTTCCTTTTTCTCAAAAATTAAAATATATATAAGGATGCATTTAAAGGAGGAAACTTTAAGAGCTCAAAGAAGTGGCACTAACACTTAAATACCAAAAAATATACAACAAAGTATGCATAAAATTGTTCTTGTAGTAGGCTACTTACTTTTACACATACAACAACAAAGCTGACACTACCCGGCCAGTGTGGCTCAGGTGGTTCGGTCCGGCTTGTCCTCCCTGGGGGACCCGGGTTCGAATCCCCCTGAGTGAACTGTAATTATCAACTCCTTAGGTCATCCGGGCTCTGGCACCTCAAATATGAAATTCTAGTTCATCCCCGAAAAAACGATTATGGTATTAAAACCAATTGCAAACTCAAACAAGATGATCAATGCAAAATGATCTAACGACATTGTACAAGAACAAAATGCATTTAATATAGGAAATTTGTACTAGTTAGGTATTGTACATATAAGACTTAGTAGCTAGTTGATCGCCAACTGTTCAAACATACACAAACTACAAAATTATAGCTGCTAGCCATCAAGACCGCTCCTGAAATTGCTGGAAATGGGGACGAACCACATATGACAGTCAAGGAACAGATCTGGGAGGAAACAGACAAAATTTAGAATTTCGCTTTTTTCCAGCTTATATCGTCATGGGGATGTTATTAAGGGAACCCTATCATATCATAGGCATCAATGATCTCCTTTTAGTACTTTCATGTTGATATGATCGGACGAGACACCCTGTGATCACCTCCATCACTTCACGTTATATATATATATATATATATATATATATATATATATATATATATATATATATATATATATATATATATATATATATATATATATATATATATATATATAGAGAGAGAGAGAGAGAGAGAGAGAGAGAGAGAGTCAGGCTAGAATATACTCGGGTGTAACCGGAGCGGAATATACTCAAGTAGTTTTCATGATCTAATATTTTTAAAAAAAATCTAATCTGTTGATCTTCTTAAACATCTCGTGAACAACTCATACATAAAATTTGAGCACATTTGGATATGTATAGCTCATGTTATGAAGACCACAAAAATTATACATTTCAAATTATTTTCGCGCGTCGATTTTGTTGTCCTTGGATGAGTGACCTACACTCATCCAAATTGGCTTAAAATTTGTATGTAGCCTAGTTATAGTAAGACGGTGAAGATCAACGGTTTACATTTTGTAAAAAATAGTCTTGATATACAAACACACTTGAGTGTATTCGTGTGATTCGTACACTCGAGTGTTTTCTAGCCCCTCTCTCTCTCTCTCTCTCTCTCTCTCTATATATATATATATATATATATATATATATATATATATATATATATATATATATATGCAAGGAACAATTATGTAAAAAGAATTTATAGCTTCTAGATGTTCTCTATATTTTTCCGGATATGATTTCACATACCTACTTACTCTTATTTCATAATTGATACCGTTGGAGATGTGCCGTTGTCTTCTATTGTGAGATTGAGTATCATATCAATTGCCACAGGTGCCCTTGTCAGCAAAGAATAGAAATCATAATTAAAGATTGGATCTACAATATATAGTAAAATTAACGTGAAAACTTACCATACTTCGGGGGTGGGTAATTGACTTGCCATCGTGTTGCCAATGCTTGTAACTGACATGTCAGTGTAAATTCGTCCAGGGTCAAGTGCAACCATAACTACTCCACGAGGCACCTCCTCGGCTACTGCACGTGAAAGACCCTCAACGGCCCACTTTGTTGTGCAGTATGGAGCAACATCCGGAGCCACAGTTCTACCCGCTACAGATGACATGTTTACTATGACACCATGGCCTCTCTCAATCAACATGGGCAAGAAGTGGCGAAGGACATTAATGGTGCCCTTGATGTTGACATCAAGAACCAGATCAACCTCTTCACGGCTGGCCTCCCATATCTTATTTTTCTTATTGATGATGGCGGCATTGTTGACTGAAGAAGGGTAAGAATAAAAACCAACTCCAATAAAGTTCGGTAAATATATTCTTTACATGTCCAAGTATGTAACAGTCGAACCATTTAATTTTCATTCCATGGTAACCACCAAATCTATTATGATGTTTTGGACTACATTTAACAAGTAATATTGAACACTAGCATGCATCATAAACTACGTTTTTCTAGCACCGTACAATGGCTAGGATAATGTTTCTATTTAACTATTATAGTGACTAGTAATAGTTTCTAAACTAGTGGTCGTCTTCATAAACGAAAACCATTAATCGGCTGCCATTGTTCACAAATCCATTTCAAAGATTGATCATAGTAATATCAAACGGTATACCTACCTACTGTTGATAATAGGTTCTATTTGAACTGGTTATGTTTTGGGTCGATTTGGTCAAGATATGTTTGACATACTTGAACTTAGACCTAAAAGAACTCTTTGAAATAACTACTAGACCTCATCCAAATAAAAAATATTTTTGTATTTGTTAGGTCCAACCAATAATCTCAATAATCTAAAAATTATGAATACATTTTCAAACTATATGAACATAGAAACAAAATAATACAAGTAACAAATTTGAATTTAAATGTTCACAAAATGTTGAGAATGAAGTATATTTAACGAATAAAAAATTCTAAAATATTTTCTACTCACGGAGCCGTAAATAAGTTATTTATATTGATTACATGCTGATAAGAGGCAAATTTGGATGTATCTAATATCATTAATGAAGAAATACATATTTTAGTGGATCTTTTCACATGAAAAATAGTAATTTCTATTCGAGTGCATTGTCAATTAACTAATAGTTTGCTTTATGAAGAATGTTATTTCTAACTTTGATTATTATGAAAGTTATGAATATTTGTTTAAACTGAAAATTTGAAGCCAAATTCAAATAGGATTTTTCTAAGATAATCCAATGCCTACACCCACTTTTCTTGGGTCATGTAAGGCATATGTATTATGTGGAGATGACTAATTATGATTATACATGTCATATTAAAGATGGTACCAGTTTTAATCATGTGCATGCCTCAATGATGAGGGACTAATCATTCATTCATTTGTATCCGTCCTACACATTTGCATAAGTTTACAAAGGGAGACATTCTTCAAAATTTGGAGTTTATCATGAAACATTCAAGACTTGATGCTAGATGGAGTTTTTATGATTAGTCTATTCTTTTATTATATTTTTCTAGAATTTGTATATTGTGCATGGTTATAACTTTGATTTGAGTTTATTATTAGATTCAAATTCAGAACCACTCACCTAAAAGAATCACATGAGACCCCAAAATATGTATTTGATATGCCAATAGACCTAATTAATTTTTTCTTTGAACAATATCGTGATGCCATCCTCATATCCAATTTTTAGCTCCTATGTTATTATTACCATCACTCCTCCATCGACCTTCACCTCTTAGTCCTCCCTAACTTACTCTACTTATCTTTCGCATCAATTGCCCTACTCTCACCCAAATTCATATATGTTAGCTTGAAGAGAAACATGATATGAGGAGGTTGAAAAAAAATCTAGTAAATCATAGAGGTGACACGTCAAAAGAAGAATTGCAACTATGTATCCTAATAAAATTTGGTCGAAGAATTTTGGTTATATGATAAATCTTTGTATTATTTGGAATGATTTTTGTTAACCAAAAGGAGTTGGTACTTGTTCTCTAATTTTACATATATCGAGATGGATTTCATTCTCAAACAATTGCAAGATCCAATCATTGAGTTACCAAATATAAATTGCATAAGTAATTGATGGTTTTTGTATTTACATAAGTAGAAAGGGTACAATTTCATAAGGGGATCTAGACTATATATATATATATATATATATATATATAAATATATACACACATATATATATACATACATACATACATACATACATACATACATACATACATGCATACATACATATATATATATGTGTATATGGGGATATATTACTGGCATGGGAAACCAAAATTTTTATACATGTGGATCTATTTTGTAACACGAAGGCACAACTTTTGTGTGTACTTTATAATATTATTTATATTTGAATAATAAAATTTATTTAATATGTTATATGAATATCATAACTTTTCTTAACTATAATTAAATATGAAAATAACATTTATGTAATAGAATGACTCATTTTACAAATATAATGTCAATTTCTCGTTGAAAACAATAAAAATGATAATTATAACAAAACAACAAAATTTATGTGTTGTATAATAAAATGAATCTTTTTGTTAAAATTTTTATCATCGCGGTATAATTATGTGATTTTATATATCAAACTAGATCCATAGGTAAATAATCTCGTGCTTATATATATATATATATATATATATATATATATATATATATATATATATATATATATATATATATATAGACACACATATATATATAGAGAGAGAGAGATAGTCAAGCTAGAATATATAGGAGTGTATTTGGAGCAAAATACTCTCTCTCTATCAATCTATCTATCTATATATATATACATACAGACACACACACACAAACACACACACACAAATATATATATATATATATATATATATATATATATATATATATATATATATATATATATATATATATATATGATATATATTCACTACCCACATGGGTAACTAATGTTAGTTGCCCGTGAATCTATTTTGTAATAGAAAGGTACCTGTTTGTAATGAGACAGATAATGTTTGTAATGAGATGGCTAAATTTGTAGTACAAACACTCATTTTATATCATAGCATAATCTGTTGTCATAAATATCATTTTTACTGTAATCAGACATGTAATACAAAATGAGTGTTTGTATTAAAATTTTTATCATCTCATTAAGAATATTGTATGTCATATTACAAATATATATCTTCATATTACAAAACAAATGTTTTTAATGTAAATTTATTTACATATGATCATATCATATATATATTTCAGATATATATTTGGTATAAAACTAAAAACGAAATACAATTTAGAGGAATCTTGAAAATATGTTGTGATTTACTTTAGTTAAGAAAAAGGGAATAATAGTCATAGAATATCATAATTTTCACACGAAATACATGTGATGTGTAGTGATTGAAATGATAATTAAGGAGAAAAAAAATGTGGAAGAAAGAAGTGTAGTATGACTGAATATAGTTGTGACTTGTGTCGCATGTAGAGTTCTATGGAAGGATCATATAAGGATGACTATAGAACAAATACAGAGGGAGTAACAACTCAAATGAATGATATGAGGGATAGTTTAGTTGGTTGTAATCAGGTGTACTTATTTGAATTCATAATGTAAAAATATAAATCAAATTCACACTTTGTCATCTGACTACACCCTCCTAAATAGGCCCTACGTGTTAACTTATGCGGTTGGGAATATATAACATGAGTCAATGTCTATGTACCTAACAGAACTACAGTGGAGAAGGGAAGCCATTTATCCTAATGACATTGTGTATATATATTGTTTGATTTTATATCTTATATAACCATTTTTAATATTACAAGAAAATTAATTTGAATAAAAAATGGAATTTTATAGAAAACCCAAACATGGTTATTTCTAATTTTTCGATTGTGAGTATGTTATATTTGTTTCATGCAAATAAATATAAAAAGATATTGTAGATTGTGTTAATGCATAAGGACTTGTAATTGTTTTTATAAGATTAACAAATGTTGTTTGAAGTTTTGACATGGTTTAAAGAAATGAAAAATGTATGAAAAATTGAATATCTTTGTTATGCACCTAAAATTGTCACCAAGTACTTTAGGATTAACACTTCACTCTTTTTACATGACATTCAACATATCTTCATTTCTTTGTATGTTCATTTTTTACGATGTGGTTTACAACTTTGGTTAGAAGCGAGTTCTTCCTTTCCTCGACACATTATAATTTCCACATTACATCTAAAGGGCATGGAAAATAAAGATTGTTGCCCTCTTATTTAAGTGAAAAATATTGTTTTTCAAGGACTTCTATTACAAGTTGATGAAACATACTAAGTGACTTTTCACAACATGTAACATTAATGAAATATCTTAAATATTCATACATTAGTGGATGTTACTTTTATCATCTCGATAGTTACAAATAAGTTACACATATTCATGTTGTATTATGTGAAGGGAGGATCCAAGATCTTATGCATAGTTGGCCAGGAGATAAGTGAATGGGTTATCTTAGTCCAGGAAGACGAGTTGCCTTATAGTATGAAATAAATAATTTTCCTATGGAATTCAAACACTTAATAAGTATATAAAGCAACAATCTAGACAAACATCACATTTATGTATAGTTTATAAAATGTAAGACGGATGTATATAAGTTGCAATGGAACTGGCCTGAACAATCTCATGTTTTGTAAGATTGTTGCTTCATAGCTCCTTGTATTATTCCAATAATATGAAAATTTGTTTTTTATAAATTATTTCTAGGGCATATTGTCATATGCTTTACATTTTAAAAAATAAATAAATCTTAATTCAAAAAAAATATCGAATGGTAAATACATTTATTGTAGGATTCATTGCGAATGGTAAAGTGAAGTATGGTATTCATAATATATTGTTATCCTTTAAAGGCCGATTCATATTCCATGAGGCTCATTAATATTGAGTTTATTTTATTATGCTCTTATGAAGTCCATATAAGTTTCTTCGTGTCATTTTTTATTCAACTAGGAAGGTTCTTTCCTTAGTTTTCTACAATAAGACTTGCATAAATGTAAGCAATTGTATGGCCACAAATGATATGTCCTACTTAATTTAGAATGTTCTCTTGTATTAGATATCTGAAATGATATAATCATATAATCATTGAAGCTATAATGCATTTGATACTCCCACTACCTCATTGTTTACTTGGAACAAGATCAAATAAGAGTTGTGGCATCAAAAGCTAATAAAAATGAAAAGTCACGTATTAGTGATCTAATTTTTTTAATCTTTGGTAGATAAAGAAACAAAACATAGTTTCATATTGGAACATATAATCAATCATCTTATTAAGACATTTTTTAATAATAGTCAACAATTAGACAAGTATCCCTCCTTGCAATGTTTGAGATATTAAAAGTATGTAAGTAGTATACAAAAGAAATAATGATTAGTAATAATTGCACTATATGGGTGTAAATAATTTCCTAACTGAGTTTTATTATCTACTACAGTAAAAGTATAAAAAATATTTTGTACTACATATTATATTGAATTAATGGAAATTGTTTTAAACTAGTATTTATTTTGGTTAAAGATGTTACAAATAGGAACACTTATTTGGAATGTTGTATACACACCCCAATTGAAACAATGATTATAATATGGAACATCAAGAATTTCCATATTACTACTTGAAGGGATGGAAATGTAATTTGAAAGATAATTCACTAACACAAATACATTCAAAGAAGAAGACATAAAAGTTTCTAACTTTATGATATTTGGTTTTATGTAGAAAAAGGTTTTGTTCTCGCACTAGTCTTGTATGATAATGACTTGATTTGAGTTACTAGTTTCATTTGAGTGAGGCTGCAAAGAGTATTTCCTAATTTAGTTTGCTAACTCAATTTTTTAGACAGAAAGAGTTGTTCTCCTTTCTTGTTTAGATCATTGTTTGCATTAATTGATAAAAATGGATGAAATGCTTCTTTTTAATAAATGGGTAAGGACAAGGAAGATTCTCGTTTTGCAAGGAGATACACAATCTTGTTACGTTCATGTTTGGCATGTAAGCCTTTAACTTTTGCAAATTATTTCATTAGTCCAACATTGTTTGTAGATACCCATATTAAACACTAAGTGTTCTTGTTTGTTTTAATTGAATACTTAATTAAGAACTTGAATTAATTTGTTAAATTAAACCTCTATGTGTATTTCCCTAGTTGTGTGGTATGCATGATTAACAAAATGTATGATGAATAATTTTTAATATTATTAAATATGTTTACTTCATATGTTGCTTCATATATGCCATGTATGCTTAGTATTTGACATATTGAATCTTTCATTGCATGTTGATTCACCATTATACTTTTAACCTTACCCTATGGTATTGGTGATGTGGATGAGTGGAGGTAAATGGACTCCCCCTTTGAGGGTCGTTGCATCATTTTTACTCAACACATAGGGTTTGTGGGTCAATGGGTTGAATGTTTGAAAATTTAAGGTTGGTGGTTGGATTTCAATGAGTGGAAGGTTGAAGGCTTGGGGTTGGTAGGTTGAAGGTTATAGAACCTTGATTGTCTCTGTAGAGGAGAAATTGATTGGTCTACAGATTCTGACCTCAGTGGGGTCACTAGAGGAGTCCCTGATGGGTCAAGATATGGTGTCTTTGATGGGTTGAAGGATGGAGACCTCAATGGGTTAGATGTTGAGGAGGTCGATGGTTTGGAAGGTGAGAGGATTGATGGGTTTTTCTACATGATCTATTTGCATTTTTTCTGAAGGTAGCTATTTACATTTTAGGTATATGACATATTTATAGGCTATGCCATATTTATATCTCCTATAGCCTATAAATGTGTCATATACCTAAAATGTAGGACTCATTTGACACCCAAAGTTCTTCTAGTAAGTCAAGAGTAGACAAATAAGGTCAAGGTGTAAGGTATTGGAGCTTGCATGTTTTTGGAAGATGGTGATAAATCTTCCTTTGATAGATCTAGAGATTGACAACCTCATTTTGGGCATCGACCATATAAGATCTTCCTTTTCATCTCTTTTCTTGTGTATTCTCTCTATGAGCCTTCCTTTTTCTAGATTCATGGAGAAGCATGGTAGATCTTGATTCTTATGTATAAAGGTCCCTCGCTTCTTCTCTCTTTGAGCTAGTTGTGCATAGATCTTTCTTAGAGAGCCTTTACAGATATTTTGATGGTTTATTTGGTGTCTTGTGGTCCTTAATTTGTAGTGTTCTTTCTTGAAAATAGTTATATTCTTAAACATGTGAGTGATTTTACTACTTCTAGTCATTCTTTCTTGAAATATCTATCTACAAACCAAAAATATGCTTGGAACTTGCTTGATATGCCTAGATAGAGAGTTTTCATGCATTGTTTAGTAGTATAATGAACTGATCATGAATTAGTTATATCCCGCCTCACTTAATGATGATATGTGACAGATAAATATTATTTCTATTGCATCAATATGTCTGAAATATTGAAAAAGGCATGTGTTTGCATCAAGCATGCCTCTTTTATTGGATGTCTGATATTGTAGTAATTTAAATAGAAACATATGAACTTCATTGCTATTGGGATGATCAAATAAGGTGGAATTTACATGTTTTACTACATTTCATAATGCATAATTTTTTTGCGACATAGGTTTCCTGCTCAAATATGGAAACTTTTATGTCGAAATAGATGTTTTAAGCATATTCATTTTTAAGTCAAATCTTCTACTTGCTAAGCAGTTTTAATATAACTTTTGCCACAATTTTCTATTGTTGACATGTGAAGAGAAATATATTCACAAAGGAAAATTTTGAACCTTTATTAAGGTAAGACCTTGTTATTTTTTAATATGACAATTGTGGTAAGCTTGAGTACTTTGATGTAGGACAAGATGCTTGTATAGATTCTAGAGTTTCTAATACTTTGATTTTATGTTGAAGTATATCTTTTTACTCTTACTTCATCTTTGTTTCTTCTTAAAAGATAATTTTTTTTATCAAATTAATCAAGTGATAACCTAATCATAGTATCATGTGACAGTGGGAATTATCATAGTGTTCATAAAGGTTGCATAGTGAAACATGTAACTTTATTATAAATCTTGGAATATTAAAAGGTGCTCAAGGTGATATATTTTTGAGTATATGTAGGTAATGAGGGTCAATTTCCTCAACACTTACATGAGGGATATGTGTATGAGTGCAGTCAAGATCGTACATGGGGTGAAATATGATAGTCAGAATAAGATGTAGTGTGTAATGATGCATTGATAATTATACCTAATTTGATGAAGTGTTTTAATGAGTACCTAGGACAAACATAACATGCATGATCGATTTTTTAGCACCAACTGTAGGTTTTCTGGTTATTAAGTCTCTACTTGTTATAATCACCCCTATCAAGGTGTAGCGGGATCCTGTGGCTAAAAAAATCCTAAGATCTTATATGGTGAGCTAGGATACTTCAAAATTACTACCTATATGTTGGAGTGGTACACCTTAAACTACATATAATTTAATTAAGAATAAGCTATTTAACCATGTAGAGTATATCTATTTTAGAATCTTGAGATTCAGTTGTGATGCTTTTATTTTTCTGTATAAATTTTCATCATTTTTAGCCTTACTCATATACTACACCTATGATTGTTTCATATCTAGTGGAGATTAATACTTATCATCTAATGTGCCATCATTATTTCGATAATAGAAGTCATGTGAGCATAAAATATTTTTAGTTTCTGTATCATATTGTTGGGATATCGGTCTCACCCTTGTGGTTATGCACATCGTTTAGGTGGTCAAGATCGTACCGAAGGTTTCAAGTTTGAGGGGACTCCTTTGGATGGACAATAATATATGAATATTGGTGATGATCATTTCGTTGTGTCCTAGAAAGTATTTATACTCATGTCTAGGCAGAGTGATTTTATATCAACATGTATCAAAAACTCAATTTTTGGATTTCATATCATGTATAAATTAACATTTCAATTTTTGTATTTCATGTATATATATGCTTGTTCTATAAACTTTAGAAAACGTATATTTTTATTTATACGTATTTTTATAGTCATCAATAAAGACATCATGTACAACTAACAATTAATATATGGAAGAAATGGTCCTTTTCTATGCACTTTGTTGAGATTTTGTTGAAAGTTTATCTTATGCTTCTCTTTATCCTTATGGTTAATGATGTGGTTTAGTCTTGATTAACATTTTTATTAATCTCATTTTACAGTAGGATGGAAACAATTTGGGTTGTATCAAATCTTATGTTCTTAGAGTCTATAGGGACATAGGATGAAGCATCTATTCTTACAAGATATGTGTATCTAATAGATACTTCTGATTATGTTGATCGAATTGAACATCATGTAGAGAATGCAAAGAGTAGCTTTGTGTAAAGGAGAGATGTAGAAAAACATAGGATAAATGAGAAGAGAGTACTCGAGGTAGGAATAACATAGCCTATGCTGCCTCTCCTAAATCCTTGAACCCCAATTAAACTAATATTTTAGGTTGTGTTTGGGAAACATATGGACATGATTGCACAAATGGAGGATAAAGTATTGATTCCTTCATCCTAGGTACATCCCTACATGCTGAGTCTTCTTAAGGTATAAGAAAAGTCTTTGAGAGGTTGAAGAGAATGATGCCATAACGCTTGCTAGCATAATTGATCTGATTGATGTGAATCCATTGATGGGTAGTGGCTGGGCATGGATGGGCCATAAAGGAGGAGAATGTACCTAGAAAGGTGATTACCAAGCTTGAATTTCGAAGGAGTTTGAAGGAAGATATTTTCTTCTCTATATAGGAAAAATAAGTCAAACTAGTTTGAGCATCTGCATCATAAGAATTGTTAGTGAATGACTATTAGGCAAATTTATGTAGTTGCATTTTTGTACTCACCTAGCTATAATAGTGGAGACAACTATCAAAATGTTTGTGTAGGGTATGAACTTGGATTTGAATCAATTGGTATCAATTAGGGAGGGTCATGTAAAGTTCTCATGTTTTGTAGATGCTAGAGGATTGAGAGGAAATTGGTGGCCCATCACAATGTTGAGTTGAGTTTTGATCTGCTCAATCCCAAGGTCAATAGTTTGGGAATTATAAGAAGGCTCAATTTTTTGTGCAAGAGTATTAGAAACAATAGTATATACAATAGAGACTAACGACATATGATCCTAGGGAACCATAACAATGTCTATGGTTTGACGCCAAGGTTTCCCACACTTTAGGATGAAAAGTTATGGTTTTATTTCGACATGGAAGATATTCACATGCAACAATAATTATATCAATCTGTGTTATTATGAGATGAGACAGTTCTATCAATGCAGGAAGTTTAGGTATGTCAAGATGTTCTAATGACTATTGTACTAGGAGGTTACATTTTATCAGAGGTAGAGTCATTAAGGATCACTACAATACATTGCATTTAGAAGAGGACAAGGACAACTTTCATAGTCAGGGTCATCAGGATCAGTAGGTATAAGTCAAGGTCACAGATGTCAGTAGGGAATGACTAGATTGTATTCTATGACTCAACTTTAAGGAGTCATCAACCCATGAGATTTAGATGAAACCTTTTTGTTTCAAATATCTACTTCATATTACATATTTATTATAGTTGACGAGGTGAGATGTAATCATTTATCGGAAGAGAGGTGATAATCCTTTGTAACTTACCTATAAATAATCACCTGATAAGTTTTTAGAAACTCCTTTAGTTGGTTCCATTGCTTTGTGGTATTGGTGTCCATCGTCTTTTCTTTATATTTTAGGGAACATCATTTGGGCACTGGACATGCATGGATAAGATTTGATCATTGGTATGCGTAGATTAGATAAGTAATTAGTTTAAACTATGGTTTGATGGTTGAGGAGTTTATGTATGGTGATTTTTTTGGTCTTTCAAAAGATATAGGAATAGTTTCCCTACAAGTATGGTATCTACAAATATTGTATATAAGATGATGAGGCAATGTGGAGGGATGTTTCTTAGCACATGTTCTGGATACTAAGGAAAATAGTCCAACGATAGAGGATGTAACGATAGTACAAGAGTTTGTGGGTGTATTTCGTGATGAGTTTCCATGTATTCCACCCAGATAGAGAGATTAATTTTGATACTAATATGGATACTGGTACACCGCCCATAGAATAAACATTGTATAAGATAACACAACCTGAGATGAAGGAGTTGAACAAGGAGCTCAAGGGTTGTTGGAAAAGGCATTTTTATAGCCAAAAACATCTCTTTTGGTGCTATGATGTTGTTCATGAAGAAGAATGATGGATCTATGAGGATGTCCATAGACAACAAACAACTAAACTTATTTTTTTTTGGTCGGTCAAAAAGCGTGTTACTATAAATCCAAAAACTTTAGGCACAGAGTGCCCCATTACATCACAAGGAGCTAATAAGCTCGACCAGGAACATATACCCCACATATGGGGTATAACACTAAACAGGTACTAAGAAGAACATCAAAACTAACAAGACTAACTTCCAGGAAAACCTACCAGGAGAACGATGTACAACATGCAGACACATGCAATAAGCCCACCCACAAATAGAACCTACAGATTACAAAAAGTCAACCACCTGGTAACCCTGCCTGTAACAACATCACTAGCATCAGATCTTCTCAGATCGCAGAACCATCGCAAGCCACCAACAGAGAGCTGCGAGCCTAAGAGATTCGAAGCAATCCTATCCTTCTTGGCACGGTACCAACTGTCTGATAGAAACACCCACAAGGTGTGGTCCTATGCCAAAAAGACAGAGGATTCAACTCACTCCGAAGCCACACAACCAACTGTTGATGTCCTGCAATAGAAAACAGCAGCCAACATCTTACGAAGAGGCTGCTCACCAATACCTTGGAGGTGTTCCTACATCCAGCAAAGAACTAGCATGGATACCGGAGCAGCCAGGCCCTACCAGAGCGTCTGTTTGCACATCAGCAAATCACCGAACACCTGGAAGGCATTCCTCTACTGTGTCGGGGTCGAGACCTTTTGCTGAAGGGCCGGAGCTCCCCCAACCCTGCATAACAGTCTGGAGTAGACCAGAGCAAGAGGGGCTCGGTCTGCTGATGACTGGAAGCGATAGGTTGGCATTGGTGATCTTCAAACTCTGGCATGAGTCCATTGAGGATCATGTCTACGAACTCGAACAGTTGGTTTACCCAACATCACCTGCACAACCCTCTTAGGCGGAAGATGGATAGCAGACCCCAAATCTGAAGCACCGCGAAGAAAGGATCATCGCCGCATCGCAGACAGTGGTAAGAACCAGCTGCCGCTAACAACTAAACTTATTAATGATGAAGAACAAGTATCTCATGCATGCAATACATTACCTTTTGTTTAGTTGAAGGGTGTTATAGTGTTCTAAAAGACAATAATGAGATCTTGTTATCATCATTTGAGGATCGTTGCAGATGACATACATATCATAGATTTTAGGACTGAGTTAATATGAATTTGTGGTTATGTACTTTGGGTTAACCAACATACCGATAACTTTAATGTATATGATGAATAAGGTGTTAAAGCATGATTCAGACCAATCCAGGGTGGTGTTCATGGTGACATCTTGATATACTTCAAGAATAGGGATCAGAATGTGCATCAATAATGTAAGTCTATGAAGTTGTTAAGGCAACATAACGTGTATGTGGTGTATAATAAGTGCGAGTTTTGGCTAAATAGTGTGTCTTTGCATGGTCATGTCATTTCAGACTAGTGGATATGCGTGGATACTAAGATGGAGGATTTAGTGATACAATAGCAAAAGGCTAATATGCAAATATAGGTTTAAAATTTTCTTTATTTAGCTAGTTACATAAGGTTCATTAGGAACTTTTGTGGTATAACCTTATCTTTATCTATGTTGACCAAGAAGGTTGTACAACTTTTTTGGATCGAGGATATCAGTGAAGCTTCCCATTACTGAAAAAGAAGGTGACATCACACATGTGTTTGTTTTTTTGAGAGCTTTTGAAGGGATACATCATATCTATTATGCTTTAGGGAATGAAAAAGGTTGTGCATTGATGTAAGACAAGATATTATCAATTTTGCTTCTAAACAATATTATTTGCATGAGGATAACTTTATAGACCACAATCTAGAGTTGGTAGTTGTGGTTTTAGATCTAAAAGTGTGTAGGCACTACTTGTATGTTGAGATTGTTTCTTATCTTCACAGATCACAAGAACCTTAAGTACATCTTTTCACCAGAGTTGAACATGTGGAAGTGAAGATGGATAGAGTTGATAACAGACAAGAACTATATGATAGATTATCACCCACAAAAAGTGAATACTTTGACTGAACATTGACAAGAAAGTTATACTCATATTCTCCTACATAGAAAGTATAGTTTTATTATGTCTCTTAGAACAATAGGTATAGGCTAGTGTCTCTTTTCCATATGAATGTTCAAATGGAATATTCTTTGATGGGAGGGTCTATCTCGATCGTAGATAAAGTGTATGTTGGGTCAGCAGATTAAGGATGAACAATGGAATGATAATGTAATAGAAAACATTATATCAGAGTTTTGAAGAGGATATCATGATGGTTTACATGTATTAAGTATTAGAAAGTTATGGTCCACACCAATATGGTGGTTCCTGATGTAGGAGGTTTGAATAATACAATGCTTGAAGTAGTGTGTTCCTCGATGCATGTGTTTCATCCTAGTAATATCAAGACATATCATGATCTGAAGTACTTGTATTTTTTGGCCATCGGTGCAGTCTGACATGGAGAAGTATGCAACTAAGTGTGAAGTTTATCAACATTTCATGCCAGAGCATTAGAAACCTACATGGTTGTTATAATCATTTATAGTTCTTGAGTGGGATGGAATTTTGTTACCATTGACTTTGTGCTAGGTCTTCGTTGGAGAGCCAAGGGGTATGATTTTGTATGGATAATCATTAACTGTTTGAAAAATAGAATACACTTTATACCAGTCAAGATGACCTACACTACTAAGATGTTGGCGCAGGTCTATGTGGATGATGTTCACTTGCATGAGGATTTGTGGACTCATTTGAAGTTCATCAATTACCCCTAAAAGATTGTCCAGTTAGATAGGACGATACATTTTTTTAAGGTTCATTGAGAGCATGTGTGGTTCAATTCCTAGGCACTTTGGAATATTCACCTAAGCCTGATAAAGTTTGCCTACATTAACTATTATCAGTGGAGCATAAACATGAGTTTGTAAGAGACATTGTATGGAACGCATTGTAATTTGTCTCTTTTTTGTTACCGGAAAGGTAAATATCAGCTCTGTGATCCTAAGCTTATGATATAGACAATGTAGATGATTAAACCCGCCAAGCAACACTTGAAGGAAGCAAATGACATGCAGTAGTCAAGTGTCTTATGTAGATAACAATTGAAGGTCGCTTGAGTTTTAGGTTGGAGACTTGGTATATCTAAAAGTATCACCAATCATATCATGGAGCTACCACCATGATTGATCCATTTTACTATGTTTTGCATGTGTTAATGTTAAAAAAATGTGATCCTAAGACAAAGCACACAATATATCTAGTACAAGTACAATTTGATGATGAAATATCGTATGTTGAGGGTCCATTTTTTATCTTAGGAAGATGTGTTAATAGGTTGAGAAGAAGAAATATAATCCCAGTGAGGGTTCTTTCAATCATTATGATGTTTAAGAAACCACATGGGAGCGAGGATGGAAGCGTAGAAAGTACCCATCTTTGTTTGAAGATTTTTGAGGTAGAATCCTTTGTTAGGGGATTCTGGTTTTTAGTTCCAGTAAGTATATTAAACTTAATATATCTTGATTATAATATTTGAAATATAGATTAGGAACTTAAATCCATTTTATAAAGGAAAACACTAATTTAGACTTAATTGTATCATGTTTGCCCTAATTTTGTAGTTTGCATAATTCATTGAATGTATAAGGAATTCTTTAAATTTTTATACAAATATTTTAGATCATGTTATTCTCAATGTTTGTGTCTTTTATTTTGAGGGTTTCATGTATTTGATCCTTGGTTATATGATGTTTCACCTTATTGGTCTATTTGTAACTCTATCCACCAGTTTTAGTTGTGGATGACTGGAGGTCGATGGCCTCACCCTTGGAAGGTTGGTGGCTAATCATCCTCAGTGGGTTGAAGGATGGAGACATTGATGGGTTAAGTGTTGAAGGTGATGGGTTTTCAAGTGGTCCACGGGTCAAGGTTAATGGGTTTTCAATATGGAATTTTTAGGATTTTCAACTCTTCTCCCTTATAGATAGCATATACCCCTCAACTTAGTATTCATTTGACACCCAAGGTGCTACTAGAAAGTAAGGAAGACAAACAGAGGTCAAGGAGAAAGTTATTAGACCCATGTTGCTACCAAATAATGAAGAAGATCCAAATCATATATCTACTTTAAGCCAAACATGGCCTAAAATTTTCTTGCAATCCCTAAATATGCTTAGGGCTTTCTCATATGCCTGGAAATTGGCTTTTTATGGATTTTTTAGTATCATAACACTGATCACAAAATTTCATGTATCCCCTATCAATTAATTATGGTCTTTGATGAAAAAGATTCTCTCTCTTGAGGTTGTAAGGATGAAATATCAAAAAAGTTATGTTTCTACCCTAACAATGATACTTTCAATGATGTTTGATACCGTGGAGTAAAAAATGAATATAGATCCTTGTTTATGGTTGATGGATCATGTAAGGAGGATTATAAATATTTAAAAAATTGTAATTATGCTGCAAATTTGTGTTGGTTTCACCCTTGTTATATGCCTAAAAGTGACATTCTTATGTATATTCCTACTTAAGTTATATCTCCCACAACTAAGGAGTTTTATTTTTGAAATTTTATAAGGTTCATTATTTTTTATATGTGAAGAGAGATATATTCTTGGAGGGAATATGTAACCTTTAGAATGTGTAGACTTGTTACAAATTAATATGATGAATTGTGCTAAGTATGGACACAAATACATGATGTAAAGCTTGTAAATCTTCTAGAGTTTGTTATAGATGCTTTTATTTTGAAGTACATTTTTATTCTCCATTTGTAACTTATTTTCTTCTAAAAAATATGAGTATTTATTCTAATAATCAAGTGAAAATCTAATCATGTGTTTCCCGTGATCGTAGGAATTATCGATGTATTCCGAGAAGTTGGATAATGAAATGGTTAACCTTGTAATAAGCTTGATATTGAGATGTACTTGATTTCTTATATTTGTAAGTATATGTAGGTAACTGGGGGTTAGTTTCCATGGTACCCAAATCATGGATAAGTGGATGAGTGTTGTCAACGTCATATCAAAATATGTGAATGAGATAAGTTATATGTTGACATATGGGTCTTTAAACCCAACATGATGAGGTTCCATGGCCTAGGATGGATTTTTTACCCTACTTGTTATTTTTGTACTGAGTGAGGTGCAAATGGATCCTATGGAGACAACTAATCCAGAAATCTTACATGGTGATCTAGGCAACTTTATAATCACTAGAAACTCATTTAAGTAGTACACCTCAAATTATCAAACTCATAATAATAAAGTAAGTAATCAAATCTATTTGAGTATCTTGGAGATTTATTGTATATGCTTCTATTTTTTCTAAGACTTTTAATGATTTCCACTCTTACCCTTATATTGCACCTATATTGTTTGGTGTCGTGTATATTACTAGTAATCATCTAATTTTCTATTATGATTCTTATAATAGTAGGATTGTATCCATATAATATTTTTAGTTTCTATATCAAATATTTAGGGTATAGGTCTCACCCTCATAGTTTTCCACATGTTTTAGGTGGTTAGCAACATGCCCAAGGTTTTAACAATGAGAAGCCTCTTTTGGATAAACATTAGTAGATGAAGGTTAATGATGGTCTTTTGGTGGTGTCCTAGAGTTTTCCATTTACATTGAGATTTGGACATGATGTTTGATAAATCATGTATTAGTGACACCATTTTTTATTTATATGCCATATATATAGATTCTGATGTTATCAAATTTATAGTATATATATTTTTGTATAGATAGGTTGTAATAGGGGAAACCAGAGACATCATGTACAACTATATATTAAGGGTAGAACATGATCTCTCCCGGTGGCCGCCCCCTTCACTCTGGCGATTAGGGTTAGGTACGTGGGAGCTCCTTTCTCCATTAGTGGTTTTCTCTTGCAGGTCCAAGGTTGGAGCGGTCCTACTGGTCCTACCCCGATGATGGCAGAAGAACTTGCAGATCGGTGTGCGAGGTTACAATTGATACAGGACAAAGAGGAATTGATAGAAGTATCACAGTTGGCAGAAGGTGAAGAGAAAGGGCATCTAAAGCTAGCGCTGATAGGAAGAATCCTATCTGATCGACCGACGAACTTCTGGGCTTTGAAGCGCACACTCACACAGGCATGGGGGCTCCAGGGGAAGGTTCTCTTCAAGAAGATAGAAGGTGATCGATTCATTATACAGTTCCTTGACTGGCGCGACAAGAAGAAAATCGAAGACGGGGCTCCATGGAACTTTGATAACAAGCTGCTCCTAATCAAGAACATTGAAGCAGACGAGCAGTCGGGCGCTGTTGAGATTAATCACGGCCCGTTTTGGGTCCGCCTATACGGAATTCCGCTGGGTTTTCGCACCAGGAAAGTGGTCGAAGAGATCGCAGCAAGGGTGGGCAGTGTGATGGCAGCAGACCTAGATGAACTGGGATGGGACTCTTCCGTGAGAGTCCGGATCAATCTGGATGTTACAAAGCCATTGAGGAGAATCCTATGCATGAAGGGGAGGAACAACAAAATCATAGAGATTGATATCAAATGTGAAAGACTTTCTAACTACTGCTACAGGTGCGACCGGCTAGGGCATGTCATCAGGGGTTGCACCAATCCGGAGGAAGAAGATGACCAAGGTCCCCAGTGGGGGGCGTGGCTTAAAGCTTCACCGAGGAAGCCAAGACAATCTCTGCAAGAGGAGTTGTTCGGTAACACCAGAACCAAGAGGGAGATATGTTTCAAGTTCGAAACCGGGATAGCAGCGTCGGCGTCCACGGCGCATGAAGGCTCAACGGCGGCCACGACAGGGCAACGCCGAGAGGGGAACAGAAACAAAGGCGGGGAGAGGCATGAAGGAACTACAGAACAGGAAGAGTCGAGTGGGGAGGGAGGGGCGGAAGGGACGGAGCTAAATCAGGAAGCCGTCTTTCCAGTGCAGACAGAAACAGGCGAGACCGGGCACAGGGAGAACAAACGAGGATAATCGCAAGGCCTGGATAAGATGAAGGGAATCAACAGGATAGTTGTTATGGCGCAAACAACGGGAAACAAGAAAGGGATTCAGTACACAAGAGAGGAGATCGTAGCTCTTAAACCAAATGAAGTACGAACTAAAGCAGGGAATAGTGGAGTCGAGGCAGAACCAGCAGCTTCAAGGGGGGCAAATCATGATGAAGGCAATAAGCTCGTGGGCAATGAAACTCAGATAATACTTGAACAAGCACCAACTGCAAAAAGAACTAGAGCACAGACGGAGAAAGAACATCGAAGAAGGACAGGTAGGGGGGAAAGCAGATCAAAGAAAGAAGAAAGCTGCTCCGTGGGTTTACAAGATGAGCAGGAGCCAACGACTTGGAGTACCTGACAATGAAGTGGTCTGGAACAATATTGCAGGGAAAAGGGACAGACAATCTGAGCTATGTGATATGGAACTCGATGTAGTTGATACTGTGATTGACACATGCAAGAAGGCATGGAACACAGAGATGAAAGCACAAAGACAGGGAACCAACGCGTCCCAAGTAGCGGGAGCTGGCGTAGACCAGGCCCGTGAAGAGCAATGAAAATCATGAGCTGGAACTGTCAGGGACTGGCCCGCCCAGATACATTTAATGCTCTCCAATCGTGGTGTTGGAGGGAGGGTCCGAGCATAGTCTTCCTTATGGAAACTATGATTTCGAGTGCAGACTTGGAAGTAGTGATGAGAAAGTGTGGCTTTACTAAAGGGGTCTGTTTAGCTAGTGTCGGCAGAGCAGGTGGTGTAGTTTTCTGGTGGAAGGATGTTGACCTTACTATTACAGCCTATTCACAACATCACTGCAGTTGCAATATCCAGGACAACAATACAGGGGAGACGTGGAGAGCCATCAATGTATATGGATGGGCGACACAACAACAAAAATTCAGAACTTGGGATCTTATGAGGGAGTTGATGACGAATGAAGACACACCCACGCTTTTCTTTGGTGACTTTAATGAAATCCTATCTAATGCTGAGAAAGACGGCGGCCCACCCAAACCCTTCAGATATATCCAAAATTTCAGAAGCGTGGTTGATGACTGTGATCTTACGGACCTGGGATAGAGAGGAAGCATATTCACATGGCAGAGAGGACTCACGTCGGAAACTCGTGTAAGGGAACGTCTTGACAGATCTTTGGGCAGCACATCCTGGGTTGCTAATTTTCCACATGCAAGAGTTATACATCTCACAAAGTATGAATCTGATCACGTCCCAATCATCATCAACACGGACTACAAGAAGAAAAAAGCTCAAAGAAGATAGCAGTATTTTTTCTTTGAACCTATGTGGGTGTAGGATGAGGCATGTGAGAAAATTATAAAGTCTGCTTGGGAGGAAAATCAGCATTCAGGTTTGCAAGGAAAAATGGAACAATGTGGAAAAAAACTAAAGGAATGGGCAGGAAAACAATTCGGGGAAAGGAAGAAGAAAATAAAAGAACTTGAAAAGACGCTAAATGAGTTCCAACAACTACCTCAGGACAACCAGAACCTTGCTAGATGCACACAACTTACAGCTGAATTACAAGAATGACACAGGCGTGATGAGGCGTATTGGCATGCAAGGGCACGGGTAAATGAAATGAGATCGGGTGACAAGAACACTGCCTACTTTCATCATAAAGCATCACAAAGAAGGAAAAGAAACAACATTGAAGGGCTGAAAAATAGTGAAGGACAGTGGAAGACGGGACATGAGGAGATAGAAAAAATAGTGGTGTATTTCTTCAAAAATCTCTTCAACACTTCAAATCCTTCGGGATGGGAGGAGGCGACTCGGGGAATCTCTATGAAAGTGTCTATGGCGGAGAGGAATGATTTGGAAAAGGACTTCACGTCTGCGGAAATCCACACAACTTTAAAGGCTATGCACCCCAACAAGGCACCGGGTCCGGATGGAATGAAGGTTATATTCTTCCAGAATTATTGGCATATTGTAGGAGAGGATATCTCTAGTTACATTAAAGGGTGGTGGAAATCTGAGAGAAGTATTGCAGATCTAAACGCAACACTAGTGGTGATGATCCCAAAGATTCATAAGCTAGAAGAGGTTGGGGACTACAGACCCATCAGTCTATGCAATGTTGTCTACAAAATTGCTTCAAAAGTCATAGCAAACAGACTGCGGCCGCTCATGGACAAAATTATTTCTAAAAATCAAAGTGCTTTTATTCCTGGAAGGCTCATTACTGATAACGCTCCCATTGCCTATGAGCTTTTTCATGCCATGAAAAAAGGGAACCGTGAAAAAAAGGGACACATTGCTCTAAAGTTGGATATGTCAAAGGCCTATGATAGGGTTGAATGGAGCTTTGTGGATTATGTTCAAGGAAAAATGGGCTTTGGGGAAAAATGGAGAAGGAAAATTCTGGATTGCATGTCAACGGTAACCCACTCTTTTGCAATCAACGGGGAACGGACCAGGAGGATTCAACCAACCAGAGGACTTCGGCAGGGTGACCCTCTCTCTCCTTATCTTTTTATTTTATGTGCTGAAGCTTTTTCTACTTCTTTATCCCTTTCTACACAACAAAAGGTCATTCAGGGAGTCCGAGCTAGCCGTCATGGCCCGCGAATTTCTCATCTTTTCTTTGCAGATGACTCCATACTTTTCACAAGAGCAACCAAAGAAGAATGTCTGAAATTAGCTGAAATTATCAGCCACTATGAGCAGGCATCCGAGAAGAAAATAAATTTATCCAAAACTGAGGTTGCTTTCAGTAAAGGTGTGGACAGTGTGAGAAGAAGAGAGTTGACTGAGTTGCTGCAGGTCAAAGAAGTGGACAGGCATGGCAAGTACCTTGGGCTGCCTACGGTAGTGGGCAGGTCAAAGAAGTAGGTGTTTGCTTACATTCAGGAACGCATCTGGAGGAAGCTGCAAGGATGGAAGGAGAAATTGTTATCTAAGGCAGGAAAAGAAGTTCTCATCAAAGCAGTAGCACAGGCCATACCATCGTATATCATGAGCATTTTCAGACTCCCGAAGTATCTCCTCGACTCAATCAATAGCACAATCTCAAGATTTTGGTGGGGAGCAAAGGATGCAGAGCGGAAGATTGCATGGGTCAGCTGGGAAAACATGTGCAAGCCCAAGAGTCAAGGCGGCATGGGCTTCAGAAACATAAGCATTTTTAATCAAGCTCTGTTGGCAAAACAAGTATGGAGGCTCTTCCACAGACGGGACACACTAGTCTACCGAGTTCTCCAAGCTAGATACTTCCCAAGGGGTTCTGTGCTCAATGCAAGGAGGGGATATGATCCTAGCTTCACCTGGAGGAGTATTTGGAACGCAAAAAACATCATTTTAGAGGGCTTGCAGTGGAGAGTGGGGGATGGGACCAACATCAACATCTGGACTGATTCATGGATTCCGCAGCTTGGAGGAAGCCTGGAAAAGGTATATGGGGTCTCTTGCACTACAGTACAATGGGTGAGCCAACTAATGGATGGAGAAAAGAGAGAGTGGAATGAGGAGTTTATTGCAAATCGTTTCACGCATGATATAGCGAGCAAGGTGATAGCGACTCCTTTGGGTTTAACAAGACAGGATGACGGGATTTTCTGGAAGCCTAACAGGAAAGGGGACTACACGGTTAGATCCACATACTGGATGGCTACACAGAATGCAGCGGTGGTTCTGGAAGAGCAAAGAAGAGAGGAGGAAGCTAGAACATGGAGAACTATTTGGCGTAAGGGCCTTATTCCAAAAGCGGCACACTTTCTATGGAGATGCATGACAGGAGCGCTGAGTACCATGGGAAGGCTTTTTGATAGGCATTGCCATGACACTGGAATTTGCAGGATTTGTGGAAGAGAGAAAGAAGACATCAGACATATGCTATTCAGGTGCCCCCAAGCGTGGGAGTTATGGAAGGAGTGTCCGGAACCGGTGCAAGACGAGATTAGAAAGGCGGGGCAGGGGAGGACTGACCATGCTATTATTTCCCTCACGACAGCAGCCAATGAGGAGGATAGTGATACCATGATTGCTTCTTTGTGGACCGTGTGGACAAGAAGAAACGATTTTATTTTCAAGGATAAGGTGCGGCCACCTCTTACCATCCATAGAATCATGCTTGCTCTATTCAAAGACCACCTATCAGCCAACGAGTCCAGCAGTAGGCACGGGCAACGTGAGGCAATTCAGCCTTGGAAACCGCCGGCAGCAGGTTTTGTCAAATTAAATTGAGACGCAGTTGTTAACATCTACGGAAGGGATGGCGCTGGACTAGCATGGAGAGATCACAACGGGAATATAATTTGTACAGCGGGGACATGAAGACTGTCGCTATCTAATGTCCAAAACATAGAAGCATGGGCAATACGTGAGGGACTAGTTCGGTCAAAGGAGTTGAAGATGGGATGGCTTGTGGTCGAGTCAGATGTGGAAGCTATCATCAACTGCATAAACGCCAAGGATAAGAGAGCGGACCTCCTGGGAACCATCCTAGCAGACATATATAGCCTAGTTAATGCTTTTCATTCTGTTCTGTTTGTTTCTTGTAGAAGGCAAGCAAACGGATTAGCACATCTGCTAGCCCGTGAAGCTACCAGTAGTTCTTCCCCTTTTCTTTTACTTTCGCATTTCCATTCCTCTGTAGAAAACTGGGTTGAGCCCCCGTTAGGCTCGATTTAAATAGTAGATAAGTCTTACCCTCAAAAAAAAACATTAAGGGTAGAAGGTTAAGGCCTTTTATGAGCAATGTGTTGAGATATGGTTGGAAAAATATCTTATGATTATATTTGTGATTATGGTTATTGATGTTAGTTAGCGTCTATATACATTTTATTTTCAGTAATACCATTTTACTATAAGGGGTCTCCACAACAAGTCATACTCTATTATCTAGGTAGGTATGTCCACTTCCTTTCCTAATGAGACTAGATTGCGTATCTGGTGATAGAGTCAATTACAATATTGTTAAAGCATTCATTGTTTGCAACTTCCAAGCCCAATTTCACATATAATAATTTTGAAAATCAAACATCATGCATCTTCAGGGTTGACTTCTAAAATGTGTCAGAATCCATTCATGGTAGTTATGCATGGATATACCCCACCATCTATTAGTAATTTGTGTATGAAAATCATTATTATTTTCTTTAATGTATCTTTTTGTGGGTTTTGACCATCTTGCATGGCATGGTGGGTTATGACCACCTTTCATAATATGCTCAGACTACTGGATATTGATTTTTCATAAAATGGTTAGCGAACAAATGAGAGAACATGAACATGATGTTCCCCAATTTATGTTATGGTGGTTGAATGTGTTGGTTTTATTAGTCTTGATACCGATAAAGTTATGGTATCTTCCTTGATATTTTATTCAATATGTTTTTCTATCGACAGATGAAGTAGGTGTTGAAATACTACTCCATAGTTTTGTCTTTACATTTACCTTGATGTACTTGGGCACATATCTTTTTGGCATTTTGGCATGTAAAAAGTGTGAAATCATCTCATTTCAATAAAAATGATGGTGTAAATACAATTCTTCACATGTTGATTCTCTTTCTGACAAAGATATGTCACCAAAATTCATGTTCCCACCCACCATACAAATGTCTACATTTTGGCATCTAGATGAGGTTTTACATCCTTCTCCAGATGTTCCAGTGATGTTACCATGGTGCTTCATGTTGGAACTATAACATAGTGTTTCTGAGAAATCTAAACAAATAAAAATTATGAAAGTGAATATCAAATTGTTATTTCATCAACAATAAAGAGTGTCACCTTTTAGATGTTGTGATATTGTCGTCACAACGATCTTCTCTACAACTGTTGGTATAACATATAGTGCAAACATTTCCTTGTCACAATTTTTATTTGCTTCTATCTTGAAATATCTAATCGATGCATATCATGTACTACTTATTCCTTCAGTGGTATGATGACCTTTTTGCATATTTAGGCAATTGTTCCTCGTAAATGCTAATGTATGATACTTCATCCACTCTCCATTTTGTTCCTTCAATCAGTAGAGCATGTGTCCTGCACAGACTCAATGTTTTAAAGGATCCTCCATCCTTTATTAATGTGAAATGCTTTATTGACTATCCTCATGTACCTAAATCCCATACAATGTTGGTGTTTAGGCTTGCATACTTTCTCTTGAAATGTCTAATCGATGCATATCATGTACTACTTATTCCTTCAGTGGTATGATGACCTTTTTGCATCTTTAGGCAATTGTTCCTCGTAAATGCTAATGTATGATACTTCATCCACTCTCCATTTTGTTCCTTCAATGTTGGTGTTTAGGCTTGCATACTTTCTCTTGAAATGTCTAATCGATGCATATCATGTACTACTTATTCCTTCAGTGGTATGATGACCTTTTTGCATCTTTAGGCAATTGTTCCTCGTAAATGCTAATGTATGATACTTCATCCACTCTCCATTTTGTTCCTTCAATCAGTAGAGCATGTGTCCTGCACAGACTCAATGTTTTACAGGATCCTCCATCCTTTATTAATGTGAAATGCTTTATTGACTATCCTCATGTGCCTAAATCCCATACAATGTTGGTGTTTAGGCTTGCATACTTTCTCTTGAAATGTCCCATAGATTTATCATTCTTCACCTTTTCACACCTTTAAAACTTATTATGAAACTATATACATGCTCATGTAGGCCTTCAATTGTTTTCA
The DNA here is from genome assembly GCA_963693085.1 of Alisma plantago-aquatica. Classification (NCBI taxonomy): domain Eukaryota; kingdom Viridiplantae; phylum Streptophyta; class Magnoliopsida; order Alismatales; family Alismataceae; genus Alisma; species Alisma plantago-aquatica. The sequence continues at coordinate 1,269,616,977 of OY856412.1, read as the reverse complement.
AAATACTCCCAATTAAGGCATGAATTTATTATATCCTTTCCCAGTTGTGAAAACAATGTTTCCTTATCCTATTCTAAATTATTTCAAATTATTTATTTGAGGTAAATTTATACCAACTTCTTTGATATGCTCATTCTTGTAGGTAATCCAATATATTTTGATATAGGTCCACTTTTATTTAGAAGGGTTGCCTTATCACCTCTCATATTGTTTTCCTAATTATTGTTCATGAAGGATAGCTCTTATTGACTGGTGTTACTCTACTATGTATATGCTAATCTATACTCGCTAAGGATGTCATAACACTAATCATTCCTCTTGAGTATCCCTTTTAAACAATATACTAACATCTAGAAGAATAAGTAGGAGATCTTTGGTCCTCTTGGCTCATGTGAGCGCCATATATGTGTCCTTCCTAATCTTGTAACAAACACGGAGAAAGCTTCAAAATAGAAACTGAAGATATATAAAAATAAGAGACTACTTTGTCAAAATCCTTATTTTATTTTTGATGTTCCCTGTACTCATTTCATTAAATGGAAGTCAGTGGGATACTCTATACACATGCTCAATTATATTTTTGTTTTCCTTTTTTCTTTAAACCTATTCTCTTCATCAAAACAACTAAGATTGATGTCATTTCACATGCCTTACTCATATACATATTTTTAAACATAACTCCACTATTTCCTTTCTTCTTCTACATAGTTGATGGAAGACTTCATAAGACACAAATCAAATTGTATGTTGTTTGCCTTTCCATAACAAATGTACTTCTATTTTTAGAGATAATCTTGCATAAAAGGGTTTCAATTTATACGGGAAACTTCTTGGGAATATTTTATCTTCGACAATGCACAAATTTATAAGTCTTAATCATGTAATTCTTTGCTTTAGAACACTTACGAATAAGGAGTGTAGATACTTTTTTATTTTCTCCTAGATTTTCTCTCCATTCCACTAACTTTGAATGAAATAAATGACATTGTTTACTATGTTCTTGATGATCAACATTCATATCGCCAGGTCCAAATTCTTTTGATGGGTTGATTTGGAAAATTATATGGTAGATCTCTTCTTTCCTTGTTCCATCTACATCTCTTCAACTTCATATACTATTATAATTTGTTCAATATCAATCGAATAATAATATAGACGGTTTCATTGTTTTTTTCAAGTGAAAAGTTTGTAGTATTAGTACAATGTAAGGTTTCAATCATATTATTTATAGTTTACTACATGTTGTGCTCATTCGTTATCCCCATAACTTGGTCATTTCTTCTTCTTAGGTTTTTTGTTATGTATATATATATATTTTTTATTTACATCATGAATGTCATTCCCTCTCACTCAACAATATAAATACATTTCTTCCAAAATTTTAATATTCGTATATATATGCATATTTAGGTCATATCATCAGACAATTCTCTGGCTTGCATTTTTGAAAGAAATTATGCATATCTATGATCTACTTATTTACCTCATAAACTTTTTCCTTTTTCCACCAAGATTAACTTGCCCCAAAATTATCTAATCTAGAACTAGCACCTTTATTGTTGTTTTCTCCACAAGAATTAGTGATGATATATTTTGATCGTCTTTAGAGGGTTGGGTTTCAAATCCCTTCCAGATGTGTGCTTTGCAAGAACGATGCTGAAAATCTACACCATGTTTTGAGAATACTTAAGCCAAGAGTTTAAGGACCTTCTGTGAGACCATGGTATCGTACCACATTGGACTCCACCTGGAATACCAAAGAACAATGGTGTATCAGAAAGAAGGAATCACACATTGCTAGATATGGTGCAATCAATGATGAGTTTAGTTTATCTTCTTACTTATTTTTGGGTTATGATCTAGAAACTTTTGCATTTACTCTAAACTATATACCATCTAAATTGATTCAAAAGATGCCATATGAGATATGGTATGGCAAGCATCCCAAAGTGTCTTTTATGAAGATTTGGGTTTGTGAAGCTTAAGTGAGAAAGCAATCTCTCAAAAAGCTTGGACCAAAATCAGATAAATATTATTTTGTTTGATATCCTAGGGAAATTGAAGGATACTACTTTTGTACTCCATATCACAACAAAATGTTTGTTGCCATGGATGTTTTATTCCTGGAAAAGGAATTCATTGGCAAAGGAACCAATGGGAGGAATGTAGAAATCCAAGAAGTTCAAGAGAAACAAGAAAATATTGAACCTATAGAGATATAAGAGGAACATATAGAGTCATAAACCATTGTGGAATCTCAAATTTCTCATGTAATTGGGAACCTTAAAGATGTACTCAGACACGCCTTGAGCTAGATAGATTTAGTTATCTTGTGACTCAACAAGGTACTAAATTAGTCATTGATGGTAAGACAACTACCTACTTAGAAGTTGTTAACAAACTAGAGTATGAGAAATGACATGGGGCCATTAGATCTGAGATGGAATCCATGTACACCAATAAGATATGGACCTTGGGGGATCCACCTAAAGGGATAAAACCCATAGGATGCAAGTGGGTCTTCAAGAAGAAGACTAACATGGATGGTAATGTACAATATTACAAAGGATGATTGGTTGCAAAGGGTTTCAAACAAGTTCAAGGTGTTGACAATGATGAAGCCTTTTCTCCAGTTATCATGGTTAAGTCCATCGAGATCATGCTTGCCATTACAGTTTAGTATGACTATGAGATATGAAAGATGGATGTGAAAACTACATTCCTTAATGGGAATCTACTTGAGGATGTCTACATGAAACAAATCGAGGGTTTTATAAATGCAAAGAATGCAAATAAAGTATGTAAGCTACAAAGGTCAATCTATGGATTGAAATAAGCATCTCGAAGATGGAATCTTCGATTTGATGAAACTGTCCAAGAGGTTGTCTTTAATCAAAATGAATATGAACCATGTGTTTACAAGAATATTTGTGGGAGTATGATTGTATTCCTCATATTATATGTGGATGACATACTACTAATGGGGAATGACATTTCTACTTTGTAGATGGTAAAGACCTGAATAGTGTAAAATACCTGACCTGGGTAATATACTAACACTAGGTGTTTTTCCTAATAATGTTGATCACTTGCTTGCTCTTATCTATTGAAAAGTAATTAATGATTTTGAGGAACTTATATTTCAATTTCAACCCTTTTTGAATAATGTTGAAACATTGTTCGGTTAATTTTGGACTAATGTGCAAATTACCCAAGTAGAGGGGTTAACTTGCAAATAGCACATGTTAAGATGTTCCTCTGATTTTGAGACATCATAAGAATGTATTTGATGTGGTGGTATGATTTCCACAAGCTTGGACATCAAGATAAAGCTTGTAGAACAATCCTTATGCATTAAAACCTAGTTTTGGTGTAAAGTGCAAATTATCCAAAATGTAGAGTTCAACATGCAAAATAACACCTCTAGAGGGTCTCTCATATTTCTTGGAATCAAGTAAAGCAAACAAAATGAGAAGGGTGCCTCATGTGAAGTATCATAAAAGAGAAAGAATCATGATATTTAAATAATCACGATTTAAGCACAAATGGCTCTTTAATATAACTTAATGCAAAAGGGAAATATATTAATTATTGAGCCCTTCAAACAAAATTTTGTGGATTTGTTTGCAATAGTTTGGACAAGCTTGTTCCATGCTTGGGAACCAAAAATATCTTGTTTGAGAGGAAGACATTCACATTAATATAATATAAAGCAATATCCACTAAAAGATGGATACTAACACATAACTCTTTAAGGTGCTTAGTTCTTTTCCATTATTCTTGGATAATGGAGAAAGTTTTGCAAGGAAATATAAGGTGGCCACATAGCCAAGAAGTGTAGGAGGACTTGGTGGATATTTGGGAGATAAAAGGAAATAATCCTCTTTTTCCATTCTCTTTGAAAATCCATAAATATATATAAGTATCTTTTTCCAAAACACCAAAGGATCGTTTCCTTAGTTTCTTTTCCTTATCACCTTGCTTTGGCCAACCAAGGGAGAGCTCTGGACCAGAGGAAGGACGACCAAACTAGCTTGGTAAGTTTTGATCATTATATACCTCGAATTCGTGGGGGAAACCATAAAACAACGTTAGATTCATGGTTTTTTTTACATGGTTTCCTTTTCTAGCCATCTTTTTCATCCAAAGATTGAAGAATGAACCCTGGACAACTACTGGAGCTCAATCCACCATTAAATCTGCGGAGCTTGGAGCTCTGGATCAGTTCTAGAGGCAGGTTTTATAACTCTAACCCTTAAGCATTAGTATTGCACCCTTTTCTATAAGAATTGTTGGTTATTCTTCTTCCTTTGATACTCTTATGAGTTCTTGCTATAATTTCCATGAAGAACAGCACCTGTTCTTGGTGGAACAGAGGTAGACTAAGGTGACATCATCCTTGAAAAATATCTAGAAATAAATTTAGCAAACGGTTTGCCTTTGTGCTCAAATGGTTTCCCAAACTGTTTGGGAGCAAACGGTTTCATCCAAACCGCATATAAGCAAACGGTCCAAGACCGTTTGGTGGCGTTGACCAAGTGTTGATTGTTTGGAGGTTTGTTGAAAATCATTTGGATTAATAACCTATCAATATTTATCAATTAATTTCAATTGGTTCATCAATTAAAGGTCCAACAATCATCAAAACCCTAATCGGGTTAATTGCTGATTTGATTATTGAATAAGGTTGAAGTTTGGGTTGAGTGACCCAAACGGTTTCAAAACCATTTGAGGATCACCCAAACAGTCTCAAGACCGTTTGGTGACCACCCAAGACCGTTTGGAGGTCTAGGGTTAAACATGGTTGACCAATTGAAGATCCAAAGGTATCAAGTTGATGTATAATCAATTGCTGATTTGGTGACCAATCCTAGGATCCAAACCCTAAATGTATGGCATGGTTATTAATGAAGTGATGGGAAAACGGTCTCAAGATGGTTTGGAGAATATCCAAACGGTTCCAAGACTGTTTGGGGTCAGGACATGACAAAATTGGATGATGGTTGATTGGGTTCAAATCAATTAGACTCACATTGATTGATGTTGAAGGGTCATCAATTCCAAACCCTAATCCAATTGATTCAAGCCCTAATCGATGACCAATTGTGAGTCAATTGAGGGTCAAATCAGTTGAAGGTTGACCTAATTAACTCAATTGAATGATAGTGATAGGCCTAATTTATGATGGATTACATGTACTTAATCGTTGAACGGATCAATATTGGAAACCCTAATTCAATTTGACTTGTTGAGACCATATTTGGTCCATGCGGGTTTGAGGGGGGTTTGGACCAAACAATCTCAAGACCGTTTGATTCCAAATGGTCTCAAGACCGTTTGGGACCAAACGATCCCAAACCGTTTAGGTTCATGCAGTTTCAAGTGGAGTTCATGCGGTTTCAAAACCGATTGTGTCCATGCGGTTTCAAAAGTCAAACTTGGGCGAACGGTCTTCTCCTCCTACTTTGGAAAACGGTCTTGGAGGTCTACTTTACCAAACGGTCTCAAGGGTAGACCAAGACCGCATGAAGGATCAAACGGTCTTAGACTGTTTGGAGGTTAAGTGTGCAAGACAATTTGAGGTCTGAGTTAGTCAAGATCGTTTGGGGCCTCAGTGACCAAGATCGTTTGGTGGTTGATTAAGCTAAACCCCTTGGGTACTTAAAGTTGTTAAGGGACAAAGTAATTAGTTAATTAATATATGATGTAATCAAAGGTGATCATGATACTTGTATCTAATGGGATAGTGTGATTTAAACCTATGACGTAATTAAGCCTTAATGATTACAATGATAATGACTTAACTCATGATGTCAATTCTCTCTCATGATTGACTTACTTAACCTAATCAAGGCTGAAGTAAACATCATCCTATAGAGGATGAGAGAGAGAAGATCCCTTTTATGAATATTAATCAAGTAACAGACTTCCAATATGGATGAATATCTAATTAGGGTATGATCCTTCATAGTGAGATCATGAAAACCCTAATTATGATGGTTAATGAATCTTAACCCTAATTGAGGGTAATAATGGAAGTATCCCTAATACATGATGAAGGTATGATCTTAATTCATAATAATGACATGGTAGACCTTAATTCAAGGTACTTTGATAATCACTCCTACTTAGGGTGAATAGTAAACCCTAACCAAGGGTGATGCAATGTGAATAGTAAACCCTAATTCCAATTAAGGTGGTGAAACCCTAATCCTGGGTTATACTTTATAGCATGAAGCTTTATGATTAGATAATAAAATAAGGAATCACCATTCCTAATTGAGGTAAAGGGGTTTGTTAACCTTAATTGAATTGAAAAGGTAAATCCTAACCCTAGTAAGGGCATAGTGGTGCAACCCTTGAAATAGTGATGCTATCATTATTGTACATTATGTAAATAATCAAGTGAAATGATATCATGTAGAGCCCTGACCATAGATCCATCATCGTCAGAAGCTAGATGATGGTGAAACAGGTTTTCCTAAGGGAACTCCAAGAGAGCATACATTTGAGTATGTGAGGGTTATGGACGCAAATATCCTTACATCCTAATGGAGGAATTGATATGAGAGAAACAATAAATCTCTCAATCCTTCATTATATGTATATGCCGGGATGATGTATCACTAATCTCCCGATAATGATGTTAATGCCGCATCGATGTGATATAAACAAGAAATCCCTCGATGGCCAAGAGAGTACAGCATGCCACTGTAACTCTAATAGCGAAGTTGCCAGAATACCCTGGAAAGCTATTGTAGCAGAGACACGAGATGTCCTGCATGTTATTCCTTACAATTACTGAGGAGGATGAGGTCATAGAAATCCGGCTCTTCTGATGACCTATGTATGGTACCGATTTCGATTTTGAAATGGTCGGTTGGAGTATGAGAGGTATACCTCATCTCCTTAGGGCATAAGTATGTTTGTAAAATGTAATCAACCGTGTAGCATAATTGCTTAGGTTAAACTACGAGAAACAATGATTGATGATACATTGTTTATTAAGTCCTAGTTGTACAAATAATATACATGTTCTTCATATTCCTTATGGATTAAATGACTTGCTATTCAATCAAGTTATAATTGAAATGATTGCATAAAGAATACTTCTTTATTTAGTTATTCAATGATTTACTGTTGTTGAATATTTATAATACTATTGTTCAGTGTTATTCTTTTATTTGCAATAACAATGCTTCTGGCGGAGAGTTATAACTCTCGCTGGGACAATTTTTCAATTGTCTCACCCCCATGGGATTCAACTTTTTAGGTAGATGCCGAGGAAGAAGAAACCCATCAGTGGGTGAGCAACAACACCAGCAGCAGCAACAGCAAGGACAGCAGTGATCCATAGGTGGAGTCACTGTCTGTTAGGTCTTGTATATAGAGAGTCCTATGTTTCGTCTCTGTACTCTTAGGTCCTAGGAGTAAGTAGATGGTTTAATATAGATATGAGATTTTTGGCTTAATGCCTCGAGATTTTTGTATACTACTCATGTACAGTTTAACATGGCAGTCAATGTTATGACTCTCGAGATGGGATAATACAGAGATGTACTGATGAATCAGCTTGTAAATAACTTACCTGCTTCTTTATGAAAGAGTGTTACAGTTTTTAGATCTCTTTACAAAAAGTTTTAATTTTTAGAGATTTTTAGTAATTCCGCTGCTAATTAATCACTTCCGCATTCGTTGATCTCATTTTCTGATACATACGTCACAATTTAGTGGTATCAAGGCTCTAGGTTCGCTGAGTCTACAGAGACATAAGACTAGGGTTGTAGAGTCTGTTCTAGTGTCTTCCAGTATATATGATAGTATCTTCTGCTCATATAGGAGGAGAAGAGAAAACTAAAGATGTCTGGATCACACGAGGAACATGTTGCGGAGAGTAGTGTCGCTGCACCGAGAGGAGGTGCAAGAGACCAAGAAAGGGAGGAACATGTGCTGAACCACCCCAGTTCAACCTTGCTGACATGGGGAATCTAGCCTTCCAAGCCATGTTTGGGCAGTTCATGACTGCCATGACACGCATGACTGATAGGATGCCTATACCTGTACCCAGGGCACCTACCCATCCAAAAGGACAAGGAGCCAGCAAGACGTTTGAACGACTTCGCCGAGTTGGAACCACAGAATATGATGGAATAGCTGACCCATCAGATGTTGAATTGTGGCTAATTGAACTAGAGAAGGCCATTAGAATCCTAAACATCCCAGAAGCTGAGAAGGTTAGACATGTTGTGTATCTTCTCAAGGGGAGTGATGGTCACTGGTGGACCATGGAGGAAGGGAAAAGGCCAGGTGTGGAGATCGAATGGGAAGTTTTCCGATGGGAATTCATCAACAGATACTTCCCTAAGACGTTCCTGGATGAGAAAATCTCTCAGTTCGAGAGGTTAAGGTAGGGACTAATGAATATTAGTGAATACGAGGCTAAGTTCATGGAGCTGTTGTGGTTCTGTCCGCACATGGTAGCTACAAATGAAGAAAGGATTAGGTGTTTTGAGAAGGGATTAGATGTTGAGTTGACCACCCCTGTGTCTGCTCTGGAGAACAGGAAAAGATTTGCTACCAAAACTCCTACACCACCATCTAGATTCATTACCCAGACGCAGTGGACGTCAAATAGGGATAGAGGACGAATTTTACCACCAGAAGGAGCTCGTAGCTCAGCATTTGTGTCGGTTACAGGACCATCCAGACCACAACAAGGGATCAGAAGTTTTTATATATGTGGAAAGGTGGGACATATGATGAAGGATTGTAGAGCCAGAGAGGCAAGTGTGACTCAACCTCAAAGGCAGAGTCAGCAAAGTTCTCAAAGGAGACATTTTCCAGGTAACACTAGAGGACGTGGACAAGCGTCCCAAGCTAGATCATCGTTACCTATTCATCGAGCACCGAATCAACCACAGGCAACAACGAGGTTTTACGCGATGAATCCACCTGATGCAGTGATCAACCCTCGGGTTGTGGCAGGTCAGATGGAATTGTTCTATTCTGATATGTCTACATCTTGCGTCGTATCTATTTTAATTGATCTGGGTGCTACACACTCCTATATCACTCGAAGAGTGATTCTTGACTACAACCTGACTACAAGTCATAGAGAATATAGTTTGTTGCCAGAAACTCCTTTGATGGGATCTGCTGTTTTGCGGGAGGTATGTTCTCCCTACATCCTCTTCTTTTCTGAACATCACATTTAAGTGGATCTTATACCACTTGGGATGCATGGGTTAGATGTAATCCTTGGGATGGATACCTTAGAAAGGTATAGGGTTGTCTTAGATTGTGAGTCCAAGCAAGCGGTGTTCACAGATGATGCTGACACATGGATCTTTCAAGGAGATAGAAAGTTTCTTCCAACCTGTCTTGTGTCAGCTTTGGTTGCTGAGAAGCTGATGAGGCAAGGATGTTTTGCATTCTTGGCCCATGTGGTACATACCACCATGGAGAGTTCTAATCCTGCTGAAGTTCTTGTAGTCAGGGAATTTGAAGATGTATTTCCTGAAGAACTTCAAGGTGTACCTCCGCCCGAGAAATTGATTTTGAGATTAATCTAATCCCGGATATGCAACCTATAGCACAAACACTGTATAGGATGGCGCCTGCTGAGATGGCAGAACTCAAGAAACAGCTGCAAGAGTTGCTTGAGAAGGGTTTCATCCGACCGAGTACTTCACCTTGGGGTGCTCTAGTCCTTTTTGTTAAAAAGAAGGATGGATCAATGCGGTTGTGCATTGATTACAGACAATTAAATAAAGTAACTATAAAGAATAAGTATCCTCTGTCGAGGATTGATGATCTCTTTGACCAGTTGCGTGGTGTAACAGTCTTCACAAAGATAGATCTGAGGTCAGGATATCATCAGCTGCGTATCAAGGAGGGTGACATACCTACGTCTGCCTTTATAAAAAGGTATGGTCACTATGAGTTCATAGTTATGTCGTTTGGACTAACAAATGCACCAGCTGCATTTATGGAACTCATGAATAGAATCTTTCGACCTTTTCTGGATCAGTGTGTTGTTGTCTTCATAGATAACATCCTAATCTACATTAGAGATGCTCAGCAGCATGAGCAGCATCTTCGTCAGGCTCTAACTTTGCTAAGAGAGCATAAGTTATATGCTAAGTTTAGCAAGTGTGAGTTTTGGTTACCAGAAGTTTCTTTTCTTGGACACGTAATATCTGCTTCGGTTATTCATGTTGACCCTAAAAATGTAGAATTCGTCCTGCAATGGGAGCAATCGAGGACACCAACGGAGAATCGTAGTTTCTTAGGACTGGCAGGCTGTTACCGATGGTTCATTAAGAACTTCAGTGCTATAGCTTTACCCTTGACTAAGTTGTCCAGGAAGGATGTTCTTTTTACCTGGAGTGACAAGTGCCAACAATCTTTTCAGCTGTTGAAGGAGAGGTTGACAAGTGCACCTGTGCTTGTGTTGCCTGAGCAAGGGAAAGGGTATATAGTTTTCTGTTATGCCTCTAAGAATGGACTAGGATATGTGTTGATGCAGAATAAACAAGTGATTTCTTTTGCTTCTCAACAGCTTAAGAAACACGAGGATAATTATCCGACACACGATTTAGAACTAGCTGCTGTAGTTCATGCCTTGAAAATATGGAGACATTATCTTTATGGAGAGACATTCAAGATTTTCACAGACCATAAAAACCTTAAGTATATCTTTTCTCAGCATGAGCTTAACATGAGGCAATGCCACTAGATGGAATTAATTAGGACTACGAGTGTACAATCGATTACCATCCAGGGAAAGCCAATGTAGTTGCTGATGCTTTAAGTAGGAAATCAGCAACACCAGCCTTAGACGGAGCACAGCTGAATTCTCTGGTGTGCTCTAGGAGGGATATGCTTATATCTTTAAAGCAGGATAATGTACAGTTAAAAGTATCATTGTTATCAGGGTTGTTAGCTGAGATACACATAAAACCTACTCTGAGACAGCAAATTAAGGAGGCACAGCAAGTTGATGTTGTAGTTCAACAGATTAGAACAGAGTATGGTAGTGAGAAATGAGATGGTTTCCATGATTCGGATGATCAAATAGCTTGTTATCATGGTAGAATGATAGTACCTGATGTTGATAACCTGAGGAAGTTAGTCCTGGAAGAAGCTCATTCTTCGATGTATGCTATGCATCCAGGAAGCACCAAGATGTATCAAAACTTGAAAGATATGTATTGGTGGCCTGGTTTGAAAAAGGACGTTGTTGAGTTTGTTATGCGGTGTCATGTGTGTCAGTAAGTTAAAGCTAAACAGCTGAAGCCTGCAGGAACAATGCAACCTTTACCCATACCACAGTGGAAGTGGGATCATGTGACCATGGACTTTGTGGTTGGTTTACCTAGAACAGTCAATGAACATGATTCCATTTGGGTAACAGTTGATAGGTTGACAAAGACAACACATTTCTTACCTATCAAAACAACCTATTCTGCTGAGAGGCTGGCACAACTATATGTAGATGAGATAGTACGACTGCATGGGGTCCCAGTTACCATCGTTTCTGACAGAGGTCCTCAGTTTACGAGTCGTTTTTGGGAGCGACCTCATAAAGCATTAGGCACACAGTTAAGGTTTAATACAACCTTTCATCCTCATACTGATGGACAGTCATAAAGGACTATACAGACTTTGGAGGACTTTCTTAGAGCATGTGTCCTTTAGTTTACAGGAAATTGGGATCTGCACCTAAGTTTGATAGAGTTTTCCTACAATAATAGCTATCAACATAGGATTGACATGGCAACTTATGAAGCTTTGTATGGTAGACGTTGTAGATCTCCCCTATGTTGGTATGAAACTGGTGAATATCAAGTTTTAGGTCTTGATCTTGTGCAGAAGAGCACCGAGAAGATTAAAATAATACAACAATAGTTTAAGACTACACAGGATAGGCAGAAATCTTATACTGATAAGCGTCGTAGACCTTTAGAATTCTAGGTTGGATACAGAGTGTACCTCAAGGTCTCACCTTGGAAGGGAGTTATTAGATTTGGAAGGAAAGGAAAGTTCGCTCCTAGGTTTATGGGGCCTTATCCAATCATTGAACGGATTGGAAAGTTAGCTTATAAGTTAGAGTTACCACCAGAGTTGCAAAAGTTACACCCAATGTTCCACATTTCCATTCTAAGGAAATGTCATCCTGACACAGAATCAGTTCTGCAGCCTATGGAAGTAGAATTAAAAGATGATATATCTTATGTTGAAGGACCTATGACAATCCTTGATAGAAGAATTAAAAAGTTGAAAAAGAAAGACATAAGTCTTGTGAAAGTTCTCTGGAATCACCGTGGCGTTGAAGAAGCTACATGGGAACTAGAGGAAGATATGGGAAGGAAATATCCTACTCTTTTCTCTTCAAATGTTTTGTTAATGATTTCGGGGAAGAAATCCTTGTAAGGGGTGGATAATTTGTAACATCCCTGACCTGGGTTATATACTAACCATAGATGTTTTGCCTAATAAAGTTGATTAGTTACTTTATCTTATCTGTTGAAAAGTAATTAATGCTTTTGAGGAACTTATATTTCAATTTCAGTCCTTTTTTAATAATGTTGAAACATTGTTTTGTTAATTTTGGACTAATGAGCAAATTACCCAAGTAGAGGGGTTAACTTGCAAATTACACATGTTAAGATGTTCCTCTAATGTTGAGACATCATAATAATGTATATTATGTGGTGGTATGATTTCCACAAGCTTGGACATCAAGATAAATCTTGTAGAACAATCCTTGTGCATTAAAACCTAGTTTTGGTGTAATGTACAAATTATCCAAAACCTAGGGTTCAAAATGCAAAATAACACCTCTAGAGGGTCTCTAATGTTTCTTGGCATCAATTAAAGTAAATAAAATGAGAAGGGCGCCTCATGTGAAGTATCATAAAAGAGAAAGAAATGTGATGTTTAAATAATCAAGATTTAAGCACAAATGGCTCTTTAATATAACTTAATGCAAAAGGGAAATATATTAATTATTGCGCCCTTCAACCAAAATTTGTAGGATGTGTATGTAATAGTTTGGACAACCTTGTTCCATGCTTTTGCACCAAAAATATCTTGTTTGAGAGGAAGCCATTCACATTAATATAATGTAAAGCAATATCCACTAAAAGATGGATACTAACACATAACTCTTTAAGGTGCTTAGTTCTTTTCCATTATTCTTGGATAATGGAGAAAGTTTTGCAAGGAAATAGAAGGTGGCAACGTATCCAAGAAGTGGAGGAGGACTTGGTGGATATTTTGGAGATAACAGGAAATAATCCTCTTTTTCCATTCTCCTTGAAAATTGATAAATATATATAAGTATCTTTTTCCAAAACACCAAAGGATCATTTCCTTAGTTTCTTTTCCATATCACCTTGATTTGGCCGACCAAGGGAGAGCTCTGGACCAGAGGAAGGATGATCAAACTAGCTTGGTAAGTTTTGATCATTATCTACCTCTAATTCATGGGGGAAACCATAAAACAAGGTTAGATTCATGGTTTTCTTCACTTGGTTTCCTTTTCTAGCCATCTTTTTTCATCCAAAGATTGAAGAACGAACCCTAGACAACTGTTGGAGCTCAATCCACCATTAAATATGCAGATCTTGGAGCTCTGGATCAGTTCTAGAGGTGGGTTTTATAACTCTAACCCTTAAGCATTAGTATTGCACCCTTTTCTTTAAGAATTGTTGGTTATTCTTCTTCCTTTGATACTCTTATGAGTTCTTGCTATAATTTCCGTGAAGAACACAACCTGTTCTTGGTGGAACAGAGGTAGATGAAGGTGACATCATCCTAGACAAATATCTAGAAAGAAATTTAGCAAACGGTTTGCCTTTGTGCTCAAATAGTTTCCCAAACCGTTTGGGAGCAAACGGTTTCAAAACCATTTGATTGCAAACAGTTTCATCCAAACCGCATAGAAGCAAACGATCCAAGACCGTTTGGTGGCGTTGACCAGGTGTTGACCATTTGGAGGTCTGTTAAAAATCATGTGGATTAATAATCTATCAATTGTTATCAATTAATTTCAATTTCTTCACCAATTAAAGGTCCAACAATAATCAAAATCTTAATCAGGTTAATTGCTGATTTGATAATTGAATAAGGTTGAAGTTTGGGTTTAGTGACTCAAAGGATCACCCAAATGGTCTCAAGACCGTTTGCTGACCACCCAAGACCGTTTGGAGGTCTAGGGTTAAACATGGTTGACCAATTGAAGTTCTAAAGGTATCAAGTTGATGTATAATCAATTGCTGATTTGGTGACCAATCCTAGGATCCAAACCCTATATGTATGACATGGTTATTAATGAAGTGATGATCAAATAGTCTCAAGACCGTTTGGAGAATATCCAAACGATCTCAAGACCATTTGGGGTTAGGTCATGACCAAATTGGATGATGGTTCAATGGGTTCAAATCAATTAGACTCACATTGATTGATGTTGAAGGGTCATCGATTCCAAACCCTAATCCAATCAATTCAAGCCCTAATTGATGACCAATTGAGGGTCAATTGAGGGTCAAATTATTTGAAGGTTGACCTAATTAACTCAATTGAATGATAGTGATAGGCCTAATTGATGATAGATTACATGTACTTAATCGTTGAAGGGATCAACATTGGAAACCCTAATTCAATTTGACTTGTTGAGACCATACTTGGTCCATGCGGTTTTGAGGGGGGTTTGGACCAAACGGTCTCAAGACCGTTTGGGACCAAATGATCCCAAACCGTTTAGGTTCATGCGGTTTCAAAACCGATTGTGTCCATGCGGTTTCAAAAGTCAAACTTGGGCAAACGGTCTTCTCCTCCTACTTTAGCAAACGGTCTTGGAGGTCTACTTTACCAAACGATCTCAAGGGTAGACCAAGACCACATGAAGGACCAAACGGTCTTAGACCATTTGGAGGCTAAGTATGCAAGACCGTTTGAGGTCTGAGTTAGTCAAGATTGTTTGGGCCTCAATGGCCAAGATCGTTTGGTGGTTGATTAACCAAAACCCCTTGGGTACTTAAAGTGGTTAAAGGATAAAGTAATTAGTTAATTAATATATGATGCAATCAAAGGTGATCATGGTATTTGTATCTAATGGGATAGTGTGATTTAAACCCATGAAGTAATTAAGCCTTAATGATTACAATGATAATGACGTAACTTATGATGTCAATTCTCTCTCATGATTGAGTTAGTTAACCTAATCAAGGCTGAAGTAAACATCATCCTATAGAGGATTAGAGAGAGAAGATTCCTTTTATGAATGTTAATCAAGTAATAGACTTCCAATATGGATGAATATCTAATTAGGGTATGATCCTTCATAGTGAGATCATGAAAACCCTAATTATGATGGTTAATGAATCTTAACCCTAATTGAGGGTAATAATGGATGTATCCCTTATACATGATGAAGGTATGATCTTAATTCAAAATAATGGCATGGTAAACCAAGGGTGATGCAATGTGAATAGTAAACCCTAATTTTCCAATTAAGGTGAATAAAAGTCTACAGCCCTTATCCTGGGTTATGCTTTATAGCATGAAGCTCTATGATTAGATAATGAAATAAGGAATCACTATTCCTAATTGAGCTAAAGGGGTTGGTTAACCCTAATTGAATTGAAAAGGGAAACCCTAACCCTAGTAAGGACATAGTGGAGCAACCCTTGAAATAGTGATGTTATCATTATTGTACAATATGTTGATATAGAAATAATGTGTCTATTATCTTTTGTATTAATCATGCAGGTTTTTATGAAATACTGAGCATAGCCAGGTAAGAGCTATGATGCCATATTCATTGAAAGCACTTTATAAGCTTTGAAAGCAATGATATGCTATGTTTCCTAGTGAGAGGTAACAAAAGAGATTGATAGGCTATATGAGCCATGTGAAATATCTACATTGCTGCTATCATGTTTATACTGTTAAATGATTTGATGGCAATATGTTACTTGGTAACAAATGTTTTGAATATTTAAGGGTTTGAACACCCATATTCTAGAATCATAATGATGAAATGGTTAGGGATTGAGATCCCAATGTTAACAAGATGTGAAATGAACTTGATAGAAATAGTACTCATTCTTTATAGTAATTGTTATAAAGGTTTATGTTTGAAAACATTCCCGATACTAAAAGAATGCTATAATGTACTGAAATAATCAAGTGAAATGATATCATGTAGAGCCCTAAGCATAGATCCATCATCGTCAGAAGCTAGATGATGGTGAAACAGGTTTTCCTAAGGGAACTCCTGAAGAGCATACTTTTGAGTATGTGGGGGTTATGGACGCAAATATCCTTACGTCCTAATGGAGGAATTGATATGAGATAAACAATAAATCTCTCAATCCTTCATTATATGTATATGATGGGATGATGTATCACTAATCTCCCGATAATGATGTTAATGCTGCATCGATGTGAGATAAACAAGAAATTCCTCGATGGTGAAGAGAGTACATCATGCCACTGTAACTCTAATAGCGATGTTGCCAGAATACCCTGGAAAGCTATTGTAGCAGAGACACGAGATGTCCTGCATGTTATTCCTTACATTGACCGAGGAGGATGAGGTCATAGAAATCCGGCTCTTCTGATGACCTATATATGGTACCGATTTCGATTTCGCAATGGTCATTTGGAGTATGAGCAGTATACCTCATCTCCTCAGGGCATAAGTATGTTTGTAAAATGTAATCAGCCGGGTAGCATAATTGCTTAGGTTGAACTATGAGAAAAAATGATTGATGATACATTGTTTATTAAGTCCTAGTTGGACAAATAATATACATGTTCTTCATATTCATTATTGAATAAATGACTTGCTATTCAATCAAGTTATAATTGAAATGATTGCATAAAAAATACTGCTTTATTTAGTTATTCAATGATTTACTGTTGTTGAATATTTATAATCCTACTGTTCAGTGTTATTCTGTTATTTGCAATAACAATGCTTCTGACAGAGAGTTATAACTCTCGCTGGGACAAATTTTCAATTGTCTCACCCCCGTGGGATTCAACTTTTTAGGTAGACGCCGAGGAAGAATTAACCCATCAGTGGGTGAGTAACAATAGCATCAACAACAACATCAAGGACAGCAATGATCCACATGTGGAGTCACTATCTATTAGGTCTTGTATATAGAGAGTCCTATGTGTCGTCTCTGTACTCTCACGTCCTAGGAGTAAGTAGATGGTTTAATATAGATCTGAGATTTTTGGCTTAATGCCTCGAGATTTTTGTATACTGTTTATATACAGTTTAACAGGGCAACCAATGTTATGACTCTCGAGATGCGATAATACAGAGATGTACTAATGAATCATCTTGTAAATAACTCACCTGTTTCTTTATGAAAGAGTGTTACAGTTTGTAGATCTCTTTACAAAAAGTTTTAATTTTTAGTGATTTTCAGTAATTCCTCTGCTAATTAATCGCTTCCGCATTTGTGAAAAGACTAAAGAAAAACATCATATATTCTAAGAATTTAGATCTATAGAGATAGACCTAGAAGGCATCTTGGCTTAAGACAGAGAATATACATTGAAAAAGTGCTGAAAAAGTTCAACATGGAGAGCTCAAAGAGAGAAAACTTACCCATGCTTAGGTTGTTGGTATCTCTAGAGCTTAATGTCTTAGTTCTTGTAAAGAATGAGAACACATGAGTAAAATTACATATGCATCTATGATTGGATCTATCATGTTTGAAATATTATGTACTCGCCCAGATGTCTCATATGCCTAGAATGTATTAGTCAGATCCCAGTGAATGTCACTGGATTTCCATTCAGAACATCTTTAAGTACTTGAGAAGAACTAAGGATCAATTCCTTCTCTACGACGTTGAAGAAAGAGTTGGTGGTATAGGGTTACATTGATGTAAGCTTACAAACTAACAAAGATGACTATAGGTCATAATTCAGATTTGTGTTTTTCCTAAACAACAGAGTTGTGAGCTGGAAGAGTTCCAAGAAAGAGACAGTTGTTGATTCTACAACTGAGGTAGTGTAACATACTAGATCTAGGATCCTACCCTAGAGCTTTGCCCTTTTGAGCATAGCCAAACAAGGTTAAGGATAGATCTAACTGATGTTTAGTATAACTCTAATGAGCTGATGCATGCATAAATCACCCTAATGTAACCTAATGTTCTCACATTAGTCTTAAATCAATAATAGACACATAAAACATATCACATGAGAAAATAATACATTATATAAAATTCCATGCAAATAATCAGACATAATTCTTTTGGTGATAATATTAAGCTATGGAACATAAATGAATGAGCAATAATGATATTAATGAAATAATATAATAAACTAAGTAATAATGTGATATTAATGGCCACAAATATTAATTGTGACATAACTCATTAATAGAAATCCCAAAAGTGGAATCTAAGTTAAGAATCATCTTTCTTGGGTCCCAATTGTCTTGGGAGTCAAGTTTCACATTATTTTCATAATAGCAATTAATTTGATTTAATTTGGAAAGAGAAGCTCTAAGTTTTCCCAAAATATCAAATAAAATATTAAATGACTTTAAAAGAGTAAAATAATCTTGGGTTCATAATCTACATAAAAAAATAGCCTTTGGTTGAATTTTGATCCAATTTGGATGATGTTTTATTAAAAGATGAAATTAGGAGAGAGAATGTGTGTAGAACATTAAAAATATTAAATAAATGTACAAAAAAACTCCAACATTTAAAAACAATAGAAAATTCATATCCAACAAATTAAAAATGACTTGTGGGTGAAGTTGCATCAAATTTAGAGAATCTTAAAGTCATTAATGCATGAGGAAAGAGAAAATAAGACTATAGGGTCGGTTCTAAATTATAACCGACCTTACAGGGATCTTCGGTCGACAAATTCGTCGACCGAATAAGAGCTGAATTTTACGTATACAAGCACCTATAGGGTCGGTTTTTTCTTTATAACCGACCTTACATTCCTCCTTGGTTCAACACCTCTAAGGTCGGATATTCTTACAAAACCGACCTTAAAGGCCTCCTCGGTCGACAAATTCGTCGACCGATATCTATTCTGGATCCAGATTGTTCACGCATATATAAGCACATCTAGCATCGAATATGCACTTATAACCGACCTTAGAGCCTTCCTCGGTCGACCTATATTTCGACCGACACCGTCGATCGACAAATTCGTCGACCGATACGTACCTCTAAGGTCGGTTTTTTCCATAAAACCGACCCTACAGGTCCTTATGCGAAGAAAATCTGGCTCTTTCTCGGTCGACAAATCCTTCGACTGATACCTATTCTCGATCCAGATAGTTCACGCATGTATAAGCACCTCTAGCGTGGGATTTGCACTTTTAACCGACCTTAGAGCAATTTTCGGTTGACAAATTTGTCGACCGATAAAGAGTCAGTTTTCATGTGTGAAGCAACTTTTAGGGTCGGTATTTTCTTTAAAACCGACCTTAGAAGTCAATTCGTTCGGTAATATTGTCGACCAAAACATTTCGGTCGACGAATATGTCGACCGAGAAACGACTAGAAAAACCAACTGTCGTAACGGCTAAAAAAATCAACCTTCGTAACGGCTAAAAAAATCAACCGTCATAACGGCTAGAATTTCAACCGTTAACGGCTATAAATACGACCGTTGACCTCCCAACGGTTCTTTTTTCGATCGACCGTTGGCCGACCGATTGATGACCGTTGCGGCCGTCGGTCGACAAATTGTCGACCGAAATTGGCTCTGTTTTGCTATAAATAGCACCCAAAACGATCCATTTCTTCACACGTTCACATTCTCACTTCTCTAGCTCCTCTCTAGTGTATTCTTGTGAAAATCTTCAGCTTCTCTACATCCAATTCTTGCTTGTTTTTTCTCCATTTCAAAGCAACGAAATGGCTTCATCATCTACGCACAGAAAGAAGCAAGTTGCAGGTAGGAAAGGAAGGACGGGTGTTGCACCGCTGCCGTTCATCAATGACGTCCCTTTCATCGACCAAGCTGCAGGCGACCGCTACCTCAGGCTCTCCGCAAAAAACTCCTCTTCCACGACGGCCGGTCGACGTCATGGACTTCCGAAACATTGTCGATTTGGAAGAACTTTTTGAGGTGCAACATTTGACTGATTTTCTAAATCCCTCCTTCCCTTCCTACTCCTCCAAAATAGTTAATGAATTCTATGCCAATTTAGCCGAACATCCTGACCATGATTCCTTCTCCTCTATGGTTGGTGGGTATGGATTTCATTTCACTGAGGAGGGTATTCTTGATATGCTTGACATAGATATAGAATAATATAAAAATTTTATTGATCTCACTAGAGGAACTCCACTCAACAAACTCTCCCAAGATAACAATGCAATCAGCCTTAGTGATGTCAAAACAGCCATCTTTCAATCCAATACGACTTGTCATGAAGATAGGGGTACCTATTATGGAATAAATTTAAAACCTGAAGCTAGGATCATAAATCTCATTGTTGCCACCAATATCCATCCTAGAGCAAACAAATCTGAGGTACCCACCTTTCGTATGTACCTTATCTATGCCATTCTCAAATCTATTCCCATAAACTTTATTCGTATCATCATTAAGAATATGTTTGAGTTTTCTAGCAATCCACCATATGCCAACTTTGTATGCCAAATCATTCAACATTTTCTTAAGAAGAATATTGAGGACGACTTAGGTTACACATGGGATAGAAAACCCCAAAAAATAAGTAAAAATACGGTGGAAAAGATGGGAATTGACTTTGGCCACAAAAGGGCTAGGATTGAAGGGGAGACATCCACCCAAGACATACCTCCACCACCTCCTCCTACCAACCTACCCTATGATCCCATCCAAAACACCCTAACCTACATTGCTGGATCCCAATATCATCTAATTAGACAATTAGATTATAGCCATCATGCCATGACCTACTTAAACCAAAGGATGCAAACCCTCTCTCCAAATCAACCAGATGAATATCCTTATTCTCTAAATCCTGGCATGATCAACCCATATAATCCCTCTTACAACTACTATCAAACTCCACCTCCACCATCTCCTGATCTCACACATACTCAGTTTTCCCCAATTCAACTTCAAGACATTGCTGCCAACTTTCTCTTTGATCGTGTTCCCACCTTCTTGGAGGCTTATGCCTTAACCATGACAGGTGCCTTGGAGTGGCAGACACTGGTCAAATATTATAGAGTTGAGCCCTTTCCTGGAAAAGACCCAGACATTGATGTAATCCTTCGGTCTTTCCAGTGAGATTATGAGATATATCTTTGTAATGATGTAATGTATATCTTTTTATAAAGCAAGTATGTCATGTTTCATCTTATAAAGTGTATGGGCATTGAATTTTTATGAATAAAAGTGTTTTCCATGGCTTCATTTGGACATATACATGTTATATAAGAATATTGTTATTTCAAATGATTGAAAAATAAATTTTGGCTAAATTTGACAAAGCATCACTTGGTTAATCTCATACACACACACTTGGTACTTAATTTAAAACATTGAAACAAGGTTAATCTTGGTCGAAAATATTATCGACCGATACAAATTCGGTCGACAATATTGTCGACCGAGGATGACTTTAGGGTCAGTTTTTCCTTGTAACCGACCCTAGAGCTTTTTTGTTCGACAAATAGTTGACCGACTGAATTTTTGAATAGAGTTTAGTACTTTTCAAAACGTTATAAAGCTTTGGGATCTTAATCTTTTGTCTCATTGTTGAAATTCACATCCCTCAATACCACCATCATCACATTTGCTGATTCTGGGTATTCAAACCCTTAGTTCATCATTAAACATGGTTATCACTTATCAGGTAACTATTACCTTCAGGTAATCTGACCAAGGTATTCAGGATATTTGTTAAACAATCATCTCAATTTCATATCAACCATATCAATTTCATATCAACATCATGCAATACAAAAATAACATCTCTATTCCCTCATTAGGGTTAGAGTTTCCCATCTTTATCAATTAGGGTTCACATATCATCATCCCATATTGAAATTTCACATAACATTATCCCAGATTAGGGTTTTTACACAAAACCACCCTATATTAAGGTTTCACATAACTTTTCCATATTAGGGTTTCACAAAACATCATTCCATATAAGGGTTTCACATAACTTATCCCATATTAGGGTTCATACGACATCACCATATATTAAAGTTTCACATAACATCATTATTAGGGTTGTGGAAGCACTTTAGAGCTCTTCGGTCGACGAATTTGTCGATCGAGAACGTATAATAGGGTCGGTTATTAGAAAAACAGACCCTACAGGTGCTTCTAAGAAAGAAATCTGGATTCATTCGGTCGACAAATTTGTCGACCGACACATTCGGTCGACGAATTCGTCGATCGAATGAAGCCAAAATTCTTTCTTAAAAGCACCTCTAGGGTCTGTTTTCTAATAACCGACCCTATAGGTGTTCTCGATCGACAATATTGTCGACCGACAATATCCAGTTTAGTTATTCACACATGTATAAGCACCTTTAGGGTCGGTTATACTAAAAAACCGACCCTAGAGGTGCTAATACGAAGAAATCTTGCTCCTTCTCGGTCGACAAATCGTCGACCGAAACATGTCAGATTTCTTTCGTATTAGCACTTGTAGCGTCGGGTTTACCTATTAACCGACCGCAGAGGTCCTTTCGGTCGACAAATTCGTCGACCGAGTTTGCTTAAACTACCCGACACGGGCACTGTTTATCTGTAGAGTCGGATTTTGTTTATTAACCGACGCTACAAAATTTCACTTCGTGCAAAAAGCCGAAATTTTAGTCTTTCTTCCTCCCGCGAAACCTTTTTTCTCTTTTCTAAACTCTCTCTCATGGCGCCGCGAAACCCCTTTTTTGCCGTTGCCACGAAGCTCTTCTTTGCCGCCTCTCGACGCCGTTGCCGCCTCTCCACGCCGCCGCGAAGAGCATCGTGAAGCTCGTCGTCACCGCGAAGAGGATCGTGAAGCTCTTCGTCGCCGCCTTCCCTACTTCTTCCACGAAGCCCGTCGTTGCCATGAAGCTCTTCTTTTCCGTGAAACGTTTCGATGTCGTGAAGCTCTCCGTCGCCTCCTTCCACTCTTCCACGAAGGTCGCCGCCTCTCTGTGAAGTTCTTCTCTTCCTCCACGAAGCTTGCTGCCATTTCCAAGTAAGTTTGAGCCTCCTTCGTTCCTTGTTCCCCTTCATTCCCGCCTGCCGCCATTGCTGCTTCTAGGTCCATCTCGATCGACAATTAGTCGACCGAGAGCCCACCTGCACGCAGCGTCCACTAATTGTCGACCGAGATGGACCTGGAACTTATTTATGTTGGAGCTATAAATGTTTTAATCATATTTGCTGTAATGTTCAAAAATAGTTCTAAATATTATAATGATTTCAATCTTTGGACTGTTGGAAACATCCTTACTTTGCTAATTTGTACAAGTATTTTCCATTTTATATGATTTGATAACCCAATAATAAAAACATGCATGTATTTTTCATATGTAATCATAATATAAATTTTAGAAATTAATACTAGATTCGACATGTGTACTCCTAGATTGACACTTTAGGGTTGATGCATGGTGTTTAACTTAATATATAAATATGTGAAAATAATGCATTTATATATTAACTTAGAAACTCGTTCAAAATTTACTCATTAGGAGTAAACTTTGGATAGTCTCCGGTTTGGGACTGTTTTTGGATATTTTAATCTCACTTAGGATGTACTTGTATAATGTATGTTTAGTTTTGTAGATTATTTCAGTAGGATTTCTCCATTTGTTCTCTGGGTACATATGTGAGTGGTTATTTGCCATTTACATCGGTGTACTTGGAGAACTTAGGGGAAATGCTGCTGAAATTTTCTTCAAAACTAAACATACATTATACAATTACTAGTGAGATTAAATATTCAAAAATGGGATAGGTGGTACTAGCTTTATAAAGCTTGAAGATAAAGTTGTTATGGTTTAGATTTCCCTCTACTGGATACTTATTATGTACCCTTTATGTAAACCCTTATGGGAGATGATGTTGGGGTACTTTTGTAATCTTATGCTAAATTAAATATAGTCAATGTTTTTATTCAACTGATAAAATTTGGTGTTATGATACATTCATGTTGAATAAATTGGTTTCATCCTTTTAAAAAAATTTATATGTTGGTGTTTGGCTTGGGATGTTGCCTTTTTTATTTTAGTAGGGAGTGCTTCCTCTTTGGGATCCCACTCCTTACAGGTAGAGTATATTGTTGCATCCAATGCAATAAAGGAGACAGTTTAGACCAAGAAGTTCATTTCATAACATGGGGTGATTCTAAGCATCAACAATGCAAGTCAGTTATATTGTAACAACAATGGAGCTATTTCATAAGTTAAGAAACCCATATCGCATCAACATTCCAACACATACAAAGGTGGCTCCATTTCTAAGGAACCCAAATTGAATTTGTTTTCCAACATTCTGATTACTTGGGTAGGAATGATGTTTTTTTAGATACCACTCATTGCTTGTGATGTCATAGATTAGTTATGGACATTCACTGCCAATGTATCATGGAACATATATGGTCACACACATAGGATACTGCTGAAATAGGAGTTTGTACATGATATATGTTTAACTTGATTACAAAAGTGTTAGGTATTCAATTTAAACAATAATGCTTGTAAGTTGACTAACTAGACTTTGAACCAACCGGTTCAATTAGTATTGGTAGTTAGAACTCTGAAATCACCAGTTCAGCAAGTGAACCAATCAATTTAGATTGTGAAACGACCATTTTATTAATCAATTCAATAGGATCGAGAATTTATGATGACGTCATCTATAAACTGATCCAATATTAATTGACAATACTATTGTTAATAGGAAACATTGTAAAATGGCCAGTTCAAGAGTTGAACCAATCGACTCACATGTGAATCGACTGGTTCAGTAGTGAACTGACTGGTTTAACGTTTGCAAGTTCTAGAAAATTCATAAAATTCCATATTTTTGACTCCCTCTCAGACTAGAACTCTCGACCCTAACCCTTCTATAAACAGAGGGGTAGTTGAGGCTTTCTAGAGATACAACAATAAGCTCTGACAATTGTTGTCTTCTCACAATTGTGGTAAAGTAAGAACCCCAGTAACTTCTACCCATAAAATGGAGGAACAACAAGGGAAATATAATTAAGAGGACAAGTCGACGCTAGCACGTTGACTAGAAGGAAGAACTTTTTCTTGTTCGTTCATCCAGAATGGAAGAGTTTCCAGTGGTCCATGTAGACTACTACAGAGGTGAGGAGGTTGTTTCCACCCACTAGGAGGATGAAGTCAACCTTCATCTGTAATGATCAACCAGGAGGTCGATGATGATGTCATCCAGGTGCAGCTTGAAGAAAGGTGCACACTGTAGCAAGGGATAGTCGTTGGACTTGCTTCAGATGCATGTATAAATCTTTCAACCCTCCTTCCCATTACATAGTTGTTGATGAAGTCTATTGTCTAAGAAAAGTATGGCAGTAAAATTTTTGTTCCTCTATCGTATCAATATCATATTTTCTAACAACATATATTGCAAAAAAGTACAGTTGTCTTTAAGTTTATTAAAAGTTATTTTTCCTTCATATCAAACTCCTACAACATGATCAAAATTTCCATTCTAGGAGCCATCATTCTCCCTCCTATACCTTCTATTTGTCTGCCAAATATGTGAATTATACCACAAATGAGTGATTTTGCAACTAACTAAACATGACCCCATGGTAACGCTCACACCTGATTTAGGGTCATGCACAACACCATGAAGTTGTAGATTCTTTGTGAGGCCAGACTTTCTATGAGTGTGACTTCCAAATGATACTGGTTAGTTGAATCCTTTCTTTTTTAAAACATATGATTTCTTCATGTTTCTTATTGACTAAAAAGATCGTAACACACTAGTTACCCATTTCTTCATCCATAACACCTACACAAGGAGTAAAAACCACAAGAATAGATACAACCAAACCACTAGAGACCCTAGGGTGGACAAACCAAGACTGAAAGAAGAACCCACTACTAAGTGAAATGAATTCTTGGTGATGCATGTATTGCCTTCATAGTTTCTAAGATTGATAGTTAGTGTTTGCATGGGGGGGAGACTTTGTACTAATTTATCTTGTTATTTTAAATACTTCCATGAATGTTTCAATTATTTCTCGCATTCAAAAAATGTAGCTAGTGCATGTTATCTACCATATTATGATATTAAATCCAACATAGCATATGCTTAGTTTACAAAAATAATTTTATTTTAGTGATAAATAGAACGATTTCAAACTCCCTTGTCAAATTGAATTGAAAATTTTCTTATAAAAGATAAGATCCTTCTATCATATCATGGTTATTCTATCATGAAAATATCATGAAGGTACAAAAAATTAACTAGGAAATTTTATATTGAATGAAATACCAATTTAATTCTTCCAAACATCTTGTTTTGGAAGAAAAAAAATTAAGATGTGGTGAAGTATAAGTGAACCCATTTCATTGTTGCAGAAAAGGGGAACTAAATGTTTTCAAATGCATAACCACTTCTTGTCTTGTTAAAAATTTCCTATCAAAGTATTATCATCCTAGGTATTTATAACAATTATCAACATTTCATAAGAGTGTTATGGAGTTAGGCTCTGAAGACATTCAGTCACCTCTAGGGTTATTGTGAACACGTCATGTGGCTTGAGGTAATGGCTACTTTCCCGGCCTCCTCCCTAATCCTTGCAAGCATCTTTTCACATCAACCTCTAGGGTTATCTATCACTATCTCTCAATTTTAATTGGACCGTCATTATTTATTTTTTGTTTTATTTGAACTGATCCAGTTGTGCTCCACACTCAAATCTGTTGTTATATAATGTTGTTCTGTATACTGCTGCAAATCATCTTAGCCTTGGATTCACAACAAAACCCCAACCTTAAAAAAAGCAAAAGGGGGCTTCAATGACAACGATTAACTGTAACAGTCTGGAATAACATTTTCACAACGGTAATTCTGGACTATCTCCACGCTCAAATATGCTATTACATAATGTTGTTCCGTATTATTTAGCGGAGCACCTTAGCCTTACATAATTTCGCTCCACAGTGAATTTTGTTTGTTGGTATGCATTTTACTTGCTAGAAAGGATCATATAATGGAATACGTCTCATGGTGATTGTTTTGGTTTTATAGATGTTTTTGTAAGTTCCACTTTAGTCGGGATCATGTCATCTAGTCTGCTTTATTTTCTATAACACTTCCTAGCTTTTAATAAGCAATTCATTTTCCGATATAGTTTATTCGGTTTACTTGAAGAACTAGCAATTCAAGTATGATTGAAGATGAAGAATAAAAGGGTGAGAATTTTATACTTGCACACTAGCTAATTTTAGTAGTGTTGCATTTAGTTGTTTAATAAAATATCGCTCTCTTTAGGAGCACGAGGCATTGTCGCCCATGTTTTATATAAAGAAAATTCTTCTATTGTACTTTGTTTCAATTTATTTCACTTGATAATGCTTGATTAGCTAATTGGCTTAACTTAAATCAAACTTTTAAATAGGATCTTTCCCACAATATAATTCATGTTGATGAACTGAAACAAATATTTCAGTTTAGTTTGTTGTTTAGACTACACTCATGGAAGGAGTAATTTTTTGATAAAAATTCTAAATCATCTTCTACAGAATATCACAGATGAAAATATTTGAATGACTCGTTGATGATCAATATGGATTGTGGTATCCCCCAATATAATGACTTAGAAGTTAGTATTCAATGATTTTAGAATAACAACATTGATTGGGATCTATAATATATATGATCTTATTGTGTGCCTCACCCACTCAAGAGTTTTAACTCCGCCACTGTGCGAGGGTGCTTGGAAACACACACATGACTTGTAAATGATGAGACGAGGATGTATACAGCTCTGTTGGAGATGTTGTACCAATACAACCCCCGACATGATGAAAAGTTGTAACAGAAGCGTTACCAACAAGCGCATAAACCTAAAGAAGAAACACTAGATTTAACGTAGAAAACTCGCCCCCAAGACAAGGAGAGAAAAATCACGGGGCAATACCAGCCAACAAGCACTATGTAATTAAGATTACAACTCACACTGTCTGGATTTAATTACCTTCTAAATCCAGGTAGCCCTCCCCACACGAGAACAAAGATGATGAAGAAGAGAATCAAACCCAGTGTGTACAAAGCCTCCCTCTTTGCTTGATCTCCTCACAAGGCCATTGTCGTTTTTGGGACTGTTTGATGCCACTGTGACCGTTGATTGGGCCGGACAGTTGCCCTATGGTAACACTGCGTCTGTAACCGCCAACCGCTACTTCGATTCAATGCAAAGTCAATGGCCCTCTCTTATCAACTAAGAGAGCTACTCAGTTAGTACACCATATGTGTCACCGACTGTCAGCCGCTACTTCGCTTCAAGACGAAGTCGCTGACCCTCTCTTATTTACCAAGAGACCTCCTCCAATTATTTTTGTTCTCTCGCACCCTCTATCACAAAATACACCAATAAGCAACTGGAGGGATCACACCTCAACCGGTGGATGGTGGGATGATCACAATGACCTCCCCCAGGGCCTCTATTTATAGGCCTCCATGCATGTGGTTGCAACTAGGAATCCTTGTCCAAATCCTAGACCCACTCCTAATCCAACTCCATGATGTACACAAGGAACAATCCTCTTTCCTTCTTGGATTTGACTCTTATTAGGATTGGCAGCACAAACCAACCCTCTCCCAAGTCCAAGTCCCACAAGGACATGGGCTAGATTATATTCCTAATCCCAACAATATCCCCCTCTAGCCCATGAGGGAGACTTGATCTTCAACAATCATCTGGAGTAGCTTATGGACCTCATCACCACCTGCGACAGATCCACTCTCCTCGAACATGTCAACATATTGTCATTTTCATTCATATTCTTGAAGTCCAATCATGACTTCACTTTATTCCCAAACAACTGAGAAGAAGTATCCTGGCAGTGTTGCTTCTCTCTCCATGCCCACACTTGGAACTTTACTGGCTCCCCCTGAATGGTCAGTCGAGCCCTCCTGGATAAAAACCATGTTTCTAACCTTCTGTACCAAGGTTTAAAAACTCTTTGATGATGCTCCACTGTCGATGTAAATCGACATCAAGATTCTCTAGTCTAGGTGTAGCAACTAAAAGTCCAATGTATTTCCCTTCTTCTTCACAAGTGCGCTGTCTCGAAGACATCTTTGGAGCGACCTTCTCTAACTGGGAGTCATCGTGTTGTACATATCTCTTCATCCTGTGGAACTAGGGGTGTAAACGGTGCGGGTACGGTGCGGGTCTGGCCATACCCATACCCATACCCATATAATTTAGCGGGTCCGGTTCTGGTTCTAGACCCGCATAATACAAAACCTGGACCCGCACCATACCTGTACCCGCAATAATAGTGGGTATGCAGTGCGGGTATGCGGGTAAGCGGTTCTATAAAATATCATATTGTTTATGTAAGAGAAACTATGTTATATATATTTAACACAACAAGATATTGTTATCATATAGTATATTAACATGTAATAGTTATATTAGACAATACTATATTCTATACAAAAAAATTAATTGAGTAATTGTTTACATATTTGTAGTCATGATCATAACATTTAATTTATGTAGAAAGTAATGTAGATTAGTAGACATTTTGATTTTAAGTTTACATATGATGTTCGTTATTGTAACTAGAATAGTTAATTCTTAGTTACATGACTAGTCTCAACCTTAGAGTAGGATATAATCTCAATAATTATATTAATTAGACTAGTAAACTAAGATATATATAACATATTATTTTAGTAGTTACTTATGTATAGCGGGTACACGGGTCTAGCGGGTCTGGGTCCAAGCATACCCATTGTTGGACCCGCTTATATGCGGGTCCAAGGGTATGCAGGTATAAAAAATTAGACCCGTGATGAGTTTTTTAAGGGTTCGGATTTGCGGGTCCGCGGGTCTATCCGTACCCATTTACAGGCCTATGTGGAACCACTTATTCTTTAGTGGTCTCCAACCCTTAGGAAGTGCCACAATCTCATAGGTGTCATTTTTCTGCAAAGAATTCATCTCCTCCTGCATCGCCCGATGCCACTGTACTCTGTCTATATGAATTTGTGCCTCCTGAAAAGTCTTTGGCTCCCCCTGATCAGTGAGCAAGATATACTAAGATTCCAGATATCTGGATGAAGGATGACGAACTCTGTCAGACCTCCTCAACTGCTGCTCTGAGGACACTATCTGATCCTGATCCTGCTCCCCCTACCTAGAAGTCTCTGCCTATGAAGTTAAATCACTCATTTGTGCATCTGGAACTAGACCACTCAATGTGTTATCACTCTGCTACTTAGGGTGATTATGCTGCTCTTCTTCGTCATCGGAAGACTACACCTGTGAAGAAGCCGAAGCATCCTCATACTCATCGTCTGAAGAACTATCACCTGATCCTGCATCCTCTGCATCATCAATCTCAGGCTCTGTCACTGTCTGACTCTCATATGAAGTCATATCTCAGTGTTTGGTCATGGTCTTTTTCACAGGATCCCATAACCTATAAACAAACTGCTGATCTCCATAGATAAGAAAGATATATGGCACCGCTGTTACAACCCCAATTTTGGGTTCTTTTGGTGAGAAATGCAATTTCTCTTAATATATATAAATGAAGAAATAATGGTGTGATTTGATTTGAATGAATGAATTTCTTTTACAATAGCCTTGTTAGTTGTTTTGTGGGCCTTATTGGCTATTGGGCCCAATAATAAGAAAAAGAAACTAAAAGAGAAAAAAAGAAATCCAGTTAATAAAAGAATATATATTATGAAAGGGAGAAGAGAAAAAGGTAGAAACCTATAGAAGGCTAGGTGATATCCTCCAATGGTAGATTTTGTACCTTTGGGATTCCTTGGGTTCCAAGGAGTCGAAGTTGCAAAGATAATGCAACAAGAAAGAGAAAAGATCATTAAATATAGCTTTATTAAGAAGGAAATATGAGATAACAATGAAATTACATGAAATAAGTGGATATATGGATAATAGATCCATCATGGATAAGATTTCATGTTCACATGATTTTTAGTGGGAAAAAGGAATCAAAACCAAGAAAATAAAAGATTAAGAAAGAGGAAATACCAATTAAATTGGTTTTACTAAAGAATAACTTGCTTATGAAGGAAATACCCTGTTCCTTTGGAATTTGGGTTTCAAATTTAATATATGAGTAGATAATGTCAAGACAGAGTTTTTTCTAAATTTTGATCGAAAAATATTAAATAAGGAGAGAGATATGAATTTCACAAATTTCCTTCGAATTAAATTAACTATTACCCTATTTCCCTGTTTTATATGAAAAAGGAAATCGGGGAGCGATGACAACCATCGGATCCCCGCGTGGTCCAGGGGACCACAGATCCAACAATGGTTGTGCATCATCTAGCCTGAGTTACAAATGGAAAGGGAGAGGGGAAAGAAATCCTAATTTCTTGTGTTTGATGCAATAAACTGAGGCGTAGATGAGTCTATCACCTTCAAGAGTTCTTTCTGAAGTTTCTCGACCTGACATCTAGGTGTTTTTATCGAGGAGGGAAAAAGTCCCCAACCTGCTAGACTCTCGTAGTTAACCCTATATATAGGGGAGGGTGCTCGAGGGTACCCGCACACCTAAAACCTACCCTTACACCTTTGGAGAGTGATGACAAACCTTTTGGCAAGTTCAATTGAACAAATGACCCTGACCTGCCCCCTCTGCGACCTATCAACCTCGCCGGAGAGTCGAAGGCTTGTTGGCGGTGAAGGAACAAAGCCTGTCACCAATTGAAGACTCGGGCAGGTTTGGGAGGCTCGGACGGAGCTTCTGGACCAATCAACTTGATCGCAGACGCACGAACGACCAGAGTCAACCCCTGAGTTGACTCGGCTAGGCTGCTTGCGAATCCAGCCTGAGGTTGAAGAAGATAGGGGGTAAAAGACCCCTTTGCCCTCACACTTGTGCTAGCCAGGTAAGGGCATTCTCACCCAATCCTTTAATTTCATCGCAAGATAAGCGCGCGGATCATGGGTCGTTGGATCCCGCGTGGACCAGTGGACCACAGATCAAGCGGCTGATGTTTTTTCTAAAAATAGCAAATAATTCAAGAAAATGATTTACTTTGCAAAAATCATAACTAATGCTAGGAAGATCTGATGAATAAAGTCAATATATGAAAGTTTCTTAGAAAAATATGAGGAACACAATAAAAATAGTTTGAGAACCTGATTTCATTGCTAATGGCAAAAGTATGTTGAGTTGATGAAAAGTGCATTAAAATTAGGTTAGAAACCCTAATTGAGATTAATGGTTGAGTCTATGATGCTTAATTGATTAAATTGAGTAATAGTAACCTATTGAATGATAAAGGTAGACTTGAACCTGATCTGGATGAATAATTTCATGTTTTAGGGGTTTCAAACCAAGTATGAATGATAATGTATCTAGAAACCCTAATTTAGGGTAAAAGAGGAGAAGATCATATCTAATTCGAAAATATAAAAATATGTTGTTAATGATGATCCTAAGCCTGTTAGGAGAGATATGATGAGAAATTAGGGTTTATAAGTAGTTTTGTCTAATTAGGGTTTCTGGTATTGAAAGTGAAGGTAAAATCCGAATTGCAAGAGAAACCCTAAAAAGGAGTAGAAACCCTAAATGGGAATAGAAATCCTAAGAAGCAAGATGGGCTTGGATAAATCTTGATAAAAGGAATTTGTGTATTGATTTCAGGATTCTTGTGTATACTAGCTTCCTTGGTTGGATTTCTTTACTTGATTGATTCTATCTCAAAAGTCTGCATCACAGGTATGTGGTTACGCTTATGATTAAATCACTTTAGTTTCATGACAATTCCCAGATATTTTATCGGTTTCCTAAATATAACTGCTTGGATGACTTTTATTTTATGCAACTATAAAGTGACTACGACTATCACTATAAATAAGTGCACATGACTAGCTCAGATCCTGGTCCTCCTTTGTGACTTTGCTAATAATAAGGATGACCTTGTACATAGTCTACTTGTTAGGTAGGACCATCAGGTTATCATGAGTCAGTGATTGGGCTATCCATGGGAAGTACCATGCGACTCTTTAGCATATTATGAGTTCGGGATTGGGATACCTATGGGTAGTGCCATGCGACTCTTCAACCCTAGGTATTGATCTACCTACTAGGTAGTATCATGGGGGTTAATTGGAATGTACCATAGTAGAGGTAGTATCCAAGTCCACTACAGGGACAACGTAGATGCTAGGGTATGTATGGATTGAGTAGTTATATTTAAAGCGTAAAGTTTGTTTGTTAAATTATAATTGCTTTGTGATACGTTGTTAAAGCTAATTGCATAATTTGTGTTCCCCCCACATACCAGTATAATTCGTTATACTGACCGTCATTTTGTTTGTCGGTATTTTAGGTACAACATTGAAAAGGGCAAACAATAAAGTGATACATTTTGAATATATGAATTAAAGTATAATGAGGATTAATTAGAATAGACACCAGTTGTGGATAGAAGTTTAGAGATACAAGATTTTAAAATGGTATGCACAATTTTATTTTATTCCAGCTTTTCAATATAGTTTTGATAGAATTTAATAATTATTACTGATTATTTGTCGAACTTTTGATCCGGAAAATTGGGATAACGGCTCTAAAGTTTTGGTCTCTCTTAATTGGGGGTTACCGGGAGGTGGGGTTGTTACAACCGCTTTATCATCCAGCTTTTGCCTCTTTTCCTTTGAAACATGTGCATAAGCCTTGCACCCAAATACTCACAGATGAGCATAAGAGGCATCCTTGCCTATCCATACCTTCTCTAGTATATCATACCCCAAAGGAACTGATGGAGATCTATTTACCAGATAGCATGCAGTACTCACTGTCTCACCCCAAAATGTCTTTGACAACTGTGTAGTCTTCAACATGCATCTGACTTTCACCACAATAGTACGGTTCATCCTTTTAGCTGTACCATTGTGTTGTGGTGTCTCAGGCTCTGTCCTCTCATGTCGTATGCCACGTTGCGTGCAGTATGCCTGGAACTCACTAGAGTTGTACTCTCCTCCATTGTCCGTTCGGTAAAACTTTAACTTTTGACTGGATTCCCGCTCTACCATGGCATGGAACTTCTGGAGGCATTAAAAAACCTAATCCTTGGTCTTCAGTAAGTAGACCCACACCTTCCTAGATGCATCATTAATGAATGTGACAATATACTTATTGCCACCCAGTGAAGCCACCTCAAACAGACTGCAGACATCCAAATGAACCAACTATAGAAGCTTTGACTTCACCGCAGACCTTGTCTTGAAAGAAACTCGCCATGTTTTCTTGTCTGACATGCGTCAAATGAACTGAGACCACTTTCCTTGCCACAAGGAATCAACCTCTTCTTGGATAGAAGATTCAAGCCCTTCTCACTCATGTGTCCTAACCGTATGTGCCATAGATCTATGTGGTTATCCTGAACTGCATGTATAATGCCATCTCTGAGCACTTTAAGCTTGGTCTTGTACAATGTGTGAGACAGTTTGCCCCGTACAATAACCAAAGCCCTCTTGGTGATCTTGCATTTTCCACCACCAAAATCAAGATGACAACCTTCTCTATCAAAGAAAGAATCAGAAATCAAACTCAGCCACATATTTGGAACATGACGAATATCCTTCAGTGTGAGCATGCAATCAATATTTGTCTGAACACAAATGTCTCCAATCCCGATAATTCTAGAGAAGCTGGAATTTCCCATGTTCACTCTGCCAAAGTCCCCCTTCCAGTATGAAGTAAAGTACTCCTCACATAGTGAAGCATGGAAAGAAGCTTTAGTATCCACAACCCACTTTGAATCGTCCTCATCAGCATGCAAACACTGATCCTGGACTGTTAAGACCACATCATCCTCATCGTTCCTGTCATCTGGTATGGTCGCTGCAGTGTGTTCTTATCATCATCTTACTTGTCTTTGGCTTCAGACCCGTGTTTCTTTTTCCAAACCTTGCAATCCCTTTTGAAATGACATGTCTTGCCACAATGAAAGCACCCTCTACTACTCTTCGACTTGGATCTACCACGAGACTTCTCGTGGTCCTGGGATTCACCATGACTCTAAGATCTGCCACGGTCTCTCACTCTGTCATCTCTCCTACCCTCTGTAAAGTATAACTCTGATCTGCTGTCACCTGAGGCTCGTCGTCGAGTCTCTTCATTCCACATACTACTCTTCACCTGCTCAAGTGTCAACTTGCCTTCCTGTGCAGAATTGTTGACTGTCACTATGAGTGTCTCCCAGCTGTCCGGTAGCGATCCTAGAAGAAGTAGAGCCTGGAGTTCAATATCAAGAACCATCTTCATGGACCCCAGTTGATTTACAAGGCTTTGGAATTCTATCATATGCTCGTAGATACTTGTACCATCCCGGTACTTGAGGTTCACCAACTTTCCGATCAAGAAAGCTTTATTTGTGGCAGTCTTCAGCTCATATAACTTCTTTAGCTTTTCCCACAGATCTTTGGCATTGGTCTGTTCTGAGATGTGATGGAACACGAAGATTTCGAGCCACTTCCGCACTGTTTTGACGATTTTCCTATTTAGCTTCTTCCAATCTGCATCAAATGTAGTCTCTGGCTTTTGTCCCTCTATTGGATCATACAGATCTTTGCAATAGAGACTGTCCTCCATCTTGGGTTTCCAAAGCTGCCAATTTGAGCTTGTCAACTTTATCATCGTCGCATCTTCATCCTTCCCCATCTGGACTTGTATCTGCAGCCAAAGCTCTGATACCACTTGTTGGGGATGTTGTACCAATACAGTCCTGGACGTGACAAAAAGTTGTAACAGAAGCGTTACCAACAAGCGTATAAACCCAAAGAAGAAACACCAGATTTAACATGGAAAACTCTCCCCCAAGATAAGGAGAGAAAAACCACAGAGCAATGCCGGTCAACAAGCACTATGTAATTAAGATTACAACTCACACTGCCTGGATTTAATTACCTTCTAAATACAGGTAGCCCTCCCCACACGAGAACAAAGATAAGGAAGAAGAGAATCACTCCCAGTGTGTATAAAGCATCCCTCTTAACTTGATCTCCTCACGAGGTCGTTGTCGTTGCTGAGGACTGCTTGATGCCACTGTGACCGCTGATTGGGCCAGACAGTTGCGTTATGACAACACTGCGTCTGTAACCGCCAACCGCTACTTTGCTTCAAGGCAAAGTTGTTGGCCCTCTCTTATCAACCAAAAGAGTTGTTTAGTTAGTACACCCTATGTGTTACCAACTGTCAGCCGGTACTTCACTTCAAGGTAAAGTCGTTGACCCTCTCTTATTTACCAAGAGAGCTCCTCCAGTTGTTCTTGCTCTCTGACACCCTCTACCACAGAAGGCACCAACAAGCAACTGGAGGGATCACACCTCAACTAGTGGATGGTGGGATGATCTCAATGACCTCCCCCACGACCTCTATTTATAGGCCTCCATGCATGTTATTGCAACTAGGAATCCTTGTCCAAATCCTAGACTCACTTCTAATCCAACTCTATGATGCACACAGGGAACCATCCTCTTTCCTTCTTGGATTTGACTCTTATTAGGATTGGTAGCACAAACCAACCCTTTCCCAAGTTCAAATCCCACAAGGACATGGGATGGATTATATTCCTAATCTCAACAAGCTCCTCGTCTACATCTATTGCATACCAAACAAAAACAACCCTAAACATTCAGTTTTGTCTACCGTAAATCAAACGAATGTCATGTAGTTTGATTTCCTTTGTTTGGATGTCTTGTTTTCTGATTACCAGTATAGGTTAGTTTACTTCCAACCAAACTAGCTTTAAGTACATATGTTGTTGCATTGATTGCATTGTGAAGTCGCCATTTGATAGATGGTTCGAGCATAAGACACCCAACATTGTTGATGTATCCTCATTAAACAATATTGCTATTGTATCCTCATTAAAAGTTTCTGATGTATTCTCATTAAAAGATTCTTTGTTAAGAACGTTGGAGAAATGTCCATACTAAACAGTTTAATCTGTATCTATTCTCGTGATAGTGTGATTGTATCTCCTTCTAAATATATGCAATTATTTGTCTATCAAATTTGCGAATGTCGTTCGGCCTAGCTAAATATAACGGTGGCGTTTACTCCAAAAAGAAACGATTGCTGTGATATTCTATTCCCGGACCCCCCAACTTTACGGTCTATCATCTAGTCGTAAATACTTTCTAACTAGCTATAAAAACAAATTAAAACAGTTGCATGTTGTTGCAACTAGGAATCCTTGTCCAAATCCTAGACTCACTTCTAATCCAACTCTATGATGCACATAGGGAACCATCATCTTTCCTTCTTGGATTTGACTCTTATTAGGATTGGTAGCACAAACCAACCCTTTCCCAAGTTCAAATCTCACAAGGACATGGGATGGATTATATTCCTAATCTCAACAAGCTCCTCGTCTACATCTATTGCATACCAACAAAAACAACCCAAAACATTCAGTTTTTTCTACCGTAAATCAAACGAATGTCATGTAGTTTGATTTCCTTTGTTTGGATGTCTTGTTTTCTGATTACCAGTATAGGTTAGTTTACTTCCAACCAAACTAGCTTTAAGTATATATGTTGTTGCATTGATTGCATTGTGAAGTCGCCATTTGATAGATGGTTCGAGCATAAGACACCCAACATTGTTGATGTATCCTCATTAAACAATATTGCTATTGTATCCTCATTAAAAGTTTCTGATGTATTCTCATTAAAAGATTCTTTGTTAAGAACGTTGGGGAAATGTCCATACTAAACAGTTTAATCTGTATCTATTCTCGTGATAGTGTGATTGTATCTCCTCCTTCTAAATATATGCAATTATTTGTCTATCAAATTTGCGAATGTCGTTCGGCCTAGCTAAATATAACGGTGGCGTTTACTCCAAAAAGAAATGATTGCTGTGATATTCTATTCCCGGAACCCCCAACTTTACGGTCTATCATCTACTCAGTAAATACTTTCTAACTAGCTATAAAAACAAATTAAAACAGTTCCTTTACGTCCAACCAAACATGTTGGTTGTAGCAAGTACTTTCAAATTCATTCTTCTTACAATACTACTCTACACTCAAGTATACTGACCAAGCGAGCGCTCAGTACATGATTGGTGGTGAATGTATGCAAAAAAATTCCTATTACCCTGATTTTCTGTTTGTTCAATGACCAAATTGGTTGACTGATACCACATGACGAGGTGTTATTTTATTTATACTACAGTACTATATAATACCAGTTTGAGTTATCAACTTTTTTAGCCTAAAATATACATTCGGACTATTTTCTACTAATAGCATTGTTGGAGCAATGTTTCAAAGTGTATGTACCAACGATGTCGGGCACAAGGCCGGCCTCCATGACCTGCCGCGCCAGCTCCTTAACGCCGGCGTCGGATGTCTATAGGCAAATCACCCAGGACTCAGATCAGAAAGAACAACCCACATGCTAGCTGAAAAAAAAATGGGGAAAAGGAATTATTGATGATTACGGATTACCACGTCGAGGACAGAGAAGAGGTGAGGCTGCCCGTTGGGCCGCGGGCATTCCTCCCGCAGCGCCGCTAGCTTCTCCTCCGACCGAGCGCACCCAACGACGGTGAGGCCACGGCGCGCGAGCTCCATCGCCATGGCACGTCCACAGCCGCGGCTGACGCCTGTTATCAGCACAGTCCGCCCCATACCACTGCCGTCAGCCACCGCCGCTGATGCCATCATTGCCAGTGGCGGAGGCAGAACTTAGTTAAAGGATGGGCACCTTATTGCTGCAGGTGAATGGATAAGACACAAAACACAATAATAAAATTGCTTTAATCAATATACATTGGGGCCCGTGTCCACCTATGCCTCCATGTGCTACGCCCTGTTGCCAGCTAGTTGAGCACATTGCATGTACCCTGCCAGTGTTCATTATGGCTGACATATAGACAGAGACTACAAGTGCGCTGACAATATCCCAACGACTGTAACGTCATCGTCGTAGTGCGGTACGAATCTGGCCGGTTACAATTGGAGCATGAGAGGTTGCTTTCCTACCACTTGGCAACCAGGAAACGAGAGACCAGCGAAAGGCTTGTCTCTAGGAGAGCCGTTATAGTATGAACGTAACTGACGCTCGTGTATGAACGACTTGTGTACAAGCTTTGAAGATCACGCCTGATCTATGCCAAAATAAGATATAATTAGACCACTTAAATAAGCACCGAAAATTTTGGCCTAAAGAACAACGGGATGGTTTTCTTACAACTAGTGACAGTATAGATCTGGTTCAACAATACACAAATTAATATGTCCAGAGACTGTAAAAAATCACCAAAAAGGTGCAAAACATTAGACTATGTATTAAGAAATCAGGTGCTCGAGCTCGGTAAATTCCAATGATGTCCCGAGTTTGACTCCACTAAGGGCATGTTTAGTTACCCAAATCTTGTCCAATTGGATTGTATATTTGTACATATTTTATATTTGATTTGTGGATTGGAAAAATGGATAAACCTGAGATTTTTAGGTATACATTTTAACCAAACCGGAAATGTTTATGAAAGTTTCATTAACCAAACGTGCCCGAAAAGCTGTTTTTCAAAAATGATAGCAATTGTACATACCGGTCAATAATACATTTTAACCAAATTCCGGCTGGAATGGTCACCTAGACGTGAAAGTTTTATATCACTAATTGACATTTATCCCAAGACGGTACCCTCAATAATAATAAAAATTGCATGAAAATGATCATATAGTCACCGCCGTCACTAATCATTATGATTGCTTAAGTTAGTATAACTAATAACTATTTATTTTCCAGACACAACATATTCAAACCCAATATAATATTAGACAACAACCTTTTTAAAAAAATGCACATACTTGCTGGGAGGCCCCTCTATATATAACCCATAGTTGGTAAGCTGCATAACAAAATTCTATTCTATCTTTTGTGCGGTTGACAACTATCATATTATTCACTTCTAGGTGTCACAACCATTATCCTACTCAAATTATGTCTTTGGAGAAGGTTATTTGGTCCTTTTTACGAATACCAATATAAACTCAAAAGGTTATGATTAGCCACTTGGTCAAATTTACGATCATTGTCAACTTGTTATATAATTAACTTTTTCGCCACATTCCATGTAATAACCAAAATACATAATAAATTTCTGTCATAAAATAACATCCTTATATTGAATAAATCATTCATTCACTCAACCTGTGTACCCAAAAAAATGCATACCTCTTGTAA
The DNA here is from genome assembly GCA_963693085.1 of Alisma plantago-aquatica. Classification (NCBI taxonomy): domain Eukaryota; kingdom Viridiplantae; phylum Streptophyta; class Magnoliopsida; order Alismatales; family Alismataceae; genus Alisma; species Alisma plantago-aquatica. The sequence goes on along the minus strand of OY856412.1, from coordinate 1,269,576,563 downwards.
TCAAATGTTGAATAATTAATGATTCATATACAAAAATAGGAAAAGAACGATTAATTGCATATTGTATCAATCCCAATCAAATTGATCAAACTGTTGTCTATTTAGAATTGTGATGCCTATATATTTAGCACATCACATATGATGATCAATGATATGATCTTCTCCCATTTTATTTGATTCATGCTCAGTCAAATCCACCTATTATCATAAAGAATTAGAAATATGTATAATCGATTGTAAATCAACAATCCTTTGAAAAATATATACTAGTACCTTCATTAAAAGTTACATGAAAACTCCATACGAACCAATATATATAGATGTAAATTCTAAAAATGGACGCGTAAAATTTGTAATTTCAAAGGTCATAGTTATTCTAACATTATGTTGGAATATTTTACTGATAAAAGATATTTAAATCAGGATCAATACCTTAGAAACATTCTCTCCATGTATATCACCAATATCTTGTGTATCATTATGCATTTGAATTATATAATCAACATTTTCATCCAAAGAAGTAAACCCATAAGCAGGGCGGTAGGTAGGGGGCTGTCGGGGCTTGAGCCCCCCCACCCCAATCTAAATATATATATCAATTATATATAGGTAAATGTAGAGAACAGAAAAGACAATAAATAAAATTTGTGCAACACCCGATATAGAAATTGTTGTTAGCTGGGCTGGTTTGTCTCTCTCACTTTGTAGTAGTTGCCCCGGGTTAGAAACCCATCATACCATTTTTCCATTCAGTTTGTTTATTCGGTTGCATGAGTATTATATTGTTTACGTGTGGCATGTACATAAAATGTTGTTAGGTGTTTTGGTTTGACTTTCTCACTTTGTATTAGCGGTCCTAGGTTCAAAACTTGATATTCAAAATCTTACATTTTGCTTTTTTCATTTGCCTTTTTATTCCATTAGAGCATAAGTATTATGTTTATGCGTTACATCTTAACATACTCGCTTGGTAGTGTAGTTGGTTGACTTTCATTAATGCATTTTTGTTGGCTTGAGTTCAATTCTCAATGATCATAATTTTGTCTCAAAAAAGAATAGAGCATTACCTGGTCTCAGCCCCCCCCCCCATTATAGTTTTCTGGATCCGCCACTGCCCATAAGGTCTTCTAATAACAACTACCAAATGTAACAAAATACTTGAATTATCACCACAATTTTTGTCACATGAGAAAGTTGTTGGGTATATTCTACTACACTTTCTTTCTTTGTTCAAATTTATGTGAAATAACATCATGATCTAGAATAACAAGCTTTTAGATCTTATGTTATATACAAATTTTCTAATAGCTTGACTACTCTTTGCTTTCGTGTCAGATTTGGGTTTCCTAATCTTTTCTTCTTACAAGCTTTGTGTAATGTGTCCATTAGCTTCTTAGATGATCTGGATTGCACAAATTATATTTAAATCCTGTTGCATGCTTTGAGGTAGAATTAAATCCATGAAGCACACTTTGTTGGTTCATTTTGCAACACTCATACTGTGGTCTATATTTTTCTCTTTTCAATTATCATCAATAGACAAATATTTAATTCAGTTTTTATAACATCTAACAAATCTTCATGATACCTTGAAGTAAGTTCATATGTTTCTTCATTGATGAAGCTCACGTTGTTACTTACATATACATTTCACATAATCCTTTGTATCTTAGTGGTGTAGTCAAATTCTTATCCAAATGTGAATGATGCAAGACAATATCCTTATTTGAAGTATATTTTACTTTCTTTGTCCTTATACTCAATATACACTTATTACGAACCCTCTTCGTATTATTATAATCAAAATCAATGCATGTGAAAATAAGTTTTCACCAAGTGATCTTTTCATAGCTTCAAATAATATTTCTCATGTTAGTTAAATTCAACCATGTGGAAATGTGATTTATTGGGGAGGAAGTCAAATCGGTCCATCAATAACAAAATGTTTTTCACAATCACATGTTAACCATAATCCACGTAGAAATAATTTGAAAATAGCAGGAGTATATGATTCACTTACATGTACTAATATATCAACTGAATACCATATGGAAGGTCTAGTTTCATCTGGTTTATCATCTACCTTCATCTCTTCACATCTCCTATCATTGACTAACAATTTAAAATACTGGAAAAGCTACAAAAAGTTGTATCAATAACCAATATATATATCTTTACTTGTTTATTCATGCTTTCACTACATCAAGTGCTAAACTCGACATCCCACGATAGTTTCTCTTCCATATACTAAGGACAATTTTCCATTAAATTCAAATTGTTGTTCTAACCAAGAATTATCACTTACCTTATATTTTATAATCATTTATTTCCAAGAATCCAAGAACTCCACCTCTTCATCATTGTTGTATCCAAGAATTATCACTTAAATGCAACTGTTAAAATATTTAGAAAATTCATGAAGCTTTCCAAGTACATCACTAAGGTGCTAAGATGCATTTTGATACATATGCCAAATGCATAGAGAAAAAGATATTTCAATCCATTTCAAAGATAAGGCTTTTGTCATGAATGAACTTTGATCACTCGGGATAGTCTTTTGTCTCTTTGCAGACATGGTTTCAATAAATATATTGAATAGACAAATAAAAGTGCTGGATGTTTCATCATATAAAAATACCAAATGTAATAGTATGTTTGTGATTATCAACAATAAGAAATATCAATTGGGATAACTATTTATTATGTATATTGTGTCAAAACAAACAACATCTTTAGGGTAAGAATAGTCCAATTTCATTCTAGCATCAACCCAAAAAATGTTAGTTATAAGATCATCTATGTCAACTTATGTAGCATATAACAATTGGGGATCATTCAATAGACTATTTTGCAAATACTCCTACACCACCAGTATCTCCGGTGATCATTAGCATATATCATGCCTAGACATATAGTTTTTGTAATCTTCTGCAATGAAACCAAGATTCTCTCTACCACCAACTCCTTTTGTCAAGTGAGACCTGCTTGCTTTAGTAGTTATGCCAGACTGGTATGTTATATCCACCTCAATAGTGTTGTAAAAAAATTAGCTTTGTAGAACTTTTACTAGAACAAACCAAATTATGAGAATGCTCTGAAACAAACTTGACAAGTGAGTATTTCCCATTATTATTTTGACTTTTGATATGAGCCAAGCAACAACATCTATTTTTAGGATGGGAATTTTTAACATCATCATTCCTCTTATCTCATCCTCTAGACCTTGACAAGAACAATAATATATTTTATCCATAAAAATATCAATACTATCTTAGTGGAATTTATGTGAATGTTGAACCCCAAAATCTAAGCATAATTACTAAAAAAAATTACAAGCATTAGGTTCATCTATCTCAAATTCTCCTTCAACTGGTGGAACCATTTACGGATCAATACTAGCATGTATCAGTTTAATGTTATTTAAATCATGAGAAAATTATTCATAAGACTTTCATCACATTGAGGAATATATTGTTCTAAACTGCAAACGAATGTATCTTTCTCAATATCATGGTCCAAACATGAAGCATATTGATCCATGCTTCAATGTATGATGCAAATAAACAACCAATTCGTTCCAAGAAGATACCAAAAAATAATTTATAATCAAATTATAAAAATAAAAATATATAGTATGTGTGTGAGCCATCTTTATTGGAATATGCATCAAGTCAATCAAAAGAAAACAACAAGGATTGCAATAAAAGTGAGAAACTTAACCTAGATAAATAACGTAATATTGCTAAAAAATAAAAAGTGAAACAAGAGAGAATAAAGAATATACTTTTAGAGAATAAAGGATATTACAAGTCAAAAATTGCAAATTATATAAATGTATGACTGCCCAAAAAAATATAGATGCATAATATAAAAGAATTAAGATTGCCAAAAAAGTATGTATGATTTTTCAAAACCCAAATGATGAATTTCCATATTTCTCACCTTGAGTAGTCAAACTTTTGACAACTTTTATCATTTTCCTATTAGACTCGGTCATATCATATAGTATTGTAACATGGTGATTACTCCCAAAAAATTTCTTGCCTTCTATACTGATTTGATCTCGCTACATAAGCCCAATGTAGAGACACCTTGTCTACTAACTTCAACTACAAAAAAGGAGCAATGTATGGAACAAAAAGTTACAAACAATGCACTACTCTTCTTATAAATAATCATTGCACTAATTGATAATTTTACATACACGTTGTTATTCTTTCTGAAATTCATCTTACTTTCCTTAATCGACATATTTGACTCTACAAAAATTTCAATGTCACAGAACCCTTCTTACCCCAATTTCAATCTGTTATAACCCCAATTTTTGGGTTCGTTGGTGAGAAATGTAATTTCTCATATGAAAGATAATTGAACAAATAAAGATATGATTTGGTTCAAATAAATGGACTTTCGTTCACAATAGCCTTGATTGGTTGCTTTGTGGGCTTTATTGGCTATTGGGCCCAATAACAAAGAAATTCAATTAGTAAAAGGATAATTGAATTTTTAAGAAAAGAAATATGTAGAAATCTCTAGAAGGCAAATCCAAAGAGGATTTCGTGCCTCTTGGGTTCCTTGGGTACCAAGGAGTCCAAGGTTCCAAAAAGAGAGCAATAAGAAAAGAAAAAGTGTAATTAAGTATTTCTTTAATGAGAAAGAGATTGAAAATAATGTTAAAATGTTAGAAATAAGTGGGAAAAGGTGAAATTAGGAGATCCTCTGTGGAATTTCGTGTTTCAAGGATTCCTAATGATAAAAGGAGTCCCAATAAAGAGGAAATAAAGAGAAAATAATAAAAAGGTAAAATAAGAGGATAATGTGTTGCAGTATTAATAATTATGAGGTATTGTTAAAAAGAAGTGTTATTTGCTTTAAAGAAATAGATTTTTTTTCGTGGCCAAGAGAGTATAAGGCAAGACTGGAGATAATGAAAGGGATAATTTTCATATTTTTAATTATCCATGAAATAGGGTTAATGAAGAGATAGAGAGAGATGATTTCTTCTTAATTAAGATAAAATACGTTTCCTTTTGGGATAAGGACTTGAGTCCTCATGGACGCACATCTTGGAGTGTGAATACTCTTCCCCTATATAAGGGGAGGAGCCTTTGGCTCAAGATCAAGAGAACCCTACGTATGCATCTCCCACTTCCTTTTGGTTTTCTTCCTTCAACCCTAATCATGGGGGTTAAGCTAATCCGAGTTGTATAGTGTAAACTGATCCCCAGAAACGATCCTCGTATCCTTGCCAACCCTAACTATTTCTCTTGGCGATGCCAAAGACGCATCGAGTTGCAAGGCCAACGTCAACTCTGCTAGAAGGTTGGAAAGAGGAAGGAACTGAGTCGTGGACCAGCACAGACCTACCCTTGCCTGGGGAGGCATCTGCGGGGAGTTTACGGACCTCAGAGAGGCTTCAGGGACGACGAGACATCATTTCCCCTTCTCCCTTCATGGGCAGCGACTTCTACCAGGGAGGTTTTCTCTGCAGAGCGGGATCTGTGTGCGGCCCTGGTACTCCTTGACCAGGTCGTCGTGGCCTTGATCCGCACCCTGTACAGGTGCGGCAGGGAGCTGCGGAGGAGTGGGAACCCTCGCGTGGTCCGCTCCCACCTTAGGTAACCACCGGATCGCGATAGGGTTTAATGTTGCGGCTGTAGCATTGCATCGTCGAAGGTAGAAGACGATGCAGATCTTTTGGACCATAATGCCCTCCAAAGCGTGCAGGAGCAGTCCGTGACCCGGGGGGTAAAAGAGGAAATTCGTTATAAACTCAATCTGACCCCGCAAGTTGCGTACGTGTCACTTCGCCATTGGTCCATATGTGTCTATATTGCAAAATTCATATCTCGTAAACTGTAGCTCGAATAAATACGAATAATATATGAAATTTGATCAGGAGAACGAGTGGAATCCATTAAAAATATAATTAGATATTAATTTCGTTCCTAATTGCAAAAGTACTTTAAGTTAATGAAAAGTGTATTAAAGTTAGTTTAACAACCCTAAATGAGGTTAATGATGGAATCTATGATGCCAAATGGGTTAGTTTGAAGTGTTAATAACCTGTTAAATGATAATGTTAGATTTGAACCTGATCTAAATGAAGAATTGCATGATTTAGGGTTATACCTCGTATGAGAATGATTAAATAATTTAAAAACCCTAATTTAGGGTAAAAGAAGATAAGATCCTATTTAGATTGAAAAATGTGAAAATATGATTGTTAAATGATAGTTCTAAGTTATTTGTATATGAAAGTCCTTAATTCTAGATAAATACCCTAAAAGTAGTAATTAAGGTCTTTTCATGAATAAAAGATGGAATTGATGGCAAAATGAGTTCATATGTTAATTAGACCCAAATGAGCTTTGAATTAATGATAGTTGCACATAATGATCTTGTCATGAATTAAAAGGGATAAAAATAGTATCTTAATGTAAAAGAAGTTTAATGAAATTAAGTGATGATTAATGTGCTTTTAAATATGGAAATAGGGTTATATGTTGTTGAGATAACCTTAGTATTGAAGAATAGATAAGATAACTAGGGTTTTTGAATAATCACATAAAATTAGGGTTTAATGCGGTGAAAGAAAAAGGGAAACCCTAATTGCATAATGAAACCCTAAGATAGACACAAAACCCTAGAAAGTGAATCCAAGTCAATAAAGTAGATTCTTGATAAAGTGTGTAATAAATAGAGTACATATTTATTTCAGGAACTATGTGATGATTGAATTAATTGCTTGGATCTGTTGATTGACTTGATTGTATACACATGAAGTAAATGTTGAATAATCTGCACGACTCGTCAAACGAGGTATGTGGTTACGCTTATGACTACCCGAGTTAGTTTTCCGATGGATTCCCGGATGTTTAATCGCATTGAATGCAACTAAACTGTTGGATGTTTATTTATTTAATGCAACTATAAAGTGACTATGATTATCACTATAAATGAGTGTATATAACTGGCTAGATCCGGGTCCACCTCTGTCACTTTGAAAAGGCTAAAAAGGGGTAATCCTAGAGCAAGGTCTAGGTTACCGAGAGTCAGAAATTGGGCTACCTACGTGTAGTGCCATGCGACTCGTTAGCCTGCCATGAGTTAAGGAGTGGGCTACCTACGAGTAGTGCCATGTGACTCAACCCTAGAAACTGGTTCACCTATAGGTGGGACCATGAGGGGTTTAATGGGGATCTACCATAAGAAAGGTAGGATCCAGGTCCAATGCAGGGATAGTACAGAGGATAGGGTACTCGTGGATCGCGGATGTTATATTTAAAACGTAATATTGATTGATTAATGATTAATTGAATGATTACATGGTTATCATAGTTGCAAGATTATTGTTTCCCCCACATACCAGCTTCGGCTGACCGACGTTTTGTTTGTCGGTGTTTTAGGTACAAGCTAAAAGGACAAACAGTAAATCGTCACATCATGAAATACATGAAGAAAAATACAAGGAGGATTAGTTAGAGTAGAATCATTAAGTGGATAGAAGTTAGAAATCCAAAATTTTAAAAGGTATGCAAAGTTTATTTTCTTACAGCTTTTCAGTTTAGTATGTTAAAATTTGATAATTATTCTTGGTTAATTGCCGAACCTTTGATCCGGAAGTCATGGGTACGGCTTCGACCTCTCGGTCTCCCTTAGTTGGGGGTTATCGGGAGGTGGGGTCGTAACATTTGGTATCAGAGCGTAGGTTCCTCTGTTAACCATTAATAATTATTAAATTTTACAAACTCCATAGAACCCATGGGAGTTATTAGAGGAGTATCCGAAAGACGGAGGTGTCTAGAAAGGGATCACGACCGGGGGCTGGCAAGATTTTCCTCCACACTGCTAGTCAGAATATGAGGACTCCCAGACCTGTGTGACCGCCTGGCCAAATTCTTAGGGTATGAATCGAAATAAGATACCTTTAGGACTTCTCATCTTATTCATCCCTTCTCATCACAAAATTCTGATAAGGATATAAAGGATTAGGGTTTTCTTTCTTCTCCTCACCCTCTTGAAGTATGGGTAAGGTTAATAAGGTTTAAGGAATCCTCCATCAAATTAATGAAAAGCATGTAAATAAGATGTCATGGACATAAGCTTAATAGATTAAGCGCAAAATAAATAATAGATACATGCTTAGGTCGTATGACATAAGATGTCATGTCTTCAGGAGAGACCTGAGGCTAGACCTTCTTGTCAGGAGGATAAGTTAGTCTTGGAGATAGAGATCTCCATTGCAAGTAGAGACCTAGCACATCCTCTGAGGATGATGCTAACCCTAACCCTAAGTGATGGTTAGAGAGAGATGAGTTGAACCAGGTGTGTGAAGGGACATGCCTTTGGGATGCCATATGATCCATGGATAACCTAACACCTTTGGCAACCCAACCCTGGGAAGGATCGTGCATGTCAGGGTAAAGGATAACTCCTTAGATGATGAGGTTAGTGAAGGACCTTAGAAACCCTATGGGATTTTGCAAGTAGGGTATAGCTGGCACCTAGGGCACGTCATAGTGCTGACGGTAGGATGAAACCCGGGATAAGGAATCATGATGGAGCATAAAGGGTTATGGATGATCTTGAGCAACCATAAGTTCAAACCTAGGCTTCACCCATGTGGAGCATGCCTTTGAGGTTGAACCTTCATAAAGAGAGGACCTCTAATGGTGAGGTTGGATGTAGGCTTAGCTCTAGAGAGAGCAGGAAACCCAGCAAGAAGGTTGGAAGCCTAAAACCCTGAACAATGGATGATAGTGGTTGCCTCATGATCGGTCCCTGAAAGTTGATGATACCTTGGTTGTCTTTAGAGGGACTGAACCCTCGAGAAAAGATGAAGCTTCTGGTACCTATGTGCCTACAGTATAGGTGTTTACCTTCTGAGGTGAGAAGAAGAGTTCCTTAGACCTAGAAAGGTTTAGTAGCAGGTTTTGAGGCCTTGCACCTGGTTAGTTGTCCTTAAGGAGGACCCAACCCTAAGTGTTGCTCGAGCTGAAGGATGACAAGAAGTGTATGTCATGCCTTTTGCATGCTTGATTCCTGGTTAAGAGATAGAGCATGCAGTTGGACACCTAAAGGTGAATCTAGGGTTCCTAGGCCTAAGAGGGGAAGTGGTATACCGAATGCTCATGATGAAAATTAAGTTACTATAGTTTTGAGCATGGTACTCCTCATGTATAGAGGAAAAGGGAAACCCCCTTAAGTTTAAGGTATGTTTGATGAACCCCTCACAGCTAGGTTGATAATAAAGAAAGGTATGATCTTGATCAAACATTGAGGAAAGAGGACAAGTATGACCTAGCATGGTACATAAGTGATTTGCTCGTGCCTTAATGGCTTGATAGGGTTAAGTAGGCTCGGCTAGATGTAAACCCTGGACCTAAGAGCTTTTGTGACCTTAGAGATAGTATGAGATTGAATCTACAGACCCATGGATATCCATCTCTATTGCATGTGAAAGTGTTACCATGGAGGTAACTAGTATGGGGCTTGACCAAGGTAGGCCGGTTGCCTTAATGCTTATGAGCGGATGAGAGTCGACCCATGAATGCAGAAAGAGAGATGATGAAGACTTGGGTAAGATTCTAAGTGAACATGTACTATAATGGAAAATCCTAAGTCTATCCTAGGGTCAGGTAGGGATAAGACCGATGAAAGTAGGAGTTGCCTAATTCCCAAGTTGCGCATGACTATAGGGTCGGGAGGTAACAGCTATCATTGTCTGATGGCCATGGGTTAGGAGATTGATCACCTTCATGAACTCATGGGACCCAAAGGGCAGATGAGTAGGGCACTCTCTTGATGCATGAGGGAAGAGGGATGACCCCAAAAGAGTCGGTACCCTATAGACCTAGAGGAGATGACCAAGGATATAAACCTCATTAGGTTCAAGACTAGTTTGTTATCTTGTTGTTTAAGATGAAGAGACATATGTGGCAGGTTGCAACTTAGATATAAAGGTGTATTGGCAAGGTGGGATGTACCATCTCTACTCTTGGAACAGGAAGAACTCTGTATTTGGACTGCAGCCAAATGCTTATTTCCTCTTGTTATGGGGGTGAGAGATAGGACATTACGCATGCCATACATCAAGGACAAGAGATGATGTAGGTTGGAACGTTGCCATGAGAAATGGGGATAGAGGAGATAACCTACCCAGGTAAAGTGAATGATACATGGAAGGTTGGCAAACGCTAAAGAGAAATGAGGTAGTCACCTTATGCAGATGTTTTATCATGAGCTATAAAGAACTTACAAATTATACCAGGATGAGTTGATCACCATGATGATGAAATCATAGAGTGTTCTTAATGGATATAGACATAGAGTTTGAGGTAGTTTGATAAGTGAAATACATGGAAGTGTATGTCTTCAAGGTTACCTAATACCTACAGATATGAAGTGGTAATGGATGCTCTGGTTGAGATACATCTGACTTGTTTGACTAGGAGCTAGAAGAAGTTGTTTGGCTAACCCTAAGTTTGGAAAGGAGAGGTGTTTGGATAATACTCAGATGAAACAAGATACGTTGAAAAGTTAAGAGTTGTTTGGTTATCCAGTCTAGTCCTTGATACGATGAAAGGATGGTGATAGAAACCAAGTGCACTTCCTTGGAAAAGAAGGTGATGAAACCCCGACTAGAATGGTTTAATTAGGGTTTCTGAGGAATCTATCTTAAGGAGATCATGACTTAGTACCATGGTACTACCAAGATAATAAGTGATAGTGGTACTTTAAATATCTAAGATAAAGTTGCATGTGGTTTATGACCATGCAAGCTAGGAGGTAAAGGACGAACCCCAGTAACCCAGTGCATCGATATAGAGGACAAAAGAGTCCCTGAGAGGGAATGGGAGTTCATATTTATGGATGTTGTAAGTATCCTCAAGACCAAGGAAGGTCGAGATGTAATATGGGTTGTGGTAGATCGCCTTACCTAGATGACATGAGAAAGAAAGAGTTCTGTCAAGGGACAGATCTGGTGAATTATCCATGAAAGAGATGGTTCAACTATGAAGCAAGTTCAAAGGTTTTTGAGTTTGACCTAAAGGTTCCCTTCCAAAAGGTGGAAGTGGGTACATGAAGAACGCGATGGTACAGTTTATCACCCCTAACTAATGGATAGTATAATCCAGACTAAAGGGTCTGATGAGAGCATGTGTGCTCGTACAGGGTGATGTCTAAAGACAGTTCTTGTCCTACGAAAGATGTGACAATGACCACCATAGCCAGTATCGGGTTTTATATGAAGCTCTGTAAGGGAGGTTGTGTCGGTCACCACTTCAGTAAGGTGATGTTGGTGAAAGGGGCCACATGATGGTTAGAAAAGGGACCACAGTGCGTGTAGATGAAGTCACTTTAATCATGCAATGGCTGAAAGGAGCCTATAGACGACAAGACTCGTGAGCAGATGCAAAGTAGACTAACATGCAGTGCACTGTGGAAGAATATAATGTGAAAATCCGACCCCTCTGAGCTGCAGCCGCAAAAGCTGAATCCCCGATACATGGGTCCATTAGAGATGGATGGGTGGAGATGTTAGGTTTTGACCCTACCCCTCAGGATAAAGTAATATGAGATGTTTTCCATGTGTCCAATATAGAGCACTATGTGAGGTACCCCGACCATGTGCTGAGCAATGAACCTAGTGAGCCCCAAGGGAGGCTGACATGGCCTGAGTCACCTGTGTAGTTTATAGATGCCAGGATGAAAGAACTCAGAGAAAAGAATATGTGATGATAAAGGTTCTTTGGATGCGCCATGGGTACGGTAAAGCCACATAGGGGCCAATGATGGACATGGAAAAGTCTTATCATGAATTGTTGTTTGTTTGTTTGTTTGCTTGATAGAATTTTGAGGACAAAATTCCTATAAGAGGGGAAGGATGTTATAACCCCAATTTTTGGGTTCGTTGGTGAGAAATGTAATTTCTCATATGAAAGATAATTGAACAAATAAAGATATGATTTGGTTCAAATAAATGGACTTTCGTTCACAATAGCCTTGATTGGTTGCTTTGTGGGCTTTATTGGCTATTGGGCCCAATAACAAAGAAATTCAATTAGTAAAAGGATAATTGAATTTTTAAGAAAAGAAATATGTAGAAATCTCTAGAAGGCAAATCCAAAGAGGATTTCGTGCCTCTTGGGTTCCTTGGGTACCAAGGAGTCCAAGGTTCCAAAAAGAGAGCAATAAGAAAAGAAAAAGTGTAATTAAGTATTTCTTTAATGAGAAAGAGATTGAAAATAATGTTAAAATGTTAGAAATAAGTGGGAAAAGGTGTAATTAGGAGATCCTTTGTGGAATTTCGTATTTCAAGGATTCCTAATGATAAAAGGAGTCCCAATAAAGAGGAAAGAAAGAGAAAATACTAAAAAGGTAAAATAAGAGGATAATGTGTTGCAGTATTAATAATTATGAGGTATTGTTAAAAAGAAGTGTTATTTGCTTTAAAGAAATAGATTTTTTTTCGTGGCCAAGAGAGTATAAGGCAAGACTGGAGATAATGAAAGGGATAATTTTCATATTTTTAATTATCCATGAAATAGGGTTAATGAAGAGATAGAGAGAGAGATGATTTCTTCTTAATTAAGATAAAATATGTTTCCTTTTGGGATAAGGACTTAAGTCCTCATGGACGCACATCTTGGAGTGTGAATACTCTTCCCCTATATAAGGGGAGGAGCCTTTGGCTCAAGATCAAGAGAACCCTACGTATGCATCTCCCTCTTCCTTTTGGTTTTCTTCCTTCAACCCTAATCATGGGGGTTAAGCCAATCCGAGTTGTATAGTGTAAACTGATCCCCAGAAACGATCCTCGTATCCTTGCCAACCCTAACTATATCTCTTGGTGATGCCAAAGACACATCGAGTTGCAAGGCCAATGTCAACTCTGCTAGAAGGTTGGAAAGAGGAAGGAACTGAGTCATGGACCAGCACAGACCTACCCTTGCCTGGGGAGGCATCTGCGGGGAGTTTACGGACCTCAGAGAGGCTTCAGGGACGACGAGACATCATTTCCCCTTCTCCCTTCGTGGGCAGCGACTTCTGCCAGGGAGGTTTTCTCTGCAGAGCGGGATCTGTGTGCGGCCCTGGTACTCCTTGACCAAGTCGTCGTGGCCTTGATCCGCACCCTGTACAGGTGCGGCAGGGAGATGCGGAGGAGTGGGAACCCTCGCGTGGTCCGCTCCCACCTTAGGTAACCACCGGATCGCGATAGGGTTTTAATGTTGCGGCTGTAGCATTGCATCGTCGAAGGTAGAAGACGATGCAGATCTTCTGGACCGTAATGCCCTCCAAAGCGTGCAGGAGCAGTCCGTGGCCCGGGGGGGTAAAAGAGGAAATTCGTTATAAACTCAATCTGACCCCGCAAGTTGCCTACGTGGCACTTCGCCATTGGTCCATATGTGTCTATATTGCAAAATTCATATCTCGTAAACTGTAGCTCGAATAAATACGAATAATATATGAAATTTGATCAGGAGAACGAGTGGAATCCATTAAAAATATAATTAGATATTGATTTCGTTCCTAATTGAAAAAGTACTTTAAGTTAATGAAAAGTGTATTAAAGTTAGGTTAACAACCCTAAATGAGGTTAATGATGGAATCTATGATGCCAAATGGGTTAGTTTGAAGTGTTAATAACCTGTTAAATGATAATGTTAGATTTGAACCTGATCTAAATGAAGAATTGCATGATTTATGGTTATACCTCGTATGAGAATGATTAAATAATTTAAAAACCCTAATTTAGGGTAAAAGAAGATAAGATCCTATTTAGATTGAAAAATGTGAAAATATGATTGTTAAATGATAGTTCTAAGTTATTTGTATATGAAAGTCCTTAATTCTAGATAAATACCCTAAAAGTAGTAATTAAGGTCTTTTCATGAATAAAAGATGGAATTGATGGCAAAATGAGTTCATATGTTAATTAGACCCAAATGAGCTTTGAATTCATGATAGTTGCACATAATGATCTTGTCATGAATTAAAAGGGATAAAAATAGTATCTTTAATGTAAAAGAAGTTTAATGAAATTAAGTGATGATTAATGTGCTTCTAAATATGGAAATAGGGTTATATGTTGTTGAGATAACCTTAGTATTGAAGAATAGATAAGATAACTAGGGTTTTTGAATAATCGCATAAAATTAGGGTTTAATGCGGTGAAAGAAAAAGGGAAACCCTAATTGCATAATGAAACCCTAAGATAGACACAAAACCCTAGAAAGTGAATCCAAGTCAATAAAGTAGATTCTTGATAAAGTGTGTAATAAATAGAGTACATATTTATTTCAGGAACTATGTGATGATTGAATTACTTGCTTGGATCTGTTGATTGACTTGATTGTATACACATGAAGTAAATGTTGAATAATCTGCACGACTCGTCAAACGAGGTATGTGGTTACGCTTATGACTACCCAAGTTAGTTTTCCGATGGATTCCCGGATGTTTAATCGCATTGAATGCAACTAAACTGTTGGATGTTTATTTATTTAATGCAACTATAAAGTGACTATGATTATCACTATAAATGAGTGTATATAACTGGCTAGATCCGGGTCCACCTCTGTCACTTTGAAAAGGCTAAAAAGGGGTAATCCTAGAGCAAGGTCTAGGTTACCGAGAGTCAGAAATTGGGCTACCTACGTGTAGTGCCATGCGACTCGTTAGCCTGCCATGAGTTAAGGAGTGGGCTACCTACGAGTAGTGCCATGTGACTCAACCCTAGAAACTGGTTCACCTATAGGTGGGACCATGAGGGGTTTAATGGGGATCTACCATAAGAAAGGTAGGATCCAGGTCCAATGCAGGGATAGTACAGAGGATAGGGTACTCGTGGATCGCGGATGTTATATTTAAAACGTAATCTTGATTGATTAATGATTAATTGAATGATTACATGGTTATCATAGTTGCAAGATTATTGTTTCCCCCACATACCAGCTTCGGCTGACCGACGTTTTGTTTGTCGGCGTTTTAGGTACAAGCTAAAAGGTCAAACAGTAAATCGTCACATCGTGAAATACATGAAGAAAAATACAAGGAGGATTAGTTAGAGTAGAATCATTAAGTGGATAGAAGTTAGAAATCCAAAATTTTAAAAGGTATGCAAAGTTTATTTTCTTACAGCTTTTCAGTTTAGTATGTTAAAATTTGATAATTATTCTTGGTTAATTGCCGAACCTTTGATCCGGAAGTCATGGGTACGGCTTCGACCTCTCGGTCTCCCTTAGTTGGGGGTTATCGGGAGGTGGGGTCGTAACACAATCCATTGTATAAATAGACAATATTAAAGAGATTAAAATGTTAGTCTGTGGGTGACCTAGAGGAATCATACACAAGCATATGAAGGAATAAAACAATATCTCATTTCCTTTCTTTTGAACCAAAAGTTTACAAAGGATCTGAAAGGCAACATGATATAAAAGGTAGATAAACAAAGAGTAACAACTAGCTACTAGATCCCAAGAGAACTATTAAATCCCATGAAGTTCTTGTTTGTAAATCTTGATCAGAGTTACTTGATTTATTAAGTCAAAAGAAATCTAGCGAATTATCATGATAAATCTAAAATGTAGAAAGTAAAACACAATCAATGTAGATACATTGGTATACTTTTTAAATCTAAATGAAATTGTAGGTTTAAAGAATAATTCTTGGAAGAAGGTAGTATAAACCACAAGAAACAAAACGAACGTCATGAAACATAAATTGTCTAGAAAAAAATATCATTTGTTAAAAAATTTAGACAAATATCTTTTGTTAAAAAATTCCATTATACTCGAGAAGACATCGCCACTTGGCCAATGTAAGGACCAACATTCTATATGATGTGTAATATCCTCAAATTTGGTGAGTTTGAACTATATAAATTTAAGGCTTGAATTGATAAGTAAATTCTCTAATTTCATTATTGATGGAATAATAAAGTTATCTTTGACATGGGTTCAATACATGGCCCAAGTCAGGCCCATGAGACTATTTGCTTTGCAAATAGGTCCTTGTGGCACAAGATTAATAAGTAAGAGATTTCGTGCATAAATAAATAACATTGACATTTTGCATTATCCGATAACTGAAATATGAGATAATAAGAATGTTTACAAAAGAATCGTAGGTAATTTGTCATTTAGAAAATTAATGGAAACAATAAACTAACCATGTCTTGCAACACAAGTTTGAGGCATCAAATAAGGATAATTAAGTATGGTTTTTGGAAAAATACAGATAATAGGGAACTAAGATAATTCTAGAATTTGAGATAAAAATAACTTTCCATATAATTTGGGTAAAAAATTTTAAGAATACATAAAGGACATGTTTCTCCTACAAAAGTTATCCCAATAAATCCCAAAAATTATATAAGTTTAGAAAGATATTAATGATTTTCCCTCCAAGTTTCATTGAGAAAGGATGCTCATAGTAGCCTATGAAAAATCAAGAAGGATGAGAGATTTTCTTGGAAAATATTAAATGTTGTTTTCCTTATTTAAAGAAAGAGAAATGGGTATCTAGAAACATCCGTTTATTAAATAATTTGGCTCAATACAAGATTATAAGATAATAAAGGAAGTATCTAATTTTGGGATGAATTAGTGTAAAGATGAGAGAAAGATATGAATTACTTAATTTCCACAATAAATGTTTATAAAGGGGTTCTTGGGACACCAAATAGGGAATTAAGTATTTTAGTGCTCATAAAAAATACTCAAGATAATTTATGAGATAGACAATCTAAATATAGGATTATGGAAGAAAAAAATCCAAGAAGTTCTAAGATCATTTTGTGGCCAAGATACTTTAGTTGGTAACTATGTAGCTTTGTCTTTGAAACAAAGTTTCGGTGAAATAAGAGAATAATGAAGGAGTTTTCCTTTTCCCAGTGGAGGTAATAATTTGAATAGATTTTTTTTTGCAAAATAATGGTATGAGGGTTGGTTTATTTAATTTGAATAGTTTTCCTTTACCCTATTGAGTCTCCATGGATGAGGTCGCCATGTCACCCCATGTTTGAGGGATCCATTCTTATTTTATTTAATTTGTAGAAATTGCTAGGATTACCCAAATATATAAAAAATACCAAACTTGTAAAGAGGCAAGATCACCTCCTTACTAAAATTTAAAGGAAATACAAAACATCCACCTTTTCCAAGAATAATAGACATTGTGGGATGCATGTATAATAATACAAGTAGATAAGCATGATTCAAATACATGTAAAATGTCAATAGCAGTGGAAAGGAAACTAAGTTATTACATTCCTTTTTGAACTCATATCACTACATGAGTTTCTTGAAAGGAAACACTGGAAAGAAAACTATTGGGATCTAGCAATTAGCAACCTAGACATCCTTGATAGCAAACTGGTATCTACTCTTGAACTAGATCTCCTTGGCCTTGTTCAACACTTTGATCAAACCCTGGGTAGTTAGAAAAGCACCCAGCAAAATAAAGAAGCAAGTTATGTGTCAAAATATTGAACAAGTACAAAACATAAAGAAATAACATGGAAATAAGGGCGAAGATTTCATCATAAGATAAAGATCGTCAAAAGTGTGAGGCATAAACAAATATATGTTTGCCATTACAAGAACAATAGTAAAAGGTTTGCATGCATGATCAATATTGACTACCTTAACTATGTAGGGTGGAGGAACCTACCGGGCCTCAACCAAATAGGTGAGGGAGAGTAACACATTCCAATCACCTATCTAATATTTTATATTAGGGAGAGTTACACATTCCCCTGGGTGAAATAACACATGCCCTATCTATGGTTGGTTGTACAAAAGTACCACTACACTAGTTATACAGTGTAATAAAATCAACATGCTAAAAGAACTATGGCAAGTATAAGAATCAAATAGTTGAAACATGGTAGTGGGGTACAAGACCCAAAAAATAAATATGAAAATTTATTTTGAGGCAAATATAGAAAAAGAAATATCAAAAGAGACATTAGGGTTTAATAAGTGCTTCATTAGGGAAATTAGGTTAGGTTTGTAAATATTCTCAACTAAAGGTGTAAGGATGCACATGCCTCTCTTAATGAATTCTATTACTTATTTTTACCACTTTAATTGAGTCCAAGGTCCACTTTTCCTATTTTTAATGTATAATCATGCATTAGGGTTTTTCATATGCATTAATGTAAAGAAACCCTAACTTTTAGACTTTTTGAACAAAACCTCAATTTAGAATCTAAAATTATCACCATTTTATTAGGTTCTCCTGATTAAGAAAACATATAATTTTCTCAATTGTGCAGTTATTATGATTAAAGTTAATTTTTTGTGACTTTTATGTATTAAGATGATTTTTAGAAAATACCTTTTGAGAAAACTCAAAACCAAACCTCGAAAGTCTTTTTATAAGAAAGATTACATTTTACTGATTGAAAACATATTTATTTTAATTTTTTGGACAAATGAATAAAAAGATACGATTTTTCCTACATGGAAAATTCATAGGTCGACATGTCATCAAATCAATACAAGAGAGGCGAAGAGAGAGGGAGAGGGGCGGGCCACATGACTTATTTCTACCACGGGGTGCCAAGTTAGCGGTCCATGCTGACTCAACCTTGCGTCAACGTAGGTAAAAACCTAACTAAAAGACAATAATGCCCTCACAGGAAAATAGAGAGAAAAGAAGGAAAAAGGCGGGGGTAAAATGATCATTAGACCAGGGGGATTGTCCCCTTCTTTAGCACACACCATTACTGGCATACGAGCACAACAACAAGGCCCCTAGATTGAGCGATTCCACATACATACATAATTTGCAAAACTAAATACATATAAGTGAAGAGGGAAGCAAGACAAACTTATAGAAGTGGGGAATTGATCGGAGGCACACAGTTGAGAGAGGAAAATAAGACAAAAAACTTGGAGCAGGTCTCAATAACCTAAAAGCCAAGAAAAATATCACAAGAAATTGGATGGTGAGAGTAGTTGCAAGGGGGATAGGGAAGCCTCGGGTCTGGGTATTTATAGGTGAGGGTGAGGGATAAAGTGAGAAGATTTGCGGCCAAACTTGCTTGGAGAGTAAGGTTTGGGGTTTTCCAAAATACTTCATGAAACCATGTAAATAATGGATCAAATAGTGTGAATTCTTATTTAGAAATTGTTGGAGGAAGTTTTGTGCGATATGGTTGAGAATCGAGTGAGGAATCACAAAAACAAAATCAACCTTTTTTGACGCCTATTGCCAAACCAGAGAGAGCTAGGAAATGAGTCATGAGCCGTTGGATCATGGATCCCATGGCCACAATCATTTAGATTAAGAAATTAAAAACCAGACCGTGTGACACATTGATTATATTCCAAATCTTAATCAGGCTAAAGTGGCACATATATTTATTTAATCTTTTCTCTCTCCTCAATTGAGGGTATTAACGAAACCCAAATCAATTGAAAATTGACATATAGCCTATTCTTGATATGAGGAACCTAAATATGAAATTAGAATTGCCTTTTGAGAACTTTTGTTTTGTTAAATAAACCTAATCCTATTCTCTTTTTCTTCCATCATTTATTGTTATAAGATTCTCTAAATATGATGAAACTTCACCCAGAAGTCACATTAAGTGCCTTGGATACAAATTTAATATCAATTTTACATGTTGAAGTTGTTTATACATTTATTTAATATTTTGAAGTTTCTACACACTTTCTCTCCTAAATTCACCTTTAATCAAATATTCTCCAAATTGACTGAAAATTCACCCAAAGGCATATTTTAATGTGTAGATCACAAATTTGGAATCAGTTGTTACTTTTGGGGTCATTAATGATTTTATTATGGATTTTGTGAGATATCTCCTATTTTCCCATTCAATTAATGCAATTACACTTACGAACCAAAAGTTGTGAAACTTATCACTCAAGAAAATTGTACTAAAAAATGATTTTAGACTTAGAATTATCTTTTGAGTTCCTCTTTTATGGATTTTAGGAAATTTACACTTATTTTCGCTTAATGGAAAAATTAACTCATTTAATGTCACCTTTTCTTAGTTTTAGGATTTTCTTTTCTTTTTCTTACACAAAAAGACATAGAAACGTCTAGTTCAACTTTATTTTATCCTTATCCTTCTTAAGTGGGTAATTTGCAAATTAAACCCTTTTATAAACTTTACTGAGGTATTTAATCATAAATCCGTATAATGTCAAATATAGAAAACAAATTTACACCAAACCTGTATAGTTTCCACTAATTCAACACCAGGGACAGATTTCAAAGGAAAAGCTTAAAAAAGGCTAACATTAGATTGTACATGGATTTCAGTTCGTTATAGCACTCCACTCTTTAAAAAGGATTTCATCCCCGAAATCTCATACAAGAAAGAGAAGGGTGAGTACTCAACATCTCATCTCTAAGATCGCATGCGGTTTCTTCCAAACCATGATAATGCCATAAGACTTTCACCAACTCAATCTCATTGTTCTTATACTTCTTAACTCGGGTGTCAAGGCTCTTCACGGGTAACACTGCATAAGTTAGATTCTCTTGAACCTACAAAGGTTTGATTTTTATTACATGAGAAGGGTCATTCACATAATTTCTTAGCACAGAGACAGGAAACACATTATGGATTTTATCATAGGTAGGAGGAAGAGCTAAACAATATGCACATTCTCCAACCTTATACAGGATCTCAAAGGGTCCAACATAGCGAGTCCTAAGCTTTCCTTTAACTTTAGATCGTTCAATAGAACGTATAGGCTTGATCTTCAAGAAGGCATAGCCACCTACTAGGAAACTCACATTAGACCCTTTCTTGTATGCATACATCTTCTATCGATCTTGTGCAATTCATACACTTCTTAATCAATTGAACCTTCTCTATCATCATCTACATATCATCAGTCTTCACCAAAGCATGCTCTCCCACATCATCCTAGTGTAACGGAGAGCGGCAAGGTCTTCCATATAAAGCTTCATAAGGTGGCATGCCAATACTAACTTGGTAGCTATTGTTGTAAGCAAGCTCAGCTAACAAAGATACTTATTGTTGACTCAAGGTCAATTAGGTCAATGTTGACTCACGTCTAAATTGACTAAACCCGTGTTTTGATGATGACTAACCATTCCACATATTGGTGTCTAATGCTTCTACTTGAGTGATTTCAGATTAGGTATAGACACACTCCAATTGCCCTAACTTGCGCATCTCAAATCGGAGAAAAGACAAGTCAAAGTCATACAAGTGCACGTTTTTGTAATATGATGTATATCCATTAGAATCATGTTGTAAATCACTTGTAATGATTGTATGACTTGTAATTAAGCTTAGAAAAATATCAGGAACACTTAGATTGAATATTAGAGAACTTTCGATGAAACTTTGAAAATCATTTACAGGCACTTGATCGGTCCAGTTTCCCACCCTGAAACTCGACCGATCCACCTAGACTGATTTTCTGAAGATTGAATCGGTCCAGTTTCCCACCCTGAAACTCGACCGATCCACCTTGGCTGATTTTCTGAAGATTGCATCGGTCGAGTTGTGCACTCATAGAACTCGACCGATTGGGTAGTGGACTACTTGATCGGTCCAGTTACACCCATTGAAACTCGACCGAATGCACTGTACGGAAAAGTGCAGAAAAGTGTTTCTAGCCGTTGTGGAGTTGCAACAAGTGAAAATAGATCTGTTGCAAGCCACAAAATGGCTAGTTTTCGTTTACAAGTGTTCCCAAAGGCTAAGAGGCATCCCCAGCTATAAATAGAACCCCTTGGGCTTCATTCCAAGGTTGAGCATTCATTGCAAACTCTTTGTGAGGTTCCTATTCTATAGTAGAGTGCTTCCTACATCCTCCTCTCTCTCTCTAAGCTTAATCACTTGCTACATCCATTAGAGTGAGTAGGAAATCTGTAAGAGAGCTAGTCCTATATGTATATACTGTGAGGCTCTCACTTCCACCACCTCCACATCTCTCATTTCCAATCATGAAGATGAAGGTTCTCTCTCTTGTCCAAGAGAGGTGAAGAAGAACAAGGGAAGGAGTCCCTTGGTGAAGATCAAGGCAGAAGACTTGGATCTAGAGTGGGTAAGCCCTTGGAGAAGGCAAAAGACTCAAGCTCAAGTAGGTAAGACCTTGGTGGAAAGCTTCTCCGTGTAAAGGTGAAGTCAAAGGCCGAAGATCCAAGAAGAGTGGGTAATTCCTACAAGGCCGAAGACATGTGTAAGAGTGGGTAAGTCCTTGGAGAAGGCCGAAGACTCTTGCAAAGTGGGTAAGTCCTTGGTAAGGTTGAAGACTCTTTGTATTGGATAGGTAAGTCCTTTGTTGGTCATGTATTGTATGTCTTATTAATGAATATAAGAGTGCAATTGGTTGAAGTCCTAGAGGTTGACCTCTCTAGGCAAGTGGACTGACACACTTCTAGTTTGAAGTGTGGAACCACTCTAAATAGCTTGTCTAATTGGTGCATGTTCAATCTCTCTTATCCTTGCTATGCATGATTTAGTTGCACTCAAATTACCTATTTAGCAACCTTATCTTGTCATATATTTTGAAGGTTTGATGAGTTTTGTTTAAGTGCTTTCAGCTCTATTCACCCCCTCCCTCTAGAGCATCTAATCACCCATCTAGGATCCAAAAAGTGGTATCAGAGCGGGTCTTCTCCAAGCATACTTCAACAAGTAGGAGAAGATGTGTGACTACCTAGGAGGGAGACTCTCGACCAGCCTTCCAATCTTTGATGGGAGCAATTTCCTATATTGGAGAAGAAGGCTTCAATTCTACATCCAAGGATCAAGTCTCGAGATGTGGCAAATGGTGAACAACCCATACATTCTACCAAAGACAAATATTGAAGAATGGGATGAAGCCACCTTGATGAAAGCAACGTTGAATGCTATAGCCATGCACATCCTATATACCTCCATGACCCCCACCGAGTTCAACCGGATTTCCTCTTGTAAAACGGCCTATGAGGTATGGAGAAAGCTTTGCATCACTTATGAAGGGACAGATCAAGTGAAGGAAAGCAAAGTCTACATGCTCAAAGGGTTGCTTGAGAACTTCAAGATGGGAAAGGAGGAGAACATAGCCAACATTCACTCAAGGCTCAACACCATCTTGAATGGTCTTGCTGTTCTAGGACATCCTATGTCTAGTGGAGAGATCAACTCAAAGATCCTTAGAACTCTCCCCAAGAGGTGGGAATCCAAGGTGACTTCTATTGAAGAAGCAAGGTCTCTTAGGGATATTCCTATTGAAGAGCTCATTGGAAATCTACAAGCACATGAAGCTACACTTGACAAGAGGGAGGAAGTAGAAAGACAAGAGAAGAAAGAGCTAAAGAGAATGAAGAAGGTTGAAATAAAGGCTCAAATTGAAGCTATCATGGAACAAGTCTCTCCATCCTCTCAAGCTAAAGAAGATGTCATGTACTCCAAGGGTAGACTCTACAAAGGCAAGTCCTCCTCCATCTGGTGCTTCACATGTGGAAAGAAGGGTCACTACAAGGAAGATTGCCCACAAGGCAAAAAGACCCATCTTCATAAGAAGAAATGGCAATCAAGCTCAAGTGGCTCCTCCAACTCAAGCTCAAGTGAAGATTCAAGTGAAGGATCAAGCTCAAGCTCAAGTGATGAAGGAGAATTCCATTTTGCTCTTATAGCATCAACAAGTGAAGACTCAAGTGAGGTAAATCTAAACTCTCTAGATAAAGAATCTTTGATTTCTATTATTCATGATATGTGTGCCTCTGTTAAGTCTTCTAAAAGGAAAAAAGAAAAAGCTTGCTAAAATTGTTGATAATTTGCATGTAGAACTAGATGATCTTGAACATGCTAATTCTTGCTTGCTTGATGATAAAAATGATTGTCTTAGTCAAGTAGATTCTCTTAAACTTGAAAATACTAGTTTACTTGATAAGGTTAGATTTCTAGAAGCTCAATCTCTTGTGCCTAGTTCTAATGAAGAGCATACTTTAATTGTTGATTCTCTCATGCTTGAGCTTGATACTCTTAAAACTGAAAATGTAGAACTCAAGCTTATTGATGATGATAGGAGAGAAGAAATCTATGCTTATCAAAGAGAAATAGTGGTGCTTAAATCTGAAAATGCCTCCTTGCTTGCTAAAATCAATGGGCATGAACCTTGTTCTAGTTATACTAATAAAGAGAATGATGTTGCTGCTCTTCATATTGATAGAAATTCTCTTTCAAATAAATCTCTTTGCTTAGAAAATTATCTTTTACATGCTAGAGATAATATTGATCAATTGTCTTCTACTATTGCTTCTCTTAAGCATGATAATGAATGTTTGAGATCTTCTTTGCAAAGATTCTTAGTTGGTAAGAAGAGCCTTAGTGATATACTACACCACTCTACTAAACAAATTGGTAGACATGGTTTGGGGTATGATAGTAGTTAAGGGAACAACAAAGATAAAGGACCTCCAATATTCCATGGAGAATCCTCTAGTTCCAAGACTATGGGCACATGCAACTATTGTAATGATTTTGGTCATTATTCTACTTGTTTTCCTTTTAGGAAAGCACCCAAGAGAAATAGGACTTGGGTTACTAAACTAACCCCTCCGGACTCAAAAACATGATTGGGGACCATTTCATCTTTCTTCTTGTAGGTACTTGCAAATGGATTGACTTGAGCTATTGAATTGCAAATTGACTTGTCAATCCACATAAAAGAAGAAAGGTGAGATGTGTAGAGGGTGACAACAAGTGGAAAAGGCAATGGTAAGCTAAAAGGTAAAGGTTTTATTGATTATACCTATCTTAACTTGTTTTTGTCAAATTAGTGTGCACTATACATATGGTTTTTGAGTTAAAAGTGGTATTTTGTGTTTCTCTTCACACTCTTGCTCAAAAGCTGTTTCTAATGATTCTATAGTGCATTACTAACTTGCTTAGACATGTTTGGATATGGTTTGTATTTTTAGCATGTCCTTAAATATGTTTTTATGAAATATATATGCTCTTTGACAGCTGGTCTGTCGGTCGAGTTTCCCAATTGAAACTCGACCGATTGGCACCAAGAGTGTTGCCAACAGCTGTCACCGGTTGAGTTGTCCATGCACAGACTTCGACCGATAACACTGTGCATAGAATACACAATTGGCTTATTGGATGAGAATTTCTCTCTAAACTAGATTTTCTCAACCAATAGCCTTATTCTTTGGCACTCCCTTGGTATCTTTATATATGCATATTGCCATATTCTAAATTTCCAATCTTGCTTACAACTCTATCTCTCTAATTGCTCTAAATTGGTATATCTATATCTTGCAATTACTTGCTTTGAGTTGTTTTGCAGGTTTTGATGATGATCTCTTTGGATCTCTTGGTTGTGTCTAAAATCTCTTCCATTGTACTCTAACTTGGTACATCTCTATAGGTGTATATCTTGTTTTGGTACAACCTTGAGGTTCATAGGGGTAATCATATTATGGTAAGGATGCATATCTAGTGAGTTATATCCTCTCATGCTTCTTAAATTGCATATCTCTTTGTTTGGATATATCTCTATATCTAATCATAGCTTGCTTTTATCTTGTATATCTTTTGGTATCTCTTGCTATGATCTAGATCCTACTAGTAGTCCTAACTTGTGATATCATCTACTAGTAGTTCATATACATGTAGTTCTAACCCTGTTTATAATTTGGCATCTTTGCTCATCTATATGATATGCTTGTATCTTGTCTCACACATGCTCAAGATTGTTCCTTGAATTGCATATATCTACTATCTTGAGTTGCTTGCATAACATTGTGATGCAGGGTACATAAATCTACATGATATGTGGATATTGGAGTATTTTTGGATTTTTATGCAGATTTTGTTCCAGTTTCAGTTTTTGGTGCAAGACTAGTGTTTTTCATGCAGAAACGACCTTCTAAGCAAGACTCATCGCTTTGCCATGAGCTCTGATGGTTTTTGGTCAAATTCCATCATCTTGAGGGTCAAAATTGCGATTTATTGTTTTTCTACAGCACTTAATCTTGCATTTTGGGTTGTTCAAGTATTTGCTTTAACTTGTTTTTCTTTCTATGCTTGGACAAGACCCTATCTGTTCTCTTCTACTCTCCTTTTATATATATATTTTTATCTCTTTTTTCTTTAACAACTGATGTTTCTTATTTCTTCATAACCCAACCTTTTTGAAAAGACAAAGGGGGAGAAAGGTATGTCTTCTTTTAAAAAGAGGAAGAAGGCATGAATTACATGAAGAGGAGAAGCATGTTCATGTAAAGGGAGAAGGTAAAGGGGAGAAGACATATATGTGTAGAACATATATGAATAGAAGACATAGTATTCTTTAAATGTTATGAAAGCTAACCAATGCAGGAGAAATAACATCAATTGAGGGGGAGTATGAAAACTCCATGTGCAACAATTGAGGGGGAGCATATGAACTCCATTCTATTGAAACACCTAGGTTTCTCCAAAGGTATGAATTTACTTAATGCTTTCAATACAATTATGGAATGGTTTGTCATCTTCAAAAAGGGGGAGAATGTTGACTCAAGGTCAATTAGGTCAATGTTGACTCACGTCTAAATTGACTAAACCCGTGTTTTGATGATGACTAACCATTCCACATATTGGTGTCTAATGCTTCTACTTGAGTGATTTCAGATTAGGTATAGACACACTCCAATTGCCCTAACTTGCGCATCTCGAATTGGAGAAAAGACAAGTCAAAGTCATACAAGTGCACGTTTTTGTAATATGATGTATATCCATTAGAATCATGTTGTAAATCACTTGTAATGATTGTATGACTTGTAATTAAGCTTAGAACAATATCAGGAACAATTAGATCGAATATTAGAGCACTTTCGATGCAACTTTGAAAATTATTTACAGGCACTTGATCGGTCCAGTTTCCCACCCTGAAACTCGACCAATCCACCCGGACTGATTTTTTGAAGATTGAATTGGTCCAGTTTCCCACCCTGAAACTCGACCGATCCACCTTGGCTGATTTTCTGAAGATTGCATCGGTCGAGTTGTGCACTTACAGAACTCGACCGATTGGGTAGTGGACTACTTGATCGGTCCAGTTACACCCATTGAAACTCGACCGAATGCATTGTACGGAAAAGTGCAGAAAAGTGTTTCTAGCCATTGTGGAGTTGCAACAAGTGAAAATAGATCCGTTGCAAGCCACAAAACGGCTAGTTTTCGTTTACAAGTGTTCCCAAAGGCTAAGAGGCATCCCCAGCTATAAATAGGACCCCTTGGGCTTCATTTTCCAAGGTTGATCATTCATTGCAAACTCTTTGTGAGGTTCCTATTCTATAGTTGAGTGCTTCCTACAGCCTCCTCTCTCTCTAAGCTTAATCACTTGCTACATCCATTAGAGTGAGTAGGAAATCTGTAAGAGAGCTAGTCCTATATGTATATCTTGTGAGGCTCTCACTTCCACCACCTCCATATCACTAATTTCCAATCATGAAGATGAAGGTTCTCTCTCTTGTCCAAGAGAGGTGAAGAAGAACAAGGGAAGGAGTCCCTTGGTGAAGATAAAGGCAGAAGACTTGGAGCTAGAGTGGGTAAGCCCTTGGAGAAGGCAAAAGACTCAAGCTCAAGTAGGTAAGACCTTGGTGGAAAGCTTCTCCGAGTGAAGGTGAAGTCAAAGGCGGAAGATCCAAGAAGAGTGGGTAATTCCTACAAGTCCGAAGACTTGTGTAAGAGTGGGTAAGTCCTTGGAGAAGGCCGAAGACTCTTGCAAAGTGGGTAAGTCCTTGGTAAGATTGAAGACTCTTTGTATTGGATAGGTAAGTCCTTTGTTGGTCATGTATTGTATGTCTTATTAATGAATATAAGAGTGCAATTGGTTGAAGTCCTAGAGGTTGACCTCTCTAGGCAAGTGGACTGACACACTTCTAGTTTGAAGTGTAGAACCACTCTAAATAGCTTGTCTAATTGGTGCATGTTCAATCTCTCTTATCCTTGCTATGTATGATTTAGTTGCACTCAAATTACCTATTTAGCAACCTTATCTTGTCATATATTTTGAAGGTTTGATGAGTTTTTTTAAGTGCTTTAAGCTCTATTCACCCCCCCCCCCTCTAGAGCATCTAATCACCCATCTAGGATCCAACACTTATCCCATGCACTTCCCCAATCCATCCCATGCACAATGCAAATCTTCTAGAATTTGCACTATTCTTCCAAATTGACCATTTGTTTGTGTCTAATAAGCCGTAATAAAATGTAAGTAAGTTCCCATCTCTTCTTGAATCTAACTCCACAAACAAGAGGTAAACTTCGGGTCACTATTTGATACTATCAATGTATGAATTCCATGCAGACGAACGATCCAATCCACATACAACTGAGCCATCTCATCAACCTTGTTAGTGGACTTGAACAACAAAAAGTAGGAAGACTTGGTAAGCCAATCAATCACTACCTACACTACATCATAACCTTTTCTGGTCTTAGAAAAACAAGTGATGAAGTCCATAGTTATCTACTCGCATTTCCATTCCAGAATTTCAAGCGGGTGCAGAAGACCCTCGGGTCGTTGATGCTCTATCTTGACTTGCTGACAAGTCAAACATTTTGCAACTAACAAAGCGATATCCTTCTGCATGTTCTTTTGCCAAAAACTTCATTGTAGGTCCTTATACATCTTGGTAGTACTAGGGTGTATAGTGTACTTAGACCCATGAGCTTTGCTCAAAACCTTCTATTGTAGGCTCCCAACTTCAGGTATCAACAACCTTTATCGAAAACAAACAACACCATCCACTCCAACTGAAAAGTCAAACTTTGGTTTCTCAGCTAAGGCCTTCATCTCATCAAGCTCAAAACATTCTAGCTCTATAGAAACAACCTTTGATATCCAAGAAGGTGTAATGGACAAACTAGCCATGTCAACACACAACTTTTCAGCATCTTCTTTATAATCAGGCTATGTTTGCCCTCAAAAAACATACTCTAGATTTATAGCAGCACAAACTGCATCCTTTTTCTGACTAAACGCATCAACAACTATGTTCACTTTACTAGGAAGATAACTTGTGGTACAGTCATAGTCCTTGAGATACTCCATCCATATTCGTTGCTTTAGATTCATATCCTTCTATGTTAAAAGATACCTCAAGCTTTTATGATCTTAGAAAACTTCAAACTTCACTGCATACAGATTATGTCACCCAATTTTTAAAGCATGCACAATAATGACTAGCTTTAAATCATGTGTGGGCCAGTTCTCTTCATTAGTTTCAATTTGCGCAAAGCATAGGTGATCACTCGATCTTCATGCATCAAGACACACCCTAATCCTTAGAAGCATCCGTGAGAATGATGTAGGGTTTGCCTTCAATAGGTAACGCAAGAACCAAAGCAGATGTTAAACATCCCTTCTTCTTGTGGAAACTATCCTCACATTTTGGTGTCCACACAAACATGACTTCCTTTCTAGTCAACTTTGTCAGAGGGAGGGATAACTCAAAGAAACTCTTGATAAACCTATGATATTAACATGTTAAACCAAGGAAACTATAGATCTCATACGGTCTTTAGTGCTTTCCACATGGTCACAACTTCCACCTTTACATGATCAACAACAATATGTCCGGAAAAAATCACATGACCCAGAAACATCACATCTTTTATGCAGAACTCACACTTTGATAATTTCACATATAGTTGATTTTCACTAAGTGTGTTCAACACGATTCACAGATGTTAATGATGTTGTTCTTTAGACTTAGAGTAGATCAAATCATAGTTGATGAACACCACAACAAACTGATCGAGGTAAGGATGAAACACTTGATTCATCAAACTCCATGAATCAGTAGGGGTATTAGTCATGCTGAAAGGCATAACCAGAAACTCATAATGCCCATAACGTGTTCTGAAAGTTGTCTTCAAGACATCTTCATCTTTCACTCGCATCTCCTAGTAGCCACTTTGTCGATCCATCTTTGAGAACACAATGGTTGACTTCAACTGGTCGAACATGTCATCGATTTAAAGCAAAGGATAATGATTCTTTATCGTCACTTGATTAAGCATACAATAATCCATGCACATACACAACTTCTCCTTCAAGAACAAGATAGGGTCTCCCCAAGGTGAAACACTAGGGTGCACAAAGCCCATCTCGAGAAGCTTCTGAAGCTTTTTCTTAAGCTTGGCGAGTTCAGTAGGTGCCAAACGATAAGGCAGCTTCGAGATAGGTGAAGTTCCTAGTGCGAGCTCGTTGGAAAACTCCACCTCGTAAGTTGGGGGAAATGTAGGTAACTCTTCAGGAAAGACATTAGGGAAGTCCTTCTCAACTTCTATATGATCAAGAGAAGGAGGTGTGGCATTGAGGATGATAGAGGATAAATATGCTCTACACCCTTGCAAGACAAGCATTTCAGCTTTGATAGAGGAGATGATAAATTGATGATCCTCTTTCTTCCTACCCTTGAGACACATTCTTCCTTCAATAGGATGTAACAAACTAACCTTCAATTCTTCATAGAACAAAACTGCCTTGTACTTCTTCAACCAGTCCAACCCTAGGATAACATCAAAGGCAGTCTTGTTAAGTATGATGAAATCCAAGGGAAACATCCACCCAGAGATACAAAGGTCTAAGGTTTGGAGTTTGAGAAAAGAATAACAGATCCTACCACTAGGGGTTTTAGCATGTAGCACATGATCCATATATTCTGATTCTATCACTAACATTGCAGCAAGCTAAGTTGATATGAAGTTATTTGACAAACAAGAATCGAAGAGTGATTTAACATGATGTATATAAAGATGTAGAGTACCTTCTATGACTTCATTATCTTCTATAGCTTTTTCAAAATTAAGAGAAAACACACTACCATTCTTCCTTTCCACAGTTGGTTGACTGATTTTCTAGTTCTTATTATTGTTGTTCCTTGGAGATGAATTCTGTTGCTATTGAAGTTATTGAGTGGGATGTTGAGCTGGGGTATGTCCACACCAAAGCTTGGGATGGTTAGGTTGGATGTGTCCATCTTGGATGCACTCGTGGTAGATGAGTGCAAGTCGATCATCTCTACGGGGTTGACCATTGTTAATAGGACACCTTCTAGGTGGGTGAGAATGGGAGAAATAGTTGCACTTCTCACGCCCTTGGTTTCCACCTACGTTCTTCCTTTTGTCGTTGTTGTTGTGCCTAAAAGAATGGAGCCCTGAGAAAGAATCTATCACCAACGCCTTTTCTACCATGTTTTCAAACATCAAAGGTAGTTGAGGAACAAGGTTACACTCAACATTGTAGCTTAAACCCTCTAGGAAATGAGTTTATCTTCTTTCAGCTCTAAGATCCACAACATATCACTCCAAAAGGAGGAAACATTGCACGAACTTGGAGATGCTCATGCTTCCCTATCGCAGAGTATAGAACTCTACTTCCTTCTTGTTCAGATAGGTGGGACAGATGTACTTCTCAGGGAACAACTAGAGGAACTGCTCCCAAATCATACTTGAAGTATAGTAGGTACGAGCCATACCCGTCCACCAGACCCGTGCTAGCCCATCCAACACATATGTTGTAAAGAAAACCTTCTAGTGAGGAGGACACACCATTCCCTCGATAGTACGCTCCAAGGTCAATAGCCAGTCATCAGCCTTATCCACCATGTTTGGATCACTCTCGCTCTTGAATTACAGTGGTTGCATTTCATGAAGTTTGTCAAAGTGAACTCCTTCAGCTTAGCTGCAGCAGCTGCAACATTGGGCAGTTGCCCCACCAGGGTGGTCGGGAGCAGCTGGCGCAACATGGTCAGCTTTTGTTTAGGGGTCAGAAGAGGTGTTCCTACAGGGGTGGTAGGGATTGTTCTAGTGGTTGAGGGAGTCACCAGAGTATCTTGGTTGTCAGTGTTACTGGAGGAGGCTCCCAAAGAGGAGTTGTTCATGTTTCCAAATAAATATCCCTTCCAAAAAGATAAGGGTATTACATAAGATAACCAGGAGTACACAACAAAGATATTTAAGGCTACTATTTCCTTTAGGCATACTGTTTAGAACAGTCAGTATCAACACAGGACAGAAGGTATCATACGGATTTAGGAGTCCTCTTTAACAAAACTAGTGGCTCAGAGGAAAATATTGCCAGCCCCCAGACCGTAATCCTTTCCAAAAACCCTTGCTTTAAACTTATTACCTTGTAGTTGCCCAACATGCTCTGATACCATGCTGTAAAGAGGAGAGATCACCTCCTTACTGAAATTTAAAGGAAATACAAAACATCAAAATTTTTCCAAGAACAAAGATATTTGGGATGCATGTATACTAATCTAAGTAAATAAGCATGATTTAGATACATGTAAAATGTCAATAACAGCAGAAAGGAAACTAAGTTATTACATTGCTTTTTGAACTCAGTTCACTACCTGAGTTTCTTGAAAGGAAAGATAGAAAGAAAACTATTGGGATCTCACAATTAACAACCTAGACATCATTGATAGCAAACTAGTATCTACTCCTAAACTTGATCTCCTTGGCCTTGTTCCACAGCTTGATCAAACCCTGAGTGGTTGGAAAATCACCCAATAAAAGAAAGAAGCAAGGTATGTGTCAAAATATTAAAAAAGTACAAACATAAAGGACTAACATGTAAATAAAGGCTAAGATTTCATAATAAAGTATAGATGGACAAACGTATGAGGCATAAACAGGTAGATGTTTGCCCATAGCAAGAAAAATAGTAAAAGGTTTGCATCTATGATCGATATTGACTACCTTAACTAAGTAGGGTTGAGGCGCCTACCGGACCACAACCAAATAGGTGAGGGAGAGTAACACATTCCAGTCACCTATCAAATATTTTATATTGGCTAGAGTAACACATTCCCCTGAGCAAAATAACACATGCCCTAACTATGGGTGGTTGTACAAAAGTACCACTACACTACTTATATAGTCTAATAAAATCAACATGGTAGAAGAACTACGACAAGTATAAGCATCATATAGTTGAAATATGGAAGTGGTTTTCAAAACCCATGAAATAAATATCAAAACTAATTTTGAGGCAAATTTAGCAAAAGAAATATCAAAAGAGAGATTATGGTTTAATAAGTGCCTCATTAGGGAAATTAGGTTAGGTTTGCAAATGTTCCCAACTAAAGGTGCAAGGATGCACATACCTCTCTTAATGAATTCTATTACTCACTTTCACCACTTTAATGGAGTCCAAGGTCCACTTTTCCTATTTTAAATGTATAATCATATATTAGGGTTTCTCATATGGATTAATGTAAAGAAACCCTAACTAAGGCAAAGACTTGCTCGCGGGGGCTCTGGCGTGACCGCGTGAGCGACGCGGCTAGGGTTTCTTCAGGTGGGGTGGCTGGCTTGGAGTCGGGCATCTCCTCGCCCGGCGGCGCATAAGATTTGGCTACAGGAGTCGGGCATCATCAAATCGCGGCTCTCGGAGGATCTCCTTGACTCCAGCGTCGGGGCTTCAGGTCCTTCCGGTCCTATTTTTCCATAGTGCTGGTGAGAGGCTATTCGGTTTTGGCTGACGATTGGGGGCCAAGCGATGTTTTGGTATTCCCCAAGCGTGAGCGGTTTGTCTATCATCTTCCTTCTACCAAGTTCTACGGCGCCGGGCTCCTCCTCCCTATCTTCTTTTTCCTTTTCATGCTTTGATTTAGTTGTTTGTTATTGGCCGGTGGCTGTACTCAGTCCGGTTTCTCACCGTCTAATCGGTGTTTGTTACTCGTCGTTTCATCGGTGTTTTGTGTCTCTCCTTCGTGAGAGTGTCGTTGCTTCTAGTCTCGGCTAGAGCTCGGATTTGATTCAGATTAGATATGTTACTTTACTGCATGTCTCCGCATATAGAGGTGAACTACCGTTGGATCACATGTCTTAGACTGCCCTTTGTTTGCATATTTATGCTCATGTTGAAGGAATCTCTTAAGGAAAGTTGGTTATATCGACATCAAAGAAAAGAGATAAATGCAGAAATGTCTTATTCGCATTCCAATATGAGTTTTTGTAAGATTATGGGTGTGTCCATGATTGTTGTATGTTGTGATGGTTGTTCTCCTTCTTTATGTAGATTTCGTATGGCGAAGTGATGTATTTAATCTGTTTTTGCTCTCAAAATAAAAAATGCAAAGAAAACCTAACTTGTGGTCTTTTTGAATAAAACCTTGATTTAGACTCTAAAATCATCACCATTGATCTTATTAGGCTCTCCTGATTAAGAAAACATATAATTTTATCAATTTTGGAGTTATGATGATTAAAGTGTATTTTTGGTATTTTTATGTATTAAAATCATTTTTAGAAAACATCTTTAAAAAAAACTCAAAACCAGACCTCGAAAGTATTTTTATTAGAAGGATTACATTTTTCTGACTCCAAAACATATTTAATTTTAATTTTTGGAAAAGTAATAAAAAGATACGATATTTACAATATGGACCAACCACAGGATGATAAGTCATCAAATCAAAGAAAGAGAGGCAAAGATAGAGAGGGAGAGGTGCGCGCTGCATGACTTGGCCCAACCATGGGGTGCCAAGTCATTGGTCAATGTTGTAAGGCCCCTAAACATACTTAATGAGTTGAATAAGTTTAATTATCATAATTTAATTCTTATAAACCTAATCTAACCTTGTGATATGCTTTTAAATCATAAGACAAGCTTATGTTTCAAATTTGGTCCAATTTGGAAACTGTTTGAGCAAGTTATGCAATTTTATGCACATTTTTGACTTTTCTACAATTTACCCAATTGAGAGGTTTTCTTTACAATTTATCAATTACATTATGTTCCTTGGATATTTTCTCATCATTCTTGATATTTTTGAGCCATGGACACCTATTTAAACCTTGGTCTGAATGTGTTTTTCTCAAGGGTATTTTAGGATTTACCCCTTCACGAATGAGCTACCTTTAGTAGCTATGAACTAATGAATTATTTGTTTTGCTTGGAAATTAAAGAAACGAGGGATACACATGACTCTATGGATGGTGGGGGAGCTTATTTTGTGTGTTCTTGTATATTCTTAATAGTTTAAGACCATAGACACATGGGGAAGCTACTTTTACACCTCATGCTTGCTTCCATCCTTATCAATGGGCTATTTTTACCTCTTCCTTGCCCAAATATGAAAAGTTTCTTGCTTTCTCTTTCCTCTAACCTGGAGCAACAACTCCACTCTGTTTTTCTGCGGAACCAAGTGCACTAAGATAGAAGACAACCTCTTTTTGGAGAAGAAGGTCTCCTATAGAGCTCCATCTAGCTCTACCTAGGGTTTTCAAGGTCATCTTCTAGGGATTTCGACCAAGGAAAGTTTTTTTCTTCCTTCCTCCTCCATTTCTCTTGCTCTTCTCCTTCCTTAGACCTTCCTCCAGGTCGAAACCTTACAGTTCCATGGTAGAAATTGCTCTAAAGCTCTAAAACCCTACCTTTTTTGCTCCTTATGCTTAGGGTTTGTTCATTTGATGAAGAAAGGTGCTAGATGGACGAGTTCACAACTTATGATTGGATTTCCTACCCTACCTTGCTCCATGTTTATTGCTTTCCATAAGCTTTCTAGCTCATATTCTTCCTTCAAAATGATGATCCATGCACTAAAAAGCTATGCTTGACTTGGATTTTGATTTTTATAATGTTCCATGTTCTGATTTCAGTTCTAGATGAACCTGTTATCATGTGTACATTATTCCTAAGGTATGACTTGGATCAGGTTGTTCTGACAACCTATGTTTTTAGCTCTTTTTATGATGTTGATATGTTCAACCTATTAAACATGATAATGTTGTTATCTATGCTTATGTGGTTAGACTTATGCATAATGAAAGAGATTCTATGTTACTAAACTTGCTCATGATGCTAGATATGCATATGCTACTAAATTGCTTATATTGTCAATAAGATAAAGGATGATAGTATGGCTAATGATGATAGTTATTATCTGCTCCTTTATGTATTTTGTTAATCATCAGTGTTGTTGAGCTTATTTGTTATATCTAATTAAACTGCTTAACTTTTTAATTACTTAAAAATATTGTAATCAATAAATGTTGTTGGAGGTTGTATCTCTTGTTGGGACATGGGTCTCAACCTGGTGATTCACCACATCTTTTTAGGTAATATGAAGTGAAGAAAACAAACATGTTGCAGCAAAGAGGATGTATATTAATGAATCTATGAGAAAGTTTATTAGATGTCTAGTGTGTCCTAGAGTCATCCATGTACTGTCAAGTCTGGGCGAGAAAAAGTTTGTATATGGTGTTTCAAACGAATCAGACTTTTGTTAACATATTAATGCTTATTTATGCGGCATATATGAATATTATTCTCATGTGTATATATGGGGTGGCTAAGACGATAAAACAATTTGTATCAAATTCTTAGCATAGTATGGATATAAGAAAGATGTTGGGCTCTTATGCAAATATTTCTGAGCGAGTGTTGACGTTGAAATTGGTTTTAATTTACCCATATTTTTGGGTATGTGGTTAATTAGTGATTGATTGTGTTTTATGTTTTGAGTAGTCTCATTTAGTGTAACATGTTCTTACAAATGCTAACTCAACCTTGCGTCACTGAGGGTAAAAACCAAGCCAAAAGATGATACCGCCCTCATGGGAAAATAGAGAGAAAAGAAGGAAGGGGGGAGGGGGTAAAATGGGCATTAGACCAGGGGGATTGTCCCCTTCCTCAGCTCAAGCCATTATTGTCTTTGAGCACAATAGTGAAGCCCCTATATTGGGCAATTCCACATCCATAATTCACAAAACTAAATACATAGAACTGAAGAGGGAAGCAAGACAAACTTACATAAGCAGGGATTTGATTGGAGGAGCACGATGGAGAGAGTAAAAGCCACCACAAATCCTGGAGTAAGTCTCAATCACCGGTAAGACAAGGACCAATCTCACATGCAATTGGATGAAGAGAGTAGTTGCAAGGGGGCTTGGGAAGCCTCGGGTATGGGTATTTATAGGTGAGGGTGAGGGATAAAGTGTGAAGGTTTGTGACCAAACTTGCTTGGAGAGTAGGGTATGGGGTTTTCCAAAATAATCCCCAAAACCATAAAAATAATGGATCAAATGATGCTGATTGTTATTTTGAAACTGTTGGAGGAAGTTTCGTGTGATTTGGTGGAGAATTAAGCGAAGAATTACTAAAAAAATCAACCCTTTTCAGCGCCTATTGCCAAATCAGCGAGAGCTAGGAGATGAGTCACAAGTCGTTGGATCAGAGATCCAACGGTCATTATTGCATTAATCAAGAAAATAAAAATTGGACTGTGACACATTGATTATATTCCAAATCATAATCGGACTAAAGTGGCACATATATTTATTTAATGTTCTCTCTCCTCAATCAAGGGTTCAAACGAAACCCAAATCAATTGAACATTGACACCTAGCCTATTTTTGATATGAGGAATCCGAATATGCAATTAGATTTGCCTTTTGAAAACTTATATTTTGTTAAATAAACAAAATTGTATTTTCTTTTCTTCCATCATTATTGGTTATAGGATTCTTCAAATTTGATGAAACATCACCCAAAAGTCACATAAGTGCCTTGGATATGAATTTGCCATCAATTTTACACGTTGAAGTTGTTTGTAAATTTTATAACATTTTGATGTTTCTATACACTTTCTCACTCCTAAATTCACCTAAATATCAAATATTCTCCAAATTGAGTGAAAATTCAACTAAAGGCATATATAATGTGTAGATCATGAATTTGGTATCCGTTTCTACTTTTGGA
This sequence comes from Alisma plantago-aquatica, assembly GCA_963693085.1. Classification (NCBI taxonomy): domain Eukaryota; kingdom Viridiplantae; phylum Streptophyta; class Magnoliopsida; order Alismatales; family Alismataceae; genus Alisma; species Alisma plantago-aquatica. The sequence continues at coordinate 1,269,538,830 of OY856412.1, read as the reverse complement.
GTCCTTAATTATTTTATTTTATATTTTTGACATATCTCATAGTTTTCCATTGAATTAATGCAATTATACTTGCTAATTTTCCAAAAGTTGTGAAACTTATCACTCAAGCAAACTTGTACTCAAAGAAAATGAATTTGGACTTCAAATTACCTTTTGAGTTCCCTTTTTATGGATTTTAGGCAATTTACTCTTATTTTCACTTAATGGAAAAATTAACTCTTTTAATCTCACCTTTTCTTAGTTTTAGAAAATTCTTTTCTTTTTCTTATACAAAAGGCCATATAAACTTCTAGTTCAATTTTATTCTATCCTTATCCCTCGTAAGTGGGTATTTTGCAAATTAAACCCTTTTATAAACTTTTACTGAGGTATTTGTGCTTAAATCCTTATAATGTCAAATATGGGGAACAAATGTAAACCAAACCTTTATAACTTCCACTAATTCAACATTAAGGATAGAAACGAAACAAAAAGCTTAAAAAAAAGGATAACATAAGATTGTACATGGATTTCAGTTCATTACATAACTGATCAAGAGAACGAGTAGAATCAAAATAAAATAGTATAATGAATTGGATCTGATCCTAATTCCAAAGGTAGGGCTAATACTTGTTTATGTGGTGACTATATACATGAAAGGCCTATATATGATAATTATCATGTTGATTATATAAAAACATGTTTACTTTGAGGTATAAACTTATATTGTTCAATCTGATGAGAATCTAATTCCTTGATACAATTTGGATAGTAACGTTCATGATTTAAGGTTCTGAAGCATAAATATGATGATTTTAGGTTCTGAAACCAAAAATCATAACTTGCTATAATATTAATACACATAATCTGGTATAGGTGTTCATATTGAAAGAATATGATAGATATGATAATTAGGATTTCACATAAGTCCAATATGGGTTTACAACACTAAAGAATCAAAATACAATGGAATTAGGGTTTGTAACTTTTTCTTTATCCAACTCGATACGACCCTAAATATAGATTAGGACCCAATTAGGGTTTAATATGAGTAGTATGATGGTGACTCTTTAGGATATACATACATGCAGATTAAATGTTGATTGCTTGGATGAATCCTTACTTTCTTATTAGATGTATGATTAAAGTACTTCAAGTATGATTGCATGGTCTACATAGTTCTACATTGAGGTATGTGGTTACGGTCATGACTACTCGCATTATCGACTACCAGTGTTTTCTAAAGATTTCTCAAGAATTGTTGAAATAAATTGTTGGACACCATTGACAGCGGCTGATGGAGTCCCCCTTAGCAGGGCAAGTGCCTCTTGCCTCTAGTGTAGTTCACGCGGACCACCATGAACTCCTATCATTCTAGATGAACAGATAGGATGGAGTTGTCCCTTCTAGTTGACGTGCTAGTGTCAACTTGCTCTCCCACAATTGTCTCTCCCTTGTTGTTTCTCCGTTTAATGGGTAGAACTTGCTTGGACTCTATTCGTTACAACAACCAGAGAAGACAACAACTGTTAGAGCTAATTGATGTGTCTGGGAAGTCCCCATTACCCCTCTATTTATAGTAGGGTCAGGGTCAGGATTCCCAGTCAGAGTAGGAGTCAAAGGGGACAAAACTTCATAAATATTTACAACTGGCAAGCGGAGAAATGGTCAGTTCATAGGTGAACCAATTGGTTGGCATGTGAGTTGATCAATTCAACCCTTGAACTGGTCATTTCATCATGTTTCCCAATCATAATTTTTTTGGCAATTAATATTCAATTCATGCACAACATGACATCAACATCAATCCTTGATCCACTCTCATTGATCAACCAAATGAGCAGTTCATAACCTGAGCTGATCGGTTCATGCACCTGATTCGATTGATTTACTTATTGAACTAGACGTTTTAGGGTGTACATTTCCTATATTATCTAAATTGAATACCTAATACTTTAGTAATCAAGTTTAAATATCATCCATAAATAAACTCCTATTCTAAGTGCATTCGTATGCATGTGACCCTATAGGTTCCAAGTTACGTTAGCAGTGATTGTCCATAACTAATTTTATGACATAATAAGCAATGATTGTTATCTAGCAAGACATATTTGCTACCCAATCAATTAAAAAATTTAAAGAACAACTTCAACCTACAATATGTGATTGGTGTTATACTACTTGTATAGTTCCTTTGTCTCTGATGTCTAGATTGAATCGAGACATAAAATTGACATCCTCTTCAATATTCAATCCATGTTCCTTGAACTTCAGTAGATTGTCTGAGATATATGTGAGCTCAACATCATATATTGATTCAGATGAACATATTCATGCTTTTCTCAGTCTCTCTTATCAAGTGGCCAGGATATCATACTCATTTACGAGGGATAAATCCTATCTACATCACTTTTAGCTACTCCCCATATGTCATAATGCATTTGAGCATAACCTTTATGGTAACCCTTATCCAAGGTCACATTTGATGATGACAAAGTACATCAAGAAACATGTGATGAGTGTAGTGATCTCAGGTCTAAGAACCACAATAACCACCATCACTATGAGAGTTGATTCTGACCAACATTCTATGGTTTCCATGTAATACTCTCAAGGTGGATTTATTCGATACACTGTTCCCTAACAAGTATCTATGTGTTTGGTGTCATATCAAATATCATGACTAATGAGATTCTATCATAAACAAACACACACTTTAGCGTTAAGTGTTGTTGTTATCTATCAACCTTCCACAATAACCACTGACTAGGGACATAACAAGAATGTATATAATCTTAACATCTGTATGATCTCATTGTTCAGGTCCTCAACCTAAAGACATACGTCATTGAGTAATATCATTTTTTAGACAATTATTATGTAAAATCAATATCTCATAATTTAATAAAATAAAATAAATTGGAAGATTACCTTATTATTAATCAAATAATTTACAAGTTATGCCATTATAATCATCATATGATTACCACTATAGGCATACATACCAACAGATTCCCACTTGCACTTAGAGCCGATTACCCATGAACTTAATCCCAAGTGATCTAACATGACCATCATGCTACTGCTGTGATAGTGTATTTGTCAAGGGGTCAACAATATTTCTTTCTTTTGGCACTCCACAAATCTTCACATCTCCTCATTGTATGATCTCTCATATGAGATGGAACCACTTTGTATGTGCTTGGAACTGTGATGTGATATCGGTTCCTTATCTTTTATAATAGCTCCATTGTTGTCACTATATATCTCTATAGTATCACTCATGCTTGAAACAACCCCAAGTTCATAAATCAACTTCTTAATCCATACAACTTCCTTTGTTGCATTAGATGCATCAATATACTTTGCTTCTATTGTAGAATTTGAAATGTCTATTACTTGGAAATCTTCCATCTTATAGCATCATTGTTGAGGCAAAACACAAATCATGATTGCGATCTATAATCATCTTTTTTAGTTTGGAAGCTCACATCAGTGTAATCCTTAACCACCAACTCTTCCTCACCACCATGGACAAGGAGTTGAACCTTAGTTCTTCTCAAGTGCTTAAGGATGTTTTTCATGGTATTCTAGTGTGCATCACCAAGATCTGTCTGATAGCTTCTCATCATTCTTAAGGCATATGAGACATCAGGGCGAGTACATATCATTACATACATGATAGATCCAATTGTAGGTGCATATGGAGTCTGATTCATGTGTTCCCTTTCTTTACACGATTTAGGACATTGAGATCTAGAGATAGAAACACCATGAGACACGAGCAAGTTTCCTCTCTTTGAGTCCTCCATGTTGAACCTCTTCAACACTTTTTCAATGTACGTTCTCTAACTTAGTCCAAGAATCCTTCTAGATCTATCTCTATAGATCTTGATTCCTAGGATGTAGGATGTTTCAGGTAAGACCTTCATTGAGAATTTATTTCCAAGCCAAGTCTTTACCATCTGTAAAGCAAGTATGCATTCCCCTTCAATAGTATTCTATCCACATACAATATGAGGAATACAATCATGCCCCCACTAACCTTATTGTAAGAACATGTTCATCTTCATTTTGACTAAAGACAAACTCTTTGAATATTTCATCAAATCAAAGATTCCAACTCCAAGATGCTTGGCTCAATCCATAGATTGACCTTTGCAGCTTAGACACTTCACTCACATCCTTTGGATTTATAAGACCTTATGGTTGTATCATATATGCATCCTCAAGAAGATTCTCGTTAAGGAATACATTTTTAACATCCATTTTCCATAGTCATGATAAGCTGTAATGCCAAAATGATCGTGATGGACTTAATCATAGCAACTAGATAAAAGGTTTCATCAAAGTTAATACTTTAAATTTGTTTGAAACCCTTTGCATCCACTCAACCTTTGTAAGTTTTTACATTACCATCCATGTCGGTCTTCTTCTTGAAGACCCACTTTCACCCTATGGGTTTTACCCCTTTAGGTGGATCCACCAAGGTCCATTCCTTGTTGATGCAAATGGATTTCATCTCAGATCTTATGGCTTCTGGTCACTTCTTAGACTCTAGTCCCTTAAAAGATTCTAGATATATAGTTGTCTCATCATCAATGACCAATTCATAGGTTTCTTAAGTAACAAGATAACCAAATTATTCTGGCTCAAGGCGTCTTATACTAGATCTGCAAGGTTCCAGTGTTACTTGAGGAATTTGAGATTCCACAATGGTTTGTGACTCTCTATGTTCCTCTTGTACCTCTACAGGTTCAATTCTTTGTTGATGGTCTGAGACTTTTTGAGTTATACTTTCCTCCCACATATTCTTTTGTAAATAAATTCCTTTTCTAGGAATGCATCATCTCTAAAAACAAACACTTTGTTGTCAGATTGAGTATAAAAGTAGTATCGTTGGGTTTCCTTAGGATACCTAACAAATAAAATTTATTTGATTTGGGTCCAAGCTTTTCAAGAAATTGGTTTATGACATAAGTTTCACAACCCCAAATTTTCATAAAAGACACATTGGGACACTTCCCATACCATATCTCATATGGTGTCCTTTAAATAGATTTAGATGGTACATGTTAAGTGTAAACTCTATGGTTTCTAGAGGATAACCCTAGAAGGAAATAGGAAGATTGGAAAAATTCATCATTGATCGTACCATATCTAGCAATGTGCTATTCCTTCTTTTTGATATACCATTGTGTTGGGACATTCTAGGTGGAGTCCATTGCCATATGACACCACAGTCTCCTAGAAGGTCCTCAAACTCCTAGCCTAAGTATTCCCCACCTCGATCAGAATGCAATGTTTTGATGCTTTTGCTAAGTTGGTTATGTACTTCATTCATGAAATCCTTGAACTTTTAAAGAGTTTCTAACTTATGTTTCATCAAGTAAACATAATTGTACCTACTGAAGTCACATTGAAGGTAATGAAGTGCTAGTATCCACCTCTAGCTATTATTCTAAAAGGGGCATATACATCAGTATGTATGAGTCCTAATAGGTCACTAGCTCTCTCACTATTGCCACTGAAGGGAGTCTTGGTCATCTTTTCCAACAAATAAGACTCACATTTCTCTATTGTATCAAAATCAAAAGAGTCTAGATAAACATCTTTATGAAGTCTAGATATGTGATTCTTATTGATGTTCCCTAGATGACAATGCCAAAGAAATGTTTTGTTTGAGTTATCATGTTTTATCCTTTTAGTATTTACGTTATAAACATTTGTCTTAAGATATAACAAGTGAAGACCATAGGACATCTGGGAACTGCTATAAAAGATCTCATCTTTTGAAATAGAACATTGATCATTCTTTATAAGAAATTCATATCCATCGTTGTCTGTATGGGATCCACAAATAATATTTCTATTTATGGCAGGAACAAAATAGCAGTTCTTTGACTTATTACAAACCCTATGGGTCGAGATAAACTATAGGTTCCAACTGTAGTGGCAGTAACACTTGCTTTACTTGCAATGCATTGTTTGACCTTGCCCTTTTGTAAAGGCTTACTTCTTTCTAGATCCTGCATATTCAAACATATGTGAGATCCATATCCAATATCAAGTACCAAATATGAAGAAGTAGATAGATTTATTTCAATAACGTTTATACCTGAAGTGAAGATCTCTACCCCCTCCTTCTATTTTATTTTCTCCAGAGAGTGAGGCTAATTTCTCTTCCAGTGTCCAGGCTGGTGACAATGGTGAAAATTGCCTCCTTTAGTAACTCCTCTCATTGTTTCGAGTGAAGAAGACATGGTCTTCTGGCTATATTTAGAACTCTTTTTAGCGTTGCCTTTCCCCTAGGACTTCCCTTTTGATCTGTTAATCATCATCACAGACATGGGCTTGTGTTTCTTCCATTGCGCTTTAGCTATTTTCAACATTTCAAGTAACTTTGATAATGACTTGTCAAAATTATTCATGACATACTGACTATATGACTCTGGCAGTGACTGCAGAATCGTGTTAGTGGCCAACTCTTGGCCTAAAGGAAATCCCAGTCTCATAAGGTTTTCCAATACCCAATAAACTTGAGCACATGGAGACCTACTGGATCTCCTTCTGCCATGTTTCACTTGAATAATTCCTTGGAGATGTCATATCTCTCTTGTCCTGCCTGATCTTAGTACATGTTCTTAAGATGTGTTATAATGTCAATGACATCCATATTCTCATGTTGTCTATGCAACTCATAGTGCATAGAGCAAAACATCAAATATTTGACATCTATGACATCCTCAAAGTGCTTCTTGTAATCACCTTAGTCAGCCTTAGCTACACTGAAAGCAGGTTCATCTAGCTCTGGTATTTCTTGGACATAGAGCTTGCACTCTTGTGTGAGAAGAATTTTCAACATCCTAAACCAATCATCAAAAATATTCCCATTCAAGTTATCCTTCTCAAGGACCGACCACAAAAAAAACATGTTGTTTGTCGTCATTTTATTCTATAAGAGAAAAAATTTTCAAGTTAGTCAAAATACTTTTGATTTGATTTAATTAAAATAAATTTGATGATACTTAATTAGGCATTTAATTAACTTTCATTCCCACTTTTTATTCATATTGGTAACCCTCACTTATCAATTCAGAAGATTACATCATACAATCTTATAGTGAGCCAAGACCCAAAACAATCGAAGTATTACTTGTACAACACCATCGTCCATAACCAATTATTAAGGTAGGCAATTTTTACCAATTGCATTATATGCAATTCTTGTATCTATGGTATGTAGAACTCTTTTCCATAGTCATTTGCATGCTTCTAGGTAATTAATCGCATTAGGATTACCTAGTTATGTCTGACCCAAAAGACAAAACGATAGTAATCCACCCTGCTTGGCAGACCCACATACTATCACACTTCCATGAGATAGACAACACACCATGCTTGACGTGCCCACACATAGTCGATCAAGCTTTTCATGTGTGTGTCTATTGGAAAGCATATAATACTTTGTATGTTTGATTGAAGAATTTTATGTTTATATATATATATATATACATATCCAATCATCACATACTTATAGTACATATCATATACATGCTATAACCACAACAAAAACATGCAATAATAAACATAAGCAATGGTTATGGCCATCTTTTTGTAATTTCTAGGAGACGCAAGGAATTACTAGCACCTAAGATCCACATCATATGTAGCAACCTGTTGTTGATGACAATCTATGCTGAATCCAGTCTGGGCCTATCATTTCAACCCTTGAACCTGTCATTTTGCATTGTGGTCAGTTGGTTGGTCTCACGAATCGATCTTCTAGTCTCCAATCCTTGTGACATTTGGATTCCTTCAGTGATTCGTTGGCTCCTCCTATCACCAGCCTCCTCGATCCTCCAATCGATTGGTTCTCCTGGTGTAGAACGCCCTCTTTGCCGTAGCATGAAATAAAAGATATCCTAATGCTATTTAACATATTACATCGTAAGTGAGAAACATCAAGTTACATTTGAGGGGCGTATAGGAAGGAAATAATTAATACTTCTACATCTAGAAAAAAAGAGAGAGGCTTAGTATGAAAACCAAGATATAAACAGGAACAACAACCATCCAAAAAAGCACAAAAAGTTTAGGGGTAAAGTCCATAACCATACTTCCAATCAATTTTTAAGGTAATGTGTGTTTCTTATATATCATATCATACATATATGGATCATATGTCGGATTCAATCTGATATGAACATTAATCATTTTAAGTATTCATTTTGTTATGGAATAAATAAATGATAAAAATAGAAATATGATCATATCGATTAAATCTCAAAGCATAGTAAATTGACATGGTTTTAATACCACTGTTGGGAAATATGACATCAGATATGGTAGTTGAAACAAAAATTTTACTTACATGTTCCCCATTGAACAATAGATCGCAACAACAACTATTTGATGGGAAACAAGTTCGCAAGATTATAAATAGTCCTAGAGTAAGTCTAGCGACAATATCCTTGGAGTAGGGTGCACGTTTCTTCAAGTTGCACCTGAATGATTGTCAATTTCGGCCTCCTAGTTGGATACCATGAACAGTGGTTGATGGTATCCTCCTTAGATGGGCAAATGCCTCTCACCTCTAGAGTAGCCACACTGACCACCAGAAACTCCTATCATTCTAGATGAACAAATAGGAAATAGTTGTCCCTTCTAGTTGACGTGCTAGCATCAACTTACTCTCTCATAATTGTCTCTCCATTATTGTTCCTCCCATTGAGAGGTAGAACTTTCTTGATCTATCTTGGTTACCAAAACGAGAGAAGACAATAATTGTCAAATCTAATTGATGTGTCTGAGAAGCCCCATTACCCTTCTATTTATAGGAGGGTTAGGGTGAGGGCTCCCAATCAGTGTCGAAGTCCAAGGGGACATAATTTCACAAATGTTCACAACTTGAGAGCAGTGAATCGACCGATTCATAGGTGAACCAATCGGTTGGCATGTGAGCCGATAAGTTCAACCCTTGAATCGATCATTTCATCATATTTCCCAATTGTGATTGTTTTGTCAATAAGTAAACAATTAATGCACAACATGACGTCAACATCAATCCTTGATCCAATCTCATTGATCAACCAAACAGCCAGTTCACAACCTGAGCCGAAAGGTTCACTTGTCGAACCAGTGATATTAGAGTGAAGATTGCTAATATTGTTTAAATTGAATGCCTAACACTTCAGTAGTCAAGTTTAAACATCATTCATGAGTAAACTCCTATTCCATGTGCATTCCTATGCATGTGACCCTATAGGTCCCAAGTTATGTTGGTAGTGATTGTCCATAACTAATTTTATGACATCACAAGTAATGATTGGTATCTAGAAAGACATCATTGCTACCAAAGTAATTAGGAAAGTCAGAGAGCACTTCAACCTACAATATATGATTGGTGTTACAATGATGATATAGTTCCTTTGTCTCTTATATCCAGATTTAATTTGAGGAATGGAATCATTACCCACTTCAAAGTTCAATCCATATTACTTGAACTTGAGAAGACTGTCTAAGATATATGTGAGCCCAACATCATATATTGATTGACATGCACATGGCCATGCTTTTGTCAGTCTTTCTTATCAAGTGGTCATGATATCATATTCGGATAGGAGGGACAAATCTCATCTACATCACTCACAGTCATTGCCCATGTGTCACATTTGATAATGACAAAGTACATCAAACACCATGTGATGAGTGTAGTCATTTTATGTCTAAGAACTACAATCACCACCATCACTATGAGAGCTAATTTTGACTACCATTCTATGGTTTCCATGTATCAATCTCAAGGTGGGTTTGTATGATACGTTGTTCCCTAAGAAGTATATATGTGTTTGATTTGATATCATATATCATGAGTAAAGATATTCTATCATCAACCAACACACACTCTAGTCTTAAATGATATTTTTGTCTATAATCCTTCCATAATAACAACCAACTAGGGACCTAACAAGAATGTATATACTCTAAACATATGTATGATCTTATTGTTTAGGTTCTCAACCTTAAAAACTATGTGATAGGAAAATATCATTCTTTAGACATTTATTATGTAACATCAATATATCATAACTAAACTATTAGAATAAATTTAAAGAGTGACTTTATTATTAATCAAATCATTCACAATTTATACCATTACAATCATCACAGGATCGACTCTTTGGGGATGCATACCAGCACCTAGGCCTAGAAGGGAAATAATTACACCCACTATAGCATATCAAGTGTCGGTTAGAATATGTAATAGAAATATCAGTTCTTATTTGAAAGCAATTTATTGATTATTTGTTGTTATATTACTTGCACACTTTTTGTTGCACACCATGTACATGGTATAACAATACACTGATCTGTGTGTTGTGTGAAGATATCAAGACATGAATAGTCGGATGAAATCCACCAAAGACATCGAAGCTAAGTCAAGGAGGATTAGTCAGATACTTCTTATCATATGTATTACTTCCATGTTGGAAATTCACTTATCAGGTGATTATTTATAGGTAAGTTACAAAGGATTATCACCTCTCTTCCGATAAATGATTACATCTCACCTCGTCAACTATAATAAATATGTAATATGAAGTAGATATTTGAAACAAAAAGGTTTCATCTAAAGCTCATGGGTTGATGACTCCTTAAAGTTGAGTCATAGAATACAATCTAGTCATTCCCTACTGACATCTGTGACCTTGACTTATACCTACTGATCCTGATGACCCTGACTATGAAAGTTGTCCTTGTCCTCTTCTAAATCCAATGTATTGTAGTGATCCTTGATGACTCTACCTCTGATAAAATTTAACCTCCTAGTACAATAGTCATTAGAACATCTTGACATACCTAAACTTCCTGCATTGATAGAACTGTCTCATCTCATAATAACACAGATTGATATAATTATTGTTGCATGTGAATATCTTCCATGTCGACATAAAACCATAACTTTTCATCCTAAAATGTGGGAAACCTTGGCGTCAAACCATAGACATTGTTATGGTTCCCTAGGATCATATGTCGTTAGTCTCTATTGTATATACTATTGTTTCTAATACTCTTGCACCAAAAATTGAGCCTTCTTATAATTCCCAAACTATTGACCTTGGGATTGAGCAGATCAAAACTCAACTCAACATTGTGATGGGCCACCAATTTCCTCTCAATCCTCTAGCATCTACAAAACATGAGAACTTTACATGACCCTCCCTAGTTGATACCAATTGATTCAAATCCAAGTTCATACCCTACACAAACATTTTGATAGTTGTCTCCACTATTATAGCTAGGTGAGTACAAAAATGCAACTACATAAATTTGCCTAATAGTCATTCACTAACAATTCTTATGATGCAGATGCTCAAACTAGTTTGACTTATTTTGCCTATATAGAGAAGAAAATATCTTCCTTCAAACTCCTTCGAAATTCAAGCTTGGTAATCACCTTTCTAGGTACATTCTCCTCCTTTATGGCCCATCCATGCCCAACCACTACCCATCAATGTATTCACATCAATCAGATCTATTATGCTAGCAAGCGTTATGGCATCATTCTCTTCAACCTCTCAAAGACTTTTCTTATACCTTAAGAAGACTCAGCATGTAGGGATGTACCTAGGATGAAGGAATCAATACTTTATCCTCCATTTGTGCAATCATGTCCATATGTTTCCCAAACACAACCTAAAATATTAGTTTAATTTGGGTTCAAGGATTTAGGAGAGGCATCATAGGCTATGCTATTCCTACCTCGAGTACTCTCTTCTTATTTATCCTATGTTTTTCTACATCTCTCCTTTACACAAAGCTACTCTTTGCATTCTCTACATGATGTTCAATTCGATCTACATAATCAGAAGTATCTATTAGATACACATATCTTGTAAGAATAGATGCTTCATCCTATGTCCCTATAGACTCTAAGAACATAAGATTTGATACAACCCAAATTGTTGCCATCCTACTGTAAAATGAGATTAATAAAAATGTTAATCAAGACTAAACCACATCATTAACCATAAGGATAAAGAGAAGCATAAGAACTTTCAACAAAATCTCAACAAAGTGCATAGAAAAGGACCATTTCTTCCATATATTAATTGTTAGTTGTACATGATGTCTTTATTGATGACTATAAAAATACGTATAAATAAAAATATACGTCTTCTAAAGTTTATAAAACAAGCATATATATATATGAAATACAAAAATTGAATTGTTAATTTATACATGATATGAAATCCAAAAATTGAGTTTTTGATACATGTTGATATAAAATCACTCTTCCTAGACATGAGTATAAATACTTTCTAGGACACAACGAAATGATCATCACCAATCTTCATATATTATTGTCCATCCAAAGGAGTCCCCTCAAACTTGAAACCTTCGGTACGATCTTGACCACCTAAATGATGTGCATAACCACAAGGGTGAGACCGATATCCCAACAATATGATACAGAAACTAAAAATATTTTATGCTCACATGACTTCTATTATCGAAATAATGATGGCACATTAGATGATAAGTATTAATCTCCACTAGATATGAAACAATCATAGGTGTAGTATATGAGTAAGGCTAAAAATGATGAAACTTTATACAGAAAAATAAAAGCATCACAACTGAATCTCAAGATTCTCAAATAGATATACTCTACATGGTTAAATAACTTATTCTTAATTAAATTATAGGTAGTTTAAGGTGTACCACTCCAACATATAGGTAGTAATTTTGAAGTATCCTAGCTCACCATATAAGATCTTAGGATTTTTTTAGCCACAGGATCCCGCTACACCTTGATAGGGGTGATTATAACAAGTAGAGACTTAATAACCAGAAAACCTACAGTTGGTGCTAAAAAATTGATCATGCATGTTATGTTTGTCCTGGGTACTCATTAAAACACTTCATCAAATTAGGTATAATTATCAATGCATCATTACACACTACATCTTATTATGACTATCATATTTCACCCCATGTACGATCTTGACTGAACTCATACACATATCCCTCATGTAAGTGTTGAGGCAATTGACCCTCATTACCTACATATACTCAAAAATATATCACCTTGAGCACCTTTTAATATTCCAAGATTTATAATAAAGTTACATGTTTCACTATGCAACCTTTATGAACACTATGATAATTCCCACTATCACATGATACTATGATTAGGTTATCACTTGATTAATTTGATAAAAAAAATTATCTTTTAAGAAGAAACAAAGATGAAGTAACAGTAAAAAGATATACTTCAACATAAAATCAAAGTATTAGAAACTCTAGAATCTATACAAGCATCTTGTCCTACATCAAAGTACTCAAGCTTACCACAATTGTCATATTCAAAAATAACAAGGTCTTACCTTAATAAAGGTTCAAAATTTTCCTTTGTGAATATATTTCTCTTCACATGTCAACAATAGAAAATTGTGGCAAAAGTTATATTAAAACTGCTTAGCAAGTAGAAGATTTGACTTAAAAATGAATATGCTTAAAACATCTATTTCGACATAAATGTTTCCATATTTGAGCAGGAAACCTATGTCGCAAAATAATAATGCATTATGAAATCTAGTAAAGCATGTAAATTCCACCTTATTTGATCACCCCAATAGAAATGAAGTTCATGTGTTTCTATTTAAATTACTACAATATCAGACATCCAATAAAAGAGGCATGCTTGATGCAAACACATGCCTTTTTCAATATTTTAGACATATTGATGCAATAGAAATAATATTTATCTGTCACATATCATCATTAAGTGAGGCTGGATATAACTAATTCATGATCAGTTCATTATACTACTAAACAATGCATGAAAACTCTCTATCTAGGCATATCAAGCAAGTTCCAAGCATATTTTTGGTTTGTAGATAGATATTTCAAGAAAGAATGACTAGAAGTAGTAAAATCACTCACATGTTTAAGAATATAACTATTTTCAAGAAAGAACACTACAAATTAAGGACCACAAGACACCAAATAAACCATCAAAATATCCGTAAAGGCTCTCTAAGAAAGATCTATGCACAACTAGGTCAAAGAGAGAAGAAGCGAGGGACCTTTATACATAAGAATCAAGATCTACCATGCTTCTCCATGAATCTAGAAAAAGGAAGGCTCATAGAGAGAATACACAAGAAAAGAGATGAAAAGGAAGATCTTATATGGTCGATGCCCAAAATGAGGTTGTCAATCTCTAGATCTATCAAAGGAAGATTTATCACCATCTTCCAAAAACATGCAAGCTCCAACACCTTACACCTTGACCTTATTTGGCTACTCTTGACTTACTAGAAGAACTTTGGGTGTCAAATGAGTCCTACATTTTAGGTATATGACACATTTATAGGCTATAGGAAATATAAATATGTCATAGCCTATAAATATGTCATATACCTAAAATGTAAATAGCTACCTTCAGAAAAAATGAAAATAGATCATGTAGAAAAACCCATCAATCCTCTCACCTTCCAAACCATCGACCTCCTCAACATCTAACCCATTGAGGTCTCCATCCTTCAACCCATCAAAGACACCATATCTTGACCCATCAGGGACTCCTCTAGTGACCCCACTGAGGTCAGAATCTGTAGACCAATCAATTTCTCCTCTACAGAGACAATCAAGGTTATATAACCTTCAACCTACCAACCCCAAGCCTTAAACCTTCCACTCATTGAAATCCAACCACCAACCTTAAATTTTCAAACATTCAACCCATTGACCCACAAACCCTATGTGTTGAGTAAAAATGATGCAACGACCCTCAAAGGGGGAGTCCATTTACCTCCACTCATCCACATCACCAATACCATAGGGTAAGGTTAAGAGTATAATGGTGAATCAACATGCAATGAAAGATTCAATATGTCAAATACTAAGCATACATGGCATATATGAAGCAACATATGAAGTAAACATATTTAATTATATTAAAAATTATTCATCATACATTGTGTTAATCATGCATACCACACAACTAGGGAAATACACATAGAGGTTTAATTTAACAAATTAATTCAAGTTCTTAATTAAGTATTCAATTAAAATAAACAAGAACACTTAGTGTTTAATATGGGTATCTACAAACAATGTTGGATTAATGAAATAATTTGCAAAAGTTAAAGGCTTACATGCCAAACATGAACGTAACAAGATTGTGTATCTCCTTGCAAAACGAGAATCTTCCTTGTCCTTACCCATTTATTAAAAAGAAGCATTTCATCCATATTATAATCATTGTTTCAATTGGGGTGTGTATACAACATTCCAAATAAGTGTTCCTATTTGTAACATCTTTAACCAAAATAAATACTAGTTTAAAACAATTTCCATTAATTCAATATAATATGTAGTACAAAATATTTTTTATACTTTTACTGTAGTAAATAATAAAACTCAGTTAGGAAATTATTTACACCCATATAGTGCAATTATTACTAATCATTATTTCTTTTGTATACTACTTACATACTTTTAATATCTAAAACATTGCAAGGAGGGATACTTGTCTAATTGTTGACTATTATTAAAAAATGTCTTAATAAGATGATTGATTATATGTTCCAATATGAAACTATGTTTTGTTTCTTTATCTACCAAAGATTTAAAAAATTAGATCACGAATAAGTGAATTTTCATTTTTATTAGCTTTTGATGCCACAACTCTTATTTGATCTTGTTCCAAGTAAACAATGAGGTAGTGGGAGTATCAAATGCATTATAGCTTCAATGATTATATGATTATATCATTTCAGATATCTAATACAAGAGAACATTCTAAATTAAGTAGGACATATCATTTGTGGCCATACAATTGCTTACATTTATGCAAGTCTTATTGTAGAAAACTAAGGAAAGAACCTTCCTAGTTGAAATAAAAATGACACGAAGAAACTTATATGGACTTCATAAGAGCATAATAAAATAAACTCAATATTAATGAGCCTCATGGAATATGAATCGGCCTTTAAAGGATAACAATATATTATGGATACCATACTTCACTTTACCATTCACAATGAATCCTACAATAAATGTATTTACCATTCGATATTTTTTTTGAATTAAGATTTATTTATTTTTTAAAATGTAAAGCATATGACAATATGCCCTAGAAATAATTTATCAAAAACAAATTTTTTATTATTGGAATAATACAAGGAGCTATGAAGCAACAATCTTACAAAACATGAGATTGTTCAGGCCAGTTCCATTGCAACTTATATACATCCGTCTTACATTTTATAAACTATACATAAATGTTATGTTTGTCTAGATTGTTGCTTTATATACTTATTAAGTGTTTGAATTCCATAGGAAAATTATTTATTTCATACTATAAGGCAACTCATCTTCCTGGACTAAGATAACCCATTCACTTATCTCCTGGCCAACTATGCATAAGATCTTGGATCCTCCCTTCACATAATACAACATGAATATTTGTAACTTATTTGTAACTATCGAGATGATAAAAGGAACATCCACTAATGTATGAATATTTAAGATATTTCATTAATGTTACATGTTGTGAAAAGTCACTTAGTATGTTTCATCAACTTGTAATAGAAGTCCTTGAAAAACAATATTTTTCACTTAAATAAGAGGGCAACAATCTTTATTTTCCATGCCCTTTAGATGTAATGTGGAAATTATAATGTGTCGAGGAAAGGAAGAACTCGCTTCTAACCAAAGTTGTAAACCACATCGTACAAAATGAACATACAAAGAAATGAAGATATGTTGAATGTCATATAAAAAGAGTGAAGTGTTAATCCTAAAGTACTTGGTGACAATTTTAGGTGCATAACAAAGATATTCAATTTTTCATACATTTTTCATTTCTTTAAACCATGTCAAAACTTCAAACAACATTTGTTAATCTTATAAAAACAAGTACAAGTCCTTATGCATTAACACAATCTACAATATCTTTTTATATTTATTTGCATGAAACAAATATAACATACACACAATCGAAAAATTAGAGATAACCATGTTTGGGTTTTCTACAAAATTCCATTTTTTATTCAAATTAATTTTCTTGTAATATTAAAAATGGTTATATAAGATATAAAATCAAACAATATGTATAAACAATGTCATTAGGATAAATGGCTTCCCTTCTCCACTGTAGTTCTGTTAGGTACATAGACATTGACTCATGTTATATATTCCCAACCGCATAAGTTAACACGTAGGGCCTATTTAGGAGGGTGTAGTCAGATGACAAAGTGTGAATTTGATTTATATTTTTATATGAATTCAAATAAGTACACCTGACTACAACCAACTAAACTATCCCTCATATCATTCATTTGAGTTGTTACTCCCTCTGTATTTGTTCTATAGTCATCCTTATATGATCCTTCCATAGAACTCTACATGCGACACAAGTCACAACTATATTCAGTCATACTACACTTCTTTCTTCCACATTTCTTTTCTCCTTAATTATCATTTCAATCACTACACATCACATGTATTTCGTGTGAAAATTATGATATTCTATGACTATTATTCCCTTTTTCTTAACTAATATAAATCACAACATATTTTCAAGATTCCTCTAAATTGTATTTCGTTTTTAGTTTTATACCAAATATATATCTGAAATATATATCTGAAATGATCATATGTAAATGAATTTACATTAAAAATCATTTGTTTTGTAATATGAAGATATATATTTGTAATGTGACATACAATATTCGTAATGAGATGATAAAAATTTTAATACAAACACTCATTTTGTATTACATGTCTGATTACAGTAAAAATGATATTTATGACAACAGATTATGCTATGATATAAAATGAGTGTTTGTACTACAAATTTAGCCATCTCATTACAAACATTATCTGTCTCATTACAAACAGGTACCTTTCTATTACAAAATAGATTCACGGGCAACTAACACTAGTTGCCCAGGTGGGTAGTGAATATATACCATATATATAAACATATATATATATATATATATATATATATATATATTTGTGTGTGTGTGTTTGTGTGTGTGTGTGTCTGTATGTATATAGATAGATAGATAGATTGATAGAGAGAGAGTATTTTGCTCCAAATACACTCCTATATATTCTAGCTTGACTATCTCTCTATATATATATATATATATTTATATGTGTGTGTGTATATATATATAAAAGCACGAGATTATTTACCTATGGATCTAGTTTGATATAGAAAATCACATAATTATACCGCGATGATCAAAATTTTAACAAAAAGATTCATTTTATTATACAACACATAAATTTTGTTGTTTTGTTATAATTATCATTTTTATTGTTTTCAACGAGAAATTGACATTATATTTGTAAAATGAGTCATTCTATTACATAAATGTTATTTTCATATTTAATAATAGTTAAGAAAAGTTATGATATTCATATAACATATTAAATAAATTTTATTATTCAAATATAAATAATATTATAAAGTACACACAAAAGTTGTGCCTTCATGTTACAAAATAGATCCACGTGTATCAAAATTTTGGTTTCCCATGCCAGCAATATATCCCCATATACACATATATATATGTATGTATGCATGTATGTATGTTTGTATGTATGTATGTATGTATGTATGTATGTATATATATATGTGTATATATATATATATATATATATATATATATATATATATATATATATATATATATATATATATATATATATATAGTCTAGATCCCCTTATGAAATTGTACCCTTTCTACTTATGTAAATACAAAAACCATCAATTACTTATGCAATTTATATTTGGTAACTCAATGATTGGATCTTGCAATTGTTTGAGAATGAAATCCATCTCGATATATGTAAAATTAGAGAACAAGTACCAACTCCTTTTGGTTAACAAAAATCATTCCAAATAATACAAAGATTTATCATATAACCAATTTTATTAGGATACATAGTCGCAATTCTTCTTTTGACGTGTCACCTCTATGATTTACTAGATTTTTTTTCAACCTCCTCATATCATGTTTCTCTTCAAGCTAACATATATGAATTTGGGAGAGAGTAGGGCAATTGATGCGAAAGATAAGTAGAGTAAGTTAGGGAGGACTAAGAGGTGAAGTTCGATGGAGGAGTGATGGTAATAATAACATAGGAGCTAAAAATTGGATATGAGGATGGCATCATGATATTGTTCAAAGAAAAAATTAATTAGATCTATTGGCATATCAAATACATATTTTGGGGTCTCATGTGATTCTTTTAGGTGAGTGGTTCTGAATTTGAATCTAATAATAAACTCAAATCAAAGTTATAACCATGCACAATATACAAATTCTAGAAAAATATAATAAAAGAATAGACTAATCATAAAAACTCCATCTAGCATCAAGTCTTGAATGTTTCATGATAAACTCCAAATTTTGAAGAATGTCTCCCTTTGTAAACTTATGCAAATGTGTAGGACGGTTACAAATGAATGAATGATTAGTCCCTCATCATTGAGGCACGCACATTATTAAAACCGGTACCATCTTTAATATGACATGTATAATCATAATTAGTCATCTCCACATAATACATATGCCTTACATGACCCAAGAAAAGTGGGTGTAGGCATTGGGTTATCTTAGAAAAATCCTATTTGAATTTGGCTTCAAATTTTCAGTTTAAACAAATATTCATAACTTTCATAATAATCAAAGTTAGAAATAACATTCTTCATAAAGCAAACTATTAGTTAATTGACAATGCACTCGAATAGAAATTACTATATTTGCATGTGAAAAGATCCACTAAAATATGTATTTCTTCATTAATGATATTAGATACATCCAAATTTGCCTCTTATCAGCATGTAATCAATATAAAAAACTTATTTACGGCTCCGTGAGTAGAAAATATTTTAGAATCTTTTATTCGTTAAATATACTTCATTCTCAACATTATGTGAACATTTAAATTCAAATTCGTTACTTGTATTATTTTGTTTCTATGTTCATATAGTTTGAAAATGTATTCATAATTTTTAGATTATTGAGATTATTGGTTGGACCTAACAAATAAAAAAATATTTTTTATTTGGATAAGGTCTAGTAGTTATTTCCAAGAGTTCTTTTAGGTCTAAGTTCAAGTATGTCAAACATATCTTGACAAATCGACCCAAAACATAACCAGTTCAAATAGAACCTATTATCAACAGTAGGTAGGTATACCGTTTGATATTACTATGATCAATCTTTGAAATGGATTTGTGAACAATGGCAGCCGATTAATGGTTTTCGTTTATGAAGACGACCACTAGTTTAGAAACTGTTACTAGTCACTATAATAGTTAAATAGAAACATTATCCTAGCCATTGTACGGTGCTAGAAAAACGTAGTTTATGATGCATGCTAGTGTTCAATATTACTTGTTAAATGTAGTCCAAAACATCATAATAGATTTGGTGGTTACCATGGAATGAAAATTAAATGGTTCGACTGTTACATACTTGGACATGTAAAGAATATATTTACCGAACTTTATTGGAGTTGGTTTTTATTCTTACCCTTCTTCAGTCAACAATGCCGCCATCATCAATAAGAAAAATAAGATATGGGAGGCCAGCCGTGAAGAGGTTGATCTGGTTCTTGATGTCAACATCAAGGGCACCATTAATGTCCTTCGCCACTTCTTGCCCATCTTGATTGAGAGAGGCCATGGTGTCATAGTAAACATGTCATCTGTAGCGGGTAGAACTGTGGCTCCGGATGTTGCTCCATACTGCACAACAAAGTGGGCCGTTGAGGGTCTTTCACGTGCAGTAGCCGAGGAGGTGCCTCGTGGAGTAGTTATGGTTGCACTTGACCCTGGACGAATTTACACTGACATGTCAGTTACAAGCATTGGCAACACGATGGCAAGTCAATTACCCACCCCCGAAGTATGGTAAGTTTTCACGTTAATTTTACTATATATTGTAGATCTAATCTTTAATTATGATTTCTATTCTTTGCTGACAAGGGCACCTGTGGCAATTGATATGATACTCAATCTCACAATAGAAGACAACGGCACATCTCCAACGGTATCAATTATGAAATAAGAGTAAGTAGGTATGTGAAATCATATCCGGAAAAATATAGAGAACATCTAGAAGCTATAAATTCTTTTTACATAATTGTTCCTTGCATATATATATATATATATATATATATATATATATATATATATATATATATATATATATATATATATATATATATATATATATATATATATATATATATATATATATATATATATATATATATATATATATATAAAGAGAGAGAGAGAGAGAGAGAGAGAGAGAGGCTAGAATACACTTGAGTGTACGGATCATACGAATACACTCAAGTGTGTTTGTATATCAAGACTATTTTTTACAAAATGTAAACCGTTGATCTTCACCGTCTTACTATAACTAGGCTACATATAAATTTTAAGCCAATTTGGATGAGTGTAGGTCACTCATCCAAGGATAACAAAATCGACGCGCGAAAATAATTTGAAATGCATAATTTTTGTGGTCTTCATAACATGAGCTATACATATCCAAATGTGCTCAAATTTTACGTATGAGTTGTTCACGAGATGTTTAAGAAGATCAACAGATTAGATTTTTTAAAAAGATATTGGATCATGAAAAACTACTTGAGTATATTCCGCTCCGGTTACACTCGAGTATATTCTAGCCTGACTCTCTCTCTCTCTCTCTCTATATATATATATATATATATATATATATATATATATATATATATATATATATATATATATATATAACCTGAAGTGATGGAGGTGATCACAGGGTGTCTCGTCCGATCATATCAACATGAAAGTACTAAAAGGAGATCATTGATGCCTATGATATGATAGGGTTCCCTTAATAACATCCCCATGACGATATAAGTTGGAAAAAAGCGAAATTCTAAATTTTGTCTGTTTCCTCCCAGATCTGTTCCTTGACTGTCATATGTGGTTCGTCCCCATTTCCAGCAATTTCAGGAGTGGTCTTGATGGCTAGCAGCTATAATTTTGTAGTTTGTGTATGTTTGAATAGTTGGCGATCAACTAGCTACTAAGTCTTGTATGTACAATACCTAACTTGTACAAATTTCCTAAATTAAATGCATTTTGTTCTTGTACAATGTCGTTAGATCATTTTGCATTGATCATCTTGTTTGAGTTTGCAATTGATTTTAATACCATAATCTTTTTTTCGGGGATGAACTAGAATTTCATATTTGAGGTTTTACTGCATACTCACGTTTGTTACACATGACCCCTAGCAGTGTCACCTTTGTTCTTTTTTGAGTCTTAGAGAGACCCCGTTCCCCCTCCTCCTCAGACAGGTGCCAGAGCCCAGATGACCCAAGGAGTTGATAATTACAGTACACTCAGGGGGATTCGAACCCGGGTCCCCCCGGGAGGACAAGCCGGACCGAACCACCTGAGCCACACTGGCCGGGTAGTGTCACCTTTGTTGTTGTCTGTGTAAAAGTAAGTAGCCTACTACAAGAACAATTTTATGCATACTTTGTTGTATATTTATTGGTATTTAAGTGTTAGTGCCACTTCTTTGAGCTCTTAAAGTTTCCTCCTTTAAATGCATCCTTATATATATTTTAATTTTTGAGAAAAAGGAAATTTGTGTTGCACACATAAATATTGTGATAGTCCAAATGTGTTTGGGCTGGTTCGGCCTGGTAACACTATATCTGGATGTGTTGGTGTATGTCGCTTCTTGCTGATAGAGGGGGTGCAAATATGCTACTCATTAACCATGTATAATTAGTTTTTATAAGGCCCTATTGGTTTGGTGTAAGTCATAAGTTCTGTGAAACTCATTTCTGAAAACTCTAATACAGTTTTTGGAACGTGAGTTTCATTTACTTCCATGTGATTGGTTTGTTTTAAGTGTAAATATGTAAATTGTTAAAAATATTATAATTTTTACTGTGCAATGTAAATAAGGATGATAAAGTCATAAAAAGAATCATATCCGTGAAAAGTTTATAATATTTTTAATCATATTAACCTCAAAACTGGTTATGGTGCATATGTTTCTTTTTTAAAAATATTTTATTATGGTACATTTATAATGTTAATAAAAATATTATGTTTAAAATAACACCACAATATTTTTATTTCTCTTTGCATGTAGGAAGTATTATGATAATTTTTGTATTTTATGTGTTTGTAAATTTATGTTTTGGTTCATCATTATTTAACACAACGTAGAATATTGTTTTTAAATTATTTTGTAGGGAGCTTTTACTATATTACACGTGAATGATTATAGTTAATTATCATTTTTACATCACATTGTTTAAATATGAAGAATACAAATATATTAGGTAAATTATATTATTTTCACATGGTGTGGCATGTTTTCTTCATGATGTTTGTTTTTTTTATTTTATAAATCACACTAATAATGGTGGTTGTAGTATAAAATATTTTACACAGTATGATATTTTGTCATATCATGTTATGATTTTAACAACAAACTATATCTACACCGCTAATATTTCTAGTCATTAATATTTTACATGTTCCACATATGAGGAATGAAGAATATTATTATATAAGAAATATTGTTAGTTGTCCCAAAATTTATTTTCCACTTTTTCTAAGAGGGAACTTAGAATCTGTGTTTTGTGTGTAATTATGTTACTCACTGAAAGTCACGGAACTCAAGTTCCATCACTTACTTTAAATCAAACACGAAAAACTATTTAGGAAACTCCAGTTCATAAATTTTCCATACTAGCTATAACAAACCAATCGAAGCCTAAAAAGAAGTCTCTGACAATTCTTTGATGTGTTTTAAAAAACTAAGCACTCATATTTTTCTACTCTATTCGTTGTTTCCACCATTGTTCCCATGTACGCCATCACTAGTAGAACGATCAAAAATATTTTCATGGCATCATGAATTGCACGTCCACATTTCATGATATCAAACATGTTGTATCATAGGAGGATAGTGTTAGACTTAATAGGGTACAAACCGCGATGTAAGCCGTAAACAGTAAAGATTTTATCAGAGATATGTTGAGGCGTGCAGAGAGCACTGTTCTTAAGAGTTTTTCTGCGGTACCCGACGGCGAGCGCCTGTGCGATAGTCTCCAGCGCGGCTACTCTCCCAGGATCCAACAGCGTTTGCCGACGTGAAGCGCGCACACGCAGTCACGACGACGAGCGAAAGACGATTGATCGTTCTTCCAGTGGACTGACCGCAGGCGAAGAAGGAAGAAGAAAGCGAGAGATTTTTCGTACAATAACTGTCTCCGAACGACAGCGAGAAACAAAAATAAATAGAAAAGAAAGGCGAGCGAAGAGATGTGCTGCGGTTGCAAATCGGGCCACCGTTTGGAAGCATCCAAACGAAAAGTTGCATCGAAAGGATGCGGCAAACATCTCTATTTGGTTCAGTGAACCAAAGAGCAAAACCAAGCCGGGGCCGCGCCCGCACAAGGTGCTCCGCGAGGCCGGATTTGCACCCCCCTGCGTGCGGGATGCGACGTGCGCCGACGCGCCCGATTAAAGGGTTTCCGGATCAGGCCGGCCCAAACCCCGTTGGCAAGGCCCACCATGCGCGTGTGTAGGGCCTATCCCCTTTCATTCCTCAATTGTACTATGGACAAGGGTCCATTTATAAGGAGGAGGGAAGTCTCTACCACAAGAAATATGGGACTAAACCTTTTGCCTTTTGGTTTGAAATACAACAATAAGTATAACAATCCCCCACTATTTTAAAATTAACAATATAAAAACCGAGTTGACCACTGTAAGAACTTAAATAAATGACATGCATAAGCTTTGGTAGAACTGAGTTCTTTGAACTAAAGCATAGAATATATGTACGTAATCTGTGGAAGATTGGTAGAACTATGTTCTTGAACAAATTCCTCCTTTATCTGATTAGAGGTACATTACTTACATGACATTCATAAAATCAATTACCTTTCTTACGGATTGGCACCTTTAGGCCATGCGCTTATTGGGAAAATTCATGAATGCTCTAGAGATCTGCCCAAATCACAACAGGAGCGGCCCCACTGCACACTCATATAGTTGGACTTTCATCAAGCATATATTGCAGTATATACACCACCATTAATGGCTATGAAATCTATTAAGATTATATATTCAACTGAATCATTGCAAATTGTTGTTTACATCATAAGAATGAGATACATGTATTACAACACATTGAGTCATCCAGTGACTTCGTTTTTCCCATTGAACCTTCTTCCCGGGATCACCGTTCATGAAGGTTGGGTGTCCATCACTTTGACTTCTGGTATGGGCATAGTCCCATTCTCTTCGATGTATCGCTCACTAGTCGTTGACTTAATGGCTTTGTCAGAGGATCGACCAAGTTTAATTCTAACTTAACATAATCCATTAAGATTATGCTATCACATACAAGCTGCCTCACAATATTGTGACGTAGGCGAATATGCCTACTCTTCCCATTGTAAACTTTGTTTTTAGCTCTTGTTATGGCAGCTTGATTATCACAGTGTATAAACACTGGTGGAGAAGGTTTCTCCCAAATGGGAAGATCCATTAGAACATGTCTTAGCCATTCGGCTTCAGTTCCAGCCTTTTCTAAGGCAATAAACTTAGATTATATAGTGGAACGAGCTATACATGTTTGCTTGGAGGATTTCCAAGACACAACACCTCCACCCATAGTGAAGATGTAACCACTTGTAGA
The DNA here is from genome assembly GCA_963693085.1 of Alisma plantago-aquatica. NCBI lineage: Eukaryota > Viridiplantae > Streptophyta > Magnoliopsida > Alismatales > Alismataceae > Alisma > Alisma plantago-aquatica. The sequence continues at coordinate 1,269,513,073 of OY856412.1, read as the reverse complement.
TTCCAATTCATCTGAATCAGAAATCTAATTGGCATCACAATATCCTTCTAGCACATTTGGAGATCCACAAAAAATCAATTCATGATTAATTGTGCCTTTAAGGTATCTTAAAACCCTATGTAGAGCATCCCGATGATCCTTATTAGGATTTTGAGTATATCTACTTAATCTCCCCACTGCATATGCTAGATCTGGACGAGTACAGTTCATTAAGTACATCAGGCTTCCAATAACTTGTGCATACTTGACTTGTTGAACACTATTACCTTTGTTTTTCTTGAGATTGCAATTAGAATTAAAAGGTGTATTGACCGGCTTACAATGAAACATTGAAAACTTATTGAGAATTTTCTCAACATAGTGTTCTTGGGATAGCATGATACAATCATTATATTTAAGAAGTTTAATTCCTAAAATTACATCTGCTTCTCCCATATCTTTCATGTCAAAGTTAGAAGCCAAGAAGCCTTTTAACTATTTATTATATCAATATTAGTGCCAAAAATAAGCATGTCATCGACATAGAGACATATTATAACACAATCTTGGTTATCGAATTTAGAATATATACATTTATCTCCTTCATTTATATGGAATCCATATGATACAACGACCTTATCAAATTTCTCATGCCACTGTTTAGGTGCTTGTTTCAAACCATAGAGAGATTTGATTAGTCTGCATACCATATGTTCTTTTCCCGAAACTACACACCCTTAAGGTTGATCCATATAAATTTCCTCATCTAAATCTCCATTCAAGAAAGCAGTTTTAACATCCATTTGGTGTACGATTAATTTCTTAATAGATGCCACAGCAATTAAAATTCTAATTGAAGAGATTCTAGTAACAGGAGCAAAGGTATCAAAATAGTCAATATCCTTTTGTTGTTTATATCCATTGGCAACCAAACGAGCTTTGTATTTATCTACAGTTCCATCTGTTTTCAATTTTCTTTTAAATATCCATTTACATCCTATGGGTTTAATACCTGGTGGAAGATCCACTAATTCCCATGTATGATTAGATAATATAGATTCAATCTCACTATTAATTTCTTCCTTCCATAAAGAGGAATCAGTTGAATTAATAGCTTCATTGTAAGATTGAGGATCATTATCCACTATAAAGGAATAGAAATCATCACCAAGATTCTTTTCCTTCCTCATCCTAGTGGATCTCCTAGGTTCTATATCATCCGGTTCTAGAACATTATTAGAAGTGGATGTACTTGGGATATTCTCAAAAATTTCATTTGAAGGATTAGCTAAGTTTTCTAAGGGAGTTTTCATAGGAAAAATGTGCTCAAAAAATTCAGCATTTTTAGATTCAACAATTGTATTAGGTTCTACAACATTGTTGCCACTTCTAATAACCAAGAATCTATATGCATCACTATTCTGAGCATAACCTATAAAAACACCATCTAGGGTTCTAGATCCCAATTTTCATTTCTAAGGCTCACTTAAAAAGACTTTAGCTAGACACCCCCACACTTTGAGATATTTCAAATTAGAATGATATCCTTTCCATAATTCATATGGTGTCTTATTTGTCTTCCTACTAGGGATGCGATTTTGAAGAAAACAAGATGACAAAATCGCTTCCCCCACAAGTTGTTGGGTGCTCCTGAATTGATTAAAATAGAATTCATCATCTCCTTTAGAGTTCTATTTTTACGTTCAGCAATACCATTAGATTGAGGCGAATATGGAGGTGTGTATTCATGTATAATACCATGGTTCACACAAAATTCATTAAAAGGAGAACAATCATATTCACCACCCCTATCTGAGCGAAGACGTTTTATTTTCTTATTGAGTTAATTCTCTACTTCTATTTTATAATTAGCAAACATTCCAAAGGCTTCATCCTTTGAATGTAGTAAATATAATATTGTATATCGTGAGAAATCATCTATAAAAATAATGTAGAAATGTTTCCCACCTCTAGATAGATTTCCTTTTAAATCTCCAAGATCAGTGTGAATTAAATCTAGCAATTCAGAATTTCTATGTGAAATTTGAGGATACGGTTTCTTGGTAGATTTAGTTTCAGCACATATTTGACATTTATTATTTAAATTAACAACACAATTAATATCCTTTAGTAAACCTAAAGATTTCATGCGTTGTAAGTATTTAAAATTAACATGTCCTAATCTATTATGCCATATATCAAAAGAATCAACGATATAAGCATAAGGACTTATTTCATTAGCAGAAGAGTTTGGTACATTCAGCAGAAAGAGCCCATTAATTAGAGTAGTAACCCATGCCTAGGTAGTCCCCATACTTAGTGAGAATGACCTTGTTTGATCCAAAGGACACTTTCACCCCAAACTTAACAAGTTGAGAAATAGAAATTAAATTAACACGGATATCTGGGACAAACAGCACATCTTTGATCAGCAGAATTTTTTCAGAAGTCATCTTGATCATGACATTGCCCTTTCTGGTCACTGGAGAAGAAGTTGAGTTGCCCATGACAACCCGATGTTCCTCCTGTCCTACTTCAGTGTAGGTCAGAAAGGCATCTCTGTTGCCACTGATGTGGCGACTAGCCCCCGAGTCAATGATCCAATCATTCTGGTGGAATGATCCCATGCTGACAATGCTGACAAATGCCACAAATATGTCCTCAGTAACAAGGTTGGTTGAAGGTTCCTTCGAATACACTGCTTGTTTCTTCCTATGCCTGCATTTAGGAGAAGTATGACCAGGTTTGCCACAAACATAGCAAAAAACATTCTTTTTATTAATATCTTTGTTTCCTTTATATTTTTTTCTTATTTCCTTTCCCTTTCTTATTTTTCCACTTATTTTTAGACTGATCAGAAGAAACTTTATTTTCTTTAACTTCATTATTAACAAAGTTAGCAGTACATGACAACTCCTTATTGAGTTCAGATTTTTCTCTAGTACGGTTTTGATCTTCAACTCGGATATGTATTATTACATCATCCAGTGACATTGTCTTTCTTTTGTGCTTTAAATTGTTCTTGTAATGTTTCCAAGAACCAGACAATTTTTCAATTAAAGAACCCACAACGAAAGACTCAGGAAGATCAATTTTCTCATTTTTCAAATCATCAAGTAAAATCTGAAATTCATGAATTTGAGTTGTTATATCTTTATCTTCAGTCATATGAAAATTTAAAAAATTCACAACAGTAAATTTTTGGGTAGAAGCCTCTTCCAGAATATACTTCTTATTCAGACTTTACCAAATTTCAGATGCAGTTTTAATTGGAAAGTAGGCGTCAAACAGTTGATTAGATAATGTACTTAAAATCACATGTCGGCAAATGCGATTTGCTTTATCCCAATAAACAGAATCATTTTCAGGTTTGGGTTCAGATAAAGCAAACGACACATTAGAAACCTCTAAAGCAGTAATAATTTGTTCTTGCCAACGCCTATATTGTTGTCCATTAAACTGTTCAATTTTCATAACATCAGGGATAGGTGTTTGCGATACAGTAGAAACAGTGACGATTTAGTTGTTATTAGTCGATGGCGTCACAGGCGTAAATGGGGTTTCAAAACCTTCCATATTAGTACCCATCAGAGAAATACACTACTCTTAAGATTGTTAGACTTAATAGGGTATAAACCGCGATGTAAGCCGTAAACAGTAAAGATTTTACCAGAGATACGCTGAGGCGTGCAAAGAGCACTGTCCTTAAGAGTATTTCCGCGGTACCCGACGGCGAGCGCCTGTGCGATAGTCTCCGGCGCGGCTACTCTCCAAGGATCCAACAGCGTTTGCCGACGTGAAGCGCGCACACGCAGTCACGACGACGAGCGAAAGGCGATTGATCGTTCTTCCAGTGGACTGACCGCAGGCGAATAAGGAAGAAGAAAGCGAGAGATTTTTCGTACAACAACTGTCTCGAACGACAGCGAGAAATAAAAATAAGTAGAAAAGAAAGGCGAGCGAAGAGATGCGTTGCGGTTGCAAATCGGGCCGCCGTTTGGAAGCGTCCAAACGAAAAGTTGCGTCGAAAGGATGCGGCAAATATCTCTATTTGGTTCAGTGAATAAAAGAGCAAAACCAAGTTGGGGCCACACAAGGGGCTCCGGGAGGCCGGATTTGCACCCCCCTGCGCGCGGGTTGCGACGTGCGTCAACGCGCCCGATTAAAGGGTTTCCGGATCGGGCCGGCCCAAACCCCGTTGGCAAGGCCCACCATGCGCGTATGTAGGGCCTATCCCCTTTCATTCCTCAGTTGTACTATAGACAAGGGGTCCATATATAAGGAGGAGGGAAGTCTCTTCCACAAGCAATATGGGACTAAACCTTTTGCCTTTTGGTTTGAAATACAACAATAAGTATAACAGATAGCCGTTACAATATCTTTTGCATCCGTTGTCATCGTCGTATAGAACCATAATATTCTTAAAAACATTGCTACTTACAAGCCTCGACCATTATAAATTTCAATAACTTCTCTTCTTCTAATTTTTTTTCAAATTACATACCCAGTATTACGTACATCTTTTAATAGTAAGGAACATTTTGGGCTTTGCATAATTAGAGAAACAATCAGGTTGGCCATTGCAAGCAAATGATTGTAGAATGTCAATAATTATTTCAATATTTAATTTCTTCTTTGCAAAAATATTTTATACTGAACCTCAAACAAAGAAACAAAATCCACGTCTTTCTGGGAGTTGCATACCCTTTTGATCACTTGGAGTGCTATTGGTTGTCATTGTTAGACATCATCTTCCCATGTATAGAAATGTCACATAGTGTGACTAATGCAATGTTTGGCAACGCGATTGCGTCCGTCGTCAATGGCCCATCACATATGGCTCATCAAAAAAATTTCTCATGGTGAAAAATGAGCGTCCGATAAAATTGCCAAATGCTACAGACAAAAAACACAATGTAAAGTCATAACGGTGGGCCACCGTGTGTTTGACAACGCGAATGAGAGCGATTGACCCACTACCCGTGGTTGTTCATCGCTGTCCGAGTAATCACCACCGCTTTATCAAACGAAGCATAAGTCCACCAGCCATGCATGATAAAGTGGTAGCAAGGGTCACTTGTAGTGAATTTAAATAAAAATGGGTTCGTAATCTATCAAACACCAAAAGATCTGAATTACAAGTAAGTTTTATGGGTAGAGTTCTGGTCGATGAAGAGTCCAATATCTTTTCTTGGTGAAGCTAGGAGGTAATTTCATTCATCCTACGCTCCCCATGTTGGCATAATTGATCAAAATGAATACAACTCCTCTTAAGGAAAGCGGGTGACTCCCCACTAAAAATAGAAGAAAGCAACCCAAGGTAACTATACACCATAAAGAAGAAAAAGAACTATGTGTTTGTGCAAGAATTCACTATAGAGAGTCCAATATGCTTGGTAGGTTGACCCACCTTGGATAGTTATTACAATGGAACCTTCCTATTTCTCTTCCTTAGACAAATATCACTCTACGGATATCCTTAGTAACAAGGTTAAACCTCTAACTTGAAGATAACAACAATGGTGAGAAGTTCAGATGATGCTCACACATACCTCAATCTGAGAACAATCAAGAAGACTGTAACATACCGAAATTTGGGCATTTTGCCTTTTTGGTCCTCTTTTCCATCTTTTCCTTTCATTTATATCTTCTTTGGCCTTTCTATTTAATTTGTGGACAATATGATGGCCTAATGAACATTTGTTCACCTTTTATTCCAATATTTGGGTTTATGCACAAATACCTCAGTGAAAGTTTAGAAATAGGCTTAATATGTAAAATGTCCACTTAAGTGATAAAAAGAATAAATAAATTCGTGTTAGAACTTTCTAGTGCTTTTTAGAATATGAAAAAGAAAAGGAAATCTCTAAATATACATAAAGGAGATGATAAATGTAATAATTGGAAATAATATGGGATATAATGAATAAAAGGAGATAATGTGGAATATATTGTTCCAAAAATACTAAATAGAAATGCAAGAAGATAATTTGAATAATAAATATATCAATTTCGTTTTCTTGATCTAAAGGAAACTTAATGGCCAATTATCAACTAATTTGGATAATAAATAAATATATAAACACTTTTATTATAAGATAATGGGAAATAAGCCAATAAGGCGAAATAAAATATCTAATGTTCTTAAAATTAGAAAACTAACTCCAGATTCGTAATCTAAACATAAAAATAAGCCTTTGGGTAAATTTGCATTTAATTTGGTCAAAAATAATAAATAAATAGTGTTTTGAAATCAGGAAAATGAGATCTATTTAATAAAAATGTTTTTGAGATCTGGTTTTGAGTTTCTTGAAAAGGTGTTTTTAAAATCGATTTAATTAACTTAAAAATCATAAAAATTAACCCTAAGAATCCATATTTCCAAAATATACAATATTATATGTTATTTTAAATAGGAAAACCTAACTAAGACGATTATGAGGTTTTTGAAGTCTGAATCGAGAGTTTGTGCAAAAAGTTAGAAAATTAGGGTTTTCAATCCTTTAAGTGAATGCATGTAATTCTAATATATGAATAAAATGATGTATTAGGAAGTTTGGGATTATAGTTCATGTGAAGAGTTGAAAAAGGGAAACTTAGGACACCTGTGGCCAAGGTATGTGATTAGTATGTGTTTAGTATGTGTTTCGATTGTGCATCTACCTATCAGTTGGGAAATACTTAATCCAATACCTAAATTTCTCTATGAGGTTTATCTTGATCTAAACCATTGAATTCTTGAAACCTAAATGCCTTATTTGCCTCAAAAATTAGATATAGTATTCTCTTGTTTGGGTATTCATACCCCACTGCCATGTTAAATATATTTTGCTTATTTTTGCCATAAATCTTTTGTTAGCATGAAATGAAATGTTCTACTTAATCTTTAAGTAGTGATACTTATGTACAACCACCCATAGAGGGCATGTATAAAATCGCCCTAGGGGAATGTTTATTATTCTCCCCATTAAAAATCTGTAGGTAATTTGGAAATGTTTATAATTATTCCCTCACCTAAGGTTAGAGGTTCGGTAGGTGCCTCAACCCTACTTAGTTAGATAGACATATTAATATACATGCTAAAACCTTTATTTACTTTGTTAATGGCAAGTTCCCTTATAAAAACCTCATACTCTTTGATATCTTCTTACACCAAATATCTAGTCTAGTTTACTTGTTACATCTTTCCTTTGCCTTTGATAGATTATTAGTGTAACACATACTTTTCTTGTTTTCCCTCTTGTTGGGTGCTTTCCCAACCACCCAGGTGTTGGAGCTGTGCAAGGTGAAGGAAGGGCTAGAAGAAGAATTCCTTTGCTGAGATCATTTGCTTGAGGAGAAGGATGGCTAGGTTGCTATAGCTAGATCCTCTATTCTATCTTATCTTTTCTTTTAGAAAGCAATGATGTAATAAACAATAAAGCCATTAGAAGGCTTGTTATTTCTTACTTTCCGCTGCTATTGACATTTTATTATGTATCTGGAATCATGCTTATTTATTTGGAATATTATGCAATCATCCTCAAAGTCTAAATTTTTGTTAAAATTGTGGATGTTTGTATTTCCTTTAAATTTTAGTAAAGAGGTGATCTCGCCTCTTTACAAAGACACATGGTTATATTGTAGTATGCCTTAATGTCAATGATCATGAACCATTATTAGTCATCTACAAGCATAACTCTATGTAACATGAGATGTGCTTTATGTTTGGGCTTGACACCTAAAGGTATTTTCTATCAAGTACAAGGGTTTATGCAAAGTGGCGTTCTTGAAGGTAAAATTATCTGAGAAATAAAATTTGAAACATAAAGGTTGATGTATAGTGACAAAGACTCGTACTATGTGGTTTCAAGCACTGTCAAGCCTATACTTAGTGTATCCCTCTTCTCATCACCGCTTCACATGAAAATTCAACCACACAAAATTATGAAGTGGGGAAAAAGACTGAAGGTTTTCTAAACTGCCAACATGCCATATATTTATACAACAATTGTAAATCTAGGTCCACCTTCAATAACAACCAGATTGACTAATATTAGATTCCATATCAATGCCTTCATGATACTATTTAGTCAAGTTTTTGCTATCCCCATAGTTGCAATATTAGTTCCCACAAACTTGCCAAGTTGTTGCCATCGTGTAACGCTGATTTATTCGGTAGGATGCCCAAGTATTAATACAAGACATGGAAGTGTTATATTTTGACTTTTTAGTGTGTTTATACCTAAATGACACTACACATGCATATAATGAATTATGAAAGTTATAACATAAAAAAATTATGTGACACCCTTGTGAATAGAATGCTCCTCAAATATCAAGTAAAAGACGCACATTGGAATATTTACAAATAAATTCAATAAACAAATTATTATGATAATCATGTGAATATCATGCATATATTTGTGTATAATGGGACATTGAACGAAATCATTCACTTAAATGAACGCAATTATTTTGTTGTGTTAAATGCTACATTTTATAGATTTATGATAATTTGATTATTTTTGGATGCACATTAGAAACTAAAACTTATATTTCAAGGTCTTTATGTTATCAATCCATGGTAATTTAGTTAGTTTGTTAATGACCGGTATAAAACTTTCAGGTCTAGGAGACCATTCCAGCCGAAATTTGGTTAAAATGTATTATTGACCGGTATGTACAATTGCTATCATTTTTGAAAAATAGCTTTTCAGGCACGTTTGGTTAATGAAACTTTCATAAACATTTCCGGTTTGGTTAAAATGTATACCTAAAAATCTCAGGTTTATCCATTTCTCCAATCCACAAATCAAATATAAAATATTTTATATTTATAAAATATTTTATATTTATAAAATATAAAATACCTAAGAAAGGAAATGAGATATTATTTTATTCCTTCATATGCTTGTGTATGATTCCTCTAGGTCACCCGCAGACTGACATTTTAATCTCTTTAATATTTTCTATTTATACAATGGATTGAAATTGGGGTAAGAAGGGTTCTGTGACATTGAAATTTTTGTAGAGTCAAATATGTCGATTATGGAAAGTAAGATGAATTTTAGAAACAATAACAACGTGTATGTAAAATTATCAAGTAGTGCAATGATTATTTATAACAAGAGTAGTGCATTGTTTGTAACTTTTTGTTCCATACATTGCTCCTCTTTTTGTAGTTGAAGTCAGTAGACAAGGTGTCTCTACATTGGGCTTATGTAGCGAGATCAAATCAGTATAGAAGGCAAGAAATTTTTTGGGAGTAATCACCATGTGACAATACTATATGATATGACCGAGTCTAATAGGAAAATTATAAAAGTTTTCAAAAGTTTGACTACTCAAGGTGAGAAATACGGAAATTCATCATTTGGGTTTTGAAAAATCATACATACTTTTTTGGCAATCTTAATTCTTTTATATTGTGCATCTATATTTTTTTGGGCAGTCATACATTTATATAATTTGCAATTTTTGACTTGTAATATCCTTTATTCTCTAAAAGTATATTCTTTATTCTCTCTTGTTTCACTTTTTATTTTTTAGCAATATTAAGTTATTTATCTAGTTTAAGTTTATCACTTTTATTGCAATCCTTGTTGTTTTCTTTTGATTGACTTGATGCATATTCCAATAAAGATGGCTCACACATACTATATATTTTTATTTTTAAAATTTGATTATAAATTATTTTTTGGTATCTTCTTGGAACGAATTGTTTGTTTATTTGCATCATACATTGAAGCATGGATCAATATGCTTCATGTTTGGACCATGATATTGAGAAAGATACATTCTTTTGCAGTTTAGAACAATATATTCCTCAATGTGATGAAAATCTTATGAATAATTTTCTCATGACTTAAATAACATTAAACGGATACATGCTAGTATTGATCCGGAAATGGTTCCACCAGTTGAAGGAGAATTTGAGATAGATGAACCTAATGCTTGTAATTTTTTTAGTAATTATGCTTAGATTTTGGGGTTCAACATTCACATAAATTCCACTAAGATAGTATTGATATTTTTATGGATAAAATATATTATTGTTCTTGTCAAGGTTGAGAGGATGAGATAAGAGGAATGATGATGTTAAAAATTCCCATCCTAAAAATAGATGTTGTTGCTTGGCTCATATCAAAAGTCAAAAAAATAATGGGAAATACTCACTTGTCAAGTTTATTTCAGAGCATTCTCATAATTTGGTTTGTTCTAGTAAAAGTTCTACAAAGCTAATTTTTTTACAAAACTATTGAGGTAGATATAACATACCAGTCTAGCATAACTGCTAAAGCAAGAAGGTCTCACATGACAAAAGGAGTTGGTGGTAGAGAGAATCTTGGTTTCATTGCAGAAGATTACAAAAACTATATGTCTAGGCATGATATATGCTAATGATCACCGGAGATACTGGTGGTGTAGGAGTATTTGCAAAATAATCTATTGAATGATCCCCAATTGTTATATGCTACATAAGCTGACATAGATGATCTTATAACTAACATTTTTTGGGCTGATGCTAGAATGAAATTGGACTATTCTTACCCTAAAGATGTTGTTTGTTTTGACACAATATACATAATAAATAGTTATCCCAATTGATATTTCTTATTGTTGATAATCACAAACATACTATTACATTTGGGATTTTTATATGATGAAACATCCAGCACTTTTATTTGTCTATTCTATATATTTATTGAAACTATGTCTGCAAAGAGATAAACGACTATCCCGATTGATCAAAGTTCATTCATGACAAAAGCCTTATCTTTGAAATGGATTGAAATACCTTTTTCTCTATGCATTTGGCATATGTATCAAAATGCATCTTAGCACCTTAGTGATGTACTTGCAAAGCTTCATGAATTTTCTAAATATTTTAACAGTTGCATTTAAGTGATAATTCTTGGATACAACAATGAAATAAATGATTATAAAATATAAGGTAAGTGATAATTCTTGGTTAGAGCAACAATTTGAATTTAAAGGAAAATTGTCCTTAGTATATGGATGAGAAACTATTGTGGGATGTCGAGTTTAGCACTTGATGTAGTGAAAGCATGAATAAACAAGTAAAGATATATATATTGGTTATTGATACAACTTTTTGTAGCTTTTCCAGTATTTTAAATTGTTAGTCAATGATAGGAGATGTGAAGAGATGAAGGTAGATGCTAAACCAGATGAAACTAGACCTTCCATACGGTATTCAGTTGATATATTAGTACATGTAAGTGAATCATATACTCCTGCTATTTTCAAAATATTTCTACGTGGATTATGGTTAACATGTGATTGTGAAAAACATTTTGTTATTGATGGACCGATTTGACTTCCTCCCCAATAAATCACATTTCCACATGGTTGAATTTAACTAACATGAGAAATATTATTTGAAGCTATGAAAAGATCACTTGGTGGAATCTTATTTTCACATGCATTGATTTTGATTTTAATAATACGAAGAGGGTTTGTAATAAGTGTATATTGAGTATAAGGACAAAGAAAGTAAAATATACTTCAAATAAGGATATTGTCTTGCATCATTCACATTTGGATAAGAATTTGACTACACCACTAAGATACAAAGGATTATGTGAAATGTATATGTAAGTAACAACGTGAGCTTCATCAATGAAGAAACATATGAACTTACTTCAAGGTATCATGAAGATTTGTTAGATATTTGTCTATTGATGATAATTGAAAAGAGAAAAATATAGACCACAGTATGAGTGTTGCAAAATGAACCAACAAAGTGTGCTTCATGGATTTAATTCTACCTCAAAGCATGCAAAAGGATTTAAACATAATTTGTGCAAATCCAGATCATCTAAGAAGCTAATGGACACATTACACAAAGCTTGTAAGAAGAAAAGATTAGGAAACCCAAATCTGACACGAAAGCAAAGAGTAGTCAAGCTATTAGAAAATTTGTATATAACATAAGATCTAAAAGCTTGTTATTCTAGATCATGATGTTATTTCACATAAATTTGAACAAAGAAAGAAAGTGTAGTAGAATATACCCAACAACTTTCTCATGTGACAAAAATTGTGGTGATAATTCAAGTATTTTGTTACATTTGGTAGTTGTTATTAGAAGACCTTATGGGCAGTGGCGGATCCAGAAAACTATAATGGGGGGGGGCTGAGACCAGGTAATGCTCTATTCTTTTTTGAGACAAAATTATGATCACTGAGAATTGAACTCAAGCCAACAAAAATGCAGTAATGAAAGTCAACCAACTACACTACCAAGCGAGTATGTTAAGATGTAACGCATAAACATAATACTTATGCTCTAATGGAATAAAAAGGCAAATGAAAAAAGCAAAATGTAAGATTTTGAATATCAAGTTTTGAACCTAGGACCGCTAATACAAAGTGAGAAAGTCAAACCAAAACACCTAACAACATTTTATGTACATGACACACGTAAACAATATAATACTCATGCAACCGAATAAACAGACTGAATGGAAAAATGGTATGATGGGTTTCTAACCCGGGGCAACTACGACAAAGTGAGAGAGACAAACCAGCCCAGCTAACAACAATTTCTATATCGGGTGTTGCACAAATTTTATTTTTTGTCTTTTCTGTTCTCTACATTTACCTATATATAATTGATATATATATTTAGATTGGGGTGGGGGGGCTCAAGCCCCGACAGCCCCCTACCTACCGCCCTGCTTATGGGTTTACTTCTTTGGATGAAAATGCTGATTATATAATTCAAATGCATAATGATACACAAGATATTGGTGATATACATAGAGAGAATGTTTATAAGGTATTGATCCTGATTTAAATATCTTTTTATCAGTAAAATATTCCAACATAATGTTAGAATAACTATGACCTTTGAAATTACAAATTTTACGAGTCCATGTTTAGAATTTACATCTATATATATTGGTTCGTATGGAGTTTTCATGTAACTTTTAATGAAGGTACTAGTATATATTTTTCAAAGGATTGTTGATTTACAATCGATTATACATATTTCTAATTCTTTATGATAATAGGTGGATTTGACTGAGCATAAATCAAATAAAATGGGAGAAGATCATATCATTGATCATCATATGTGATGTGCTAAATATATAGGCATCACAATTCTAAATAGACAACAGTTTGATCAATTTGATTGGGATTGATACAATATGCAATTAATCGTTCTTTTCCTATTTTTGTATATGAATCATTAATTATTCAACATTTGATTACAAAAGGTATGCATTTTTTGGGTACACAGGTTGAGTGAATGAATGATTTATTCAATATAAGGATGTTATTTTATGATAGAAATTTATTATGTATTTTGGTTATTACATGGAATGTGGCGAAAAAGTTAATTATATAACAAGTTGACAATGATCGTAAATTTGACCAAGTGGCTAATCATAACCTTTTGAGTTTATATTGGTATTCGTAAAATGGACCAAATAACCTTCTCCAATACAGAATTTGAGTAGGATAATGGTTGTGCCACCTAGAAGTGAATAATATGATAGTTGTCAACCGCACAAAAGATAGAATGGAATTTTGGTATGCAGCTTACCAACTATGGGTTATATACAGAGGGGCCTCCTAGCAAGTATGTGCATTTTTTTAAAAAGGTTGTTGTCTAATATTATATTGGGTTTGAATATGTTGTGTCTGGAAAATAAATAGTTATCAGTTATACTAACTTAAGCAATCATAATGATTAGTGACGGCGGTGACTATATGATCGTATTCATGCAATTTTTATTATTATTGAGGGTACCGTCTTGGGATAAATGTCAATTAGTGATATAAAACTTTCAGGTCTAGGTGACCATTCCAGCCGGAATTTGGTTAAAATGTATTATTGACCGGTATGTACAATTGCTATCATTTTTGAAAAACAGATTTTCGGGCACGTTTGGTTAATGAAACTTTCATAAACATTTCCGGTTTGGTTAAAATGTATACCTAAAAATCTCAGGTTTATCCATTTCTCCAATCCACAAATCAAATATAAAATATGTACAAATATACAATCCAATTGGGCAAGATTTGGGTAACTAAACATGCCCTTAGTGGAGTCAAACTCGGGACATCATTGGAATTTACCGAGCTCGAGCACCTGATTTCTTAATACATAGTCTAATGTTTTGCACCTTTTTGGTGATTTTTTACAGTCTCTGGACATATTAATTTGTGTATTGTTCAACCAGATCTATACTGTCACTAGTTGTAAGAAAACCATCCCGTTGTTCTTTAGGCCAAAATTTTCGGTGCTTATAAGCGGTCTAATTATATCTTATTTTGGCATAGATCAGGCGTGATCTTCAAAGCTTGTACACAAGTCGTTCAATGTAGAAGGACTTATTTCATTAGCAGAAGAGTTTGGTACATTCAGCAGAAAGAGCACATTAATTAGAGTAGTAACCCATGCCTAGGTAGTCCCCAGACTTAGTGAGAATGACCTTGTTTGATCCAAAGGACACTTTCACCGCAAACTTAACAAGTTGAGAAATAGAAATTAAATTAACACGGATATCTGGGACAAACAGCACATCTTTGATCAGCAGAATTTTTTCAGAAGTCATCTTGATCATGACATTGCCCTTTCCGGTCACTGGAGAAGCAGTTGAGTTGCCCATGACAACCCGATGTTCCTCCTGTCCTACTTCAGTGTAGGTCACAAAGGCATCTCTGTTGCCACTGATGTGGCGACTAGCCCCCGAGTCAATGATCCAATCATTCTGGTGGAATGATCCCATGCTGACAATGCTGACAAATGCCACAAATATGTCCTCAGTAACAAGGTTGGTTGAAGGTTCCTTCGAATCCACTGCTTGTTTCTTCCTATGCCTGCATTTAGGAGAAGTATGACCAGGTTTGCCACAAACATAGCAAAAAACATTCTTTTTATTAATATCTTTGTTTCCTTTATATTTTTTTATTTCCTTTCCCTTTCTTATTTTTCCACTTATTTTTAGACTAATCAGAAGAAACTTTATTTTCTTTAACTTCATTATTAACAAAGTTAGCAGTACATGACAACTCCTTATTGAGTTCAGATTTTTCTCTAGTACGGTTTTGATCTTCAACTCGGATATGTATTATTACATCATCCAGTGACATTGTATTTCTTTTGTGCTTTAAATTGTTCTTGTAATGTTTCCAAGAACCAGACAATTTTTCAATTAAAGAACCCACAACGAAAGACTCAGGAAGATCAATTTTCTCATTTTTCAAATCATCAAGTAAAATCTGAAATTCATGAATTTGAGTTGTTATATCTTTATCTACAGTCATATGAAAATTTAGAAAATTCACAACAGTAAATTTTTGGGTAGAAGCCTCTTCCAGAATATACTTCTTATTCAGACTTTACCAAATTTCGGATGCAGTTTTAATTGGAAAGTAGGCGTCAAACAGTTGAATAGATAATGTACTTAAAATTACATGTCGACAAATGCGATTTGCTTTATCCCAATAAACAGAATCATTTTCAGGTTTGGGTTCAGATAAAGCAAACGACACATTAGAAACCTCTAAAGCAGTAATAATTTGTTCTTGCCAACGCCTATATTGTTGTCCATTAAACTGTTCAATTTTCATAACATCAGGGATAGGTGTTTGCGATACAGTAGAAACAGTGATGATTTAGTTGTTATTAGTCGATGGCGTCACAGGCGTAAATGGGGTTTCAAAACCTTCCATATTAGTACCCATCAGAGAAACAAACTACTCTTAAGATTGTTAGACTTAATAGGGTATAAACCGCGATGTAAGCCGTAAACAGTAAAGATTTTACCAGAGATACGTTGAGGCGTGCACAGAGCACTGTCCTTAAGAGTATTTCCGCGGTACCCGACGGAGAGCGCCTGTGCGATAGTCTCCGGCGCGGCTACTCTCCCAGGATCCAACAGCGTTTGCCGACGTGAAGCGCGCACATGCAGTCACGACGACGAGTGAAAGGCGATTGATCGTTCTTCCAGTGGACTGACCGCAGGCGAATAAGGAAGAAGAAAGCGAGAGAATTTTCGTACAACAACTGTCTCGAACGACAGCGAGAAACTAAAATAAATATAAAAGAAAGGCGAGCGAAGAGATGTGTTGCGGTTGCAAATCGGGCCACCATTTGGAAGCGTCCAAACGAAAAGTTGCGTCGAAAGGATGCGGCAAATATCTCTATTTGGTTCAGTGAATCAAAGAGCAAAACCAAGCCGGGGCCACACAAGGGGCTCCGGGAGGCCGGATTTGCACCCCCTGCGCGCGGGTTACAACGTGCGTCAACGCGCCCGATTAAAGGGTTTCCGGATCGGGCCGACCCAAACCCCGTTGGCAAGGCCCACCATGCGCGTGCATAGGGCCTATCCCCTTTCATTCCTCAATTGTACTATGGACAAGGGGTCCATATATAAAGAGGAGGGAAGTCTCTACCACAAGCAATATGGGACTAAACCTTTTGCCTTTTGGTTTGAAATACAACAATAAGTATAACAGATAGCCGTTACAATATCTTTTGCATCCGTTGTCATCGTCGTATAGAACCATAATATTCTTAAAAACATTGCAACTTACAAGCCTCGACCATTATAAATTTCAATAACTTCTCTTCTTCTTATATTTCAAATTGCATACCCAGTATTACGTACATCTTTTAATAGTAAGGAACATTTTGGGCTTTGCATAATTAGAGAAACAATCAGGTTGGCCATTGCAAGCAAATGATTGCAGAATATCAATAATTATTTCAATATTTAATTTCTTCTTTGCAAAAATATTGTATACTGAACCTCAAACAAAGAAACAAAATCCACGTCTTTCTGGGAGTTGCATACCCTTTTGATCACTTGGAGTGCTATTGGTTGTCATTGTTAGACATCATCTTCCCATGTATAGAAATGTCACATAGTGTGACTAATGCAGTGTTTGGCAACGCGATTGCGTCCGTCGTCAGTGGCCCATCACATATGGCTCATCAAAAACTTTTCTCATGGTGAAAAATGAGCGTCCGATAAAATTGCCAAATGCTACAGACAAAAAACACAATGTAAAGTCATAACGGTGGGCCACCGTGTGTTTGACAACGCGAATGAGAGCGATTGACCCACTACCCGTGGTTGTTCATCGCTGTCCGAGCAATCACCACCGCTTTTTCAAACGAAGCATAAGTCCACCAGCCATGCATGATAAAGTGGTAGCAAGGGTCACTTGTAGTGAATTTAAATAAAATGGCTTCGTAATCTATCAAACACCAAAAGATCTGAATTACAAGTAAGTTTTATGGGTAGAGTTCTGGTCGATGAAGAGTCCAATATCTTTTCTTGGTGAAGCTAGGAGGTAATTTCATTCATCCTACGCTCTCCAAGTTGGCAGAATTGATCAAAATGAATACAACTCCGCTTAAGGAAAGCGGGTGACTCCCCACTAAAAATAGAAGAAAGCAACCCAAGGTAACTATACACCATAAAGAAGAAAAAGAACTATGTGTTTGTGCAGGAATTCACTATAGAGAGTCCAATATGCTTGGTAGGTTGACCCACCTTGGATAGTTATTACAATGGAACCTTCCTATTTCTCTTCCTTAGACAAATATCACTCTACGGATATCCTTAGTAACAAGGTTAAACCTCTAACTTGAAGATAACAACAATGGTGAGAAGTTCAGATGATGCTCACACATACCTCAATCTGAGAACAATCAAGAAGACTGTAACATACCGAAATCTGGGCATTTTGCCTTTTTGGTCCTCTTTTCCATCTTTTCTTTTCATTTATATCTTCTTTGGCCTTTCTATTTAATTTGTGGACAATATGATGGCCTAATGAACATTTGTTCACCTTTTATTCCAATATTTCGGTTTATGCACAAATACCTCAGTGAAAGTCTAGAAATAGGCTTAATATGTAAAATGTCCACTTAAGTGATAAAAAGAATAAATAAATTCGTGTTAGAACTTTCTAGTGCTTTTTAGAATATGAAAAAGAAAAGGAAATCTCTAAATATACATTAAGGAGATGATAAATGTAATAATTGGAAATAATATGGGATATAATGAATAAAAGGAGATAATGTGGAATATATTGTTCCAAAAATCCTAAATAGAAACGCAATAAGATAATTTGAATAATAAATATATCAATTTCGTTTTCTTGATCTAAAGGAAACTTAATGGCCAATTATCATCTAATTTGGATAATAAATAAATATATAAACACTTTTATTACAAGATAATGGGAAATAAGCCAATAAGGTGAAATAAAATATCTAATGTTCTTAAAATTAGAAAACTAACTCCAGATTCGTAATCTAAACATAAAAATAAGCCTTTGGGTAAATTTGCATTTAATTTGGTAAAAAATAATAAATAAATAGTGTTTTGAAATCAGGAAAACGAGATCTATTTAATAAAATTGTTTTGAGATCTGTTTTTGAGTTTCTCGAAAAGGTGTTTTTAAAATCGATTTAATTAACTTAAAAATCATAAAAATTAACCCTAAGAATCCATATTTCCAAAATATACAATATTATATGTTATTTTAATCAAGAAAACCTAACTAAGATGATTATGAGGTTTTTGAAGTCTGAATCGAGAGTTTGTGCAAAAAGTTAGAAAATTAGGGTTTTCAATCCTTTAAGTGAATGCATGTAATTCTAATATATGAATAAAATGATGTATTGGGAAGTTTGGGATTATAGTTCGTGTGAAGAGTTGGAAAAGGGAAACTTAGGACACCTGTGGCCAAGGTATGTGATTAGTATGTGTTTAGTATGTGTTTAGATTGTGCATCTACCTATCAGTTGGGAAATACTTAATCCAATACCTAAATTTCTCTATGAGGTTTATCTTGATCTAAACCATTGAATTCTTAAAACCTAAATGCCTTATTTGCCTCAAAAATCAGATATAGTATTCTCTTGTTTGGGTATTCATACCCCACTGCCATGTTAAGTATCTTTTGCTTATTCTTGCCATAAATCTTTTGTTAGCATAAAATTAAATGTTCTATTTAATCTTTAAGTAGTGGTACTTATGTACAACCACCCATAGAGGGCATGTATAAAATTGCCCTAGGGGAATGTTTATTATTCTCCCCATTAAAAATTCGTAGGTGATTTGGAAATGTTTATAATTCTTCCCTCACCTAAGGTTAGAGGTTCGGTAGGTGCCTCAACCCTACTTAGTTAGATAGACATATTAATAAACATGCTAAAACCTTTATTTACTTTGTTAATGGCAAGTTCCCTTATAAAAACCTCATACTCTTTGATATCTTCTTACACCAAATATCTAGTCTAGTTTACTTGTTACATCTTTCCTTTGCCTTTGATAGATTATTAGTGTAACACATACTTTTCTTGTTTTCCCTCTTGCTGGGTGCTTTCCCAACCACCCAGGTGTTGGAGCTGTGCAAGGTGAAGGAAGGGATAGAAGAAGAATTCCTTTGCTGAGATCGTTTGCTTGAGGAGAAGGATGGCTAGGTTGCTATAGCTAGATCCTCTATTCTATCTTATCTTTTCTTTTAGAAAGCAATGATGTAATAAACAATAAAGCCATTAGAAGGCTTGTTATTTCTTTCTTTCTGCTGCTATTGACATTTTATTATGTATCTGGAATCATGCTTATTTATTTGGAATATTATGCAATCATCCTCAAAGTCTAAATTTTTGTTAAAATTGTGGATGTTTGTATTTCCTTTAAATTTTAGTAAAGAGGTGATCTCGCCTCTTTACAAAGACACATGGTTATATTGTAGTATGCCTTAATGTCAATGATCATGAACCATTATTAGTCATCTACAAGCATAACTCTATGTAACATGAGATGTGCTTTATGTTTGGGCTTGACACCTAAAGGTATTTTCTACCAAGTACAAGGGTTTATGCAAAGTGGCGTTCTTGAAGGTAAAATTATCTGAGAAATGAAACATAAAGGTTGATGTATAGTGACAAAGACTCGTACTATGTGGTTTCAAGCACTGTCAAGCCTATACTTAGCGTATCCCTCTTCTCATCACCGCTTCACATGAAAATTCAACCACACAAAATTATGAAGTGGGGAAAAAGACTGAAGGTTTTCTAAACTGCCAACATGCCATATATTTATACAACAATTGTAAATCTAGGTCCACCTTCAATAACAACCAGATTGACTAATATTAGATTCCATATCAATGCCTTCATGATACTATTTAGTCAAGTTTTTGCTATCCCCATAGTTGCAATATCAGTTCCCACAGACTTGCCAAGTTGTTGCCATCGTGTAACGCTGATTTATTCGGTAGGATGCCCAAGTATTAATACAAGACATGGAAGTGTTATATTTTGACTTTTTAGTGTGTTTATACCTAAATGACACTACACATGCATATAATGAATTATGAAATTTATAACATAAAAAATTATGTGACACCCTTGTGAATAGAATGCTCCTCAAATATCAAGTAAAAGACGCACATTGGAATATTTACAAATAAATTCAATAAACAAATTATTATGATAATCATGTGAATATCATGCATATATTTGTGTATAATGGGACATTGAACGAAATCATTCACTTAAATGAAAGCAATTATTTTGCTGTGTTAAATGCTACATTTTATAGATTTATGATAATTTGATTATTTTTGGATGCACATTAGAAACTAAAACTTATATTTCAAGGTCTTTATGTTATCAATCCATGGTAATTTAGTTAGTTTTTTAATGACCGGTATAAAAATTTCAGGTCTAGGAGACCATTCCAGCCGAAATTTGGTTAAAATGTATTATTGACCGGTATGTACAATTGCTATCATTTTTGAAAAACAGCTTTTCAGGCACATTTGGTTAATGAAACTTTCATAAACATTTCATGTTTGGTTAAAATGTATACCTAAAAATCTCAGGTTTATCCATTTCTCCAATCCACAAATCAAATATAAAATATTTTATATTTATAAAATATAAAATACCTAAGAAAGGAAATGAGATATTATTTTATTCCTTCATATGCTTGTGTATGATTCCTCTAGGTCACCCACAGACTGACATTTTAATCTCTTTAATATTTTCTATTTATACAATGGATTGAAATTTGGGTAAGATGGGTTCTGTGACATTGAAATTTTTGTAGAGCCAAATATGTCGATTAAGGAAAGTAAGATGAATTTCAGAAACAATAACAACGTGTATGTAAAATTATCAAGTAGTGCAATGATTATTTATAAGAAGAGTAGTGCATTGTTTGTAACTTTTTGTTCCATACATTGCTCCTCTTTTTGTACACTACTACAGAAATGGCTTATAAAGTTGGTTTTCAAGGTGTCGGTTGTATACAAAAACCGACACATAAACCCTAATATGTCGGTTTTTAACAGAAACCGACATCCAATATGTGAAGGTCGACCAGACACGGGTACCGCTTTCAATAATTGTCGGTTATTTAATAAACAACCGACACATAAACTCAACCGCCAAACCCAAAATTCCAGCGAAAAAATTGGCTCCAAAATTTGACATATGTTGTCGGTTCTTTAATAAATAACCGACTACTAAAGGGTATGCGCGAGACAGGAATAGTTGTCGGTTGTCTTTTATTTACGAACCGACGAATATTATGTAGTATAGTTGTCGGTTTTCTTCAAAGAGCCGACACTGTTAGTTTAGTTGTCGGTTTTTTTAAATAACCGACACATATTGTCAACTTAATAGCTGTGCGAACAGAACTATTCCCCATCGTCTCTGTTTCATTGCCGTGCACGCTAGGTCTGGCGATTTCCCCTGCCGTCGTTGCCGGTTCCTCCCCGCGCCGCCGTTCATCTGCCGCACACCGCTCGCCGTCGTCGCCGTCGACGCCCTCGCCGCCGCTCGCCGTCGTCGCCATCGCCGCCGGTTCTATCCTTGCTGGTCCTCCTCTTCTCGCCGCCGTCACCGCCGGTTCCATCCTTGCTGGTCCTCCTCTTCTCGCCGCCGTCACCTCCAGCTGCTCTCCTTGCTCCGGCACTGTCAGCTTCACCTCAAGGTATGCCGGCTTCTTCCTTCTTCCTCATCCCCTAGATTAATACTGCCTGTTTGCATTATTCATTGCAAATGACGAAAATGATGGTCCCATCTCATATGAACCATATGCACTTCAGTCATTTAATAGATAGTTATAGCTTGTGATCTTTTAGTTGCCTAAAATGGTACATGACTGAACTGGTAATATGCATTTCAGTCATGTAATAGATAGTTATAGCTTGTGATCTTTTAGCTTGTGATCTTTTAGATAAGCCTGAGAAAACGAGTGATTGGTTGATTAAGTGACTAAATTGCAGGAGGTAAAACTGAAATTATTGGTTGTGATCGTAATTGGAATGGCTTCCTTAGAATTATGGTTTCACCCCAGTTCAATTTACAATTAACATCATTTCATTAATATTTACCTCTCCCAACCCTGGACTAAGAGACTTGTAGCAAGAATTACCCACTCTCGCAACATCATTCACTACCTAATTTAGATAAACCCAACTCTCATAGAAATTTAATTATTATTTAGGTGCTTTAATGAATTCTCTAGGTTATTCCCTTCACAATCATAGGCCTTCTCTGGAAGTGCGGTCTAAGTTATGTATCTCTACAACCTATCCAACACATAATCCCTCTCTCAAGCAATTAAGGTCTAAGAAATCACCTATGGTGATCATGCACATATAATTCATGAAGTAATCATAGAGACAAGTCCAAAATTAAGAGAAATGTCAATATTAATTCATAACTGTAAATTACAATGCAAAACCGGGCTACTCCCCGATCAATAGATATCAAAATTATTACTTAAATAAACACAAATCAATAGATAACTAAATAAAAACAGTAATAAATAAAAACAAATAAGTAGATGAATAAATACATAAGTGGAAAAGTAAATATGAATCAGTTGATAAATAAAGTTACATCAGTAGATTCTTACATAATTTCAGAAGAAGTATAAATAAATTCAAATGAGTAAATAGCTAAATAAAAAATAGTACATGAATAAATACAAATAAGTAGATGAATAAATACAAATTAGTTGATTAACTAATATAAAATTATAAATCAGTGATGATTAATCAATTCTCAAATCAGTACATAAATGAATACAAATAGTAGATGAATAAATACATTAAATACAAATCAATTGGTAAACTAATATAAATCAGTAGATGATTACATAATTCCTAAAACAGTAATAAATAAAAACAAATAAGTAGATGAATAAATACTTAAGTGGAAAAGTAAATATGAATCAGTTGATAAATAAAGTTACATCAGTAGATTCTTACATAATTTCAGAAGCAGTATAAATAAATTCAAATGAGTAAATAGCTAAATAAAAAACAGTACATGAATAAATACAAATAAGTAGATGAATAAATACAAATCAGTTGATTAACTAATATAAAATTATAAATCAGTGATGATTAATCAATTATCAAATCAGTACATACATGAATACAAATAGTAGATGAATAAATATAATATAAGCAAATCAGTTGATAATTAAAGTTAAACAGTTGATAACTAAAGTTAAATAAGTATATGATTAAAGTATAAGAATGACAACACATTATTTGTTGGCCTAAAACCCGTCCAAATGCTGCCGAAATTTTCTTAATTTATAATGTGAGCTTAATTTATAATGTGAATTACTTTACAATGTGAATTTGCAGATGGCTGACCATTCTCCTGATGACCGTCTTGATGACTACCGTGAGGGTGAGGACATCAATGCGCCGCCTCACAATGTAGGTTTTAAAAATATATCATATATTTATATCTATATGTCCATTTATAGTTATATCTTCTAAATGTGAATTATTTTGTCAAATTTTAGGTTGATGATGCACAGGTACCATCTGCAGCACTTGAGGCACTTGATCAACAACAACAAAAAGTTGACAAGAGAAGGGGCATCACTATGATGAAGAAGTTAATTGCGCAAAAGGGCAATGGACCCAAACTTGTTGTGGATTTTGATAATGCAGGAAATGCATGTGGTGTGAATCGTAATTCATTTATTTCATATCTTGGATATGTTACTCGTAGCCATTGCGGTTGTCGCTTAGATTCTTGGCATAACGTTTCTAAGGAGAAGAAAGACACAATATGGAGGGATTTATGCGTGAGTTATTATTAATTTGCAATTCTATTTTGTAGATTACTAAATTTTTGGATACTAGTTAATAGCAATTCTATTTTGCAGAGTATATTTGCATTGGATGAAAAGCTGCATCGTAAAGGTGTGATGCAACGCTGTGGGAGAGTCCTAAGGAACTATAGGACAAATCTCACCAGAGAATACATAAAAGAAGCCGAGAAGAGGAAGAAGACAACCATTGAACAGTGGAACTTCCTGGACAAAGAAGAATGGGACGCGTTTGTCGCTTCAAGACAAACTGATGAATTCAAGGTATTAGGCGTCAGTCTCAATCTCACTAATTAATATATGTTGTATTCACTTATTCAAGATTAACATTTAGTGTTACTAACCAAATCATTAATGTGCATTCTAACTAGGCCCTCAGTGATGCACAAAGATCAAGGCGCGCGATGAATGTGCACGACCATACAATGGGTCCAAGAGGATATGCAGGTGTTCGCCAAAGACTACAGGCTGAGGCTGCTGCTGCTCAGTCTGCTGCTACTCAGGAGTCCTCTACCATAGGTAGCACACCTCTGCCTCGCCATGATATCTGGATAGCTGGGAGGCAAAATAAGAAGGGAGAATTAACTAAGGCCACAACTGCTGAGGCGGCTGCAAAAATGGTAAAATACAACTCTTACAACAATCATTCGAATATTGATTATTTGTGTTGTTTACTTAAGTACAAATTTTTGTTTTGGCGATTAGCGGGAGCTGCACGAGCTGAGGAAAAAAGGAAAGTTCATCCCTGAGGGCACAAGGGATGAATTGATAGTTTCTCTGGGTAACCCAGAGCATCCTGGACGTGTTAGGGATACAGACGCTGGTGTGGGCATCAAAGCTTATTTTGGGCCATCCCAGCGCAAACATGTCCCAAAAGCGGGACTTTCACAAGAAGAGGTAACATATTTTTCCCTTGTAGATGTTATTGTAAAAGAGAATTCAAAAATTAGAATTTGACGTTTCTTTTATCCATGTATAGGTGGATAAGCTATTTGACAGGAAACTCGAAGAAGCAATGCAAAAGTGGCAGGCATCTCAGACTGCCACTTACCAGACAATACATACTGCAGCCTCTACTCCTACTCCTACTGCAGAGGTTGGGAGTAATCCTGTAGACCCACCACCTAGCACATCCACTGTAAGTATATTTATGACATAGTAACTAGTTTTTTAATTCAAGATGATACGTGTATATGACAGTGTAGTCGTTTCAAAAAAGATGATATATATATATGTATATAACATTCTTTACACAAAAATTTGTAGGGGTTGAAGCCATGCCGTCTAAAAAGTAAAGAATATGTCGTGGCAGAGGCGTCGGCTTACCCATCCCTACCAGGGGAAACGTGTCATGGGTCTCCAGTACCAGCTGGTTGTATTCGGGTGAGACCGATACATGTATTCCCCCAATTTCTAGAACTTCCACTGCCATATGCCCACCCAGATTGTGAAACGCTTGGTGAGGCAGTAGGCGGAGTGATATTGTGAGAAAAATCGTATGTCTTATTTACTGAAAAGGTGTGGTAAATTTATATTACGTTCAATTGTTAGTGCTTGTATATGCTGACAGTTGATCTGAAATTATTATTATTATATATATATATATATATATATATATATATATATATATACAGGTTAAAAAGAAGACACCCACAACATCTAGGCCTCCACTTCCACCTCCTGCATTACCTAGTTGGGTTCCACAGGACCTACCTGTCCCGTTAGGTCCTAACGGTAGGGGTATGGCAGTATGGTTAGGGGAACATGATATATACTCCCCTATAATTGTTTCTTCTAATTCAGATTCTACAGGTCAGTCATACGAAACAAAAATATTTATACAAGATATTTTGGAGATGTTTCGAAATGATTGGCTAAATACATCTGTGATAGAGCTATGGATAAGGTACCGCTTTCTTTATACATCCATATACCTTGTGTATGATCTGGTGATCTGGTTTCTTATTTATTAATACATGTGTAATTAATACATATTTTGCAGCTACTTAGACAACATATGTGTAGATTTTGGATTCGAACATGTAGGGTTTTTGATTCCATCCTTGATTAGTCTAGTAGCTAAAGACCCTACATCAGTTCAACAATACTGCTGTGAGGCTTTTTCAATTTTTGCTGAAAAAAAGAAGACGATGATAATGGCTCCATTCAATGTAGAGTAAGTTTACTTTGCTTATTATAATTTGGACTTAAGAAAATTACATTTTATTGTAAATTTTGAGTTATTAATTTATAACTTTTTTTCCTCTAGTGGTAAGCATTGGGAGTTATTGGTTATTGCCCCCGAGACGTTCACTGTGTATTATCTAGATCCTAAGGGGTGTAAATTGAATACAAGATTTGGACACAAAATGAAAATGGCAATATTTCGGTGAGAAATATTTCATTTTTCATATCCGTTAACATATGTTATTACATTACTATTTAATTGCAATGTTCTGTGTTACATTAACATGTAGGGGTTTTGAGGAGTACAAAAAGGCTGGAGGAAAGGTCCCCACGAAAAAGAACCATCCAATAATTTGGAAGAACGTGAAAGTAAGTTCCCTACTGCAATATATGTATATATTATTTATGTGAACAATGCTTAATTAGTTGTATTTTTTAATATTTTGTATGTTTGAATTTATAGTGTGCTACACAAGACAACGGATGGGCATGTGGATACTATGTCATGCGATATATGTACATACTTGTCAAAAATGCCGCAATGGACATCGGTTGTATTGCTGAGGTATTATATAGCTGACAAGAGATAATATGAAATATATCAATCTTATTTATAGCTCATTAATTATATATATACATCATTCTCTTTACAGGTGTTTAAAATGGACCCCAATACAGGAAAGGACTTACCAGATGTACATGAGCCCTATAAAATGGGAGAATTAAATGAAGTAGTAGAAGAATGGGCAACAACCATACAATTAGTGGGGGTTTTAAAATATAATTGGGATCCTGATAGTGAATAATATGACTAAACAATGATACTTTGTAAATGAATTTCTGAATTATAATATATGTGTGAATGTTTCTACATGCCTGGATGTTTCTACATGTGTTTGAATGAAAATGAATGAAAGTGTTGGTTGCTATATGAAGTCTACATGTGTGAATGTGAATCAATGGAACTACATATTTATAGCATGTGTGAATGTTTATAAATGTGTGTAAATAAAATGGAACTGCAGGTTGCATTGCTATATGCATGTGCTATTTTATTATTGTTAATTTTGCAGGTTTGCGGCCTGTTGTCGGCTGATATCAATGGATGTCGTAAAACCTACAGTTCATAACTGAACTGAAAAAGTTTCTCATCCTGCGACCAGCCACAGCAGGTCTGCAGACTGACAACAAAAAAAAACCAATAGTCGTCGGTTATTTGTAACTAACTGACACATAATGTTATAGTGTCGGTTTTTTACAAATAACCGGCATCTATTTTGTGTGGCGCGAAGGGCTTGGTTGTCGGTTATTTGTAGATAACTGACACGGATGGTGCCCAACATGGTGCCCTTACTGTGGCGCGAAGGGTTTGGTTGTCGGGTGCTTACCTAATAACCGACACCTATAGTCCCATGATGGCGCGTTTTCGGTGGCGCGCGAAGAGTTTGGGTGTCGGTTATGGAACCGACGACCAATGGTTGGACTTTTAGTGTCGCCCACATAGGTGTCGCTTATAAACCGAAACTAAAGGCTTTAAATAACCGACACTAAAGGTAGGTTCTGTAGTAGTGGTAGTTGAATTCAGTAGACAAGGTGTGTCTCTACATTGGGCTTATGTAGCGAGATCAAATCAGTATAGAAGGCAAGAAATTTTTTGGGAGTAATCACTATGTGACAATACTATATGATATGACTGAGTCTAATAGGAAAATTATATAAGTTGTCAAAAGTTTGACTACTCAAGGTGAGAAATACGGAAATTCATCATTTGGGTTTTGAAAAATCATACATACTTTTTTGGCAATCTTAATTCTTTTATATTATGCATCTATATTTTTTTGGGCAGTCATACATTTATATAATTTGCAATTTTTGACTTGTAATATCCTTTATTCTCTAAAAGTATATTCTTTATTCTCTCTTGTTTCACTTTTTATTTTTTAGCAATATTAAGTTATTTATCTAGTTTAAGTTTCTCACTTTTATTGCAATCCTAGTTGTTTTCTTTTGATTGACTTGATGCATATTCCAATAAAGATGGCTCACACATACTATATATTTTTATTTTTACAATTTGATTATAAATTATTTTTTGGTATCTTCTTGGAACGAATTGGTTGTTTATTTGCATCATACATTGAAGCATGGATCAATATGCTTAATGTTTGGACCATGATATTGAGAAAGATACATTCTTTTGCAGTTTAGAACAATATATTCCTCAATGTGATGAAAATCTTATGAATAATTTTCTCATGACTTAAATAACATTAAACGGATACATGCTAGTATTGATCCAGAAATGGTTCCACCAGTTGAAGGAGAATTTGAGATAGATGAACCTAATGCTTGTAATTTTTTTAGTAATTATGCTTAGATTTTGGGGTTCAACATTCACATAAATTCCACTAAGATAGTATTGATATTTTTATGGATAAAATATATTATTGTTCTTGTCAAGGTCGAGAGGATGAGATAAGAGGAATGATGATGTTAAAAATTCCCATCCTAAAAATAGATGTTGTTGCTTGGCTCATATCAAAAGTCAAAAAAATAATGGGAAATACTCACTTGTCAAGTTTGTTTCAGAGCATTCTCATAATTTGGTTTGTTCTAGTAAAAGTTCTACAAAGCTATTTTTTTTACAAAACTATTGAGGTAGATATAACATACCAGTCTGGCATAACTGCTAAAGCAAGTAGGTCTCACATGACAAAAGGAGTTGGTGGTAGAGAGAATCTTGGTTTCATTGCAGAAGATTACAAAAACTATATGTCTAGGCATGATATATGCTAATGATCACCGGAGATACTGGTGGTGTAGGAGTATTTGCAAAATAGTCTATTGAATGATCCCCAATTGTTATATGCTACATAAGTTGACATAGATGATCTTATAACTAACATTTTTTGGGCTGATGCTAGAATGAAATTGGACTATTCTTACCCTAAAGATGTTGTTTGTTTTGACACAATATACATAATAAATAGTTATCCCAGTTGATATTTCTTATTGTTGATAATCGCAAACATACTATTACATTTGGGATTTTTATATGATGAAACATCCAACACTTTTATTTGTCTATTCAATATATTTATTGAAACCATGTCTGCAAAGAGATAAAAGACTATCCTGAGTGATCAAAGTTCATTCATGACAAAAGCCTTATCTTTGAAATGGATTGAAATATCTTTTTCTCTATGCATTTGGCATATGTATCAAAATGCATCTTAGCACCTTAGTGATGTACTTTCAAAGCTTCATGAATTTTCTTAATATTTTAATAGTTGCATTTAAGTGATAATTCTTGGATACAACAATGATGAAGAGGTGGAGTTCTTGGATTCTTGGAAATAAATGATTATAAAATATAAGGTAAGCGATAATTCTTGGTTAGAGCAACAATTTGAATTTAAAGGAAAATTGTCCTTAGTATATGGAAGAGAAACTATTGTGGGATGTCGAGTTTAGCACTTGATGTAGTGAAAGCATGAATAAACAAGTAAAGATATATATATTGGTTATTGATACAACTTTTTGTAGCTTTTCCAGTATTTTAAATTATTAGTCAATGATAGGAGACGTGAAGAGATGAAGGTAGATGCTAAACCAGATGAAAATAGACCTTCCATACGGTATTCAGTTGATATATTAGTACATGTAAGTGAATCATATACTCCTACTATTTTCAAAATATTTCTACGTGGATTATGGTTAACATGTGATTGTGAAAAACATTTTCTATTGATGGACCGATTTGACTTCCTCCCCAATAAATCACATTTCCACATGGTTGAATTTAACTAACATGAGAAATATTATTTGAAGCTATGAAAAGATCACTTGGTGGAATCTTATTTTCACATGCATTGATTTTGATTTTAATAATACGAAGAGGGTTTGTAATAAGTGTATATTGAGTATAAGGACAAAGAAAGTAAAATATACTTCAAATATGGATATTGTCTTGCATCATTCATATTTGGATAAGAATTTGACTACACCACTAAGATACAAAGGATTATGTGAAATGTATATGTAAGTAACAACGCGAGCTTCATCAATGAAGAAACATATGAACTTACTTCAAGGTATCATGAAGATTTGTTAGATGTTATAAAAATTGAATTAAATATTTGTCTATTGATGATAATTGAAAAGAGAAAAATATAGACCACAGTATGAGTGTTGCAAAATGAACCAACAAAGTGTGCTTCATGGATTTAATTCTACCTCAAAGCATGCAAAAGGATTTAAATATAATTTGTGCAATCCAGATCATCTAAGAAGCTAATGGACACATTACACAAAGCTTGTAAGAAGAAAAGATTAGGAAACCCAAATCTGACACGAAAGCAAAGAGTAGTCAAGCTATTAGAAAATTTGTATATAACATAAGATCTAAAAGCTTGTTATTCTAGATCATGATGTTATTTCACATAAATTTGAACAAAGAAAGAAAGTGTAGTAGAATATACCCAACAACTTTCTCATGTGACAAAAATTGTGGTGATAATTCAAGTATTTTGTTACATTTGGTAGTTGTTATTAGAAGACCTTATGGGCAGTGGCGGATCTAGAAAACTATAATGGGGGGGGGTGAGACCAGGTAATGCTCTATTCTTTTTTGAGACAAAATTATGATCACTGAGAATTGAACTCAAGCCAACAAGAATGCATTAATGAAAGTCAACCAACTACACTACCAAGCGAGTATGTTAAGATGTAACGCATAAACATAATACTTATGCTCTAATGGAATAAAAAGGCAAATGAAAAAAGCAAAATGTAAGATTTTGAATATCAAGTTTTGAACCTAGGACCGCTAATACCAAGTGAGAAAGTCAAACCAAAACATCTAACAACATTTTATGTACATGCCACACGTAAACAATATAATACTCATGCAACCGAATAAACAAACTGAATGGAAAAATGGTATGATGGGTTTCTAACCCGGGGCAACTACTACAAAGTGAGAGAGACAAACCAGCCCAGCTAACAACAATTTCTATATCGGGTGTTGCACAATTTTATTTATTGTCTTTTCTGTTCTCTACATTTACCTATATATAATTGATATATATATTTAGATTGGGGTGGGGGGCTCAAGCCCCGACAGCCCCCTACCTACCGCCCTGCTTATGGGTTTACTTCTTTGGATGAAAATGTTGATTATATAATTCAAATGCATAATGATACACAAGATATTGGTGATATACATAGAGAGAATGTTTCTAAGGTATTGATCCTGATTTGAATATCTTTTATCAGTAAAATATTCCAACATAATGTTAGAATAACTATGACCTTTGAAATTACAAATTTTACGCGTCCATTTTTAGAATTTACATCTATATATATTGGTTCGTATGGAGTTTTCATGTAACTTTTAATGAAGGTACTAGTATATATTTTTCAAAGGATTGTTGATTTATAATCGATTATACATATTTCTAATTCTTTATGATAATAGGTGGATTTGACTGAGCATGAATCAAATAAAATGGGAGAAGATCATATCATTGATCATCATATGTGATGTGCTAAATATATAGGCATCACAATTCTAAATAGACAACAGTTTGATCAATTTGATTGGGATTGATACAATATGCAATTAATCGTTTTTTTCCTGTTTTTGTATATGAATCATTAATTATTCAACATTTGATTACAAGAGGTATGCATTCTTTTGGGTACACAGGTTGAGTGAATGAATGATTTATTCAATATAAGGATGTTATTTTATGATAGAAATTTATTATGTATTTTGGTTATTACATGGAATGTGGCGAAAAAGTTAATTATATAACAAGTTGACAATGATCGTAAATTTGACCAAGTGGCTAATCATAACCTTTTGAGTTTATATTGGTATTCGTAAAATGGACTAAATAACCTTCTCCAATGACAGAATTTGAGTAGGATAATGGTTGTGCCACCTAGAAGTGAATAATATGATAGTTGTCAACCGCACAAAAGATAGAATGGAATTTTGTTATGCAGCTTACCAACTATGGGTTATTTACAGAGGGGCCTCCCAACAAGTATGTGCATTTTTTTAAAAAGGTTGTTGTCTAATATTATATTGGGTTTGAATATGTTGTGTCTGGAAAATAAATAGTTATTAGTTATACTAACTTAAGCAATCATAATGATTAGTGACGGCGGTGACTATATGATCGTATTCATGCAATTTTTATTATTATTGAGGGTACCGTCTTGGGATAAATGTCAATTAGTGATATAAAACTTTCAGGTCTAGGTGACCATTCCATCCGGAATTTGGTTAAAATGTATTATTGACCGGTATGTACAATTGCTATCACTTTTTAAAAACAGCTTTTCGGGCACGTTTGGTTAATGAAACTTTCATAAACATTTCCGGTTTGGTCAAAATGTATACCTAAAAATCTCAGGTTTATCCATTTTTCCAATCCACAAATCAAATATAAAATATGTACAAATATACAATCCAATTGGGCAATATTTGGGTAACTAAGCATGCCCTTAGTGGAGTCAAACTCGGGACATCATTGGAATTTACCGAGCTCGAGCACCTGATTTCTTAATACATAGTCTAATGTTTTGCACCTTTTTGGTGATTTTTTACAGACTTTGGACATATTAATTTGTGTATTGTTGAACCAGATCTATACCTCATAATTATTAATACTGCAACACTTCTTTTTAACAATACCTCATAATTATTAATACTGCAACACATTATCCTCTTATTTTACCTTTTTAGTATTTTCTCTTTCTTTCCTCTTTATTGGGACTCCTTTTATCATTAGGAATCCTTGAAACACGAAATTCCACAGAGGATCTCCTAATTACACCTTTTCCCACTTATTTCTAACATTTTAACATTATTTTCAATCTCTTTCTCATTAAAGAAATACTTAATTACACTTTTTCTTTTCTTATTGCTCTCTTTTTGGAACCTTGGACTCCTTGGTACCCAAGGAACCCAAGAGGCATGAAATCCTCTTTTGATTTGCCTTCTAGAGATTTCTACATATTTCTTTTCTTAAAAATTCAATTATCCTTTTACTAATTGAATTTCTTTGTTATTGGGCCCAATAGCCAATAAAGCCCAAAAAGCAACCAATCAAGGCTATTGTGAACGAAAGTCCATTTATTTGAACCAAATCATATCTTTATTTGTTCAATTATCTTTCATATGAGA
Source organism: Alisma plantago-aquatica (assembly GCA_963693085.1). Lineage (NCBI taxonomy): Eukaryota > Viridiplantae > Streptophyta > Magnoliopsida > Alismatales > Alismataceae > Alisma > Alisma plantago-aquatica. The sequence goes on along the minus strand of OY856412.1, from coordinate 1,269,479,575 downwards.
AATTACATTTCTCACCAACGAACCCAAAAATTGGGGTTATAACATATTGAAATTGGGGTAAGAAGGGTTCTGTGACATTGAAATTTTTGTAGAGTCAAATATGTCGATTAAGGAAAGTAAGATGAATTTCAGAAAGAATAACAACGTGTATGTAAAATTATCAATTAGTGCAATGATTATTTATAAGAAGAGTAGTGCATTGTTTGTAACTTTTTGTTCCATACATTGCTCCTTTTTTGTAGTTGAAGTTAGTAGACAAGGTGTCTCTACATTGGGCTTATGTAGCGAGATCAAATCAGTATAGAAGGCAAGAAATTTTTTGGGAGTAATCACCATGTTACAATACTATATGATATGACCGAGTCTAATAGGAAAATTATAAAAGTTGTCAAAAGTTTGACTACTCAAGGTGAGAAATATGGAAATTCATCATTTGGGTTTTGAAAAATCATACATACTTTTTTGGCAATCTTAATTCTTTTATATTATGCATCTATATTTTTTTGGGAAGTCATACATTTATATAATTTGCAATTTTTGACTTGTAATATCCTTTATTCTCTAAAAGTATATTCTTTATTCTCTCTTGTTTCACTTTTTATTTTTTAGCAATATTACGTTATTTATCTAGGTTAAGTTTCTCACTTTTATTGCAATCCTTGTTGTTTTCTTTTGATTGACTTGATGCATATTCCAATAAAGATGGCTCACATACATACTATATATTTTTATTTTTATAATTTGATTATAAATTATTTTTTGGTATCTTCTTGGAACGAATTGGTTGTTTATTTGCATCATACATTGAAGCATGGATCAATATGCTTCATGTTTGGACCATGATATTGAGAAAGATACATTCTTTTGCAGTTTAGAACAATATATTCCTCAATGTGATGAAAGTCTTATGAATAATTTTCTCATGACTTAAATAACATTAAACTGATACATGCTAGTATTGATCCGTAAATGGTTCCACCAGTTGAAGGAGAATTTGAGATAGATGAACCTAATGCTTGTAATTTTTTTTAGTAATTATGCTTAGATTTTGGGGTTCAACATTCACATAAATTCCACTAAGATAGTATTGATATTTTTATGGATAAAATATATTATTGTTCTTGTCAAGGTCTAGAGGATGAGATAAGAGGAATGATGATGTTAAAAATTCCCATCCTAAAAATAGATGTTGTTGCTTGGCTCATATCAAAAGTCAAAATAATAATGGGAAATACTCACTTGTCAAGTTTGTTTCAGAGCATTCTCATAATTTGGTTTGTTCTAGTAAAAGTTCTACAAAGCTAATTTTTTTACAACACTATTGAGGTGGATATAACATACCAGTCTGGCATAACTACTAAAGCAAGCAGGTCTCACTTGACAAAAGGAGTTGGTGGTAGAGAGAATCTTGGTTTCATTGCAGAAGATTACAAAAACTATATGTCTAGGCATGATATATGCTAATGATCACCGGAGATACTGGTGGTGTAGGAGTATTTGCAAAATAGTCTATTGAATGATCCCCAATTGTTATATGCTACATAAGTTGACATAGATGATCTTATAACTAACATTTTTTGGGTTGATGCTAGAATGAAATTGGACTATTCTTACCCTAAAGATGTTGTTTGTTTTGACACAATATACATAATAAATAGTTATCCCAATTGATATTTCTTATTGTTGATAATCACAAACATACTATTACATTTGGTATTTTTATATGATGAAACATCCAGCACTTTTATTTGTCTATTCAATATATTTATTGAAACCATGTCTGCAAAGAGACAAAAGACTATCCCGAGTGATCAAAGTTCATTCATGACAAAAGCCTTATCTTTGAAATGGATTGAAATATCTTTTTCTCTATGCATTTGGCATATGTATCAAAATGCATCTTAGCACCTTAGTGATGTACTTGGAAAGCTTCATGAATTTTCTAAATATTTTAACAGTTGCATTTAAGTGATAATTCTTGGATACAACAATGATGAAGAGGTGGAGTTCTTGGATTCTTGGAAATAAATGATTATAAAATATAAGGTAAGTGATAATTCTTGGTTAGAACAACAATTTGAATTTAATGGAAAATTGTCCTTAGTATATGGAAGAGAAACTATCGTGGGATGTCGAGTTTAGCACTTGATGTAGTGAAAGCATGAATAAACAAGTAAAGATATATATATATTGGTTATTGATACAACCTTTTGTAGCTTTTCCAGTATTTTAAATTGTTAGTCAATGATAGGAGATGTGAAGAGATGAAGGTAGATGATAAACCAGATGAAACTAGACCTTCCATATGGTATTCAGTTGATATATTAGTACATGTAAGTGAATCATATACTCCTGCTATTTTCAAATTATTTCTACGTGGATTATGGTTAACATGTGATTGTGAAAAACATTTTGTTATTGATGGACCGATTTGACTTCCTCCCCAATAAATCACATTTCCACATGGTTGAATTTAACTAACATGAGAAATATTATTTGAAGCTATGAAAAGATCACTTGGTGAAAACTTATTTTCACATGCATTGATTTTGATTATAATAATACGAAGAGGGTTTGTAATAAGTGTATATTGAGTATAAGGACAAAGAAAGTAAAATATACTTCAAATAAGGATATTGTCTTGCATCATTCACATTTGGATAAGAATTTGACTACACCACTAAGATACAAAGGATTATGTGAAATGTATATGTAAGTAACAACGTGAGCTTCATCAATGAAGAAACATATGAACTTACTTCAAGGTATCATGAAGATTTGTTAGATGTTATAAAAACTGAATTAAATATTTGTCTATTGATGATAATTGAAAAGAGAAAAATATAGACCACAGTATGAGTGTTGCAAAATGAACCAACAAAGTGTGCTTCATGGATTTAATTCTACCTCAAAGCATGCAAAAGGATTTAAATATAATTTGTGCAATCCAGATCATCTAAGAGGCTAATGGACACATTACACAAAGCTTGTAAGAAGAAAAGATTAGGAAACCCAAATCTGACACGAAAGCAAAGAGTAGTCAAGCTATTAGAAAATTTGTATATAACATAAGATCTAAAAGCTTGTTATTCTAGATCATGATGTTATTTCACATAAATTTGAACAAAGAAAGAAAGTGTAGTAGAATATACCCAACAACTTTCTCATGTGACAAAAATTGTGGTGATAATTCAAGTATTTTGTTACATTTGGTAGTTGTTATTAGAAGACCTTATGGGCAGTGGCGGATCCAGAAAACTATAATGGGGGGGGGGCTGAGACCAGGTAATGCTCTATTCTTTTTTGAGACAAAATTATGATCACTGAGAATTGAACTCAAGCCAACAAAAATGCATTAATGAAAGTCAACCAACTACACTACCAAGCGAGTATGTTAAGATGTAACGCATAAACATAATACTTATGCTCTAATGGAATAAAAAGGCAAATGAAAAAAGCAAAATGTAAGATTTTGAATATCAAGTTTTGAACCTAGGACCGCTAATACAAAGTGAGAAAGTCAAACCAAAACACCTAACAACATTTTATGTACATGCCACACGTAAACAATATAATACTCATGCAACCGAATAAACAAACTGAATGGGAAAATGGTATGATGGGTTTCTAACCCGGGGCAACTACTACAAAGTGAGAGAGACAAACCAGCCCAGCTAACAACAATTTCTATATCGGGTGTTGCACAAATTTTATTTATTGTCTTTTCTGTTCTCTACATTTACCTATATATAATTGATATATATATTTAGATTGGGGTGGGGGGGCTCAAGCCCCGACAGCCCCCTACCTACCGCCCTGCTTATGGGTTTACTTCTTTGGATGAAAATGTTGATTATATAATTCAAATGCATAATGATACACAAGATATTGGTGATATACATGGAGAGAATGTTTCTAAGGTATTGATCCTGATTTAAATATCTTTTATCAGTAAAATATTCCAACATAATGTTAGAATAACTATGACCTTTGAAATTACAAATTTTACACGTCCATTTTTAGAATTTACATCTATATATATTGGTTCGTATGGAGTTTTCATGTAACTTTTAATGAAGGTACTAGTATATATTTTTCAAAGGATTGTTGATTTACAATCGATTATACATATTTCTAATTCTTTATGATAATAGGTGGATTTGACTGAGCATGAATCAAATAAAATGGGAGAAGATCATATCATTGATCATCATATGTGATGTGCTAAATATATAGGCATCACAATTCTAAATAGACAACAGTTTGATCAATTTGATTGGGATTGATACAATATGCAATTAATCGTTCTTTTCCTATTTTTGTATATGAATCATTAATTATTCAACATTTGATTACAAGAGGTATGCATTTTTTTGGGTACACAGGTTGAGTGAATGAATGATTTATTCAATATAAGGATGTTATTTTATGACAGAAATTTATTATGTATTTTGGTTATTACATGGAATGTGGCGAAAAAGTTAATTATATAACAAGTTGACAATGATCGTAAATTTGACCAAGTGGCTAATCATAACCTTTTGAGTTTATATTGGTATTCGTAAAAAGGACCAAATAACCTTCTCCAAAGACATAATTTGAGTAGGATAATGGTTGTGACACCTAGAAGTGAATAATATGATAGTTGTCAACCGCACAAAAGATAGAATGGAATTTTGTTATGCAGCTTACCAACTATGGGTTATATATAGAGGGGCCTCCCAGCAAGTATGTGCATTTTTTTAAAAAGGTTGTTGTCTAATATTATATTGGGTTTGAATATGTTGTGTCTGGAAAATAAATAGTTATTAGTTATACTAACTTAAGCAATCATAATGATTAGTGACGGCGGTGACTATATGATCATTTTCATGCAATTTTTATTATTATTGAGGGTACCGTCTTGGGATAAATGTCAATTAGTGATATAAAACTTTCACGTCTAGGTGACCATTCCAGCCGGAATTTGGTTAAAATGTATTATTGACCGGTATGTACAATTGCTATCATTTTTGAAAAACAGCTTTTCGGGCACGTTTGGTTAATGAAACTTTCATAAACATTTCCGGTTTGGTTAAAATGTATACCTAAAAATCTCAGGTTTATCCATTTTTCCAATCCACAAATCAAATATAAAATATGTACAAATATACAATCCAATTGGGCAAGATTTGGGTAACTAAACATGCCCTTAGTGGAGTCAAACTCGGGACATCATTGGAATTTACCGAGCTCGAGCACCTGATTTCTTAATACATAGTCTAATGTTTTGCACCTTTTTGGTGATTTTTTACAGTCTCTGGACATATTAATTTGTGTATTGTTGAACCAGATCTATACTGTCACTAGTTGTAAGAAAACCATCCCGTTGTTCTTTAGGCCAAAATTTTCGGTGCTTATTTAAGTGGTCTAATTATATCTTATTTTGGCATAGATCAGGCGTGATCTTCAAAGCTTGTACACAAGTCGTTCATACACGAGCGTCAGTTACGTTCATACTATAACGGCTCTCCTAGAGACAAGCCTTTCGCTGGTCTCTCGTTTCCTGGTTGCCAAGTGGTAGGAAAGCAACCTCTCATGCTCCAATTGTAACCGGCCAGATTCGTACCGCACTACGACGATGACGTTACAGTCGTTGGGATATTGTCAGCGCACTTGTAGTCTCTGTCTATATGTCAGCCATAATGAACACTGGCAGGGTACATGCAATGTGCTCAACTAGCTGGCAACAGGGCGTAGCACATGGAGGCATAGGTGGACACGGGCCCCAATGTATATTGATTAAAGCAATTTTATTATTGTGTTTTGTGTCTTATCCATTCACCTGCAGCAATAAGGTGCCCATCCTTTAACTAAGTTCTGCCTCCGCCACTGGCAATGATGGCATCAGCGGCGGTGGCTGACGGCAGTGGTATGGGGCGGACTGTGCTGATAACAGGCGTCAGCCGCGGCTGTGGACGTGCCATGGCGATGGAGCTCGCGCGCCGTGGCCTCACCGTCGTTGGGTGCGCTCGGTCGGAGGAGAAGCTAGCGGCGCTGCGGGAGGAATGCCCGCGGCCCAACGGGCAGCCTCACCTCTTCTCTGTCCTCGACGTGGTAATCCGTAATCATCAATAATTCCTTTTCCCCATTTTTTTTTCAGCTAGCATGTGGGTTGTTCTTTCTGATCTGAGTCCTGGGTGATTTGCCTATAGACATCCGACGCCGGCGTTAAGGAGCTGGCGCGGCAGGTCATGGAGGCCGGCCTTGTGCCCGACATCGTTGGTACATACACTTTGAAACATTGCTCCAACAATGCTATTAGTAGAAAATAGTCCGAATGTATATTTTAGGCTAAAAAAGTTGATAACTCAAACTGGTATTATATAGTACTGTAGTATAAATAAAATAACACCTCGTCATGTGGTATCAGTCAACCAATTTGGTCATTGAACAAACAGAAAATCAGGGTAATAGGAATTTTTTTGCATACATTCACCACCAATCATGTACTGAGCGCTCGCTTGGTCAGTATACTTGAGTGTAGAGTAGTATTGTAAGAAGAATGAATTTGAAAGTACTTGCTACAACCAACATGTTTGGTTGGACGTAAAGGAACTGTTTTAATTTGTTTTTATAGCTAGTTAGAAAGTATTTACGAGTAGATGATAGACCGTAAAGTTGGGGGTTCCGGGAATAGAATATCACAGCAATCATTTCTTTTTGGAGTAAACGCCACCGTTATATTTAGCTAGGCCGAACGACATTCGCAAATTTGATAGACAAATAATTGCATATATTTAGAAGGAGGAGATACAATCACACTATCACGAGAATAGATACAGATTAAACTGTTTAGTATGGACATTTCCCCAACGTTCTTAACAAAGAATCTTTTAATGAGAATACATCAGAAACTTTTAATGAGGATACAATAGCAATATTGTTTAATGAGGATACATCAACAATGTTGGGTGTCTTATGCTCGAACCATCTATCAAATGGCGACTTCACAATGCAATCAATGCAACAACATATATACTTAAAGCTAGTTTGGTTGGAAGTAAACTAACCTATACTGGTAATCAGAAAACAAGACATCCAAACAAAGGAAATCAAACTACATGACATTCGTTTGATTTACGGTAGAAAAAACTGAATGTTTTGGGTTGTTTTTGTTGGTATGCAATAGATGTAGACGAGGAGCTTGTTGAGATTAGGAATATAATCCATCCCATGTCCTTGTGAGATTTGAACTTGGGAAAGGGTTGGTTTGTGCTACCAATCCTAATAAGAGTCAAATCCAAGAAGGAAAGATGATGGTTCCCTATGTGCATCATAGAGTTGGATTAGAAGTGAGTCTAGGATTTGGACAAGGATTCCTAGTTGCAACAACATGCAACTGTTTTAATTTGTTTTTATAGCTAGTTAGAAAGTATTTACGACTAGATGATAGACCGTAAAGTTGGGGGGTCCGGGAATAGAATATCACAACAATCGTTTCTTTTTGGAGTAAACGCCACCGTTATATTTAGCTAGGCCGAACGACATTCGCAAATTTGATAGACAAATAATTGCATATATTTAGAAGGAGATACAATCACACTATCACGAGAATAGATACAGATTAAACTGTTTAGTATGGACATTTCTCCAACGTTCTTAACAAAGAATCTTTTAATGAGAATACATCAGAAACTTTTAATGAGGATACAATAGCAATATTGTTTAATGAGGATACATCAACAATGTTGGGTGTCTTATGCTCGAACCATCTATCAAATGGCGACTTCACAATGCAATCAATGCAACAACATATATACTTAAAGCTAGTTTGGTTGGAAGTAAACTAACCTATACTGATAATCAGAAAACAAGACATCCAAACAAAGGAAATCAAACTACATGACATTCGTTTGATTTACGGTAGAAAAAACTGAATGTTTTGGGTTGTTTTTGTTGGTATGCAATAGATGTAGACGAGGAGCTTGTTGAGATTAGGAATATAATCCATCCCATGTCCTTGTGAGATTTTAACTTGGGAAAGGGTTGGTTTGTGCTACCAATCCTAATAAGAGTCAAATCCAAGAAGGAAAGATGATGGTTCCCTATGTGCATCATAGAGTTGGATTAGAAGTGAGTCTAGGATTTGGACAAGGATTCCTAGTTGCAACAACATGCATGGAGGCCTATAAATAGAGGTCCTGGGGGAGGTCATTGAGATCATCCCACCATCCACTGGTTGAGGTGTGATCCCTCCAGTTGCTTGTTGGTGCCTTCTGTGGTAGAGGGTGTCAGAGAGCAAGAACAACTGGAGGAGCTCTCTTGGTAAATAAGAGAGGGTCAATGACTTTGCCTTGAAGTGAAGTAGCGGCTGACAGTTGGTAACACATAGGGTGTACTAACTAAGCAACTCTTTTTGTTGATAAGAGAGGGCCAACGACTTTGCCTTGAAGCAAATCAGCGGTTGGCGGTTATAGACGCAGTGTTGCCATAACGCAACTGTCTGGCCCAATCAGCGGTCACAGTGGCATCAAGCAGTCCTCAACAACGACAACGACCTCGTGAGGAGATCAAGTTAAGAGGGATGCTTTATACACACTGGGAGTGATTCTCTTCTTCCTTATCTTTGTTCTCGTGTGGGGAGGGCTACCTGGATTTAGAAGGTAATTAAATCCAGGAAGTGTGAGTTGTAATCTTAATTACATAGTGCTTGTTGACCGACATTGCTCTGTGGTTTTTCTCTCCTTATCTTGGGGGAGAGTTTTCCATGTTAAATCTGGTGTTTCTTCTTTGGGTTTATACGCTTGTTGGTAACGCTTCTGTTACAACTTTTTGTCACGTCCGGGACTGTATTGGTACAACATCCCCAACAAGTGGTATTAGAGATTTGGCTGTAGATACAAGTTCAGATGGGGAAGGATGAAGATGCGACGATGATAAAGTTGACAAGCTCGAATTGGCAGCTTTGGAAACCCAAGATGGAAGACAATCTCTATTGCAAAGATTTGTATGATCCAATAGAGGGACAAAAGCCAGAGACTACATTTGATGCATATTGGAAGAAGCTAAATAGGAAAATCGTCAAAACAGTGCAGAAGTGGCTCGAAACCTCCGTGTTCCATCACATCTCAGAAGAGACCAATGCCAAAGATCTGTGGGAAAAGCTAAAGAAGTTATATGAGCTGAAGACTGCCACAAATAAAGCTTTCTTGATCCGAAATTTGGTGAACCTCAAGTACCAGGATGGTACAAGTATCTACGAGCATATGAACGAATTCCAAAGCCTTGTAAATCAACTGGGGTCCATGAAGATGGTTCTTGATATTGAACTCCAGGCTCTACATCTTCTAGGATCGCTACCGGACAGCTGGGAGACACTCGTAGTGACAGTCAACAATTCTGCACAGGAAGGCAAGTTGACACTTGAGCAGGTGAAGAGTAGTATGTTGAATGAAGAGACTCGACGACGAGCCTCAGGTGACAGCGGATCAGAGTTATACTTTACAGAGGGTAGGAGAGATGACAGAGTGAGAGACCGTGGCAGATCTCAGAGTCATGGTGAATCCCAGGACCACGAGAAGTCTCGTGGTAGATCCAAGTCGAAGAGTAGTAGAGGGTGCTTTCATTGTGGCAAGACAGGTCATTTCAAAAGGGATTGCAAGGTTTGGAAAAAGAAACACGGGTCTGAAGCCAAAGACAAGCAAGATGATGACAAGAACACACCGCAGCGACAATATCAGATGACAGGAACGATGAGGATGATGTGGTCTTAACAGTCCAGGATTAGTGTTTGCATATTGATGAGGACGATTCAAAGTGGGTTGTGGATACTAAAGCTTCTTTCCATGCTTTACTATGTGAGGAGTTCTTTACTTCATACTGGAAGGGGGACTTTGGCAGAGTGAACATGGGAAATTCCAGCTTCTCTAGAATTATCGGGATTGGAGACATATGTGTTCAGACAAGTGTTGATTGCATGCTCACACTGAAGGATGTTCGTCATGTTCCAAATATGTGGCTGAGTTTGATTTCTGATTCTTTCTTTGATAGGGAAGGTTGTCATCTTGATTTTGGTGGTGGCAAATGCAAGATCACCAAGAGGGCTTTAGTTGTTGTACGGGGAAAACTGTCTCGCACATTGTACAAGACCAAGCTTAAAGTGCTCAGAGATGGCATTATACATGCAGTTCAGGATAACCACATAGATCTATGGCACTTACGGTTAGGACGCATGAGTGTGAAGGGATTGAATCTTCTATCCAAGAAGAGGTTGATTCCTTGTGGCAAGGAAAGTGGTCTCAGTTTATGTGACGCATGTCAGACAAGAAAACATGGCGAGTTTCTTTCAAGACAAGGTCTGCGGTGAAGTCAAAGCTTCTACAGTTGGTTCATTCGGATGTCTGCAGTCTGTTTGAGGTGGCTTCACTGGGTGGCAATAAGTATTTTGTCACATTCATTAATGATGCATCTAGGAAGGTGTGGGTCTACTTACTTAAGACCAAGGATTAGGTTTTTCAATGCCTCCAGAAGTTCCATGCCATGGTAGAGTGGGAATCCAGTGAAAAGTTAAAGTTTTACCGAACATACAATGGAGGAGAGTACAACTCTAGTGAGTTCCAGGCATACTGCACACAACGTGGCATACGACATGAGAGGACAGAGCCCGACACACCACAACACAATGGTACAACTAAAAGGATGAACCGTACTATTGTGGTGAAAGTCAGATGCATGTTGAAGACTACACAGTTGTCAAAGACATTCTGGGGTGAGACAGTGAGCAGTGTTCTGAAAAGCGGTAATCGGTGTACGGGCGGACATGGTACCGAATAGAGTATATACGGTATGCGGGAGTATATGCGGGAGTATATGCGGTTTTGGATTTTTTTATAAATTTATTATATATTTACATAAATTTATATATTGACCATATATAATTCGATATATAAAGGGAACAATCATAAATGGGGATATAACAAAAAATGAAATTGACCCAAGACTCTCCATGATTGCTCTGGAGACAATAAACAAAAGAAATCAAACAAACAAACCAATTCAAATCATGCAAATAGCCAATAAACAACCAACCAAATATTATACGAACAACAATAAAGAGAACTGGAACTACATAACATACGAGCATGCTATTATATAATAGCAAATCAGCAATTAGGCTTATTTGGTTGTATAAGAAACATGACGCCCTGTTTGGTTGTATAAGAAAAATGGAAGAGGAGGAGAGCATTACTGACGTAGGAATGTTCAGTGCATGAGAAGTGACAAATCAGAAATTTGACAGAAAACCTTCAATTCAATGATAGGATCATCAAGAAGAGGACTTGCATCAATGGTTCACAACATGTAGAAATGTTCAATTGGCTGAAGTTTATGCCATATGCATCATCTATCATGATTCATAATGGCAATAGTATGGTTTCTAAACAGATACAAAAATAGAATCATGTATGTGTGTATAGTAGTTTTCCCCACTAACTATTTGATATCTAAGATGTTATTATTGAGACCATGCATTGATGTGCCATGTGCTTCACGTTATATTTCAGTTTGATAATATAACTAGATCATTGTAAATGGATGGAATCACCAATCTATAGGAACTGTTTCAAGCACAAGTACAATGCATAACAGAACTTTTGGATAAATAGTTGGTGTACGGATACAAATTAGCTTGTCATTAGTCTATCAAGAAATAATTTACTTTGGTTAATGACAAGAATATAGATTAAACTTCTCATGTTCCATCAACACAGTAATGACTAATGAGTATAAATTCCTCAGAATCAGACTATTCCAGGTGAACTTTGGCCAATTCATACATTGGTCTTTCATCCTACACGTATTCCATGTTCCAACAATCCTTGAGAGACAAAGGTGTATGATATGCATCATGTCACTGTCAGTGTGAAGTCGCGCCAGGTTCTTGGAGATATGACGGATGATGAGTTCTTTGACATGTGCAATGAGAATGATACGGAGAGTGAAGGATGCGAGGATGTCCAGACGGAGGATGAGAAGAAACACCTGGAAGCTGCGTTAAATATTGGTACGTCTGAGGTTACAGAAGATGGGAGGAACGAATTTGCTGGGCCTTTCCATAGTTGTTATGAACAATGGGATATTATCCTCGAGGATGTTGGTGTTTGCAGCAACGGTGATGCCAAGTTAAATAAGAAAGGATTGTTTACTTGGGGGAAGAGAGGCAATAATCAGAAGCAGCAAGAAGGTTTAAAGAAGAACATCACTGCTCCGAGAGGCTCTCTTTGTGGGGATGAGAAGACGATTGGCCTTATTGATGACTCTGATCCAAGGCTCCCAGCCAGGCCAGCGAGGCATTCCGTTGAGGGTGTGATTAGAACAGACAAAAGAAGGGGCAAGATACAGGGTGTGATTAGAACGTCTAGAAGATTTTTAAGAATCATAAGCAACAGGGTGTGTGGAAGCTCCTTGGCCAACAGAGGGGAAACGTCTACTGAAGTACTGATTAACCCCAAAATAGAACAACTACTTACCTGTGAGTTCAATTAGGGTTTCTAACCTAATTTTAATGCACTTTTCATCAACTCAACATACTTTTGCCATTAGCAACGAAATCAGGTTCTCAAACTATTTTTATTATGTTCCTCATATTTTTCTAAGAAACTTTCATATATTAACTTTATTCATTAGATCTTCCTAGCATTAGTTATGATTTTTGCAAAGTAAATCATTTTCTTGAATTATTTGCTATTTTTAGAAAAAACATCAGCCGCTTGATCCGTGGTCCACTGGACCACGCGGGATCCAACGGCCCACGATCCGTGCGCTTATCTTGCGATGAAATTCAAGGATTGGGTGAGAATGCCCTTACCTGGCTAACACAAGTGTGAGGGCAAAGGGGTCTTTTACCCCCTATCTTCTTCAACCTCAGGTTGGATTCGCAAGTAGCCTAGCCGAGTCAACTCAGGGGTTGACTATGGTCGTTCGTGCATCTGCTATCAAGATGATTGGTCCAGAAGCTTCGTCCGAGCCCCCCGAACCTGCCCGAGTCTTCAATTGGTGACAGGCATTGTTCCTTCACCGCCAACAAGCCTTCGACTCTCCGGCGAGGTTGATAGGTCGCAGAGGGGGGAGGTCAGGGTCGATTGTTCAATTGAACTTGCCAAAAGGTTTGTCATCACTCTCCAAAGGTGTAAGGGTAGGTTTTAGGTGTGCGGGTACCCTCGAGCACCCTCCCCTATATATAGGGTTAACTACGAGAGTCTGGCAGGTTGGGGACTTTTTCCCTCGTCGATAAAACACCTAGATGTCAGGTCGACAAACTTCAGAAAGAACTCCTGAAGGTGATATACTCGTCTACACCTCGGTTTATTGCATCAAACATGAGAAATTAGGATGTCTTTCCCCTCTCCCTTTCCTTTTGTAACTCAGGCTAGATGATGCACAACCATTGTTGGATATGTGGTCCCCTGGACCACGCGGGGATCTGATGGTTGTCATCGCTCCCCGATTTCCTTTTTCATATAAAACAGGGAAATAGGGTAATAGTTAATTTAATTCGAAGGAAATTTGTGAAATTCATATCTCTCTCCTTATTTAATACTTTTCACTCAAAATTTAGGAAAAACTCTGTCTTGACATTATCTACTCATATATTAAATTTGAAACCCAAATTCCAAAGGAAGAGGGTATTTCCTTCATAAGCAAGTTATTCTTTAATAAAACCAATTTAATTGGTATTTCCTCTTTCTTAATCTTTTATTTTCTTGGTTTTGATTCCTTTTTCCCACTAAAAATCATGTGAGAATGAAATCTTATCCAAGATGGATCTAGTATCCATATATCCACTTATTTCATGTAATTTCATTGTTATCTCATATTTCCTTCTTAATAAAGCTATATTTAATTGATCTTTTCTCTTTCTTGTTGCATTATCTTTGCAACTTCAACTCCTTGGAACCCAAGGAACCCCAAAGGTACAAAATCTACCATTGGAGGATATCACCTAGCCTTCTAGAGGTTTCTACCTTTTTCTCTTCTCCCTTTCTTAATATATATTCTTTTATTAACTGGATTTCTTTTTTTTCTCTTTTAGTTTCTTTTTCTTATTATTGGGCCCAATATCCAATAAGGCCCACAAAGCAACTAACAAGGCTATTGTAAAAGAAATTCATTCATTCAAATCAAATCACACCATTATTTCTTCATATATCTATATTAAGAGAAATTGCATTTCTCACCAAAAGAACTCAAAATTGGGGTTGTAACAGGGGTGCCATATATCTTTCTTATCTATGGAGATCAACATTTTGGGTATAGGTTATGTGATCCTGTGAAAAAGACCATGACCAAACACAGAGATGTGACTTTCTATGAGAGTCAGACAGTGACATAGCCTGAGATTGATGATGCAGAGGATGCATGATCAGGTGATAGTTATTCGGATGATGAGTATGAGGATGCTTCGGCTTCTTCACAGGTGCAGTCTTCCGATGACGAAGAAGAGCAGCATAATCACCCTGAGTAGCAGAGTGATAACACATTGAGTGGTCTAGTTCCATATGCATAAATGAGTGATTCAACTTCATAGGCAGAGACTTCTAGGTAGGGGGAGCAGGATCAGGATCAGACAGTGTCCTCAGAGCAGCAGTTGAGGAGGTCTGACAGAGTTCGTCATCCTTCATCTAGATATCTGGTATCTTAGTATATCTTGCTCACTGATCAGGGGGAGCCAAAGACTTTTCACGAGGCACAAATTCATATAGACAGAGTACAGTGGCATCGAGCGATGCAGGAGGAGATGAATTCTTTGCAGAAAAATGACACCTATGAGATTGTGGCACTTCCTAAGGGTTGGAGACCACTAAAGAATAAGTGGTTCCACATAGGCCTGTAAATGGGTACGGATAGACCCGCGGACCCGCAAATCCGAACCCTTAAAAAACTCATCACGGGTCTAATTTTTTATACCTGCATATCCTTGGACCCGCATATAAGCGGGTCCAACAATGGGTATGCTTGGACCCAGACCCGTGTACCCGCTATACATAAGTAACTACTAAAATAATATGTTATATATATCTTACTTTACTAGTCTAATTAATATAATTATTGTGATTATATCCTACTCTAAGGTTGAGACTAGTCATATAACTAAGAATTAACTATTCTAGTTACAATAACGAACATCATATGTAAACTTAAATCAAAATGTCTACTAATCTACATTACTTTCTACATAAATTAAATGTTATGATCATGACTACAAATATGTAAACAATTACTCAATTAATTTTTTTGTATAGAATATAGCATTGTCTAATATAACTATTACATGTTAATATACTATATGATAACAATATCTTGTTGTGTTAAATATATATAACATAGTCATTTCTCTTACATAAACAATATGATATTTTATAGAACTGCTTACCCGCACACCCGCACCGCATACCCGCTATTATTGCGGGTACGGGTATGGTGCGGGTCCAGGTTTTGTATTATGTGGGTCTAGAACCAGAACCGGACCCGCCAAATTATATGGGTATGGGTATGGGTATGGCCAGACCCGCACCGTACCCGTACCGTTTACACCCCTAGTTCCACATGATGAAGAGATATGTACAGCACGATGACTCCCAGTTAGAGAAGGTCGCTCCAAAGACGTCTTCGAGACAGCACACTTGTGAAGAAGAAGGGAAATACATTGGACATGTAGTTGCTACACCTAGACTAGAGAATCTTGATGTCGAGTTACATCGATATGGGAAGCATCATCAAAGAGTTCTTAAACCTTGGTACAGAAGGTCAGAAACATGGTTTTTATCCAGGAGGACTCAACTGACTATTCAGGGGGAGCCAGTAAAGTTCCAAGTGTGGGCATGGAGAGAGAAACAACACTACCAGGATACTTCTTCTGAGTTGTTTGGAAATAAAGTGAAGTCATGATTGGACTTCAAGAATATGAATGAGAATGACAATATGTTGAAATGTTCGAGGAGAGTGGATCTGTCGCAGGTGGTAATGAGGTCCATAAGCTACTCCAGATGATTGTTGAAGACCACGTCTCCCTCATGGGCTAGAGGGGGATATTGTTGGGATTAGGAATATAATCTAGCCCATGTCCTTGTGGGATTTGGACTTGGGAGAGGGTTGGTTTGTGCTACCAATCCTAATAAGAGTCAAATCCAAGAAGGAAAGAAGATTGTTCCTTGTGTACATCATGGAGTTGGATTAGGAGTGGGTCTAGGATTTGGACAAGGATTCCTAGTTGCAACCACATGCATGGAGGCCTATAAATAGAGGCCCTGGGGGAGGTCATTGAGATCATCCCACCATCCACCGTTTAAGGTGTGATCCCTCCAGTTGCTTATTGGTGTATTTTGTGATAGAGGGTGCCAGAGAACAAAAATAATTGGAGGAGGTCTCTTGGTAAATAAGAGAGAGTCAGCGACTTCGTCTTGAAGCGAAGTAGCGGCTGACAGTTGGTGACACATATGGTGTACTAACTGAGTAGCTATCTTAGTTGATAAGAGAGGACTAGTGACTTTGCATTGAAGCGAAGTAGCGGTTGGCGGTTACAGACGCAGTGTTACCATAGGACAACTGTCCGACCCAATAAACGGTCACAGTGGCATCAAACAGTCCCAACAACGACAATGGCCTCGTGAGGAGATCAAGCAAAGAGGGAGGCTTTGTACACACTGGGTGAGATTCTCTTCTTCATCATCTTTGTTCTCGTGTGGGGAGGGCTACCTGGATTTAGAAGGTAATTAAATCCAGGCAGTGTGAGTTGTAATCTTAATTACATAGTGCTTGTTGGCTGGTATTGCCCCGTGATTTTTCTCTCATTGTCTTGGGGGCGAGTTTTCTACGTTAAATCTAGTGTTTCTTCTTTAGGTTTATGCACTTGTTGGTAACGCTTCTGTTACAACTTTTCATCATGTCGGGGGCTGTATTGGTACAACATCTCCAACAGAGCTGTATACATCCTCGTCTCATCATTTACTTGTCATGTGTGTGTTTCCAAGCACCCTCGCATAGTGGCGGAGTTAAAACTCTTGAGTGGGTGAGGCACACAATAAGATCATATATATTATAGATCCCAATCAATGTTGTTATTCTAAAATCATTGCATACTAACTTCTAAGTCATTATATTGGGGGATACCGCAATCCATATTGATCATCAACGAGTCATTCAAATATTTTCATCTGTGATATTCTGTAGAAGATGATTTAGAATTTTTATCAAAAAATTACTCCTTCCATGAGTGTAGTCTAAACAACAAACTAAACTGAAATATTTGTTTCAGTTCATCAACATGAATTATATTGTGGGAAAGATCCTATTTAAAAGTTTGATTTAAGTTAAGCCAATTAGCTAATCAAGCATTATCAAGTGAAATAAATTGAAACAAAGTACAATAGAAGAATTTTCTTTATATAAAACATGGGCGACAATGCCTCGTGCTCCTAAAGAGAGCGATATTTTATTAAACAACTAAATGCAACACTACTAAAATTAGCTAGTGTGCAAGTATAAAATTCTCACCTTTTTATTCTTCATCTTCAATCATACTTGAATTGCTAGTTCTTCAAGTAAACCGAATAAACCTTATCGAATAAACTGTATCGGCAAATGAATTGCTTATTAAAAGCTAGGAAGTGTTATAGAAAATAAAGCAGACTAGATGACATGATCCCGTCTAAAGTGGAACTTACAAAAACATCTATAAAACCAAAACAATCACCATGATACGTATTCCATTATATGATCCTTTCTAGCAAGTAAAATGCATACCAACAAACAAAATTCACTGTAGAGCGAAATTATGTAAGGCTAAGGTGCTCTGCTAAAGTATACGGAACACCATTATGTAATAGCAGATTTGAGCGTGGAGATAGTCCAGAATTACCGTTGTGAAAATGTTATTCCAGACTGTTACAGTTAATCGTTGTCATTGAAGCCCCCTTTTGCTTTTTTTAAGGGTGGGGTTTTGTTGTGAATCCAAGGCTAAGATGCTTTTCATCAGTATACGGAACAACATTATATAACAACAGATTTGAGTGTGGAGCACAACTGGATCAATTCAAATAAAAAAAAAATAATGACGGTCCAATTAAAATTGAGAGATAGTGATAGATAACCACCGAATATCCTTATCGTCTACTAACAGCTTCGTAGTTCATCGTGCCTGTTGCCATATAACTAGCGTTGCGGAAATGTGCTCGGCCACCGGCCGTCGTATGTTTCTTAATTATCGTCTTATTGTTCTGTCCTTGGGAAAAAATTCACAAAAAATAAGGTAAGGCACGTGCCTCAATGTGCTTGGTTGTGGCTTCGTCACTGCCCTCGCACTAGTCTACGTAGACTCTGTTCGCGAATACAATTGACTAAATTCTGAGTTGCCAGTAGTTGGCTGGCTCACCACGAAGATTTGACTTGGTGGTAGAGTTGAAATGGGTGATCGCAACGGTCAATTATGAGAACCGAACTACAAATTAAAGTGAGTGTCTATAAACCTAACAGCTCTTGGGCAGTCACATCCAACTAGATCTAGATCCGGACATGCAAGAGAAAGCCAAGCAACCCAACGACATGTGAAGCCTTGCCACGGTTGATGTGAAAAGATACTTGTAAGGATTAGGGAGGAGGCCGGGAAAGTAGCCATTACCTCAAGCCACATGACGTGTTCACAATAACCCTAGAGGTGACTGAATGTCTTCAGAGCCTAACTCCATAACACTCTTATGAAATGTTGATAATTGTTATGAATTCCTAGGACGATAATACTTTGATAGGAAATTTTTAACAAGACAAGAAGTGGTTATGCATTTGAAAACATTTAGTTCCCTTTTTCTGCAACAATGAAATGGGTTCACTTATACTTCACCACATCTTAATTTTTTTTCTTCCAAAACAAGATGTTTGGAAGAATTAAATTGGTATTTCATTCAATATAAAATTTCCTAGTTAATTTTTTGTACCTTCATGATATTTTCATGATAGAATAACCATGATATGATAGAAGGATCTTATCTTTTATAAGAAAATTTTCAAATCAATTTGACAAGGAAGTTTGAAATCGTTCTATTTATCACTAAAATAAAATTATTTTTGTAAACTAAGCATATGCTATGTTGGATATAATATCATAATATGGTAGATAACATGCACTAGCTACATTTTTTTAATGAGAGAAATAATAGAAACATTCATGGAAGTATTTAAAATAACAAGATAAATTAGTACAAAGTCTCCCCCCATGCAAACACTAACTATCAATCTTAGAAACTGTCAAGGCAATACATGCATCACCAAGAATTCATTTCACTTAGTAGTGGGTTCTTCTTTCAGTCTTGGTTTGTCCACTCTAGGGTCTCTAGTGGTTTGGTTGTATCTATTCTTGTGTTTTTTACTCCTTGTGTAGGTGTTATGGATGAAGAAATGGGTAACTAGTGTGTTACGATCTTTTTAGTCAATAAGGAACATGAAGAAATCATATGTTTAAAAAAAGAAAGGATTCAACTAACCAGTATCATTTGGAAGTCACACTCATAGAAAGTCTGGCCTCACAAAGAATCTACAACTTCATGGTGTTGTGCATGACCCTAAATCAGGTGTGAGCGTTACCATGGGGTCATGTTTAGTTAGTTGCAAAATCACTCATTTGTGGTATAATTCACATATTTGGCAGACAAATAGAAGGTATAGGAGGGAGAATGATGGCTCCTAGAATGGAAATTTTGATCATGTTGTAGGAGTTTGATATGAAGGAAAAAAACTTTTAATAAACTTAAAGACAACTGTACTTTTTTGCAATATATGTTGTTAGAAAATATGATATTGATACGATAGATGAACAAAAAATTTACTGCCATATTTTTCTTAGACAATAGACTGCATCAACAACTATGTAATAGGAAGGAGGGTTGAAAGATTTATACATGCATCTGAAGCAAGTCCAACGACTATCCCTTGCTACAGTGTGCACCTTTCTTCAAGCTGCACCTGGATGACATCAGCATCGGCCTCCTGGTTGATCATTACAGATGAAGGTTGACTTCATCCTCCTAGAGGGTGGAAACAACCTCCTCACCTCTGTAGTAGTCTACATGGACAACTGGAAACTCTTCCATTCTAGATGAACGAACAAGAAAAAGTTCTTCCTTCTAGTCAACGTGCTAGCGTCGACTTGTCCTCTTAATTATACCTCCCTTGTTGTTCCTCCATTTTATGGGTAGAAGTTACTTGGGTTCTTACTTTACCACAATTGTGAGAAGACAACAATTGTTAGAGCTTATTGTTGTATCTCTAGAAAGCCTCAACTACCCCTCTATTTATAGAAGGGTTAGGGTCGAGAGTTCTAGTCTGAGAGGGAGTAAAAAATATGGAATTTTATGAATTTTCTAGAACTTGCAAACGTTAAACCAGTCAGTTCACTACTGAACCAGTCGGTTCACATGTGAGTCGATTGGTTCAACTCTTGAACTGGCCATTTTACAATGTTTCCTATTAACAATAGTATTGTCAATTAATATTGGATCAGTTTATAGATGACGTCATCATAAATTCTCAATCCTATTGAATTGATTAATAAAATGGTCGTTTCACAATCTAAATTGATTGGTTCACTTGCTGAACTGGTGATTTCAGAGTTCTAACTACCAATACTAATTGAACCGGTTGGTTCAAAGTCTAGTTAGTCAACTTACAAGCATTATTATTTAAATTGAATACCTAACACTTTTGTAATCAAGTTAAACATATATCATGAACAAACTCCTATTTCAGCAGTATCCTATGTGTGTGACCATATATGTTCCATGTTACATTGGCAGTGAATGTCCATAACTAATCTATGACATCACAAGCAATGAGTGGTATCTAGAAAAACATCATTCCTACCCAAGTAATCAGAATGTTGGAAAACAAATTCAATTTGGGTTCCTTAGCAATGGAGCCACCTTTGTATGTGTTGGAAGGTTGATGCGATATGGGTTTCTTAACTTATGAAATAGATCCATTGTTGTTACAATATAGCCGACTTGCATCGTTGATGCTTAGAATCACCCCATGTTATGAAATGAACTTCTTGGTTTAAACTGTCTCCTTTATTGCATTGGATGCAACAAAATACTCTACCTGTAAGGAGTGGGATCACAGAGAGGAACCACTCCCTACTAAAATAAAAAAGGCAACATCCCAAGCCAAACACCAACATAAAAATTTTCTTGAAAGGGATGAAACCAATTTATTCAACATGAATGTATCATAACACCAAAGTTTAGCAGTTGAATAAAAATATTGACTATATTCAATTTAGCATAAGATTACAAAAGTACCTCAACATCATCTCCCATAAGGGTTTACATAAAGGGTACATAATAAGGATCTAGTAGAGGGAAATATAAACCTTAACAACTTTGTCTTCAAGCTTTATAAAGCTAGTACCACCTATCCCATTTTTGAATATTTAATCTCACTAGTAACTGTATAATGTATGTTTAGTTTTGAAGAAAATTTCAGCAGCATTTCCCCTAAGTTCTCCAAGTACACCGATGTAAATGGCAAATAACCACTCACATATGTACCCAGAGAACAAATGGAGAAATCCTACTGAAATAATCTACAAAACTAAACATACATTATACAGGTACATCCTAAGTGAGATTAAAATATCCAAAAATAGTCCCAAACCGTGGACTATCCAAAGTTTACTCCTAATGAGTAAATTTTGAACAGGTTTCTAAGTTAATATATAAATGCATTATTTTCACATATTTATATATTAAGTTAAACACCATGCATCAACCCTAAAGTGTCAATCTAGGAGTACACATGTCTAATCTAGTATTAATTTCTAAAATTTATATTATGATTACATATGAAAAAACACATGCATGTTTTTATTATTGGGTTATAAAATCATATAAAATGGAAAATACTTGTACAAATTAGCAAAGTAAGGCCGTTTCCAACAGTCCAAAGATTGAAATCATTATAATATTCAGAACTATTTTTGAACATTACAGAAAATATGATTAAAACATTTATAGCTCCAACATAAATAAGTTCCAGGTCCATCTTGGTCGACAATTAGTCGACCGAGAGCCCACCTGCGCGCAGCGTCCAGGTCCACTCTCGGTCGACAAATTGTCGACCGAGAGTGGACCTGGACGCTGCGCGTAGGTGGGCCCTCCGTCGACTAATTGTCGACCGAGATGGACCTAGAAGCAGCAACGGCGGCGAGCGGGAATGAAGGGGAACAAGGAACGAAGGAGGCTCGAACTTACTTGGAAATGGCAGCGAGCTTCGTGGAGGAAGAGAAGAACTTCACGGAGAGGTGGCGACCTTTGTGGAAGAGTGGAAGGAGGCGACGATGAGCTTACGACATCAAAAAGTTTTACGGCAAAGAAGAGCTTCACGGAAAAGACGGGCTTCGTGGAAGAAGAAGGGAAGGCGGCGATGAAGAGCTTCACGATCCTCTTCGCGGCGACGACAAGCTTCACGATGCTCTTCGCGGTGGCGTCGAGAGGCGGCAACGGCGTCGAGAGGCGGCAAAGAAGAGCTTCGCGGCAACGGCGAAAAAGGGGTTTCGCGGCGCCGCGGGAGAGAGTTTCGAAAAGAGAAAAAGGGTTTCACGGGAGGAAGAAAGACTAAAATTTCAGCTTTTTGCACGGAGCGAAATTTTGTAGCGTCGGTTAATAAACAAAATCCGACTCTACAGATAAACGGTGCCCGTGTCGGGTAGTTTAAGCAAACTCGGTCGACGAATTTGTCGACCGAAAGGACCTCTGGGGTCGGTTAATAGGTAAACCCGACGCTACAAGTGCTAATACAAAAGAAATCTGACACGTTTCGATCGACGATTTTTCGACCGAGAAGGAGCAAGATTTCTTCGTATTAGCACCTCTAGGGTCGGTTTTTTAGTATAACCGACCCTAGAGGTGCTTATACATGTGTGAATAACTAAACTGGATATTGTCGGTCGACAATATTGTCGATCGAGAACACCTATAGGGTTGGTTATTAGAAAACCGACCCTAGAGGTGCTTTTAAGAAAGAATTCTGGCTTCATTCGATCGACAAATTCGTCGACCGAATGTGTCAGTTGACAAATTTGTCGACCGAATGAAGCCAGATTTCTTTCTTAAAAGCACTTGTAGGGTCGGTTTTTCTAATAACTGACCCTATTATACATTCGCGATCGACAAATTCGTCGACCGAGGAGCTCTAAAGTGCTTCCACAACACTAATAATGATGTTATGTGAAACTTTAATATATGGTGATGTCGTATGAACCCTAATATGGGATAAGTTATGTGAAACCCTTATATGGAATGATGTTTTGTGAAACTCTAATATGGAAAAGTTATGTGAAACCTTAATATAGGGTGGTTTTGTGTAAAAACCCTAATATGGGATAATGTTATGTGAAATTTTAATATGGGATGATGATATGTGAACCCTAATTGATAAAGATGGGAAACTCTAACCCTAATGAGGGAATAGAGATGTTATTTTTGTATTGCATGATGTTGATATGAAATTGATATGGTTGATATGAAATCGAGATGATTGTGTAACAAATATCCTGAATACCTTGGTCAGATGACCTGAAGGTAATAGTTACCTGATAAGTGATAACCATGTTTAGTGATGAACTAAGGGTTTGAATACCCAGAATCAGCAAATGTGATGAAGGTGGCATTGAGGGATGTGAATTTCAACAATGAGACAAAAGATTGAGATCCCAATGCTTTATAACGTTTTGAAAAGTACTAAACTCTATTCAAAAATTCAATCGGTCGACTATTTGTCGAACGAAAAAGCTCTAGGGTCGGTTACAAGGAAAAACCGACCCTAAAGTCATCCTCGGTCGACAATATTGTCGACCGAATTTATATAGGTCGATAATATTTTCGACCGAGATTAACCCTGTTTCAATGTTTTAAATTAAGTACCAAGTGTGTGTGTATGAGATTAACCAAGTGATGATTTGTCAAATTTAGCCATAATTTATTTTTCAATCATTTGAAGTAACAATATTCTTATATAACATGTATATGTCCAAATGAAACCATGGAAAACACTTTCATTCATAACAATTCAATGCCCATACACTTTATAAGATGAAACATGACATACTTGCTTTATAAAAAGATATACATTACATCATTACAAAGATATATCTCATAATCTCACTGGAAAGACTGAAGGATTACATCAATATCTGGGTCTTTTCCAAGAAAGGGCTCAGCTCCATAATATTTGACCAGTGTCTGCCACTCCAAGGCACCTGTCATGGTTAAGGCATAAGCCTCCAAGAAGGTGGGAACACGATCAAAGCAAAAGTTGGCAGTAATGTCTTGAAGTTGAATTGGGGAAAACTGAGTATGTGTGAGATCAGGAGATGGTGGAGGTGGAGTTTGATAGTAGTTGTAAGAGGGATTATATGGGTTGATCATGCCAGGATTTAGAGAATAAGGATATTCATCTGGTTGATTTGGAGAGAGGGTTTGCATCCTTTGGTTTAAGTAGATCATGGCATGGTGGCTATAATCTAATTGTCTACTTAGATGATATTGGGATCCAACAATGTAGGTTAGGGTGTTTTGGATGGGATCATAGGGTAGGTTGGTAGGAGGAGGTGGTGGAGGTATGTCTTGGGTGGATGTCTCCCCTTCAGTCCTAGCCCTTTTGTGGCCAAAGTCAATTTCCATCTTTTCCACCGTATTTTTACTTATTTTTTGGGGTATTCTATCCCATGTGTAACCTAAGTCGTCCTCAATATTCTTCTTAAGAAAAAGTTGAATGATTTGGCATACAAAGTCGGCATATGGTGGATTGCCAGAAAACTCAAACATATTCTTAATGATGATATGAATAAAGTTTATGGGAATAGATTTGAGAATGGCATAGATAAGGTACATACGAAAGGTGGGTACCTCAGATTTGTTTGCTCTAGGATGGATATTGGTGGCAACAATGAGATTTATGATCCTAGCTTCAGGTTTTAAATTTATCGCATAATATGTACCCCTATCTTCGTGACAAGTCGTATTGGATTGAAAGATGGCTGTTTTGACATCACTAAGGCTAATTGCAGTGTTATCTTGGGAGAGTTTGTTGAGTGGAGTTCCTCTAGTGAGATCAATAATATTTTTATATTCTTCTATATCTATGTCAAGCATATCAAGAATACCCTCCTCAGTGAAATGAAATCCATACCCACCAACCATAGAGGAGAAGGAATCATGGTCAGGATGTTCGACTAAATTGGCATAGAATTCATTAACTATTTTGGAGGAGTAGGAAGGGAAGGAGGGATTTAGAAAATCAGTCAAATGTTGCACCTCGAAAAGTTCTTCCAAATCGACAATGTTTTGGAAGTCCATGACGTCGACCGACCGTCGTGGAAGAGGAGTTTTTTGCGGAGAGCCTGAGGTAGCGATCACCTGCAGCTTGGTCGATGAAAGGGATGTCGTTGATGAACGACAACGGTGCAACGCCCGTCCTTCCTTTCCTACCTGCAACTTACTTCTTTCCGCGCATAGATGATGAAGCCATTTTGTTGCTTTGAAATGGAGAAAAAGCAAGCAAGAATTGGATGTAGAGAAGCTGAAGATTTTCACAAGAATACACTAGAGAGGAGCTAGAGAAGTGAGAATGTGAAGGTGTGAAGAAATGGATCGTTTTGGGTGCTATTTATAGCAAAACAGAGCCAATTTTGGTCGATGATTTGTCGACCGACGGCCGCAACGGTCATCAATCGGTCGGCCAACGGTCGATCGAAAAAAGAGTCGTTGGGAGGTCAACGGTCGTATTTATATCCGTTAACGGTTGAAATTCTAGCCGTTATGACGGTTGATTTTTTTAGCCGTTACGACGGTTGATTTTTTTAGCCGTTACGGCGGTTGGTTTTTCTAGTCATTTCTCGGTCGACATATTCGTCGATCGAAATGTTTCGGTCGACAATATTGTCGAACGAATTGACTTCTAAGGTCGGTTTTAAAGAAAATACCGACCCTAAAAGTTGCTTACACACATGAAAACTGACTTTTTATCGGTCGACAGATTTGTCGACTGAAAATTGCTCTAAGGTTGGTTATAAGTGCAAATCTGACGCTAGAGGTGCTTATACATGTGTGAACTATCTGGATCGAGAATAGGTATCAGTCGACGAATTTGTCGACCGAGAAAGAGCCAGATTTCCTTCGCATAAGGACCTGTAGGGTCGGTTTTATGGAAAAAACCGACCTTAGAGGTACGTATCGGTCGACGAATTTGTCGATCGAGGGTGTCCGTCGAAATATAGGTCGACCTAGGAAGGCTCTAAGGTCGGTTATAAGTGCATATTCGACGCTAGATGTGCTTATACATGCGTGAACAATCTGGATCCAGAATAGATATCGGTCGACGAATTTGTCGACCGAGGAGGCCTTTAAGGTCGGTTTTGTAAGAATATCCGACCTTAGAGGTGCTGAACCGAGGAGGAATGTAAGGTCGGTTATAAAGAAAAAACCGACCCTATAGGTGCTTGTATATGTGAAATTTAGCTCTTATTCGGTCGACGAATTTGTCGACCGAAGATCCCTGTAAGGTCGGTTATAATTTAGAACCGACCCTATAGATCGAGGCGGGAAGCCAAAAACCAAGAACATTTTTGCCGCCAGAAAAATTGTCTATAAGGTCGCTTATTTGGAAAAAACCGACCCTATAGAGATGTACTACATGGTCAGTTATTTTAAAAGTAGCGACTCAAAAGGTCTTAAGTGGTGCTCGCATTTTTTATTGACATATAAGGTCGGTTATTTGGAAGCCCGACCCTATAGAGATACCCTACAAGGTCGGTTATTTTAAGAAAAGTGACCCAAGAGGTCTTAAGTGGTGTTCACATTTTTTATACACATATAAGGTCAGTTATTTGTAAAACCGACCCTATAGAGTTACACTACAAGGTCGGTTTATTTACATAAACCGACCTAAGAGGTCTTAAGTGGTGCCCGCATTTTTTTAGATATATAAAGTCGGTTATTTGGTAAAACCGACCCTACATGTAGTGACGTTATAACCCATTTCTGTACTAGTGTTAACTCCTTAAGTTAAGTCCAACTCTTCATGCGATGTCATCCAAGTCCTTCACCTAGGGTTGGAAGCATATCCCAGCAAGAAGAGAAAAATAGACAACATCATCAAAGGCTGGTATGTGCATACAAAATAAAAAATTGAGCAATTTATAAAGAATAAAGGACATCAAGTATAAAAGGCTTCCCAAAAAAAAGTACTATCCAATTGGGAAAAGAATATGAACAACAAAATAATAATGAAGCCAAAGACTATATAAACAAGGCATCCATGTGTTTCACCTGGGACAATACTAGACAATATAACATTTAGGTAGGAAATAACACATCTACCAAAATAATGTGGGGGTGAGAAGGGTCTTGTATATATCTTCTCTAAAATGTGGGGGTGGCAGGGTCTTGTATACATTTGCCTAGGCACGCCTGCCCTAATTATTTTCATATGTTGGAATTTTCACATCTGCACGCATATGTGGGAATTTTCACATCCACATAAAATTACATGTAAAATTATACTAGCAGTCGCCACATGATGCAAACAAAAGAATAAGTAAGTATAAAAAAATAAGGAGAATGAGAACACCCATCAAGTATAAAATGGGATCAGAGGATCCATGCCATCACATAATGTGCCATATACACCTCCACTACAAAGGTGGGCAAAGAAGCACATATCATCAATTAAGTCCAACATAAACAAAGCATAAGAGAGAGAGTCCAAAAAAATATACATGATCACAAGATCAATAACAAATAAGGTAGTTCACATGAACCATGATTTTTAAAAGAAAAGACAATGTGTATAGGCTAATGTCCATAGGATCAAGAGAATGATAAAGATAAGTTATTTCTCAATATTGAAGATTTGGGGATGCAAAACATACTTTTACAAAGACTAAATAGAACAAAGTCACTTCTAGATCAAAGTCTAGGCCTCCAAAGAACCTATTAAGCATATATGTAGATTTTAGGTCAATTTCACATTGAGTATTCAAACCCTAAAAATCACCTTTTTCTTTATATACGATTTAGGTTATCAACACCATGCCATATTTTAGTTTATATTATTCTGAGTCCAAAATGTATTTTATTATATTTTTTGACTTATATTTATATAGTTATGAATTTTACAAGTTATTACTTATTTAGGTTAATCCATTAAAATCACATATTTTTAACATTAGATTTAGGTGACAAATCCAACACCATAATTTGGTCCTAATTTTAATAAATCCAACGACTATTTATTTGTAATTTCTGTATTAACAAGGAATTAGTTATAAAATTTTAATGCACGACCAATCAGAAAAATGAAAAAGGCCAAATAAGTTGATAATCCGCAAAATAGGAAGAGAGAGGGAGAGACAACACCCGTCTAACATGGCCAAATCAAAAGAGGCCATGTCACTAGTCAACGACCAACATAGCCCCATCCAAGGAAAAATAAAAATAGGGCCAAATGACCAAAACACCCTCGCATGTGAAAACTAGGCAAAGAAGAGATGGGGAGGGTAGGAATGAGATTTCTCAAAAGAATCATTCCCTTCACCCTCTCACGCCATTGAAGAAACTAGGTGCGAGCAGGTCTCTTCCAAAATTGGACAAAACCAGCCCTACTTTGTTTTTGCAAAAGAAACCAGACCAAAACGATCGTGGTGTGGTGTAGAAGCATACCTCTCAACTTATTGTGTGATGGTGGCACAATAACAGTGTGGTGATGTTTGGAAGATCAAGCTGAAGGACCCTTTGATGGTGAACAAAACAACAGTGAGGGGCGGAATTATTAGAGGAGCAAGTTTGTTTGGAGCCTTGCGAAGCCCGAGGGTACCTCAATTTATATATAGTGTACCAACATGGTCTCCGCGCTACCAACATGGGGAAGATTGGACCCCGAGAATTGGGTGTTTCACCAAAAACAAATAGGGCTAGAATTTTTCTCATTAGATGTGAAATCTTCTCCCAGAACTTTTGGTCGAAAAATTTCAAAGAACCATTGAGAAATAAGGGAGTTATCAATGAAAAACCAGGCCCTGGTGGCAGTAGGCACCGTTTACTCACACGGCCCTCTCCTATGCGAGGAAGGAGATGGGTCAGGTGCCATTTGGTTAAAATCTAATGGTCAATAAACTCATACATTATAAACAGATATTAAATCATCCGCATGACCGAATAATCAAGAAAACCTTATTCAAATCAAACTCAAATAAAGTGGATATTGACATATTATATCCTTTTTCTCTTTCTTTATTTAAGGATTCAAACCTTACCTAAATTAAATGAATTTTGCATAGAGGCCAATTAAGGCATGTAGATTCTGAATATGAAATTAGATTTGTCTTTTAAGAACTTTTTATGTATTAAATAAACCAAATCTTATTTTCTCTTTCCTCGTGCAGTAATGACTTTAAGATTCTCTAAATTTGACGCAACTTCACCCACAAGTCATTTTTAATTTGTTGGATATGAATTTTTTATTTTTTTAAATGTTGGAGTTTTTTGTACATTTATTTAATATTTTTAATGTTCTATACACATTCTCTCTCCTAATTTCATCTTTTAACAAAACATCAACCAAATTGGATCAAAATTCACCCAAAGGCTATATTTATTATTTAGATTATGAATCCAAGATTATTTTACTCTTTTAAAGTCATTTAATATTTTATTTGATATTTTGGGAAAACATAGAGCTTCTCTTTCCAAATTAAATCAAATTAATTGCTACTATGTGAATAATGTGAAACTTGACTCCCAAGACAATTGGGACCCAAGAAAGATGATTCTTAACTTAGATTCCACTTTTGGGATTCCTATTAATGAGTTATGTCACAATTAATATTTGTGGCCATTAATATCACATTATTACTTAGTTTATTATATTATTTCATTATTATCATTATTTCTCATTCATTTATGTTCCTTAGCTTAATATTATCACCAAAAGAATTATGTCTAATTATTTGCATGGAATTTTATATAATTTATTATTTTCTCATGTGATATGTTTTATGTGTCTATTATTGATTTAAGACTAATGTGAGAACATTAGGTTACATTAGGGTGAGTTATGCATGCATCAGCTCATTAGAGTTATACTAAACATTAGTTAGATCTATCCTTAACCTTGTTTGGCTATGCTCAAAAGGGCAAAGCTCTAGAGTAGGATCCTAGATCTAGTATGTTACACTACCTCAGTTGTAGAATCAACAACTGTCTCGTTCTTGGAACTCTTCCAGCCCACAACTCTGTTGTTTAGGAAAAACACAAATCTGAATTATGACCTATAGTCATCTCTGTTAGTTTGGAAGCTTACATCAATGTAATCATATACCACCAACTCTTTCTTCAATGTCGTAGAGAAGGAACTGATCCTTAGTTCTTCTCAAGTACTTAAATATGTTCTGAATGGAAATCCAGTGACATTCACTGGGATCTGACTAATACATTCTAGGCATATGAGACATCTGGGCGAGTACATAATTTTTCAAACATGATAGATCCAATTATAGATGCATATGTAATTTTACTCATGTGCTCTCATTCTTTACAAGAACTAAGACATTAAGCTCTAGAGATACCAACAACCTAAGCATGGGTAAGTTTTCTCTCTTTGAGCTCTCCATGTTGAACTTTTTCAACACTTTTTCAATGTATATTCTCTGTCTTAAGCCAAGATGCCTTCTAGGTCTATCTCTATAGATCTCAATTCTTAGAATATATGATGTTTTCTTTAGTCTTTTCACAAATGCGGAAGCGATTAATTAGCAGCGGAATTCCTGAAAATCACTAAAAATTAAAACTTTTTGTAAAGAGATCTACAAACTGTAACACTCTTTCATAAAGAAATAGGTGAGTTATTTACAAGCTGATTCATTAGTACATCTCTGTATTATCCCATCTCGAGAGTCATAACATTGGCTGCCCTGTTAAACTGTACATGAGCAGTATACAAAAAATCTCGAGGCATTAAGCCAAAAATATCAGATCTATATTAAACCATCTACTTACTCCTAGGACGTGAGAGTACAGAGACGACACATAGGACTCTCTATATACAAGACCTAATAGACAGTGACTCCACCTGTGGATCACTACTGTCCTTGATGTTGCTGCTATTGTTGCTCACCCACTGATGGGTTAATTCTTCCTCGGCGTCTACCTAAAAAGTTGAATCCCACGGGGGTGAGACAATTGAAAAATTGTCCCAGCGAGAGTTATAACTCTCCGTCAGAAGCATTATTATTGCAAATAATAGAATAATACTGAACAATTGGATTATAAATATTCATTAACAATAAATCATTGAATAAATAAATAAAGCAGTATTTTTTATGCAATCATTTCAATTATAACTTGATTGAATAGCAAGTCATTTACTCAATAAGGAATATGAAGAACATGTATATTATTTTTCTAACTAGGACTTAATAAACAATGTATCATCAATCATTATTTGTCATAGTTCAACCTAAGCAATTATGCTACCCGGCTGATTACATTTTACAAACATACTTATGCCCTGAGGAGATGAGGGATACCGCTCATACTCAAAATGACCATTGCGAAATCGAAATCGGTACCATATATAGGTCATCAGAAGAGCCGAATTTCTATGACCTCATCCTCCTCAGTCAATGTAAGGAATAACATGCAGGACATCTCGTGTCTCTGCTACAATATCTTTCCAGGGTATTCTGGAAACATCGCTATTAGAGTTACAGTGGCATGCTGTACTCTCTTCACCATCGAGGGATTTCTAGTTTATCTCACATCGATGCAGCATTAACATCATTATCGAGAGATTAGTGATACATCATCCCAGCATATACATATAAGGGAGGATTGAGAGATTTATTGTTTATCTCATATAAACTCCTCCATTAGGACGTAAGGATATTTGCGTCCATAACCCCCACATACTCAAAAGTATGCTCTCCAGGAGTTCCCTTAGGAAAACATGTTTCACCATCATCTAACTTCTGACGATGATGGATCTATGGTCAGGGCTCTACATGATATCATTTCACTTGATTATTTAAGTACATTATAACATTCTTTTAGCATCAGGAATGTTTTCAAACATAAACCTTTATAACAATTACTATAAAGAATGAGTACTATTTCTATCAAGTTCATTTCACATCTTGTTAACATTATGATCTCAATCCCTAACCATTTCATCATTATGATTCTAGAATATGGGTGTTCAAACCCTTAAATCTTCAAAATATTTGTTACCAAGTAACATATTGCCATCAAATCATTTAACAGTATAAACATGATAGTAGCAATGTAGATATTTCACATGGCTCATATAGCCTATCAATCTCTTTTGTTACCTCTCACTAGGCAACATAGCATATCATTGCTTTCAAAGCTTATAAAGTGCTTTCAATGAATATGGCATCATAGCTATTACCTGGCTATGCTCAATATTTCATAAAAACCTGCATGATTAATAAAAAAGATAATAGGCACATTATTTCTATATCAGCATAATGTACAACAATGCTAACATCACATTTCAAGGGTTGCTCCACTATGTCCTTACTAGGGTTAGGGTTTCCCTTTTCAATTCAATTAGGGTTAACCATCCCCTTTATCTCAATTAGGAATAGTGATTCCTTATTTCATTATCTAATCATAGAGCTTCATGCTATAAGCCATAACCCAGGACTAGGGTTTCACACTTTTATTCACCTTAATTGGAAAATTAGGGTTTACTATTCACATTGCATCACCCTTGGTTAGGGTTTACTATTCACCCCAAGTAGGAGTGATCATCAAAGTACCTTGAATTAAGGTTTACCATGTCATTATTATGAATTAAGATAATACCTACATCATGTATTAGGGATACTTCCATTATTACCCTCAATTAGGGTTAAGATTCATTAACCATCATAATTAGGGTTTTCATGATCTCACTATGAAGGATCATACCCTAATTAGATATTCATCCATATTGGAAGTCTATTACTTGATTGATATTCATAAAAGGAATCTTCTCTCTCTAATCCTCTATAGGATGATGTTTACTTCAGCCTTGATTAGGTTAAGTAACTCAATCATGAGAGAGAATTGACATCATGAGTTACGTCATTATCATTGTAATCATTAAGGCTTAATTACTTCATGGGTTTAAATCACAGTATCCCATTAGATACAAATACCATGATCACCTTTGATTGCATCATATATTAATTAACTAATTACTTTGTCCTTTAACCAATTTAAGTACCCAAGGGGTTTAGGTTAATCAACCACCAAACGATCTTGGCCATTGAGGCCCAAACGATCTTGACTAACTCAGACCTGAAACGGTCTTGCATACTTAGCCTCCAAACGGTCTAAGACCGTTTGGTCCTTCATGCGGTCTTGGTCTACCCTTGAGACCGTTTGGTAAAGTACACCTCCAAGACCGTTTGCTAAAGTAGGAGGAGAAGACCGTTTGCCCAAGTTTGACTTTTGAAACTGCATGGACACAATCGGTTTTGAAACTGCATGAACCTAAACGGTTTGGGATCATTTGGTCCCAAACGGTCTTGAGACCCTTTGGTCCAAACCCCCCTCAAAACCGCATGGACCAAGTATGGTCTCAACAAGTCAAATTGAATTAGGGTTTCCAATGTTGATCCCTTCAACGATTAAGTACATGTAATCTATCATCAATTAGGCCTATCACTATCATTCAATTGAGTTAATTAGGCCAACCTTCAACTGATTTGACCCTCAATTGACCCTCAATTGGTCATCAATTAGGGCTTGAATCAATTGGATTAGGGTTTGGAATCGATGACCCTTCAACATCAATCAATGTGAGTCTAATTGATTTGAACCCATTGAACCATCATCCAATTTGGTCATGACCTAATCCCAAATGGTCTTGAGATCGTTTGGATATTCTCCAAACGGTCTTGAGACTGTTTGCCCATCACTTCATTAATAACCATGTCATACATTTAGGGTTTGGATCATAGGATTGGTCACCAAATCAGCAATTGATTATACATCAACTTGATACCTTTTGATCTTCAATTGGTCAACCATGTTTAACCCTAGACCTCCAAACAGCCTTGGGTGGTCACCAAACGGTCTTGAGACAATTTGGGTGATCCCCAAATGGTTTTGAAACCGTTTGGGTCACTCAACCCAGACTTCAACCGTATTCAATTATCAAATCAGCAATTAACCCGATTAGGATTTTTATGATTGTTGGACCTTTAATTGGTGAACAAATTGAAATTAATGGATAACAATTGATAGATTTTTAATCCACATGATTTTTAACAGACCTCCAAATGGTCAACACTTGGTCAACGCCACCAAACGGTCTTGGACCGTTTGCTTCTATGCGGTTTGGATGAAACTGTTTGCAATCAAATGGTTTTGAAACCGTTTGCTCCCAAACGGTTTGGGAAACCATTTGAGCACAAAGGCAAACCGTTTGCTAAATTTCTTTCTAGATATTTGTCTAGGATGATGTCACCTTCATATACCTCTGTTCCACCAAGAACAGGTTGTGTTCTTCACGGAAATTATAGCAAGAACTCATAAGAGTATCAAAGGAAGAAGAATAACCAACAATTCTTAACGAAAAGGGTGCAATACTAATGCTTAAGGGTTAGAGTTATAAAACCCACCTCTAGAACTGATCCATAGCTCCAAGCTCTGCAGCTTTAATGGTGGATTGAGCTCCAACAGTTGTCGAGGGTTCATTCTTCAATCTTTGGATGAAAAAGATGGCTAGAAAAGGAAACCAAGTGAAGAAAACCATGAATCTAACCTTGTTTTATGGTTTCCCCCATGAATTCGAGGTAGATAATGATCAAAACTTACCAAGCTAGTTTGGTCATCCTTCCTATGGTCCATAGCTCTCCCTTGGTCGGCCAAATCAAGGTGATAAGGAAAAGAAACTAAGGAAACGATCCTTTGGTGTTTTGGAAAAAGATACTTATATATATTTATCAATTTTCAAGGAGAATGGAAAAAGAGGATTATTTGTTGTTATCTCCAAAATATCCACCAAGTCCTCCTCCACTTCTTGGCTACGTGGCCACATTCTATTTCCTTGCAAAACTTTCTCCATTATACAAGAATAATGGAAAAGAACTAAGCACCTTAAAGAGTTATGTGTTAGTATCCATCTTTTAGTGGATATTGCTTTACATTATATTAATGTGAATGGCTTCCTCTCAAACAAGATATTTTTGGTGCAAAAGCATGGAACAAGATTGTACAAACTATTACATACACATCCTCCAAATTTTGGTTGAAGGACGCAATAATTAATATATTTCCCTTTTGCATTATGTTATATTAAAGAGCCATTTGTGCTTAAATCTTGATTATTTAAATATCACAATTCTTTCTCTTTTATGATACTTCACATGAGTCGCCCTTCTAATTTTCTTTGCTTTAATTGATGCCAAGAAACATTAGAGACCCTCTAGAGGTGTTATTTTGCATGTTGAACCCTAGGTTTTGGATAATTTGTACATTACACCAAAACTAGGTTTTAATGCACAAGGATTGTTCTACAAGCTTTATCTTGATGTCCAAGCTTGTGGAAATCATACCACCACATCATATACATTCTTATGATGTCTCAACATTAGAGGAACATCTTAACATGTGCAATTTGCAAGTTAACCCCTCTACTTGGGTAATTTGCACATTAGTCCAAAATTAACAAAATAATGTTTCAACATTATTCAAAAAGGACTGAAATTGAAATATAAGTTCCTCAAAAGCATTAATTACTTTTCAACAGATAAGAGCAAGTAACTAATCAACTTTATTAGGCAAAACACCTAGGGTTAGTATATAACCCAGGTCAGAGATGTTACAAATTATCCACCCCTTACAAGGATTTCATCCACAAAATCATTAACAAAACATTTCAAGAGAAAAGAGTAGGATATTTCCTTCCCATATCTTCCTCTAGTTCCCATGTAGCTTCTTCAACGCCACGGTGATTCCAGAGAACTTTCACAAGACTTATGTCTTTCTTTTTCAGCTTTTTAATTCTTCTGTCAAGGATTGTCATAGGTCCTTCAACATAAGATATATCATCTTTTAATTCTACTTCCATAGGCTGCAGAACTGATTCTGTGTTAGGATGACATTTCCTTAGAATGGAAATGTGGAACACTCGGTGTAACTTTTGCAACTCTGGTGGTAACTCTAACTTATAAGCTACCTTTCCAATCCGTTCAATGATTGGATAAGGCCCCATAACCTAGGAGCTAACTTTCCTTTCCTTCCAAATCTAAGAACTCCCTTCCAAGGTGAGACCTTGAGGTACACTATGTCTCCAACCTAGAATTCTAAAGGTCTACGACGCTTATCAACATAAGATCTTTGCCTATCCTGTGTAGTCTTAAACTATTGTCGTATTATTTTAATCTTCTCGGTGGTCTGCTGCACAAGATCAAGACCTAAAACTTGATATTCACCAGTTTCATACCAACATAGGGGAGATCTACAACGTCTACCATACAAAGCTTCATAAGCTGCCATGTCAATGCTATGTTGATAGCTATTATTGTAGGCAAACTCTATCAAACTTAGGTGCAGATCCCAATTTCCTGTAAACTGAAGGACACATGCTCTAAGCAAGTCCTCCAAAGTCTGTATAGTCCCTTCTGACTGTCCATCAGTATGGGGATGAAAGGTTGTACTAAACCTTAAATGTGTGCCTAATGCTTTATGAGGTCGCTCCCAAAAACGACTCGTAAACTGGGGACCTCTGTCAGAAACGATGGTAACTGGGACCCCATGCAGTCGCACTATCTCATCTACATATAGCTGTGCCAGCCTCTCAGCATAATAGGTTGTTTTGACAGGTAAGAAATGTGTTGTCTTTGTCAACCTATCAACTGTTACCCAAATGGAATCATGTCCATTGGCTGTTCTAGGTAAACCAACAACAAAGTCCATGGTCACATGATCCCACTTCCACTGTGGTATGGGTAAAGGTTGCATTGTTCCTGCAGGCTTCTGGTGTTTAGCTTTAACTTACTGACATACATGACACTGCATAACGAACTCGACAACGTCCTTTTTCAGACCAGGCCACCAATACATATCTTTCAAGTTTTGATACATCTTGGTGCTTCCTGGATGCATATCATACATCGAAGAATGAGCTTCTTCCAGGACTAACTTCCTCAGGTTATCAACATCAGGTACTATCATTCTACCATGATAACAAGCTATATGATCATCCGAATCATGGAAACCATCTCATTTCTCACTACCATACTCTTTTCTAATCTGTTGAACTGCAGCATCAACTTGTTGTGCCTCCTTAATCTGCTGTCTCAGAGTAGGTTTTATGTGTATCTTAGCTAACAACCCTGATAACAATGATACTTTTAACTGTACATTATCCTGCCTTAAAGATATAAGCATATCCCTCCTAGAGCACACCAGAGAATTCAGCTGTGCTCCGTCTAAGGCTGGTGTTGTTGATTTCCTAGTTAAAGCATCAGCAACTACATTGGCTTTCCCTGGATGGTAATCGATTGTACAATCGTAGTCCTTAATTAATTCCATCTAGTGGCATTGCCTCATGTTAAGATCATGCTGAGAAAAGATATACTTAAGGTTTTTATGGTATGTGAAAATCTCGAATGTCTCTCCATAAATATAATGTCTCCATATTTTCAAGGCATGAACTACAACAACTAGTTCTAAATCGTGTGTCAGATAATTATCCTCGTGTTTCTTAAGCTGTTGAGAAGCATAAGAAATCACTTGTTTATTCTGCATCAACACACATCCTAGTCCATTCTTAGAGGCATCACAGAAAACTATATACCCTTTCCCTTGCTCAGGAAACACAAGCACATGTGCACTTGTCAACCTCTCCTTCAACAGCTGAAAAGATTGTTGGCACTTGTCACTCCAGGTAAAAAGAACATTCTTCCTGGTCAACTTAGTCAAGGGTAAAGCTATAGCACTGAAGTTCTTAATGAACCTTCGGTAATAGCCTGCCAGTCCTAAGAAACTGCGATTCTCTGTTGGTGTCCTCGATTGCTCCCATTGCAGGACAAATTCTACATTTTTAGGGTCAACACAAATACCCGAAGCAGATATTACATGTCCAAGAAAAGAAACTTCTGGTAACCAGAACTGACACTTTCTAAACATAGCATATAACTTATGCTCTCTTAGCAAAGTTAGAGCCTGATGAAGATGCTGCTCATGCTGCTGAGCATCTCTACTGTAGATTAGGATGTCATCTATGAAGACAACAACACACTGATCCAGAAAAGGTCGAAAGATTCTATTCATGAGTTCCATAAATGTAGCTGGTGCATTTGTTAGTCCAAACGACATAACTGTGAACTCATAGTTACCATACCTTTTTATAAAGGTAGATGTAGGTATGTCACCCTCCTTGATAAGTAGCTGATGATATCCCGACCTTAGATCTATCTTTGTGAAGACTATTGCACCACGCAACTGGTCAAAGAGATCATCAATCCTCGGCAGAGGATACTTATTCTTTATAGTTACTTTATTTAATTGTCTGTAATCAATGCACAACCATATTGATCCATCTTTCTTTTTAACAAAAAGGACTAGAGCACCGCAAGGTGAAGTACTCGGTCGGATGAAACCCTTCTCAAGAAACTCTTACAGCTGTTTCTTGAGTTCTGCCATCTCAGCAGGCGCCATCCTATACGGTGTTTGTGCTATTGGTTGCATATCCGAGATTAGATTAATCTCAAAATCAATTTCTTGGGCGGAGGTACACCTTGAAGTTCTTCAGGAAATACATCTTCAAATTCCCTGACTACAAGAACTTCAGCAAGATTAGAACTCTCCATGGTGGTATCTACCACATGGGCCAAGAATGCAAAACATCCTTGCCTCATCAGCTTCTCAGCAACCAAAGCTGACACAAGACAGGTTGGAAGAATCTTTCTATCTCCTTGAAAGATCCATGTGTCACTATCATCTGTGAACACCGCTTGCTTGGACTCACAATCTAAGACAACCCTATACCTTTCTAAGGTATCTATCCCAAGGATTACATCTAACCCATGCATCCCAAGTGGTATAAGATCCACTTAAATGCGATGTTCAGAAAAGAAGAGGATGTAGGGAGAACATACCTCCCGCAAAACAGCAGATCCCATCAAAGGAGTTTCTAGCAACAAACTATCTTCTCTATGACTTGTAGTCAGGTTGTAGTCAAGAATCACTCTTCGAGTGATATAGGAGTGTGTAGCACCTAGATCAATTAAAACAGATACGACACAAGATGTAGACATATCAGAATATAACAATTCCATCTGACATGCCACAACCCGAGGGTTGATCACTGCATCATGTGAATTCATCACGTAAGACCTCGTCATTGCCTGTGGTTGATTCGGTGCTCGATGAATAGGTACCGATGATAACAACTTCTGATCCCTTGCTGTGGTCTGGATGGTCCTGTAACCGACACAAATGTTGAGCTACGAGCTCAGCATCAGATGTCCCACCTTTCCACATATATAACAACTTCTGATCCCTTGTTGTGGTCTGGATGGTCCTGTAACCGACACAAATGCTGAGCTACGAGCTCCTTCTGGTGGTAAAATTCGTCCTCTACCCCTATTTGACGTCCACTGCGTCTAGGTAATGAATCTGGATGGTGGTGTAGGAAGGGAAAATTTTGGTAGCAAATCTTTCCCTGTTCTCCAGAGCAGACACAAGGGTGGTCAACTCAACGTCTAATCCCTTCTCAAAACACCTAATCCTTTCTTCATCTGTAGCTACCATGTGCGGACAAAATCACAACAGCTCCATGAACTTAGCCTCGTATTCACTAATATTCATTAGTCCCTACCTTAACCTCTCAAACTGAGAGATTTTCTCATCCAGGAACATCTTAGGGAAGTATCTGTTGATAAATTCCCGTCGGAAAACTTCCCATTCGATCTCCACACCTGGCCTTTTCCCTTCCTCCATGGTCCACCAGTGACCATCACTCCCCTTGAGAAGATACACAACATGTATAACCTTCTCAGCTTCTGGGATGTTTAGGATTCTAGTGGCCTTCTCTAGTTCAATTGGCCACAATTTAGCATCTGATGGGTCAGCTATTCCATCATATTCTGTGGCTCCAACTCGGCGAAGTCGTTCAAATGTCTTGCCGGGTCCTTGTCCTTCTGGATGGGTAGGTGCCCTGGGTACAGATATAGGCATCCTATCAGTCATGTGTGTCATGGCAGTCATGAACTGCCCAAACATGGCTTGGAAGGCTAGATTCCCCATGTCAGCTAGGTTGAACTGGGGTGGTTCAGGCACAAGTTCCTCCCTTTCTTGGTCTCTTGCACCTCCTCCCGGTGCAGCGACACTACTCTCCGCAACATGTTCCTCGGGTGATCCAGGCATCTTTAGTTTTCTCTTCTCCTCCTATATGAGCAGATGACACTATCAGATATACTGGAAGACACTAGAATAGACACTACAACCCTAGTCCTATGTCTCTGTAGACTCAGCGAACCTAGAGCTCTGATACCACTAAATTGTGACGTATGTCTCAGAAAATGAGATCAACGAATGCGGAAGCGATTAATTAGCAGTGGAATTACTGAAAATCACTAAAAATTAAAACTTTTTGTAAAGAGATCTACAAACTGTAACACTCTTTCATAAAGAAACAGGTAAGTTATTTACAAGCTGATTCATCAGTACATCTCTGTATTATCCCATCTCCAGAGTCATAACATTGACTGCCATGTTAAATTGTACATGAGCAGTATACAAAAATCTCGAGGCATTAAGCCAAAAATCTCAGATCTATATTAAACCATCTACTTACTCCTAGGACCTGAGAGTACAGACACGACACATAGGACTCTCTATATACAAGACCTAACAGACAATGACTCCACATGTGGATCACTGCTGTCCTTGCTGTTGCTGCTGTTGTTGTTGTTGCTCACCCACTGATGGGTTTCTTCTTCCTCGGCGTCTACCTAAAACGTTGAATCCCATGGGGGTGAGACAATTGAAAAATTGTCCCAGCGAGAGTTATAACTCTCCGCCAGAAGCATTGTTATTGCAGATGATGTGCGTCGTTGTACACGCAACAATCACTAAGAAAAGTCTTAGAGTTTGACCTTCTAACCCGGTTGTCAACTTGTTGCGAACAACAAGTCAACTTAGTATAGATAGGTATCGATCCAAGGGACGGCAGAAAAGAAAATTCGAAATCCAAATCCGATTGCAAGTATAAGAAAATAAATTCCGATGAGAAGTTTGTTTAAAACTAAGAATAAAAAATAAAAGTGCTGAAATAAAATTTAACTAATCAAGAAATAAAGATCTGGGGTCCGGAAGATCACCACCAAAACCACGTTCTTATTCTACTAATCAAATTATAAACTCCAAGGATCAAATTAGGACCTTGTGGTTACATGTCCTTAGGGACAAACTCACAAGGGTCAGACTTCCCGTGAACCCGTTGGTCCCGGCGTTCACGGATCATTGTCCAACCGTCCAACATGCCATTATCAACGGTCATATCAAAAAGCATGTGAATTCAAACATGCGTTCAAACCCAAGGCTCAGGTGGTCACATCATCAAGGATTATAATAAGAATAAGATTAAATAGATGAAAAGATGATAATCGCAATTAAGGGACTATTGTTTCATTCTTACAGAGATCTACAGTCATATCACTCGATAAGAATATATCAGATCAACCAAATAACCACAAAGAAACAGAGAGAAGACATTTGTTCGATGGAGAAATATAATTGATTATATTGAATAGAACCGGGCTAAGGGGCTACTTCCATTCCCCAGAGAGATTTACTCAGACATAACAAGAACAAAAGAAATACAAACTAAAAATCTGATGAAATGGAATGAAGAATGGAATCCTTTTACAAGTGAAGAGTCCCTCCTTTTATAGGAGGGGAGGGGGTAGGCTGCCCTCAAAAGAGGGGGAAAAAAGAGAGGGAGACCAATTTTTGAATTTTCTGGATCTGGTCAAATTGAAAGTTTGTTGTCTTTAATTATCTTGACCATGTAACTCCCTTTAATGCAGATTCTCGCAGCAGTGACTTCGGACATATTTCTCTCCCGTTAAAAGCACAGAAACGGTCCAAATAATTAGACTTTATTTTAGGAAATTAAATTCCCTTTCCAATGAATACTTGTACACTCAATTTGGAGTTCGAATGCAAGAGTTATGTCACTTTTGGTGGAGGGTATATATGAATTTCAGGACTGCTGCAAGTTGTGTAATTTTCCTACAAAACCCAAGAAAATAGAATTAAAACTCCAATTAAAGAGAAAAATCTAAAATAACACAATTAATTATGAAACTAAGAGAATAAATAACAAAATAAACCTAAACAAATATCAAAAATATATAAATAAAAGGGATAAATATACATTTATCAAAATACCCCGGACTTGAATCTTTGTTTGTCCTCAAACAAATAAAATCACAAATTATTCCAATTTATACTAACAACATGTCTATCCTCACCCTTGTAACATCACTTTATTCCTTATCTCTAAATTTGGCCAAGCAACCCAATCTCCTAAAACCACAAAATTCAAAATTTTATATTCCCTATTAAAAACAAATATCATATCTTGGTTCAAAATCATGATTTTGTAGAAAAACATGCTTCATCTTACTTTTACTTTGACACTCTCATTTTTATAAATGTTTTTTTTTGAGTTGTTGCACAAGAACAAGATGAAATTAGGTGGTGTGAAAACAAAGAAGGAAGTGATGATTTTTTTAATCCCTCCTCTATTCGACTTGGGATTTAAATTTGTGGAGTTGTGGCTACATTGGTCATAATTTTTTTTAATGTGCACTTTTGGCATCTTTTGATGGTACACCCCATTGTGGGGTATGTAATTTTTTATATGTGAAGCATGCCACCCCGGACTTGATTTTTGTCTGGTGGTGATTCTTTGCTTCTGTTTTTTAGAAAGAAAATAAGGGGGAAACAAAAGGTGTCCTTGTGCTTATAACTCCATACATTTATTTTCTCTTTTTTTTGAAAGTGTCATTACATGAGAAAGAAGATTCATGTTAATCACATTATACAAGATTTATATCAAGTTAATGAACAGTTTAAAAATAGAGAAAATTTGTGTTTGGTTTTGATTGATTCCATACGGCTTGCCAACTTTTCCAAGGAGTGATGCTATTTTGGGATCCTAGGTGACATGGTGGTTTCAGACATGGCAATTTGTAACAATATTTGAAAAGATTTACTAAATTTAAAGGGGTACAATGATAAACAGTTATTCATATTGTCCGACTAGATAAAGGCCATTTTGCAACAAAAGAAATAAAAATATGGCTGACTAGATAATGGCCATGAACAAAGTAACTATATGCAAAACAAAAAAAGAGGTAGAAATAATGCAAGAATAAAAAAGATAAGGGGGTTGAATAGAAACATACCACCCACCTCCATTCCGGACTTAGATTGTTGCTCGTTCCGAGCAAAATCAAAACCCGAGATGGAGGGAAGAGAAGAGCGAGGATTTGCAGGTGGCCCAGGTAGCTCAAAAAAGGTCCAACTGAAGGGGATGTGTATGAGGGCTGGGAATTTTATCTGAGGAGCTTCATAATGTACCCTATGATAGGGTAATTGTAAAAGCTCAGTGGGGAGCTCATATTTTTTTTCACCTCGCATTCCCTCCAATAATATCCATAGATCTTCCTTTGATAGCAAGGGAAGTGTTGAAGATGGATGTGGATAAGGAGAGGTTGACATGTACCCGACTAGTAATGCCAGTAGAGCATGATGAACGGAGTTGGGTGGATGATCTGGTTCATGTTTTCCACCATCATGATGACCTGCATATGGGAGAATTGATGCTAATACAAAAAATTTAAAATCATTTACAAAAGTGTTTTGTTTCTCCTTAAAATTAATGCCATCAACATTGGGTTTGGTAAGTTTCATTGTTGATGTAACATGTCTCTAATTTTTTTGTACAAGGGTTCCCCAAGTATTTAGGAGGGATGATGATGTCTTCCTTGCAAACAATATAAGGGTGTGTGTGGGATTCTTCTGACGGTGGTATCTCCCCTTCTAGATCAGCCATGTGTGGGATGGAAATTGGCTGTGACGGCTCGGGAAGAATCATAAAGGGGGTTAGATTCTCATTATCCAAAATAGACTCAAAAGAAGGGTATTGGTCTATGGTATCATTTAGATTTATGTTGTGGATTGGAGGAGTTGTTGGATCTTCATAATGACTCTCCTTCTTTGACATTTCATATTCAAGTAAAAGAGTCTCTAAAGGAAAGATAGGGATACCAACGTCCTCATCACACACAAAATATGGCTCCATGGTTTGTTCTATTTCTTCAGGATCTGACATATATGACACAAAATAAGGATCATCATCGTCATCGTCAGGAAGAACCATCTTGGGTTTCTCAAGCTCTATAGGGGGAGTTTGTGATTGATCCTCTAGAAAGGTACCTAACATGCCTTGACTGGATTCAAGTTTTGCTTGTGCTTCTGCTACCATCTTTTCTAGGGCCTTAAGTCTCTGTTCTGGATCAAGATCAATTTGCATTTCACCATAGGATTTATACACCCCAAAATTTTGGTCACCCTCACCACACTCCCCATAGTGTCCTTGTCCATAGTACTCCTCATATTGTTTTGGGTGGCATTGCTCCTCATAATAATCTCCAGAAGATGGTGGATTGTAATTTC
The DNA here is from genome assembly GCA_963693085.1 of Alisma plantago-aquatica. Lineage (NCBI taxonomy): Eukaryota > Viridiplantae > Streptophyta > Magnoliopsida > Alismatales > Alismataceae > Alisma > Alisma plantago-aquatica. Next base: position 1,269,434,780 of record OY856412.1, on the reverse strand, counting down.
CATTGCGTCCATCTTGGTAGGAAGATTCAATATTATAAGGTGTCACCAAATCATGAGGAAACATATTTGAACAATCTATATTTTGAGTTTGGGCTTCTAGCAGGGTAGTTAAGAAGGCTTGGCTGGCTTTTAGTTTTTTTTCTACTTCTAATGCTATCTTCTCTAGGGCCCTAAGTCTCTCTTGTTGTTGAGGATTACATTGGGTTTCATAAACATGTTCATAACCCCCAAGGTTTTGTTGGTTACACCCCACAAAATTTTGTTGATCATATCCCCCATTAGAATATGGATAGCAAGGTTCCCCATAATGGTTCTCAGAAAAATGTGGATTCACATTATACCCACCAGGATGAAAGGGATCGCAATTAAAAGGGGTGCTATTATAAACATGGGTTAGAGTTGGACAGGCAAGAGATGCATGGTGGTAGAGACCACAATAATAACATTGTGGGGGATATTGGGATGCCCACTCTATTTGAAAAAAAAAATTCCTGAAAGATATGTGAATCAATGAATGAGAGAAGAAAGATTGTAAGATAAAAGGTTAGTCAAAAATTACAAAGAGAGCTAAAAATTATAAATCTAAAAAAAAAATATGAAATAAACTAAAATTACTAAAAAAATAACTAAAAAGCAGTACTGCTGGAATGGAAACTCAGCAGAAAGAGGAGATACACTTCCGGAATTTTGCTCGGAAAGTAAAAAGAAATTACAAAAATCTAAAAGAAATTATAAAAAAGACTAAAGTTATGAAAGTTAGAGAATATGAACAAGGAATATACAAGATATACAGGCAACTAGATCTGAAAAACAACTGTGCCGTCCCCGGCAACGACGCCAAATTGATGCACGTCGTTGTACACGCAACAATCACTAGGAAAAGTCTTAGAGTTTAACCTTCTAACCCGGTTGCCAACTTGTTGCGAACAACAAGTCAACTTAGTATAGATAGGTATCAATCCAAGGGACGGCGGAAAAGAAAATTCGAAATCCAAATCTGATTGCAAGTATAAGAAAATAAATTCTGATGAGAAGTTTGTTTAAAACTAAGAATAAAAAATAAAAGTGCTGAAATAAAATTTAACTAATCAAGAAATAAAGATCTGGGGTCCGGAAGATCACCACCAAAACCACGATCTTATTCTACTAATCAAATTATAAACTCCAAGGATCAAATTAGGACCTTGTGGTTACATGTCCTTACGGACAAACTCACAAGGGTCGGACTTCCCGTGAACCCGTTGGTCCCGGCGTTCACGGATCATTGTCCAACCGTCCAACATGCCATTATCCACGGTCATATAAAAAAGCATGTGAATTCAAACCGGCGTTCAAACCCAAGGCTCAGGTGGTCGCGTCACCAAGGATTATAACAAAAATAAGATTAAATAGACGAAAAGATGATAATCGCAATTAAGGGACTATTGTTTCATTCTTACAGAGATCTACGGTCATATCACTCGATAAGAATATATCAGATCATCCAAATAACCACAAAGAAACAGAGAGAAGACATTTGTTCGATGGAGAAATATAATTGATTATATTGAATAGAACCGGGCTAAGGGGCTACTTCCATTCCCCAGAAATATTTACACAGACATAACAAGAACAAAAGAAATACAAACTAAAAATCCGATGAAATGGAATGAAGAATGGAATCCTTTTACAAGTGAAGAGTCCCTCCTTTTATAGGAGGGGAGGGGGTAGGCTGCCCTCAAAAGAGGGGGAAAAAAGAGAGGGAGACCAATTTTGGAATTTTCTGGATCTGGTCAAATTGAAAGTTTGTTGTCTTTAATTATCTTGACCATGTAACTCCCTTTAATGTAGATTCTCGCAGCAGCGATTTCGAACGTATTTCCCTCCTGTTAAAAGCACAGAAACGGTCCAAATAATAAGACTTTATTTTAGGAAATTAAATTTCCTTTCCAATGAATACTTGTACACTCAATTTGGAGTTTGAATGCAAGAGTTATGTCGCTTTTGGTGGAGGGTATATATGAATTTCAGGACTGCTGCAAATTGTGTAATTTTCCTACAAAACCCAAGAAAATAGAATTAAAACTCTAATTAAAGAGAAAAATATAAAATAACACAATTAATTATGAAACTAAGAGAATAAATAACAAAATAAACCTAAACAAATATCAAAAATATATAAATAAAAGGGATAAATATACATTTATCAACAGATAACAGAATAACACTGAACAGTAGTATTATAAATATTCAACAACAGTAAATCATTGAATAACTAAATAAAGAAGTATTCTTTATGCAATCATTTCAATTATAACTTGATTGAATAGCAAGTCATTTAATCAATAAGGAATATGAAGAACATGTATATTATTTGTCCAACTAGGACTTAATAAACAATGTATCATCAATCATTGTTTCTCGTAGTTTAACCTAAGAAATTATGCTACACGGTTGATTATATTTTACAAACATACTTATGCCCTGAGGAGATGTGGTATACCTCTCATACTCCAATCGACCATTGAAAAATCGAAATCGGTACCATACATAGGTCATCAGAAGAGTCAGATTTCTATGAACTCATCCTCCTCAGTCATTATGAGGAATAACATGCAGGACATCTCGTGTCTCTGCTACAATAGCTTTCTAGGGTATTCTGGCAACTTCGCTATTAGAGTTACAGTGGCATGCTGTACTCTCTTCGCCATCGAGGGATTTCTTGTTTATATCATATCGATGCAGCATTAACATCATTATCGGGAGATTAGTGATACATCATCCTGGCATATACATATAATGAAGGATTGAGAGATTTATTGTTTCTCTCATATCAATTCCTCCATTAGGACGTAAGGATATTTGCGTCCATAACCCTCACATACTCAAAACTATGCTCTCTAGGAGTTCCCTTAGGAAAACCTGTTTCACCATCATCTAGCTTCTGACGATGATGGATCTATGGTCATGGCTCTACATAATATCATTTCACTTGATTATTTAAGTACATAATGTACAATAATGATAGCATCACTATTTCAAGGGTTGCACCACTATGCCCTTACTAGGGTTAGGGTTTACCTTTTCAATTCAATTAAGGTTAACCAACCCCTTTAGCTCAATTAGGAATAGTGATTCCTTATTTCATTATCTAATCATAGAGCTTCATGCTATAAAGAATAACCCAGGATTAGGGTTTCACACTTTTATTCACCTTAATTGGAATTAGGGTTTACTATTCACATTGCATCACCCTTGGTTAGGGTTTACTATTCACCCCAAGTAGGAGTGATTATCAAAGTACCTTGAATTAAGGTTTAACATGTCATTATTATGAATTAAGATCATACCTTCATCATGTATTAGGGATACTTTTATTATTACCCTCAGTTAGGTTTAAGATTCATTAACCATCATAATTAAGGTTTTCATGATCTCACTATGAAGGATCATACCCTAATTAGATTTTCATTCATATTGGAAGTCTATTACTTGATTAATATTCATAAAAGGGATCTTCTCTCTCTCATCCTCTATAGGATGATGTTTACTTCAGCCTTGATTAGGTTAAGTAAGTCAATCATGAGAGAGAATTGACATCATGAGTTAAGTCATTATCATTGTAATCATTAAGGCTTAATTACTTCATAGGTTTAAATCACACTATCCCATTAGATACAAGTATCATGATCACCTTTGATTACATCATATATTAATTAACTAATTACTTTGTCCCTTAACCACTTTAAGTACCCAAGGGGTTTAGCTTAATCAACCACCAAACGATCTTGGCCATTGAGGCCCCAAACGATCTTGACTAACTCAGACCTCAAATTGTCTTTCATACTTAACCTCCAAACGGTCTAAGATCGTTTGGTCCTTCATGCAGTCTTGGTCTACCCTTGAGACTGTTTGGTAAAGTAGACCTCCAAGACCGTTTGCTAAAGTAGGAGGAGAAGACCGTTTGCCCAAGTTTGACTTTTGAAAACGCATGGACACAATCGGTTTTGAAACCGCATGAACTCCACTTGAAACCGCATGAACCTAAATGGTTTGGGATCTTTTGGTCCCAAACGGTCTTGAGACCATTTGGAATCAAACGGTCTTGAGACTGTTTGGTCCAAACCCCCCTCAAAACCGCATGGACCAAATATGGTCTCAACAAGTCAAATTGAATTAAGGTTTCCAATGTTGATCCCTTCAACGATTAAGTACATGTAATCCATCATCAATTAGTCCTATCACTATCATTCAATTGAGTTAATTAGGTCAACCTTCAACTTATTTGACCCTCAATTGACCCACAATTGGTCATCAATTAGGGCTTGAATCAATTGGATTAGGGTTTGGAATTGATGACCCTTCAACATTAATCAATGCGAGTCTAATTGATTTGAACCCAATGAACCATCATCCAATTTGGTCATGTCCTGACCCCAAACAGTCTTGGGACCGTTTGGATATTCTCCAAATGGTCTTGAGACCGTTTTCCCATCACTTCATTAATAACCATGTCATACATTTAGGGTTTGGATCCTAGGATTGGTCACCAAATCAACAATTGATTATACATCAACTTGATAACTTTGGATCTTCAATTGGTCAACCATGTTTAACCCTAGACCTCCAAACGGTCTTGGGTGTTCACCAAACGGTCTTGAGACTGTTTGGGTGATCCTCAAATGGTTTTGAAACCGTTTGGGTCACTCAACCCAAACTTCAACCTTATTGAATTATCAAATCAGCAATTAACCCGATTAGGGTTTTGATGATTGTTGGACCTTTAATTGATGAACCAATTGAAATTAATTGATAAATATTGATAAGTTATTAATCCACATGATTTTCAACAGACCTCCAAACAATCAACACTTGGTCAACGCCACCAAACGGTCTTGGACCGTTTGCTTCTATGCGGTTTGGATGAAACCGTTTGCTCCCAAACAGTTTGGGAAACCATTTGAGCACAAAGGCAAACCGTTATCTCCCAGATATACACCAAGTCCTCCTACAATTCTTGCCTATGTGTCCACCTTATATTTCCTTGCAAAACTTTCTCCATTATCCAAGAATAATGGAAAAGAACTAAGCACCTTAAAGAGTTATGTGTTAGTATCCATCTTTTAGTGGATATTGCTTTATATTATATTAATGTGAATGGCTTCCTCTCAAACAAGATATTTTTTGTGCCCAAGCATGGAACAAGCTTGTACAAACTATTCTAAGCAAATCCTCCAACTTTTGTTTGAAGGGCTCAATAATTAATATATTTCCCTTTTGCATTAAGTTATATTAAAGAGCCATTTGTGCTTAAATCTTGATTATTTAAATAGAACGATTCTTTCTCTTTTATGATACTTCACATGAGGCGCCCTTCTCATTTTATTTGCTTTACTTGATGCCAAGAAACATGAGAGACCCTCTAGAGGTGCTATTTTGCATGTTGAACCCTACGTTTTGGATGATTTGCACATTACACCAAAACTAGGTTTTAATGCATAAGGATTGTTCTACAACCTTTATCTTGATGTCCAAGCTTGTGGAAATCATACCACCACATAATATAGATTCTTATGATGTCTCAACATCAGAGGAACATCTTAACATGTGCAATTTGCAAGTTAACCCCTCTACTTGGGTAATTTGCACATTAGTCCAAAATTAACAGAATAATGTTTCAACATTATTCAAAAAGGGCTGAAATTGAAATATAAGTTCCTCAAAAGCATTAATTACTTTTCAACAGATAAGAGCAAGAAACTGATCAACATTATTAGGAAAAACACCTAGGGTTAGTATATTACCCAGGTCAGGGATGTTACACTATTTAGGTCTTTACCATCTACAAAGTAGAAATGTCATTCCCCATTAGTAGTATGTCATCCACATATAATATGAGGAATACAATCATACTCCCAGAAATCTTCTTGTAAACACATGGTTCATATTCATTTTGATTAAAGCCAACCTCTTGGACAGTTTCATCAAATCGAAGATTCCATCTTCGAGATGCTTATTTCAATCCATAGATTGACCTTTGTAGCTTACATACTTTATTTGCATTCTTTGCATTTATAAAACCCTCGATTTGTTTCATGTAGACATCCTCAAGTAGATTCCCATTAAGGAATGTAGTTTTCACATCCATCTGCCATATCTCATAGTCATACTAAACTGTAATGGCAAGCATGATCTCGATGGACTTAACCACGATAACTGGAGAAAAGGCTTTATCATTGTCAACACCTTGAACTTGTTTGAAACCCTTTGAAACCAATCATCCTTTGTAATATTGTACATTACCATCCATGTTAGTCTTCTTCTGGAAGACCCACTTGCATCCTATGGGTTTTATCCCTTTAGGTGGATCCACCAAGGTCCATATCTTATTGGTGTACATGGATTCCATCTCAGATCTAATGGCCCCATGTCATTTCTCATACTCTAGTTCGTTAACAACTTCTAAGTAGGTAGTTGTCTTACCATCAATGACTGATTTAGTACCTTGTTGAGTCACAAGATAACTAAATCTATCTAGCTCAAGGCGTGTCCGAGTACATCTTTAAGGTTCCCAATTACATGAGAAATTTGAGATTCCACAATGGTTTATGACTCTATATGTTCCTCTTATATCTCTATAGGTTCAATATTTTCTTGTTTCTCTTGAACTTCTTGGATTTCTACATTCCTCCCATTGGTTCCTTTGCCAATGAATTCCTTTTCCAGGAATAAAACATCCATGGCAACAAACATTTTGTTGTGATATGGAGTACAAAAGTAGTATCCTTCAATTTCCCTAGGATATCAAACAAAATAATATTTATCTGATTTTGGTCCAAGCTTTTTGAGAGATTGCTTTCTCACTTAAGCTTCACAAACCCAAATCTTCATAAAAGACACTTTGGGATGCTTGCCATACCATATCTCATATGGCATCTTTTTAATCAATTTAGATGGTATATAGTTTAGAGTAAATGCAAAAGTTTCTAGATCATAACCCAAAAATAAGTAAGAATATCAACTAAACTCATCATTGATTGCACCATATCTAGCAATGTGTGATTCCTTCTTTCTAATACACCATTGTTCTTTGGTATTCCAGGTGGAGTCCAATGTGGTATGATACCATGGTCTCAAAGAAGGTCCTTAAACTCTTGGCTTAAGTATTCTCAAAACATGGTGAAGATTTTCAGCATCGTTCTTGCAAAGCACACATCTGGAAGGGATTTGAAACCCAATCCTCGAAAGACGATCAAAATATATCATCACTAATTCTTGTGGAGAAAACAACAATAAAGGTGCTAGTTCTAGATTAGATAATTTTGGGGAAAGTTAATCTTGGTGGAAAAAGGAAAACGTTTATGAGGTAAATAAGTAGATCATAGATATGCATAATTTCATTCAAAAATGCAAGCCAGAGAATTGTCTGATGATATGACCTAAATACGCATATATATACTAATATTAAAATTTTGGAAGAAATGTATTTATATTGTTGAGTGAGAGGGAATGACATTCATGATGTAAATAAAGTATATATATATATATATATATATATATATATATATATATATATATATATATACATAACAAAAAACCTAAGAAGAAGAAATGACCAAGTTATGGGGATAACGAATGAGCACAACATGTAGTAAACTATAAATAATATGATGAAACCTTACATTGTACTAATACTACAAACTTTTCACTTAAAAAAAACAATGAAACTGTCTATATTATTATTTGATTGATATTGAACAAATTATAATAGTATATGAAGTTGAAGAGATGTAGATGGAATAAGGACAGAAGAGATCTACCATATAATTTTCCAAATCAACCCATCAAAAGAATTTGGACCTGGCGATATGAAGGTTGATCATCAGGAACATAGTAAACAATGTCATTTATTTCATTCAAAGTTAGTGTAATGGAGAGAAAATCTAGGAGAAAATAAAAAAGTATCTACACTCCTTATTCGTAAGTGTTCTAAAGCAAAGAATTACATGATTAAGACTTATAAATGTGTGCATTGTCGAAGATAAAATATTCCCAAGAAGTTTCCCGTATAAATTGAAACCCTTTTATACAAGATTATCTCTAAAAATAGAAGTACATTTGTTATGGAAAGGCAAACAACATACAATTTTATTTGTGTCTTATGAAGTCTTCCATCAACTATGTAGAAGAAGAAAGGAAATAGTGGAGTTATGTTTAAAAATATGTATATGAGTAAGGCATGTGAAATGATATCAATCTTAGTTGTTTTGATGAAGAGAATAGGTTTAAAGAAAAAAAAGAAAACAAAAATATAATTGAACATGTGTATAGAATATCCCACCGACTTCCATTTAATGAAATGAGTACAGGGAACATCAATAATAAAAGAAGGATTTTGACAAAGTAGTCTCTTATTTTTATATATCTTCAGTTTCTATTTTGAAGCTTTCTCTGTGTTTGTTACAAGATTAGGAAGGACACATATATGGCGCTCACATGAGCCAAGAGGACCAAAGATCTCCTACTTATTCTTCTAGATGTTAGTATATTGTTTAAAAGGGCTACTCAAGAGGAATGATTAGTGTTATGACATACTTAGCGAGTATAGATGAGCATATACATAGTAGAGTAACACCACTCAATAAGAGCTATCCTTCATGAACAATAATTAGGAAAACAATATGAGAGGTGATAAGGAAACCCTTCTAAATAAAAGTGGACCTATATCAAAATTTATTGGATTACCTACAAGAATGAGCATATCAAAGAAGTTGGTATAAATTTACCTCAAATAAATAATTTGAAATAATTTATAATAGGATAAGGAAACATTGTTTTCACAACTGGGAAAGGATATAATAAATTCATGCCTAAATTTGGGAGTATTTTAAAAACAATTGAAGGCCTACATGAGCATGTATATAGTTTCATAATAAGTTTTAGAGGTGTGAAAAGGTGAAGAATGATAAATCTATGGGACATTTCAAGAGAAAGTATGCAAGCTAAACACCAACATTGTATGGGATTTAGGCACATGAGGATAGTCAATAAAGCATTTCACATTAATAAAGGATGGAGGATCCTTTAAAACATTGAGTCTGTGCAGGACGCATGCTCTACTGATTGAAGGAACAAAATGGAGAGCGGATGAAGTATCATACATTAGCATTTACGAGGAACAATTGCCTAAAGATGCAAAAAGGTCATCATACCACTAAAGGAATAAGTAGTACATGATATGCATCGATTAGATATTTCAAGATAGAAGCAAATAAAAACTGTGACAAGGAAATGTTTTCACTATATGTTATACCAACATTTGTAGAGAAGATCGTTGTTACGACAATATCACAACATGTAAAAGGTGACACTCTTTATTGTAGATGAAATAACAATTTGATATTCACTTTCATAATTTTTATTTGTTTAGATTTCTCAGAAACACTATGTTATAGTTCCAACATGCACCACCATGGTAACATCACTGGAACATCTGGAGAAGGATGTAAAACCTCATCTAGATGCCAAAATGTAGACATCTGTATGGTGGGTGGGAACATGAATTTTGGTGATATATATTTGTCAGAAAGAGAATCAACATGTGAAGAATTGTATTTACACCATCATTTTTATTGAAATGAGATGATTTCACACTTTTTACATGCCAAAATGCCAAAAAGATATGTGCCCAAGTACATCAAGGTAAATGTAAAGACTAAACTATGTAGTAGTATTTCAACACCTACTTCATCTGTCGATAGAAAAACATATTGAATAAAATATCAAGGAAGATACCATAACTTTATCGGTATCAAGACTAATAAAACCAACACATTCAACCACCATAACATAAAACGGGGAACATCATGTTCATGTTCTCTCATTTGTTTGCTAACCATTTTATGAAAAATCAATATCCAGTAGTCTGAGCATATTATGAAAGGTGGTCATAACCCACCATGCCATGCAAGATGGTCAAAACCCACAAAAAGATACATTAAAGAAAATAATAATGATTTTCATACACAAATTACTAATAGATGGTGGGATATATCCATGCATAACCACCATGAATGGATTCTGACACATTTTAGAAGTCAACCCTGAAGATGCATGATGTTTGATTTTCAAAATTATTATATGTGAAATTGGGCTTGGAAGTTGCAAACAATGAATGCTTTAACAATATTGTAATTGACTCTATCACCAGATACGCAATATAGTCTCATTAGGAAAGGAAGTGGACATACCTACCGAGATAATAGAGTATGACTTGTTGTGGACACCCCTATATAGTAAAATGGTATTACTGAAAATAAAATGTATATAGACGCTAACTAACATCAATAACCATAATCACAAATATAATCATAAGATATTTTTCCAACCATATCTCAACACATTGCACATAAAAGGCCTTAACCTTCTACCCTTAATATATAGTTGTACATGATGTCTCTGGTTTCCCCTATTACAACCTATCTATACAAAAATATATATACTATAAATTTGATAACATCAAAATCTATATATATGGCATATAAATAAAAAATGGTGTCACTAATACATGATTTATCAAACATCATGTCCAAATCTCAATGTAAATGGAAAACTCTAGGACACCACCAAAAGACCATCATTAACCTTCATCTACTAATGTTTATCCATAGGAGGCTTCTCATTGTTAAAACCTTGGGCATGTTTCTAACCACCTAAAACATGTGGAAAACTATGAGGGTGAGACCTATATCCTAAATATTTGATATAGAAACTAAAAAGATTATATGGATAAAATCCTACTATTAAAAGAATCATAATAGCAAATTAGATGATTACTAGTAATATACACGACACCAAACAAAAATAGGTGCAATATAAGGGTAAGAGTGGAAATCATTAAAAGTCTTAGAAAAAATAGAAGCATATCAAATAAATCTCCAAGATACTCAAATAGATTTGATTACTTACTTTATTATTATGAGTTTGATAATTTGAGGTGTACTACTTAAATGAGGTTCTAGTGATTATAAAGTTGCCTTGATCACCATGTAAGATTTTTGGATTAGTTGTCTCCATAGGATCCATTTGCACCTCACTCAGTACAAAAATAACAAGTAGGGTAAAAAAATCCATCCTAGACCATGGAACCTCATCATGTTGGGTTTAAAGACTCATATGTCAACATATAACTTATCTCATTCACTTGTTTAGATATGACGTTGACAACACTCATCCACTTATCCATGATTTGGGTACCATGGAAAATAACCCCCAATTAGCTACATATACTTACAAATATAAGAAATCATGTACATCTCAGTATCAAGCTTATTACAAGGTTAACCATTTCATTACCCAACTTCTAGGAATACATCGATAATTCCTACGATCACAGGAAACACATGATTAGATTTTCACTTGATTATTAGAATAAATACTCATATTTTTTTGAAGAAAATAAGTTACAAATGGAGAATTAAAATGTACTTCAAAATAAAAGCATCTATAACAAACTCTAGAAGATTTACAAGCTTTACATCATGTATTTGTGTCCATACTTAGCACAATTCATCATATTAATTTGTAACAAGTCTACACATTCTAAAGGTTACCTATTCCCTCCAAGAATATATCTCTCTTCTCATATAAAAAATAATGAACCTTATAAAATTTCAAAATAAAACTCCTTAGTTGTGGGAGATATGACTTAAGTAGGAATATACATAAGAATGTCACTTTTAGGCATATAACAAGGGTGAAACCTATGCAACACAAATTTGAAGCATAATTACAATTTTTAAATATTTATAATCCGCCTTACATGATCCATCAACCATAAACAAGGATCTATATTCATTTTTTACTCCACGATATTAAACATCATTGAAAGTATCATTGTTAGGGCAGAAACATAACTTTTTTGATATTTCATCCTTACAACCTCAAGAGAGAGAGAATCTTTTTCATCAAAGACCATAATTAATTGATAGGGGATACATGAAATTTTGTGATCAGTGTTATGATACTAAAAAATCCATAAAAGGCCAATTTTCAGGCATATGAGAAAGCCCTAATCATATTTAGGGATTGCAAGAAAATTTTAGGCCATGTTTGGCTTAAAGTAGATATATGATTTCGATCTTCTTCATTATTTGGTAGCAACATGGGTCTAATAACTTTCTCCTTGACCTCTGTTTGTCTTCCTTACTTTCTAGTAGCACCTTCGGTGTCAAATGAATACTAAGTTGAGGGGTATACGCTATCTATAAGGGAGAAGAGTTGAAAATCCTAAAAATTTCATATTGAAAACCCATTAACCTTGACCCGTTGACCACTTGAAAACCGATCACCTTCAACACTTAACCCATCAATGTCTCCATCCTTCAACCCACTGAGGATGATTAGCCACCAACCTTCCAAGGGTGAGGCCATCGACCTCCAGTCATCCACAACTAAAACTGGTGGATAGAGTTACAAATAGAGCAATAAGGTGAAACATCATATAACCAAGGATTAAATACATCAAACCCTCAACATAAATAACACAAACATTGAGAATAACATGATCTAAAATATTTGTATAAAAATTGAAAGAATTTCTTATACATTCAATGAATTATGCAAACTACAAAATTAGGGCATACATTATACAATTAAGTCTAAATTAGTGTTTTCCTTTATAAAATGGATTTAAGTTCCTAATCTATATTTCAAATATTATAATCAAGATATATTAAGTTTAATATACTTACTGGAACTAAAAACCAGAATCCCCTAACAAAGGATTCTACCTCAAAAATCTTCAAACAAAGATGGGTACTTTCTACGCTTCCATCCTCGCTCCCATGTGGTTTCTTAAACATCATAATGATTGAAAGAACCCTCACTGGGATTCTATTTCTTCTTCTCAACCTATTAACACTTCTTCCTAAGATAAAAAATGGACCCTCAACATTCGAGATTTCATCATCAAATTGTACTTGTACTAGAGATATTGTGTGCTTTGTCTTAGGATCACATTTTTTGAACATTAACACATGCAAAACATAGTAAAATGGATCAATCATGGTGGTAGCTCCATGATATGATTGGTGATACTTTTAGATATACCAAGTCTCCAACCTAAAACTCAAGCGACCTTCAATTGTTATCTACATAAGACACTTGACTACTGCATGTCATTTGCTTCCTTCAAGTGTTGCTTGGCGGGTTTAATCATCTACATTGTCTAAATCATAAGCTTAGGATCACAGAGCTGATATTTACCTTTCCGGTAACAAAAAAGAGACAAATTACAATGCCTTCCATACAATGTCTCTTACAAACTCATGTTTACACTCCACTGATAATAGTTAATGTAGGCAATCTTTATCAGGCTTAGGTGAATATTCCAAAGTGCCTAGGAATTGAACCACACATACTCTCAATGAACCTTAAAAAAATGTATCGTCCTATCTAACTGGACAATCTTTTAGGGGTAATTGATGAACTTCAAATGAGTCTGCAAATCCTCATGCAAGTGAACTATCTCATCCACATAGACCTGCGCCAACATCTTAGTAGTGTAGGTCATCTTGACTGGTATAAAGTGTATTCTATTTTTCAAACAGTTAATGATTATCCATACAAAATCATACCCCTTGGCTCTCCAAGGAAGACCTAGCAGAAAGTCAATGGTAACAAAATTCCATCCCACTCAAGAACTATAGATGATTATAACAACCATGTAGGTTTCTAATGCTCTGGCATGAAATGTTGATAAACTTCACACTTAGTTGCATACTTCTCCATGTCAGACTGCACCGATGGCCACAAAATGCAAGTACTTCAGATCATGATATGTCTTGATATTACTAGGATGAAACACATGCATCGAGGAACACACTACTTCAAGCATTGTATTATTCAAACCTCCTACATCAAGAACAAACATATTGGTGTGGAACATAACTTTCTAATACTTAATACATGTAAACCATCATGATTTCCTCTTCAAAACTCTGATATAATGTTTTCTATTACATTATCATTCCATTGTTCATCCTTAATTTGCTGACCCAACATATGGTTTATCTACGATCGAGATAGACCCTCCCATCAAAGAATATTCCATTTGAACATTCATATGGAAAAGAGACACTAGCCTATACCTATTGTTGACACATAATAAAACTATACTTTCTATGTAGGAGAATATGAGTATAACTTTTTTGTCAATGTTCAGTCAAAATATTCACTTTTTTTGGGTGATAATCTATCGTATAGTTCTTGTCTATTATCAACTCTATCCATATTCACTTCCACATGTTCAACTCCTGTGAAAAGATGTACTTAAGGTTCTTGTGATCTGTGCAGATTAGAAACAATCTCAACATACAAGTAGTGCCTACACACTTTTAGACCTAAAACCACAACTACCAACTCTAGATTGTGGGCTATAAAGTTATCCTCATGCAAATAATATTGTTTAGAAGCAAAATTGATAATATCTTGTCTTGCATCAATGCACAACCTTATTCATTCCCTAAAGCATCATAGAAATGATGTATCCCTTCAAAAGCTCTCAAAAAACAAACACATGTGTGATGTCAACTTCTTTTTCAGTAATGGGAAGCTTCACTGATATCCTCGATCCAAAAAAGTTATACAACCTTCTTGGTCAACCTAGATAAAGATAAGGTTATACCACAAAAGTTCCTAATGAACCTTATGTAACTAGCTAAATAAAGAAAATTTTAAACCTATATTTGCATATTAGCCTTTTGCTATTGTATCACTAAATCCTCCATCTTAGTATCCATGCATATCCACAAGTCTGAAATGACATGACCATGCAAAGACACACTATTTAGCCAAAACTCGCACTTATTATACACCACATACAAGTTATGTTGCCTTAACAACTTCATAGACTTACATTATTGATGCACATTCTGATCCCTATTCTTGAAGTATATCAAGATGTCACCATGAACACCACCCCGGATTGGTCTGAATCATGCTTTAACACCTTATTCATCATATACATAAAATTTATCGGCATGTTGGTTAACCCAAAGTACATGACCACAAATTCATATTAACTCAGTCCTAAAATCTATGATATGTATGTCATCTGCAACGATCCTCAAATGATGATAACAAGATCTCATTATTGTCTTTTAGAACACTATAACACCTTTCAACTAAACAAAAGGTAATGTATTGCATGCATGAGATACTTGTTCTTCATCATTAATAAGTTTAGTTGTTTGTTGTCTATGGACATCCTCATAGATCCATCATTCTTCTTCATGAACAACATCATAGCACCTAAAGAGATGTTTTTGGCTATAAAAATGCCTTTTCCAACAACCCTTGAGCTCCTTGTTCAACTCCTTCATCTCAGGTTGTGTTATCTTATACAATGTTTATTCTATGGGTGGTGTACCAGTATCCATACTAGTATCAAAATTAATCTCTCTAACGGGGTGGAATACATGGAAACTCATCACGAAATACACCCACAAACTCTTGTACTATCGTTACATCCTCTATCGTTGGACTATTTTCCTTAGTATCTAGAACATGTGCTAAGAAACATCCCTCCACATTGCCTCATCATCTTATATACAATATTTTTAGATACCAAACATGTAGGGAAACTATTCCTATATCTTTTGAAAGACCAAAAAAGATCACCATACATAAACTCCTCAACCATCGAACCATAGTTTAAACTAATTACTTATCTAATCTACACATACCAATGATCAAATCTTATCCATGCATGTCCAGTGCCCAAATGATGTTCCCTAAAATATAAAGAAAAGACGATGGACACCAATACCACAAAGCAATGGAACCAACTAAAGGATTTTTTAAAAACTTATCAGGTGATTATTTATAGGTAAGTTACAAAGGATTATCACCTCTCTTCCGATAAATGATTACATCTCACCTCGTCAACTATAATAAATATGTAATATGAAGTAGATATTTGAAACAAAAAGGTTTCATCTAAAGCTCATGGGTTGATGACTCCTTAAAGCTGAGTCATAGAATACAATCTAGTCATTCCCTACTGACATCTGTGACCTTGACTTATACCTACTGATCCTGATGACCCTGACTATGAAAGTTTTCCTTGTCCTCTTCTAAATCCAATGTATTGCATTGATCCTTGATGACTCTACCTCTGATAAAATGTAACCTCCTAGTACAATAGTCATTAGAACATCTTGACATACCTAAACTTCCTGCATTGATAGAACTGTCTGATCTCATAATAACACATATTGATATAATTATTGTTGCATGTGAATATCTTCCATGTCGACATAAAACCATAACATTTCATCCTAAAATGTGGGAAACCTTGGCGTCAAACCATAGACATTGTTATGGTTCCCTAGGATCATATGTCGTTAGTCTCTATTGTATATACCATTGTTGCTAATACTCTTGCACCAAAAATCGAGCCTTCTTGTAATTCCCAAACTATTAACCTTGGGATTGAGCAGATCAAAACTCAACTCAACATTGTGATGGGCCACCAATTTCCTGTCAATCCTCTAGCATCTACAAAACATGAGAACTTTACATGACCCTCCCTAGTTGATACCAATTGATTCAAATCTAAGTTCATACCCTACACAAACATTTTGATAGTTGTCTCCACTATTATAGCTAGGTGAGTACAAAAATGCAACTACATAAATTTGCCTAATAGTCATTCACTAACCATTCTTATGATGCAGATGCTCAAACTAGTTTGACTTATTTTGCCTATATAGAGAAGAAAATATCTTCCTTCAAACTCCTTCGAAATTCAAGCTTGGTAATCACCTTTCTAGGTACATTCTCCTCCTTTATGGCCCATCCATGCCCAACCACTACCCATCAATGGATTCACATCAATCAGATCTATTATGCTAGCAAGCTTTATGGCATAATTCTCTTCAACCTCTCAAAGACATTTCTTATACCTTAAGAAGACTCAGCATGTAGGGATGTACCTAGGATAAAGGAATCAATACTTTATCCTCCATTTGTGCAATCATGTCCATATGTTTCCCAAACACAACCTAATATATTAGTTTAATTGGGGTTCAAGGATTTAGGAGAGGCAGCATAGGCTATGTTATTCCTACCTCGAGTACTCTCTTCTCATTTATCCTATGTTTTTCTACATCTCTCCTTTACACAAATCTACTCTTTGCATTCTCTACATGATGTTCAATTCGATCTACATAATCAGAAGTATCTATTAGATACACATATCTTGTAAGAATAGATGCTTCATACTATGTCCCTATAGACTCTAAGAACATAAGATTTGATACAACCCAAATTGTTTCCAACCTATTGTAAAATGAGATTAATAAAAAAATGTTAATCAAGACTAAACCACATCATTAACCATAAGGATAAAGAGAAGCATAAGATAAACTTTCAACAAAATCTCAACAAAGTGCATAGAAAAAGACAATTTCTTCCATATATTAATTGTTAGTTGTACATGATATCTTTATTGATGACTATAAAAATACGTATAAATAAAAATATACGTCTTCTAAAGTTTATAGAACAAGCATATATATACATGAAATACAAAAATTGAATTGTTAATTTATACATGATATGAAATCCAAAAATTGAGTTTTTGATACATGTTGATATAAAATCACTCTGCCTAGACATGAGTATAAATACTTTTTAGGACACAACAAAATGATCATCACCAATCTTCATCTATTATTGTCCATCCAAAGGAGTCCCCTCAAACTTGAAACCTTCGGTACGATCTTGACCACCTAAACTATGTGCATAACCACAAGGGTGAGACCGATATCCCAACAATATGATATAGAAACTAAAAATATTTTATGCTCACATGACTTCTATTATCGAAATAATGATGGAACATTAGATGATAAGTATTAATCTCCACTAGATATGAAACAATCATAGGTGTAGTATATGAGTAAGGCTAAACATGATGAAAATTTATACATAAAAATAAAAGCATCACAACTGAATCTCAATATTCTCAAATAGATATACTCTACATGGTTAAATAACTTATTCTTAATTAAATTATGGGTAGTTTAAGGTGTACCACTCCAACATATAGGTAGTAATTTTTGAAGTATCCTAGCTCACCATATAAGATCTTAGGATTTTTTTAGCCACAGGATCCCACTACACCTTGATAGGTGTGATTATAACAAGTAGAGACTTAATAACCAGAAAACCTACAGTTGGTGCTAAAAAATCGATCATGCATGTTATGTTTGTCTTGGGTACTCATTAAAACACTTAATCAAATTAGGTATAATTATCAATGCATTATTACACACTACATCTTATTCTGACTATCATATTTCACCCCATGTACGATCTTGACTTCACTCATACACATATCCCTCATGTAAGTGTTGAGGCAATTGACCCTCATTACCTACATATACTCAAAAATATATCACCTTGAGCACCTTTTAATATTCCAAGATTTATAATAAAGTTACATGTTTCACTATGCAACCTTTATGAACACTATGATAATTCCCACAGTCACATGATACTATGATTAGGTTATCACTTGATTAATTTGATAAAAAAAATTTATCTTTTAAGAAGAAACAAAGATGAAGTAAGAGTAAAAAGATATACTTCAACATAAAATCAAAGTATTAGAAACTCTAGAATCTATACAAGCATCTTGTCCTACATCAAAGTACTCAAGCTTACCACAATTGTCATATTAAAAAATAATAAGGTCTTACCTTAATAAAGGTTCAAAATTTTCCTTTGTGAATATATTTCTCTTCACATGTCAACAACAGAAGATTGTGGCAAAAGTTATATTAAAAATGCTTAGCATGTAGAAGATATGACTTAAAAATGAATATGCTTAAAACATCTATTTCGACATAAAAGTTTCCATATTTGAGCAGGAAACCTATGTCGCAAAAAAATTATGCATTATGAAATCTGGTAAAACATGTAAATTCCACCTTATTTGATCATCCCAATAGCAATGAAGTTCATATGTTTCTATTTAAATTACTACAATATCATACATCCAATAAAAGAGGCATGCTTGATGCAAACACATGCCTTTTTCAATATTTCAGGCATATGGATGCAATAGAAATAATATTTATCTGTCACATATCATCATTAAGTGAGGCGGGATATAACTAATTCATGATCAGTTCATTATACTACTAAACAATGCATGAAAACTCTCTATCTAGGCATATCAAGCAAGTTCCAAGCATATTTTTGGTTTGTAGATAGATATTTCAAGAAAGAATGACTAGAAGTAGTAAAATCACTCACATGTTTAAGAATATAACTATTTTCAAGAAAGAAAACTACAAATTAAGGACCACAAGACACCAAATAAACCATCAAAATATCCGTAAAGGCTCTCTAAGAAAGATCTATGCACAACTAGGTCAAAGAGAGAAGAAGCGAGGGACCTTTATACATAAGAATCAAGATCTACCATGCTTCTCCATGAATCTAGAAAAAGGAAGGCTCATAGAGAGAATACACAAGAAAAGAGATGAAAAGGAAGATCTTATATGGTCGATGCCCAAAATGAGGTTGTCAATCTCTAGATCTATCAAAGGAAGATTTATCACCATCTTCCAAAAACATGCAAGCTCCAACACCTTACACCTTGACCTTATTTGGCTACTCTTGACTTACTAGAAGAACTTTGTGTGTCAAATGAGTCCTACATTTTAGGTATATGACTCATTTATAGGCTATAGGAGATACAAATATGTCATAGCCTATAAATATGTCATATACCTAAAATGTAAATAGCTACCTTCATAAAAATGCAAATAGATCATGTAGAAAAACCCATCAATCCTCTCACCTTCCAAACCATCGACCTCCTCAACATCTAACCCATTGAGGTCTCCATCCTTCAACGCATCAAAGACACCATATCTTGACCCATCAGGGACTCCTCTAGTGACCCCACTGAGGTCAGAATCTGTAGACCAATCAATTTCTCCTCTACAGAGACAATCAAGGTTCTATAACCTTCAACCTACCAACCCCAAGCCTTCAACCTTCCACTCATTGAAATCCAACCACCAAACTAAAATTTTCAAACATTCAACCCATTGACCCACAAACCCTATGTGTTGAGTAAAAATGATGCAACGACCCTCAAACGGGGGGTCCATTTACCTCCACTCATCCACATCACCAATACCATAGGGTAAGGTTAAGACTATAATGGTGAATCAACATGCAATGAAAGATTCAATATGTCAAATACTAAGCATACATGGCATATATGAAGCAACATATGAAGTAAACATATTTAATAATATTAAAAATTATTCATCATACATTGTGTTAATCATGCATACCACACAACTAGGGAAATACACTTAGAGGTTTAATTTAACAAATTAATTCAAGTTCTTATTTAAGTATTCAATTAAAATAAACAAGAACACTTAGTGTTTAATATGGGTATCTACAAACAGTGTTGGACTAATGAAATAGTTTGCAAAAGTTAAAGGCTTTCATGCCGAACATGAATGTAACAAGATTGTGTATCTCCTTGCAAAAGGAGAATCTTCCTTGTCCTTACCCATTTATTAAAAAGAAGCATTTCATCCATTTTTATCAATTAATTCAAACAATGATCTAAACAAGAAAGGAGAACAACTCTTTCTGTCTAAAAAATTGAGTTAGCAAACTAAATTAGGAAATACTCTTTGCAGCCTCACTCAAATGAAACTAGTAACTCAAATCAAGTCATTATCATACAAGACTAGTGCGAGAACAAAACCTTTTTCTACATTAAACCAAATATCATAAAGTTAGAAACTTTTATGTATTCTTCTTTGAATGTATCTGTGTTAGTGAATTATCTTTCAAATTACATTTCCATCCCTTCAAGTAGTAATATGGAAATTCTTGATGTTCCATATTATAATCATTGTTTCAATTGGGGTGTGTATACAACATTCCAAATAAGTGTTCCTATTTGTAACATCTTTAACCAAAATAAATACTAGTTTAAAACAATTTCCATTAATTCAATATAATATGTAGCACAAAATATTTTTTATACTTTTACTGTAGTAGATAATAAAAAATAGTTAGGAAATTATTTACACCCATATAGTGCAATTATTACTAATCATTATTTCTTTTGTATACTACTTACATACTTTTAATATCTCAAACATTGAAAGGAGGGATTCTTGTCTAATTGTTGACTATTATTAAAAAATGTCTTTATAAGATGATAGATTATATGTTCCAATATGAAACTATGTTTTGTTTCTTTATCTACCAAAGATTAAAAAAAAATAGATCACGAATACGTGACTTTTCATTTTTATTAGCTTTTGATGCCACAACTCTTATTTGATCTTGTTCCAAGTAAACAATGAGGTAGTGGGAGTCTCAATTGCATTATAGCTTCAATGATTATATGATTATATCATTTCAGATATCTAATACAAGAGAACATTCTAAATTAAGTAGGACATATCATTTGTGGCCATACAATTGCTTACATTTATGCAAGTCTTATTGTACAAAACTAAGGAAAGAACCTTCCTAGTTGAATAAAAAATGACACGAAGAAACTTATACGGACTTCATAAGAGCATAATAAAATAAACTCAATATTAATGAGCCTCATGGAATATAAATCGGCCTTTAAAGGATAACAATATATTATGGATACCATACTTCACTTTACCATTCGCAATGAATCCTACAATAAATGTATTTACCATTGGATTTTTTTAATTAAGATTTATTTATTTTTTAAAATGTAAAGCATATGAAAATATGCCCTAGAAATAATTAATAAAAACAAAATTTTTTATTATTGGAATAATACAAGGAGCTATGAAGCAACAATCTTACAAAACATGAGATTGTTCAGGCCAGTTCCATTGCAACTTATATACATCCGTCTTACATTTTATAAACTATACATAAATGTTATGTTTGTCTAGATTGTTGCTTTATATACTTATTAAGTGTTTGAATTCCATAGGAAAATTATTTATTTCATACTATAAGGCAACTCGACTTCCTAGACTAAGATAACCCATTCACTTATCTCCTGGCCATCTATATATAAGATCTTGGATCCTCCCTTCACATA
This sequence comes from Alisma plantago-aquatica, assembly GCA_963693085.1. Lineage (NCBI taxonomy): Eukaryota > Viridiplantae > Streptophyta > Magnoliopsida > Alismatales > Alismataceae > Alisma > Alisma plantago-aquatica. The sequence continues at coordinate 1,269,412,654 of OY856412.1, read as the reverse complement.
ATACAACATGAATATTTGTAACTTATTTGTAACTATCGAGATGATAAAAGGAACATCCACTAATGTATGAATATTTAAGATATTTCATTAATGTTACATGTTGTGAAAAGTCACTTAGTATGTTTCATCAACTTGTAATAGAAGTCCTTGAAAAACAATATTTTTCACTTAAATAAGAGGGCAACAATCTTTATTTTCCATGCCCTTTAGATGTAATGTGGTAATTATAATGTGTCGAGGAAAGGAAGAACTCGCTTCTAACCAAAGTTGTAAACCACATCGTAAAAAATGAACATACAAAGAAATGAAGATATGTTGAATGTCATGTAAAAAGAGTGAAGTGTTAATCCTAAAGTACTTGGTGACAATCTTAGGTGCATAACAAAAATATTCAATTTGTCATACATTTTTCATTTCTTTAAACCATGTCAAAACTTCAAACAACATTTGTTAATCTTATAAATACAATTACAAGTCCTTATGCATTAACACAATCTACAATATCTTTTTATATTTATTTGCATGAAACAAATATAACATACTCACAATCGAAAAATTAGAAATAACCATGTTTGGGTTTTCAATAAAATTTCATTTTATTTAAATTAATTTTCTTGTAATATTAAAAATGGTTATATAAGATATAAAATCAAACAATATGTATACACAATGTCATTAGGATAAATGGCTTCCCTTCTCCACTGTAGTTTTGTTAGGTACATAGACATTGACTCATGTTATATATTCCCAACCGCATAAGTTAACACGTAGGGCCTATTTAGGAGGGTGTAGTCAGATGACAAAGTGTGAATTTGATTTATATTTATACATTATGAATTCAATTAAGTACACCTGACTACAACCAACTAAACTATCCCTCATATCATTCATTTGAGTTGTTACTCCCTCTGTATTTGTTCTATAGTCATCCTTATATGATCCTTCCATAGAACTCTACATGCGACACAAGTCACAACTATATTCAGTCATACTACACTTCTTTGTTCGACATTTCTTTTCTCCTTAATTATCATTTCAATCACTACACATCACATGTATTTCGTGTGAAAATTATGATATTCTATGACTATTATTCCCTTTTTGTTAACTAATATAAATCACAACATATTTTAAATATTCCTATAAATTGTATTTCGTTTTTAGCTTTATACCAAATATATATCTGAAATATATATATGAAATGATCATATGTAAATAAATTTACATTAAAAATCATCTGTTTTGTAATATGAAGATATATATTTGTAATGTGACATACAATATTCGTAATGAGATGATAAAATTTTTAATACAAACACTCATTTTGTATTACATGTCTGATTACAGTAAAAATGATATTTATGACAGCAGATTATGCTATCATATAAAATGAGTGTTTGTACTACAAATTTAGCCATCTCATTACAAACATTATCTGTCTCATTACAAACAAGTACCTTTCTATTACAAAATAGATTCACGGGAAACTAACATTAGTTACCCAGGTGGGTAGTGAATATATACCACATATATATATATATATATATAAATATATATATATTTGTGTGTGTGTGTCTGTATGTATATATATAGATAGATAAATTGATAAAGAGAGAGTATTCTGCTCCGAATACACTCCTGTATATTCTAGCTTGACTATCTCTCTCTCTCTATATATATATATAAATATATATATATAAATATATATATATAAATAAATAAATATATATATATATATATATATATATATAAGCATGAGATTATTTACCTATGGATCTAGTTTGATATAGAAAATCACATAATTATACCGCGATGATCAAAATTTTAACAAAAAGATTTATTTTATTATACAACACATAAATTTTGTTGTTTTGTTATAATTATCATTTTTATTGTTTTCAACGAGAAATTGACATTATATTTGTAAAATGAGTCATTCTATTACATAAATGTTATTTTCATATTTAATAATAGTTAAGAAAAATTATGATATGCATATAACATATTAAATAAATTTTATTATTCAAATATAAATAATATTATAAAGTACACACAAAAGTTGTGCCTTCATGTTACAAAATAGATCCACGTGTATCAAAATTTTGGTTTCCCATGCCAGCAAGATATCCCCATATACACATATATACATGTATGTATCGGAATCAGGTAAATATATTCCGACTTCCCACCTAAAAATATAGGGGGAACACAGGTACATGTAGGCCCAACGCCATACATCAAACTCTTACAACTCACGCCTCAACTACACAAGTGGCTACGTGTAACCAAACACTCAGCTAGACTATCTCTAATCTCTTTTTTACCTTTTTACATATTTTTACAGCAATGGAGTTCACACTACACTCTCTACCATCGTGTCTACGAGTGTTTCTTTCATTCCATATGTGGAAGCACATGGCCGTGAACAGAAGCAGCTTTCTCTCCTCGTTGGCGCATCTTCTTACCATCTTTCTGGTGTCTTCATCCAGGTCAATTTCCAAATGAAATTCTTTGCAGATTATCCCCCATATGCTTTTTGTGAAATCACAGCTAGCAAACAGGTGACCATGGGATTCCTCCTTCGTCTTGCATAGGAGACATGTAGCCGAAATATTGTTGTTCCATTCATGTACTCTATCCAAGGTAGCAAGGGCGCCATGTAGAATTTTGAAAACACATATAGACCATTTTGGTATGTGCTTACCAAACCAGATTCGTGCCATGGTGTCATCTCTCCCCGCCCTTGTCCTAGTGATTTCCCATAGATTGACTTTTTGATTTATCAAGTGTCATTGCCCCTCCTCCTTTTGTATGAAGAACTTCTTTACGTGTGGCCACATTCCTCTCATCATGTGGATGGTGCGTGAGATGCCTTCTCTAGTACCACCCGATGAGATATTGCCCCTCCTCCTTTTAAACCCCCTTCCTCTTTTGGTAAATCCAGTCTAGCATATCTCATCGGGTGGTACTCCCCGGCCCAAAAAAAAATTTGATATATATATATATGTATGTATGCATGTATGTATGTATGTATATATATATGTGTATATATATTTATATATATATATATATATATATATATATAGATATATAGATATATAGTCTAGATCCCCTTATGAAATTGTACCCTTTCTACTTATGTAAATACAAAAACCATCAATTATGTATGCAATTTATATTTGGTAACTCAATGATTGGATCTTGCAATTGTTTGAGAATGAAATCCATCTCGATATATGTAGAATTAGAGAACAAGTACCAACTCCTTTTGGTTAACAAAAATCATTCCAAATAATACAAAGATTTATCATATAACCAAAATTCTTCGACCAATTTTATTAGGATACATAGTTGCAATTCTTCTTTTGACGTGTCACCTCTATGATTTACTAGATTTTTTCTCAACCTCCTCATATCATGTTTCTCTTCAAGCTAACATATATGAATTTGGGAGAGATAAGGGCAATTGATGCGAAAGATAAGTAGAGTAAGTTAGGGAGGACTAAGAGGTGAAGGTCGATGGAGGAGTGATGGTAATAATAACATAGGAGCTAAAAATTGGATATGAGGATGGCATCACGATATTGTTCAAAGAAAAAATTAATTAGGTCTATTGGCATATCAAATACATATTTTGGGGTCTCACGTGATTCTTTTAGGTGAGTGGTTCTGAATTTGAATCTAATAATAAACTCAAATCAAAGTTATAACCATGCACAATATACAAATTCTAGAAAAATATAATAAAAGAATAGACTAATCATAAAAACTCCATCTAGCATCAAGTCTTGAATGTTTCATGATAAACTCCAAATTTTGAAGAATGTCTCCCTTTGTAAACTTATGCAAATGTGTAGGACGGATACAAATGAATGAATGATTAGTCCCTCATCATTGAGGCATGCACATGATTAAAACTGGTACCATCTTTAATATGACATGTATAATCATAATTAGTCATCTCCACATAATACATATGCCTTACATGACCCAAGAAAAGTGGGTGTAGGCATTGGGTTATCTTAGAAAAATCCTATTTGAATTTGGCTTCAAATTTTCAGTTTAAACAAATATTCATAACTTTCATAATAATCAAAGTTAGAAATAACATTCTTCATAAAGCAAACTATTAGTTAATTGACAATGCACTCGAATAGAAATTACTATTTTTTCATGTGAAAAGATCCACTAAAATATGTATTTCTTCATTAATGATATCAGATACATCCAAATTTGCCTCTTATCATCATGTAATCAATATAAATAACTTATTTACGGCTCCGTGAGTAGAAAATATTTTAGATTTTTTTATTCGTTAAATATACTTCATTCTCAACATTTTGTGAACATTTAAATTCAAATTCGTTACTAGTATTATTTTGTTTCTATGTTCATATAGTTTGAAAATGTATTCATAATTTTTAGATTATTGAGATTATTGGTTGGACCTAACAAATACAAAAATATTTTTTATTTGGATAAGGTCTAGTAGTTATTTCCAAGAGTCCTTTTAGGTTTAAGTTCAAGTATGTCAAACATATCTTGACCAAATCGACCCAAAACATAACCAGTTCAAATAGAACCTATTATCAACAGTAGGTAGGTATACCGTTTGATATTACTATGATCAATCTTTGAAATGGATTTGTGAACAATGGCAGCCGATTAATGGTTTTCGTTTATGAAGACGACCACTAGTTTAGAAACTATTACTAGTCACTATAATAGTTAAATAGAAACATTATCCTAGCCATTGTACGGTGCTAGAAAAACGTAGTTTATGATGCATGCTAGTGTTCAATATTACTTGTTAAATGTAGTCCAAAACATCATAATAGATTTGGTGGTTACCATGGAATGAAAATTAAATGGTTCGACTGTTACATACTTGGACATGTAAAGAATATATTTACCGAAATTTATTGGAGTTGGTTTTTATTCTTACCCTTCTTCAGTCAACAATGCCGCCATCATCAATAAGAAAAATAAGATATGGGAGGCCAGCCGTGAAGAGGTTGATCTGGTTCTTGATGTCAACATCAAGGGCACCATTAATGTCCTTCGCCACTTCTTGCCCATGTTGATTGAGAGAGGCCATGGTGTCATAGTAAACATGTCATCTGTAGCGGGTAGAACTGTGGCTCCGGATGTTGCTCCATACTGCACAACAAAGTGGGCCGTTGAGGGTCTTTCACGTGCAGTAGCCGAGGAGGTGCCTCGTGGAGTAGTTATGGTTGCACTTGACCCTGGACGAATTTACACTGACATGTCAGTTACAAGCATTGGCAACACGATGGCAAGTCAATTACCCACCCCCGAAGTATGGTAAGTTTTCACGTTAATTTTACCATATATTGTAGATCCAATCTGTAATTATGATTTCTATTCTTTGCTGACAAGAGCACCTGTGGCAATTGATATGATACTCAATCTCACAATAGAGGACAACGGCACATCTCCAACGGTATCAATTATGAAATAAGAGTAAGTAGGTATGTGAAATCATATCCGGAAAAATATAGAGAACATCTAGAAGCTATAAATTCTTTTTACATAATTGTTCCTTGCATATATATATATATATATATATATATATATATATATATATATATATATATATATATATATATATATATATATATATATAGAGAGAGAGAGAGAGAGAGAGAGAGAGAGAGAGAGAGAGAGAGGCTAGAATACACTCGAGTGTACGGATCACACGAATACACTCAAGTGTGTTTGTATATCAAGACTATTTTTTACAAAATGTAAACCATTGATCTTCACCGTATTACTATAACTAGGCTACATACAAATTTTAAGCCAATTTGGATGAGTGTAAGTCATTCATCCAAGGACAACAAAATCGACGCGCGAAAATAATTTGAAATGCATAATTTTTGTGGTCTTCATAACATGAGCTATACATATCCAAATGTGCTCAAATTTTACGTATGAGTTGTTCACGAGATGTTTAAGAAGATCAACAAATTAGATTTTTTAAAAAAATATTACATCATGAAAAACTAATTGAGTGTATTCCGCTCCGGTTACACTCGAGTATATTCTAGTCTGACTCTCTCTCTCTCTCTCTCTCTCTCTCTATATATATATATATATATATATATATATATATATATATATATATATATATATATATATATATATATATATATATATATATATATATATATATATATAACCTGAAGTGATGGAGGTGATCACCGGGTGTCTCGTCCGATCATATCAACATGAAAGTACTAAAAGGAGATCATTGATGCCTATGATATGATAGGGTTCCCTTAATAACATCCCCATGACGATATAAGCTGGAAAAAAGCGAAAGTCTAAATTTTGTCTGTTTCCTCCCAGATCTATTCCTTGACTGTCATATGTGCTTCGTCCCCATTTCCAGCAATTTCAGTAGTAGTCTTGATGGCTAGCAGCTATAGTTTTGTAGTTTGTGTATGTTTGAATAGTTGGCGATCAACTAGCTACTAAGTCTTGTATGTACAATACCTAACTAGTACAAATTTCCTAAATTAAATGCATTTTGTTCTTGTACAATGTCGTTCGATCATTTTGCATTGATCATCTTGTTTGAGTTTGCAATTGGTTAAATGCCATAATCTTTTTTTTGGGGATGAACTAGAATTTCATATTTGAGGTTTTACTGCATACTCACGTTTGTTACACATGACCCGTAGCAGTGTCACCTTTGTTTTTTTTTTTTAGTCTTAGGGAGACCCCGTTCCCCCTCCTCCTCAAATAGGTGCCAGAGCCCGGATGACCCAAGGAGTTGATAATTACAATGCACTCAGGGGGATTCAAACCCGGGTCCCCCAGGGAGGACAAGCCAGACCGAACCACCTGAGCCACACTGGCCGGGTAGTGTCACCTTTGTTGTTGTCTGTGTAAAAATAAGTAGCCTACTACAAGAACAATTTTATGCATACTTTGTTGTATATTTATTGGTATTTAAGTGTTAGTGCCACTTCTTTGAGCTCTTAAAGTTTCCTCCTTTAAATGCATCCTTATATATATTTTAATTTTTGAGAAAAAAGAAATTTGTGCTGCACACATAAATATTGTGATAGTCCAAATGTGTTTGGGCTGGTTCGGCCTGGTAACACTATATCTGGATGTGTTGGTGTATGTCGCTTCTTGCGGATAGAGGGGGTGCAAATATGCTACTCATCAACCATGTATAATTAGTTTTTATAAGGCCCTATTGGTTTGGTGTAAGTCATAAGTTCTGTGAAACTCATTTCTGAAAACTCTAATACAGTTTTTGGAACGTGAGTTTCATTTACTTCCATGTGATTGGTTTGTTTTAAGTGTAAATATGTAAATTGTTAAAAATATTATAATTTTTACTGTGCAATGTAAATAAGGATGATAAAGTCATAAAAAGAATCATATCCGTGAAAAGTTTATAATATTTTTAATCATATTAACCTCAACAACTGGTTATGGTGCAGATGTTTCTTTTTTTAAAATATTTTATTATGGTACATTTATAATGTTAATAAAAATATTATGTTTAAAATAACACCACAATATTTTTATTTCTCTTTGCATGTAGGAAGTATTATGATAATTTTTGTATTTTATGTGTTTGTAAATTTATGATTTGGTTCATCATTATTTAACACAACGTAGAATATTATTTTTACATTATTTTGTAGGGAGCTTTTACTATATTACACATGAATGATTATAGTTAATTATCATTTTTACATCACATTGTTTAAATATGAAGAATACAAATATATTAGGTAAATTATATTATTTTCACATGGTGCGGCATGTTTTCTTCACGAAGTTTGTTTTTTTAATTTTATAGATCACGCTGATAATGGTGGTTGTAGTATAAAATATTTTACACAGCGTGATATTTTGTCATATCATGTTATGATTTTAACAACAAACTATATCTACACCGCTAATATTTCTAGTCATTAATATTTTACATGTTCCACATATGAGGAATGAAGAATATCATTATATAAGAAATATTGTTAGTTGTCCCAAAATTTATTTTCCACTTTTTCTAAGAGAACTCAGAATCTGTGTTTTGTGTGTAATTATGTTACTCACTGAAAGTCACGGAACTCAAGTTCCAATACTTACTTTAAATCAAACATGAAAAACTATTTAAGAAACTCCAGTTCATAAATTTTCCAGACTAGCTATAACGAACCAATCGAAGCCTAAAAAGAAGTCTCTGACAATTCTTTGATGTGTTTTAAAAAACTAAGCACTCATATTTTTCTACTCTATTCGTTGTTTCCACCATTGTTCCCATGTACGTCATCACTAGTAGAACGGTCAAAAATATTTTCAGGACATCATGAATTGCACGTCTACATTTCACTATATCAAACATGTTGTATCATAGGAGGATAGTGTTAGACTTAATAAGGTACAAACCGCGATGTAAGCCGTAAACAATAAATATTTTACCAGAGATATGCTGAGGCGTACTGAGAGCACTTTCTTAAGAGTATTTCAGTGGTACCCGACGGGGAGTGCCTGTGCGATAGTCTCCGGCGCGGCTACTCTCCCAGGATCCAACAGCGTTTGCTGACGTGAAGCACGCACATGCAGTCACGACGACGAGCGAAAGACGATTGATCGTTCTTCCAGTGGACTGACCGAAGGCGAAGAAGGAAGAAGAAAGCGAGAGATTTTTCGTACAACAACTGTCTCGAACGACAACGAGAAACAAAAATAAATAGAAAAGAAAGGCGAGCGAAGAGATGCGTTGCAGTTGCAAATCGGGCCGCCGTTTGGAAGCGTCCAAATGAAAAGTTGCGTCGAAAGGATGCGGCAAACATCTCTATTTGGTTCAGTGAACCAAAGAGCAAAACCAAGCCAGGGTCGCGCCCGCACAAGGGACTCTGGGAGGCCGGATTTGCACCCCCCTGCGCGCTGGATGCGACGTGCGCCGACGCGCCCGATTAAAGGGTTTCCGGATCGGACAGGCCCAAACCCCGTTGGCAAGGCCCACCATGCGCGTGCGTAGGGCCTATCCCCTTTCATTCCTCAATTGTACAATGGACAATGGTCCATATATAAGGAGGAGGGAAGTCTCTACCACAAACAATATGGCACTAAACCTTTTGCCTTTTGGTTTGCAATACAACAATAAGTATAACAATCCCCCACTATTTCAAAACAAACAATATAAAAACCGAGTTGACCACTGGAAGAACTTAAATAAATGACATGCATAAGCTTTGGTAGAACTGAGTTCTTTGAACTAAAGCATATAATATATGTATGTAATATGTGGAAGATTGGTAGAACTATGTTCTTAAATCAATTCCTTTTTTATCTGATTAGAGGTACATTACTCACATGACATTCATAAAATCAATTACCTTTCTTACGGATTGGCGCCTTTAGGCCATGCGCTTACTGGGAAAATTCATGAATGCTCTAGAGATCTGCCCAAATCACAACAGGAGCGCCCCCACTGCACACTCATATAGTTGGACTTTCATCAAGCATATATTGCAGTGTATACACCACCATTAATGGCTATGAAATCCATTAAGAATATATATTCAATTGAATCATTGAAAATTGTTGTTTACATCAGAAGAATGAGATACATGTATTACAACACATTGAGTCATCCAGTGACTTCGTTTTTCCCATTGAACCTTCTTCCTGGGATCACCGTTCATGAAGGTTGGGTGTCCATCACTTTGACTTCTGGTATGGGCATAGTCCCATTCTCCTCGATGTATCACTCACTAGTCGTTGGCTTAATGGCTTTGTCAGAGGATCGGACAAGTTTAATTCTGACTTAACATAATCCATTGAGATTATGCTATCACATACAAGCTGCCTCACAATATTGTGACGTAGGCGAATATGCCTACTCTTCCCATTGTAAACTTTGTTTTTAGCTCTTGCTATGGCAGCTTGATTATCACAATGTATAAACACTGGTGGAGAGGGTTTCTCCCAAATGGGAAGATCCATTAGAACATGTCTTAGCCATTCGGCTTCAGTTCCAGCCTTTTCTAAGGCAATAAACTCAGATTCCATAGTGGAACGAGCTATACATGTTTGCTTGGGAGATTTCCAAGACACAACACCTCCACCCATAGTGAAGATGTAACCACTTGTATATTTCAATTCATCTGAATAAGAAATCCAATTAGCATCACAATATCCTTCTAGCACAGTTGGAGATCCACAAAAAATCAATCCATGATTAATTGTTCCTTTAAGGTATCTTAAAACCCTATGTAGAGCATCCCAATGATCCTTATTAGGATTTTGAGTATATCTACTTAATCTCCCCACTGCATATGCTAGATCTGGATGAGTGCAGTTCATTAAGTACATCAGGCTTCCAATAACTTGTGCATACTTGACTTGTTGAACATTATTACCTTTATTTTTCTTGAGATTGCAATTAGAATTAAAAGGTGTATTGACCGGCTAACAATCAAACATTGAAAACTTATTGAGAATTTTCTCAACATAGTGTTCTTGGGATAGCATGATGCAATCATTATTTTTAAGAAGTTTAATTCCTAAAATTACATCTGCTTCTCCCATATCTTTCATGTCAAAGTTAGAAGCCAAGAAGCCTTTTGTACTATTTATTATATCAATATTAGTGCCAAAAATAAGCATGTCATCGACATAGAGACATATTATAACACAATCTTGGTTATCGACTTTAGAATATATACATTTATCTCCTTCATTTATATGGAATCTATATGATACAACGACCTTATCAAATTTCTCATGCCATTGTTTAGGTGCTTGTTTCAAACCATAGAGATATTTGATTAGTCTGCATACCATATGTTCTTTTCCCGAAACTACATACCCTTCAGGTTGATCCATATAAATTTCCTCATCTAAATCTCCATTCAAGAAAGCAGTTTTAACATCCATTTGGTGTACGATTAATATCTTAATAGATGCCAAAGCAATTAAAATTCTAATTGAAGAAATTCTAGTAACAGGAGCAAAGTTATCAAAATAGTCAATATCCTTTTGTTGTTTATATCCATTGGCAAGCAAACGAGCTTTGTATTTATCTACAGTTCCATCTGTTTTCAATTTTCTTTTAAATATCCATTTACATCCTATGGGTTTAATACCTGGTGGAAGATCCACTAGTTCCCATGTATGATTAGATAATATAGATTCAATCTCACTATTAATTGCTTCCTTCCATAAAGAGGAATCAATTGAATTAATAGCTTCATTGTAAGATTGAGGATCATTATCCACTATAAAGGAATAGAAATCATCACCAAGATTCTTTTCCTTCCTCATCCTAGTGGATCTCCTAGGTTCTATATCATCCGGTTCTAGAACATTATTAGAATTGGATGTACTTGGGATATTCTCGAAAATTTCATTTGAAGGATTAGCTAAGTTTTCTAAGGGAGTTTTCATAGGAAAAATGTGCTCAAAAAATTCAGCATTTTTAGATTCAACAATTGTATTAGGTTCTACAACATTGTTGCCACTTCTAATAACCAAGAATCTATATGCAGCACTATTCTGAGCATAACCTATAAAAACACCATCTAGGGTTCTAGATCCCAATTTTCGTTTCTTAGGCTCACTTAATAAGACTTTAGCTAGACACCCCCCACACTTTGAGATATTTCAAATTTAGGAGGATATCCTTTCCATAATTCATATGGTGTCTTATTTGTCTTCCTACTAGGGATGCAATTTTGAAGAAAACAAAATGACAAAATCGCTTCCCCCCATAAGTTGTTGGGTGCTCCTGAATTGATTAAAATAGAATTCATCATCTCATTTAGAGTTCTATTTTTACGTTCAGCAATACCATTAGATTGAGGCGAATATGGAGGTGTGTATTCATGTATAATACCATGGATCACACAAAATTCATTAAAAGGAGAACAATCATATTCACCACCCCTATCTGAGCGAAGATGTTTTATTATCTTATTGAGTTAATTCTCTACTTCTATTTTATAATTAGCAAACATTCCAAAAGCTTCATCCTTTGAATGTAGTAAATATAATTTTGTATATCGTGAGAAATCATCTACAAAAATAATGTAGAAACGTTTCCCACCTCTAGATAGATTTCCTTTTAAATCTCCAAGATCAGTGTGAATTAAATCTAGCAATTCAGAATTTCTATGTGAAATTTGAGGACACAGTTTCTTGGTAGATTTAGTTTCAGCACATATTTGACATTTATTATTTAAATTAACAACACCATTAATATCCTTCAGTAAACCTAAAGATTTCATGTGTTGTAAGTATTTAAAATTAACATGTCCTAATCTATTATGACATATATCAAAAGAATCAACGATATAAGTAGAAGGACTTATTTCATTAGCAGAAGAGTTTGGTACATTCAGCAGAAAGAGCCCATTAGAGCAGTAACCCATGCCTAGTTAGTCCCCAGACTTAGTGAGAATGACCTTGTTTGATTCAAAGGATACTTTCACCCCAAACTTAACAAGTTGAGAAATAGAAATTAAATTAACACTGATATCTGGGACAAACAACACATCTTTGATCAGCAGAATTTTTCCAGAAGTCATCTTGATCATGACATTGCCCTTTGCGGTCATTGGAGAAGTAGTTGAGTTACCCATGACAACCCGATGTTCCTCCTGTCCTACTTCAGTGTAGGTCACAAAGGCATCTCTATTGCCACTGATGTGGCGACTAGCCCCCGAGTCAATGATCCAATCATTCTGGTGGAATGATCCCATGTTGACAATGCTGACAAATGTCACAAATATGTCCTCAGTAACAAGGTTGGTTGAAGGTTCCTTCAAATCCACTGCTTGTTTCTTCCTATGTCTGCATTTAGGAGAAGTATGACCAGGTTTGCCACAAACATAGAAAAAAACATTCTTTTTATTAATATCTTTGTTTCCTTTATATTTTTTTCTTATTTCCTTTCCCTTTCTTATTTTTCCACTTATTTTTTGACTGATCAGAAGAAACTTTATTTTCTTTAACTTCATTATTAACAAAGTTAGAAGTACATGACAACTCCTTATTGAGTTCAGATTTTTCTCTAGTACGGTTTTGATCTTCAACTCGGATATGTATTATTACATCATCCAGTGACATTGTCTTTCTTTTGTGCTTTAAATTGTTCTTCTAATGTTTCCAAGAACCAAACAATTTTTCAATTAAAGAACCCACAACGAAAGACTCAGGAAGATCAATTTTTTCATTTTTCAAATCATCAAGTAAAATCTAAAATTCATGAATTTGAGTTGTTATATCTTTATCTTCAGTCATATGAAAATTTAGAAAATTCGCAACAATAAATTTTTGGGTAGAAGCCTCTTCCAGAATATACTTCTTATTCAGACTTTACCAAATTTCGGATGCAGTTTTAATTGGAAAGTAGGCGTCAAACAGTTGATTAGATAATGTACTTAAAATCACATGTCGGCAAATGCGATTTGCTTTTTCCCAATCAACAGAATCAGTTTCAGGTTTGGGTTCAGATAAAGAAAACGACACATTAGAAACCTCTAAAGCAGTAATAATTTTTTCTTGCCAACGCCTATACTGTTGTCCATTAAACTGTTCAATTTTCATAACATCAGGGATAGGTGTTTGCGATACAGTAGAAACAGTGACGATTTAGTTGCTATTAGTCGATGGCGTCACAGGCGTAAATGGGGTTTCAAAACCTTCCATATTAGTACCCATCAGAGAAACAGACTACTCTTAAGTTTGTTAGACTTAATAGGGTACAAACCGCGATGTAAGCCGTAAACAGTAAAGATTTTACCAGAGATACGCTGAGGCGTGCAGAGAGCACTGTCCTTTAGAGTATTTCCGCGGTACCCGACGGCGAGCGCCTGTGCGATAGTCTCCGGCGCGGCTACTCTCCCAGGATCCAACAGCGTTTGCCGACGTGAAGCGCGCACACGCAGTCACGACGACGAGCGAAAGGCGATTGATCATTCTTTCAGTGGACTGACCACAGGCGAAGAAGGAAGAGGAAAGCGAGAGATTTTTCGTACAACAACTGTCTCGAACGACAGCGAGAAACAAAAATAAATAGAAAAGAAAGGCGAGCGAAGAGATGCGTTGCGGTTGCAAATCGGGCCGCCGTTTGGAAGCGTCCAAACGAAAAGTTGCGTCGAAAGGATGCGGAAAACATCTCTATTTGGTTCACTGAATCAAAGAGAAAAACCAAGTCGGGGCCGTACAAGGGGCTCCGGGAGGCCGGATTTGTACCCCCCTGCGCGCGGGATGCGACGTGCGTCGACGTGCCCGATTAAAGGGTTTCCGAATCGGGCTGGCCCAAACCGCGTTGGCAAGGCCCACCATGCGCGTGCGTAGGGCCTATCCCCTTTCATTCCTCAATTGTACTATGGACAAGGGGTCCATATATAAGGAGAAGGGAAGTCTCTACCACACGCAATATGGGACTAAACCTTTTGCCTTTTGGTTTGAAATACAAAAATAAGTATAACAAATAGCCGTTACAATATCTTTTGCATCCATTGTCATCATCGTATAGAACCATAATATTCTTAAAAACATTGCAACTTACAAGCCTCGACCATTATAAATTTCAATAACTTCTCTTCTTCTAATTTTTTCAAATTGCATACCCAGTATTACATACATCTTTTAATAGTAAGGAACATTTTGGGCATTGCATAATTAGAGAAACAATCAGGTTGGCCATTGCAAGAAAATGATTGCAGAATGTCAATAATTATTTCAATATTTAATTTCTTCTTTGCAAACATATTTTATACTGAACCTCAAACAAAGAATCAAAATCCACGTCTTTCTGGGAGTTGCATACCCTTTTGATCACTTGGAGTGCTATTGGTTGTCATTGTTAGACATCATCTTCCCATGTATAGAAATGTCACATAGTGTGACTAATGCAGTGTTTGGCAACGCGATTGCGTCCATCGTCAGTGGCCCATCACATATGACTCATCAAAAAAATTTCTCATGGTGAAAAATGAGCGTCCGATAAAATTGCCAAATGCTACAGACAAAAAACACAATGTAAAGTCATAACGGTGGGCCACCGTGTGTTTGACAACGCGAATGAGAGCGATTGACCCACTACCCGTGGTTGTTCATCGCTGTCCGAGCAATCACCACCGCTTTATCAAACGAAGCATAAGTCCACCAGCCATGCATGATAAAGTGGTAGCAAGGGTCACTTGTAGTGAATTTAAATAAAAATGGGTTCGTAATCTATCAAACACCAAAAGATCTGAATTACAAGTAAGTTTTATGGGTAGAGTTCTGGTCGATGAAGAGTCCAATATCTTTTCTTGGTGAAGCTAGGAGGTAATTTCATTCATCCTACGCTCCCCATGTTGGCAGAATTGATCAAAATGAATACAACTCCGCTTAAGGAAAGCGGGTGACTCCCCACTAAAAATAGAAGAAAGCAACCCAAGGTAACTATACACCATAAAGAAGAAAAAGAACTATGTGTTTGTGCAAGAATTCACTATAGAGAGTCCAATATGCTTGGTAGGTTGACCCACCTTGGATAGTTATTACAATGGAACCTTCCTATTTCTCTTCCTTAGACAAATATCACTCTACGGATATCCTTAGTAACAAGGTTAAACCTCTAACTTGAAGATAACAACAATGGTGAGAAGTTCAGATGATGCTCACACATACCTCAATCTGAGAACAGTCAAGAAGACACATGGTTATATTGTAGTATGCCTTAATGTCAATGATCATGAACCATTCTTAGTAATCTACAAGCATAACTCTATGTAACATGAGATGTGCTTTATGTTTGGGCTTGACACCTAAAGGTATTTTCTACCAAGTACAAGGGTTTCTGCAAAGTGGCGTTCTTGAAGGTAAAATTATCTGAGAAATAAAATTTGAAACATAAAGGTTGATGTATAGTGACAAAGACTCGTACTATGTGGTTGCAAGCACTGTCAAGCCTATACTTAGCGTATCCCTCTTCTCATCACCGCTTCACATGAAAATTCAACCACACAAAATTATGAAGTGGGGAAAAAGACTGAAGGTTTTCTAAACCGCCAACATGCCATATATTTATACAACAATTGTAAATCTAGGTCCACCTTCAATAACAACCAGATTGACTAATATTAGATTCCATATCAATGCCTTCATGATACTATTTAGTCAAGTTTTTGCTATCCCCATAGTTGCAATATCAGTTCCCACAGACTTGCCAAGTTGTTGCCATCGTGTAACGCTGATTTATTCGGTAGGATGCCCAAGTATTAATACAAGACATGGAAGTGTTATATTTTGACTTTTTAGTGTGTTTATACCTAAATGACACTACACATGCATATAATGAATTATGCAATTTATAACATAAAAAATTATGTGACACCCTTGTGAATAGAATGCTCCTCAAATATCAAGTAAAAGACGCACATTGGAATATTTACAAATAAATTCAATAAACAAATTATTATGATAATCATGTGAATATCATGTATATATTTGTGTATAATGGGACATTGAACGAAATCATTCACTTAAATGAAAGCAATTATTTTGTTGTGTTAAATGCTACATTTTATAGATTTATGATAATTTGATTATTTTTGGATGCACATTAGAAACTTAAACTTATATTTCAAGGTCTTTATGTTATCAATCCATGGTAATTTAGTTAGTTTGTTAATGACCGGTATAAAACTTTCAGGTCTAGGTGACCATTCCAGCCGGAATTTGGTTAAAATGTATTATTGACCGGTATGTACAATTGCTATCATTTTTGAAAAGCAGCTTTTCGGGCACGTTTGGTTAATGAAACTTTCATAAATATTTCCGGTTTGGTTAAAATGCATACCTAAAAATCTCAGGTTTATCCATTTCTCCAATCCACAAATCAAATATAAAATATGTACAAATATACAATCCAATTGGGCAAGATTTGGGTAAGTAAACATGCCCTTAGTGGAGTCAAACTCGGGACATCATTGGAATTTATCGAGCTCGAGCACCTGATTTCTTAATACATAGTCTAATGTTTTGCACCTTTTTGGTGATTTTTTACAGTCTCTGGACATATTAATTTGTGTATTGTTGAACCAGATCTATACTGTCACTAGTTGTAAGAAAACCATCCCGTTGTTCTTTAGGCCAAAATTTTCGGTGCTTATTTAGGTGGTCTGATTATATCTTATTTTGGCATAGATCAGGTGTGATCTTCAAAGCTTGTACACAAGTCGTTCATACATGAGCGTCAGTTACGTTCATACTATAACGGCTCTCCTAGAGACAAGCCTTTCGCTGGTCTCTCGTTTCCTGGTTGCCAAGTGGTAGGAAAGCAACCTCTCATGCTCCGATTGTAACCGGCCAGATTCGTACCGCACTACGACGATGACGTTACAGTCATTGGGATATTGTCAGCGCACTTGTAGTCTCTGTCTATATGTCAGCCATAATGAACACTGGCAGGGTACATGCAATGTGCTCAACTAGCTGGCAACAGGGCGTAGCACATGGAGCTCTCTTGGTAAATAAGAGAGGGTCAACGACTTTGCCTTGAAGTGAAGTAGCGGCTGACAGTTGGTAACACATAGGGTGTACTAACTAAACAACTCTTTTGGTTGATAAGAGAGGATCAACGACTTTGCCTTGAGGCAAAGTAGCGGTTGGCGGTTACAGACGCAGTGTTGCCATAACACAACTGTCTGGCCCAATCAGCGGTCACAGTGGCATCAAGCGGTCCTCGGCAACGACAACGACCTCGTGAGGAGATCAAGTTAAGAGGGATGCTTTATACACACTGGGAGTGATTCTCTTCTTCCTTATCTTTGTTCTCGTGTGGGGAGGGCTACCTGGATTTAGAAGGTAATTAAATCCAGGCAGTGTGAGTTGTAATTTTAATTACATAGTGCTTGTTGACCGGCATTGCTCTGTGGTTTTTCTCTCCTTATCTTGGGGGAGAGTTTTCCATGTTAAATCTGGTGTTTCTTCTTTGGGTTTATACACTTGTTGGTAACGCTTCTGTTACAACTTTTTGTCACGTCTGGGACTGTATTGGTACAACATCCCCAACAAGTGGTATCAGAGCTTTGGCTGCAGATACAAGTCCAGATGGGGAAGGATGAAGATGCGACGATGATAAAGTTGACAAGATCAAATTGGCAGCTTTGGAAACCCAAGATGGAGGACAGTCTCTATTGCAAAGATTTGTATGATCCAATAGAGGGACAAAAGCTAGAGACTACATTTGATGCAGATTGGAAGAAGCTAAATAGGAAAATCATCGAAACAGTGCGGAAGTGGCTCGAAATCTTCGTGTTCCATCACATCTCAGAAGGGACCAATGCCAAAGATCTGTGGGAAAAGCTAAAGAAGTTATATGAGCTGAAGACTGCCACAAATAAAGCTTTCTTGATCCGAAAGTTGGTGAACCTCAAGTACCGGGATGGTACAAGTATCTTCGAGCATATGAACGAATTCCAAAGCCTTGTAAATCAACTGGGGTCCATGAAGATGGTTCTTGATATTGAACTCCAGGCTCTACTTCTTCTAGGATCGCTACTGGACAGCTGGGAGACACTCGTAGTGACAGTCAACAATTCTGCACAGGAAGGCAAGTTGACACTTGAGCAGGTGAAGAGTAGTATGCTGAATGAAGAGACTCGACGACGAGCCTCAAGTGAAAGTGGATCAGAGTTATACTTTACAGAGGGTAGGAGAGATGACAGAGTGAGAGACCGTGGCAGATCTCAGAGTCATGGTGAATCCCAGGACCACGAGAAGTCTTGTGGTAGATCCAAGTCGAAGAGTAGTAGAGGGTGCTTTCATTGTGGCAAGCCAGGTCATTTCAAAAGGGATTGCAAGGTTTGGAAAAAGAAACATGGGTCTGAAGCCAAATACAAGCAAGATGATGACAAGAACACACCGCAGCGACAATATCAGATGACAGGAACGATGAGGATGATGTGGTCTTAATAGTCTAGGATCAGTGTTTGCATGTTGATGAGGACGATTCAAAGTGGGTTGTGGATACTAAAGCTTCTTTCCATGCTTCACTATGTGAGGAGTTCTTTACTTCATACTGGAAGGGGGACTTTGGCAGAGTGAACATGGGAAATTCCAGCTTCTCTAGAAATATCAGGATTGGAAACATTTGTGTTCAGACAAGTGTTGATTGCATGCTCACACTGAAGGATGTTCGTCATGTTCCAAATCTGTGGCTGAGTTTGATTTCTGATTCTTTCTTTGATAGAGAAGTTTGTCATCTTAATTTTGGTAGTGGCAAATGCAAGATCACCAAGAGGGCTTTGGTTATTGAATGGGGCAAACTGTCTCGCACATTGTACAAGACCAAGCTTAAAGTGCTCAGAGATGGCATTATACATGCAGTTCAGGATAACCACATAGATCTATGGCACATACGGTTAGGACACATGAGTGAGAAGGGCTTGAATCTTCTATCAAAGAAGAGGTTGATTCCTTGTGGCAAGGAAAGTGGTCTCAGTTCATGTGACGCATGTCAGACATGAAAACATGGCGAGTTTCTTTCAAGACAAGGTCTGCGGTGAAGTCAAAGCTTCTACAGTTGGTTCATTCGGATGTCTGCAGTCCGTTTGAGGTGGCTTCACTGGGTGGAAATAAGTATTTTGTCACATTCATTAATGATGCATCTAGGAAGGTGTGGGTCTACTTACTAAAGACCAAGGATTAGGTTTTTTAATGCCTCCAGAAGTTCCAGCCATGGTAGAGCGGGAATCCAGTGAAAAGCTAAAGTTTTACCGAAAAGACAATGGAGGAGAGTACAACTCTAGTGAGTTCCAGGCATACTGCACGCAACGTGGCATACGACATGAGAGGACAGAGCCCGACACACCAGAACACAATGGTACAGCTAAAAGGATGAACCGTACTATTGTGGTGAAAGTCAGATGCATGTTGAAGACTACAGAGTTGTCAAAGACATTCTGGGGTGAGACAGTGAGTACTGCATGCTATCTGGTAAATAGATCTCCATCAGTTCCTTTGGGGTATGATATACTAGAGAAGGTATGGATAGGCAAGGATGCCTCTTATGCTCATCCGTGAGTATTTGGGTGCAAGGCTTATGCACATGTTTTAAAGGAAAAGAGGCAAAAGTTGGATGATAAAGCGGTTGTAACAACCCCACCTCCCGGTAACCCCCAATTAAGGGAGACCAAAACTTTAGAGCCGTTATCCCAATTTTCTGGATCAAAAGTTCGACAAATAATCAATAATAATTATTAAATTCTACCAAAACTATATTGAAAAGCTGGAATAAAATAAATGTTTGCATACCATTTTAAAATCTTGTATCTCTAAACTTCTATCCACAACTGGTGTCTATTCTAACTAATCCTCATTATACTTTAATTCATATATTCACAATGTATCACGTTATTGTTTGCCCTTTTCAATGTTGTACCTAAAATACCGACAAACAAAATGACGGTCAGTATAACGAATTATACTGGTATGTGGGGGGGGAACACAAATTATGCAATTAGCTTCAACAACGTATCACAAAGCAATTATAATTTAACAAACAAACTTTACGCTTTAAATATAACTACTCAATCCATACATACCCTAGCCTCTGTGTCGTCCCTGCAGTGGACTTGGATACTACCTCTACTATGGTACATCCCAATTAACCCCCATGATCCTACCTAATAGGTAGATCAATACCTAGGGTTGAAGAGTCGCATGACACTACCCATAGGTATCCCAATCCCGAACTCATAGTATGCTAAAGAGTCGCATGGTACTGCCCATGGATAGCCCAATCACTGACTCATGATAACCTGATGGTCCTACCTAACAGGTAGACCATGTACAAGGTCATCCTTATTATTAGCAAAGTCACAAAGGAGGACCAAGATCTGAGCTAGTCATGTGCACTTATTTATAGTGATAGTCGTAGTCACTTTATAGTTGCATAAAATAAAAGTCATCCAAGCAGTTATATTCAGGCAACTGATAAAATACCTGGGAATTGCTGTAAAACTGAAGTGATTTAATCATAAGCGTAACCACATACCTGTGATGCAAACTTTTGAGATAGAATCAATCAAGTAAAGAAATCCAACCAAGGAAGCAAGTATACACAAGAATCATGAAATCAATACACAAATTCCTTTTATCAAGATTTATCCAAGCCCATCTTGCTTTTTAGGATTTCTATTCCCATTTAGGGTTTCTACTCCTTCTTAGGGTTTTTCTTGCAATTCAGGTTTTACCTTCACTTTCAATACCAAAAACCCTAATTAGACAAAACTACTTATAAACCATAATTTCTCATCATATCTCTCCTAACAGGCTTAGGATCATCATTAACAACATATTTTCATATTTTCGAATTAGATATGATGTTCTCCTCTTTTACCCTAAATTAGGGTTTCTAGATACATTATCATTCATACTTGGTTTGAAACCCCTAAAACATGAAACTATTCATCCAGATCAGGTTCAAGTCTACCTTTATCATTCAATAGGTTACTATTACCCAATTTAATCAATTAAGCATCATAGACTCAACCATTAATCTCAATTAGGGTTTCTAACCTAATTTTAATGCACTTTTGATCAACTCAACATACTTTTGCCATTAGCAACGAAATCAGGTTCTCAAACTATTTTTATCGTGGTCCTCATATTTTTCTAAGAAACTTTCATATATTAACTTTATTCATCAGATCTTCCTAGCATTAGTTATGATTTTTGCAAAGTAAATCATTTTCTTGAATTGTTTTGCTATTTTTAGAAAAAACATCAACCGCTTGTTCCGTGGTCCACTGGACCACGCGGGATCCAACAGCCCACGATCCACACACTTATCTTGCGATGAAATTAAAGGATTGGGTGAGAATGCCCTTACCTGGATAACACAAGTGTGAGGGCAAAGGGGTCTTTTACCCCCTATCTTCTTCAACCTCAGGCTGGATTCGCAAGCAGCCTAGCTGAGTCAACTCAGGGGTTGATCTGGTCGTTCGTGCGTCTGTGATCAAAATGATTGGTCTAGAAGCTCCGTCCGAGCCTCCCGAACCTGCCCGAGTCTTCAATTGGTGACATGCTTTGTTCCTTCACCGCCAACAAGCCGTCGTCTCCGGAGAGGTTGATAGGTCGCAGAGAGGGAAGGTCAGGGTCGATTGTTCAATTGAACTTGCCAAAAGGTTTGTCATCACTCTCCAAAGGTGTAAGGGTAGGTTTTAGGTGTGCGGGTACCCTCGAGCACCCTCCCCTATATATAGGGTTAACTATGAGAGTCTGGCAGGTTGGGGACTTTTTCCCTCGTCGATAAAAACACCTAGATGTCAGGTCGAGAAACTTCAGAAAGAACTCCTGAAGGTGATAGACTCGTCTACGCCTCGGTTTATTGCATCAAACACGAGAAATTAGGATTTATTTCCCCTCTCCCTTTCCTTTTGTACCTCAGGCTAGATGATGCACAACCATTGTTGGATCTGTGGTCCCCTGGACCACACGGGGATCCGATGGTTGTCATCGCTCCCCGATATCCTTTTTCATATAAAATAGGGAAATAGGGTAATAGTTAATTTAATTCGAAGGAAATTTGTGAAATTCATATCTCTCTTCTTATTTAATATTTTTCACTCAAAATTTAGAAAAAACTCTATCTTGACATTATCTACTCATATATTAAATTTGAAACCCAAAATCCAAAGGAAGAGGGCATTTCCTTCATAAGCAAGTTATTCTTTAACAAAACCAATTTAATTGGTATTTCCTCTTTCTTTATCTTTTATTTTCTTGGTTTTGATTTCTTTTTCCCACTAAAAATCATGTGAACATGAAATCTTATCCAAGATGGATCTATTATCCATATATCCACTTATTTCATGTAATTTCATTGTTATCTCATATTTCCTTCTTAATAAAGCTATATTTATTTGATCTTTTCTCTTTCTTGTTGCATTATCTTTGCAACTTCGACTCCTTGGAACCCAAGGAACCCCAAAGGTACGAAATCTATCATTGGAGGATATCACCTAGCCTTCTAGATGTTTCTACCTTTTTCTCTTCTCCCTTTCTTAATATATATTCTTTTATTAACTGAATTTCTTTTTTTTCTCTTTTAGTTTCTTTTTCTTATTATTGGGCCCAATAGCCAATAAGGCCCACAAAACAACTAACAAGGCTATTGTAAAAGAAATTCATTCATTCAAATCAAATCACACCATTATTTCTTCATATATCTATATTAAGTGAAATTGCATTTCTCACCAAAAGAACCCAAAATTGGGGTTGTAACAGCGGTGCCATATATCTTTCTTATCTATGGAGATCAGCAGTTTGGGTATAGGTTAAGGGATCCTGTGAAAAAGACCATGAACAAACACAGAGATGTGACTTTCTATGAGAGTCAGAAAGTGACAGATCCTGAGATTGATGATGCAAAGGATGCATGATCAGGTGATAGTTCTTCAGACGATGAGTATGAGGATGCTTCGACTTCTTCACAGGTGCAGTCTTCCGATGACGAAGAAGAGCATCATAATCACCCTGAGCAGCAGAGTGATAACACATTGAGTGGTCTAGTTCCAGATGCACAAATGAGTGATTCAACTTCATAGGCAGAGACTTCCAGGTAGGGGGAGCAGGATCAGGATCAGACAGAGTCCTCATAGCAGCAGTTGAGGAGGTCTGACAGAGTTCGTCATCCTTCATCCAGATATTTGGCATCTTAGTATATCTTGCTCACTGATCAGGGGGAGCCAAAGACTTTTCAGGAGGCACAAATTCATATAGACAGAGTACAGTGGCATCGGGCGATGCAGGAGGAGATGAATTCTTTACAGAAAAATGACACCTATGAGATTGTGGCACTTCCTAAGGGTTGGAGACCACTAAATAATAAGTGGTTACACATATGCCTGTAAATGGGTACGGATAGACCCGCTGACCCGCAAATCCGAACCCTTAAAAAACTCATCACGGGTCTAATTTTGTATACCCGCATACCCTTGGACCCGCATATAAGCGGGTCCAACAATGGGTATGCTTGGACCCAGACCCGCTAGACCCGTGTACCCACTATACATAAGTAACTACTAAAATAATATGTTATATATATCTTATTTTACTAGTCTAATTAATATAATTATTGAGATTATATCCTACTCTAAGGTTGAGACTAGTCATATAACAAAGAATTAACTATTCTAGTTATAATAATGAACATCATATGTAAACTTAAAATCAAAATGTCTACTAATCTACATTACTTTCTACATAAATTAAATGTTATGATCATGACTACAAATATGTAAACAATTACTCAATTAATTTTATTGTATAGAATATAGCATTGTCTAATATAACTATTACATGTTAATATACTATATGATAACAATATCTTGTTGTGTTAAATATATATAACATAGTCATTTCTCTTACATAAACAATATGCTATTTTATAGAACCGCTTACCCGAATACCCGCACCGCATACCCGCTATTATTGCGGGTACGGGTATGGTGCGGGTCCAGGTTTTGTATTATGCGGGTCTAGAACTGGAACCGGACCCGCTAAATTATATGGGTATGGGTATGGGTATGGCCAGACCTGCACCGTACCCGCACTGTTTACACCCCTAGTTCCACAGGATGAAGAGAGATGTACAACACGATGACTCCCAGTTAGAGAAGGTCGCTCCAAAGACGTCTTCGAGACAGCAAACTTGTGAAGAAGAAGGGAAATACATTGGACATGTAGTTGCTATACCTAGACTAGAGAATCTTGATTTCGAGTTACATCGACAGGGGGAGCATCATCAAAGAGTTTTTAAACCTTGGTACAGAAGGTCAGAAACATGGTTTTTATCTAGGAGGGCTCGACTGACCATTCAGGGGGAGCCAGCAAAGTTCCAAGTGTGGGCATGGAGAGAGAAGCAACACTGCCAGGATACTTCTTCTTAGTTGTTTGGGAATAAAGTGAAGTCATGATTGGACTTCAAGAATATGAATGAAAATGACAATATGTTGACATGTTCGAGGAGAGTGGATCTGTCACAGGTGGTGATGAGGTCCATAAGCTACTCCAGATGATTGTTGAAGACCACGTCTCCCTCATCGGCTAGAGGGGGATATTGTTGGGATTAGGAATATAATCTAGCCCATGTCCTTGTGGGATTTGGACTTGGGAGAGGGTTGGTTTGTGCTACCAATCCTAATAAGAGTCAAATCCAAGAAGGAAAGAGGATTGTTCCTTGTGTACATCATGGAGTTGGATTAGGAGTGGGTCTAGGATTTGGACAAGGATTCCTAGTTGCAACCACATGCATGGAGGCCTATAAATAGAGGCCCTGGGGGAGGTCATTGAGATCATCCCACCATCCACCGGTTGAGGCGTGATCCCTCCAGTTGCTTATTGGTGTATTTTGTGATAGAGGGTGCCAGAGAACAAAAATAATTGGAGGAGGTCTCTTGGTAAATAAGAGAGGGTCAGTGACTTCGTCTTGAAGCGAAGTAGCGACTGACAGTCGGTGACACATATGGTGTACTAACTGAGTAGCTCTCTTAGTTGATAAGAGAGGGCCAGTGACTTTGAATTGAAGCGAAGTAGCGGTTGGCGGTTACAGACGCAGTGTTACCATAGGGCAACTGTCCGGCCCAATCAACGGTCACAGTGGCATCAAACAGTCCCAACAACGACAATGGCCTCGTGAGGAGATCAAGCAAAGAGGGAGGCTTTGTACACACTGGGTGTGATTCTCTTCTTCATCATCTTTGTTCTTGTGTGGGGAGGGCTACCTGGATTTAGAAGGTAATTAAATCCAGGCAGTGTGAGTTGTAATCTTAATTACATAGTGCTTGTTGGCTGGTATTGCCCCGTGATTTTTCTCTCATTGTCTTGGGGGCGAGTTTTCTACGTTAAATCTAGTGTTTCTTCTTTAGGTTTTTGCGCTTGTTGGTAACGCTTCTGTTACAACTTTTCATCATGTCGGGGGCTGTATTGGTACAACATCTCCAACAGAGCTGTATACATCCTCGTCTCATCATTTACTTGTCATGTGTGTGTTTCCAAGCACCCTCGGATAGTGGCGGAGTTAAAACTCTTGAGTGGGTGAGGCACACAATAAGATCATATATATTATAGATCCCAATCAATGTTGTTATTCTAAAATCATTGCATACTAACTTCTAAGTCATTATATTGGGGGATACCACAATCCATATTGATCATCAACGAGTCATTCAAATATTTTCATCTGTGATATTCTGTAGAAGATGATTTAGAATTTTTATCAAAAAATTACTCCTTCCATGAGTGTAGTCTAAACAACAAACTAAACTGAAATATTTGTTTCAGTTCATCAACATGAATTATATTGTGGGAAAGATCCTATTTAAAAGTTTGATTTAAGTTAAACCAATTAGCTAATCAAGCATTATCAAGTGAAATAAATTGAAACAAAGTACAATAGAAGAATTTTCTTTATATAAAACATGGGCGACAATGCCTCGTGCTCCTAAAGAGAGCGATATTTTATTAAACAACTAAATGCAACACTACTAAAATTAGCTAGTGTGCAAGTATAAAATTCTCACCTTTTTATTCTTCATCTTCAATCATACTTGAATTGCTAGTTCTTCAAGTAAACCGAATAAATCTTATCGAATAAACTGTATCGGCAAATGAATTGCTTATTAAAAGCTAGGAAGTGTTATAGAAAATAAAGCAGACTAGATGACATGATCCCGTCTAAACACTACTACAGAACCTACCTTTAGTATCGGTTATTTAAGGCCTTTAGTGTCGGTTTCTGAGCAACGCCTATGTGGGCGACACTAAAAGGTCACCCATTACGCGTCGGTTCCAGAACCGACACCCAAACTCTTCGCGCGCGACCGAAAACGCGCCATCAGGGGCCTATAGGCGTCGGTTATTTATTAATAAACCGACACCCAAAACCTTCGCGCCACAGAAAGGGCGCCATCTTGGGCGCTATTAGTGTCGGTTATAAGCCAAAACCCGACTAATAATGTCTTCGCGCCAAAATAATACGTGTCGGTTTGTAGTATGCAACCGACACCATATATGTTCGCGCCACAGGAAATAGGCGCCGGTTATATCTAAAAAACCGACACTACATAATTGTGTGTCGGTTTTTTACAAATAACCGACGCCTATTGTTATTATTTTTTTTTTACAGACCTGCATACCTGCTGTGACTGGTCACAGGATGAGAAACCTGCAGTTCAGTGAACTGAACTGTAGGTTTTACGACACCCATTGATATCAGCCAACAACAGGCCACAAACCTGCAAATTTAACCACAAAAATATTCACACATGCATTTAGCAAGACAACCTGCAGTTCCATTTTATTTTCACACATTTAGAAACATTGATGTAGCTAGCAATCTGTAGTTCCATTCATTCACATTCACACATGTAGAAACATTCATATAGTAACCTAACTTTCATTCATTTTCACTCAGACACATGTAGAAACATCTAGACATGTAGAAACATTCACACATATTATAATTCAGAAATTCATTTACAAAATCCCCACTATTTGTATGGTTGTTGCCCATTTTTCTCTTACTTCATTTAATTCTCTCATCGTATAGAGAGCATGTACATCTGGTAAGTCCGTTCCTGTAGTGGGGCCAGCTTTAAACACCTGTAAAGAGATTGATGTATATATAATTAATGAGCTATAAATAAGATTGATATATTTCGCATTATCTAATGAGACTATATAATACCTGAGCAATAAAATCGATGTCCATACAATATGACAGACTAACACATATATAGTACATAACAATAACATCGTCGAATTTACATACAACACTAGCTTAGTACATATATAGTGGGACTTATAAGGTGACGATCCCACCTGGTAAAACAGGTTACCGAAAACTACATGTTACGACTGGGAGGTCGTGATTCAGCAACAATATGCATTAGCAGGAGGACAAATAGATCACCATATGTTTGTCCTCATATGGTGATCTATTTGTCCTCCTGCTAATGCATACGGTTGCTGAATCACGACCTCCCAGTCGTAACATGTAGTCGGTAACCTGTTTTAGCAGGTGGTATCGTCACCTTAGTCCCACTATATATGTACTAAGTTAGTGTTCTGTGTAAATTCGGCGTTGCTGTTGTTATGCACTATATATGTGTTAGTCTGTCATGTTGTTATATGAATATGAACCACTTGTGTGTGCTGCACTTTATGTATTGTATTTGTATCCTGCTTCTCTTCATTGGGGCTTCTTCCTGCATATTCTGCATAGCTATGTCATGTCCGTCCTGCATAGCCTTCTTCCTATATTTATTTTTCAAAGAGAATACAAAAAAAATTATTAGTGTAGAGTTAGTGAAATACTGATCAATGTCTAGAATTGGAATAGATCAAGAACCTACTCTCAGCATCGCGTATGTAATCTCGGGTGAGATTGGTCCTATAGTTCTTTAGCACTCTCCCACAATGTTTAACATTTGTATTAACTAGAAGATAATGAAACATCAAATCAGAAAATGATATTGATATTAAAAAAGTAAACATTTAGCTTCAATAAAAAAATATAAACATGCATGCCTCTAAAATTGTGATCTTTTCTCAATTAACAATCCTTCATTGTGATCTCCGCGCACATATAAGTCATCATTAGCTTCAATATTTTCTGGAGTTGGCAACCCAACTGAGAATGGACTGGAGTCATCATATTTATCGTAGTACTCTTCTTCATCTATAGGATTCAATGAACTGTCTTTTACCATGAAGAACAACCGACCATTTATCATTTGCAGGATCATCGATATAAAATACTTGTTTCGCCTGTGATGCCAATATGAATGGTTCAGCCTTCTCGCCAATCTTTTCAAAGTTTACCAAAGTGAAACCCAATTCATCCACTATAACTCCTTTGGTGTTATCAACCCAATTACATTTGAAGAGTGGAATTCTTAAATCTATGTAGTCAAATTCCCATATCTCTTCAATGACACCGTAATATGACATTTTAGCTTCACGTGGACTCTTATCCTTTGCACTTGCAAAAAACATAGTCGATGCTTGAAGGGTGACCCTACTGTTTTGGACGAAACTCTTATCATCTTGGCGCTTTATGTAATATGTGAATCCATTAATGTCATACCCTTCATAAGATATAACAGTCAACTTTGGTTTAAAGGTGAGGCATTTGATAGTTTCAGTAATATCATCTGGTGTTTCAGATAGTTGATGTAAGACTTTATCTTCAAACCACTTAATAAAAGTCTTGTTATGCTCTCTAGCAAGCCACATTGTAGTGGCTCGAGGATATTGTCTTTTGATGAAATTGGTATGTTCCTCGATATAAACGTTCACTTCGTCCATGTTGTGTAAAATATATAAGTGAGCTTGTTCCAACTGCTCACGGCTGATTACTTTCACACGTGATCCCAAAATTCCTTTGCCAATTAGCTCGTCAATATTCTTGTCATTATCAGGAGTGTCATTACCACTGAGAAAATCATTGCAGAAATCCATAACCTCTCTCGCCACATAACCTTCAATAATACTCCCTTCAGGCCGATAACAGTTTCGAACATCACCTTTAAAAACGCTCATGTATCGTTCAAAGGGATAAATCCAATGCAAGAAAACCGGGCCCAAGATTTTCACTTCCCTAGTCAAGTGGACAACAAGATGTACCATGATATCAAAGAAAGAAGGAGGGAAATACATCTCAAGCTGACATAGGGTAACAACCACTTCTCTTTGCAAATTATCGAGAGTCTCAGGGTCAATAACTTTGCTGCAGAGACTGTTGAAAAAGAAACAAAGTCTGGTGATTGCAAACCTTACATGCTTCGGCAATATAGATCGAATTGCCACGGGCAATATTTGTTGCATTAGAGTGTGACAATCATGAGATTTAAGTCCTATCAACTTCAGATCTTTCATTGATACCAATCTACGGATGTTGGATGAGTAACCATTTGGCACCTTAACATTTATCAAGCATTCACAAAAAGCTTTCTTCTCTTTTCTAGACAACGTGTAACATGCGGGAGGTAAGTATGTTCTTTTACTACCCATTTCACGTATTTCTGTTAATTCTGACCTTATTCCCATTTCACGTAGGTCCAGTCTGGATTTTATCCCATCTTTAGTCTTACCTGGTATATTTAACAGAGTACCAATGATGCTATCACAGACATTTTTCTCAACGTGCATTACATCGATACAATGTCTGACTGTCAAAGAACTCCAATAAGGAAGATCCCAAAATATTGACTTCTTCTTGAATGAAGAATTGTCACTCCGTGTAGTACATTGTGATCTCTTATGAAATTCATTGACAAAGTCTTTTATTATGTCATAAACAACCTCCCCTGGTATAGGTTTAGGTGCACTGCGTTCCTCATTCAATCCATTGAATGCTTTGCGCTTCCTACGATACGGATGGAATTTTGGAAGAAACCTTCGATGACCGAGATATACATTCTTACCGCCATGTTTTAGTCTTGTTGAATCAGTGTTCTCTTCACATATAGGACACGCTTTAGCTCCTTTGACACTATATCCAGACAAATTCCCATATGCTGGAAAGTCATTAGTAGTGCAAAACAACATAGCATGCAAACGAAATGTCTCTCTTCGTGAAGCATCATAGGTCATCACACCTTCACCCCAGAGTTTCTTTAAGTCATCAATCAGAGGTTCAAGATAAACATCGATGTCATTTCCAGGTTGTTTAGGACCCGATATCAACAACGACAGCATTACGTACTTATTTTTCATACACAGCGAGGGAGGAAGATTGTATATAACAAGCATGACTGGCCAAGTGCTATGTTGACTGCTCAATGTCCTGTATGGATTCATCCCGTCTGTACAAAGCCCAAGTCTTAGATTCTTGTCTTCTTCACCAAATTCAGGGTACAGTACATCAATCTTCTTCCACTGTGGGGAATCAGACGCATATCGTAGGATCCCATCATTATTTTTCTTAACATCTGCATGCCACCTCAAATTCTTCGAATCTATCAAATTGGCAAACAAGCGTTGAAACTGTGATATTATAGGTAGATACCACATCACCTTGGCAGGAGAACCAGTTTTGGACTCCCCCGAAGTTGTCAATTTATACCGTGACGCACCACATTTTGGACAATCTTTCAAATCTGCATAGTCCTTTTGAAATAATACACAATCATTAGGGCATGCGTGTATCTTCTTGGCATCCATTCCCATTGGGCACAACAATTTCTTTACCTGGTATGTTGAAATTGGCAGCTCGTTCCCTTCTGGAAGCATTTCTTTCAACAAAGACAGCAATGACGTGAAGCTTTTGTCGCTCCATCTATTGTTAGCTTTCAACTTATACAATCTCAACACAGCGTTAAGCTTCGTAAACTTAGTACAACCTGTGTATAACGGCATCTCAGCATCATGCACAATGTTTCTAAAAATGGGAGGTGGATCGGTGTGCTCTACCCCACAACTATCCAGCATCGCATCAACGATGTCTACTGGAACTGGTTCATTCACATCTACGTCATCGTAGGCAATTTCTTCTTCCACACAAGCACTGCTATCGACATCCACTGGTTTCGGGTTTGAAATCTCTCCATGCCAGTGCCATTCTGTATAGCCTTGTATAATCCCATTGCACATGACATGAGTCATGATTTCGTCACCAGTGTTGACTTTCAAGTTGTTACCGCAATGTCTACATGGACAGTAGAACCTATCTCCAGGTTGTTTTCTATGTTCCTCGGCAAATTTAATGAACTGGTGAAGACTAGAAATAAACTCTGGGCTGCAGCGATTGCGAATGGACATCCATGATCTATCCATTCTATGATCAAAGAGAAAACAAGTATATATTAGGACAAGATTAGGGTCTAGGGTTAACAAATACATGTGATGTCATTATTATATATAATAAATGTGTACCACCTATCCATTCTTGAACACCTAAGCTCACTAGTAAGTGTATAATGTGTATTGAGTTTTCAAGAAAATTTCGGCAGCATTTCCCCGCTGTTCTCCAAGTACATATGTACTTGGAGAACAGCGGGGAAATGCTGCCAAAATTTTCTTGAAAACCCAATACACATTATACACTTACATCCTAAGCGAGATTATGTGTTCAAGAACAGTCCCAAACCGGGGACTATCCAAGATTTACTCCTAATGAGTAAATCTTGGACGGGTTTCTAGGCCAACAAATAATGTATTGTCATTCTTATACCTAAAATCCTAGTTCTTCAAGTTAGGGTGATTATTGATGTCCTTACAAGCATGATTGGCAATTTAGGGAAAAGTTCATCATTTACATTTCAAGCATGTCAAATGTGTGCATTACAGTTCATCATTAAGCAAGATATAAGCAAGTATGTCATATTAAAATAGACTAAACAATATGAGAAAATAGTAGTGTAATCATGCAAATGGGAACATTCATGGGAACACACACTTCAGTTATAAGCATTCATGTAGCAACTTTCAGTTCCATTCATGGGAACACACACTTCAGTTATAACAATAACTAAACAAAGGGGTTGGTGTACCCCTAAACATGCGCATAATTAAAAAAACTATTAATACGGACAAGTCTAGATAGATAGACAACTAAATACTACACCAACATGGTCCCGCATGCATCAGTAACTTCTTTTTGATGATGAAGTTGTGTCACGAAGCTCCTCGCTGTATTTAGCCGAATCTGAACTGATAGGGGCCTCAGATTCAGATTTGTACGAGCTGATATGCGACGCCGTGCGCTCATACCACAGAAGATGATCGGGGGTCTCGCAGTTGTTGTCAGTTATCCAAACTTTGATGGAATTATCGCCAACTGGACGGAGAAAAAGCCTATTCCAACGGACCAGATACAACTCTCCAATCCAATCACGCCAACCAGATTTTGATACAAGATTTCCCGCCAAATCATACTCAACCTCGATTACATGTGAATAATTGCCAAAAGTTAGGGTCACTTTACCAGGCATGTAGTGTCTTCCTTTTAGAAAACACCAATGTTTGGGTAAGACCAATTGGTTTAAGGAACGATCATCTAGGATGATGTCCAATTGTTCTTCAATAGGGAACGTTAACATTGACATAGAGGCCCAGTTCATAGTGACTGTTATGGGAAGACAGAGACTGTACAATATTAGTATTAACAAAGTGTAAGTACATATAACGATGTTATATATTTTCAGAAAAAGTTGTATAACATCAGTTAACCTTTTATTGCTTGTCTAGGTGCTTACTAAAATAGAACCATTATATGGAACTAAAATAGAAACATTATATGGAACTAATCCTACATTATACACATACTTTTCCTGAGTAAGATAATGTGCACTTCATGGAATTATTAAGATCTGAATATATATAAGTTGTTTCTACCTACTTTGATGGGATTTTATAACATTCGAGTCTTCCATTTAAGGCATTAGATGCATATATTGCAGTACATGTATTCAAATCAGTAGAAGCACAAAATCAGTACCTAAACCTAAACACAAATAAGTAAATAACTTAAAAAAAACGCCCAACAGCTGCTTGGGCGTGCCTTGGCACCGCCCAAGCAGCCACCAGAGCAGAGGAGAGGGCGGGGGGGGGCTAGCAGAAGGCAGGGAGGGCGTGCGGGCATACCTGGCGGAGAGGGCGGCGGGGCTAGCTGCTACCGGCGACGCGGAGAAGGAGACCGGCGGGCGGAGAGGCAGGCCGGCGGGCGGAGAGGGAGGCCGGCGGGGGGGACTGCTTCTCGCTCGACGCAGGGAGCACGACGGCAGGGAGCACGACGGCGGCGGCGAGCACGGACAGCAAGGAGCACGACAGCGACGGAGCACAAACGGCAGGGAGCGGCGGCGGCGGCGGCAGAGAGTAGAAATCGCCGGAGCTAGGGAAATCGGGAACGAAATAGGGAAATGGGAAGAATCGTTCGGGCAGGGTGAGCTATTAAGTTGACAATATGTGTCGGTTATTTTAAAAAACCGACAACTAATCCAACAATGTCGGTTGTTTGCTAAAAACCGACAACTATATTGGACTATCGTCGTCGGTTTATAAATAAAAGACAACCGACAACTATTCCTGTCTCGCGCATACAATTTGGTCGTCGGTTATTTATTAAAGAACCGACAACATATGTTAAATTTTGGAGCCAATTTTTTCGCTGGAATTTTGGGTTTGGCGGTTGAGTTTATGTGTCGGTTGTTTATTAAATAACCGACACTTAATAAAAACGGTACCCGTGTCTGGTCGACCTTCATGGGTTGGATGTCGGTTTCTGTTAAAAACCGACACATTAGTGTTTATGTGTCGGTTTTTGTATACAACCGACACCCTGCAAACCGACTTTATAAGCCATTTCTGTAGTAGTGAAAGTGGAACTTACAAAAACATCTATAAAACGAAAACAATCACCATGATACGTATTCCATTATATGATCCTTTCTAGCAAGTAAAATGCATACCAACAAACAAAATTCACTGTGGAGCGAAATTATGTAAGGCTAAGGTGCTCTGCTAAAGTATACGGAACAACATTATGTAATAGCAGATTTGAGCGTGGAGATAGTCCAGAATTATCGTTGTGAAAATGTTATTCCAGACTGTTACAGTTAATCGTTGTCATTGAAGCCCCCTTTTGCTTTTTTTAAGGGTGGGGTTTTGTTGTGAATCCAAGGCTAAGATGCTTTGCAGCAGTATACGGAACAACATTATATAACAACAGATTTGAGTGTGGAGCACAACTGGATCAGTTCAAATAAAACAAAAAATAAATAATGACGGTCCAATTAAAATTGAGAGATAGTGATAGATAACTACCGAATATCCTTATCGTCTACTAACAGCTTCGTAGTTCATCGTGCCTGTTGCCATATAACTAGCGTTGCGGAAATGTGCTCGGCCACCGGCCGTCGTATGTTTCTTAATTATCGTCTTATTGTTCTGTCCTTGGGAAAAAATTCACAAAAAATAAGGTGAGGCACGTGCCTCAATGTGCTTGGTTGTGGCTTCGTCACTGCCCTCGCACTAGTCTACGTAGACTCTGTTCGCGAATACAATTGACTAAATTCTGAGTTGCCAGTAGTTGGCTGGCTCACCACGAAGATTTGACTTGGTGGTAGAGTTGAAATGGGTGATCGCAACGGTTAATTATGAGAACCGAACTACAAATTAAAGTGAGTGTCTATAAACCTAACCAGCTCTTGGGCAGTCACATCCAACTAGATCTAGATCCGGACATGCAAGAGAAAGCCAAGCAACCCAACGACATGTGAAGCCTTGCCACGGTTGATGTGAAAAGATGCTTGCAAGGATTAGGGAGGAGGCCGGGAAAGTAGCCATTACCTCAAGCCACATGACGTGTTCACAATAACCCTAGAGGTGACTGAATGTCTTCAGAGCCTAACTCCATAACACTCTTATGAAATGTTGATAATTGTTATGAATTCCTAGGACGATAATACTTTGATAGGAAATTTTTAACAAGACAAGAAGTGGTTATGCATTTGAAAACATTTAGTTCCCTTTTTCTGCAATAATGAAATGGGTTCACTTATACTTCACCACATCTTAATTTTTTTTCTTCCAAAACAAGATGTTTGGAAGAATTAAATTGGTATTTCATTCAATATAAAATTTCCTAGTTAATTTTTTGTACCTTCATAATATTTTCATGAAAGAATAACCATGATATGATAGAAGGACCTTATCTTTTATAAGAAAATTTTCAATTCAATTTGACAAGGGAGTTTGAAATCGTTCTATTTATCACTAAAATAAAATTATTTTTGTAAACTAAGCATATGCTATGTTGGATATAATATCATAATATGGTAGATAACATGCACTAGCTACATTTTTTGAATGAGAGAAATAATTGAAACATTCATGGAAGTATTTAAAATAACAAGATAAATTAGTACAAAGTCTCCCCCATGCAAACACTAACTATCAATCTTAGAAACTATCAAGGCAATACATGCATCACCAAGAATTCATTTCACTTAGTAGTGGGTTCTTCTTTCAGTCTTGGTTTGTCCACTCTAGGGTCTCTAGTGGTTTGGTTGTATCTATTCTTGTGTTTTTTACTCCTTGTGTAGGTGTTATGGATGAAGAAATGGGTAACTAGTGTGTTACGATCTTTTTAGTCAATAAGGAACATGAAGAAATCATATGTTTTAAAAAAGAAAGGATTCAACTAACCAGTATCATTTGGAAGTCACACTCATAGAAAGTCTGGCCTCACAAAGAATCTACAACTTCATGGTGTTGTGCATGACCCTAAATTAGGTGTGAGCGTTACCATGGGGTCCTATTTAGTTAGTTGCAAAATCACTCATTTGTGGTATAATTCAGATATTTGGCAGACAAATAGAAGGTATAGGAGGGAGAATGATGGCTCCTAGAATGGAAATTTTGATCATGTTGTAGGAGTTTGATATGAAGGAAAAATAACTTTTAATAAACTTAAAGACAACTGTACTTTTTTGCAATATATGTTGTTAGAAAATATGATATTGATACGATAGAGGAATAAAAATTTTACTGCCATATTTTTCTTAGACAATAGACTGCATCAACAACTATGTAATGGGAAGGAGGGTTGAAAGATTTATACATGCATCTGAAGCAAGTCCAACGACTATCCCTTGCTACAGTGTGCAGCTTTCTTCAACTGCACCTGGATGACATCAACATCGGCCTCCTGGTTGATCATCACAGATGAAGGTTGACTTCATCCTCCTAGTGGGTGGAAACAACCTCCTCACCTCTGTAGTAGTCTACATGGACCACTAGAAACTCTTCCATTCTAGATGAACGAACAAGAAAAAGTTCTTCCTTCTAGTCAACGTGCTAGCGTCGACTTGTCCTCTTAATTATCTCTCCCTTGTTGTTCCTCCATTTTATGGGTAGAAGTTACTTGGGTTCTTACTTTACCACAATTGTGAGAAGACAAAAATTGTCAGAGCTTATTGTTGCATCTATAGAAAGCCTCAACTACCCATATGTTTATAAAAGGGTTAGGGTCGAGAGTTCTAGTCTGAGAGGGAGTCAAAAATATGGAATTTTATGAATTTTCTAGAACTTGCAAAGGTTAAACCAGTCAGTTCACTACTGAACCAGTCGGTTCACATGTGAGTCGATTGGTTCAACTCTTGAACTGGCCATTTTACAATGTTTCCTATTAACAATAGTATTGTCAATTAATATTGGATCAGTTTATAGATGACGTCATCATAAATTCTCAATCCTATTGAATTGATTAATAAAATGGTCGTTTCACAATCTAAATTGATTGGTTCACTTGCTGAACTGGTGATTTCAGAGTTCTAACTACCAATACTAATTGAACCGGTTGGTTCAAAGTCTAGTTAGTCAACTTATAAGCATTATTGTTTAAATTGAATACCTAACACTTTTGTAATCAAGTTAAACATATATCATGAACAAACTCCTATTTCAGCAGTATCCTATGTGTGTGACCATATATATTCCATGTTACATTGGCAGTGAATGTCCATAACTAATCTATGACATCACAAGCAATGAGTGGTATCTAGAAAAACATCATTCCTACCTAAGTAATCATAATGTTGGAAAACAAATTCAATTTAGGTTCCTTAGCAATGGAGCCACCTTTGTATGTGTTGGAATGTTGATGCGATATGGGTTTCTTAACTTATGAAATAGCTCCATTGTTGTTACAATATAGATGACTTGCATCGTGATGCTTAGAATCACCCCATGATATGAAATGAACTTCTTGGTCCAAACTGTCTCCTTTATTGCATTGGATGCAACAATATACTCTACCTGTAAGGAGTGGGATCCCAGAGAGGAACCACTCCCTACTAAAATAAAAAAGACAACATCCCAAGCCAAATACCAACATAAATATTTTCTTGAAAGGGATGAAACCAATTTATTCAACATGAATGTATCATAACACCAAAGTTTAGCAGTTGAATAAAAACATTGACTATATTCAATTTAGCATAAGATTACAAAAGTACCTCAACATCATCTCCCATAAGTGTTTACATAAAGGGTACATAATAAGGATCTAGTAGAGGGAAATCTAAACCATAACAACTTTGTCTTCAAGCTTTAACTCCTTAAGTTAATTCCAACTCTTCATGCCATGTCATCCAAGTCCTTCACCTAGGGTTGGAAGCATATCCCAGCAAGAAGAGAAAAATAGACAACATCATCAAAGGCTGGTATGTGCATACTAAATAAAAAATTGAGCAATTTATAAAGAATAAAGGACGTCAAGTATAAAAGGCTTCCCAAAAAAAGTACTATCCAATTGGGCATAAAAGAATATGAACAACAAAATAATAATGAAGCCAAAGAGTATATAAACAAGGCATCCATGTGTTTCACCTGGGACAATACTAGACAATATAACATTTAGGTAGGAAATAACACATCTACCAAAATAATGTGGGGTGAGAAGGGTCTTGTATATATCTGCTCTAACATGTGGGGTGACATGGTCTTGTATACATTTGCCTAGGCACACCTACCCTAATTATTTTCATATGTTGGAATTTTCACATCTGCACACATATGTGGGAATTTTCACATCCACATAAAATAACATGTAAAATTATACTAGCAATCGCCACATGATGCAAACAAAAGAATAAGTAAGTATAAAAAAATAAGGAGAATGAGAACACCCATCAAGTATAAAATGGGATCAGAGGATCCATGCCATCACATAATGTACCATATACACCTCCACTACAAAGGTGGGAAAAGAAGCACATATCATCAATAAAGTCCAACATAAACAAAGCATAAGAGAGAGAGTCCAAAAAAATATCCATGATCACAAGATCAATAACAAATAAGGTAGTTCAAATGAACCATCATTTTTAAAGGAAAAGACAATGTGTATAGGCTAATGTCCATAGGATCAAGAGAATGATAAAGATAAGTTATTTCTCAATATTGAAGATTAAGAGATGCAAAACATACTTTTACAAAGACTAAATAGAACAAAGTCACTTCTAGATCAAAGTGTAGGCCTCCAAAGAACCTATTAAGCATATATGTAGATTTTAGGTCAATTTCACATTGAGTATTCAAACCCTAAAAATCACCTTTTTCTTTATATACGATTTAGGTTATCAACACCATGCCATATTTTAGTTTATATTATTCTGAGTCCAAAATGTATTTTATTATATTTTTTGACTTATATTTATATAGTTATGAATTTTACAAGTTATTATATATTCAAATTAATCCATTAAAATCACATATTTTCAACATTAGATTAAGTGACAAATCTAACACCATAATTTGGTCCTAATTTTAATAAATCCAATGACTATTTATTTGTAATTTCTGGATTAACAAGGAATTAGTTATACAATTTTAATGCACGACCAATCAAAAAAATGAAAAAAGGCCAAATAAGCTGATAATCCGCAAAATAGGAAGAGAGAGGGAGAGACAACACCCGTCTAACATTGCCAAATCAAAAGAGGCCATGTCACTAGTCAACGACCAACATAGCCCCATCCAAGGAAAAATAAAAATAGGGCCAAATGACCAAAACACCCTCGCATGTGAAAACTAGGCAAAGAAGAGATGGGGAGGGTAGGAATGGGATTTCTCAAAAGAATCATTCCCTTCACCCTCTCACACCATTGAAGAAACTAGGTGCGAGCAGGTCTCTTCCAAAATTGGACAAAACCAGCCCTACTTTGTTTTTGCAAAAGAAACCAGACCAAAACGATCATGGTGTGGTGTAGAAGCATACCTCTCAACTTATTGTGTGATGGTGGCACAATCACAGTGTGGTGATGTTTGGAAGATCAAGCTGAAGGACCCTTTGACGGTGAACAAAACAATAGTGAGGGGCGGAATTGTTAGAGGAGCAAGTTTGTTTGGAGCCTTGCGAAGCCCGAGGGTACCTCAATTTATATATATTTTGCCAACATGGTCTCTGTGCTACCAACATGGGGAAGATTGGACCCCGAGAATTGGGTGTTTCACCAAAAAAAATAGGGCTAGAATTTTGCTCATTAGATGTGAAATCTTCTCCCAGAACTTTTGGTCGAAAAATTTCAAAGAACCATCGAGAAATAAGGGAGTTATCAATGAAAAACCAGGCCCTGGTGGCAGTAGGCACCGTTTACTCACACGTCCCTCTCCTATGCGAGGAAGGAGATGGGTCGGGTGCCATTTGGTTAAAATCTGATGGTCAATAAACTCACACATTATAAATAGATATTAAATCATCCGCATGACAGAATAATCAAGAAAACCTTATTCAAATCAAACTCAAATAAAGTGGATATTGACATATTATATCCTTTTTCTCTTTCATTATTTAAGGATTCAAACCTTACCCAAATTAAATGAATTTTGCATAGAGGCCAATTAAGGCATGTAGATTCTGAATATGAAATTAGATTTGTCTTTTGAGAACTTTTAATGTATTAAATAAACCAAATCTTATGTTCTCTTTCCTCATGCATTAATGACTTTAAGATTCTCTAAATTTGATGCAACTTCACCCACAAGTCATTTTTAATTTGTTGGATATGAATTTTCTATTGTTTTTAAATGTTGGAGTTTATTTGTACATTTATTTAATATTTTTAATGTGCTACACACATTCTCTCTCCTAATTTCATCTTTTAACAAAACATCATCCAAATTGGATCAAAATTCACCCAAAGGCTATATTTATTATGTAGATTATGAATCCAAGATTATTTTACTCTTTTGAAGTCATTTCATATTTTATTTGATATTTTGGGAAAAGTTAGACCTTCTCTTTCCAAATTAAATCAAATTAATTGCTATTATGTGAATAATGTGAAACTTGACTCCCAAGACAATTGGGACCCAAGAAAGATGATTCTTAAATTAGATTCCACTTTTGGGATTCCTATTAATGAGTTATGTCACAATTAATATTTTTGGCCATTAATATCACATTATTACTTAGTTTATTATATGTTTTCATTATTATCATTATTGCTCATTCATTTATGTTCCTTAGCTTAATATTATCACCAAAAGAATTATGTCTGATTATTTGCATGGAATTTTATATAATTTATTATTTTCTCATGTGATATGTTTTATGTGTCTATTATTGATTTAAGACTAATGTGA
The DNA here is from genome assembly GCA_963693085.1 of Alisma plantago-aquatica. Lineage (NCBI taxonomy): Eukaryota > Viridiplantae > Streptophyta > Magnoliopsida > Alismatales > Alismataceae > Alisma > Alisma plantago-aquatica. Next base: position 1,269,371,509 of record OY856412.1, on the reverse strand, counting down.
GAACATTATGTTACATTAGGGTGATTTATGCATGCATCAGTTCATTAGAGTTATACTAAACATCATTTAGATCTATCCTTAACCTTGTTTGGCTATGCTCAAAAGGGCAAAGCTCTAGGGTAGGATCCTAGATCTAGTATGTTACACTACCTCAGTTGTAGAATCAACAACTATCTCTTTCTTGGAACTCTTCCAGCTCACAACTCTGTTGTTTAGGAAAAACACAAATCTGAATTATGACCTATAGTCATCTCTGTTAGTTTGGAAGCTTACATCAATGTAATCCTATACCACCAACTCTTTCTTCAATGTCGTAGAGAAGGAACTGATCCTTAGTTCTTCTCAAGTACTTAAAGATGTTCTGAATGGAAATCCAGTGACATTCACTGGGATCTGACTAATACATTCTAGGCATATGAGACATCTGGGCGAGTACATAATATTTCAAACATTATAGATCCAATTATAGATGCATATGTAATTTTACTCATGTCTTCTTATTCTTTACAAGAACTAAGACATTAAGCTATAGAGATACCAACAACCTAAGCATGGGTAAGTTTTCTCTCTTTGAGCTCTCCATGTTGAACTTTTTCAGCACTTTTTCAATGTATATTCTCTGTCTTAAGCCAAGATGCCTTCTAGGTCTATCTCTATAGATCTCAATTCCTAGAATATATGATGTTTTTCTTTAGTCTTTTCACAAATGCGGAAGCGATTAATTAGCAGCGGAATAACTGAAAATCACTAAAAATTAAAACTTTTTGTAAATAGATCTACAAACTGTAGCACTCTTTCATAAAGAAACAGATGCAGTTATTTACAAGCTGATTCATTAGTACATCTCTGTATTATCCCATCTGGAGAGTCATAACATTGGCTGCCCTATTAAACTGTACATGAGAAATATACAAAAATCTCGAGGCATTAAGCCAAAAATCTCAGATCTATATTAAACCATCTACTTACTCCTAGGACGTGAGAGTACAGAGACGACACATAGGACTCTCTATATACAAGACCTAATAGATAGTGACTCCACCTGTGGATCACTACTATCCTTGCTGTTGTTGCTGCTGCTATTGTTGCTCACCCACTGATGGGTTAATTCTTCCTCGGCGTCTACCTAAAAAGTTGAATCCCACGGGGGTGAGACAATGGAAAAATTGTCCCAACGAGAGTTATAACTCTCCGTCAGAAGCATTGTTATTGCAAATAACAGAATAACACTGAACAGTAGGATTATAAATATTCAACAACAGTAAATCATTGAATAATTAAATAAAGCAGTATTCTTTATGCAATCATTTCAATTATAACTTGATTGAATAGCAAGTCATTTAATCAATAAGGAATTTGAAGAGCATGTATATTGTTTGTCCAACTAGGACTTAATAAACAATGTATCATGAATCATTGTTTCTCATAGTTCAACCTAAGCAATTATGCTACCCAGCTGATTACATTTTATAAACATACTTATGCCCTGAGGAGATGAGGTATACCGCCCATACTCCAAACGATCATTGCGAAATCAAAATCGGTACGATATATAGGTCATCAGAAGAGCCGGATTTCTATGACCTCATCCTCCTCAGTCAATGTAAGGAATAACATGCAGGACATATCGTGTCTCTGCTACAATAGCTTTCCAGGGTATTATGGAAACATCGCTATTAGAGTTACAGTGGCATGCTGTACTCTCTTCACCATCGAGGGATTTCTTGTTTATCTCACATCGATGCAGCATTAACATCATTATCGGGAGATTAGTGATACATCATCCCAGCATATACATATAATGAAGGATTGAGAGATTTATTGTTTATCTCATATCAATTCCTCCATTAGGACGTAAGGATATTTGCGTCCATAACCCCCACATACTCAAAAGTATGCTCTCTAGGAGTTCCCTTAGGAAAACCTGTTTCACTATCATCTAGCTTCTGACGATGATGGATCTATGGTCAGGGCTCTACATGATATCATTTCACTTGATTATTTAAGTACATTATAGCATTCTTTTAGCATCAGGAATGTTTTTAAACATAAACCTTTATAACAATTACTATAAAGAATGAGTACTATTTCTATCAAGTTCATTTCACATCTTGTTAACATTGGGATCTCAATCCCTAACCATTTCATCATTAGGAATCAAGAATATGGGTGTTCAAACCCTTAAATCTTCAAAACATTTGTTACCAAGTAACATATTGCCATCAAATCATTTAACAGTATAAACATGATAGTAGCAATGTAGATATTTCACATGGCTCATATAGCCTATCAATCTCTTTTGTTACCTCTCACTAGGCAACATAGCATATCATTGCGTTCAAAGCTTATAAAGTGCTTTCAATGAATATGGCATCATAGCTCTTACCTGGCTATGCTCACTATTTCATAAAAACATGCATGATTAATACAAAACATAATAGGCACATTATTTCTACATCAAGATAATGTACAATAATGATAACATCACAAATTCAAGGGTTGCACCACTATGTCCTTACTAGGGTTAGGGTTTCCCTTTTCAATTCAATTAGGGTTAACCAACCCCTTTAGCTCAATTGGGAATAGTGATTCCTTATTTCATTATCTAATCATAGAGCTTCATGCTATAAAGCATAACCCAGGATTAGGGTTGCACACTTTTATTCACCTTAATTGGAATTAGGGTTTACTATTCACATTGCATCACACTTGGTTAGGGTTTACTATTCACCCCAAGTAGGAGTGATCATCAAAGTACCTTGAATTAAGGTTTACCGTGTCATTATTATGAATTAAGATCATACCTTCATCATGTATTAGGGATACTTCAATTATTACCCTCAATTAGGGTTAAGATTCATTAACCATCATAATTAGGGTTTTCATGATCTCACTATGAAGGGTCATACCCTAATTAGATATTCATCCATATTAGAAGTCTATTACTTGATTAATATTCATAAAAGGAATCTTCTCTCTATAATCCTCTATAGGATGATGTTTACTTCATCCTTGATTAGGTGAAGTAACTCAATCATGAGAGAGAATTGACATCATGAGTTACATTATTATCATTGTAATCATTAAGGCTTAATTACTTCATGGGTTTAAATCACACTATCCCATTAGATACAAATACCATGATCACCTTTGATTGCATCATATATTAATTAACTAATTACTTTGTCCTTTAACCACTTTAAGTACCCAAGGGGTTTAGGTTAATCAACCACCAAACGATCTTGGGGATTGAGCCCCAAACGATCTTGACTAACTCAGACCTCAAACGGTCTTGCATAGTTAGCCTCCAAACGGTCTAAGACCGTTTGGTCCTTCATGCGGTCTTGGTCTACCCTTGAGACCATTTGGTAAAGTAGACCTCCAAGACCGTTTGCCCGAATTTGACTTTTGAAACCGCATGGACACAATCGGTTTTTGAAACCGCATGAACCTAAACGGTTTGGGATCATTTGGTCCCAAACGGTCTTGAGACCGTTTGGTCCAAACCCCCCTCAAAACCGCATGGACCAAGTATGGTCTCAACAAGTCAAATTGAATTAGGGTTTCCAATGTTGATCCCTTCAACGATTAAGTACATGTAATATATCATCAATTAGGCCTATCACTATCATTCAATTGAGTTAATTAGGTCAACCTTCAACTGATTTGACCCTCAATTGACCCTCAATTGGTCATCAATTAGGGCTTGAATCAATTGGATTAGGGTTTGGAATCGATGACCCTTCAACATCAATCAATGTGAGTCTAATTGATTTGAACCCATTGAACCATCATCCAATTTGGTCATAACCTGACCCCAAATGGTCTTGGGATCATTTGGATATTCTCCAAACGGTCTTGAGACTGTTTTCCCATCACTTCATTAATAACCATGTCATACATTTAGGGTTTGGATCCTAGGATTGGTCACCAAATCAGCAATTGATTATACATCAACTTGATACCTTTAGATCTTCAATTGGTCAACCATGTTTAACCCTAGACCTCCAAACGGTCTTGGGTGGTCACCAAACGGTCTTGAGACCATTTGGGTGATCCCCAAATGGTTTTGAAATCGTTTGGGTCACTCAACCCAAACTTCAACCTTATTCAATTATCAAATCAACAATTAACTCGATTAGGATTTTGATGATTGTTGGACCTTTAATTGGTGAACAAATTGAAATTAATTGATAAAAATTGATAGATTATTAATCCACATGATTTTTAACAGACCTCCAAATGGTAAACACTTGGTCAACGCCACCAAACGGTCTTGGACCATTTTCTTCTATGCGGTTTGGATGAAACAGTTTGCAATCAAATGGGTTTGAAACCGTTTGCTCCCAAACGGTTTGGGAAACCATTTGAGCACAAAGGCAAACCGTTTGTTATAGTTCTTTCTAGATATTTTTCTAGGATGATGTCACCTTCATCTACCTCTGTTCCACGAAGAACATGTTGTGTTCTTCACGGAAATTATAGAAAGAACTCATAAGAGTATCAAAGGAAGAAGAATAACCAACAATTCTTAAAGAAAATGGTGCAATACTAATGCTTAAGGGTTCGAGTTATAAAACCCACCTCTAGAACTGATCCAGAGCTCCAAGCTCTGCATCTTTAATGGTGGATTGAGCTCCAATAGTTGTCCATGGTTCGTTCTTCAATCTTTGGATGAAAAAGATGGCTAGAAAAGGAAACCAAGTGAAGAAAACCATGAATCTAACCTCGTTTTATGGTTTCCCCCATGAATTCGAGGTAGATAATGATAAAAACTTACCAATCAAGTTTGGTCGTCCTTTCTATGGTCCAGAGCTCTCCCTTGGTCGGCCAAAGCAAGGTGATAAGGAAAAGAAATAAAGGAAACGATCCTTTGGTGTTTTGGAAAAAGATACTTATATATATTTATCGATTTTCAAGGAGAATGGAAAAAGAGGATTATTTACTTTTATCTCCAAAATATACACCAAGTCCTCCTCCACTTCTTGGCTACGTGGCCACCTTCTATTTCCTTGCAAAACTTTCTCCATTATCCAAGAATAATGGAAAAGAACTAAGCACCTTAAAGAGTTATGTGTTAGTATCCATCTTTTAGTGGATATTGCTTTACATTATATTAATGTGAATGACTTCCTCTCAAACAAGATATTTTTGGTGCAAAAGCATGGAACAAGATTGTCCAAACTATTACATACACATCCTCCAAATTTTGGTTGAAGAGCGCAATAATTAATATATTTCCCTTTTGCATTAAGTTATATTAAAGAGCCATTTGTGCTTAAATCTTGATTATTTAAATATCACAATTCTTTCTCTTTTATGATACTTCACATGAGGCGCCCTTCTCATTTTCTTTGCTTTACTTAATGCCAAGAAACATTAGAAACCCTCTAGAGGTGTTATTTTGCATGTTGAACCCTAGGTTTTGGATAATTTGCACATTACACCAAAACTAGGTTTTAATGCACAAGGATTGTTCTACAAGCTTTATCTTGATGTCCAAGCTTGTGGAAATCATAACACCACTTCATATACATTCTTATGATGTCTCAACATTAGAGGAACATCTTAACATGTGCAATTTTCAAGTTAACCCCTCTACTTGGGTAATTTGCACATTAGTCCAAAATTAACAAAACAATATTTCAACATTATTCAAAAATGACTGAAATTGAAATATAAGTTCCTCAAAAGCATTAATTACTTTTCAACAGATAAGAGCAAGTAACTAATCAACTTTATTAGGCAAAACACCTAGGGTTAGTATATAACCCATGTCAGGGATGTTACAAATTATCCACCCCTTACAAGGATTTCATCCCCGAAATCATTAACAAAACATTTCAAGAGAAAAGAGTAGGATATTTCCTTCCCATATCTCCCTCTAGTTCCCATGTAGCTTCTTCAACGCCACGATGATTCCAAAGGACTTTCACAAGACTTATGTCTTTCTTTTTTAGCTTTTTAATTCTTCTGTCAAGGATTGTCATAGGTCCTTCAACATAAGATATATCATCTTTTAATTCTACTTCCATAGGCTGCAGAATTGATTCTGTGTCAGGATGACATTTCCTTAGAATGGAAATGTGGAACACTGGGTGTAACTTCTGCAACTCTGGTGGTAACTCTAACTTATAAGCTACCTTTCCAATCCGTTCAATGATTGGATAAGGCCCCACAAACCTAGGAGCTAACTTTCCTTTCCTTCCAAATCTAAGAACTCCCTTCCAAGGTGAGACCTTGAGGTACACTCTGTCTCCAACCTATAATTCTTAAGGTCGACGACGCTTATCAGCATAAGATTTCTGCCTATCCTGTATAGTCCTTTCTGACCGTCCATCAGTATGAGGATGAAAGGTTGTACTAAACCTTAACTGTGTGCCTAATGCTTTATGAGGTTGCTCCCAAAAATGACTCGTAAACTGGGGACCTCTGTCAGAAACGATGGTAACTGGGACCCCATGCAGTCGCACTATCTCATCTACATATAGATGTGCCAGCCTCTCAGCAGAATAGGTTGTTTTGACAGGTAAGAAATGTGTTGTCTTTGTCAACCTATCAACTGTAACACAAATGGAATCATGTCCATTGGTTGTTCTAGGTAAACCAACCACAAAGTCCATGGTCACATGATCCCACTTCCACTGTGGTATGGGTAAAGGTTGCATTGTTCCTGCAGGCTTCTGGTGTTTAGCTTTAACTTACTGACACACATGACACCGCATAACGAAATCAACAACATCCTTCTTCAAACCATGCCACCAATACATATCTTTCAAGTTTTGATACATCTTGATGCTTCCTGGATGCATAGCATACATCGAAGAATGAGATTCTTCCAGGACTAACTTCCTCAGGTTATCAACATCAGGTACTATCATTCTACCATGATAACAAGCTATTTGATCATCTGAATCATGGAAACCATCTCATTTCTCACTACCATACTCTGTTCTAATCTGTTGAACTGCAGCATCAACTTGCTGTGCCTCCTTAATCTGCTGTCTCAGAGTAGGTTTTATGTGTATCTCAGCTAACAACCCTGATAACAATGATACTTTTAACTGTACATTATCCTGCCTTAAAGATATAAGCATATCCCTCCTAGAGCACACCAGAGAATTCAGCTGTGCTCCGTCTAAGGCTGGTGTTGCTGATTTCCTACTTAAAACATCAGCAACTACATTGGATTTCCCTAGATGGTAATCGATTGTACAATCGTAGTCCTTAATTAATTCCATCCAGTGGAATTGCCTCATGTAAAGCTCATGCTGAGAAAAGATATACTTAAGGTTTTTATGGTCTGTGAAAATCTTGAATGTCTCTCCATAAAGATAATGTCTCCAGATTTTCAAGGCATGAACTACAGAAGCTAGTTCTAAATCATGTGTCGGATAATTATCCTCGTGTTTCTTAAGCTGTTGAGAAGCAAAAGAAATCACTTGTTTATTCTGCATCAACACACATCCTAGTCCATTCTTAGAGGCATCACATAAAACTATATACCCTTTCCCTTGCTCAGGCAACACAAGCATAGGTGCACTTGTCAACCTCTCCTTCAACAGCTGAAAAGATTGTTGGCACTTGTCACTCCAGGTGAAAAGAACATCCTTCCTGGTCAACTTAGTCAACGGTAAAGCTATAGCACTGAAGTTCTTAATGAACCTTCGGTAATAGCCTGCCAGTCCTAAGAAACTGCGATTCTCCGTTGGTGTCCTCGATTGCTCCCATTGTAGGACAAATTCTACATTTTTAAGGTCAACACGAATACCCGAAGTAGATATTACATGTCCAAGAAAAGAAACTTCTGGTAACCAGAACTCACACTTGCTAAACTTAGCATATAACTTATGCTCTCTTAGAAAAGTTAGAGCCTGATGAAGATGTTGCTCATGCTGCTGAGCATCTCTAATGTAGATTAGGATGTCATCTATGAAGACAACAACACACTGATCCAGAAAAGGTCGAAAGATTCTATTCATGAGTTCCATAAATGCAGTTGGTGCATTTGTTAGTCAAAACGACATAACTGTGAACTCATAGTGACCATACCTTTTTATAAAGATAGACTTAGGTATGTCACCCTCCTTGATACGCAGCTGATGATATCCTGACCTCAGATCTATCTTTGTGAAGACGGTTGCACCACACAACTGGTCAAAGAGATCATCAATCCTCGGCAGAGGATACTTATTCTTTATAGTTACTTTATTTAATTGTCTGTAATCAATGCACAACCACATTGATCCATCCTTCTTTTTAACAAAAAGGACTAGAGAACCCCAAGGTGAAGTACTCGGTCGGATGAAACCCTTCTCAAGAAACTCTTGCAGCTGTTTCTTGAGTTCTTCCATCTCAGCAGGCGCCATCCTATACGGTGTTTGTGCTATAGGTTGTATATCCGGGATTAGATTAATCTCAAAATCAATTTCTTGGGTAGAGGTACACCTTGAAGTTCTTCAGGAAATACATCTTCAAATTCCCTGACTACAGGAACTTCAGCATGATTAGAACTCTCCATGGTGGTATCTACCACATGGGCCAAGAATGCAAAACATCCTTGCCTCATCAGCTTCTCAGCAACCAAAGCTGAAACAAGACAGGTTGGAAGAATCTTTCTATCTCCTTGAAAGATCCATGTGTCACTATCATCTGTGCACATCGCTTGATTGGACTCACAATATAAGACAACCCTATACCTTTCTAAGGTATCCATCCCAAGGATTACATCAAACCTATGCATCCCAAGTGGTATAAGATCCACTTGAATGCGATGTTCAGAAAAGAAGAGGATGTAGGGAGAACATACCTCCCACAAAACAACATATCCCATCAAAGGAGTTTCTAGCAACAAACTATCTTCTCTATGACTTGTAGTCAGGTTGTAGTCAAGAATCACTCTTCGAGTGATATAGGAGTGTGTAGCACCCAGATCAATTAAAACAGATACGACGCAAGATGTAGACATATCAGAATATAACAATTCCATCTGATCTGCCACAACCCGAGGGTTGATCACTGCATTAGGTGGATTCATCGCGTAAAACCTCGATGTTGCCTGTGGTTGATTTGGTGCTCGATGAATAGGTACCGATGATCTAGCTTGGGACGCTTGTCCACGTCCTCTAGCGTTACTTGGAAACTGTCTCCTTTGAGAACTTTGCTGACTCTGCCTTTGAGGTTGAGTCACACTTGCCTCTCTGGCTCTATAATACTTCATCAGATGTCCCACCTTTCCACATATATAACAAATTCTGATCCCTTGCTGTGGTCTGGATGGTCCTGTAACCGACACAAATGCTGAGCTACGAGCTCCTTATGGTGGTAAAATTCGTCCTCTACCCCTATTTGACGTCCACTACGTCTGGGTAATGAATCTAGATGGTGGTGTAGGCATGGAAAATTTTGGTAGCAAATCTTTCCCTGTTCTCCAGAGCAGACACAGGGGTGGTCAACTCAACATCTAATCCCTTCTCAAAACACCTAATCCTTTCTTCATCTGTAGCTTCCATGTGCTGACAGAATCACAACAGCTCCATGAACTTAGCCTCGTATTCGCTAATATTCATTAGTCCCTACCTTAACCTCTCGAACTGAGAGATTTTCTCATCCAGGAATGTCTTGGGGAAGTATTTGTTGATAAATTCCCGTCGGAAAACTTCCCATTCGATCTCCACACCTGGCCTTTTCCCTTCCTCCATGGTCCACCAGTGACCATCACTCCCCTTGAGAAGATACACAACATGTCTAACCTTCTCAACTTCTGGGATGTTTAGGATTCTAATGGCCTTCTCTAGTTCAATTAGCCACAATTCAACATCTGATGGGTCAGCTATTCCAGCATATTCTGTGGCTCCAACTCGGCGAAGTCGTTCAAACGTCTTGCCGGCTCCTTGTCCTTCTGGATGGGTAGGTGCCCTGGGTACAAGTATAGGCATCCTATCAGTCATGTGTGTCATGGCAGTCATGAACTGCCCAAACATGGCTTGGAAGGCTAGATTCCCCATGTCAGCTAGGTTGAACTGGGGTGGTTCAGGCACAAGTTCCTCCCTTTCTTGGTCTCTTGCACCTCCTCTCAGTGCAACAACACTACTCTCCGCAACATGTTCCTCGTGTGATCCAGACATCTTTAGTTTTGTCTTCTCCTCCTATATGAGCAGAAGACACTATCAGATATACTGGAAGATACTAGAACAAACTCTACAACCCTAGTCCTATATCACTAGTACAGAATTGGTCTCTCGGGTCGGTTTTTTGAAGCCTGCAGCATCACTTTTTGGGCGAAGCCTAGGTGGGCGTCGCTATAGTAGTTGCGACGCTATAGAATTAAAAAACCGACCCTAGAGAGGTAAAAAACCCGACCCTAGAGAGGTAGAAAAACCGACCCTAGAGAGGTAAAAAAAACTGACCCTAGAGAGAACAAAAACCGACCCAAGAGAGGTAAAACACCGACCCAAAAGAGGTAAAAAAACCGACCCAAAAGAGCAACAAAACCGACCCTAGAAGTCTTTAAACAGCTGTAAAAATACCTACTCGGTCGGTTTTTCATAATAACCGACCCAACAAGTATCTATTGGGTCGGTGTTTCTCCATAAGCGACCCTAAAAGTTTTCAAATAGCTGTAAAAAATACCTATTGGGTCGGTTTTTCTGAATAACCGACCCAAGAAGTCTTCATAAGCGACCCTTCTTCATATAACTGTAGAATTTTAGGATACAACCTACTGGGTCGGTTTTTTTTATAACCGACCCAAGAAGTATCTATTGGGTCGGTTTTCCTGTATAAACGACCCTAGAAGTCTTCAATTTGCTGTAGTTTTTGGGATAGAACCTACTGGGTCGGTTTTGTGAATAACCGACCCAATAAGTATCTATAGGGATGGTTTTTTAAATAACCGACCCGAGAAGTTAAATTTTTTTTTAAAAGAAAAATTCTGCATAACCATAAATCTTCAGTACAGCAACCTGCAAAACAGAATTGCTTTACGCAATTCAAAACTTGCAATAGAAATAGACTTGCAAATGCAATGATGCAAGCCAAAAATACATTCCAAAGCCATTTGCAAAATTTTAAATGTCCAATCCTTTTTGAATTGATGTTTCATAACAAATTTATTCACATATATTGAGTAGAGTCTTCATACACAACACTTACTAACATTCTTGCAAGTCTAAGATAGATTCATTCAAATGAGACATATAACACATACTAACATTCATACACATAGCACATACTAACAACAATGATAGATTGCAACTTTAAAAGTGATATTAAATTTTTAATGTCATACAAAAAGTAAATTTTGACAGAGTTTCAAATCTGCATACACAACTGAAGTTATGCTTTTTCAATCCAATGTTATAGTGACTTCATTAATAAAAGCATCTGACCATTCTTCTCGGAATTCATTTAACCCATCAAGTGTGTAAGGATGAGTTGCAAAGATCTGCAAAAAAAGCACATGCTCATATATTTATAAAATGATGCAAATCTCACTTGGAAATTTATGATGTTATTCTTTGTTAATTACCTTATCTATACTTTGAATGTCTACTGATGCTTCTTTTAAAATAGTTTGCATATACTTCATTACGTAGTAGCCACAAGCCGAGTCATTATTTTGTATATGACACTACAAATAAAGAATTATAAATTAATATTAGTAAACTGCTACAAACAAAGTTGTACAAATAAAGAAATAAGACTATAAGAGAGTTAACATATAAAATTTAATACATTATTATAAGAGTTGTACATATATATGACTAATCAGTCAAAGTAGTTACCTTGACATTTTTCAAAGTCAGTGTTTTTAATTTTGTGGGTATTATTCCTCCACCTTCACGATAAGCCTTTATTCCCCTATCAATCAATTTGATTACGATAGTTGTCAAAATAGAAATTCTAAGTATAAATATCATGTTGAAGCATAACAATTGATGTTATAGAAACTAAAATTTATGCTTACTCCATAGCTGGCAATCTCAGTTTGTGACCCCTTGTTGTTTTTCCCATTGGGTCAAGATAATAGAAAGTCATCAATTTTGGGACAACCACCACTAGTTCCCAATGTTTAGATCTGAGTAAATTTATATTGAAAACAAAAATTAGAATTATAATTGAGTGAATATTAGAATTCTATTAAAATATAATACTTACTCGACGTTAAAAGGAATTAGAATAATTTCCTTTCCAACACTACCAAAATATTTGAATGCAGTACTGAAGTACTCATTCACATCATCCATTTGTGTATGCACTTGACTAGTGAGTGAAGGAACTAAGAATGCAACATTCTTTATATCAAAGTTTGTCATCTCAGTATATAAATGGCTGTAAAACATTTGTAAAAATTTGATATGTTACAAATAAGCTAAAAATGTATATATTCGAGCAATCTATATTGATTAATTCTTACCTTATCCATACTTCTAATATCAAAGTATTTAGCCAATCATACCGGAACAACTCTATAATATCCTGAATAAAAATAAAATTCTCAAAGTCCCTCCCAACTGCATCTTCTATTAAATTGACCATCATATGTGATCTTGGGCTTTGGTTGGCTAAGTATCGAGCCAAACCTTTACTTTTATTTCCCAATTCATCGAATGTGGCTTCTGGAATGAAAGAAGGTTTGGGCATAGGAGGACGACTACTAGGATTTTTACTTTTTGGTTTACAAACCTATAATTAAATACATACTTATATTAAACGAGTTCATATATGTAGCTAGTCAAATATAAAAACAACATGTAGATATACCTTGTCACTGATAACCAAGTGTTTAGGCCATCCCACCATAGCACCCTCTGCTTCATCAACTGTACCATATTCAGAAGAAGGTATGGGTAGTGGTTTGTCCCCCATTCTGTCATACACAAGATGGATGGACACACGACAAATGTCATCAGAAACTGATTGACAATGCAATGTACCACCGATGTTTTATACCTTACCCGCTGCCACAACATTATACTCTGGAACCTCCACTGCAAGTTTACAGTTCATACCAACCTAGTTGAAATAATATAAGTTATTATATACAAACTGGTAAACCAGATACCTACATATATACTCATATATATACAAACTTACTGCAGATTGTTGTGGTGGTTCATTGGGAGTGCTCCCATGACCTTCTACAATTGGAGTACGAGCTTGTACCTCATCATCTGAGAGACGCATGGTTTGATGAGGTTGAGAAGGTTGAATAGGTTGATATGAAGACAATATTTGTTGCACTTTCTGTGATACTAATGCTTCAACCTCGTCATGTGTAACTGTAAGACCTCTTCTAGCTTTTGAAGGCCCATAATAAGTCTTGAATCCTATGCCAGCTCCTAATCCCCTAACACGGCCAGGATGCTCTTTCGTACCAAGAGCAACTAATAGTTCATCCATGCGTCCAATTGGTATGAACTTTCCTTGTTTTCTTTGCTCATAGAGATCATCCTATTCATATTTAATGAAAATATTAAATCACAAACAATTAGAGATCATCCTATTCATATTTAATGAAAATATTAAATCACAAACAATTAGAGATCATCATATTCATATTTAATTGTGATGGACTTACCATCTTTTGTGCCACCTCCTTAGTTGCAGGGTTGGTAATTTCACCTGCTTTATTTTTTCTAGCATCAAGCCAAATTTTATATCGGGGTGGACACTCAACTTGAGTTGTGCTAGACCCTTCTCCAGAAGAGATTTGCTTCTCCAATTGTTCTCGGCGCTGGGCATAACTAAGGGATCCCATGTGATGGTTATGCACATTTTTGGCCCGTCTTTCATTTTGGGCCTCGTGAATAGCCTGATCATTTAAAATGAGGTATTGCAATTTACAAACTTGGCAAACATATACATATATAAAAACATTAATTGTATACCTGAAAATCTTCTGAATTCCTTTGTGCAACAAATCTGTCCCACACCCCAGGATCTATGAAAATATATACGTCTGTTGCTTTCTTCTTTTGATTAGGATTATCTATATAATCCCTTTTGAGATAGGTCTTAAATGCCCTCCATCGTACACCACAACGCTGCAACACTCTTTTCCTATGTTCTTTTTCATTTAAATGAAAACACCCTATATACAAATGAAGCAATAATCTTATTTCAAAAAGTATATGTCAAAACAAAAAACTGGAATCAATAAACAAAAAACAAGATAATATAGTATCAAAATTCAACTCACAGATATATCTTTCCAAATGAGGTCTTTCAAGCCAATAGGAACACCATGCCAGCTTTCTATATCTATTGGCACCTTACTGCGTGCGATTGTCCCTACATAATGCTTAAAAGTACTAGCGTGTTCCCCAATAGGTGCTCCTCCACTTTCAAACTGGATTGACAATTTCTCCCCTTTTGCCCTAAGCTCTTGCATCCGACGCATCACTGTGGGACCTCTGCTATTCTTAGCATCACCACTATCATCCTCATGCTCATGATCAAAATGTTCATCTTCACTTGCCATTTTAGAACAACCTGCAAATATACATGATAAAAGAAAACATAAGTGATAATGAAAGAACAAGTGGTGATATATAATAAAATGTATACATGATAAAAGAAAATGTGTGCATGAATGATAATACATGCCTCTAGTTTTGGTTGAGTTGTTAGTCAACTAAAATTCCTTCAGCATGGTCTTGACGTGTATATAAGTCATCGGTGTTAACTTCAACATTGACACTTGGAAAACCAACTGAAAATGGGCTGGAATCATCATACTTTTCGTAGTACTCTTCTTCATTTATAGGATCCACAGTAAACTGTCTTTTTCCATGAAGAACGACAGACCAATTTTTATTTGCTGGGTCATCAATATAGAATACTTGTTTTGCTTGGTCTTCCATGATGAATGGTTCATCTTTCTCTCCATTTTTTTCAAAATTCACCAATGTGAAATCCAACTCATCAACTAAAACGCCTTTGTTGTTATCAACCCAATTACATCTAAAGATAGGAACTCTGAAATTTGTATAATCCATTTCCCATATGTCCTCAATGATGCCGAAATGGGACATCTCAGCTTCGTGTGGTCTTTTATCTTTGGCACAAGCAAAATACAACGAACAAGCTTTAACACTGACCCCACTATTTTGGACTACACTACTTTCATCTTGACGTTTAGTGTAATATAAAAATCTGTTTATGTCATAACCTTCATATGACATGACATCCATTTTTGGCTTAAAGGCGAGCCATTTTATGTTCTCTGCAACATTATTTGGTGATTCAGATAGTTGCTTAAAGACTTTCTCTTCAAACCACCTAATAAATGTTCTATTATGCTCTCTTGCAAGCCACATTGAACTGGATCACGGATGATTTTTCTTGATAAGATCATTGTGTTCTGTGATGTAGCTACGAACTTCATTGATGTTGTATAAAATATACAAATGTGCTTGTTCCCACAACTCACGACTAATTCCTTTCACTCGTGCTCCCAGAGTTCCTTTGCCACAATAAGACTCAGTAACAAGATCATTTTTTAGATCGCTAGAAGTTTCATTGGAATTCAAAAAATCGTTGCAAAAGTCCATCACTTCTCTAGCCACATAACCCTCAATAATACTCCCTTCAGGACGATAACGATTCCGAACATCACCTTTAAAAACACTCATGTAGCGTTCAAATGGATACATCCAATGTAAAAAAATTGGACCCAACATCTTCACCTCCCTTGTAATATGTACTACAAGATGAACCATGATATCAAAAAATGAAGGAGGAAAGTACATTTCGAGCTGACACATGGTAACAATTACATCATTTTGTAATTTATCGAGAGTATCAGGATGTATCACTTTGTTGCATATTTCATTGAAGAAGAAACAGAGTCTTGTGATTGCAAACCTTACATGCTTTGACAATATAGATCGAATAGCCACAGGTAAAATTTGTTGCATTAAGGTGTGACAATCATGAGATTTGAGACCTATCAACTTCAGATCCTTCTTTGATACCAATCTACGAATATTAGAAGAGTATCTTTGTGGAACCTTAATATTATACAAGCACTCACAAAAAGTCTTTTTCTCCTTCTTGGACAAAGTGTAACAAGCTGGTGGTAAATATGTGCGGCGATCCCTGATCTCAACATATAATTCTTTTCTTATACCCATTAATTCTAAATCTTTTCTAGAGTTGATGCCGTCTTTAGTCTTTCCTAGTATGTTCAATAACGTACCGATGATGCTATCACAAACATTTTTTCAACATGCATGACATCAATGCAATGTCTAATTGTCAAAAATCTCCAATAGGGAAGATCCCAGAATATTGACCTCTTCTTGTATAGATATTTTTCACATGCGAGCGTACGACTACTTGAACTCTTTCCAAATTCATTAACAATATGCTTCACCCTATCATATACATCATTTCCTGGTATAGGTTTAGGAGCACTTCGTTCCTCAGTTGACCCATTAAAGGTTTTGTGTTGCCTTCGATAAGGATGCACTGGTGGGAGAAACCTCCGATGACCAAGATATACGATTTTACCACCATGTTTCAGTCGAATTGAATCAGTATTTTCCTCACAAATAGGACATGCTTTGTATCCTTTTATGCTATATCCAAACAAATTTCCATAAGCTGGGAAGTCATTAATCGTGCAAAACAACATAGCACGCAAAGTAAAGATCTCTTTACGTGAAGCATCATATGTCATAACACCTTCTTCCCATAATTTCGTTAGGTCATCAATTAGAGGTTGAAGGTAAACATCAATATCATTTCCAGGTTGCTTGGGCCCTGATATCAATATTGACAACATGACATACTTATTTTTCATACACAACCAAGGAGGAAGATTGTATATAACAATCATAACAGGCCACGTGCTATGTTGGCTGCTAATGTACCATATGGATTCATTCCATCTGTATAGAGTCCAAGTCTTAAGTTCCTTGTTTCTTTACAAAATTGAGGGTATAATAAATCAATTTTCTTCCATTGTGGTGAATCAGATGCATGTCGTAGGATGCCATCATCATTGACCTTTAACTCCCCATGCCAAGACAAATTTTGTGCATCTTCTGTATTAGCAAATAAGCGTTGAAATCGTGGTATTATTGGTAGATACCACATCACCTTGGAAGGAGAGCCATTTTTAGCCTTAGCTGAATTTGTAGTCTTGTACCTTGACGCACCACATTTTGGACAATTTATCAAATCACTATAGTCCTTCTGAAATAACACACAATCATTTTGACATGCATGAATCTTCTTAGCCTCCATTCCCATTGGGCACATTATTTTCTTTGCTTGATATGTAGAAATTGGAAGCTCGTTGCCTTCAGGAAGAATTTCCTTTAACAAAGACAACAATGAAGTGAAACTCTTATCGCTCCACCGGTTTTGAGCTTTAAGAGTATATAATCGCGTCACAACACTCAACCTCGTGAACTTAGTACAACCCTTATATAATGGTTTTGCAGCATCATGGACAATGTTTGCAAATAAAGAAGGTGGATCAATGACATTGTCCTAACAGCTACGTAGCATCTCATCAACCATATCATCCTGAATCGGGTCATCCTGAATTGGTTCATCATTGTTAACATCATTATCTATATCTTCTATGTCACCACTATTAATATCAACATTTTCTGATCCATAATTAGGTTTCTCTCCATGCCAATAACATTCATTATAACCTTGTATGATCCCATTGCATATGACATGATTCGTAATTTCCTCAACAGTATCAACTTTCAAATTGTTACCACAATTTCTACATGGACAATAGAACCTATCTGTAGGTAGTTTCCTATGTTCCTCAGAAAATCTGATAAATTCATCAACACCTTTGGTAAACTCTGGACTGCAACAGTTCTTGATAGACATCCAACTTCGATCCATTTTCTAGATCACATTAAAATTAATTATCAAACTGGGCATTTAATATTGATACTATAAGTTGTAAGGTTTTTTTGATAGGAAATTAATTACTTTTATACTAAAGGGTACCACCTATCCCATTTTGGAATATTTAACCTCACTAGTAATTGTATAATGTATCGTTTAGTTTTCAATAAAATTTCAGCAACATTTCCCCTTAGTTCTCCAAGTACATCAATGTAAATGGCAAATAACCACTCACATATGTACCCAGAGAACAAATGAAGAAATACTACTAAAATTTTATTCAAAACTAAACATACATTACACAGTTACATCCTAAGTGAGATTAAATATCCAAAAACAGTCCCATATCGGGGACTATCCAAAATTTACTCCTAATGAATAAATTTTGAACGAGTTTCTAATTTTATATATAAACGTAATATTGTCGTATTTATGCATCAATGGTCTCATTTATAAACCCTCAATCTGAAACTACACAATGTCTACCCTCGTATTTCTAGATTGTATACAATGATTACATATGTGATTGATAATAAAATAAAAGATTACATGTTTTTATTATTGGTTGGTTTACTAGTCAAATAAAATGAATTATGTGTTCTTGACAAATCAAGAGTTCCATAGATAAACTAGTCGAAGTATCTAACATGCATAAATAGAGTGGCAAGTTACATCTTTCACAAACATGTGGCATGATTTAAGCACAAAAGCAGACGAGGTCATTAACCCAATTCAACACGATAGTAATTTCAAAAGAATAATAATAAACCAACTGAAAGTATATGAATTGTCCAACAAAATGGGATAAGAGCAAGTATTTCAAAAGATGCCTAATTATGGGAAAATTTTAGTCATATAGATGCCCAAAAAAAATAGGGAGGAGTACATACCTCCAGTCACCCAGCTGACAGAGTCACCCACACAGGTGAGCGGCCCCTTTCAGATCTCCCTGCTCCGTTCAGTGCTGTGGTTCTTTCCTGGAACAGAAAGCGAGGGAACCCATTACGGATGGCTGAAGGTAGAACGAATTTGCCGTTAAAGTCAGAGCTACCAAACACAGAGACAACGCTCGGACAGCGCACAACATCTTCCCTGTGATCAAACTGGGCGTCCAAGCATGGCCGTAGACTCCAACATTAGGTAGAAGAGTGAAATAGAAAATGAACTTACGGCGTTGAAAGCCTTGGCGGTGGCGAAATTGTTCGGAGAGAGTAGGTGGCGGCGGCGAAACTTGGCTGCGTAGGCGAGACCTTGCGGCATCGGAGAAACCTTTGGCGGTGGCAGGGTCGTCTTTGGCGGCGGCATGGTCATCTCGGCCGCGTCGGAGAAACCAAAGAAAGACCTTTGGCAGCGCGGAGAGGTCCGGAAGGTCAGGCGGCGAGATGAGAGAGCTCCGAAGGTCGGGCGCTGAGGTGAGAGCTTCGAGCGCCGGGCAGCGATGTGAGAGCTAGTTGTGGGAGAGAGGGCTGTGCGAGCTGCGACTACTTTGTGACGATGTGGGAGAGAGGGCAGGGTTTTAGTTTTTGTGGTGACTTCTGCAGTCGGTTAAATCAATAACCGATCCAACATGTCCCATATAGGGACGGCTATTAGAGAATAAGCGACCCGAGAAATAACCGGTGCCCGAACAAACCGAACCTATAGGGACGGTTATTCTAAAAACCGACCCGAGAAGTCCAGGCTATGCGGACGGTTATCCCAGAAAACCGACCGGAAAAGTCGGCCTAGCGGCAGACCTATGCGGACGGTTATTTAAAAAACCGACCGGAGAATCACCAAGCGGTACCCGAACAATTTCTAGGGTCGTTTATTTAAAAAACCGACCCCATAGCTCAGCGCGCAAAGGCCGGAAAACCAATTTTCTCCGCGGGAAGTATGTTGGGTCGGTTTTCTATTTTCGCGAGTCTTTTCTAGCGTCGATTACTTTAACATAACCGACCCAATACCTATAAGCGGTACCCGGATTTTTTTCTAATGACTTTTTGCTTCGGTTTTAGCTTATTAAGTCGGTTTTTCTAATATAAGTGACGCCAGCGAAAGCGATGTTAGAGGACAAAAATGTACTAGTGTGTCTCTGTAGACTCAGCGAACCTAGAGCTCTGATACCACTAAATTGTGACGTTTGTCTCAGAAAATGAGATCAACGAATGCGGAAGCGATTAATTAGCAGAGGAATTACTTAAAATCACTAAAAATTAAAACTTTTTGTAAAGAGATCTACAAACTGTAACACTCTTTCATAAAGAAACAGGTAAGTTATTTACAAGCTGATTCATCAGTACATCTCTGTATTATCCCATCTTGAGAGTCATAACATTGACTGCCATGTTAAACTATACATGAGAAATATACAAAAATCTCGAGGAATTAAGCCAAAAATCTCAGATCTATATTAAACCATCTACGTACTCCTAGGACCTGAGAGTACAGAGAAGACACATAGGACTCTCTATATACAAGACCTAACAAACAGTGACTCCACCTGTGGATCACTACTGTCCTTTATGTTGCTGCTGCTGTTGTTGTTGCTCACCCACTAATGGGTTTCTTCTTCCTCGGTGTCTACCTAAAAAGTTGAATCCCATGGGAGTGAGACAATTGAAAAATTGTCCCAACGAGAGTTATAACTCTCTGCCAGAAGCATTGTTATTGCAGATAACAGAATAACACTGAACAGTAGTATTATAAATATTCAACAGTAAATCATTGAATAACTAAATAAAGAAGTATTCTTTTTGCAATCATTTCAATTATAACTTGTTGAATAGCAAGTCATTTAATCAATAAGGAATATGAAGAACATGTATATTATTTGTCCAACTACGACTTAATAAACAATGTATCATCAATCATTGTTTCTCGTAGTTCAACCTAAGTAATTATGCTACACGGTTGATTACATTTTACAAACATACTTATGCCCTGAGGAGATGAGGTATACCTCTCATACTCCAACCGACCATTGCAAAATAGAAATCGGTACCATACATAGGTCCACAGAAGAGCCGGATTTCTATGACCTCATCCTCCTCAGTCAGTGTGAGGAATAACATGCAGGACATCTCGTGTCTCTGCTACAATAGCTTTCCAGGGTATTCTGGCAACTTCGCTATTAGAGTTACAGTGGCATGCTGTACTCTCTTCGCCATCGAGGGATTTCTTGTTTTTCTCACATCGATGCGGAATTAACATCATTATCAGGAGATTAGTGATACATCATCCCGACATATACATATAATGAAGGATTGAGAGATTTATTGTTTCTCTCATATCAATTCCACCATTAGGATGTAAGGATATTTGCGTCCATAACCTTCACATACTCAAAAGTATGCTCTCTAGGAGTTCCCTTAGGAAAACCTGTTTCACCATCATCTAGCTTCTGATGATGATGGATCTATGGTCAGGGCTCTACATGATATCATTTCACTTGATTATTTAAGTACATAATGTACAATAATGATAGCATCACTATTTCAAGGGTTGCACCACTATGCCCTTACTAGGGTTAGGGTTTACCTTTTCAATTCAATTAAGGTTAACCAACCCCTTTAGCTCAATTAGGAATAGTGATTCCTTATTTCATTATCTAATCACAGAGCTTCATGCTATAAAGCATAACCCAGGATTAGGGTTTCACACTTTTATTCACCTTAATTGAAATTAGGGTTTGCTATTCACATTGCATCACCCTTGGTTAGGGTTTACTATTCACCCCAAGTAGGAGTGATTATCAAAGTACCTTGAATTAAGGTTTACCATGTCATTATTATGAATTAAGATCATACCTTCATCATGTATTAGGGATACTTCCATTATTACCCTCAATTAGGGTTGGGATTCATTAACCATCATAATTAGGGTTTTCATGATCTCACTATGAAGGATCATACCCTAATTAGATATTCATCCATATTGGAAGTCTATTACTTGATTAATATTCATAAAAGGGATCTTCTCTCTCTCATCCTCTATAGGATGATGTTTACTTCAGCCTTGATTAGGTTAAGTCAATCATGAGAGAGAATTGACATCATGAGTTAAGTCATTATCATTGTAATCATTAAGGCTTAATTACTTCATATGTTTAAATCACACTATCCCATTAGATACAAGTATCATGATCACCTTTGATTACATCATATATTAATTAACTAATTACTTTGTCCCTTAACCACTTTAAGTACCCAAGGGGTTTAGGTTAATCAACCACCAAACGATCTTGGCCACTGAGGCCCAAAACGATCTTGACTAACTCAGACCTCAAATTGTCTTGCATACTTAACCTCCAAACGGTCTAAGACCGTTTGGTCCTTCATGCGGTCTTGGTCTACCCTTAAGACCGTTTGGTAAAGTAGACCTCCAAGACCGTTTGCTAAAGTAGGAGGAGAAGACCGTTTGCCCAAGTTTGACTTTTGAAACCGCATGGACACAATCGGTTTTGAAACCACATGAACTCCACTTGAAACTGCATGAACCTAAACGGTTTGGGATCGTTTGGTCCCAAACGGTCTTGAGACCATTTGGAATCAAACGGTCTTGAGACCGTTTGGTCCAAACACCCCTCAAAACCGCATGGACCAAATATGGTCTCAACAAGTCAAATTGAATTAGGGTTTCCAATGTTGATCCCTTCAACGATTAAGTACATGTAATCCATCATCAATTAGGCCTATCACTATCATTCAATTGAGTTAATTAGGTCAACCTTCAACTGATTTTACCCTCAATTGGTCATCAATTAGGGCTTGCATCAATTGGATTAGGGTTTGGAATTGATGACCCTTCAACATCAATCAATGTGAGTCTAATTGATTTGAACCCAATGAACCATCATCCAATTTGGTCATGTCCTGACCCCAAACAGTCTTGGGACCGTTTGGATATTCTCCTAACGGTCTTGAGACCATTTTCCCATCACTTCATTAATAACCATGTCATACATTTAGGGTTTGGATCCTAGGATTGGTCACCAAATCAGCAATTGATTATACATCAACTTGATACCTTTGGATCTTCAATTGGTCAACCATGTTTAACACTAGACCTCCAAACGGTCTTGGGTGGTCACCAAATGGTCTTGAGACTGTTTGGGTGATCCCCAAATGGTTTTGAAACCGTTTGGGTCACTCAACCCAAACTTCAACCTTATTCAATTATCAAATCAACAATTAACCCGATTAGGGTTTTGTTGATTGTTGGACCTTTAATTGATGAACTAATTGAAAATAATTAATAAATATTGATAGGTTATTAATCCAAATGATTTTAAACAGACCTCCAAACAGTCAACACTTGGTCAACACCACCCAACGGTCTTGGACCGTTTGCTTCTATGCGGTTTGGATGAAACTGTTTGCTCCCAAACAGTTTGGGAAACCATTTGAGCACAAAGGCAAACCGTTTGCTAAATTTATTTCTAGATATTTTTCTAGGAGGATGTCACCTTCGTCTACCTCTGTTCCACCAAGAACATGTGCTTTTCTTCACGGAAATTATAGCAAGAACTCATAAGAGTATCAAAGGAAGAAGAATAACCAACAATTCTTATAGAAAAGGGTGCAATACTAATGCTTAAGGGTTAGGGTTATAAAACCTGCCTCTATAACTGATCCAAAGCTCCAAGCTCCGCAGATTTAATGGTGGA
This sequence comes from Alisma plantago-aquatica, assembly GCA_963693085.1. Classification (NCBI taxonomy): domain Eukaryota; kingdom Viridiplantae; phylum Streptophyta; class Magnoliopsida; order Alismatales; family Alismataceae; genus Alisma; species Alisma plantago-aquatica. The sequence continues at coordinate 1,269,347,976 of OY856412.1, read as the reverse complement.
TTGAGCTCCAGTAGTTTTCCAGGGTTTGTTCTGCAATCTTTGGATGAAAAAGATGGCTAGAAAAGGAAACCAAGTAAAGAAAACCATGAATCTAACCTTATTTTATGGTTTCCCCCATGAATTCGAGGTATATAATGATCAAAACATACCAAGCTAGTTTGGTCATCCTTCCTCTGGTCCAGAGATCTCCCTTGGTTGGCCAAAGAAAGGTGATAAGGAAAAGAAACTAAGGAAATGATCGTTTGGTGTTTTGGAAAAAGATACTTATATATATTTATGGATTTTCAAGGAGAATGGAAAAAGAGGATTATTTACTTTTTTCTCCCAAATATACACCAAGTCCTCCTCCACTTCTTGGATATGTGGCCACCTTTTTTTTCCTTGCAAAACTTTCTCCATTATCCAAGAATAATGGAAAAGAACTAAGCACCTTAAAGAGTTATGTGTTAGTATCCATCTTTTAGTGGATATTGCTTTATATTATATTAATGTGAATGGCTTCCTCTCAAACAAGATATTTTTGGTGCCCAAGCATGGAACAAGCTTGTCCAAACTATTGAAAACACATCCTCCAACTTTTGTTTGAAGGGCTCAATAATTAATATATTTCCCTTTTGCATTAAGTTATATTAAAGAGCCATTTGTGCTTAAATCTTGATTATTTAAATATCACGATTCTTTCTCTTTTATGATACTTTACATGAGGCGCCCTTCTCATTTTATTTGCTTTACTTGATGCCAAGAAACATGAGAGACCCTCTAGAGGTGTTATTTTGCATGTTGAACTCTAGGTTTTGGATAATTTGCACATTACACCAAAACTAGGTTTTAATGCACAAGGATTGTTCTACAAGCTTTATCTTGATGTCCAAGGTTGTGAAAATCATACCACCACATCATATACATTCTTATGATGTCTCAACATCAGTGGAACATCTTAACATGTGCAATTTGCAAGTTAACCCCTCTACTTGGGTAATTTGTACATTAGTCCAAAATTAACAGAATAATGTTTCAACATTATTCAAAAAGGGCTGAAATTGAAATATAAGTTCCTCAAAAGCATTAATTACTTTTCAATAGATAAGAGCAAGCAACAGATCAACATTATTAGGAAAAACACCTAGGGTTAGTATATTACCCAGGTCAGGGATGTTACACTATTCAGGTCTTTACCATCTACAAAGTAGAAATGTCATTCCCCATTAGTAGTATGTCATCCACATATAATATGAGGAATACAATCATACTCCCACAAATCTTCTTGTAAACACATGGTTCATATTCATTTTGATTAAAGCCAACCTCTTGGATAATTTCATCAAATCGAAGATTCCATCTTCGAGATGCTTATTTCAATCCATAGATTGACCTTTGTAGCTTACATACTTTATTTGCATTCTTTGCATTTATAAAACCCTCGATTTATTTCATGTACACATCTTCAAGTAGATTGCCATTAAGGAATGTAGTTTTCACATCCATCTGCCATATTTCATAGTCATACTAAACTGTAATGGCAAGCATGATCTCGATGGACTTAACCATGATAACTGGAGAAAAGGCTTCATCATTGTCAACACCTTGAACTTGTTTGAAACCCTTTTCAACCAATCATCCTTTGTAAGATTGTACATTACCATCCATGTTAGTCTTCTTCTTGAAGACCCACTTGCATCCTATGGGTTTTATCCCTTTAGGTGGATCCACCAAGGTCCATATCTTATTGGTGTATATGGATTCCATCTCAGATCTAATGGCTCCATGTCATTTCCCATACTCTAGTTCATTAACAACTTCTAAGTAGGTAGTTGTCTTACCATCAATGACTGATTTAGTACCTTGTTGAGTCACAAGATAACTAAATCTATCTAGCTCAAGGTGTGTCTGAGTACATCTTTAAGGTTCCCAATTACATGAGAAATTTGATATTCCACAATGGTTTATGACTCTATATGTTCCTCTTATATCTCTATAGGTTCAATATTTTCTTGTTTCCCTTGAACTTCTTGGATTTCTACATTCCTCCCATTGGTTCCTTTGCCAATGAATTCCTTTTCCAGGAATAAAACATCCATGGCAACAAACATTTTGTTGTGATATGGAGTACAAAAGTAGTATCCTTCAATTTCCCTAGGATATCAAACAAAATAATATTTATCTGATTTCGGTCCAAGCTTTTTGAGAGATTGCTTTCTCACTTAAGTTTCACAAACCCAAATCTTCATAAAACACACTTTGGGATGCTTGTCATACCATATCTCATATGGCATCTTTTGAATCAATTTAGATGGTATATAGTTTAGAGTAAATGCAAAAGTTTCTAGATCATAACCCAAAAATAAGTAAGAAGATCAACTAAACTCATCATTGATTGCACCATATCTAGCAATGTGTGATTCCTTCTTTCTGATACACCATTGTTCTTTGGTATTCCAGGTGGAGTCCAATGTGGTATGATACCATGGTCTCATAGAAGGTCCTTAAACTCTTGGCTTAAGTATTCCCAAAACATGGTGCAGATTTTCAGCATCGTTCTTGCAAAGCACACATCTAGAAGAATTTGTAACCCAATCCTCTAAAGACGATCAAAATATATCATCACTAATTCTTGTGGAGAAAACAACAATAAAGGTGCTAGTTCTAGATTAGATAATTTTGGGGAAAGTTAATCTTGGTGGAAAAAGGAAAAAGTTTATGAGGTAAATAAGTAAATCATAGATATGCATAATTTCTTTCAAAAATGCAAGCCAGAGAATTATCTGATGATATGACCTAAATATGCATATATATACTAATATTAAAATTTGAAAGAAATGTATTTATATTGTTGAGTGAGAGGGAATGGCATTCATGATGTAAATAAAATATATATATATATATATACATAACAAAAAACCTAAGAAGAAGAAATGACCATGTAATGGGGATAACGAATGAGCACAACATGTAGTAAACTATAAATAATATGATTGAAACCTTACGTCGTACTAATACTACAAACGTTTCACTTGAAAAAACAATGAAACTGTCTATATTATTATTTGATTGATATTGAACAAATTATAATAGTAGATGAAGTTGAAGAGATGTAGATGGAATAAGGAAAGAAGAGATCTACCATATAATTTTCCAAATCAACCCATCAAAAGAATTTGGACCTGGTGATATGAAGGTTGATCATCAGGAACATAGTAAACAATGTCATTTATTTCATTCAAAGTTAGTGGAATGGAGAGAAAATCTAGGAGAAAATAAAAAAGTATCTACACTCCTTATTTGTAAGTGTTCTAAATCAAAGAATTACATGATTAAGACTTATAAATTTGTGCATTGTCAAAGATAAAATATTCCCAAGCAGTTTCCCGTATAAATTGAAACCCTTTTATACAAGATTATCTCTAAAAATAGAAGTACATTTGTTATGGAAAGGCAAACAACATACAATTTGATTTGTGTCTTATGAAGTCTTCCATAAAATATGTTGAAGAAGAAAGGAAATAGTGGAGTTATGTTTAAAAATATGTATATGAGTAAGGCATGTGAAATGATATCAATCTTAGTTGTTTTGATGAAGAGAATAGGTTTAAAGAAAAAAGAAAACAAAAATATAATTGAGCATGTGTATAGAATATCCCACCGACTTCCATTTAATGAAATGAGTACAGGGAACATCAAAAATAAAAGATGGATTTTGACAAAGTAGTCTCTTATTTTTATATATCTTCAGTTTCTATTTTGAAGCTTTCTCCGTGTTTGTTACAAGATTAGGAAGGACACATATATGGTGCTCACATGAGCCAAGAGGACCAAAGATCTCCTACTTAGTCTTCTAGATGTTAGTATATTGTTTAAAAGGGCTACTCTAGAGGAATGATTAGTGTTATGACATACTTAACGAGTATAGATGAGCATATACATAGTAGAGTAACACCACTCAATAAGAGCTATCCTTCATGAACAATAATTAGGAAAACAATATGAGAGGTGATAAGGCAACCCTTCAAAATACAAGAAGTGGACCTATATCAAAATATATTGGATTACCTACAAGAATGAGCATATCAAAGAAGTTGGTATAAATTTACCTCAAATAAATAATTTGAAATAATTTATAATAGGATAAGGAAACATTGTTTTCACAACTGGGAAAGGATATAATAAATTCATGCCTAAATTGGGAGTATTTTGAAAACAATTGAAGGCCTACATGAGCATGTATATAGTTTCATAATAAGTTTTAGAGGTGTGAAAAGGTGAAGAATGATAAATCTATGGGACATTTCAAAAGAAAGTATGCAAGCCTAAACACCAACATTGCATGGGATTTAGGCACATGAGGATAGTCAATAAAGCGTTTCACATTAATAAAGGATGGAGGATCCTTTAAAACATTGAGTCTGTGCAAGACGCATGCTCTACAGATTGAAGGAACAAAATGGAGAGCGGATGAAGTATCATACATTAGCATTTATGAGGAACAATTGCCTCAAGATGCAAACAGGTCATCATACCACTAAAGGAATAAGTAGTACATGATATGCATCGATTAGATATTTCAAGATAGAAGCAAATAAAAACTGTGACAAGGAAATGTTTGCACTATATGTTATACCAACATTTGTAGAGAAGATCGTTGTGATGACAATATCACAACATCTTAAAGGTGACACTATTTATTGTAGATGAAATAACAATTTGATATTCACTTTCATAATTTTTATTTGTTTAGATTTCTCTGAAACACTATGTTATAGTTCCAACATGCACCACCATGGTAACATCACTGGAACATCTGGAGAAGGATGTAAAACCTCATCTAGATGCCAAAATGTAGATATTTGTATGGTGGGTGGGAACATGAATTTTGGTGACATATATTTGTCAGAAAGAGAATCAACATGTGAAGAATTGTATTTACACCATCATTTTTATTGAAATGAGATGATTTCACACTTTTTACATGCCAAAATGCCAAAAAGATATGTGCCCAAGTACATCTAGGTAAATGTAAAGACTAAACTATGTAGTAGTATTTCAACACCTACTTCATCTATCGATAGAAAAACATATTGAATAAAATATCAAGGAAGATATCAAAACTTTATCGGTATCAAGACTAATAAAACCAACACATTCAACCATCATAACATAAAACGGGGAACATCATGTTCATGTGCGCTCATTTGTTTGCTAACCATTTTATGAAAAATCAATATCCAGTAGTCTGAGCATATTATGAAAGGTGGTCATAACCCACCATGCCATGCAAGATGGTCAAAACCCACAAAAAGATACATTAAAGAAAATAATAATGATTTTCAGACACAAATTACTAATAGATGGTGGGGTATATCCATGCATAACCACCATGAATGGATTCTGACACATTTTAGAAGTCAACCCTGAAGATGCATGATGTTTGATTTTCAAAATTATTATATGTGAAATTGGGCTTGGAAGTTGCAAACAATGAATGCTTTAACAATATTGTAATTGACTCTATCACCAGATACACAATCTAGTCTCATTAGGAAAGGAAGTGGACATACCTACCTAGATAATAGAGTATGACTTGTTGTGGAGACCCCTATATAGTAAAATGGTATTACTGAAAATAAAATGTATATAGACGCTAGCTAACATCAATAACCATAATCACAAATATAATCATAAGATATTTTTCCAACCATATCTCAACACATTGCACATAAAAGGCCTTAACCTTCTACTCTTAATATATAGTTGTACATGATATCTATGGTTTCCCATATTACAACCTATCTATACAAAAATATATATACTATAAATTTGATAACATCAGAATCTATATATATGGCATATAAATAAAAAATGGTGTCACTAATACATGATTTATCAAAGATCATGTCCAAATCTCAATGTAAATGGAAAACTCTAGGATACCACCAAAAGACCATCATTAACCTTCATCTACTAATGTTTATCCACAAGAGGCTTCTCATTGTTAAAACCTTGGGCATGCTGCTAACCACCTAAAACATGTGGAAAACTATGAGGGTGAGACCTATATCCTAAATATATGATATAGAAACTAAAAAGATTATATGGATAAAATCCTACTATTATAAGAATCATAATAGCAAATTAGATGACTACTAGTAATATACACGACACCAAACAAAAATAGGTGCAATATAAGGGTAAGAGTGGAAATCATTAAAAGTCTTATAAAAAATAGAAGCATATACAATAAATCTCCAAGATACTCAAATAGATTTGATTACTTACTCTATTATTAAGAGTTTGATAATTTGAGGTGTACTACTTAAATTAGTTTCTAGTGATTATAAAGTTGCCTAGATCACCATGTAAGATTTCTGGATTAGTTGTCTCCATAGGAACCATTTGCACCTCACTCAGTACAAAAATAACAAGTAGGTTAAAAAATCCATCCTAGGCCATGGATCCTCATCATGTTGGGTTTAAAGACCCATATGTCAACATATAACTTATCTCATTCACATGTTTAGATATGACGTTGACAACACTCATCCACTTATCCATGATTTGGGTACCATGGAAACTAACCCCCAATTACCTACATATGCTTACAAATATAAGAAATCAAGTACATCTCAATATCAAGCTTATTACAAGGTTAACCATTTCATTATCCAACTTCTCAGAATACATCGATAATTCCTACGATCACAGGAAACACATGATTAGATTTTGACTTGATTATTAGAATAAATACTCATTTTTTTAGAGACAATAAGTTACAAATGGAGAATAAAAATGTACTTCAAAATAAAAGCATCTATAACAAACTCTAGAAGATTTACAAGCTTTACATCATGTATTTGTGTCCATACTTAGCACAATTCATCATATTAATTTGTAACAAGTCTACACATTCTAAAGGTTACCTATTCCCTCCAAGAATATATCTCTCTTCACATATAAAAAATAATGAACCTTATAAAATTTCAAAATAAAACTCCTTAGTTGTGGGAGATATGACTTAAGTAGGAATATACATAAGAATGTCACTTTTAGGCATATAATAAGGGTGAAACCTATGCAACACAAATTTGTAGCATAATTACAATTTTTTAAATATTTATAATCCGCCTTACATGATCCATCAACCATAAACAAGGATCTATATTCATTTTTTACTCCACGGTATCAAACATCCTTGAAAGTATCATTGTTAGGGCAGAAACATAACTTTTTTGAGATTTCATCCTTACAACCTCAAGAGAGAGAATCTTTTTCATCAAAGACCATAATTATTTGATAGGGGATACTTGAAATTTTGTGATCAGTGTTATGATACTAAAAATCCATAAAAAGCCAATTTTCAAGCATATAAGAAAGCCCTAAGCATATTTAGGGATTGCAAGAAAATTTTAGGCCATGTTTGGCTTAAAGTAGATATATGATTTGGATCTTCTTCATTATTTGGTAGAAACATGGGTCTAATAACTTTCTCCCTGACCTCTGTTTGTCTTCCTTACTTTCTAGTAGCACCTTGGGTGTCAAATGAATACTAAGTTGAGGGGTATACGCTATCTATAAGGGAGAAGAGTTGAAAATCCTAAAAATTCCATATTGAAAGCCCATTAACCTTGACCCTTTGACCACCTGAAAACCCATCACCTTCAACACTTAACCCATCAATGTCTCCATCCTTCAACCCACTGAGGATGATTAGCCACCAACCTTCCAAGGGTGAGGCCATCGACCTCCAGTCATCCACAACTAAAACTGGTGGATAGAGTTACAAATAGAGAAATAAGGTGAAACATCATATAACCAATGATCAAATACATCAAACCCTCAACATAAAAGAGACAAACATTGAGAATAACATGATCCAAAATATTTGTATAAAAATTGAAAGAATTCCTTATACATTCAATGAATTATGCAAACTACAAAATTAGGGCAAACATGATACAATTAAGTCTAAATTAGTCTTTTCCTTTATAAAATGGATTTAAGTTCCTAATCTATGTTTCAAATATTATAATCAAGATATATTAAGTTTAATATACTCACTGGAACTAAAAACCAGAATCCCCTAACAAAGGATTCTACCTCAAAAATCTTCAAACAAAGATGGGTACTTTCTACGCTTCCATCCTCGCTCCCATGTGGTTTCTTAAACATCATAATGATTGAAAGAACCCTCACTGGGATTCTAATTCTTCTTCTCAACCTATTAACACATCTTCCTAAGATAAAAAATAGACCCTCAACATACGAGATTTCATCATCAAATTGTACTTGTACTAGAGATATTGTGTGCTTTGTCTTAGGATCACATTTTTTGAACATTAAGACATGCAAAACATAGTAAAATGGATCAATCATGGTGGTAGCTCCATGATATGATTGGTGATACTTTTAGATATACCAAGTCTCCAACCTAAAACTCAAGCGACCTTCAATTGTTATCTACATAAGACACTTGACTACTGCATGTCATTTTCTTCCTTCAAGTGTTGCTTGGAGGGTTTAATCATCTACATTGTATAAATCATAAGCTTAGGATCACAGAGCTGATATTTACCTTTCCGGTAACAAAAAAGAGACAAATTACAATGCCTTCCATACAATGTCTCTTACAAACTCATGTTTACGCTCCACTGATAATAGTTAATGTAGGCAAACTTTATCAGACTTAGGTGAATATTCCAAAGTGCCTAGGAATTGAACCACACATGCTCTCAATGAACCTTAAAAAAATGTGTCGTCTTATCTAACTGGACAATGTTTTAGGGGTAATTGATGAACTTCAAATGAGTCCGCAAATCCTCATGCAAGTGAACTATCTCATCCACATAGACCTGCGCCAACATCTTAGTAGTGTAGGTCATCTTGACTGGTATAAAGTGTATTCTATTTTTCAAACAGTTAATGATTACCCATACAAAATCATACCCCTTGGCTCTCCAAGGAAGACCTAGCACAAAGTCAATGGTAACAAAATTCCATCCCACTCGAGAACTATAAATGATTATAACAACCATATAGGTTTCTAATGCTCTGGCATGAAATGTTGATAAACTTCACACTTAGTTGCATACTTCTCCATGTCATACTGCACCGATGGCCACAAAATACAAGTACTTCAGATCATGATATGTCTTGATATTACTAGAATGAAACACATGCATCGAGGAACACACTACTTCAAGCATTGTATTATTCAAACCTCCTACATCAGGAACCACCATATTGGTGTGGACCATAACTTTCTAATACTTAATACATGTAAACCATCATGATTTCCTCTTCAAAACTCTGATATAATGTTTTCTATTACATTATCATTCCATTGTTCATCCTTAATCTGCATACCCAACATACGCTTTATCTACGATCGAGATAGACCCTCCCATCAAAGAATATTCCATTTGAACATTCATATGGAAAAGAGACACTAGCCTATACCTATTGTTCTAAGACACATAATAAAACTATACTTTCTATGTAGGAGAATATGAGTATAACTTTCTTGTCAATGTTCAGTCAAAATATTCACTTTTTTTGGGTGATAATCTATCGTATAGTTCTTGTCTGTTATCAACTCTATCCATCTTCACTTCCACATGTTCAACTCCTATGAAAAGATGTACTTAAGGTTCTTGTGATCTGTGAAGATTAGAAACAATCTCAACATACAAGTAGTGCCTACACACTTTTAGAGCTAAAACCACAACTACCTACTCTAGATTGTGGGCTATAAAGTTATCCTCATGCAAATAATATTGTTTAGAAGCAAAATTGATAATATCTTGTCTTGCATCAATGCACAGCCTAATTCATTCCCTAAAGCATCATAGAAATGATGTATCCCTTCAAAAGCTCTCAAAAAACAAACACATATGTGATGTCACCTTCTTTTTCAGTAATGGGAAGCTTCACTGATATCCTCGATCCAAAAAAGTTGTACAACCTTATTGGTCAACCTAGATAAAGATAAGGTTATACCACAAAAGTTCCTAATGAACCTTATGTAACTAGCTAAATAAAGAAAACTTTAAACCTATATTTGCATATTAGCCTTTTGCTATTGTATCACTAAATCCTCCATCTTAGTATCCACACATATCCACTAGTCTGAAATGACATGACCATGCAAAGACACACTATTTAGCCAAAACTCACACTTATTATACACCACATACAAGTTATGTTTCCTTAACAACTTCATAGACTTACATTATTGATGCACATTCTGATCCCTATTCTTGAAGTATATCAAGATGTCACCATGAACACCACCCCGGATTGGTCTGAATCATGCTTCAACACCTTATTCATCATATACATAAAAGTTATCGGTATGTTTGTTAACCCAAAGTACATAACCACAAATTCATATTAACTCAGTCCTAAAATCTATGATATGTATGTCATCTGCAATGATCCTCAAATGATGATAACAAGATCTCATTATTGTCTTTTAGAACACTATAACACCGTTCAACTAAACAAAAGGTAATGTATTGCATGCATGAGATACTTGTTCTTCATCATTAATAAGTTTAGTTGTTTGTTGTCTATGGACATCCTCATAGATCCATCATTCTTCTTCATGAACAACATCATAGCACCTAAAGAGATGTTTTTGGCTATAAAAATGCCTTTTCCAACAACCCTTGAGCTCCTTGTTCAACTCCTTCATCTCAGGTTGTGTTATCTTATACAATGTTTATTCTATGGGCGGTGTACCAGTATCCATACTAGTATCAAAATTAATCTCTCTAACGGGGTGGAATACATGGAAACTCATCACGAAATACACCCACAAACTCTTGTAGTATCGTTACATCCTCTATCGTTGGACTATTTTCCTTAGTATCCAGAACATGTGCTAAGAAACATCCCTCCACATTGCCTAATCATCTTATATACAATATTTGTAGATACCAGACATGTAGGGAAACTATTCCTATATCTTTTGAAAGACCAAAAAAGATCACCATACATAAACTCCTCAACCATCGAACCATAGTTTAAACTAATATTATACTTATCTAATCTACACATACCAATGATCAAATCTTATCCATGCATGTCTAGTGCCCAAATGATGTTCCCTAAAATATAAAGAAAAGACGATGGACACCAATACCACAAAGCAATGGAACCAACTAAAGGAGTTTCTAAAAACTTATCAGGTGATTATTTATAGGTAAGTTACAAAGGATTATCACCTCTCTACCGATAAATGATTACATCTCACCTCGTCAACTATAATAAATATGTAATATGAAGTAGATATTTGAAACAAAAAGGTTTCATCTAAAGCTCATGGGTTGATGACTCCTTAAAGCTGAGTCATAGAATACAATCTAGTCATTCCCTACTGACATCTGTGACCTTGACTTATACCAACTGATCCTGATGACCCTGACTATGAAAGTTTTCTGTAACATACCGAATCTTAAACCCTACCCTAGAACTAAGATCTTTTGGTGATTTTCCAAACAAGGTTGAGGTTAGGATGATCCTAAATAATCTAATGTGTGAATAATGTAATCTAATAAGTCATAAAATTCATTTGGTGATAAGAATATGATAAATAACATAATTGGATGCATAATTTGGTTAATGGGCCTCTAATGGGCTTAATGGCATAATCTATGTAATAAAGTCTCAAAATAAAGAATAGACTTCAAATTCGTAATTTACACATCAAAATAAGCTTACATGTCAATTTTCATTTAATTTGGACAACCTTGAAATAATATGGTAATTTAGGAGAGAGAAATTACCTAAAAGGTGTAATTAATAAATAAATATAATAAATGACTCCAAAAGAGGAAAATAATCTTAGATTCGTGATCTACATAATAAATATAGCCTTTGGGTGAATTTTCATCCAATTTGGAGAAAGTTGCTTAAAGGGTGAAATCAGGAGAGAGAAAGTGGATAAAACCATCAAGATATTAAATAAATATGCAAATATATCCAATATGTAAAATTGATGGCAAATTCATTGGGCACCCCTCTACTGCTCTGTTCGCGCCCCTGCTTCCCGCTTCAAGCCTTCTCCTCATCACCCCGGGCGATCGGACTGACGAGTTTTGGTTCCGAGCTTCTCGTCATCTCTCCACGCTTCGTTTCCGCCTGCTGGTTTGATCTCTTAGGCACCTGAGCGTGGAGCTTCTGCTCCGCCGGGTCAGTTGGCTGCCGCGGGATCGTGGCTGGGTTCCAGTTCATCGGTTACCACTGGGGTGGTCTCATACTTGTTTCAGGTAGTTCCTCACGACACTTTGTAGCTTGTTTTGGCTTCAATTCGTTGTTTGGCGCTCCGTTTGGTTTTTCCCCAATTTTCCAACGAGCCGGCCAAGCTGCTTGAGCAACAATGGTGCTCGTGCAGGAAGGGGATGATTCCCCATTACACATTCTCGTTTATGCCCTCGTGTTTCTTCTTTCTCTGTTTTTTTTTCACCAAGGGCACTTTAGTCTTTTGCCTTCGTTTTATTTGGTTTGGACGAGTCAAGGCTGAGGGTTGACGCGGTGACTTGTCCGACCCGGATTGGGCCAAGTCATGCGGGCCCGGCCTGATCTTCCCTTTCTTTTTGTGGATTTTCTTCGCCTACGTGGCATTATCGGATTTTGTCATTGGTCGATTTTGTAAAATCAATAACTAGTAATCTACTGATCAGAAAAATACAAATAAATAGCCGTTGGATTCAGAAAAATATAAGCTTTCTCATGGTTTTGGTTTTATCGCCAGAATCTGATGTTTTAAATAGGTGTTTTTAATGGATCTAATTAATAATGAATTAGCTTCTAAAATTCATAACTAATAATTTGTAAGTCAGAAAAATATAATAAAATATGTTTTGAGTTCAAAAAAGTATAACCTAAAATATGGAATCGTTTTGGAAACCTAATTCACATAATAATAAAAAGGTGGTTTTTAGGGTTTATGAAATCAATATAAATCTAACCCTAACTCCACATATATGTTAATAGGTTTGTTGGAAGCCTAGGCTTGGACATAGATGTGACCCTGGATCGTTTGACTATGAAGTTGAGGTATGATTGCATCTCCTATTATTTCTATATTGAGCAATTCTTGTCTCTTATGTATGTTTGCATCCCATATTATTCTTGTTGAGCAAATATCCTATTTTATTCTTTCTCTTGGTCCTATGGACAATAGCCTAAACACATTGCTCTTATCTCTTGTTATCATGGTTCATGTGAACTATCTTGATTATTGTAACCTTGGATAATCTCTTGGAATCTTATCTTGTTGCCTTGGTGCAAGTTGAACTTTTGATATTATATGACCACTATGATGTGGATTTTACTTGTTGATATATGCCCACTTTGAAGTGGATTTGCTTATATGTTTGAGTTGTCCATTGTGTGATGGCAAACTTGATAATTCTGACTATACTTTTCTACTTGCCTCTACATGAACATGCTATGTGATTCAGTACCACTAGAGTAGTGTAAGTGCATTGGTTTTGTTTCTTTTTGGGACGGCAAGGAACCTCGTACCCAGGGCAAGATGTGTGATTCTTGGCCCATGTTTTTATATAATTGGGAGACTGGCAGTATTCCTTTCTCTATCAGGTTTCAGCTTTATGGGGGTTGGCCGCCAATTGTGTTTATATTGTTCTAGTGATATGTTTATCTCACAATGCATGCATGATATTGATTGTGGGGTGTGTGCCCTACTTGTGCTTTGTTTACCACCATGGTAGTGGATTTATTTATGGCACAATCCTTTTATATGTTTTGTTTTATGGCAAGTATCCCTTTTTGTTGTGATCTTTCACTTGATACCCATTTGGGTGATACTTATCTCTTGCTTGGGAAGCCTTTTACATTTGATGTCCTTTATTTCTTATATTGCTCATGTTGCTTTTTAGTATGCACATACCAGCTTTTGCTGATGTCTCTTTTGTTTCTCTTTTGCTGGGGTATGCTTCCAACCCTAGGTGGAGGACAAGGATGGCTTGACATGATGACCTAGACTTAGCTTGAGATGATGAAGCTTGGATACAATCTTGAGGTGGTTTAGATTTCCTCTACATGGATCCTTGTGATGTAAGTTTAAGTTTGTAACCTTTTGTTTTATAATTGAATAGTCAAATATTTTCTTCCGCTGCTATACATTGGTCTTTTGATTACCATTATATAAAGATTTGAAAATTTTACACCCACTCCAACATACCTTTTGAGTGTGTTTGGATTGGAGGTTTTATTGTTCAAATTTTTAGTAGAGAAGTGGTTTCAATTCTTTACAGCATGGTATCAGAGCCCATGGTAGTCGGAATCGACTATTTCAATTTTGTCTCCCTTTAGAACCCTTGACTTTTCTAGATAGCTCTAAGTGAGTTGTTGACCTTAGATTTGATCAATGATGATCTTTTGTGTAATTAGGTTTGGTTTGAGGATGAGAATATGTTAGGAGATCTAAATATGGAGATATTGTGACTTGGTTTCGTATTGATTTTGTGCCGGCATATGTTGGTTTTACATCGCAAAAGTTTTTCATCAACAAAAATTATTTTCAATTGTACTACTACATGTACAAAAATTTTCTTGGATTTATCGATGTTTTATTGAATTAAGTCACAATGAAGAGAAACTATAGTTTGAGTAGAATCTAACCCTAGTTTTATGACTAGGAATGTTATAATGGTGTAGTTGGCCTACCCTATGACTTTTGGATGTTCATGTAGGGTTGATAGGTTAGAGACACAAGGACCTAAAATCTCAACCCTAGATGGTGACTATAGTTGGATACATGAATAATAAAATTATTTAGAACTTTCACAACTAAGAGATGTGGGTAGCTAAAAAGTTGTTTAGTTTGACTTGTTAGATTGAACCCTTTAAGGGGTGGAGAGTAGTTAGTTTTTGATGTTTGAATCTATAGATTTCGAGGACGAAATCCTTTTAAGGGATGGAGTGTTGTAACATACCGAATCTTAAACCCTACCCTAGAACTAAGATCTTTTGGTGATTTTCCAAGCAAGGTTGATGTTAGGATGATCCTAATAATCTAATGTGTGAATAATGTAATCTAATAAGTCATAAAATTCATTTGGTGATAATAAGATGATAAATAACTTAATTGGATGCATAATTTGGTTAATGGGCTTAATGGCATAATCTATGTAATAAAGTCTCAAAATAAAGAATAGACTTCAAATTCGTAATTTACACATCAAAATAAGCTTACATGTCAATTTTCATTTAATTTGGACAACCTTGAAATAATATGGTAATTTAGGAGAGAGAAATTACCTAAAAGGTGTAATTAATAAATAAATATAATAAATGACCCCAAAAGAGGAAAATAATTTTAGATTCGTGATCTACATAATAAATATAGCCTTTGGGTGAATTTTCATCCAATTTGGAGAAAGTTGCTTAAAGGGTGAAATCAGGAGAGAGAAAGTGGATAAAACCTTCAAGATATTAAATAAATATGCAAATATATCCAATATGTAAAATTGATGGCAAATTCGTATCCTACACATTAAATATGACTTGTGGGTCAAGTTTCATAAAATTTGGATAATCCTAAAGCCATTAATAAAGGAGGGAAGAGAAAATAGTAATTTATTTATTTGACACCTTAAATGTTCCTAAAAGGCAAATCTAATTTTATATTCGGAATCTACATGCTTTAATTAGCCTCTGTGCAAAATTTGGGTTAATTTGGATTATGTTTGAGCCCTCAAATCAAGAAAGAGAAAATAAGTAAATAATGTGTTCACACTTTGATTTAATCGGATTTGAATTTTAATTTATTGTCACGCTGGCTTTGGGAATCTCGGGCTTCTTTTGGACCGTTGGATTTAGATCTAGCGGCAGCTAGATTGTCTTCTTCCTTTCCCTTTCTGTTTTCATGCGCAGCGAGAGGGGGCTTTCCTCCTCAGTTTTCTTCTCCGATTCTTCCTCTTTTCTCGCGATCTTCCTTCCCGATTTCTTACCCTTCACTTTCCTCATCTCCTTGTGAATCCAATGGGTATAAAATACCCTGGGGTTTCCGCGTTTTCGTGCTTTTCGTTGGGCGCTCCTCTGCTGCTCTGTTCGCGCCCCTGCTTCCCGCTTCAAGCCTTCTCCTCATCACCCCGGGCGATCGGACTGACGAGTTTTGGTTCCGAGCTTCTCGTCATCTCTCCACGCTTCATTTCCGCCTGCTGGTTTGATCTCTTAGGCACCTGAGCGTGGAGCTTCTGCTCCGCCGGGTCAGTTTGCCGCCGCGGGATCGTGGTTGGGTTCCAGTTCATCGGTTACCACTGGGGTGGTCTCATACTTGTTTCAGGTAGTTCCTCACGGCACTTTGTAGCTTGTTTTGGCTTCAATTCGTTGTTTGGTGCTCCGTTTGGTTTTTCCCCAATTTTCCAATGAGCCGGCCAAGCTGCTTGAGCAATAATGGCACTCGTGCAGGAAGGGGATGATTCCCCATTACACATTCTCGTTTATGCCCTCGTGTTTCTTCTTTCTCTATTTTTTTTCACCAAGGGCACTTTAGTCTTTTGCCTTCATTTTATTTGGTTTGGACGAGTCAAGGCTGAGGGTTGACGCGGTGACTTGTCCGACTCGGATTGGGCCAAGTCATGCGGGCCCGGCCTGCTCTTCCCTTTCTTTTTGTGGATTTTCTTCGCCTACGTGGCATTATCGGATTTTGTCATTGGTCGATTTTGTAAAATCAATAACTAATAATCTACTGATCAGAAAAATACAAATAAATAGCCGTTGGATTCAGAAAAATATAAGCTTTCTCATGGTTTTGGTTTTATCGCCAGAATCTGATGTTTTAAACAGGTGTTTTTAATGGATCTAATTAATAATGAATTAACTTCTAAAATTCATAACTAATAATTTGTAAGTCAGAAAAATATAATAAAATATGTTTTGAGTTCAGAAAAGTATAACCTAAAATATGGAATCGTTTTGGAAACCTAATTCACATAATAATAAAAAGGTGGTTTTTAGGGTTTATGAAATCAATATAAATCTAACCCTAACTCCACATATATGTTAATAGGTTTGTTGGAAGCCTAGGCTTGGACATAGATGTGACCCTGGATCGTTTGACTCTGAAGTTGAGGTATGATTGCATCTCCTATTATTTCTATATTGAGCAATTCTTGTCTCTTATGTATGTTTGCATCCCATATTATTCTTGTTGAGCAAATATCCTATTTTATTCTTTCTCTTGGTCCTATGGACAATAGCCTAAACACATTGCTCTTATCTCTTGTTATCATGGTTCATGTGAACCATCTTGATTATTATAACCTTGGATAATCTCTTGGAATCTTATCTTGTTGCCTTGGTGCAAGTTGAACTTTTGATATTATATGACCACTATGACGTGGATTTTACTTGTTGATATATGCCTACTTTGAAGTGGATTTGCTTATATGTTTGAGTTGTCCATTGTGTGATGGCAACCTTGATAATTCTGACTATACTTTTCTACTTGCCTCTACATTAACATGCTATGTGATTCAGTACCACTAGAGTAGTGTAAGTGCATTGGTTTTGTTTCTTTTTGGGACGGCAAGGAACCTCGTACCCAGGGCATGATGTGTGATTCTTGGCCCATGTTTTTATATAATTGGGAGAGTGGCAGTATTTCTTTCTCTATCAGGTTTCAACTTTATGGGGGTTGGCCGCCAATTGTGTTTATATTGTTCTAGTGATATGTTTATCTCACAATGCATGCAGGATATTGATTGTGGGGTGTGTGCCCTACTTGTGCTTTGTTTACCACCATTGTAGTGGATTTATTTATGGCACAATCCTTTTATATGTTTTGTTTTATGGCAAGTATCCCTTTTTTTTGTGATCTTTCACTTGATACCCGTTTGGGTGATACTTATCTCTTGCTTGGGAAGCCTTTTACATTTGATGTCCTTTATTTCTTATATTGCTCATGTTGCTTTTTAGTATGCACATACCAGCCTTTGTTGATGTCTCTTTTGTTTCTCTTTTTCTGGGGTATGCTTCCAACCCTAGGTGGAGGACAAGGATGGCTTGACATGATGACCTAGACTTAGCTTGAGATGATGAAGCTTGGAGACAATCTTGAGGTGGTTTAGATTTCCTCTACATGGATCCTTGTGATGTAAGTTTAAGTTTGTAACCTTTTGTTTTATAATTGAATAGTCAAATATTTTCTTCTGCTGCTATACATTGGTCTTTTGATTACCATTATATAAAGATTTGAAAATTTTACACCCACTCCAACATACCTTTTGAGTGTGTTTGGATTGGAGGTTTTATTGTTCAAATTTTTAGTAGAGAAGTGGTTTCACTTCTTTACATTTTCCTTGTCCTCTTCTAAATCCAATGTATTGTAGTGATCCTTGATGACTCTACCTCTGATAAAATGTAACCTCCTAGTACAATAGTCATTAGAACATCTTCACATACCTAAACTTCCTGCATTGATAGAACTGTCTCATCTCATAATAACACAGATTGATATAATTATTGTTGCATGTGAATATCTTCCATGTCGACACAAAACCATAACTTTTCATCCTAAAATGTGGGAAACCTTGGCGTCAAACCATAGACATTGTTATGGTTCCCTAGGATCATATGTCGTTAGTCTCTATTGTATATACTATTGTTGCTAATACTCTTGCACCAAAAATCGAGCCTTCTTGTAATTCCCAAACTATTGACCTTGGGATTGAGCAGATCAAAACTCGACTCAACATTGTGATGGGCCACCAATTTCCTCTCAATCCTCTAGCATCTACAAAAAATGAGAACTATACATGACCCTCCCTAGCTGATACCAAGTGATTCAAATCCAAGTTCATACCCTACACAAACATTTTGATAGTTGTCTCCACTATTATAGCTAGGTGAGTACAAAAATGCAACTACATAAATTTTCCTAATAGTCATTCACTAATAATTCTTATGATGCATATGCTCAAACTAGTTTGACTTATTTTGCCTATATAAAGAAGAAAATATCTTCCTTCAAACTCCTTCGAAATTCAAACTTGGTAATCACCTTTCTAGGTACATTCTCCTCCTTTATGGCCCATCCATGCCCAACCACTACCCATCAATGGATTCACATCAATCAGATCTATTATGCTAGCAAGGTTTATGGCATCATTCTCTTCAACCTCTCAAAGACTTTTCTTATACCTTAAGAAGACTCAGCATGTAGGGATGTACCTAGGATGAAGGAATCATTACTTTATCCTCCATTTGTGCAATCATGTCCATATGTTTCCCAAACACAACCTAAAATATTAGTTTAATTGGGGTTCAAGGATTTAGGAGAGGCAACATAGGCTATGTTATTCCTACCTCGAGTACTCTCTTCTCATTTATCCTATGTTTTTCTACATCTCTCCTTTACACAAAGCTACTCTTTGCATTCTCTACATGATGTTCAATTCGATCTACATAATCAGAAGTATCTATTAGATACACATATCTTGTAAGAATAGATGCTTCATCCTATGTCCCTATAGACTCTAAGAACCTAAGATTTGATACAACCCAAAATTTTGCCATCCTACTGTAAAATGAGATTAATAAAAAATGTTAATCAAGACTAAACCACATCATTAACCATAAGGATAAAGAGAAGCATAAGATAAACTTTCAACAAAATCTCAACAAAGTGCATAGAAAAGGACCATTTCTTCCATATATTAATTGTTAGTTGTACACGATATCTTTATTGATGGCTATAAAAATACGTATAAATAAAAATATACGTCTTCTAAAGTTTATAGAACACGCATATATATACATGAAATACAAAAATTGAATTGTTAATTTATACATGATATGAAATCCAAAAATTGAGTTTTTGATACATGTTGATATAAAATCACTCTGCCTAGACATGAGTATAAATACTTTCTAGGACACAAAAAAATGATCATCACCAATCTTCATCTATTATTGTCCATCCAAAGGAGTCCCCTCAAACTTGAAACCTTCGGTACGATCTTGACCACCTAAACGATGTGCATAACCACAAGGGTGAGACCGATATCCCAACAATATGATATAGAAACTAAAAATATTTTATGCTCACATGACTTCTATTATCGAAATAATGATGGAACATTAGATGATAAGTATTAATCTCCACTATATATGAAACAATCATAGGTGTAGTATATGAGTAAGGCTAAAAATGATGAAAATTTATACAAAAAAATAAAAGCATCACAACTGAATCTCAAGATTCTCAAATAGATATACTCTACATGGTTAAATAATTTATTCTTAATTAACTTATGGGTAGTTTAAGGTGTACCACTCCAACATATAGGTAGTAATTTTGAAGTATCCTAGCTCACCATATAAGATCTTAGGATTTTTTTAGCCACAGGATCCCGCTACACCTTGATAGGTGTGATTATAACAAGTAGAGACTTAATAACCAGAAAACCTACAGTTGGTGCTAAAAAATCGATCATGCATGTTATGTTTGTCCTGGGTACTCATTAAAACACTTCATCAAATTAGGTATAATTATCAATGCATCATTACACACTACATCTTATTCTGACTATCATATTTCACCCCATGTACGATCTTGACTGCACTCATACACATATCCCTCATGTAAATGTTGAGGCAATTGACCCTCATTACCTACATATACTCAAAAATATATCACCTTGAGCACCTTTTAATATTCCAAGATTTATAATAAAGTTACATGTTTCACTATGCAACCTTTATGAACACTATGATAATTCCCACTGTCACATGATACTATGATTAGGTTATCACTTGATTAATTTGATAAAAAAAATTTTGTCTTTTAAGAAGAAACAAAGATGAAGTAAGAGTAAAAAGATATACTTCAATATAAAATCAAAGTATTAGAAACTCTAGAATCTATACAAGCATCTTATCCTACATCAAAGTACTCAAGCTTACCACAATTGTCATATTAAAAAATAACAAGGTCTTACCTTAATAAAGGTTCAAAATTTTCCTTTGTGAATATATTTCTCTTCACATGTCAACAATAGAAAATTGTGGCAAAAGTTATATTAAAACTTCTTAGCATGTAGAAGATATGACTTAAAAATGAATATGCTTAAAACATCTATTTCAACATAAAAGTTTCCATATTTGAGCAGGAAACCTATGTCACAAAAAAATTATGCATTATGAAATCTGGTAAAACATGTAAATTCCACCTTATTTGATCATCCCAATAGCAATGAAGTTCATATGTTTCTATTTAAATTACTACAATATCAGACATCCAATAAAAGAGGCATGCTTGATGCAAACACATGCCTTTTTCAATATTTCAGACATATGGATGCAATAGAAATAATATTTATCTGTCACGTATCATCATTATGTGAGGCGGGATATAACTAATTCATGCTCAGCTCATTATACTACTAAACAATGCATGAAAACTCTCTATCTAGGCATATCAAGCAAGTTCCAAGCATATTTTTGGTTTGTAGATAGATATTTCAAGAAAGAATGACTAGAAGTAGTAAAATCACTCACATGTTTAAGAATATAACTATTTTCAAGAAAGAACACTACAAATTAAGGACCACAAGACACCAAATAAACCATCAAAATATCCGTAAAGGCTCTCTAAGAAAGATCTATGCACAACTAGGTCAAAGAGAGAAGAAGCGAGGGACCTTTATACATAAGAATCAAGATCTACCATGCTTCTCCATGAATATAGAAAAATGAAGGCTCATAGAGAGAATACACAAGAAAAGATATGAAAAGGAAGATCTTATATGGTCGATGCCCAAAATGAGGTTGTCAATCTCTAGATCTATCAAAGTAAGATTTATCACCATCTTCCAAAAACATGAAAGCTCCAATACCTTACACCTTGACCTTATTTGGCTACTCTTGACTTACTAGAAGAACTTTGGGTGTCAAATGAGTCCTACATTTTAGGTATATGACACATTTATAGGCTATAGGAGATATAAATATGTCATAGCCTATAAATATGTCATATACCTAAAATGTAAATAGCTACCTTCAGAAAAAATGCAAATAGATCATGTAGAAAAACCCATCAATCCTCTCACCTTCCAAACCATCTACCTCCTCAACATCTAACCCATTGAGGTCTCCATCCTTCAACCCATCAAAGACACCATATCTTGACCCATCAGGGACTCCTCTAGTGACCCCACTGAGGTCAGAATCTGTAGACCAATCAATTTCTCCTCTACAGAGACAATCAAGGTTCTATAACCTTCAACCTACCAACCCCAAGCCTTCAACCTTCCACTCATTGAAATCCAACCACCAACCTTAAATTTTCAAACATTCAACCCATTGACCCACAAACCCTATGTGTTGAGTAAAAATGATGCAACGACCCTTAAAGGGGGAGTCCATTTACCTCCACTCATCCACATCACCAATACCATAGGGTAAGGTTAAGAGTATAATGGTGAATCAACATGAATGAGGGTTTCAATATGTCAAATACTAAGCATACATGGCATATATGAAGCAACATATGAAGTAAACATATTTAATAATATTAAAAATTATTCATCATACATTGTGTTAATCATGCATACCACACAACTAGGGAAATACACTTAGAGGTTTAATTTAACAAATTAATTCAAGTTCTTAATTATGTATTCAATTAAAATAAACAAGAACACTTAGTGTTTAATATGGGTATCTACAAACAGTGTTGGACTAATGAAATAATTTGCAAAAGTTAAAGGCTTACATGCCAAACATGAATGTAACAAGATTGTGTATCTCCTTGCAAAAGGAGAATCTTCCTTGTCCTTACCCATTTATTAAAAAGAAGCATTTCATCCATTTTTATCAATTAATGCAAACAATGATCTAAACAAGAAAGGAGAACAACTCTTTCTGTCTAAAAAATTGAGTTAGCAAACTAAATTAGGAAATACTCTTTGCAGCCTCACTCAAATGAAACTAGTAACTCAAATCAAGTCATTATCATACAAGACTAGTGCAAGAACAGAACCTTTTTCTACATAAAACCAAATATCATAAAGTTAGAAACTTTTATGTATTCTTCTTTGAATGTATCTGTGTTAGTGAATTATCTTTCAAATTACATTTCCATCCCTTCAAGTAGTAATATGGAACTTGATGTTCCATATTATAATCATTGTTTCAATTGGGGTGTGTATACAACATTCGAAATAAGTGTTCCTATTTGTAACATACATCTTTAACCAAAATAAATACTAGTTTAAAACAATTTCCATTAATTCAATATAATATGTAGTACAAAATATTTTTTATACTTTTACTGTAGTAGATAATAAAACTCAGTTAGGAAATTATTTACACCCATATAGTGCAATTATTACTAATCATTATTTCTTTTGTATACTACTTACATACTTTTAATATCTCAAACATTGCAAGGAGGGATACTTGTTTAATTGTTGACTATTATTAAAAAATGTCTTAATAAGATGATTGATTATATGTTCCAATATGAAACTATGTTTTGTTTCTTTATCTACCAAAGATTAAAAAAATTAGATCACTAATACGTGACTTTTCATTTTTATTAGCTTTTGATGCCACATACTCTTATTTGATCTTGTTCCAAGTAAACAATGAGGTAGTGGGTGTATCAATTGCATTATAGCTTCAATGATTATATGATTATATCATTTCAGATATCTAATACAAGAGAACATTCTAAATTAAGTAGGACATATCATTTGTGGCCATACAATTGCTTACATTTATGCAAGTCTTATTGTACAAAACTAAGGAAAGAACCTTCCTAGTTGAATAAAAAATGACACGAAGAAACTTATACGGACTTCATAAGAGCATAATAAAATAAACTCAATATTAATGAGCCTCATGGAATATAAACCGGCCTTTAAAGGATAACAATATATTATGGATACCATACTTCACTTTACCATTCACAATGAATCCTACAATAAATGTATTTACCATTGGATTTTTTTTTAATTAAGATTTATTTATTTTTTAAAATTTAAAGCATATGACAATATGCCATAGAAATAATTTATAATTTTTTTTATTATTGGAATAATACAAGGAGATATGAAGCAACAATCTTACAAAACATGAGATTGTTCAGGCCAGTTCCATTGCAACTTATATACATCCGTCTTACATTTTATAAAATATACATAAATGTTATGTTTTTCTAGATTGTTGCTTTATATACTTATTAAGTGTTTGAATTCCATAGGAAAATTATTTATGTCATACTATAAGGCAACTCGTCTTCCTAGACTAAGATGACCCATTCGCTTATCTCCTGGCCAACTATGCATAAGATCCTGGATCCTCCCTTCACATAATACAACATGAATATTTGTAACTTATTTGTAACTATCGAGATGATAAAAGGAACATCCACTAATGTATGAATATTTAAGATATTTCATTAATGTTACATGTTGTGAAAAGTCACTTAGTATGCTTCATCAACTTGTAATAGAAGTCCTTGAAAAACAATATTTTTCACTTAAATAAGAGGGCAACAATCTTTATTTTCCATGCCCTTTAGATGTAATGTGGAAATTATAATGTGTCGAGGAAAGGAAGAACTCGCTTCTAACCAAAGTTGTAAACCACATCGTAAAAAATGAACATACAAAGAAATGAAGATATGTGGAATGTCATGTAAAATTTATATTTGGTAACTCAATGATTGGATCTTGCAATTGTTTGAGAATGAAATCCATCTCGATATCTGTAAAATTAGAGAACAAGTGCCAACTCCTTTTGGTTAACATAAATTTTGTTGTTTTGTTATAATTATCATTTTTATTGTTTTCAACGAGAAATTGACATTATATTTGTAAAATGAGTCATTCTATTACATAAATGTTATTTTCATATTTAATAATAGTTAAGAAAAGTTATGATATTCATATAACATATTAAATAAATTTTATTATTCAAATATAAATAATATTATAAAGTACACACAAAAGTTGTGCCTTCATGTTACAAAATAGATCCACGTGTATCAAAATTTTGGTTTCCCATGCCAGCAATATATCCCTATATACACATATATATATGTATATATGCATGTATGTATGTATGTATGTATGTATGTATGTATGTATGTATATATATATATATATATATATATATATATATATATATATATATATATATATATATATATATATAGTCTAGATCCCCTTATGAAATTGTACCCTTTCTACTTATGTAAATACGAAAACCATCAATTACTTATGCAATTTATATTTGGTAACTCAATGATTGGATCTTGCAATTGTTTGAGAATGAAATCCATCTCGATATATGTAAAATTAGAGAACAAGTACCAACTCCTTTTGGTTAACAAAAATCATTCCAAATAATACAAAGATTTATCATATAACCAAAATTCTTCGACCAAATTTTATTAGGATACATAGTTGCAATTCTTCTTTTGACGTGTCACCTCTATGATTTACTAGATTTTTTTTCAACCTCCTCATATCATGTTTCTCTTCAAGCTAACATATATGAATTTGGGAGAGAGTAGGAAAATTGATGCGGAAGATAAGTAGAGTAAGTTAGGGAGGACTAAGAGGTGAAGGTCGATGGAGGAGTGATGGTAATAATAACATAGGAGCTAAAAATTGGATATGAGGATGGCATCACGATATTGTTCAAGGAAAAAATTAATTAGGTCTATTGGCATATCAAATACATATTTTGGGGTCTCATGTGATTCTTTTAGGTGAGTGGTTCTGAATTTGAATCTAATAATAAACTCAAATCAAAGTTCTAACCATGCACAATATACAAATTCTAGAAAAATATAATAAAAGAATAGACTAATCATAAAAACTCCATCTAGCATCAAGTCTTCAATGTTTCATGATAAACTCCAAATTTTGAAGAATGTCTCCCTTTGTAAACTTATGCAAATGTGTAGGACGAATACAAATGAATGAATGATTAGTCCCTCATCATTGAGGCATGCACATGATTAAAACTGGTACCATCTTTAATATGACATGTATAATCATAATTAGTCATCTCTAGATAATACATATGCCTTACATGACCCAAGAAAAGTGGGTGTAGGCATTGGGTTATCTTAGAAAAATTCTATTTTAATTTGGCTTCAAATTTTCAGTTTAAACAAATATTCATAACTTTCATAATAATCAAAGTTAGAAATAACATTCTTCATAAAGCAAACTATTAGTTAATTGACAATGCACTCGAATAGAAATTACTATTTTTTCATGTGAAAAGATCCACTAAAATATGTATTTCTTCATTAATGATATCAGATACATCCAAATTTGCCTCTTATCATCATGTAATCAATATAAATAACTTATTTACGGCTCCGTGAGTAGAAAATATTTTAGAATTTTTTATTCGTTGAATATACTTCACTCTCAACATTTTGTGAACATTTAAATTCAAATTCGTTACTTGTATTATTTTGTTTCTATGTTCATATAGTTTGAAAATGTATTCATAATTTTTAGATTATTGAGATTATTGGTTGGACCTAACAAATACAAAAATATTTTTTTATTTGGATAAGGTCTAGTAGTTATTTCCAAGAGTCCTTTTAGGTCTAAGTTCAAGTATGTCAAACATATCTTGACCAAATCGACCCAAAACATAACCAGTTCAAATAGAACCTATTATCAACAGTAGGTAGGTATACCGTTTGATATTACTATGATCAATCTTTGAAATGGATTTGTGAACAATGGCAGCCGATTTATGGTTTTCGTTTATGAAGACGACCACTAGTTTAGAAACTATTACTAGTCACTATAATAGTTAAATAGAAACATTATCCTAGCCATTGTACGGTGATAGAAAAACGTAGTTTATGATGCATGCTAGTGTTCAATATTACTTGTTAAATGTAGTCCAAAACATCATAATGGATTTGGTGGTTACCATGGAATGAAAATTAAATGGTTCGACTGTTACATACTTGGACATGTAAAGAATATATTTACCGAAATTTATTGGAGTTGGTTTTTATTCTTACCCTTCTACGGTCAACAATGCCGCCATCATCAATAAGAAAAATAAGATATGGGAGTCCAGCCGTGAAGAGGTTGATCTGGTTCTTGATGTCAACATCAAGGGCACGAATTAATGTCCTTCGCCACTTCTTGCCCATCTTGATTGAGAGAGGCCATGGTGTCATAGTAAACATGTCATCTGTAGCGGGTAGAACTGTGGCTCCGGATGTTGCTCCATACTGCACAACAAAGTGGGCCGTTGAGGGTCTTTCACGTGCAGTAGCCGAGGAGGTGCCTCGTGGAGTAGTTATGGTTGCACTTGACCCTGGACGAATTTACACTGACATGTCAGTTACAAGCATTGGCAACACGATGGCAAGTCAATTACCCACCCCCGAAGTATGGTAAGTTTTCACGTTAATTTTACTAGATATTGTAGATCCAATCTTTAATTATGATTTCTATTCTTTTCTGACAAGGGCACCTGTGGCAATTGATATGATACTCAATCTCACAATAGAAGACAACGGCACATCTCCAACGGTATCAATTATGAAATAAGAGTAAGTAGGTATGTGAAATCATATCCGGAAAAATATAGAGAACATCTAAAAGCTATAAATTCTTTTACATAATTGTTCCTTGCACACATATATATATATATATATATATATATATATATATATATATATATATATATAGAGAGAGAGAGAGAGAGAGAGAGAGAGAGAGAGGCTAGAATACACTCAGTGTACGGATCACACGAATACACTCAAGTGTGTGTGCATATCAAAACTATTTTTTACAAAATGTAAACTGTTGATCTTCACCGTCTTACTATAACTAGGCTACATACAAATTTCGAGCCAATTTGGATGAGTGCAGGTCACTCATCCAAGGACAACAAAATCGACGGGTGAAAATAATTTGAAATGCATAATTTTTGTGGTCTTCATAACATGAGCTATACATATCCAAATGTGCTCAAATTTTACGTATGAGTTGTTCACGAGATGTTTAAGAAGATCAACAGATTAGATTTTTTTAAAAAATATTACATCATGAAAAACTACTTGAGTGTATTCCGCTACGGTTACACTCGAGTATATTCTAGCCTGACTCTCTCTCTCTCTCTCTCTCTCTCTATATATATATATATATATATATATATATATATATATATATATATATATATATATATATATATATATATATATATAACCGGGTGTGAAGTGATGGAGGTGATCACCGGGTGTCTCGTCCGATCATATCAACATGAAAGTACTAAAAGGATATCATTGATGCCTATGATATGATAGGGTTCCCTTAATAACATCCCCATGACGTATAAGCTGGAAAAAAGCGAAATTCTAAATTTTGTCTGTTTCCTCCTAGATTTGTTCCTTGACTGTCATATGTGGTTCGTCCCCATTTCCAGCAATTTTAGGAGTGGTCTTGATGGCTAACAGCTATAATTTTGTAGTTTGTGTATGTTTGAATAGTTGGCGATCAACTAGCTACTAAGTCTTGTATGTACAATACCTAACTAGTACAAATTTCCTAAATTAAATGCATTTTGTTCTTGTACAATGTCGTTAGATCATTTTGCATTGATCATCTTGTTTGAGTTTGCAATTGGTTTTAATGCCATAATCTTTTTTTCAGGGATGAACTAGAATTTCATATTTGAGGTTTTACTGCATACTCACGTTTGTTACACATGACCCCAAGCAGTGTTACCTTTGTTTTTTTTTTTGAGTCTTAGGGAGACCCCGTTCCCCCTACTCCTCAAACAGGTGCCAGAGCCCGGATGACCTAAGGAGTTGATAATTACAGTTCACTCAGGGGGATTCGAACCCGAGTCCCCCAGGGAGGACAAGCCGGACCGAACCACCTGAGCCACACTGGCCGGGTAGTGTCACCTTTGTTGTTGTCTGTGTAAAAGTAAGTAGCCTACTACAAGAACAATTTTATGCATACTTTGTTGTATATATATTGGTATTTAAGTGTTAGTCCCACTTCTTTGAGCTCTTAAAGTTTCCTCCTTTAAATGCATCCTTATATATATTTTAATTTTTGAGAAAAAGGAAATTTGTGCTGCACACATAAATATTGTGATAGTCCAAATGTGTTTGGGCTGGTTCGGCCTGGTAACACTATATCTGGATGTGTTGGTGTATGTCGCTTCTTGCAGATAGAGGGGATGCAAATATGCTACTCATTAACCATGTATAATTAGTTTTTATAAGGCCCTATTGGTTTGGTGTAAGTCATAAGTTCTGTGAAACTCATTTTTGAAAACTCTAATACAGTTTTTGGAACGTGAGTTTCATTTACTTCCATGTGATTGGTTTGTATTAGGTGTAAATATGTAAATTGTTAAAAATATTATAATTTTTACTGTGCAATGTAAATAAGGATGATAAAGTCATAAAAAGAATCATATCCGTGAAAAGTTTATAATATTTTTAATCATATTAACCTCAACAATTGGTTATGGTGCAGATGTTTCGTTTTTAAAAATATTTTATTATGGTACATTTATAATGTTAATAAAAATATTATGTTTAAAATAACACCACAATATTTTTATTTCTCTTTGCATGTAGGAAGTATTATGATAATTTTTGTATTTTATGTGTTTGTAAATTTATGTTTTGGTTCATAATTCATTAACACAACGTAGAATATTATTTTTACATTATTTTGTAGGGAGCTTTTACTATATTACACGTGAATGATTATAGTTAATTATCATTTGTACATCACATTGTTTAAATATGAAGAATACAAATATATTAGGTAAATTATATTATTTTCACATGTTGCAGTATGTTTTCTTCATGATGTTTGTTGGTTTAATTTTATAAATCACACTGATAATGGTGGTTGTAGTATAAAATATTTTACACAGTGTGATATTTTGTCATATCATGTTATGATTTTAACAACAAACTATATCTACACCGCTAATATTTCTAGTCATTAATATTTTACATGTTCCACATATGAGGAATGAACAATATCATTATATAAGAAATATCGTTAGTTGTCCCAAAATTTATTTTCCACTTTTTCTAAGAGGGAACTCAGAAGAAAGTCACAGAACTCAAGTTCCAACACTTACTTTAAATCAACCACGAAAAACTATTTAAGAAACTCCAGTTCATAAATTTTCCAGACTAGCTATAACAAACCAATCGAAGCCTAAAAAGAAGTCTCTGACAATTCTTTGATGTGTTTTAAAAAACTAAGTACTCATATTTTTCTACTCTATTCGTTGTTTCCACCATTGTTCCCATGTACGTCATCACTAGTAGAACGGTCAAAAATATTTTCAGGGCATCATGAATTGCACGTCCACATTTCACGATATCAACCATGTTGTATCATAGGAGGATAGTGTTAGACTGAATAGGGTACAAACCGCGATGTAAGCCGTAAACAGTAAAAATTTTACCAGAGATATGCTGAGGCATGCAGAGAGCACTGTTCTTAAGAGTATTTCCGCGGTACCCGACAGTGAGCGCCTATGCGATAGTCTCCGGCGTGGCTACTCTCCCAGGATCCAACAGTATTTGCCGACGTGAAGCGCGCACACGCAGTCACGACGACGAGCGAAAGACGATTGATCGTTCTTCCAGTGGACTGACCGCAGGCGAAGAAGGAAGAAGAAAGCGAGAGATTTTTCGTACAACAACTGTCTCGAACGACAACGAGAAACAAAAATAAATAGAAAAGAAAGGTGAGCGAAGAGATGCGTTGCGGTTGCAAATCGGGCCGCCGTTTGGAAGCGTCCACACGAAAAGTTGTGTCGAAAGGATGCGACAAACATCTCTATTTGGTTCTGTGAACCAAAGAGAAAAACCAAGCCGGGGCCGCGCCCGCACAAGGGGCTCCGGGAGGCCGGATTTGCACCCCCCTGCGCGTGGGATGCGACGTGCGCCGATGCGCCCGATTAAAGGGTTTCCGAATCGGGCCGGCCCAAACCCCGTTGGCAAGGCCCACCATGCGCGTGCGTAGGGCCTATCCCCTTTCATTCCTCAATTGTACTATGGACAAGGGTCCATATATAAGGAGGAGGGAAGTCTCTACCACAAGCAATATGGGACTAAACCTTTTGCCTTCTGGTTTGAAATTCAACAATAAGTATAACAATCCCCCACTATTTCAAAACAAACAATATAAAAACCGAGTTGACCACTGGAAGAACTTAAATAAATGACATGTATAAGCTTTGGTAGAACTGAGTTCTTTGAACTAAAGCATAGAATATATGTATGTAATCTGTGGAAGATTGGTAGAACTATGTTCTTGAACCAATTCCTCCTTTATCTGATTAGAGGTACATTACTCACATGACATTTATAAAATCAATTACCTTTCTTATGGATTGGCACCTTTAGGCCATGCGCTTACTGGGAAAATTCATGAATGCTCTAGAGATCTGCCCAAATCACAACAGGAGCGGCCCCACTCCACACTCATATAGTTGGACTTTCATCAAGCATATATTGCAGTATATACACCACCATTAATGGCTATGAAATCCATTAAGAATATATATTCAACTGAATCATTGCAAATTGTTGTTTACATCATAAGAATGAGATACATGTATTACAACACATTGAGTCATCCAGTGACTTCACTTTTCCCATTGAACCTTCTTCCCGGGATCACCGTTCATGAAGGTTGGGTGTCCATCACTTTGACTTCTGGTATGGGCATAGTCCCATTCTCCTCAATCTATTGCTCACTAGTCGTTGACTTAATGGCTTTGTCAGAGGATCGGCCAAGTTTAATTCTGACTTAACATAATCCATTGAGATTAGGCTATCACATACAAGCTGCCTCACAATATTGTGACGTAGGCGAATATGCCTACTCTTCCCATTGTAAACTTTGTTTTTAGCTCTTGCTATGGCAGCTTGATTATCACATTGTATAAACACTGGTGGAGAAGGTTTCTCCCAAATGGGAAGATCCATTAGAACATGTCTTATCCATTCAGCTTCAGTTCCAACCTTTTCTAAGGCAATAAACTCAGATTCCATAGTGGAACGAGCTATACATGTTTACTTGGAGGATTTCCAAGACACAGCACCTCCACCCATAGTGAAGATGTAACCACTTGTAGATTTCAATTCATCTGAATCAGAAATCCAATTGGCATCACAATATCCTTCTAGCACAGTTGGAGATCCACAAAAAATCAATCCATGATTAATTGTGCCTTTAAGGTATCTTAAAACCCTATGTAGAGCATCCCAATGATCCTTATTAGGATTTTGAGTATATCTACTTAATCTCCCCACTGCATATGCTAGATCTGGACGAGTACAGTTCATTAAGTACATCAGGCTTCCAATAACTTGTGCATACTTGACTTGTTGAACACTATTACCTTTATTTTTCTTGAGATTGCAATTAGAATTAAAAGGTGTACTGACCGGCTTACAATCAAACATTGAAAACTTATTGAGAATTTTCTCAACATAGTGTTCTTGGGATATCATGATGCAATCATTATATTTAAGAAGTTTAATTCCTAAAATTACACATGCTTCTCCCATATCTTTCATGTCAAAGTTAGAAGCCAAGAAGCCTTTTGTACTATTTATTATATCAATATTAGTGCCAAAAATAAGCATGTCATCGACATAGAGACATATTATAACACAGTCTTGGTCATCGACTTTAGAATATATACATTTATCTCCTTCATTTATATGGAATCCATATGATACAATGACCTTATCAAATTTCTCATGCCACTGTTTAGGTGCTTGTTTCAAACCATAGAGAGATTTGATTAGTCTGCATACCATATGTTCTTTTCCCGAAACTACATACCCTTCAGGTTGATCCATATAAATTTCCTCATCTAAATCTCCATTCAAGAAAGCAGTTTTAACATCCATTTGGTGTACGATTAATTTCTTAATAGATGCCAAAGCAATTAAAATTCTAATTGAAGAGATTCTAGTAACAGGAGCAAAGATATCAAAATAGTCAATATCCTTTTGTTGTTTATATCCCTTGGCAACCAAACGAGCTTTGTATTTATCTACAGTTCCATCTATTTTCAATTTTCATTTAAATATCCATTTACATCCTATGGGTTTAATACCTGGTGGAAGATCCACTAGTTCCCATGTATGATTAGATAATATAGATTCAATCTCACTATTAATTGCTTCCTTCTATAAAGAGGAATCGGTTGAATTAATAGCTTCATTGTAAGATTGAGGATCATTATCCACTATAAAGGAATAGAAATCATCACCAAGATTCTTTTCCTTCCTCATCCTAGTAGATCTCCTAGGTTCTATATCATCCGATTCTAGAACATTATTAGAATTGGATGTTGTTGGGATATTCTCGAAAATTTCATTTGAAGGATTAGCTAAGTTTTCTAAGGGAGTTTTCATAGGAAAAATGTGCTCAAAAAATTCAGCATTTTTAGATTTAACAATTGTATTAGGTTCTACAACATTGTTGCCACTTCTAATAACCAAGAATCTATATGCAACACTATTCTGAGCATAACCTATAAAAACACCATCTAGGGTTCTAGATCCCAATTTTCGTTTCTTAGGCTCAGTTCATAAGACTTTAGCTAGACACCCCCACACTTTGAGATATTTCAAATTAGGAGGATATCCTTTCCATAATTCATATGGTGTCTTATTTTTCTTCCTACTAGGGATGCGATTTTGAAGAAAACAAGATGACAAAATCGCTTCCCCCCACAATTTGTTGGGTTCTCCTGAATTGATTAAAATAGAATTCATCATCTCATTTAGAGTTCTATTTTTACGTTCAGCAATACCATTAGATTGAGGCGAATATGGAGGTGTGTCTTCATGTATAATACCATGGTTCACACAAAATTCATTAAAATGAGAACAATCATATTCACCACCCCTATCTGAGCGAAGACGTTTTATTTTCTTATTGAGTTAATTCTCTACTTCTGTTTTTTATTCACAAACATTCCAAATGCTTCATCTTTTGAATGTAGTAAATATAATTTTCTATATTGTGAGAAATCATCTACAAAAATAATGTAGAAACGTTTCCCACCTCTAGATAGATTTCCTTTTAAATCTCCAAGATCAGTGTGAATTAAATCTAGCAATTCAGAATTTCTATGTGAAATTTGAGGACACGGTTTCTTGGTAGATTTAGTTTCAGCACATATTTGACATTTATTATTTAAATTAACAACACCATTAATATCCTTTAGTAAACCTAAAGATTTCATGCGTTGCAAGTATTTAAAATTAACATGTCCTAATCTATCATGCCATATATCAAAAGAATCAACGATATAAGCAGAAGGACTTATTTCATTAGCAGAAGAGTTTGGTACATTCAGCAGAAAGAGCCCATTAGAGCAGTAACCCATGCCTAGGTAGTCCCCGACTAAGTGAGAATGACCTTGTTTGATTCAAAGGACACTTTCACCACAAACTTAACAAGTTGAGAAATAGAAATTAAATTAACATGGATATCTGGGACAAACAGCACATCTTTGATCACCAGAATTTTTCCAGAAGTCATCTTGATCATGACATTGCCCTTTCTGGTCACTGGAGAAGCAATTGAGTTTCCCATGACAACCTGATGTTCCTCCTGTCCTACTTCAGTGTAGGTCACAAAGGCATCTCTGTTTCCACTGGTGTGGCGACTAGCCCCCGAGTCAATGATCCAATCATTCTGGTGGAATGATCCCATGCTGACAATGCTGACAAATGCCACAAATACGTCCTCAGTAACAAGGTTGGTTGAAGGTTCCTTTGAATCCACTGCTTGTTTCTTCCTATGCCTGCATTTAGGAGAAGTATGACCAGGTTTTCCACAAACATAGCAAAAAACATTCTTTTTATTAATATCTTTGTTTCCTTTATATTTTTTTCTTATTTCCTTTCCCTTTCTTATTTTTCCACTTATTTTTAGACTGATCAGAAGAAACTTTATTTTCTTTAACTTCATTATTAACAAAGTTAGCAGTACATGACAACTCCTTATTCAGTTCAGATTTTTCTCTAGTACGGTTTTGATCTTCAACTCAGATATGTATTATTACATCATCCAGTGGCATTGTCTTTCTTTTGTGCTTTAAATTGTTCTTGTAATGTTTCCAAGAACCAGGCAATTTTTCAATTAAAGAACCCACAACGAAAGACTCAGGAAGATCAATTATTTCATTTTTCAAATCATCAAGTAAAATCTGAAATTCATGAATTTGAGTTGTTGTATCTTTATCTTCAGTCATATGAAAATTTAGACAATTCACAACAGTAAATTTTTGGGTAGAAGCCTCTTCCAGAATATACTTCTTATTCAGATTTTCCCAAATTTCGGATGCAGTTTTAACTGGAAAGTAGGCGTCAAACAGTTGATTAGATGATGTACTTAAAATCACATGTCGGCAAATGCGATTTTTTTTCCCAATCAACATAATCATTTTCAGGTTTGGGTTCAGATAAAGCAAACGACACATTAGAAACCTCTAAAGCAGTAATAATTTTTTCTTGCCAACGCCTATACTGTTGTCCATTAAACTGTTCAATTTTCGTAACATCAGGGATAGGTGTTTGCGATACAGTAGAAACAGTGACGATTTGGTTGTTATTAGTCGATGGCGTCACAGGCGTAAATGAGGTTTCAAAACCTTCCATATTAGTACCCATCAGAGAAACAGACTACTCTTAAGATTGTTAGACTTAATAGGGTACAAACCGCGATGTAAGCCATACACAGTAAAGATTTTACCAGAGATACGTTGAGGCGTGCAGAGAGCACTGTCCTTAAGAGTATTTCCGCGGTACCCGACGGCGAGCGCCTGTGCTATAGTCTCCGGCGTAGCTACTCTCCCAGGATCCAACAACGTTTGCCAACGTCAAGCGCGCACACGCAGTCACGATGACGAGCGAAAGGCGATTGATCGTTCTTCCAGTGGACTGACCGCAGGCGAAGAAGGAAGAAGAAAGCGTGAGATTTTTCATACAACAACTTTCTCGAATGACAACGAGAAACAAAAATAAATAGAAATGAAAGGCGAGCGAAGAGATGTGTTGCGGTTGCAAATTGGGCCGCCGTTTGGAAGCGTCCAAATGAAAAGTTGCGTCGAAAGGATGCGGAAAACATCTCTATTTGGTTCAGTGAACCAAAGAGAAAAACCAAGACGGGGCCGCACAGGGGGCTCCAGGAGGCCGGATTTGCACCCCCCCTGCGCGCGGGATGCGACGTGCACTGACGCGCCCGATTAAAGGGTTTCCGGATCGGACCGGCCCAAACCCCGTTGGCAAGGCCCACCATGCGCGTGCGTAGGGCCTATCCCCTTTCATTCCTCAATTGTACTATGGACAAGGGGTCCATATATAAGGATGAGGGAAGTCTCTATCACAAGCAATATGGGACTAAACCTTTGCCTTTTGGTTTGAAATACAACAATAAGTATAACAGATAGTCGTTACAATATCTTTTGCATCCATTGTCATCGTCGTATAGAACCATAATATTCTAAAAAACATTGCAACTTACAAGCCTCGACCATTATAAATTTCAATAACTTCTCTTCTTCTAATTTTTTCAAATTGCATACCCAGTATTACATACATCTTTTAATAGTAAGGAACATTTTGGGCTTTGCATAATTAGAGAAACGATCAGGTTGGCCATTGCAAGCAAATGATTGCAGAATGTCAATAATTATTTCAATATTTAATTTCTTCTTTGCAAAAATATTTTATATTGAACCTCAAACAAAGAATCAAAATCCACATCTTTTTGGGAGTTGCATACCCTTTTGATCACTTGGAGTGCTATTGGTTGTCATTGTTAGACATCATCTTACCATGTATAGAAATGTCACATAGTGTGACTAATGCAGTGTTTGGCAACGCGATTGCGTCCATCGTCAGTGGCCCATCACATATGACTCATCAAAAAAATTTCTCATGGTGAAAAATGAGCGTCCGATAAAATTTCCAAATGCTACAGACAAAAAACACAATGTAAAGTCATAACGGTGGGCCACCGTGTGTTTGACAACGCGAATGAGAGCGATTGACCCACTACCCGTGGTTGTTCATCACTGTCCGAGCAATCACCACCGCTTTATCAAACGAAGCATAAGTCCACCAGCCATGCATGATAAAGTGGTAGCAAGGGTCACTTGTAGTGAATTTAAATAAAAATGGGTTCGTAATCTATCAAACTCCAAAAGATCTGAATTACAAGTAAGTTTTATGGGTAGAGTTTTGGTCGATGAAGAGTCCAATATCTTTTCTTGGTGAAGCTAGGAGGTAATTTCATTCATCCTACGCTCCCCATGTTGGCAGAATTGATCAAAATGAATACAACTCCGCTTAAGGAAAGCGGGTGACTCCCCACTAAAAATAGAAGAAAGCAACCCAAGGTAACTATACACCATAAAGAAGAAAAAGAACTATGTGTTTGGGCTAGAATTCACTATAGAGAGTCCAATATGCTTGGTAGGTTGACCCACATTGGATAGTTATTACAATGGAACCTTCCTATTTCTCTTCCTTAGACAAATATCACTCTACGAATATCCTTAGTAACAAGGTTAAACCTCTAACTTGAAGATAACAACAATGGTGAGAAGTTCAGATGATGCTCACACATACCTCAATCTGAGAACAATCAAGAAGACACACGGTTATATTGTAGTATGCCTTAATGTCAATGATCATGAACCATTCTTAGTCATCTACAAGCATAACTCTATGTAACATGAGATGTGCTTTATGTTTGGGCTTGACACCTAAAGGTATTTTCTACAAAGTACAAGGGTTTATGCAAAGTGGCGTTCTTGAAGGTAAAATTATCTGAGAAATAAAATTTGAAACATAAAGGTTGATGTATAGTGACAAAGACTCGTACTATGTGGTTGCAAGCACTGTCAAGCCTATACTTAGCGTATCCCTCTTCTCATCACCGCTTCACATGAAAATTCAACCACACAAAATTATGAAGTGGGGAAAAAGACTGAAGGTTTTCTAAACCGCCAACATGCCATATATTTATACAACAATTGTAAATCTAGGTCCACCTTCAATAACAACCAGATTGACTAATATTGGATTCCATATCAATGCCTTCATGATACTATTTAGTCAAGTTTTTGCTATCCCCATAGTTGCAATATCAGTTCCCAGAGACTTGCCAAGTTGTTGCCATCGTGTAGCGCTGATTTATTCGGTAGGATGCCCAAGTATTAATACAAGACATGGAAGTGTTATATTTTGACTTTTTAGTGTGTTTATACCTAAATGACACTACACATGCATATAATGAATTATGAAATTTATAACATAAAAAAATTATGTGACACCCTTGTGAATAGAATGCTCCTCAAATATCAAGTAAAAGACGCACATTGGAATATTTACAAATAAATTCAATAAACAAATTATTATGATAATCATGTGAATATCATGCATATATTTGTGTATAATGGGACATTGAACGAAATCATTCACTTATAATGAAAGCAATTATTTTGCTGTGTTAAATGCTACATTTTATAGATTTATGATAATTTGATTATTTTTGGATGCACATTAGAAACTAAAACTTATATTTCAAGGTCTTTATGTTATCAATCCATGGTAATTTAGTTAGGTTGTTAATGAATGGTGTTTTAAGATCAATATTGTCTTAGCTAAATCTTCAAATGATAAATATTTTCTGAAAGCTAGTGGAATTTGGGGTTTGGTTTGTAAAGTTACAAGAACCAAAAAATAAAAGTGATTAATTTTAGTAGTAATTTTAGTATTTGGCTTATGAACTACAAAATTCCAAATGGTCATTGAATGATGCAATGAAAAGAGAATCAAAATCTTCTCTTGATGGTTGTTTCTTGGAAAGATGAGAGAGTTACACTCCCCCATAACTGTTTCATGTCTATCACAATGCAGAAAGAATAAGTGGGATATAAAGTTAAAATGAGGGTTTGGTGGTGAGGTTTGAGAAGGAAAAAACAACATCAACACTGTAAAGAATAGGAACAAAATCCTAATAACCTTTTAGTATGATCATAATTTTACTAGATCAATGAGTGAAACATTATCACCAACCAAATAATTAATGTAAAAAAGTATATTTTAGTTTATTTAATATTAATCAATGAGCGAAACAATGAGAGTCATTTATTTTGATACGATAAAATTCTGAATAGATGTGAAACTGTAAGGAAACTATGATATATGTTGAGTACATCAAAGGAATTAGTAAAATGGTTTTTGTAGAGTGTATAGTACTATGATCTTCGTCCTCATTTGTCTCCCTCACATACAATTTCTTAGTCTTCTACATGACCTCTCATAATGGACAATTGTTGGAGAGGGCATAATGCATGAGATGTAGCCACCTATGTTTTTTCATGTACAAGCTATATGTAGCATTTGGGTAGAGACAAGGGAAAAGGAGGGGTCCCACTCAAACCAACCACACATAGTGTGCCACTAGGGTAGACCAAGACACTAAAATCTTTAGTATATCATGAAATCCCTTTAGAAATAGGTTCTGGAGATTTGCATTACATCACTTGAACTATATCTAGTCAGTTCCTATAAAAATTTCCAATAGTGGTGGAGGATCCTACACCTAAAGCTCAATTTGAAGAATATGAAATTCATAAGGGAAATCACCACTTGGTTGCACAACTTTGCCTCCCAACAGTACTGAGCCTTCCCGCCATGAACACCTCTCAGGATGCCCTTAGGATACAATAACATGAACTTATCTCATTACCACTTAGAAGAGCATCAAAAGAAATCAATATGGAATGAGAGAGCATAGGACGGAGACTCAAACCAAGTCAAGTTTGTTGTAAATATTGTGTGACGCTCCCCCACATACAAGGCCCAACCCAAGTCTAAGGATCCAATCCCAAGGTGGCTTGACCATTTATAGGGTTCTCCCACATGGTGATGTTTCTCAACATTAATTCTGAATTAATAAATGTCAATCCATGTTTTTCTTTGATCAAGTAAAATTTTCAAAATTGATATCGTTTGTAGGAATTATGCAAAACCAAAATTAAGGCATCATTACTTAAAACAAAACCAGGAAGAAGCCCATTATAAAAGAATTTTTATCCGAAGTATTCTATCCTAACGAATCAACATATCAATATTGATAAATGCAGATGGGTTTTGTAATTTCATGATATTACATATATCAAATACTAGTTATGTAGTTGACCAAATACAATCTTTTGATTTCCATAAATTTCGTTTTCATTGATAACATAACAAGATATCACATTTAGATATCTCATTATTACATTACTATACCAGAAACTGTGACAATATCTAAAACGAAACTATATGATTGAAACATACATGTCAATAACCCTCACTCTAATACATGGTTGTACAAGTATACTAGCTAACAATATAAAAACTACTACAAAACCATAAACTACACATTTAATGCACATTTTGGATGCCTGAAAACATACACCATAATCTATGAGGTGTTGTCCCCTTAGATATTGGGTAGTTGCTTCTTAAAAAAAGCATATTAAGTGGATAATTTATTATTAATTAATTACCTAGTTAATTGATAATGTCTAATATGATATTATTTAAAATTAAAGTAAGTATGAATGAATTAAAATCTATAGAATTTTGCACATTCACTCTTAACAATCATATTTTTCACATCTTTTAAGTATCATTGTTATATCTTGTCTCCAAATGTCTTTCGTCCTTTGTCATCTTGCCAACAATGTTGTACCATGCCTAATTTATTGGGATAGGAACATAGTTTTACATGCATAGAACTCTCAAGAGTTATGACTCAAGGCTTAAGTACTCAAATAATATATGGAAAAATGTTAGAAATCCCATTTTAGAGAAGTGTGTGGCAATGGCCCGACTAACATCCTCCTCGGGCAAAGAGTTATGCCAAGGCTCTACTACTCTTTTACAACAACATGGATCATCGTTCACTTAGAAATGTGGCATAGGTTTATGAAACCAACTCTTTGGGTTCCACATCCATTTTTTATCATTTGATTCATATATTCAATTTTGAATACATTTCCATCATTACACCACATCTCTAAGATACTCCCCTTAAGACATATCATCTCTAACATTCTTGTTTCACATCTCATCATGTATATGTGGCATCTCAAAAATGTTGCTGACCAAAAGAAACAAAACTAGAACAAAAAATCCTACTAACAACATAAACCAACAAGACATTAAAATATCTAAATATATGGTTAGATAAATATCCAAGATATACATATTCCGTCATATAATTGTAAAAGGTAAATTATAAGTGACCAAGGTCACCACCTATTTGTAGTAAAGACCTTCATGTGAATATATAAACCATAACTTCATGAACATGGCATACAACCTCTATTGAGTTTTAGATAAAAATTGTAAAATAACATCCCACCCATCTTTACTATACATGCACGTCTTTGTTGGGTTTTAGGGGAGACAGAGAAGGCAGCGGAAACAAATATTTTCTTCTCCCCAAACCCAATATTAAGGAATCGTGTCAACGTCTATACAATAGGAAAGATGGTTTGTAGAGACATACCTTGTCCCGAGGCTTGCTCGGTGACGTTACCTCACGACTTGTGTGATCTTCACCTCCAGTCTTGGACGATGTCTGTGTTGCTTCTGGTCTCACCGGGACTGTCGGGATTGAAAGCTGTCCTCCGAGCGGCAGAAGTCTCCCTCCTCTGCAGTCATCCACAC
The DNA here is from genome assembly GCA_963693085.1 of Alisma plantago-aquatica. Taxonomy (NCBI): domain Eukaryota; kingdom Viridiplantae; phylum Streptophyta; class Magnoliopsida; order Alismatales; family Alismataceae; genus Alisma; species Alisma plantago-aquatica. The sequence continues at coordinate 1,269,306,203 of OY856412.1, read as the reverse complement.
GGACTGCCTGGAACTCTGATCGCCTTATCGCACAAGGCACCGGAAAGGAGTCGTACCCTCCTGTCGGCGTACTAGTCACCAACACACTCTCCTACAACCAATCGCTTTTCTTTAGTTGTCTTTCCCTTGTTGTGCCTCCCTTATTGGGTAGCACTTGCTCAGGCTCTCCTAGTTACCACAACCAGAGAGAAGGACAACTTTGCAGAGCAACTCGTATTCTGAGTTATACTTTGAGAAGCCCCTAATACCCCTATATATAGGAGGGTCATGGAACAATGTTCTCTACCCCAGGCAATGCGGGATTAAAGCAGGAGTAGAAGGGTTCGAAATTTTCCATAAAATCTAACAAACTGTGCCAGTTGAACCAGTCATTTCAACCACGAAACGATCAGTTGGTGACCTCAACCGATCGGTTCACACCTAAACCAATTGTTTGGGGCATCTGAGCCGATTGGTTCATGCTTGAGCCGATCAGTTCATGCTCCTGGTCCAACTCAAATTGACTTTCCATGTTCGTTTCCAACTAATCATATATTAGTCCTTGTCCAAATCAAATTTGACAAGTGAAACGAACTCGGTTGGTTACCCTGCCAGTTCAACTATGTGAACTGATCAGTTCATTGACCTGAGCAGCTCAGCTCACGAGCCTGAGCCGATTGGTTCATCTACATGAGCCAATCAGTTGGGGCAGGAGGACAGTGAATCACAGTTTCAATCAATCCAATACTCTAATCATTTGATCCAACACCTTGAATACTATGATTTTGAGCTATCAATCGATTGGGTGTTTAATTGAACTACTAAACTCCTTTAGTAATCAATCCAAACAAGATTTATTGAGAAACTAATCTTCCAGGAACATGTCCTAGTGTGTGTGACCCTACATGTCCATTACACGTTGGCAGTGAAAGTCCATAACACTTATGACTTCACAAGTAAAGAGTGGTCCCTAGTCACACATTGGTGCTACCCAAGTGATATAGAAAGTTGGAGAACAACTTTCAATCCTACAATCCGTGAATGGTGTTATAGCAAATGTATAATTCCTTTGTCACTAATGTCCTGAATAAACTCAAGGCATGGTGCAGTCATCCTTTCAACATTCATTCATTTCCTTGATCTCAGAGTAGACTGGGTGAGATGTGTGTGACATCAATATCACATATTAATTCAAACATGCATGCGTATGCCTTTCTCAATCCTACTCGTCAAGTGGCCATGGACATCAAACTCCCTTAGGAGGGACAAATCCCATATCTATCACTCACCCCTCAAAAGCCCCATGTATCAAAGTCACCCAATCATCACCTTTATAACAACCCATGTTTCAGGACTGCGTTTGATGATGTCAAAGTGTACCCAATGACATGAGTTGAGTGTAGTGATTTTAGGTCAAAGAATCACACTCACCACCATCACTGTGAGAGCTGACTGTGACTACCAAATCATGGTTCCATGTGTCACTCTCATGGTGGGTCTGTCCGGTACACTTGTTCTCTAACAAGTACCTATGTGCTTGGTTTGATATCACTGTATCATGACTAATAAGATTTTGTCATCATCCAAAACACAATCTAGTCTTTAGTGTTATTGACGTCTATGGTTATTTCTACAATAACAACCGATTAGGGACTAAACAAGAATGTATACTCTTAACATCCGTATGATCTCATCGTTTAGGTCCTTAACCTAAAAGCATACGTCATTGAGTAAAACAATTCTCTAGACATCTATCATGTTACACTATCATCTCAGAAATAGTTAAAACATATAGATTGGAAATTGCTTTTATTATTATTCAAATCATTTACAAAGTATCCCATTACAATCATCACATGACTTTCTCTATGGGCATACATACCAACAGACTCCCACTTGCACTTAGAGCCAATCACCTAGAAACCTCAGTCCTTGTCACCTAGCATGACCATCATGCTTCTGCTGAGAAAGGACCTTAGTTAGTTGATCAACTATGTTGTCTTCAGTTGGTACTTTGCAAATCTTCACATCTCCTCGCTATAAGATCTCTCGTATGAGATGGAAGCGCCGCAGTATGTGCTTGGACCGCTGATGTGATCAGGGCTCCTTAGCTTGAGAAATAGCTCCATTATTGTCACAATAAAGCTCAATTGCATCACAACTACTGGGAACTACACCAAGTTCAGTGATGAACTTCCTAATCTACACAACCTCCTTTGTTGCATGTGAAGCAGCAATATACTCAACCTCTATAGTAGAATCGACAACTGTTTCTTGCTTGGAACTCTTCCAGCTCACATCTCCGTTGTGTAGGCAAAATACAAATACTAATTGCGATCTGTAATCATCTTTGTTGGTTTGGAAGCTTGCATCGGTGTATCCTTTTACAACCAGTTCTTCCTCACCGCTGTACACAAGGAACTGATCGTTATTCCTTCACAAGTACTTGATGATGTTCTTTACGGCTGTCAAGTGAGCATCCTCGGTATCTGACTGGTACCTGCTCGTCATGCTGAGAGCATACGAGACATCTGGGCATGTGCACAACATAGCATACATGATGGATATGATGGCTGATGCATATGGGATCCCATTCATACGCTCCCTCTCTTCACAAGATTGGGGACATTGAGCTCTAGAGATGGTGACTCCATGTAGCATGGGGATGTTTCATCTCTTTGAGTTATCCATGATGTACCACTTCAACACTTTGTCAATGTATGTGCTTTGACTTAGTCTGAGAAGCCTTTTAGATTTATCTCTATAGATATTAATACCTAGAATGTAGGATGATTATCCTAAGTCCTTCATTGAGAAAGTACTCCCCAGCCAAGTCTTTACCTTCTCTAAGGCTATGACATCATTCCCCATCAATAGTATGTCATCCACAGACAATATGAGGAATGTGGTCGTGCTCCCACTAACCTTCTTGTACACACAAGGTTCATCTTCATTTTGAATAAAGCCAAACCCTTTGACTTCCTCATCAAATCGAAGATTCCAACTCCGAGATGCTTGCTTTAATCCATAGATTGACCTTTGTAGCTTACAGACTTTATTGGCATTCTTTGGATCTACAAAACCTTCAGGTTGTGTCATGTACACATCCTCATTTATATTCGCATTAAGGAATGCGATTTTAACATCCATTTTCCAAATTCATAGTCATAGTATGCCGCAATAGCAAGCATGATCCTGATGGACTTAATCATGGCAACTGGATAAAAAGTTTCATCATAGTCAACACCTTGAACTTGTTGAAAACCCTTCGTAACCAATCTACCTTTATACGTTTGCACATTGCCATCCATGTTAGTGTTCTTCTTGAAGACCCACTTGCATCGTATGGGTTTTACCCCTTCGGGTGGTTCCACCAAAGTCCATACTTTGTTGGAGTACATGGATTCCATCTCGGATCTCATGGTCTCAAGCCATTTCTCAGAATCTTGCCCTCCATAGACTCTAGATAGGTAGTTGGATCATCATCTATGATCAACTCACTGCCTTCCTTTGTCACATGGTATCCAAACCTCTCAGGTTCAAGGCATGTCCTACAAGATCTACGAGGCCCTTGTATTACTTGAGGAGACTGAGATTCCAAAACACCTTGTGAATCTCTATGTTCCTCTTGTACATCTACTGGTTCAATGTTTTATTGTTGGGCTTGAACCTCTTCAAGCTCTATTTTCCTCCCACTGCTTCCTTTGGAAATAAATTCCTTTTCTAGGAACACAACATCCCTGGAAACAAACACTTTGTTGTTAGTTGGGTGGTATAAGTAATATCCCTTAGTTTCCTTAGGATATCCAACAAAATAACATTTATCAGATCTAGGGCCTAGCTTCTCAGGAAACATTTTCTTGACATATGCCTCACACCCCCAAATCCTCATAAAAGACATATTGTGACACTTCCCACTCCATATCTCATATGGTGTCTTTTGAACCGATTTAGATGGTACTCGGTTAAGTGTAAACGCGGCAGTTTCAAGAGCATGACCCCAGAAGGAAATCGGAAGATCAGCAAAACTCATCATTAATCACACCATATCCAGTAAAGTGTGATTCCTTCTTTCAGACACACCGTTATGTTGTGGTGTTCCAGGCGTAGTTCATTGTGATACAATACCACGGGCTCGCAGAAGGTCCTCATACTCATGGCTTAAGTATTCTCCACCTTGATCAGATCGAAGTGCTTTAATACCTTTACCAAGTTGGTTTTGTATTTGATTCATGAAATCCTTGAACCTTTCAAGGGTTTCTGACTTATGTTTCATCAGGTACACATAGCCATACCTACTAAAGTCAACAGTAAAGGTAATGAAGTACTGATACCCATTTCTGGCATTAGTTCTAAAAGGCCCACATACATCAGTATGTATGAGTCCTAATAGATCATTAGCTCTCTCACCTTTACCTAAAAAGGGAGTCTTGGTCATCTTGCCCAACAAACAAGATTCACATGTCTCTATTGATTTATAATCAAAAGAGTCTAGATAACCATCCTTATGGAGTCTAGAGATGCGTTTCTCATTTTTATGCCCTAGACGACAATTCCAAAGATATGTTTTGTTTGAGGTGTTGAATTTTTGCCTTTTGGTGTTTACGTTGTATACACCTGTCTCTAGATCTATCAAGTATAGACCATAAGACATTGGGGCACTGCCATAAAAGATCTCATCTTTTGAAATGGAACACTTTCCATTCTTAATAAGAAATTCAAAACCATCCTTGTCTATACAAGAAATGGAAATGATATTCCTATTTATAGCAGGTACATAATAGCAGTTCTTCAGCTCTATTATTAGCCCACTAGGTAGAGTTAACTCATAGGTTCCTATGACACTGGTGGCAACCCTTACCCCATTGGCAACACATAGTTCAACCTCGCCTTTCCCCAAAGGCCTACTTCTCTTAAGATCCTTCACATTTGAACAAATGTGAGATCCACATCTTGTTTCAAGTACCCATGATAAAGAAGTAGTAAAGTTAATCTCTATCATGTATACACCAGATGTAGAGATCTCTATCTCTCTCTTCTTCTTCCATCATTTCTTCCATCCTCTCCATGTATTGAGTGTAGAAGAATTTGGTTTGGCGAGAGAACCCTTCTCTCCCTTACCTATGTCATTGATCTCTATCAATGAACTACCCTTCTTCTCACTTGTCTCAAACAACACCTTAAGCATACATAGAGTGGACTCAAAGACTACTGGTATATCCAGATTGTGCAGAACCCTTCTCACAATCCTCAACCAGTTATGGAATTTATTCTCAATTAATTTGCCCATTTTAAAAGATGATTCTTTTTCCATTCTACAAGAGAAAATTGCATTTTTCAAAACTCCTTTTGATTTGATTTGAATAAAATTTGATGATAGTTAATTAGGCCTTTAATTAATTACCTATCCCACTATTTTGATTCAAATTGACAGCCCTCACTATCAATTTGAAAGATTGCAGTGTACAATCTTCTAGTGGGCAAGATCTGTATTTCATCAAGTCATGAGTCAGCTTTGGCTGATCGCCCACAACTTGACTATTTAGGTAGGCCATCATGCCAATTGCATCATATGCAACTCTTGATGAATGAACATGCACAACACCTTGCCATGAACATTCCGTGCCTCTAGGCTTAGATGCTCTAAGAATCACTAGTTAAGTCTATCCCAAAAGCCGACATGGTAAACATGCACCCTGCTTTGGCAGAACCTACATGTTCACTCTTCACACTTCCGCAAGATAGACGAAGCACCACGCTTTGGTGTAACCTACACTTGGACGATCAGGTTTTTCATGTGTGTCGCCAATGGAAGGTGTGAAAGCCTTAATATTTAGATGAGGGATTTGGTTTTTATAGGTACATATACATATCCAATCACCACAATATAGTAAGTATCATATACATGCTATATCCCACAGAAAACATGCAAAACGATAATAGCGATAATTATGGCCATCCTAATGTGATTTGTAGAGCCAAGAGGAATCACGGTCATCTAGGTCCACATCACATGCAACTTGTACAAGACGAACTCTGTGCTTCGTTGTTCTGGGTTTGATCAACTCATCTCCATGATTGATCGGCTCGCCATCAGGCCGGTCGGTTGGGTGCCACCAGCCGATCGACTGGCACCTCCAGCTGAGCGGTTCACTGGTCGTCGTGCATCTCCTCAGGTCACCATCCAAACGGTCTTGAGACCATTTGGATGAACTCCAAATGGTCTTGAGACCATTTGTCTCATCCAACCCTTGGATTCTAGTGAAAAATCATTAGGGTTTGAGCTATTGAGTTGATCATCAAATCAGCACTTAATTGCATAGTGATTTGGTACCTTTAGACCTTCAATTGGTCAACCATGCTTAACCCTAGACCTCCAAACGATCTTGGGTTATCCTCAAACGGTCTTGTGACCGTTTGGGTGATTCCCAAACAGTTTTGAAACCGTTTCGGTCAATCAACTCAAAACATCAACTCATTTCAATGCAAAATCAACATTTAGCCGATTAGGATTAACACCATATCTTTTGTCCTGAAAACACTTAACCATATCCAACCCTAGACCTCCAAATGGTCTTGGGTGACTCCCAAACGGTCTTGAAACCGTTTGGGTGATCCCCAAACGGTTTTGAAACCGTTTGGGCTAATCCACCCAAAATCTCAAATCAACTCATTGGAATTTCAGCACGAATTTCAATTAGGGTTTGCCCAATAGATTAGCCTTCAACTCATGATTCCTTGGGAATTAATCCATAAAATTTGGTGAGTCATTAACCAACATTAATAGGAACAGGAATATCAAACGTTCAACCCTTGGTGAACCCTCTCAAATGGTTTCAAAACCGTTTTCCCAAAAAGTTAAAATACTCAAGTTGAAAATCAGCACTTAATCCAATCAGGTTTGCCAAATTGATTAGCCATCAACTTATGATTCCTTTGGAATTAATCCATAAAATGTTGTGGGTTATCAACCAACATAATTAGGAACAAGATTCTCAAACGGTCAACCCTTTCTCAACTCCCCTAAACGGTTTTGAAACCATTTTCTTCTAAACGGTTTGAAACCGTTTGCTCCCAAACGGTTTGGGAAGCCGTTTGAGCAACTCAATGAAACCGTTTGAGCAACTCAATGAAACCGTTTGGCTTTGTTATTTGGTGAGGTGCTTGCTTATGATGATGTCATAATCATCAAGCTATAAACATGATTTCCATGGAGATTGCATCAATCAACTGAATCAATTATTGTAAATGTAAAAATGATCATTATTTGATATGGAATTGAATGCAATAGCAAAGTTAGGGTTACAAGTTATAAAACCCACCTCCAATTAAGCTCCAAAGCTCCATGTCCACGGAAAAAATGGTGGATGAAACTCCTTTCACCATTCCAAGGCTCGTCCTCAAGGTTTGAGTGAAAAGGAATGGTTAGAATTGAAGAGGAGATCAAAATAGGAAGAAATCCATAATTTATTTTTGATTTCCACCATGGAATCAAGGTGAAATGGATCAAGAACCTTACCAACAGGTTGGGGGTCGTCCTCCTGACTCTCCAAAGCTCTCTTGGTTGTTTCCCAAGAAAGGAGAAGAAGTGGGGTCGAAAAAGCCTTCCATTTGGCTTGTAAAAGGTTCTTTTATAAAAAAAAATCAATGAGAGAGAATGTACTTTGCAAAAATCCAATTAACCCCAAAAATGTGGCCTCCTCTTCCCCCTCATCTTCCTTAGGGACGAGGATATCTTATTTTCCTATTATTCCTTTCATTTATCCATGATTTAAAGAAAAGAAAATCAAGCACCTTAAATCATTTTCTATTAATATCCATATGTGAGTGGATATTTCTTTTTCTTATAAAATTGTGTGTGAGTTATCCACTCCCTTGGATATTTTCATGGTCCTTGCAAGGCTCAAGGACGTCACACACATATCTGAATCCAACTATTTTAATTTTGGTTGAAGGACCTTTAAGTAATACATTCATTTTTGCCCTAAATTGAATTAGGGTTTCACTTAGGATTAAATCTTGATTATTTTAATATTAAGATTCTCTCTCCTTCAACTTAATTCAAATGAGGCGCCCTTCTCATTTTCATTGCTCTACACGATGACATGAAATATTAGGGACCTTATTAAAGTGGTGTTTTCATATTGAACCCAAGATTTTGGGTAAATTGCACTTTACACCAAAACTAGGTTTTAATGCACAAGGATTGCTTTACAAGCTTAATCTTGGTGCCCAAGCTTGTGAAAAACCATACCACTAGATAATATTCATTCTTATTATGTATCAACATCAGAGGAACATCATATCATGCAACATTTGCAATTTAACCCCTCAACTTGGGTAATTTGCACTTTCGTCCAAAATAAGAAAACATTGCTTCAACATTGCTCAATCAGGACCAAAATTGAAACACAAGTTTCTCACGAGCCCTAATTACTTTTCCCAAGATAAGATTAAGCATCTACTCAACCTTATTAGGCAAAACATCTAGGGTGAACACATAACCCAGGTTAGGGATGTTACAAGCATCATGGATTAACAGAGAGATCATATTATCAACATAGGGTGACATTTATCATTCATACCTCAACCTGTGACCATAGACATAGGTCATATCATTAAGCAAAGCATCTTATATGCTTACCATTTCTTCAGTATTATACCTACAGTTCCAGATGATCATAAACATAGGTACTACCATGGCAAGATACATAGATGTAATCTACTATCACGATTACCATCAAGCATGTCAAGGGTTACTACCAAAAACCAACGTGATAGCAAGAACAAGAACTAGCATATACATTGTCCATATAAGGAAACATGCCCTCACTAGAAACAACCACTATCCTCACCAAAGGTGTGACGGGTAAGGAACCCTCACCAAAGGTAGGTATCGGGTAGGGTACTCTCCCCTATCGCCCAACACACAAACCACACAACAACCAAACAAACCAGCAACATACCGATCAAGCACTCTAACTTCCTATCGGCCAAGAAACCAGCAGAGGTGTCGGCTACCTAAGCATAAAGACTGTCAGCATATCATGCAGCTAAGCCAAAGGGCGTGTCGCACAACTCTGTGTCGTGCAACGGTGTGTCATGCATCAAGGAACCTGGAGCATATCGTGCACCCAAGTGTATCGTGCAACGCCATGCATAACGTGCCTCACAACCATGCCATGACGCCCAACACAGAGCTAACCATAAAACTTCATAACATCCAAGATATAACGGGCTTTATGCTACCATCTCAGGTCAGGTGTATCGGGCAACACCACTCAACAAAGAGTAACGCCCAAAGGATGCAACTCAAACGGGCAACAAGGAGCCTGTCGCTCAGCTAGCCTAGCCTGGTCCTATCGGCCGACACACAGGGCAAGGACTAGTGTGACGCCCGTCACAACATCACAGAAATAGCTAAAAAACTCCACACCCCAAGAACAACGATACCAAGCCATCACATAGGCTAAGTGTATCGGGTAGGATACTCATCAAGGTGTGATGCCCGACACACACAAGGTAGGAACACTACTATAGAAACCGCCTTTGGCGTCGGTTGTTTAACCCCTTTTGGCGTCGGTTTCCGACCGACGCCTATGTGGGCACCGCTAAAGGTCGAACACTTCAGCGTCAGTTTTTTACTCGACGCCTATTTAACTTATATGCGTCAGTTGGTTATAAACAATCGACGCCAAAAGGGTTCACGCCACAGAAAACGGCGACATCTAGGACACTTTTTGGCGTCGTTTATCTACTAAAAGACCGACGCCTACATGTATTAGAGGCGTCGCTTTGAGACGAACAGCCGACGCCATTTCCAAGTACTGCTTTGGTCACATCAGGCGTCGATTTTTTACAAAAACCCGACGCTGTATGTCTTTGCTGACGGTTTTCTGTAAATAACCGATGCCTATATCTATTTTTTTTTCATATCAGTTTGCAGGCTTGCTGTGGTTGGTCAGCAGGATGAGAACCTGCAGTTCAGTTTTCTGAACTGCTGGTTTATGACATCCATTGATATCAGCCTACAAACAGGCCACAAACCTGCAAAATTAACAAAAAAAGATTCACACAAGTAGATACATTTAGACATTAATTCAATTCTCACGTTCACACATATAGAAACATTCAAATACATGTATTAACATTCAGAAATATTCATTTACAAAGTATCATTCAGCATCACTATCAACATCCCAATTATATCTTACAATTGCCACTGCTTGTATGGCTTTTGCCCATTCTTCTCTTACTTCATTTAATGCTTCCCTCGTATATAGAGCATACACATTTTTTAAGCGTTTGCCTATAGTGTGGTCAGTTTTAAACACCTGCAAAGAGAATGATGTATATATATAAGTAATAATATAAAAATAAGATTGATATATTTCATACTAACTAATGAGACTATATATAATACCTCATGTATGGTATCGATGTCCAATGCGGCATGTTTGATAATCATCTCCATAAATCGCATCACATAGTATGCACATGCCCAGCCATTGTCTTGTGTAGCACACTATAAATTGAAACATACAAAATAATACAACTAAACACAATTCACATCAATAATATAAGTTAGGGAGTCGGGAACTTACTTTTACGTTCTCCCAATTTATTGGTTGGTTCTTTTTCCTTGGGACCTTTCCTCCAGCCTTTTTGAATGCATCTAAACCCCTACATGTTAATATAACATAGTAAATTGCATAAGTAAATAGTAATGTAACAAAAGATGTTAACGGATATAAAAATGAAATATTTCTCACCAGAATAATGGCATTCTCATTACGTGTCCAATTTTAGTGTTTAATGTACTTCCTGCGGGATCTAGATAATAAACAGTGAACGTCTCGGGGACAATAACTAGTAACTCCCAATGTCTACCACTAGAGGTAAAAAGTTAACAATTAATAACTCAAAATGCAAAATAAAAATGGAATTTTCTTAAGTCCAAATTATAAATAAAGTAAACTTACTTGACATTGAATGGAGCTATTATTATCGTCTTCATTTGCTGACCAAAAATTGTAAAAACATCTATACAATATTTTTGAACACTATCAGGGTCTTTAGCTACCATACTAATCAATGATGTAATCAAAAATCCCACATGATCATATGCAAATTATTTGCAATGATCTTCGACTAAGTAGTTGCAAAACATATAGGCGTATGCATTTATATAAGAAACCAGATCACCGGATCTTACACAAGGTATATGGATGTATAAACAAGATCTCACCTTATCCATGTCTCTATCATTGATGTATTCAACCAATCATACATAAATAGCTCAATAATATCTTGTATAAATAAAGAGTTGTCGTATGATTGACCTGCATAATCTACATCTAAAGAAACAATTATAGGGCAATGTATATTATGTGCCCATAGCCAACATGCCATTCCCCTACAAGCAGGACCTAACGGGTATGTTAGGTCAGTTGGAACCCAAGTTGGTAATGCGGGAAGTGGAGGTGGAGGCCTAGGTGCTCCTAGTGTATTCTTTTTAACATGTATATATAATTTCAGATCAGTTGACATCATATATACACATAACAGTCTAAATCAATGTAAATTTATCTTACAATTTCATTCGAGTAGATGACATCTGCTTTGGGCCACAATATGACCCCGCCTTCTGCCTCACCAAGTGTATCAATATCTGGGTGGGCATATGGCAATGCAACTTCCCTCCAATCGGGTAATACATGTATCAGGCTCACACGAATGTAGCCATGTGGCATTGGAGTCCCATGAAACGTTGCCCCAGGTAGGGACTGGTAAGCCTGCGCCTCTGCAACGACATAGTCTTGCATTCTTAAGCGGCATGGCTTCAATGCCTACAAATTTACGTAAAGAATGTTATACATATATACATATCATCTTGAAAACATATCATCTTGAAAAGACTAGCTACAATGTCATAAACAATACTTACAGCAGACGTGTTAGGCGATGGGTCTCCAGGATTACTGGCAGTATGTGCACCGGGAGAAGAGTGGGTCGCCACATGCTGATTGGAAGCCTGAGATGCCTGCCACCGCAGCAATTCTTCCTTGACCTTCTCAGCAACTACATCGTTGACCTTCTTAGCAACTATATCCTCGACTCTCTTATTCTCCTATACATGGATAAAACAAACATTAGCTTCTTATTAATGAATTTCCTTTTGCAGTAACATTCTGAAAAATGAATAGGTTACCTCTTCTTGAGAAAGTCCCTCTCTGGGTTTGCGCTGGGATGGCCCAAAGCATGCTTTGATGCCCACACCAGCGCCGACACCTCTAACACGTCCAGGATGCTCTGGGTTACCCAGAGCAACTGTCAATTCATCCCTTGTGCCCTGAGGGATGAACGTGCCTTGTTTCCTCTGCTCGTGCAGCTCCCGCTAATCACCATAAATAGAAATTGGTAAGTTAACACCACAAATAATCAATATTCAAACGATTGCTCTAAGAGTTGTATTTTACCATTTTTGCAGCTGCCTCAGCAGTTACGTGCTTCTTTATTTCACCCTTCTTGTTTTTCCTGCCAGCTATCCAGATATCATGGCGAGGCATGGGTGTGGCAGACTCCTGAGTAGGAGTAACATCCTGAGTAGCCGCAGAATCCGCCTGTAGTCTTTGGCGAACGCTTGCATAGCCTTTTGGACCCATAGTGTGGTCATGCACATTAGTGCACACCTTGCTTTTTGTGCGTCACTGAGGGCCGAGTTAGTATGCACATTTATAATTAGGTTAGTAGCACTAAATGTTAATCTTGAATAGGTGAATACAATGTATATTAATTAAAATGGGAGTGACGCCTAATACCTTGAATTCTTCAAATTTTCTTGAAGCAACAAAATTGTCCCAATCTTCTTTGTCCAAGAAGTTCCATTGTTCAAGGGCATTAATCCAGACAAATTCCCATATGCTGGAAAGTCATTAATAGTGCAGAAAAACATAGCGTGCAAATAAAATGTCTCTCTTGCTGAAGCATCATAGGTCATCACGCCTTCAGCCCAAAGTTTCTTTAAGTCATCAATCAAAGGTTCAAGATAAACATCGATATCATTTCCGGGTTGTTTAGGGCCCAATATCAACAATGACAACATAACGTACTTATTTTTCATACACATCTAGGGAGGAAGATTGTATATAACAAGCATGACTGGCCAAGTGCTATGTTGGCTGCTCAATGTCTCGTACGGATTCATCCCATCTATACAAAGCCCAAGTCTTAGATTCCTATCTTCTTCACCAAATTTGGGGTACAATAGATCAATCTTCTTCCACATTGGGGAATGAGACGCATGTCGTAGGATCCCATCATTATTTTTCTTGACATCTGCATGCCACCTCAAATTCTTTGCATCTTTCGGATTTGCAAACAAGCGTTGAAACTGTGATATTATAGGTAGATACCACAACACCTTGGCAGGAGAACCAGTTTTGGACTCCCCCGAAGTCGTCAATTTATATCGTGACGCACCACATTTTGGACAATCTTTCAAATCTACATATTCATTTTGAAATAATACACAATCATTCGGGCATGTGTGTATCTTCTTGGCCTTCATTCCCATTGGGCACAACATTTTCTTTACCTGGTATGTTGAGAATGGCATCTCGTTTCCTTCAGGAAGCATTTCTTTCAACAAAGTCAACAATTCAGTGAAGCGTTTGTCACTCCATCTATTGTTAGCTTTCAACTTATACAATCTCAACACAGTGCTAAGCTTCATAAACTTAGCACAGCCTGTGTGTAACGGTATCTCAGCATCATGCACAATGTTTCTAAAGATAGGAGGTGTATCAGTGTGCTCTACCCTACAACTATCCAACATCGCATCAACGATGTCAGCTGGAACTGGTTCGTTCACATTTACGTCATCGGAGGCAATTTCTTCTTCCACCCAAGCACTGCTATCGACATCTACTGGTTTCAATTTTGAAATCTCTCCATGCCAGTGCCATTATGTATAGCCTTGTACAATCCTGTTGCACATGACATGACTTTTGATTTCCTCACCAGTGTTGACTTTCAAGTTGTTACCGCAATGCCTACATGGACAGTAGAACCTATCTATAGGTTTTTTCCTATGTTCCTCGGCAAATCTAATAAACTGATCAAGGCCATATATAAACTCTGGGGTGCAATGATTACGAATGGACATCCATGATCTATCCATTCTATGATCAGAGAAAACAAGTATATATTAGGAAAAGATTAGGGTATACACTTACATCCTAAGTGTATAATGTGATGTCATTCTTATATATAATAAATGTGTACCACCTATCCCATCCTTGAACACCTAATCTCACTAGTAAGTGTATAATGTGTATTGGGTTTTCAAGAAAATTTCGGCATCATTTCCCCGCTGTTCTCTAAGTACATATGTACTTAGAGAACAAACGGGGAAATGCTACCGAAATTTTCTCGAAAACCCAATACACATTATACACTTACATCCTAAGTGAGATTAGGTGTTCAAGAACAGTCTCAAACCAGGGACTATCCAAGATTTACTCCTAATGAGTCAATCTTGGACGGGTTTCTAGGCCAACAAACACATTTGATGTCATTCTTATATATAATAAATGTCTATAAACTACAGGCAACATGGTTAATCCTAATCAACAGAGCATTATTAAATAATAAATCAAGAAATCAATAGTTTCAAACAAAAGGTCTAGGAATCTTTACTAGACATTATATGTTATAACCATTGGTTTAATAACCCTATTTCTGCATGTACATGTTTATCAACTTTAAAACCCTATAATTCATGAAATCATTCTAATTCAATTTAATATGTTGGGATCACATAATTATATAATGACATCAGAATATATAGAAGAAACATAATTAACATGATTAACAACATGCTCATCAAAGTAGGGTTTTCTTGAATATCATCTAATATTTGTGTACTAGACATTAATAAAAAGGTGGATGGCATTGTTTTACTTGATATAGTCGTGCATTAATAAAAAGGTGAAACTCTGATTTAAAAACTCTGTTGTTATTTGATAAAAAAATAAAACTAGGAATACAAACCTCACCCAACATATGGGGAAAAGGGCATGCCCCAACATTGTATAATGGTTTCTACTAGTTGCAGCTTATTATAGTATAAGGCAAGCGGGAGTGATGAACTCAATAATGGACAAAGAAGAGGGCATACCAGTCTGGAGAGGAGCTGTGGTCTGCAGACGGAGGCACAGAGTGGGCGACGGTGGTGGAGAGGAGTTGTGGTCGAACCGGCGGCGTGGCGGAGAAGCAGTGGCGGAGAAGCAGCTGTGGTCGAACTGGCGGCGGCGCGACGGCGGTCGCCGGCGGTGGAGAAGCAGCTTCTGTCGGCCTGGCAGCGGCGGCCGGCGTAGAGGCACTGGCGCCGGCGTGGAAGCACCGGAGGAGAAGGCGGCGTGGAGGCACCAGAGGAGAAGGCGGCATCGGAGAAGGAGGCGCGGCGGCACTGTCGTGGAGGGGTGTGGCGGAGTGGAGGGTCAGGCGACAACAGAGGGGTGGTTGCGGCGGGAGCAGTTTAGGCGATGAAATAGAAGAAAGGGGAAGAGTCTGGTGATCGCAGGATATAAAGTTCACCTATAGCGTCGGTTGTTTGTCATCACCGACGCCTAAACCACTTACGCATCGGTTGTTTAAACCAACCGACGCTTAAGTGGACGATATTTTCACGAAATTGTTTGGCGGGAACCACGTTTGGCGTCGGTTATCAACAGATAACCGACGCTGAAAGTGACACTTTTTGCGCAAAGTTTCATCACACATAGGCGTCGGTGGCTATTTAAATAACTGACGCTGTATGTGAAACTTTTTCTTTTCGCTCGAAAATTGGATTTCACGGGAGCTTTTTGGCGTCGGTTTGTTATTGTCAACAGACGCTGAATACAAAGCGGTACCCGTGTCTGGCTGGTCTTCGGATATAGACGTCGGTTTGCTTAAACAACCGACGCGGTTATATGATAGGCGTCGGTTTTCCTTAATAACCGATGCCCGTAGTAGTGGAACCAAGTGAAACACCCGACACAGCCATAACAACACGACGTCCAAGGTGCTAGGTCAAGAGGGGTATCAGGCAACACCAACCCCAAAGGCCATATCGGCCAAGATGCAACCCGACATGGTCACCACCAACCTCAAGCACAAGGGCACCAAAACCCTAATGGATCAAGAAGATGACTCACCTCTCAACTATCAAGAGAGAGGGGTCTTGCCAAGCTTCTTAACACCAATCAGGAAACTCAAGGAACATCCACAACCAAGGTCCAAAACAACTACATAGCTCACCTTTCAAGTCCATGGTGAGAGGAGGGTGTTGCTCAAGCAACTAGAACACAAGCTCACCTCTCAACTCAAACGAGAGAGGAGTGTTTCCCATATTACTAGAACTCAAGCTCACTCCTCTAGACCTAGGAGATAAAGGGGTGTTTCTCACCAAGAAAACCCTAGATCATAGGTTCGGTCAACAAGGAGCAACTAAGAAAGAAACTAAACTAGCAACATGCATAGCCGATATGATCATAAGCAACATAAAAGAAGGTAGTGTAGTTAGGGTTAGGAGTTATGTAACCCGCCTTAAGCAAGCTCCAAGATCCTAGCTCGAAGCACCACCAAGGAAGAAGAGCAAGGCACTCTAGGGTTCGGCCACCACTAGAGGAAGGAGACTCCAAGAAGGATCGACCACCAAGCTTGCAAAAGAGGAGGGTATCGTGCACCAAGGGGAAGGGAGACTAAGGAACTAAAGGGATCCTTAGCAAGAGAAAGGAAACACATATATAGAAGAGGATGGAGGAGAAACCAAGGTAAGACAAGGCAAGGTGTCGCCCACCTAGGGACACTTGTCCATGAGCAAAACCACCACTCTAACATGCCCTAAACACATGTCCAAGGTCATTGCCACATGCAAGCATCAAGCACCAAGTGTCCACTAGTGGTGACACAAACGAGATCAAAGAGAGTCAAAGAGTCCATGGGTGACACACCTCAACTCCACCATGGTTGACACACCACAGGGCGGAACAGCCACAGGGTGACACACTCCCATGGGCGACACAACTCAGGCAGACACAAAGCACACCTGCCTGAAACAAGGTCCAACCAAGCAAAGGCAAAGCACCACAAAGCCAAACAAGCTCAACCAAGGCCAAAGTAACTCAAGCAACAAGCCCAAACCTTCCTCTAAACACTAGAGGAAGCAAGGAGAGGGAGGAACACCTCTCAAGGTGGCAAACTTTCCCAAAAACCCTAGACTTGGGTTAGTTGCACATAGAACCTCCAGCTCTCAACAAAGCACCAACAAACCCTAATCACCACCAAAGGTGATTAGCAAGCAACTAAGAAACAGGGTTTAAGCAAAGCAAATAGGATAAACCCTAAACGGAGGTCAGGGTCCTTACAAACTAACACTCTACAAAGTGATTTCGTCCTCGAAATCTAAAAAGAAAAGTGAGGAATACGTCCTCCTGATCTCTTCCTCAAGCTCCCACATGGCTTCCTCAGCACCACGATGATGCCAAAGAACCTTCACAAGAACCAGGTCCTTCCTCTTCAGCTTCTTAAATCTTCTGTCAAGGATCATTACAGGATCTTCCTCGTAGGTCACATCTACATCAAGCTCAACCTCTACCGACTGTATCACTATCCCTGCATCCGGATGACTTTTCTTCAGCATACTGACATGGAACATTGGGTGTAACCTGTGCAACTCTAGCGGTAGCTCTAACTCGTAAGCTACCTTGCCCACTCGTGCTATGACTGGGTATGGCCCCATATATTTGGGTGCAAGCTTATCCTTCCGGCCAAACCTCAGCACACCTTTCCACGGCGAGACTTTAAGATACACTTTGTCTCCTACCTAGAACTCCAAAGGTCATCGACAATTGTCTGCATAAGACTTCTGCCTATCTTGTGCCACTTTCAACTGTTGTTGAATCACTCTGATCTTCTTTGTTGTCTGTTGTACTATCTCAGGACCCAGAAGCTGATATTCACCAGACTCATACCAACACAACAAAGATCTGCACTTCCTCCCATATAAGGCCTCATAAGGAGCCATGTCAATGCTGTGCTGGTAACTGTTATTGTAGGCAAACTCTATCAAACTGAGATGTATGTCCCAAATTTCTAGGAACTGCAAAACGCAAGATCCAAGGAGATCCTCCAAAGTCTGAATAGTCCTCTCAGACTGTCCATCTGTCTACGGGTGGAAAGCGGTACTGAACCTCAATTGCGTTCCTAACACTTTGTGCAACTGTTCCCAGAAACGACTCGTGAACTGCGGACCTTTGTCAGAAACTATCATCACAGGCACACCGTGGAACCGCACTATCTCACCCACATACACTCGAGTGAGCTTCTCGGTTGTATACATTGTCTTTACAGGTATGAAATGGGCAGACTTTGTCAATCTGTCCACTATCACCCAAATGGAATCATAATTTCTAGTTTTCCTGGGTAGACTAACTATGAAATCCATGGTTATATGATCCCATTTCCATTATGGTATCGGCAGGGGTTGCAACGTACCTGCTGACTTCTAATGTTCAGCCTTGACTTCTTGACACATCGCACACCTAGCCAAAAACTCAGCTACATCTTTCTTCAAACCGAGCCACCAATACAAGTCCTTCAGATTATGATACATCTTGGTGACACCTCGATGCATAGCATACATCGACGTGTGTGCTTCCTCGAGCACTAGCTTCCTCAGATCATCAGCATCGAGGACCACCATCCTATCATGATAGCAAACTAGTCCATCCTCAGACTCATGGAACCCATCACGCTTTTCACTACCAAACTATGACCTGATCAACTGTACGGTATCATCCGTTTTTTGTGCGTCTTTGATCTGTTGTCTTAGCATAGGCTTGACTTGCATATGTGCTAAAAGTCTAGCTAACAAGGAAACTTCCATCTGCACATTCATTTCCCGCAAGGAAACAAACATATCTCGTCTATGGTATACCAGGGAACTCAATTGTGCCTTGTTTGAAGGAAAAGAAGAAGACTCTCGGCTAAGCGCATCAGCTACCACATTCATCTTATCAGGATGATACTCGATGGTGCAGTCGTAATCATTGATTAACTCCATCCATCGACGTTGTCGCATGTTTAGCTCATGCTGCGAAAAGATGTACTTCAGATTCTTATGATCTGTAAAGATCTGACACACTTCCCCGTAAAGATAATGTCTCCAAATCTTTAATGCATGGACCACTGTTACCAACTCCAAGTCATGCGTTGGATAGTTCTCCTCGTGTTTCTTAAGCTGTCGTGAAGCAAAAGAAACCACATGATCTTCCTGCATCAGAACACAACCTAAACCTTTCTTGGATGCATCACAGAAAACAACATAGCCCTTCCCAGGCTCTAGCAGCACTAGTACTGGAGCACTAGTCAGCTTCTCCTTCAAACTTTGGAAATCTTGCTAACAACGATCATCCCAGACAAAAGGTACATCCTTTCTAGTCAACTTTGTCATTGGGAACACAATCACACTGAAGTCTTTGATAAACCTCCAGTAGTATCCTTCTAATCCCAGGTACTACGAACTTCTGTTAGCGTCTTTGGTTGTTCCCATTCTGTAACGGATTCCACCTTCTTCGAGTCCACTTTGACTCCTTCTGCAAATATCACATGACACAAGAAAGTTACTTCTTCCAACCAAAATTCACATTTACTGAACATGGCATATAATTGATGTTGGAAAAGAAGAGTCAACGCTAGTCGAAGATGTCGCTCATGCTCTTTCCTGTCCCGATTATAGATCAAGATGTCATCTATAAAGACTACAACAAACTGATCTAGAAACAGACGGAACCCTCTGTTCATCAAATCCATGAAAGCAACAGGCGCATTGGTTAGCCCAAACGGCATAACCAAAAACTCGAAGTGACCATACCTCATCCTAAAAGCTGACTTTGGTACGTCATCCACCTTAATCCTCAACTGATGATATCCGGACCATAGATCGATCTTTGAAAACATCGTAGCACCACGCAACTGATCGAACAGATCATCTATCCTCGGTAGCGGGTACTTGTTCTTGATCGTGACCTTGTTCAACTGTCGGTAGTCTATACACAACCACATCGATCCGTCTTTCTTCTTAACGAACAACACTGGAGCACCCCAAGGCGATGTACTTGGTCGGATGAAACCTTTCTCCAACAACTCTTGTAACTGCTTCTTAATCTCTGTCATCTCCTATGGAGCCATCCTATACGGTGTTTGTGCAAACGTCTATGTTCCTGGAACTAGATTGATCTCAGAATCAATCTCTCAGAGTGGAGGAACACCAAGGAACTCATTAGGAAACACATCTGCAAACTCTCGGACAACCGACACCTCCTCAAGGCTAGGTCCTTTCGGCTTCGTATCCACAACGGTATCCACCACATGAGCTAAGAACGCCTCACATCCTTGCCGTAGCAACTTCTCTGCCACCATAGCTGATACTAGACACGTCGGAAGAATCATCCTATCTCCTTGGAAGATCCACTTCTTACCGCCATCATTAAACACAGCTTGCTTGGAACCACAGTCTAAGACAACCTTATACTTCTCGAAGCTATCCATCCCAAGGATCACATCAAAACCATGTATATCAAGTGGTATAAGATCCACTTGTATACTGTGTCCTGAAAAAAATAAGACACAAGATGGACACTCTTCTCGAAGCATCGAGGAACCATCAAGAGGGGTTTCTAACACATGATATCCTTCTTACAACTAACAAGTAAACGACAGTTTTCAAGCATATAATAGGTGATAAAGGAGTGTGTAGCACTCGGGTCAACCAGAACATATATAAAGCAAGAAGAAGACATGTCAGAATGAAATAACTCCATCTGCCTTGCCACCACTCGTGGGTTGACTATCACCTCTAGCTGACTCATAGTTTAGAATCGAGTTGTTGCTTGTTGTCACCTTCCTCTGCTTCCTTGAGAAGACGATCTAGCTTGCGACGCTTGACTGCATCCTCACCCTTTTCTACTACTGGGCTGCTGCCTATCTGACCCTTGTCATTTCTGCCTTGGCTGCTGTGTCACTTCAACATCTCTATTCGGGCAATTTGACTTGAAATGCCCTGTCTGACCGCAGATATAACATGACCTATCTTCAAACCGTGGCCTAGATGGCCCTGTCACTGCCACTAAAGTTGTACTATGTGCCTTTGACGGTGAAGTAACATATCCTCTTCCCTTACTCGGAGACCACTGCGATGGGGCACTGGAACCTCTCATCATGGAAGGTGCTGAAAACCTCGGCTTCTTGAAGCCACCAAACCTCTGTCCCTGGAACTGAGCAGGCCTCTTCTTAGACATGGATTCTCTTTTTTCTCCTTCACTGACCGTTCGATCCTCCGGACATATTTAACAAACGTAGCAAACCGCTCGTGGTACTCCAATGCAGAAATAGGTGTTGTCAGCTCAGCACTCAGACCTTTCTCAAAGCGTCTGATCTGTTCCTCATCTATTGCTGCCATGTGAGGACAAAACCTCAACAGATCCATGAACTTGGCCTCATACTCAGTGATGTTCATCGTTCCTTGGTGTAAACGCTCAAACTGACTGATCTTCTCATCCAGAACGTCTTCAGAAAGTATCTACTGAAGAACTCGCACCGAAAAACCTCCCAACTGATCACCTCACCAGGTCGCTTCTCCTCTTCGATGGTCCACCAATGACCATCACTACCTTTCATAAGGTAGACAGTGTGCTTGACTTTGTCTACTTCGGGGATGTCCAGGATCCAGAAAGCCTTCTCAAGACTTGTCAGCCATAGATCTGCATCCAATGGATCAGCCGTCCCAGCATAATTCGAAGCTCTGACTCAGCGAAGCCGCTCAAAGGTCTTCCCAGTACCTGATGTTTCACCATGGGGGGCCTGTGCTCTCGACGGAGGCACTGGCAATCTCTCGACCATGAGATTCATCGTAGCCATCATCTGCCCCATAAGCTGTTGATAGGTAGGGTGTTCAAGAATGGATGGGTCAGGTTGGGGGACCTCAGGCACTCGATCTTCATGTGCCTGCCCAAAAGCTCCATCGACTGATGCATCATCGCTATTCTCGGCAGAGTGCTCTTCATCGTTTTAGACATCTTGGCTTTTCTTCAGCTGAGGGCAGAAGACAATTGTAATAAAATCTAGAGAACTCACAAGAACATACACAACCTAGTCCTAAATCCCTGTAGACTCAGCGAACCTAGAGCTCTGATACCAAACTTGTGGCAACACATCCCGCTATCACACAAATAGCAAGGTGTTATGCAAAAATTTGCGGAAAACACCATAAACCACAGATTACCAAAACACGAGTTAATTAAACTGATTCCGAAAAGTGGATAAACTAGGGAACTATTACATTTATGTCCTCGTCCTGCAAGACAACATGTTATATAAACATTTAAAAGTCTTGATATGTGTCCACAGCTTAGAGGATTAGCTGTCTTGTCATCACATGAGTTAATCACCTGTTATATATACATAACGACCCACATCCGGCCAGCAACAGGATATACAAACCATCAACAGCTATACATCATGAAACAACGTCAACATGTTCCCAAGGACCTGAGAGTACAGGGATGACTCTAAGACTCTACTACAAAACAACCAAAACAGCAGCATGTCCATCTCTTGCCATCTACTGCACTCCTTACTGCTCGACCGCAACCCCGCGACCACCACCACGTCTAGCTCGAACACCTAAAAGGTTATAAACCAGAGGGGTGAGACTCACAGTCCCAGCGAGAAACATAACTCCCCGCCGAAACTATAAAACAAAAGGAAGATTAAAGCCATAGCAACAAATAACAGATAAAAGTATAACAAGAGCAGTCCATATTGCAAAGCTATTATATCACATCAAGCTTCTCAGGCCGTACAGAAGGCTTACCACCAAGTATCTCTTTATGGAACATGATTGACAAGATAATATTTTAAGATCTTACTTCATAACAAAAGGAATGTATAAGAAACTGCATGTATAACAAGATTAACTATGCAAGCAAGGTCTCAACCAATGTTCTGTGTTTTACCTTAAGTAGTAATACTATTCGGCTGGATTGCAGATTTATTATGCCCTGAGGAAGTGAGCCGTACCGCTCAGATCCAACCGACGGCTGTCAGACCCTGAGTCGATGCCATACAAGGTCAATGGGAGAGCCGGACTCCACAACCTCCCACCTCGTGGTCAGTGCACGAGAAGCAAAGCAGGACTGTAGTCTCATGCTTAAGTGGCCTCAGACATAGGGTCATCTCCCGTAGGCTACCCTCTACCTAGCCCGCCTCGGTACAGGTCTCGGCGCTAGTGAAACTGATCCACGGGCCTGTTCACCGTGCTCTGAGCCACGAATGCATTCATTCTCCCATATCACATATCATGAGCCATGGGCATGTTCACCATGCTCTATACATATCCCGAGTGTACAACCGCAGATGCACTCGAATCCTCACTATTTTAGGCTAGGAGAAACCTCACATATTCAACAATATGTGCTCCGGGTTAACCTGAAGGAGAACCTGTTTAACCATCACCAGCTCCTGACGATGATGGATCTATGGCCAGGGCAAACTACATGATATGTTCTACTGTGATTATTTAATGTATTTTATGTGGATTACACGATTCAGTCAAGTTGTATAACATGCAACTAAAACAAGAATCATGAAACTCAAAAAATCATGCTTTTACTGTCATCAACATCATCCTGATCCATCACAAGGATCCAACATTACATGTTACCACTTGGCCTCTTGCCAATCCTCTAGATCCACAAGGGTCCTCACATTGCCATGGGATCTCAATCCCTCATCACATAGTGTCACTGCCTCTGAAGGCTTATATCATCATCATGGGATAGCAATCCCAACACATCATCAAAGGATAACACCTCAACAAAGCACTTTAGCCAGACTCAGGTATCAGACCATAACACATTATGCATGTTATCATCAAGAGTAACCATCAGAGCAGTGTTACTCAAACATATATACTTCTCAGCCCTTTACCTGGCTATACATTTGTATGAGAAACTTGCATGGTTAGTGTGTACAAGAATCATGGACTAACAGAGAGATAATATTATCAACATAGGGTGACATTTATCATTCATACATCAACCTGTGACCATAGACATAGGTCATATCATTAAGCAAAGCATCTTATATGCTTACCATTTATTCAGTATTATACCTACAGTTCCAGATGATCATACACATAGGCACTACCATGGAAAGATACATAGATGTAATCTACTATCACGATTACCATCAAGCATGTCAAGGGTTACTACCAAAAACCATCGTGATAGCAAGAACAAGAACTAGCATATAAGTTGTCTATATAAGGAACAAGACCCTCACTAGAAACAACCACTATCCTCACCAAAGGTGTGACGGGTAAGGCACCCTCACCAAAGGTAGGTATCAGGTAGGGTACTCTCCATTATCGCCCAACACACAAACCACACAACATCCAAACAAACCAGCCACATACCGGTCAAGCACTCTAACTTCCTATCGGCCAAGTAACCAGCAGAGGTGTCGGCTACCTAAGCGTAACGGCCGTCCTCATATCGTGCAGCTAAGCCTAAGGGTGTGTCACATAACTCTGTGTCGTGCAACGGTGCGTCATGCATCAAGGAACCCGGAGCATATCGTTCACCCAAGTGTATCGTGCAACGCCATGCATAATGTCCCTCACAACCATGCCATGACGCCCAGCACAGAGCTAACCATAGAACTGCATAACATCCAAGATGTAACGGGCTTTATGCTACCATCTCAGGTCAGGTGTATCGGGAAATACCACTCAACAAGGAGTAACGCCCAAAGGATGCAACTCAAACATGCAACAAGGAGCCTGTCGCTCAGCTAGCCTAGCCTGGTCCTATTGGCCGACACACAGGGCAAGGACTGGTGTGACGCCCTTTAAAACATCACAGAACTAGCTAACAAACTCCACACCCCAAGAACAACAATACCAAGCCATCACATAGGCTAAGTGTATCGGGCAGGATACTCATCAAGGTGTGATGCCCGACACACACAAGGCAGGAACCAGGTGCAACGCCCGACACAGCCATAACAACATGACGTCCAAGGGGCTAAGTCAAGAGGGTTATCGGGCAACACCAACCCCAAAGGCCATATCGGCCAAGATGCAACCCAACAGGGTCACCACCAACCTCAAGCACAAGGGCACCAAAACCCTAATCGATCAAGAAGATGACTCACCTCTCAACTATCAAGAGAGAGGGGTCTTGCCAAGCTTATTAATACCAATTGGGCAACTCAAGGAACATCCACAACCAAGGTCCACAACAACTACATAGCTCACCTTTCAAGTCAATGGTGAGAGGAGGGTGTTGCTCAAGCAACTAGAACACAAGCTCACCTCTCAATTCAAATGAGAGAGGAGTGTTGCCCATATTACTAGAACTCAAGCTCACTCTTCTAGACCTAGGAGAGAAAGGGGTGTTTCTCACCAAGAAAACCCTAGATCATAGGTTCGTCCAACAAGGAGCAACTAAGCAAGAAACTAAACTAGCAACATGCATAGCCGATATGATCATAAGCAAAATAAAAGAAGGTAGTGTAGTTAGGGTTAGAAGTTATGTAACCCGCCTTAAGCAAGCTCCAAGCTCCTAGCTCCAACCACCACCAAGGAAGAAGAGCAAGGCACTCTAGGGTTCGACCACCACTAGAGGAAGAAGGAGACTCCAAGAAGGATCGGCCACCAAGCTTGCAAAAGAAGAGGGTATCCTTCACTAAGGAGAAGGGAGACTAAGGAACTAAAGGGATCCTTAGCAAGAGAAAGGAAACACATATATAGAAGAGGATGGAGGAGAAACCAAGGTAAGACAAGGCAAGGTTTCGCCCACCTAGGGACACTTGTCCATGAGAAAAACCACCACTCTAACATGCCCTAAACACATGTCTAAGGCCATTGCCACATGCAAGCATCAAGCAGAAAGGGTCCACTAGTGGTGACACAAATGAGGTCAAAGAGTCCATGGGCGACACACCTCAAATCCACCATGGCCGACACACCACAGGGCGACATAGCCACAGGGTGACACACTCCCATGGGTGACACAACTCAGGCCGACACAAAGCACACCTACCCGACACAAGGTCCAACCAAGCAAAGGCAAAGCACCACAAAGCCCAACAAGCTCAACCAAGCCCAAACGAACTCAAGCAACGAGCCCAAACCTTGCTCTCAACACTAGAGGAAGGAAGGAGAGGGAGGAACACCTCTCAAGGTGGCAAACTTGCCCAAAAACCCTAGACTTGGGTTAATTGCAAGTAGCACCTCTAGGTCTCAACAAAGCACCAAAAAACCCTAATCACTACCAAAGGTGATTAGCAAGAAACTAAGCACCAGGGTTTAAGAAAAGCAAACAGGATAAACCCTAAACGGAGGTCAGGGTCCTTACACCAACAGACCACCATGGACCTCTGCACACCCTCAATCCAGGTCGAGGGGAAGGTAATCTTCGAATCCCATTTTTTCATTGTTTGCACCTGTTGGCGATCCTTTTTGATCTGTAGTCCACCTCCGACCGAGTTGTTGATCTCACTGAACTCGGGGGAACCTCGTTAAGAGGATATGCCCATCCTCACACTCCCATATACCCCCTAGCCAGCCCGATCTACCTCCACCTTGCCTTCCTTCCCGTTGCCCGACCGTCGTTGTTGCCATGGCGCGCGAGGAAAACATTTGAAGGGGAAGGGTTACTAGTTTGCCCATGATCCGTCACAATGCTTTTGCGACCCCAAAGGGAATTTATGTCCTTTACCCCAGCCTTGACCCAGTTGATCGAGGTTGACTAGTGGGTTAAGCAGAGGATCCGTGTAGCTCGATCCCTCTTCTGATCCGCGTGGCCAGCCGCCTTTTTTTCTTCTTCTTTTCGTTTATTTCTTTAGAATTACCAGATTGGTCAGATCTTATAAAAACCCAAGAAAATGGTAGGAACTTCGAAACATATCAAACCTATACATCATTTTCATCAGAAAAATGTTGTCTATATAAATAAAATATTGTCAGGACCTAGATCCCATCCCTTTTCATAAAATATGTCCTACAAGTTCTAATGACCTCTTAAAAATTATATATTGTGATATAATGGTCATCAATGATTTTAGATCTACCTTGAGGACAACCAAAACCCTAATTGGGGCCCTGATCACCATGTTACTCAAAATCCTATCTAAGAAGGATAGTTGATTCAATAGTTGTGACAAACCCTAATTTCTAGTTTTCTCTCTTCATAATGTATATCTTATACAACTTTATGCCAAACCCTAACAAACAATTGTTCTTGAATGATTTTGAACCACCCTGACCTTAGAATCCAACTCTGAACCATATGTATCCTAATGTGATATCCCAAATAACCTAAACCTTAATAAGAAACCTTAATGTGGAATTAAGAGAACCCATGGTGACTTTAGGGTTTTGTTTATATTTTGGGGTGATCTACTCTCTTTTCATAATCTAGGACTTGTGGAATCTAGATATGAAAACTAAAGGTACGTGGATATAATTATATGACTAGATTTTCTTGGATGCTAATATATGTACTTGTTTGCATGTAATGGAAATCCATTGATGGATATGGATATATGAATGATTGCCAATTTTTCTGCCTTGAACATAAAAGAACATAATTGAGGATAAAATAAATGTGTTGCTAGTGTTTCTCATTAAACTCCCTATTAGAGAGGGAAAGCTTTAATGTTGACTAGCACCTCCCTAGAGTACACAGTATATAGGGAGATCCCTAGAGTACAAGGTACACGAGGAAGGGCCCACCATTTATGTTTGTGCTAATTCCACCTTAGTAATGCATATTCATTATAAATGTGGTTAATAACTTGGGATTACTTGATTTTCCGCCTTTAAGTAACGTTTTCTTTCTCTTTCTTCAATTTCGAGTATATTATATATGCCAACATAGTATAGCTTTCAATTCCACGTACCAACATTGTTGATGTTTTTGTTTCTCGTATTTTTCTAGGTAGAGACAATATATGAAGCACTTCAAAATACCAAAAGCCACTAAATAATGAGCATGGAGGATATTTGATAGATCTCCACTTCTCACCTTATTTCTTTCAGTTAGAGAGTTTTTATTCTTCTAGATGATGTAATAGGATGATGTAAATCCTATGTAATAATCGTACTTACTTTCTCCTAGACTTATTTTTCCTCCTTTTCAATTATTAGTATGTATGACTTTATCTACGATCAATGAATGAAGTGTTGTGTGGTTAATTAATGATGATGTGATCATGATCTTGTCTTATCTCTTATTATATTGACTATCTTGATTTCTTATATTTTCCCTTTTGACGTTTATAGATATGAGTGCACACATATCTGTGTATGTCACTATGGAACGTATAAAGAAATTGGGGTCGGCACATCATCAATATATGGGAAGTCATAATGGGAAATATCATTTATGTTCTTCTATTTATTTGAAAATATAATATAGGAAAAATGGAAGGCTAATTAATTGGGAGCAGTAGCTCAACCAAGTATATAGACAAGTATACAATCAAGAGATACATAAAAGGTATCTTCAATACAACCAAAGAGAAGATATAATAGCGTACCTTTCACTAAAGATTTAGAGTATAATCAATATCCAAATCAACAAGTTTAACAAGTATTAGATCCTGGTACAAAATTGGAACAAGTATGTATCAATATATATGGTTCATTTCTCTAATGACCTACTAGGCATGTATTATTTTGATCATGTATTGGTTGCCCTATGGTTATTAAGAGTAGAGATCTAGAATCATATGATTGAGATCAAGAACTTACATATTTTGAGTTAGGTTTGATCTGATGTGCAAAATATCCAAGATTGATGATATTTGATCACTTAGTCATTTTCATGTACAACCATGTCAAGTGTAGATTGGGTGATGATATAGTATTTAAATTCATGTGATCAAGTTATCAATATACAATCAAAGTCTAGTAGAATCATCATCTAACATTTTATTAAATAAATCTGAGGTTTTAGTAGCATTAGGGTTTTAATAATAATAGAAAAACCTAATTAAGATGTATGATAGAATCACTAAATCTCATCATTGAATTTACTAAAACAAGCCATGATAATGGTTTCATGTTTAACTAGACATTTTTCTAAGAATATTGATAATTTATGTGTATTTTTTTAACAATTGAGTTATTTACTAGCTAATTTATAGAAGTAACCAATCATATTTTAGCTAGAAGAATAAAATGAAAAGAAAAAAAGGTTTTGCCAACCCATCCTCACATATCAAGGGAGGGATCTGTTAACGTAGATCCTCCCTCTAACCCGCAAGGCAGGATAGGCTCATAAGACTCAGTTAGGGGGGATAAAGGACGAAAATGTCAAAGCTGATGGAAAATATCATGACACAAATACATGATGTATCAGTAATATTTGCCCCTTAATTGTTCCCTCTCCATCACAATCTCGTTCCTTGGTGTAGCAGAAAGAGAGGAATAGGGAACTATGGAGATTTAGGTGAAGGGGAAAGCTCATGATGGGGAGATGAGGTCTAGTTTGATCTCGCAGCACCTTATCGGTGTCAATGAGCAAAAAATGGTGGGCAAGCATTGCCCAAGGCTGGGGACCGATAGATATAACCATGTAAACGAGAGTACAAGTAGAGTTGAGTAATATACCTCAGACGACAAACATCATAGGGTCAAGAAAGATTCAAGAAACCCTGACACATCATCCGGTGGTCCCAGATGCACGTGGAAACTTCTGGTGCAGGTCACCAAAGGTGACATTGCAAGCTTCAGGGGAGCTTCGTCGATGGGGCATTCTGGGCCATCACGCCTCCATGTGACAGGTGGAGAATCTCCGATAGGGCTCAAGGATGGTGTAGGTGTGTTGGATTTGAAGGAGGAGACTGGCGGTGTGAGTAGGCCGCTCTGGTTCAGAAACTTGAAGAAGGGGTTCAATAGGGCAAGGGAGGAATAAAGACGAGAAATTTAGGGCTGAGCGTGGCTATATGAGCATCGACGGAGAATTTGGGAACCTTAAATAGCACCTCCATGCCCCATGGTTGCACCGAGGGTCTTCCTCCTCCTAGCCTTATCTGTCTCCCTTTGGGCGTTTTCAAAATAAGGAAAGAGAGAGGGATTTTTGGGGGTTGTTTCATATAGGAGAGAGTTCAAGATCGTTAGCATTTAATTTGACGAGGAGGTGATCAATAGAGAAGGAGAGTTGGGGATTCAAAATCCCACACACCCTATACACTAATTACTTTGTGTTGAGTGGGTGATGGAGGTGACACTCCGCGTGCGTCCCAACTGGGTCAGGGTCCGGATCCAATTGATCTAGATAAATGGGGTTTCTATATTTTTGAAGGCAATAAAAGGGTATTCCTTGCCAAAATCATAAGTATTACATGAAAACTCCAAAAATCATGGGCTTGAATCGATGCTTCAACTAACTCCCTTCTACATATCTAAAAAGCTTCAGGTCCATATAATAAAGTTTGATCCACAAATAAAATATGTTGAGTAATAATGTAGATAAGGCTAGGTTTTGAAGTCAAAAAGTGCATAAATCTACATTGATCATTATATTTTGAATTTGAGTGTCATAATTTATCAAGAAATCAAGAAAAAATAGTTTGAGATCATGAGTGAACATCAAGAGGGGAAAAGAGTAATTAATTCAAAATTATGCAAATTTGCACTTTGTCACATCCTTCACCTTCTTAAAAAGGATTTTTTTCCCCAAAATTCAAAACATCCTCAAAATTGGTAGTATCCAATCTAAATCATATACTCAAATATTTCAGCTATTTAATTCATTTAACATATTCAACTATCAAAATCATGTCCTCAAAATTATAACCACATCAAAATTCTTTTATAAATTTAATGTTCTCAATTAGAGGTTGAAATATCATAGTTTACTGATCGAGTTTACTTCCAAGTCATGTCTCCATATTCCAATCAAATTGATACAAACATCACTTCATCATCTAGCAATTGAGTATCAAGGTCAATGCATATATTTTGCAAAGTCATCATATGAGCCACAAATATGGAAAGCATCCTATTGATTACAAAATTGAAGATATCATATTTTATTGCAAACAAATAGAGTTCTTGAATCAAGTGTTCAAGGTGACTTTCAATCCCAAAATATCAGGTTCCTAGCTTCTACATTGTCCTAGGTGGGGTTATACATCCATGATTTGTGATCTCATATTTCGACAATTAAAGACAACATCATACTTTCTATAACAACCATGACCTGGGTTATGAGGTAACCCTATTTATTTTGGCTAATAAAGTTGCTTAGAACTTTAATATAATCCTCTAACGTGTTTTGTTATCATGTGACACACTCATGTTTCAAGTTTGGTCCCGATTGAATGTTGTTTGAGCAATTTTCCTTTGTTTTGGACCAAAGTGCAATTTACCCAAATTAAGGGGCTATAATGCAAAATGTCACATGTTGAACATGCCTCATGTGTTGTAGCATCATTATTGAGAGAATTATGCAAGGTGGTGTCTTGTGGAAAGCCTAAATTCCAAGTTTGAACTTGTTTGAACAATGCTGGTACCTTGTGCACCAATTGTGGTACAAATTGTAATTTACCCAAAATGTGGGGTTGATATGCAAATTACCACCTCTAGAGTGTTCCTATTTCCTCTATTTATCATTTATAGGAGAGAGAATGAATGATACACCATGTTTGATTCCATTATGAATGATGGTAATCTTGGTGATGAAATGACCAAGAAAAAGGGTTGACTTTGGAAGCTTAACTTGAGTTGTATCCAGTTGAAAAGCTTATATATGAGTGCCTATCGGCTATGGAGCGCAAGGAGGTGTTCCATATCGTTTTGTGAACTCTTGGAAAAGTCCATATCGTTCCAATCACCTCATGGAGGTGAGGTATGATGGCCAGCAAGTTTCCTTAGAAAAAGTGTATCGACTTGACATAAAATAGTGATTAAACCTAGATGACTTATCCAAATGGATAAGCAATGGACAAATTTGCATGTTTATATGATCCTTAACCTTTTTTCATGTCAAGATAAATTTTGATGCATGCATGGACACGTGTCACCCATGCATGACACGTGGCACCTACTAGCTCAAAATGTTGACACCTCATTTTTGCCTTTCTGCATGATCAACAAGTATATATACCCCTAGTTTCACCCCTTGGTGCAATTTTGCGACCCTTACCACCCTCCTACCCTAAGGTATCGTGCATAGAGCTCCCATATCGTGAAGGGATGCTGTGGTATTGTGCATGGGCCTTGGGGTATCGCCCATGGCAAGACCATATCGCCCAAGTAGGTGATATCGACTATATAGGGTGATATCGACCAAAGAGTGAAGTGTTTTGACTCCAAGTGAGTGCCATATCGTGCAAGTGAGTATCATATCATGCAAGAGGGGTGACATTCCGTGCAATAGAACAAGGGTATCGTGCATAGGCCTTGTATATCGGTCATACCATGTTGATATTGCCCATAGCAAGTCGATATCAACCAATTGAAGTGATTTTGGCCACAAGTGAGGGGGTATCGGCCACAAGCAAAGTTGTGTCAGCCAAGAGGAAGTCCATATCGCCCAAGAGTGGTAGGGTGTCGGCCAAGGAGCTAAGGAACTCAAAACTTAACCCTATGGTAGAATATAGTTGTCTTCATGCTTGAATTGAAGCATGAAATTAGGGTTATGATCTACCTTTCTTTTCTTCTTCACCAAATGGTGATTCCTTGTATATGAAGGAGTTTTGAAGGAGACTTGGACCTTTGATAAAGTCATCTTCAACCTTAGGAACATGGAGATTTGGACCTTGAAGCTTTGAAGTGGTTCTTAAGGTGGGTTATATAACTTGAACTCAATCATGTTATTATTCATCACCTAAATTGTTGTATTTAATGATCTACTTTTAATTCCAAAATTTCCTGAAATAGTTGATGAAATTATGAGTTCTAGTAGTTTCTTAGACCTGTTGAATTGAACTATAATAGTTAAAATAAAGGTCTAGAGCTTGAAGATTGTGATATCACCTTATAAAAGTGATATCGGGTGCATGCACATAAGCAAGCACCTCTAACCTGATATGATGATGCACCTATTTCACTAAATTGATATGAATAGGTTTGTAAACCTTATTGAACGATATGGGGGTGTAGTATACACCTATTTCACGATAGGAAGTCTATTATAGACTCCATGCACGATACAAGGTCAATAGTATACTTATAAGGTGACAAGAAACCCTAAATTGGGTAACCTGATATAAGTGAAGAGTAACAAGTGCTATTGCATGATATGATCATATGATACATCATTGATACTTAGTATCATGAGGCCTACATGACCTAGTATGACATGGTTGCATGACAGGGTTGCACGATACACAACCCTAAACAATATGGTAACCCTAACCCATCATGGCTAACCCTAGATGGTGACAAGCCCGATAGGGTGATTGAATGTACTTCTACCCCTGACATGGTGATGGGTTGATACCTCATTATTATCATGGGCGACACATACATATATCATGTGCCCGATATGAGGTCAAGAAGGTACCTCATGCCTGATATGGAGATAAGTGCAAATCCTAGCCCGATATGGTGAGTGTCTATACACCTACAACCCGATATGGTGAACATATGCACATGATTTAACCCTATACACCTTGTAAAGGTAAGGGCAAGACACTCTTAGGAGTGATGAGTGTAACACCAAGTAATGGTGTGGATAATACCTTGATAGGTGAAACACCTAGAGTGGTTGATAATGGTTAATCCTATATCAATAATGCCTTAACCTGAGATGAGTTCATATCATTAATGATGGTTGAATAATTCAACTGTGTGACTTATGACCAATACATTACATGATAAATGTGATGAGCTAGTGCATCAAGTATTAGGATGGGACATACCCTAATACAAGATAAGTTGATGAACTTAAGTATGTTAAAAGTGATGAGGGAAGTGATACATCAAGACATGATAGATATCACATCCAACACTTCAAGGTTGATGTACCTTGATGCACCTTAAATCCAATATACTTGGATGAGTAACACATGAAGTGTGTTATGTCAATTTTTACATTGAGATGTGATAAGTTTAATGCACTTTGATAAGTGTGGGCTAACATACTTTGAGAAAGGGTTAAGTGAAGTTAATAAAGTCTGATGTAATCATACCCTGGTAAGGATGAGAGAGGAACCCATACCTTGTGTTGATGATTCATTTAATGATAAATGATGAGAATGAATAAGTATGATTGAATACTTATGATATCAATGTTTGCTCCTAGATGTGTGGAGAAATGAATTAGGGTTTGATCACTGATAATATGATCTTGAAAACCTAAATGGTTAATAATGGAAAACCCTAACCCTAATGAAGGGTAATGATATGTAAGAGAAACCCTAATCGATAAGAAAGGGAAAACCCTAACCCTAATGATGGGAAGGTTGTATTTCTCTTATTGCATAAGCCTTGTAAGGCATGTTAATTACTTGTATAACAAGTATAATGTGTAATGGCCTTGTGAGCCATGTGAATAAAGTTTCTGCCTAGTGAGAGGTGACAAGATGTGTAATGGCCTTGTGAGCCATGTGAATAAGTTTTTTCCTAGTGAGAGGTGACAAGATGTGTAATGGCCTTGTGAGCCATGTGATAGCTTGTTTCCTAGTGAGAGGTGACAAGATATTTAATGGGCGTTGTGAGCCATGTGAGATGCTTGTATAACAAGTATCATGTATACCTTGGTCAGAGGACCCAAAGGTAATAGTTACCTAATAAGTGGTAACAATATTCAGTGATGATCTAAGGGTTTGAATACCTAGATCTAGTAATCATGATAATGATGATGTGAAGGGATGAGAATTCCCAGTAATGTGATTAGGGACTGAGATCCCAAGTATCATGTGTTTAAAAGAATTGGACAAGTACGTGATAGATGTATTACACCTTTCTTTGTAGCATTTGTTGTGTTTGATAAAGATAACTTGTTTGATGCTAAAAGAATGATGTAATGCACGTAATATATCACTAGAAACTATAAAACATTGCCATGACCATAGATCCATCAGTGTCAGAACTTGCTCATGGTGAAACGGGTTGCTCCGCGGCATAACCCGGAGTGCATACTTTTGAGTATGTGAGGGCATAAGTACGGATGCAACTGTGTGAGCAGATCCCCTTACGATCCCGAAATGAATGGGGATTTAGCTATATGCCCTATCCTGGCTTGAGTATGACTTCGGTTGTAGACTCTGTGTTGAGCACAGTGAACTGGCATGTGGCTCATAGTATGGTGCTTGTGTCACCATGACTCAGACTGGGGACAGTTGTTTGTAGATGTTTCCCCTAAGAGAGTGCAGTTGATGTTGTAGCTCTAAGCGTGGATCCCTACATGTCCTGGCACAACTTGTTAGCAGTGACACGAGATGTCCTGCATGTGGTCTCGTACTGACCGAGACGGTCTGAGGTCATGGAAATTGGCTCTACCATTGACCTTGTATGGTACAGACTTGTGAGTAGTTTGTGGTCGGTTGGAGATGGTCGGGGTCTCATGTTAAAGATATTTGGACAAATAATGATATAATTTGTTGTGAATAAATGGATTTCATTTAAAATAGCCTTGTTGTTTGATTTGTGGGCTTTATTGGCTATTGGGCCCAATAACAAGGAAATTCAATTAAGTAATGAATAATTGAGTTGTTGAGAAAAGAGAGATGAGGTAGAAACCTCTAGAAGGCAAAAGAATGTGATCCAAGGATGGATTTCGTGCCTCTTGGGTTCCTTGGGCTCCAAGGAGTCCCAAGTTGCAAAAATAAAGCAATAAGAAAAGAACAAGTTAATTAAGTATTTCTTTATTAAGAAAGAAATTGAAAATAATGGTATTATGTGGGAAATAAGCAAAAAGAGGTATAATCAAGTTATCCTTAGTGGAATTTCGTATCCCAAGGATTCCTAATAATAAAAGGAATACCAATGAGGAAAATAAAAGAGAAATAAAGAGAAATCCTCAAAAAGAGATATTTTAATGAGGATTAAACAAGATAATGTTAAATAATGCATATGGAAGCATTTAAGGATAATAAGTATTCCTTAAAAAGGAATTTCGAATTCTTTGAGTTTATTGGGGTCCGAGGAGCCCCAATAAAGAGGAAAGAAAGAGAAAATACCAAGATTGCAAATAATATCATAATGTGATATATTATTGATGAATTTTGTAATATGGATGAAAGGGAGTATTTTCTATTAAAAGAAAACATGATTTCGTGCTAAATAATTAAGAGGCAAGTAATAAGAAGATAAAGGAAGAGATTTTAGTAATACTAATATCCCAAGGAAAAGGAATATCAAAGGGATGAGGGAGAAAGAGAAGATTTGCTTCTTAATTAAGGAAATTCATTTCATTTTAGGAAAGGGACTTGCTCCCTCTTATATGAACGCCTTGGGGCTTCGTACTCTCCCCTATATAAGGGGTAGAGCCCTAGTTCAGAGGAAAGGAGAACCCCACAATCCTCTACTCTCTTCTTCAACCTCACTGTATAGTTAACCCTAACCGGAAGGAGGAAGTGCGATCCCAGGAGCTATGAGAGTAGTTGCGAGGATTTCAATGCTTTCACAAAGTCAGAGAGGTATGGGCGGCTATTTTCGTGACTCCTCTCACCCGCACGACGCCTGCAAGAAAACTGCAGGATAGCTACAGTTCGTCCATTGCGGCAGGCATGTTGGCCTTGATCCTGGCCGACCGGCCACATGCATGAGACGTCCTCACCTGCGAGAGGGCGTGGCGGAGGCGGGGGAAGGAGCTGGGAGGGTCGACGGGTCCATATCCAAGGTAGGAAGATTTCCCCGAACCTGCAGCAGCGGCGCCCTAGGGTTGCTCGCGAGGAAGAAGAGCAAGGGTGACAGAGGACGATTATACCCTTCACGGGCGGAAGATCTGATCGACTCAAATAGGGCCAATTACGTAATTTGGTTATAAACTAAAGTCGGGTTGTGTTGCATGGAAACTAATGACGTGGCGCTTCCCTATTGGACAAGTAAGTGATTTAATGAAAAATTTATAGATAAATATTGGTAGCTCCGATGAGAACTTACAAAATATGAAAATTACTCAGAAAAGTGAGGGGAATCTAATAAAAATATAATTGAAGCATGTTTCCTTATGCAATTCGAAAAGTGATGAAAGATATCAACATTAATGTGTTAATGTTTAAAGAATCCTATTTTGGTATGATTAAAGTGATTCATAGGGTATAATGGATGATTAGAGTTGGTATTAACCTGTTAATGATCAAAGAAATACATTAAGTTTGAAAAAGATGAATCTTACACGTAATTGGTTTGATTTAGAAGCCCATGCATATAAATAAGCATTAATGGGCCTTGAAACCCTAATTTTAGTGAATGAGTTTATTACTGGCTTTAATTGATCATTTTTATTATTGGAGTTGAAATATGTTGAATTTAATCTATTAGAGTATAAAATTCCTTAATTATGGATAAATAACCTAAATATAGAAATTAGGGTTTTCGATTGAATCAAGGTAGAATTAATAATAAATAGAGTTCATATGGGAATTAGACCATCATGAATTAGACCATCATGAAAGAAACTAAAGGTGATAGTTGAGTCTAATGACCTTGAAATAACTTAAAGGGATAAAGAAGGTCGTTTTGGTATAAAACAGAAATAATCAAGTTTGATTGGGCTTATGATGTTGAAATTAGGGTTTATGAACTAAGAGAGCATTTAATATGATAAAAGCGTTATGGAGGCAAAAACCGTAATAAAACCCTAATGTGGTCTAGAAAGCCTAAGGTGGAATCCAAGTCTAGCTTTAGAATGTTCTGGATAAACTATAACACTTGTATCGTATGCATTAATTTCAGGATATTGTTGATTGCTTCTTAATTGATTCTTTATCCTTATTTCTTGGACAATCAAGTTGATCTGGATCAGGTATGTGGTTAATTATGGATAACCGCCTTAGTTTCCTGAGGATTTTCCGGATGGTTATTCACATTGAATGCAAATTATCTGTTGGATGTTCATATTTGCAAATCATAAAGTCACTATGATTATCACATTAAAAATAGAAATATGTATTCTCGCACCTACGTGCCACCCTGATGGATGATGCCAAAGGTCAGGCCCATATGGGTAGACCAATGGACACATTGAGTGGTGATCCCAGGCACCAAGCTCGGGAATGAGAAGGTGGCCTATGATATTGCATGACTAGTGGGCACCATGAGTGGTGACCCCCAGGCACCAAGCTCGGGATTGAGAAGGTGGCCTTAAGTCATTGGCAAAGGGCACCCTAAGGTGGATATGCCAGGGTTAGGGCAAAAGCAGTGGAGAATGTCATACTGAAAAGTGTAAATTGGCTTGTTAATTAATTTGATTATGATTATTAAATTGTTAGCCATATTTGCAAGATTTTGGTTGTTCCCACATACCAGTGTATTTCGATATACTGACCGACGTTTTGTTTGTCGGCTTTTTAGGAACAACAATTGAAAGAACAAATAGTAAAATGACACATTGTGGAAAAAGAAATAATGTGCAAGGAGGATTGGATAGAATAGTTCAAGACCAGGATAGATAGATTTCCAAGGTTTTCAAAGGTAAGTAAAGTTTTAATTTTATACCAAATTCCAATTAGTTAGTAGAATTCCATACTTGTTATTGATTATTTGTCGAACCTTTGATCATGTTAATTGGATAACGGCACTGACCTTTCCGTCTCCCTTAATTGGGGGTTACCGGGAGGTGGGGTCGTTACATTATTTATGTTTCTTTACATTCCTTGAAAAGCAGATAGATGAATTCTAATCTACCATGGGTAGATGCAATGTTCTCCTTATGAATGGAGATTACTTCATTCTGTTATATAGTGAATTATCATGTTTGTTAATATAAAAAGAACCTCTGCTCAGTTTATGAATGCTTAATCTGTGATAATAATATGGTCGGCGGAGAGTGTTACGATCCCACCTCCCAATAACCCCCAATTAAGGGAGACCGAGAGGTCGAAGAGGCACCCATAACTTCCGGATCAAAGGTTTGACAATTAACCAAGAATAATTATCAAATTTTAACCTACTATCCTGAAAAGCTGTAAGAAAATAAATTTTTGCATACCTTTTTGAAAACTTGAATCTCTAAACTTCTATCCACTTAAGGATTCTACGCTAACTAATCCTCCTTGTATTTAACTTCATGTATTTCACAATATGACAATTTAGTGTTTGTCCTTTTGGCTTGTACCTAAAACGCCGACAAACAAAACGTCGGTCAGCCGAAGCTGGTATGTGGGGGAAACAATAACTATGTAAATACGTTAACAATGTAATCATTCAATTAATCATTTCACAACCAAGATTACATTTTAGATATAACTCCGAGATCCAAGAGTACCCTATCCTCTTTGTTGTACCCATTAAACCCCTCATGATCCACCTATAAGTGAACCAATTTCTAGGATTGTGTCACATGGCACTACTCGTAAGTAGCCCACTCCTTAAATCATGGCAGGCTAATGAGTCTCATGACACTACACGTAGGTAGCCCAGTTTCTAACTCTCGGTAACCTAGACCTTGCTCTAGGATTACCCCTTTTTTCTTAGCCTTTTCAAAGCAATAGAGGAGGACCCAGATCTAGTCAGTTATATACGCACATTTATAGTGATAATCATAGTCACTTTATAGATGCATGAAATAAATAAACATCCAATAGTTATTTTCAAGCAACTGATTAAAACTTTGGGAATTTCCATGAAACTAGAGTGATTATTCATAAGCATAACCACATACCTGATTTGATGAGTCATGCTGATTATTCAACATATACTTCATGTATATACAATCAAGCCAATCAATAGATCCAAGCACGTAATCAATCATCACATAATTCCTGAAAAGAATATGTACTCTATTTATTACACACTTTATCAAGAATCTACTTTATTGACTTGGATTCTCTTTCTAGGGTTTCTAATCCGCATTAAGATTTCATTAATATTCATTAGGGTTTCTTAAATCAATTTCTCAAACTTTATCCCTTTTAGGTTAATAAACCCTAAAATACTCTTTTCTATTTATATGAACCTTAATTGCTCAACTA
Organism: Alisma plantago-aquatica; assembly: GCA_963693085.1. NCBI lineage: Eukaryota > Viridiplantae > Streptophyta > Magnoliopsida > Alismatales > Alismataceae > Alisma > Alisma plantago-aquatica. The sequence goes on along the minus strand of OY856412.1, from coordinate 1,269,266,018 downwards.
TCCATTTTAATAGTCTTTTATACCCAAATTAATTTAGGATCATCACATCCCTATTTATTCATGGATTTGGACACTTAAACCAATTAAAAGACATATTCTCCTAAATTAGGGTTTTCAAGCACATTAATGCATGATCATGCACGAAACCCTAAATTAAGCCAATTATATAAAAAGTTCATCTTTTTAGATCCTATTTTCTCTTTTATTAACAACAGGTTAATATCAGCTTGAATTATCCAAATAATGTCATTAAGACCATCTACCATCAAATCTAAGGGTTTTCCCTTAATTAAAACATTAAAGATGATAACTTTATGTACTTTTCTAATTTCAAGCATATTTATGCACATAAACTCTAAATTATACTAAACACGTGCAAAGCTCTTCGTTTTTGAACATAATGTATCTTTTTACATTTAACTGGTTAACATCAACTCTAATGATCCATTAAATCCTATTAAACACTTTATTCATTTCAACATAGGGTTTCTTAATCTTTAATTCATTAAAGATGATAATTTACACTACATTTCGAACTGTGATCAGATTCAGGCTATAGCGCTATTTTTAATGGGTTCTTTGCATTTTTCTGATCAAAATACATATATAATTTGTCTTGATCGGAGTTACGAATCATTAGATATGATTTTAGTAAGATAAACACATATGGACCAATAGGGAGGCGCCATGTAGGAAACTCACTCCCACTTACATACCTTGCGATCAAATTGAGTTTATAACGAATTCCCTCTTTTACCTCCGGGCCGCGGACTGCTCATGCACGCTTTGGAGGGGCATTATGGTCCAGTAGATCTGCATCGTCTTCTACCTTTCGACGATGCGATGTTGCAGCTGCAACGTCAAACCCTATTGTGATCCGGTGGTTACCTAAGGTGGGACTGGACCACGCGAGGGTCCCCACTCCTCTGTAGCTCCTTGTCGCACCTGTCCATGTTGTGGATCAGGGCCACGACGATCTGGTTGAGGAGGACCAGGGCTGCACACAGACCCCGCCCTGCCGTGAAAACCTCCCTAGCAGAGGTCGCCACCTACAAAGGGAGAAGGGGGAAGGATATTCCCCGAAGCCTCTCTGAGGACCGTAAACTTCCCGCAGATACCTCCCCATGCAAGGGTAGGTATGTGCTAGAACACGATGCAGTTCCTTCCTCTTTCCAGCCTTCTAGCAGAGTTGACGTTGGCCTTGCAACTCGATGCGTCTTTGGCATCCCCATGAGATATAGTTAGGGTTGGCAAGGATACGAGGACCATTGCTAGGGATCAGCTTACACTATACAACTCGGATTGGCTTAACCCCCATGATTAGGGTTGAAGGGAGAAAACCAAAAAGAAGAAGGAGAGGTATACGTAGGGTTCTCTTGAACTTGAGCCAAAGGATCCTCCCCTTATATAGGGAAAGGGTATTCACACTCCAAGATGTGCGTCCATGAGGACTCAAGTCCTTATCCCAAAAGGAAACATATTTTATCTTAATTAAGAAGAAATCATCTCTCTCTCTTTATTATCTTTTAGGTAACCCTATTTCATGGATAATTTAAAAAATACGAAAATTATCCCTTTCATTTTTTCCAGTCTTGCCTTATACTCTTTTGTCCACGAAAAACTATTTCCTTAAAGCAAATAACACTTCTTTTTAACAATACCTCATAATTATTCATTATGCTCATATTATCTTCTTATTTGCCTTTATTGGTATTTTCTCTTTCCTCTTTCTTCATTGGGGCTCCTTGTACCCCAAGAAACTCAATTATTTTGAAATTACTTTGTAAGGATACTTATTATCCTTCTAGATGCATCTATATGCATTATTTCACATTATCTTGTTTATTTCTTATTAAAATAGTTCTTTTTAAGGATTTCTCTTTATTTCTCTTTCATTTTCCTCATTGGCATTCCCTTTAATATTAGTAACCTCATGGATACGAAATTTCACCAAGAAATCTCATTTATGCCTCTTTCCACTCATTTTCTACATTCTATCATTATTTTCAATTTATTTCTTAATAAAGAAATACTTAATTAAACTTTTCTTTTCTTATTGCCTTCTATATGCAACTTTGGACTCCTTGGCACCCAAGGAAGCCAAGAGGCACGAAATCCTCTTTGGAGTTTCCTTCTAGAGGTTTCTACATATTTCTTTTCTTAAAAATTCAATTATCAATTTACTAATTGAATTTCCTTGTTGTTTGGGCCCAATAGCCAATAAAGCCCACAACACAATCATCAAGGCTATTGTAAATGAAATCCATTTATTTGAAGCAAATTATATCATTATTTGTTCAAATATCTTTAATATGAGAAATTACATTTCTCACCAAAAGAACCCAAAAATTGGGGTTGTAACATCCTTCCCCTCTTATAGGAATTTTGTCCTCAAAATTCTATCAAGTAAACCAACAATACAAGATAAGACTTTTCCATGTCCATCATTGGCCCCTATGTGGCTTTACCCTACCCATGGCACTTCCAAAGAACCTTTATCGTCACTTATTCTTTTCTCTGAGCTCTTTCACCCTGGCTCAGGTCATTTCAGCCTCCCTTGAAGCTCACTAGGTTCATTGCCCAGCATATGGTCGTGGCACCTCACATAGTGCTCTAAATTGGACACATGGAACTCATCACACATTACTTTATCATGAGGGGAAAGATCAAACTTAACCTTCTCCACCAAACCATGCCAAAAGAACCCATGCACCAGGGACTCAACTCTCTTAGTTATAACTTAGAGGGGTCAGATTTTCATGTCACATATTCCCAAAGTCAACTGCATGTCAGTCTACTTTGCATCTGCTCATGACTTTCGTCATCTCTAGGCTCCTTTCAGCCATTGCACGATCAAAGCGACTTCATCTACACGCATTGTGGCCCTTTTCTAACCATCATGTGGTCCTTTCACCAACATCACCTTACTGAAGTGGTGACTGACACAACCTCCCTTACAAAGCTTCTTATAAACCTCGATACTGGCTATGGTGGTTATATTCACATCTTTCATAGGACAAAAACTATCTCTAACTATCACCCCAAATCGAGCACATATGCCCTCATCAGACCCTTCAGTCTGGATCATACTAACCATAGTTAGGGGTGATAAACTCATGGTGCCCATGGGTCTTCCCTCCTTGGCTTGACCATTTTGCATCATCCATCAAGGTGGCATGCAGGTACGAGAATACACACTTATACTATTATTGTGATAATCATAGTGACTTTGTAATTTGCAAGTATGAACATCCAAACTGATAGGTAGCATTCAATGTGATGAATGATCCGGGAAACTCTTCAAGAAACTAATGCGATTAACCATAATTAACCAGATACATGTCAAGATGACTTGAGTGCAGTAATAATTCAACCAAGCAAGAAACCAAGCAAGTACACACACAAGTTGATCCTGAAATATGCATCCAATTTTCCTATCATTAATCATGCCATCAAGATCTATAAGCTTAATAGACAAAGCGCAAATTAAAGAATAGATACATGCTTAGGTCGTATGACATAAGTTGTCATGTTCTCAAAAGAGACATGAGGCTAGACCTTCTTATCAGAAGGATAAGTTAGTCTTGGAGATAGAGATCTACATTGCAAGTAGAGACCTGACACATCCTCTGAGGATGATGTTAACCCTAACCCTAAGTGAAGGTTAGAGAGGGAGAGCTAGATGTCTTGGTAGACCAGGAGTTTGGATGGACATGCTTGGGATGCCATATGAGCCACGAGAGGTTGGATGACCGAGTACCTCTGGCAACCCAACCCTAGGAAGGGTCGTGCATGTTAGAGTGAAGGATAGCTCCTTCATTCTTGAGGTTAGAGAAGAAACTATGGAACCCCATGAGCTAATATGAGCATGGCATAATAGGCACCCTGTATGTATCAATAGTGCGAGCAATAGGTTAAACCCTGGCCGAGGGAGTTGATGGATAGCTTATGAAATAAGCATAAGAGCTATGGATAACCTTGAGCGGGCATAAGTTTCATCCAGGAAGGGGCATGCTTTTAAGGTTGATCCTTCATAAAGAGAGGACCTCTAATGGTGAGTTTGGATATAGGGTTAGCTCTAGAGAGAGCAGGAAACCCAACAAGAAGGCTTGAAGCCTAAAAACCCCGAGATATGAGGAACAATGAATGATAGTGGTTGCCTCATGATCGATCCCTGGAAGTTGATATCTTGGTTGCCTTTAGAGGGACCAAACCCTAGAGAGAGGAGATGAAGCTTCTGGTACCTATGTGCCTCCGGTATAGGTGTTTACCTTTTAAGGTAGGAAGAAGAGTTCCTTAGACCTAGAAGGGTTTAGTAACAGGTTATGAGTCCTTGTACCTTGTTGTTTGTCCTTGAGGAGGATCCAACTATAAAAGTGTTTCTTGAGTTGAAGGATGACAAGAAGTGCATGTCATGCCTTTTTGCGAGCTTGATTCATGGTTGAGAGATAGAACATGCAGTTGGACACCTAAAAGTGAACCTAGGGGAAGTGGTATACCTAATGCTAATGATAATAATTAAGTTGCTATGTTTTGAGCATGGTACTTCTCATGTATAGAGGAAAAGGAAAGCCCCTTAAGTTTAAGGTATGTTTGATAAACCCCTCACAGCTAGGTTGATGATAAAGGGAAGTATGATCTTGATCCAGCATCGAGGAAAGAGGACAAGTATGACCTAGCATGGTACAGTAGGTGATCTTCTTGTGCCTTAATAGCTTGCTAGGGTTAAGTAGGCTCATGTGGATGTAAACTCTAGACCTAAGAGCTTTTGTGACCTTGTTGTCAAGAGATAGTTTTCCTCCCATCCTGGGAGAGAGACCCCTTTGGTTGGGTGTATATCAGTTTTGTTGGTTTAAGGTAACCTGAAGAGGTCTCACATGATCTTGTGAAGCTAAGTGAAAAGTACATGGTATGAGAATGAACCTGTAGACCCATAGATCTCCATCTCTAATTTCATATGAATGTGTTACCATGGAGGTAACCGGTATGGGGCTTGACCAAGGTAGGCAGGTTGCCATGATCCCTATGAAAGGATGAAAGCCAATCCATGAATGCAGAAAGAGAGATGAAGAAGACTTAGGTAAGGTTCTAAGTGAACATGTACTATAATGGAGAATCTTAAGTCTATCCTAGGGTCAGGTAGGGATAATACCGATGAAAGTAGGAGTTGCCTAATTCCCCAGTTGCACATGACCATAGGGTCGGGAGGTAACAACTATCATTTTCTGAGGGCCATGGGTTAGGAGATTGATCACCTTCATGAACTCATGGGACCCAAAGGGTAGATGAGTAGGGAACTCTCTTGATGCATGAGGGAAGAGGGATGACCCCAAAAGTGTCGGCACCCTATAGACCTAGAAGAGATGACCAAGGATTGTGAGGTGACCCAAGTAGTATTGAAACAAGTTTTCCATGGAAGTAACTTGGATATCAAGATGATTGTAATATAGAAGCATAAACATCACGTTTCAACTTAGATTTAAAGGTGTACTGGCAAGGTGGGATGTACCATCTCTACTATTGGAACAGGAGGAACTCTGCATTTGGACTGCAGCCAAATGCTTATTTCCTCTTGTTATGGGAGTGAGAGAAAGGATACTACGAATGCCATACACCAAGGATAAAAGATGATGTGAGTTGGAACGTTGCTATGAGGTATGAGGACAAAGAAGATAACATACCCTGGTAAAGCGAAGGATACATGGATGGTTTGCAAACACTAAAGAGAAATAAGGTAGTCATCTTATAAGAATGTTTTTAGCATGAGCTATGAGTTATACCAGGTCAAATTCAAAAACCAAAAGGTGAGTCTTACAAGTTTGAGTTTGATCACCATGTTGATGAGATCAGAGAGTGTACTTGATGAATACAAACTTAGAGTTGAGATGAGATGATAAGTGGAATGCATGAAGGTGTATGTCTTCAATGTTACCTAATAGCTAAGGATGTGAAGTGGTAATGGATGCTCTGGTTGAGTTACAAATGACTTGTTGACTAGAAGCTAGAAGAGGTTGTTTGGCTGACCCTAAGTTTGAAAAGGAGAGGTATTTGGATAACACTCAGATGTAACAAGATTTGTTGAAACGTTAAGGGTTATTTGGTTAGCCAGTCTAGTCCTTGATGCAATGGAAGGATGGTGGTAGAACCTCAAATGTAGTTCTTTGGAAAAGAAGGTGATGAAACCCCGACTAGAGTGGTTTAGGGTTTCAGAGGAATTGATCTTGAGGAATCATGACATACAGGAAATCATGATTGAAGATTACCATACACTGTGGTTCTACCAAGATAGTAAATGGCAATAGCACTTTGGATGCTTAAGATGAAGTTGCATGTGGTATATGGCCATGCAAGCCAGGAGGTAAAGGACGAACCCCAGTAACCCAGTGTATCGATATAGAGGACAAAAGAGTCCCTGAGAGGGAATGGGAGCTCAACACTATGGATGTTTTGATAGGTCTCCCCAGGGCCAAGGAAGGTCGAAATGCAATATGGGTTATGGTAGGTCGCCTTACCTAGATGACATGAGAAAGAAAGAGTTCTCTTAAGGGACAAATCTGGTTGAACTATACATGAGAGAAATGGTCCAAATACACCATGATGTGAGTTCAAAGGATCTCGAGTTTGACCTAGAGGTTCACTTCCATAAAGTGGAAGTAGGTACATGAAGAACTCAGGATCCGGGAGTCCTCGTATTCTGACTAGAGGTGCGGAGGAAAATATTTCCAGCCCCCAGTCGTGATCCTTTTCTAGACACCTCCATCTTTCGGATAATCCTATAATAACTCCCTTGGGTTCTATGGAGTTTGTAAAATTTAATAATTATTAATGGTTAAGTGAGAAACCTACGCTCTGATACTAAATGTTACGACCCCACCTCCCGATAACCCCCAATTAAGGGAGAATGAGATGTCAAAGCCGCACCCATAACTTCCGGATCAAAGGTTCGGCAATTAACCAAGAATAATTATCAAATTTTAACCTACTATACTGAAAAGTTGTAAGAAAATAAATTTTTGCATACCTTTTTGAAAACTTGGATCTCTAAATTTCTATTCACTTAAGGATTCTACGCTAACTAATCCTCCTTGTATTCAACTTCATGTATTTCACAATATGGCAATTTAATGTTTGTCCTTTTGGCTTGTACCTAAAACGCCGACAAACAAAACGTTGGTCAGCCGAACCTGGTATGTGGGGGAAACAATAACTATGTAAATACGTTAACAATGTAATCATTCAATTAATCATTTAACATCCAAGATTACATTTTAGATATAACTCTGCGATCCAAGAGTACCCTGTCCTCTATGGTGTCCCCATTAAACCCCTCATGATCCACCTATATGTGAACCAATTTCTAGGGTTGAGTCACATGGCACTACTCGTAAGTAGCCCACTCCTTAACTCATGGCAGGCTAATGAGTCTCATGGCACTACACGTAGGTAGCCCAGTTTCTAATCTCGGTAACCTAGACCTTGCTCTAGGATTACCCCTTTTTTTCTTAGCCTTTTCAAAGCAATAGAGGTGGACCCGGATCTAGTCAGTTATATACGCACATTTATAGTGATAATCATAGTCACTTTATAGATGCATGAAATAAATAAACATCCAACAGTTATTTTCAAGCAACCGATTAAAACTTCGGGAATCGCCGTGAAACTAGAGCGATTATTCATTAGCGTAACCACATACCTAATTTGATGAGTCATGCAGATTATTCAACATATAGTTCATGTATATACAATCAAACCAATCAACAGATCCAAGCACGTAATTCAATCATCACATAATTCTTGAAAAGAATATGTAATCTATTTATTACACACTTTATCAAGAATCTACTTTATTGACTTGGATTCTCTTTCTAGGATTTCTAATCCGCATTAAGGTTTCATTAATATTCATTAGGGTTTCTTAAAGCAATTTCTCAAAATTTATCCCTTTTAGGTTAATAAACCCTAAAATAACGTTCTTTACGAGCTCACCGATATACCAGGACACCTCCAGGGGTACAGTCTGGAGTACCCAGACCTAGTGTCATCCCTGAGCCACATGCCCACAGGCGGAGTATCTCCTTGGAGGCTCATGATGATGTCACCAGACCAACACCACCACCCCACCGTCACACCAGGCGGCGACCAGATGATGATTTTGGCGCCTACAGTTTATACGAGGTCCAACAGTAGTTGGACAAGATTCAGCATGAGCAGCAACGACAAGGCTATGAGCTTAACCACATGTATCTTTTGTAGCATTCACATGAGTCTTGGCATGTGGGTTGCGACCACTATGCTCCTAGCCGCCTGTCCTATGAGGAGTATGGGGCCCCGTAGGCCTACCCAGATCTCCACTCCCCTTATTGGGGAAACTATTACTACTCCCACCAACAGAGATCTTCTTCCCTCCATCTCAGTCTGAGGGTTTGCTCAAGATGAGCAAAACTCTAAGTCTGGGGTGGGGGTGGGTTGTACATGTTCCATCCCTTTATCTTCCCTTTTTAGCATTTTCCTTTTGTATTTCAAATTAATTGGATTTTCTTTTTCAAACTTTGGCCTTTACCTAGTCGGCCAATTCATGTATCTTCTATTCAAAAGTAAATTAGATAAATCTTTTATTACACAAAAATTGTTCAAAATCTTCACTTTTTTTTTTTAAAATACCAAGTTCTCTATGCCTAAATTAGAAATATTCTTGGAAAAGATGGCAAGCCTTAGAGTATCAAATAGAATCAAATGCAAACTTTTTTATCTTTAGCATTTGATTAACTGGTCAATTTTTCTCATATAATGTATTTACACGATTTTTCTTACTAATGCAACCAGACTACGAAAAAAAAGAAAAAAAAGTATTTTGCATTGGGAAATAATCCCCACGCCAACCCTTAAGTCCAGGGTGGTGTGCTGCTTTCCCCTTCACTTACATACCCCTCATAAATGTAATAGGGGTGTACCGCCAAAAGATACCAAGATAAAAGAGCACACAAAAATTGTGGTCAATGTAACCACAAGTCCATGAATCATATCCCAAGTCGAATAGAGGAGGGATCCTTCTTCCCCACCCCATATTTTCTCATATCCGTGCAAAAAAAACCATAAATATATAATTTTTTTAGTGTTGAAGCGTAAGTAGGACTAAGATTGTTTGTGCAAAGTATGAGTTTGAAAGAGAAAGTTATGAAAAATATTTTTATAAGAAATATTGAACTTGTATTTTGTGATTCTAGAAGATGGGTTTCTTACCCATGAAAAGGATAGAAGATGTTGCTAATTAAGAAAATATAAACAAGTTGCTTCCAAAAAAACTTTGAATTATTTTGATATTTTAATTTCTTGAGGACAAGCAAAGGCTTAAGTCTGTGGTATTTTGATGTGTGATAATTTAGCATCCTTTTACAAATCCTTCTAAGTCTTGTTACATGGAATTTATTATTTTTATCCACTAAAAAAGAACAAATTACTATCTATCCCCTTCTATCGCAATTAAATATTATTCTCATAAAAAACTATTCAATTCTTGCAGAATTGTACACGAACCGATCGATTGACATTCCAAATGAGCAATTCAGAATCCAGACGATAAGCTCACTCACTCCAGACTATCGGCTCGATCTCTCTAGACGGTCGGTTGACGCCACCCTCAACCGAGCACCTTGTTCAAACACCCAATTGAATTGGCACACTATTCAAATGCTAAATGCTCATTTGCGACTCCAAAGAGGGAGTTTTCCTACTCCAGCCGAGCGAGTCAAAGGGAACTGCCACCTAGACCTAGGGTTGTTGACTGCTTCCCTATCTCCCGCCCTTTCCAGACCCGAACTGATCAGTCGGCTCACGCCTCCAACCAATCGGTTGGCAATTCAAAACCTATTCAAAAAGTAGCCGCCAACCCCCTTTCATCCCAAAACCTAATTGTAAAACCCCTCCTTCTCCTATAAAAGGAGGGACACTTTCTCATCCCAAGAATCATCATATTTTGTACAAAGAAATTTCGAGTAATTTTTTCTTGTATTCTTATGTTTTGTTCATAAATAAAGATTATTCATTCGCAAGGTAAGTTCCCTTTTAATTTGATTACTCATTTACTTTATTTGTTATTAGATCTAGTCCTTTTACTCCTTCTTCTTCTGTAGATCGGACCAAGAAATTAAGAGTCAACCATTTAATTGTCTCTAGCCTAAGGATAAATCCTTTTTAAGTCTAGACTATGGCTAGAATGCTTTCTACCTCCGTCTCCCTTTACTCTACAATCATGAGTGAGTAGTTTTCCTATCGAGGCAAGGGGAATAGACCCTTGGATATGGTTTGAATCAAATTAAATCTTAAGAACGAATTCTATTAGATGTCTTTTGGTTTTAAGAATTGATGGTCTATCGAACTGATTACTGAATTAGATCATTTCTTAAGATTGACTCTTGGACATTAGGGGTATGTTGGGAGAGCTTTGGGGCCTTCGTTGGGCACCTCCATCTCTATCGTCCATCCAAGTGTGGTCCAAGTACCTGATTACATCCAAGAAAAGCCCCCAACACGGCCGTGGTAACACGGAACGATTGTGCTGCAAATGAAGAAATCACAAGAAAAATCTCAGTTTTGAATCAGCTGCAAAACAAACCCCAACACGGCTGTGCTATGCAGCACAACCATGCTGCAACCCTCCAACACAGCTGTGCGACACAACACGGACATGCTTCCGCTAACCCAACACGGTCGTGCCACGTAGCACGGCCGTGCTACCAGCTCCCAACACGGCCGTTCTACTAACCAACCACTCCCCTAAAACAACTTGACATTTTTGACCATATTAAACCCCATGATCGTTCTACCCCACCACGACTAGGCTCACCTCTACCCACCACGACCTTGGTGATCCACCATGGCCATGCTACTCACAAAACCTAGCTACTTTTATACTACATTTCCCATTCTACACCTAATTACCCTAGTGCTTCCCCACCATCTATATATACATAGGTGGTGGCTGGGGCACAAAGGTTAGACTCGTTAGCCTCCACTACTCCCCCATCCACTCCTTGAGAATTGATCGCACTCTCCCTTTCATTTATGCTCTCAATCCACCATTTCCACCTCATTTCCACCTTGGAAACTTAGTTTTCAAGGTTATCTTCCATAATTCCCCATATTCTCATGCCTATCGACACCATTGGATGAGGAAGGATGTCCCCAAGCTGCTACAAGGTGAAGAAGGAGGCTTCTACTTCAAGCTTCATGGAGTTATACCCCCTTCTTCCCCTTTCTTTTGCTATTTCTTTGATCATGTCTAGCTAAGCCCCTAGTGGTGGGCTGTTTGGGGTTAAAATGTAACTTTGATACCATGTTGGGGGAAAATAACTTGTAATGAACATAATTTCTATCTATGATGATTTCTTCTTACTTCTATCTAGTTTCCTATTTTATTGCATGTGGTTTGTGCTTATAACATGGATTGCTTGCTTTGAGATGTTTGATGACACTTAGCTTCTAGGAGGAATTGGAGTGTATGTGGCAATCTTAGGAATGGCTCCTAGGTCCAATTAGTGGATCCCTAGATAGCCCCCTTTGTTCCTACATACACATCCTTCCTTCTACAAGTGAGTGTGAGATCTAATTGGCTAGTGTAACTGTGATTAGTGCAATTTCCTAGAGCTTTCTAAAGGCTAGATGTCTAGTGGGATGAGGTGAAAAACCCTCATCCTTACTCCCATTCCTACCCTTGTCTCTCAATTGTGGTAATACCACTTACCCTAGAGACCTAGACTTGACATGTGCTACTAGAATTACACCTAATCCTAGTTCTCCAACTAATAGTATAGGGTACATTCTAATAGAACTTGCCTTGTTGTTTGGTTCGGTAATCTAGATGCTTCCCATGTTGAAACCCCCCAACTAATATCAAGTCACACCCCCAAATGGCCCACCTACCTAATCTCATTGCTTATAACCTACTTTGACTTCTTAGCTTGTTCATGCTAGTCTAGTTTAGTTCTTAATCTAGTTAATTGCTTAGTCTTGATCTTTAGTGTTAACTTAGGTTCGTGTTCTCTCTCTCTTGTGGTTAATTTAGTCCTTAGTTGCTAATTTCTCTACTAGTGTAGTATATTTAACCTTTGCTCTTATTTGTCTAGTTGCGTAATCTAGTTCCTTAGACTTCCTTGCTTAGGAAAATTTAGAGTTGTGATAACTTAGATTTCATAATTGCATTTACTTGGTCGTTCACCTAGTTTAATAATCAAACAAACCCTTTTTAAACCCTCCAACCCTAGTCTCCGAATAGGAACATAGCCAATGATAACCTAGTGTCCCCTCTGTCCCAGAGGATCAACCCCTACTCTTTCCTATCACCAATACTACAATAGTTCCCCATGTGATTGCGGGTGAGCTATTTGGTTTTGCGATCGACTTTTGTTAGGGTTAATATAATTTTTGAAAGATCCACACGTGTGTTTTCCTTTATGGTTGCATCTAGACACCTTTAGTTTCCTAGTGTGTAGCCTTGATAAGAAACACACCACATTTCATTCCCGTTATAGTAGAAATCAACCCCCAAATCCGATTTTACTTTCTGTTCCAAAAAATAAAAATACCAAAAAGAAATAAAAGTATAACAGAACTAATTGGGATTAGAGTCTAATTTCTTAAGAACATTGTCCTATGGGATCGACCCTTATATACTAGCCTTAATTGGATTGTAAAAAAGGTTATACTCTAGGAGAAATATCTTAGAGATTGTAGTGCACTTCGACGCATTATCAGACATGTTTATGGGTTGGAATGAAGTGGAAATGAAATGGTAAGTACACAAGTTGTTACTCGTATCCACACATTGCTTGTTTTACCAAGTTTGTATGCACTTTATATATGAGTTAAACTTGGTATATTGTGTTTATTATCATTTCTTTCTCAAAAACAACCCTTGATGCTTTCATAGTGCATTACTAGCTTGCTTATATATGTTTGGATATTGATTGTATTTTTATCATGCCTCTAGATATATTTTTCTGAAATATATCTGTCTTTTGATAGAAGTTATTGGTGGTCGGGTTTCATCAGTGGAAACTTGAATGACAAACATCAATAGGTTTTTCCAACAGTTGTTGGTGGCTAAGAAGTTCAACCCATAAACTCGACTGACAACACTGAGCACTAAATATACATATGGTCTACTGAATGAGAATTTCCCTCTCAAGAAGATTTTCTCAACTAATAGCCTTTTCCCGTGGAACCCCACTTGTAATATTTATATGATATGATTATTTCCATGCTTTAAATTTCCTATATTTCATACAAGTCTATCCTTCTTATAGCTCTAAATTGGTATGCCAATATCTTGCAATTACTTGTCTTGAGTTGTTATGCATATTTTGATGATGATCTCTTTGGATCTCTTGGTTGAGATTTGAATTTCTTCAGTTGTTCTCTAACTTTCTACATCTATCTAGTTGTACATATTTTTGATGCAACCCTTAGTTTCTTAGTGGAAATCAATTTTTAGTAATGATGCATATTTGCGAGTGAGTAATATCCTTTCCTGCTTCTAAAATTGCATATCTCTCTATTTCTATTTCTCGACACCTACTCACATCTTGTTCTTTAACGTGTTCATCCTTTTCTAGGAACTAGATCCTACTAGTAGCTCTAACGTGTGATATCACCTACTAATCGTTCATCTACATGTAGTTCTAGTCTTGTCCATAATTTGGTATCTAACATATTAATTGGTATCCAAATATATCCTATGCTTTTATGTTGTTGCATACATACTCAAGCTTGTTCCTTGACCTGCATATCTACTATCTTGAGTTACCTACTTCCATTTCCTTACCTTAATATTTTCCAGAATTACATCTTGGGTTGTTAAAATGCATGTCTTGATTTTCATTACATACATTGATTGGACAATCCCTTAACCTTTCCACTTCGACACACTTTTCTAACAAGTTCTGTTTTAGCTCTTCAACCCCTCACCTTTTGAAATGAAAAAGGGGGAGAAGACATGTCGTATGTAAAAGGTAAAACACATATATCTTTAAAATATATGCATATAAGACATAGTTTTTATAAATGTTATGAAAGCTAACCATGCAGGAGAAACAACATCAATTGAGGGGGGTGATGTGAACTCCATTATCATCAATTTATGGGGATACTATCAACTCAATTCTATTGAAATCTCTAGGTTTCTCCAAAGGTATGATTTTACTAAAATGCTTTCAATACATTTATGGAATGTATATCATATTCAAAAAGGGGGATAATGTTGACTCAAGGTCTAAATTGACTAAACACTTGTTTTTTTTAATGACTAACCATTCTACTTCTTTGTGTATAATGCTTCTACTTGAGTGATTTCATATTTTACAATACACACTCCAAATGTCCAAACGTGTGCATCCTAACTTGGTGAAATCAAGTGATACATGTATAAAGATCAAGATTGAAAAATAAATCATTTTCTCCACAGATTTTTTATGTAGATCACTTGTAATGATTGTATGACATCTAATTAAGCTTAACAAAAAATAGAGAACTAAAATTGAATATATAAACACTTTCTAGACATTTTTCAAAAATGATTATAGGATGTCTTGTAGCCCAAGTTTGTCCTGGTGACAACTCAACCGACAACCTGTCTGGCATTTGGAAAATGCCCAATGTCAGCTAAGTTAGTGTTGGTGACAACTCGACTGACACCTACACTTTGACTTGTCATATAGTGCCATCGAATAGTTTCTCAATAGGTAACTCAGCCAACAACATTGTATGATAAAGTGCAGAAAAGTGTTTCTAGTTGTTAGAGTGTTGTAAAACTCAAAAATGTATCCATTAGATCATCCAAAATATCTACAATTCTATCCTAAGTGACTCAACTGGCTAATAGGCAACCACGACTATAAATAGGGCCCCTTAAGATTCATCACGTGGTTATCCGAGCACTATAAAGGTTATTATACTATAGTTGATATAGATTATCCTTCCAAAAGCTTCCATCCACCCTCATGAGCTTAATCACTTGCTACATCCATTAGAGTAAGTAGGAGATTCGTAAGAGTGCTAGTCCTACATGTGTATCTTCTGAGGCTCTCACTTCCTCCACCCCCCAATCTGTCTTCATGCCAAGAAGATGAAGGTTCACTCTCTTGGCTATGAGAGGGGAAGAAGAAGAAGGGAAGGAGTCCCTTGGTGAAAGCTTCTCCTTGGTGAAGGTAAAGTCAAAGGCGAAAGATACAAAACAAGAGTGGCTAAATCCTTTAAGGTGGAAGACTTGTTTCAAGGGTGGGTAAGTCCTTGAATAAGGTGGAAGACTCGTTGCAAGAGTAGATGACTCTTGGTCATGGATAGGTAAGTTCTTTGTAAGGTTGTTGTCTCCCTTATCCTTAAATAGAATGTGAAGTACCCTTGACCTTGAAAAGGGAGGTCTTATGTTGTAACTCTTATAATGGAATATAAGGAGTGATACATGGTAGAACATTATACAAATTACTTCATGTGCGTGGAAGTTCTTAATGGCAAGTAACACTGGTGGGAAAGGTGGTTCATCACACTTGTTATTTAATAAAATCTAGGAGATGTCATTGTATAAGGCTATTGACTCATCACTTATCTTTATTTTATGGTAAGGTAGTTTCCTTTATATTGATAGATGTTAGATGACATCCACAAAGACAAAGAGTTTGACCAACCTCAAGACCCAAGGAGGGAGAACAACTCTTGATAGATAGAATTGGATACAAATGAGACTCTTTGTATTGGATTCCTCCCCATTGCACTGGTAAAAGAATATTTCTAACATACTCAAACCACAATTCTGGATAGTATTTACATAGAGAGGAACTATTCTATCTTGTTTTGAGAACGTAAGATCAATGTCATTGCAAGCACCATCTGACCTACTCCAAGATAAGACTGCCAAGAAAGCAACCACAAAAAATGAAAGGGGGGACCTCTCATGGCCTAAGTAGATATTGGAAACCCATATACTCAAACCTCTACCACAAAGGGAGGACCTCCACACAGGGAGGACTAAAAAACCTTGAACACAAGGGCCCATCAACCACGGATAGCCATCATTGGAAAGAGGCAAAGAGAAGTCCTAACAACACAAAGAAAATGAAAAGAAAATTTAGACACAAAAAGAAGAAATCCCTAAAGAAAGAAAAAGAATGAAAAGCTTTATCCCTACATAGCTCTCAACTGGAGAGCGGCCACCTCAAGGAGCAAAATCCAGTGGTGAAATCATAGTCCCAACCCCCTTCGTTTGGCACAGTGCTCAGGGCCATAGGTCCAGAAGCACAAAACCAATCCAAATGGAAACACAGATCTTAAGCAACTCCCACTATCTAGAGACACCTCTATGGGGATAAATCAAATACGGTCCTCATGGAAGAAGGTTGGGGCATCCCAGCGACCGATACTGTGAACTACGATCTCCAAACCACGATATAATCACAAATTAAACTTTAGCGGAAGCAAACGATAAACAGCGGAAGACAAAAATCACGGGAAATTAAAACTTTTCGAGACAAGAGCTTGAAACCACAAACCTTTTCTATTGAAAAAGGATTTAAACTATATACATCACTGTCAAATTACTTCTTGAGTGATTATATACAACAAGATACAAAATCTCAAGATTTCACAACATAAGACTCCAAGACCTGAGTGTACAGAGGACACATAGGACAGACTCTAACTACAACACTCGGCAGGTTGAATCTCCACCTGAGATTGATTACTGCCCCTGGTGCTGCTGCTGCTGGGATTGGTCACCTGTAGACCTGTTCCTCCATCCTCGATGTCCACCTAAAAAGTTGAAGTCTACGGGGTGAGACAATTTTACATAATTGTCCCAGCGAGAGTTATAACTCTCCGCCAGAAGCTTTATTATAACATTTAAGAATAACAATAATCCTACAACACCATGTTTAATAACAAGTGAAACAATTTCTACTTGGGCAGTCATGTCTTTAAGCATATAAAGGACATGTATACAAAATGTCCAAATAGATCATTAATGTAAACAATGTACCAACAAACATTCTTCCTCGTAGATAAATCTAAGTAGATATACTACGGAGTTGTTTATGTTTTACAAACATGCTTATGCCCTATGGAGATGAGGCATACCACTCATACTCCAACTGATCGCTAAGAAGTCACATCAGTATCATACATAGGTCATTAAAAGAGCCAGATTCTTATGACCTCATCATCCTCAGTCAGTTAGAGGATTGTTTACTAGATATCTGGCAGGACGTCTTTTGTTATAGCTCTCCAGGGTAAACTGGACCTTCGCTATTTTAGAGTTACAGTGGCGTTCTGTACTCTCTTCATCATAGGAAGATTTCTTGTTTATATTTCACTGATACGGTATTTGTGTTTTCTTTGGGAGATTTGAGGTACATCTCACCATTTGGTTCTGTAGTGGAGGATTGACGGTATCAATTCCTACACTAGGATGTAAGGATTTACGCATCCATTTCCCCCACATACTCAAGAGTATGTGATCCAGGAGTTCCCTTGGGAAAACCTGTTTCACCATCATTTAGACTCTGACAATGATGGATCTATGATAAGGGCTCTACATTAAACTTGATTAGTTAGGTGCATTCAATATTCTTTTACATCATACATTGTTCTTCAAACAATAACAGTAGCATAACAGTTACAAAAGTAGAATACTAAATGTAACAACCTAACTCACATCAATCATCATTTCTCAGTATACTCACCACAAGTCATCTCTAAAGCATGACTTTGATGGTATTCATGGCTCTTACAGCCCATTAAGACATAGGATGCCACTGACAAGGCATCAAGATAATTCACTATTCATAAAGCTAACAACATGCTTTCAATGAATATAGTATCATCATCCATACCTGGATATGATCACCTTCATATCAGGACCTCCATGGTTAATTCAATTGATAAAGGTAATTCAAAATAAGAATATACTTTCCACTCTTGTCATAGGAGTTAAATCCTCTGATTCTTATCAATTTTAGAGTTACTACTCATATTGCATGTAATCACCCTTAAATTAGGGTTTACTATTCACAATATATGTCATCACTCTAGAATTAGGGTTTACTATTCATCCCATGGTGAATTGAACTCATAACCTCATCATGTATGAGTACCATCATCATTGATGCTCTCAGATTAGTCTAAGATTCATCAATTATCATAATTAGGGTTCCTATGATCTCACATAAGTGGATCATACCCTAATCATGCATATTCATGTGTATTGAAGGTACTTTACTTGAGTTTTCATCATAAAAGGGGTACTTTGTCTCTCCTAAGATACTTTTGCTCTCCTCATATTTGTAGATGGTGATAACACCAATCTAGATCAAGCTGGGTTAAGTCCCCTTTAATTAACATAGATCAAATCACCACTATCGAGTGATTAGGGTTTGATTAGAACAAGGTTTCACTCAATTGGACCTTTCAAGGGTATTATGGTAAATTACACATTGATCATCATCATAGGTTAATTTACTAACCACTTGACTCCTAATGTATCTTAGTATCATTAGGGTTTAGTTGAACAACTATTAAACCATTTAAGCCCTCAAGGCATTAAGCAAACTTATCCTTATAAGTCTTCACTAGGTTTCACACCTTCAACCTTCATACACTTTGAAACCGTATGCCCTTATACGGTTTTGAAACCGAAAGACCTTATATGGTCTTGAAACCAAAAGACCTTATACGGTCTTGAGACCGAAAGACCTTATACGGTCTTGAAACCGAAAGACCTTATACGGTCTTGAAACCGAAAGACCTCATATGGTTTTGAAAACAATGACCCTATACGATCTTGAAATCGAAAAGATCCATACGGTTTGAGATCGTATAGATCCATATGGTCTCAAGGTCATATAGATCCATACGGTCTTGAGGTCTTATGGATCCATACGGTCTTGAGGTCGTATGGATTCATACGGTTTGAAACCAAATGCCCCAAAAAGGTTCAAGACCGTATAGACCTCCAAGGTGGTTCAAAGGGTAAACTCAATTAGGGTTTCCTATGTTGAAGCCATCAATTGGCCTTAGGATTGTTAACCACTTACCAATTGAGACAATTAGGGTTATCCTTAACCAATTGGTCACTCAATTGACCCCCTATTGATATCCAATTAGGGTTGGAGTTGGTCCAATTAAGGTCTATAAACGTTCAACCATCAACACTCAACAATGTGGAATCAAATCGAAGTTGAACCCCTCAAATGACCTCCAAATGGGCTCAAACTTGGCCCATACGGTCTTGAGGTCATATGGACATCATCCATATGGTCTTGATACTGTTTCCCCAAAGTTTGACCAAAAACTAAGTGGATTAGATTAGGGTTGAACTCCAATTAGGGTTAAAATCAGTAATTTTCATCAATTCCTCAACTTAGTTGCAATTGGACCTTCAACCTATCAATTTCCTCAACTTTAGACCTTCATACGGTCTTGGGTTGTGCCCAATCGGTCTTGAGACCGTTTGGTGGAACCCCAAACGGTCGTGAGACCGTTTGGGCCCTTCAACCCAAAACTCAACAAGATCTATGGTTAAAACAGCACTTTCAACACAATTAGGGTTAGGGTATTGAAGTGGCTTCAACTCTCAATTCGTTTAGAATTAGTCTATAAAATTTGGTGAGTTGTTGATTAACATCTTTATGAACAGTAATCGCATACGGTCAACGCTTGGTCAACCTTCTTATACGGTTTTGAAACCGTTTACCCAAAAAGGTCAAATTAAGTAGATTGAAAAACAGAACTAAATTCAATTAAACATGCTACTTGTTTTGCCTATATCTCACGATTCCTTTGGAGTTAACCTCTCAAATTTTGTGGGTGATTAGCCTACATAATTGTGAACAGAATTCTTATACGGTCCACGCTTGGTCAATGCAGCCATACGGTTTTGAAACCGTATGCCTCCATACGACCTTGAAACCGTATGCCTCCATACGGTTTGCAAACCGTATGGGCAAAGTGGTTCAGGTAGTATGGCAAAGTGGAAAACCGTGGATAAACATTGGAAATAACGCCCTTATCTTCTTCCTCAAGAACAGCAACAGTTCCTCATGATTTATCTTGCAAGGAAGCAAGGGGAAGTAGGGAAGAAGAAGATCTAGCAACTAAAAGCATAGAAAAGATGCATATAACAAAGCATAGATTTAGAGTTATAAAACCCGCCTAAAGCTTGCTCCTTGAGCTCCAAGCCTTTAATGGCGTCCAAGAAGCTCCACAGATCGGCCAAGGTGATTTCCTCCAAGGTGAGTTGAGAAGAGATGGCTAGAAAGGTAAAACTAAGTGAGCTAGCCATGAATTTGCCCTTGAATTCGAGTTCTAACCATGGAATTAGGCAAAAGGAGGGATTCAAACCTACCTTGCTCTCCTTGGTCGTGCTCCTGAGCTCCAAGGCTGTCCTTAGTCGGTTTGGGCAAGGGAAGAAGTGAAGGAAACGAAGGGAAAGTTCCCTTGCTTAGAGAGGTGTAGTGTATATATACTTGGGGTGAGGTTTTTAATATAAGCTCATGAGTTCTCCATATTTCCAACTAAGTCCCTCCATCTTTACTTGCTCGTCCCTTCCTCTTAATTCTAAGGACAACCTTCTCTTAAGGTCAAGAAAATGAGGGCAAGGAAGATCAACCTATTACTAAAGCACACACATAAAAGGGCTATAGTACTTACACCTTGATTATTCAATCACGAAGGTGTTTTTCATTATATGTTTATTCAATTGAAGTGACTTCTTCATCATTTCTTCTCTAAGTGATGGCAAGAGTCCTACAAGATAATTTAGATGGTGTACTTTACAAGTTGCATCCCTCAAATTGGGTAAATTGCACTTTACCCCAATTTAGGGTTTTCAAGCATAGGGATTGCTTCCACTGCTGCACCTTGGTGCTCAAGCTTGGGAAATCCCTCAAATTTCATCATAAACATCCTCATGATGTCTCAACATCAGAGGAACATCTTATCCTGTGAATATTGCAAGTTAACCCCTTTAACTGGGTAATTTTCACATAGGTCCCTGCATTACAAAATAATGCTACAACTTTATACAAAAAGGAGCAAAATTGAAAGTAAATGTTCCTGGGGAACTTAATTACATGCCAGGGAGTGTTCACAAGTATATAATTACATATTTAGGCAACACTTCCAGGGTTAGGTTATAACCCAGGTCAGGGATGTTACAAATTATCCACCCCTTCACAAGGATTTCGTCCCCGAAATCGATAAAATGTATTAAGAGAAAAGAGCAGGGTATTTCCTTCTCATCTCATCCTCTAGTTCCCAAGTGGCTTCTTCAACACCACGATGGTTCCAGAGGACTTTTACAAGGCTTATATCCTTCTTCTTTAACTTTTTAGTTCTGTTATCTAGTATTGACACTGGTCCCTCCTCATATGTTATATCTTCATTCAATTCTACTTCCATAGGTTGTAGAACTGACTCGGTGTCGGGGTGACATTTCCTCAATATGGAAATGTGAAAAACAAGATGCAACTTCTGCAACTCCTGAGGTAACTCTAGTCTATAGGCCACCTTTCCAATTCTTTCAACAATTGGATAAGGTCCCATAAATCTAGGAGCTAACTTCCCTTTTCTTCCAAAACGAAGGATTCCTTTCCAGGGTGAGACTTTGAGATACACTTTGTCTCCAACCTGGAACTCTAGGGGTCTACGACGTTTGTCAGCATACGACTTTTGCCTATCTTGTGCAGTCTTAAGCTGTTGTTGTATAACTTTAATCTTCTCTGTAGTCTGCTGCACAAGGTCAGGACCTAATAACTGGTGCTCACCAGTCTCATACCAACACAAGGGTGATCTACAACGTCTGCCATACAAAGCTTCATAGGGTGCCATATCAATACTATGTTGATAGCTATTGTTATAGGCAAACTCTATTAAGCTCAGATGTAGATCCCAACTCCCGGTAAACTGGAGAACACATGCTCTCAACAGGTCTTCCAAGGTTTGTATAGTCCTTTCTGACTGTCCATCAGTCTGTGGGTGAAAGGCTGTACTAAACCTTAACTTGGTGCCTAGGGCTCTATGTAACTGTTCCCAAAAGCGACTTGTAAACTGGGAACCTCTGTCAGAAACTATTGTGACAGGAACTCTGTGCAAACGTACTATCTCTTGTACATATAACTGGGATAACCTTTCAGCAGAATAGGTTGTTTTGACAGGTAGGAAATGTGTTGTCTTTGTCAACCTATCAACAACTACCCAAATGGAATCATGTCCTTTGCTTGTCCTGGGTAGGCCAACAACAAAATCCATGGTCACATGGTCCCACTTCCACTGTGGTATGGGTAAGGGTTGTATTGTCCCTGTAGGTTTCTGGTGTTCCGCCTTGACCTACTGACACACAGGACACCTCAGAACAAACTCAGCTACATCCTTCTTCATCCCAGGCCACCAATACATATCTTTCAAGTTTCGATACATTTTGGTGCTCCCTGGATGCATAGCATACATCGAAGAATGAGCTTCTTCCAGGACTAACTTCCTCAGGTTATCTACATCGGGTACTATCATCCTCCCATGATAGCATGCCACCTGGTCATCTGACTCATGAAAACCATCTTGCTTCCCACTATCATACTCAGATCTAATCTGTTAAACTGCAGCATCTACTTGTTGTGCCTCCTTTATCTGCTCTCTTAGGGTAGGTTTAATCTGCATCTCAGCTAACAAACCAGCTAACAATGACACCTTCAACTGTACATTGTTTTGCCTTAAAGAGATAAGCATATCTCTTCTAGAGCATACTAAGGAACTTAGTTGTGCTCTATCTATGGTTGATGTTGCTGATTTCCTACTCAAGGCATCTGCAACCACATTGGCCTTGCCCGGATGGTAATCAATTGTACAGTCGTAGTCCTTGATTAACTCCATCCAGCGACGTTGCCTCATGTTAAGCTCATGCTGAGAGAAGATATACTTAAGGTTCTTGTGGTCTGTGAAAATCTGGAAGGTTTCTCCGTAGAGATAATGTCTCCAGATCTTCAAGGCATGAACCACAACAGCTAACTCTAGATCGTGTGTCAGATAATTTTCCTCGTGTTTCTTAAGTTGTCGGGAAGCAAAAGAAATCACTTGTTTATCCTGCATCAACACACATCCAAGTCCATTCTTGGAGGCATCACAGAAGACTACGTATCCTTTTCCTTGCTCAGGTAGCACAAGCACAGGTGCACTTGTCAATCTCTCCTTCAATAGCTGAAAAGACTACTGACACTTATCACTCCAGGAAAAAGGAACATCTTTCCGGGTTAAATTGGTCAAAGGTAAGGCTATAGAACTGAAATTCTTAATAAACCATTGATAATAACCAGCTAACCCTAAGAAACTTCTAATCTCCGTCGGTGTCTTCGGTTGTTCCCACTGTAGAACAGATTCCACCTTTGTAGGGTCAACACGAATTCCCGAGGTAGATATCACATGTCCAAGAAAAGACACTTCAGATAACCAGAACTCACACTTGCTAAACTTAGCGTATAGCTTATGTTCTCTTAGCAAAGTCAAAGTTTGGCGAAGATGTTGTTCATGCTGTCGAGCATCCTTACTATAAATCAGTATGTCATCTATGAAGACGACAACACACCGATCAAGAAAGGGTCGAAAGACTGTATTCATGAGTTCCATGAATGCAGCTGGTGCATTGGTTAGTCCAAACGACATAACCGTGAACTCATAGTGACCATATCTTGTCCTAAAGGTAGACTTGGATATGTCACTGTCCTTAATGTGGAGTTGATGATATCCTGACCTCAAATCTATCTTTGAGAAGACTGTTGCCCCACGCAACTGGTCAAAAAGATCATCAATCCTCGGCAACGGGTACTTATTCTTTATTGTTACTTTATTGAGTTGTCTATAGTCAATGCACAACCGCATCGATCCATCTTTCTTTTTAACAAACAAAACCGGAGCACCCCAAGGTGAGGTACTCGGTCGAATGAAACCCTTCTCAAGTAATTCTTGAAGCTGTTTCTTAAGTTCTGCCATCTCGGCAGGCGCCATCCTATAAGGAGTTTGGGCTATGGGTTTCGTATCTAGGACCAGATTGATCTCAAAATCAATCTCCCGAGGTGGTGGTATACCAGGATGTTCTTCAGGAAACACATCCTCGAATTCCCTGACAATAGGAACTTCAGTAGGATTGGGACTCTCCTTGGTAACATCTACCACATGGGCTAAGAATGCATAACATCCTTGCCTCATCAGCTTATCAGCAACCATAGTTGATACAAGACAGGTGGGCAGAATCTTTCTTTCTCCTTGAAAGATCCATGTGTTGCTTTCATCAGCAAACACTGCCAACTTGGACTCACAATCCAAGACAACTTGATACCTTTCCAAGGTATCCATCCCTAGGATTACAACGAATCCTTGCATATCAAGTGGTATGAGATCCACTTGAATGTGATGCTTAGAAAAGGAGAGTACACAGGGAGAGCATACCTCCTGCAGAACGGCAGACCCACTCAATGGAGTCTCCAACAACAAACTATCTGTCCTATGACTAACTGTCATATCGCAGTTGCGAATCACTCTTCGAGTGATGATAGAGTGCGTAGCACCCGGATCAATCAGAACAGATATTACACAAGATTTAGACATATCAGAATATAGAAGTTCCATCTGACCTGTAACCACTTGTGGATGGACCACTGCTTCTGGTGGGTTCATAGCATAGAACCTCGCTGTAGCTTGTTGTTGAGGTGGTGCTGATGATCCAGCTTGAGATGCTTGCCCGCGTCCTCGAGCTGCTCCTCGAGATTGCCCTCTCTGTGATCCCTGTTTACCTTGTCTCGGAGGCTGTGTCACACTGACAAGCTTAGATCGACAGTCCTTCATCAAATGTCCCACCTTACCACAGTTGTAGCAGCTTCTCTCCTGTTGTTGTGGTCTTGGTGGTCTAGTCACTGACACTGATGCAGAACTCTGAGTCTCCCGAGGTAGTTGTCCTCGTCCTCTACCTCTACTTGGAGACCACTGAGTCTGAGAACTAGATCTAGGTGGTGGAGGGTTAGGTGCAGAGGATCTAGGTTGCTTAAAGTCCCTAGATGAAGAACCCTGGAACTATGGATATCTTTTCTGAGTTTTCCTCTTCTCAACCACAAATCTCTCTATCCTTCGGACTGACTCAATGAAGGTAGAGAATCTCTCTCAGTTTTCTAAGGCAGACACTGCAGTAGTCATATCAGCATTCAGACCCTTCTCGAATCTCCTGATTCTTTCCTCTTCTGTGGCAGCCATGTGCGGACAAAACCGCAACAACTCCATGAACTTAGCTTCATACTCGCTAATGTTCATCATGCCCTGCCTCAGTCTCTCAAACTGAGAGATCTTCTCGTCTAGGAAGGTCTTTGGGAAATATCTCTGAACAAATTCCCGCTGAAAATCTTCCCACGAGATCTCCATTCCAGGTCTCTTCTGCTCTTCCATTGTCAACCAATGACCAGTGCTTCCTTTAAGAAGATAGACAGTGTGTCTGACATTCTCAACTTCAGGGATATTGAGAATCCTGAAGGCCTTCTCCAACTCCGTCAACCACAGATCAGCATCTGTGGGATCAGCAGTCCCAAAGTACTCGGTAGCTCCGACACGACGTAGTCGCTCGAACGTTTTCCTGATACCTTGACCTTCTGGTTGGACAGGTGCCCTGGGTGCTGGCATAGGCATCATGTCGGTTATGTGTGTCATGGCAGTCATAAAATGCCCAAACATCGTCTGTACAGCTGGGTTACTCATGTCGACTGGGTCGAACTGAGGTGGCTCCCTGGGTTGCTCAGGTACAGGCTGTTCTACTTCTGGAACCCCTGCACCGCCTTGAGGTGCAGCTACGCTACTTTCTGCCACATGCTCCTCATGTGGCTCAGACATTCTTATGTATCTTCTTCTCCTGAGGAGCAGAAGATTCTATTAGATAAGGAAGGAATACTTAAGATAGACTCGACTTCCTAAGTCCTATGCCGCTGTAGACTCGACGAACCTAGAGCTCTGATACCACTTAATTGTGGGCTCCGATCTCCAAACCACGATATAATCACGAATTAAACTTTAGCGGAAGCAAACGATAAACAACGGAAGAAAAAAATTACGGGAAATTAAAACTTTTCGAGACAAGAGCTTGAAACCACAAACCTTTTCTATTGAAAAACGATTTAAACTGTATACATCACTATCAAATTACTTCTTGAGTAATTATATACAACAAGATACAAAATCTCAAGATTTCACAACATAAGACTCCAAGACCTGAGTGTACAGAGGACACATAGGACAGACTCTAACTACAACACTCGGTAGGTTGAATCTCCACCTGAGATTGATTACTGCCCCTGGTGCTGCTGCTGCTGGGATTGGTCACCTGTAGACCTGTTCCTCCGTCCTCGACATCCACCTAAAAAGTTGAAGTCTACGGGGTGAGACAATTTTACATAATTGTCCCAGCGAAAGTTATAACTCTCCGCCAGAAGCTTTATTATAACATTTAAGAATAACAATAATCCTACAACAGCAGGTTTAATAACAAGTGAAACAATTTCTACTTGGGAATTCATGTCTTTAAGCATATAAAGGACATGTATACAAAATGTCTAAACAGATCATTAATGTAAACAATGTAACAACAAACATTCTTCCTTGTAGATAAACCTAAGTAGATATACTACGGAGTTGTTTATGTTTTACAAACATGATTATGCCCTGTGGAGATGAGGCATACCACTCATACTCCAACTGATCGCTAAGAAGTCACATCAGTATCATACATAGGTCATTAAAAGAGCTGGATTCTTATGACCTCATCATCCTCAGTCAGTTAGAGGATTGTTTACTAGACATCTGGCAGGACGTCTTTTGTTATAGCTCTCCAGGGTAAACTGGACCTTCACTATTTTAGAGTTACAGTGGCATTCTGTACTCTCTTCGTCATCGGAAGATTTCTTGTTTATCTTTCACTGATACGGTATTTGTGTTTTCTTTGGGTGATTTGAGGTACATCTCACCATTTGGTTCTGTAGTGGAGGATTGACGGTATCAATTCCTACACTAGGATGTAAGGATTTACGCATCCATTTCCCCCACATACTCAAGAGTATGTGATCCAGGAGTTCCCTTGGGAAAACCTATTTCACCATCATTTAGACTCTGACAATGATGGATCTATGATCAGGGCTCTACATTAAACTTGATTAGTTAGGTGCATTCAATATTCTTTTACATCTTACATTGTTCTTCAAACAATAACAGTAGCGTAACAGCTGTAAAAGTAGAATACTAAATGTAACAACCTAACTCACATCAATCATCATTTCTCAGTATACTCATCACAAGTCATCTCTAAAGCATGACTTTGATGGTATTCATGTCTCTTACATCCCATTAAGACATAGGATGCCACTGACAAGGCATCAAGATAATTCACTATTCATAAAGCTAACAACATGCTTTCAATGAATATAGTATCATCATCCATACCTAGATATGATCACCTTCATATCAAGACCTGCATGGTTAATTCAACTGATAAAGGTAATTCAAAATAAGAATATACTTTCCACTCTTGTCATAGGAGTTAAGTCCTCTGATTCTTATCAATTTTAGAGTTACTACTCATATTGCATGTAATCACCCTTAAATTAGGGTTTACTATTCACAATATATGTCATCACTCTAGAATTAGGGTTTACTATTCATCCCATGGTGATTTGAACTCATAACCTCATCATGTATGAGTAACATCATAATTTATGCTCTCAGATTAATCTAAGATTCATCAATTATCATAATTAGGGTTCCTATGATCTCACATAAGTGGATCATACCCTAATCAAGCATATTCATGTGTATTGAAGGTACTTTACTTGAGTTTTCATCATAAAAGGGGTACTTTCTCTCTCCTAAGATACTTTCTCTCTCCTCATATTTGTATATGGTGATAACACCAATCTAGATCAAGCTGGGTTAAGTCCCCTTTGATTAATATAGATCAAATCACCACTATCGAGTGATTAGGGTTTGATTAGAACAAGGTTTCACTCAATTGGACCTTTCAAGGGTATTATGGTAAATTACACATTGATCATCATCATAGGTTAATTTACTAACCACTTGACTCCTAATGTATCTTAGTATCATTAGGGTTTAGGTTGAACAACTATTAAACCATTTAAGCCCTCAAGGCATTAAGCAAACTTATCCTTATAAGTCTTCACTAGGTTTCACACCTTCAACCTTCATACACTTTGAAACTGTATGCCCTTATACGGTTTTGAAACCGAAAGACCTTATACGGTCTTGAAACCGAAAGACCTTATACGGTCTTGAGACCGAAAGACCTTATACTGTCTTGAAACCGAAAGACCTTATACGGACTTGAAACCGAAAGACCTCATACGGTTTTGAAAACAATGACCCTATACGATCTTGAAATCGAATAGATCCATACGGGTTGAGATCGTACAGATCCATACGGTCTCAAGGTTGTATAGATCCATACGGTCTTGAGGTTGTATGGATCCATACGGTCTTGAGGTCGTATGGATTCATACGGTTTGAAACTGAATGCCCCAAAAAGGTTCAAGACCGTATAGACCTCCAAGGTGGTTCAAAGGGTAAACTCAATTAGGGTTTCCTATGTTGAAGCCATCAATTGGCCTTAGGCTTGTTAACCACTTACCAATTGAGACAATTAGGGTTAGCCTTAACTAATTGGTCACTCAATTGACCCCCTATTGATATCCAATTAGGGTTGGAGTTGGTCCAATTAAGGTCTATAAACGTTCAACCTTCAACACTCAACAATGTGGAATCAAATCGAAGTTGAACCCCTCAAATGACCTCCAAATGGGCTCAAACTTGGCCCATACGGTCTTGAGGTCGTATGGACATCATACATATGGTCTTTAGACCGTTTTCCCAATGTTTGACCAAAAACTAAGTGGATTAGATTAGGGTTGAACTCCAATTAGGGTTAAAATCAGTAATTTTCATCAATTCCTCAACTTAGTTGCAATTGGACCTTCAACCTATCAATTTCCTCAACTTTAGACCTTCATACAGTCTTGGGTTGTGCCCAAACGGTCTTGAGACCGTTTGGGCCCTTCAACCCAAAACTCAACAAGATCTATGGTTAAAACATCACTTTCAACACAATTAGGGTTAGGGTATTGAAGTGGCTTCAACTCTCAATTCGTTTAGAATTAGTCTATCAAATTTGGTGAGTTGTTGATTAACATATTTATGAACAGTAATCTCATACGTCAATGCTTGGTCAACCATCTTATACGGTTTTGAAACGTTTACCCAAAAAGGTCAAATTAAGTAGATTGAAAAACAGAACTAAATTCAATTAAACTTGCTACTTGTTTTGCCTATATCTCACGATTCCTTTGGAGTTAACCTCTCAAATTTTGGGGGTGATTAGCCTACATACTTGTGAACAGAATTCTTATATGGTCCACGCTTGGTCAACGCAGTCATACGGTTTTGAAACCGTATATCTCCATACGACCTTGAAACCGTATGCCTCCATACGGTTTGCAAACCGTATGGGCAAAGTGGTTGAGGTCATATGGCAAAGTGGAAAACCGTGGATAAACATTGGAAATAACGCCCTTAACTTCTTCCTCAAGAACAGCAACAGTTCCTCATGATTTAGCTTGCAAGGAAGCAAGGGGAAGTAGGGAAGAAGAAGATCTAGCAACTAAAAGCATAGAAAAGATGCATATAACAAAGCATAGGTTTAGAGTTATAAAACCCACCTAAAGCTTGCTCCTTGAGCTCCAAGCCTTTAATGGCGTCCAAGAAGCTCCACAGGTCAGCCAAGGTGATTTCCTCCAAGGTGAATTGAGAAGAGATGGCTAGAAAGGTAAAACTAAGTGAGCTAGCCATGAATTTGCCCTTGAATTCGAGTTCTAACCATGGAATTAGGCAAAAGGAGGGATTCAAACCTACCTTGCTCTCCTTGGTCGTGCTCCTGAGCTCCAAGGCTGTCCTTAGTCGGTTTGGGCAAGGGAAGAAGTGAAGGAAACAAAGGGAAAGTTCCCTTGCTTAGAGAGGTGTAGTGTATATATACTTGGGGTGAGGTTTTTAATATAAGCTCATGAGTTCTCCATATTTCCAACTAAGTCCCTCCATCTTTACTTGCTCGTCCCTTACTCTTAATTCTAAGGACAACCTTCTCTTAAGGTCAAGAAAATTAGGGCAAGGAAGATCAACCTATTACTAAAGCACACACATAAAAGGGCTATAGTACTTACACCTTGATTATTCAATCACAAAGGTGTTTTTCATTATATGTTTATTCAATTGAAGTGACTTCTTCATCATTTCTTCTCTAAGTGATGGCAAGAGTCCTACAAGATATTTTAGATGGTGTACTTTACAAGTTGCATCCCTCAAATTGGGTAAATTGCACTTTACCCCAATTTAGGGTTTTCAAGCATAGGGATTGCTTCCACAGCTGCACCTTGGTGCTCAAGCTTGGGAAATCCCTCAAATTTCATCATAAACATCCTCATGATGTCTCAACATCAGAGGAACATCTTATCATGTGAATATTGCAAGTTAACCCCTTTAACTGGGTAATTTGCACATAGGTCCCTGCATTACAAAATAATGCTACAAGTTTATACAAAAAGGAGCAAAATTGAAAGTAAATGTTCCTGAGGAACTTAATTACATGCCAGGGAGTGTTCACAAGTATATAATTACATATTTAGGCAACACTTCCAGGGTTAGGTTCTAACCCAGGTCAGGGATGTTACAGAGACCCCCTCCCCCGAGATGGAGAAGTTTTTGTTCCCTAGTTACCTCTACGAGTTGTAGAGTAAAAAGTTGCAAGAGGGACTCACTCATCACTACTCATTTATTTGTAGAATTGATCTTTTTGTTGGAGGTATTCTCATAAAACAATTTATAAGTTGAAATATGCATCCTTCTCTCAAACATAAGTCTTTTTAATTCTACATTTTATGTTGACTAGTTTTACTTTATTTATCCTTATGGATTAAATTTTTATATTTGTAAAGTTAAAATATGTAAGCAAGTGTTCATATTTTCAATTAATCATGATTAGAAATTGGTGATATTTACATGCATCGTGAAAAATATTTTTTTTTTCTAGCATGTATTACAGACATGATGGATATATATATGCAGACCTAGAAAGTAATTAATGACTTTGTAAAAAATATAGGGGTCACTATAGTGGAAACATCATGTGTACCAACTACTGCAATTGCACAATCAATCTGATATAGTTGCAAAGACTATGGAAATAAAACATTTGTATGTAACTATGGCTGATCAATATTAGGATCAGCCATCAAAATGTGATGAAAATCTTTATGGGACATCACTAACAAACTTATAACATATAAGAAATGGTGCCTCAAAATAGAATTAGTTGATAAAATAAAACACTATAATATTTGACAAAGTAGTAGCACTATCTCATCTATCAATCCATTATTCTACTTCCTCTAATGTGTTCGAAATGGGCTCACTAACTATGCATTGGACACAAACTACATACACTAAGGGGAGATAATCAACCATTTTTATAACAAATCATAGAATGTCATTATTTTGTTGCATGATGTATATTTTGTGCTTTCTACCACCAACTCTCAAATGCACAACCTTGTTTGAGATAATCCACGGTCCTTTCCTCACTTAAAGGTATTCACTAGCATGTTGTTATTTATATATCATGAAGCATTTTGTAACACAGCTTTGCTCGATATGTTGGTATGCCATAGGCACACTTCAAGGGTAGAAAGCGATAAGAAAATTGTGTATCACAACAATAGAGGTTTAATCTCACTTGACATAATGACCATTACTAACTTTGACATGGAGTATATATTTGGGGGGGATTTGTAGCTATAACGAGGTTGTTATGAGATGTAACAATTATGGAAAATCTTCAAGTATACATGGATAATTTTTACCTAGTTGATGAAGGTTATGCTTACACAAAGGAGTTTTTTAGATCATTTTGCAACATTGCTTACTATTTGGTTGATAGAGGAGACAATCTATCAAATATTAATAAGAACAACTTTTTAAACCACCATCATGGAAAACTTATAACCACTACTAAAAGGCCATTTGTTGTGTCAAAGTGACAATTTGCATATTTGAAGAAAGACTCCACCTTCCCTGTGAATAAGAAACACCTGATAATATTAGAATTTTCCCCCAACAAAATTTATAAGGTGGAACTATGACGATGATCCAATGATGGAAGAGTATGATGAGAGAATTAATGATGCAAACAAGCAACCAATAATATAATCATATCACTTTACAAAACACTACTCACGATAATGTTGGAGTGGGTGAGGCCACTCAACTTATGGAAACACAAAGATTCACAAACTATTGTATTGGATTAACAATATTTTTTCATAAAAAATACCTCTTTTTAGTGTTAGGTTGTTTTTATCATCTTTTAGTATGATTTATATTATGAACTTGTGTATTTTTTGAAAGATTATATCTTATTATAAAACATAAGGCTTTTCATTTAATCCTTTAATATAAATTAATAATCATGATGTGAATGCAAAAAAGCTTTTATGCAATGGGTAGCAGGATGCATGTATCTCATTTTGGCCTTCCATGCTAGGTAAGAACGTACATGGATGACATAGATGCCATTAAGGCTGATTTGAAGATAACAACACACTTATTATGCATATGGTTGCATTCTTATAAAAACACATTTCTTATGATGCAGCAGTGCATGACATACTGCTAAACATGGCCACATTGACTGCACTAAGGCAAGCAATGATTACTAAGGTCAATATCACAAAGAGGGAGTGCATGGAGTTGTAAAACTATTTTTATTACATCTCCTCTTTGAAATATGACACAAATAAGTTGATATAAGTAATTATAAATCCTTAGATAAGAAGAAACATATACATGAGTCACTTCAACTCCCAATAGTTCTACCTTCATAAAATTTACACATGTGACTTGTATTGTATGAGAAAATAATGTCATTCACTTGTTTATAGATCACTACACGTTGTATGATTAACTTTTAAATTTCATCAAATCCATACATTTATTATGTGTAACATTTGAATTACCTTTTTGAACTTCTTTAGTGTTTTTATATAGAGTGTCTAATAGAAATGGGTATGTCTCATCTGGTCATGCCTTTCTCACAAATTAGCCACACCTAGGATGAACATAGATAATACAAGTTTGTAGAGACTGATACCTATAGAGATGGTTTTTGTTTGTTCAAGCAGAGTGGTAGATATTTGAAATCCAATCCTAATAACAACTACATTTGTAAAGAAAATATCACTACCACTTCTTCCACTAGTTGATTGATCTAAACCTAGTTGGGAGTCCTTATAGTCTATGATAATGTCACGGTATGGGGAATGCATGCATGTTAGCTAGTGTGAGGTCAGTCAATGGACTTAATGGATGTTGCTAAAATAAATTACTTTATTAGAGATGTTACCAAACATATCAAATGTAATACAATGCAATATATGTGGAAGTGAATATCTTATAGGAGCACAATCATAATCTGGTTACACCTTCACCTACATCGACCCATTAAATGAATTTATAGTTTAAAAAGAACAATTTTCAGGCAACTATATGATGTTGTGTAGTTTTCATAATTAACAAGTTAGGGGATGTTGGATAATATCACAATGTAGTCTCATCCATTGTGTACCATACGAGTTCCACACTAGAAAAATATAATTTGGAGATCATTATAATCAGTTTGTACTGTAAAAGAAGCTATTATTGTCAAAACAATTAAACAATTTCCACAATGTAGTAGTGATCTATGCAGTTGGAATAACATATATGTGTGTATAATAACAAGTATTTATATATTAGTAAGTTTTCTACTCTTCTAATTCATTTTTCAAAAACCATATAGGTAAATACTAGCTAAGAGTGGGAACCAAATATATATAAGAAGAAACCTATCTATACAATAGAGTTTCTATATCTAGCAAAATTGTACACTAGACCATTCAACAATTGTGGTTTATCTTTAAACAATCATTTGGTTTCTGGAATACCAGAATTGACTCATAATGTAAAAGAGTGAAATCACCCCTTTACTAAAAACTTTAAGAATAAAACGTCTATTCCAAACACACTCAAAAGGTATTCTGGAACATATGTAAAATTTTCAAATTTTAAACAATGGTATACAAAATACCAAAGTGAAGTAACAGAATATAAAATATGACTATATCCAATCTTTTAAAAAGTACATCATCATCTCTCATATAGGGTTTACATGAATCCTACAACATAAGGATCTAGATAGAGGGAAGTCTAAACCATATCAAAATTGTCTCCAAGCTTTAACTCCTTAAGCTAAGTGCAAGTCTTCATGCCATATCATCCAAGTCCTTCACCTAGGGTTGGAAGCATACCCCATAATAGGAAAAAAGAAGATTACTTCACCAAAGGCTGGTATGTGCGCACTAAATAGGAAATTGAGCAATATATGAAATAAAGGACATCAAAACAAAAATTATTCTCATAGAATAGAAAAGAACTAGCCAAAATGGCATAAAAGGAATGAACAACAATAAAATGGATAAATAAGAGCAAAGTATATGAGCCAAGGCATCCATGTGTTTCACCTATGACGATACTAGAACAATATAAACATATAGGTAGGAAATAACACATTACTAGAAATGTGAAGTGAGCAAGGTCTTGCATACATCTGTTCAAAAATATGGAGTGGTAGAGTCTGCCAACATCTGCATGGGCAGGAAAACATGTCTTCCCTAAATATTTTCATATGAAGGAATTTTCACATCTGCAATCATATGTTGGAATTTTCACATTCACATAAAAAACATGTACATTATACTAGTAGTCACCACATGTTGCATAACAAAATCGTAAACAAGAATGAACCAAATAAGAGAGATGAGAACATCCAACAAAATAAAGCGGGATCAGAGGATCCATGCCATTACATAATGTGCCATATAAACATCCACTAAAAAGGAGGGAAAAGAAGCACATATCGCCAAAGAATGTTCCACCATGAGTAATGTATAAGGAAGAGTCCAAGAAATGCCCAAAAGGATAATATGATCACAAGATTAGTAAAAAATAAAAGGTACTTCACATGAACCATATTTTCAAATGAAAAAGATATTGTGTCGGCTATTGTCCATAGGGCCAAGAGAAAGATAAGATAGGTTATTTATCAAAAGAAATAATAGGGGATGCAAACATACCTCAAACATGAGTCCTAGAAACACTCCTCACCAATCTAGTTATTTCCACGATCGACTTTGCCTAATTACAAATTATTCACATGTATTATGGCTTGAGATTCATATAGATGTAATGAAACCTTAATTTTGGATCTTTTTAGCAAAACTCAAATTTTGGACTCAAAACCAAGACCAATGATTCCTTATGTTTTTCTGATCAAGAAAACATATTTATTTGTTATATTTGGAATTAAGATGAATTAGCTACCAATTTTAGGGATTTTTTGTATTAATTAATTAGATCATCAAAATCCATCATATAAAACATAGTAATCATGCTTTGAAACTATTTTTATTAAAATAATACATTTTCCTGATTCCAAACATACTTTTACTTAATTTTTGGAGAGCCATAGAAAAAGATATTATTTTTGCAAAAACAATAATCCTAAATCACCAAAAACCAGATAAGTGAAAAAAGGTATTCGGGAGAGGGGAAGGAAGAGGGGTCGGTCTAGCTGACATGGCCCAATCTGGAGAAGCCATGTCACTCGGTCAGAGACCCGCTTGGCTCACAACCAAAATAAAGAAAAATGAGTGGAGTTACCAAAATACCCCTAGTGAAAAAACAACTTAGAAGGAAAGCAAGGACTATAATCGATAAAGCATCCTAGGGAATCATTCCCTCCCTCAGCCGCTGCCATGGCTGCAAAAAGCAAGTTGGAAAGCCGAGAGCCAAATCGGGGAACCACATTGAGCGCTGGTAGAGTCAAACTCATGTGTCGCAAACGAAGAGAAGGTACCGTGGTAACCTATCATGGTGCCTGTTGCAGAAGGAGTGTTCAGTTTTGATGTCGATATGGAGTTCTATTGTAGTAAGAAGAATGACTTGACGGCCATGAAAAACATCAACTCCAATGAAATTGGTGTCGGGGAAAGGTTGCACAATGGTTAACGGTTCTGGGTATATATACTTATAGATGGGTTAGGCCCTTATGGATTATGGGGATAAAGGGTTTGAGAGTTTTGGGATGAGCTTTGGGTGAATCTTAGACAAAGGAAACCACAACCCGAATTGGGGTTCTTTAGATGTGAAAATTCCTCATGAACTCTATGCACCTAATTTCTTGAAGAATAGTCAAGAAACAAGAGAGAAAACAGCAAGAAACCACACCTAGTTACGGTACACACACGACGGGTCTCCTACTCAAGGTAGGAGACGATGCACGCGCTGACCAATCATGATAAGACAGTCCACATTGGCTTCTAAAAAAATATTGGAAACTATAGCTAGAATCATATTTGTAATAAAGTGAAATACAATTATATTAGTTCTTTCTCAATCAAATTGAGGGTCCAAACATTATCTAAATTATATGAAATTTTGCACCTAGATCAATTAAGACGTAGAATCTGATTTTGGCATTAGTTTTCCCATTTGAAGACATTTGTTATTTTATTTAATTCATTTGATGTAAGCCATATTATCTCTTTCCTAAAGCATTAGAGACATATAGAACCCACCAAATTTGGTAAAACATCACCCTTAAGAAAACCAAACATATGGAACACGAATTGGCCATTAATTTATCATTTGAAGGTATTTTTATCATCATTTAAGTTTTGAACTTTCTCTCTCCTAATCTACACATGTATATTAAAGATCATACAAATTGCATGAAAATTCACCAAAAGACTATTTTTAAGGTGAAGATTATGGATGCAATATTTAGTGTCTCTTTTGGAGTCATTTAATGACTTATTTCATATTTTATAGGAAAATCACCTTTTCTTTTCTAAATACAATAGATGTGGTTCTTATTATCCAAAATTTGTAAAACTTGTCTTTCAAGCCAAAACATATCCAAAGAAAATGAATCTGAAGTTATTCTTATCCTATTAGTCTTCCTTTCATGAGTTTTGCATAATTATTATTTGTAGCCCATCATTATTATTATTATCATCTTTGAAAATCCATCATATTGCAAGCAAAAGGATATATGTCATTTTTATGCACACAATTTTACATATTTATCTTTTATATCATTTAATTTATTAATTCAATCTTTATTTGAATTATGTATTAATATTCTCAATTATGATCACCTAATCCTGCTATGCACATTATTTCTCTTAACCTCATACCAAAATCAACATTATCTTAAGTGACATATTTTATTGATCTTAGGATTGGCTATGAGAGCATAATTATTTTCATGCATATATGTTAGGGTGATTTATTTATTCATTAGCATATTCGGGTTACAGTTGACTACCATTGGGTTTATCTTCATCCTTGTTTGGATAAGTCTAAAGAAACATCCTTTCTATCCTCCAAGGCATATGATAGGTGTGAAGATGCCAAGTTTTGGTTCGTTACAGCACTGCACCACATAAAAAGATTTCTTCCTCAAAATATGATCATTCATATTTCATATAACAACTACTCTCCACCCATTAAAAGATTTAAACTAATAAGCCAAGGTAAATAACATCAAGGTACAATGATCACTTATGCATCTTTTAGTTGCGAATATTTTAGGGGTTTATGTTGTTCATGTATCCAACTAAAACTCATAGCGAACTAGGGTTGAGATTTAGGTCCTTGTGTCTCTAACCTAGCAAACCTAAGATTCATATTGTCCAATCCAAAAGTCAAAAAGTATAAAGGGTATATCAATTATACCTCTATATAATTCGACATATCCCTAGTCACTTCTTCATAGAAAAACTAGGGTTTTGGGTATCTATGTCATATTTCACACATCTCTTATTTGTGACTTAGTTCATGAAAACTTTGAGAAAATCCAAAAAAAATAATTTGTAGATATAATAGTATAATGAAAATAATTTTGATGATGTCAAATCTTGCGATGTAAAACAAACATGCCGGCAAAAAATTAATATGAAAACCAAGTCACAATCTTCCATAACAAGATATCCTTATCCTACCACTTCCTCATTCTCATATGTTAATGCCACAAGTCAAACTTTATTGCCTCCAAATATACATATCACTATTAAACTATATGGTCGGGTAAGATCACCTAAAACCTCTTCATATTGAGTTTTAAACAACTTAGGAAAAATTTAGGGAAAACAGCTCACCAATACGGTGCCTATGCAAGGTAAGGTTCTAATTAGGAAGAAAAAATTGAAATAGTCAAATTCTGACTACCATGGGCTCTGATACCATGTTTTAAAAGAGTGAAATAACCCCCTTTACTAAAAAATTGAAGAATAAAACATCCATTCCAAACACATTCAAAAGGTATGTCGGAACATGCATAAAATTTTCAAATTTCAAATAACGGTATACAAAAGACCCAATCTTTTTAAAAGTACATCATCACCCATATAGGGTTTACATGAATGTTTAAACATATGGATCTAGATAGAGGAAAATATAAACCATATAAAAATTGTCTTCAAGCTTTAACTCCTTAATCTAAGTCCAAGTCTTCATGCTATATCATCCAAGTCCTTCCCCTAGGGTTGGAAGCATACCCCACAATAGGAAAAAAGAAGATGACTTCAGCAAAGGTTGATATGTGCACACTAAATAGGAAATTGAAAAATATATGTTATAAAGGACATCAAAATAAAAGGCTTCCCATAGAAGAGAAAAGTAATAACCAAATGGCCATAAAAGTAAAGAACAACAATAAAAGAGATAAATAAGAGTAAAGTACAAGAATCAAGGCATCCATGTGTTTCACCTATGATGATACTAGAACAATATAAACATATAGGTAGGAAATAACGCATCTACTAAAAATGTGGGATGAGAAGGGTCTTGTATACATCTTCTCTAAAATGTGGAGTGGTAGGGTGTGTCAACATCTACTTTGGTAGGAAAACACGTCTACCCTAAAAATTTTCATATGCAAGAATTGTTCACATGTGCATTCATATGTGGGAATTTTCACAACCACATAAAAACACATGTACATTATACTAGTAGTAACCACATGTTATGAAAAAAGAATAAAATAGAATGAACCAAATAAGAGGGATGAGAACATCCAACAAAATAAAGTGCGTTCAGAGGATCCATGCACATACTGTGTTCTTGTCGAGTTAGCCTGATCCCCAGGGAACTCAGTGAGATAGTGGACAACATTGCTAAGGCCACACTACAAACATCTACAAATGATCATAACTCAAGTAGTAGGAGCTCTCATTACTTTAATACTTTAGTTCTGTCTTTCCATTCTAATAAACCTTCGTGGCTAGATGTAGATATAGACATTGATTTGCATGCTTTTGAGCCTGCCAGAGAGAGCGGGGTGAATATATAATCTCTTAGTTTGGAAAAAAAATGTGCCATATAAACATCCACTACAAAGGTGGGCAAAGAAGCACATATCACCAAAGAATGTTCCACCATGAGTAATGTATAAGGAAGAGTCTAAAAGAATGTCCAAACATGATAATATGATCACAAGATTAGTAACAAATAAAAGGTACTTTACATGAAGCTTATTTTCATAAGAAAAATATATCATGTAGGCTATTGTCCATAGGACTAAAAGAAAGATAAGATAGGTTATTATTCAAAGAAATAATAGGGGATGCAAACATACCTTAAACTTGAGTCCTAGACACACTCTTCACCAATCTAGTTGTTTCCAAGATCAACTTTTCCTCATTACAAACTATTCACTTGTATAAGGGTTTGAGATTCATATAAATGTAATGAAACCCTAATTCTTGACCTTTTTAGAAAAACTAGGATTTTGGACTCAAAACCTATACCAAACAATTCCTTATGTTTTTGTGATAAAGAAAGCATATTTATTTATTATATATGGAGTTAAGATGAATTAGTTACTAATTTTAGGGATTTTTATATTAATTAATGAGATCCTCAAAATCTGTGACGTCCCCGGATTTTCTAAAACATAATCTGATGTGTGACGTCCAAATTGAAACCCTCACCTCAGCGAGGATCCCAATTTAAACATCCCACACTAGGCTAAGAAGAAGAAAATCAGAGGAAGTCATAAGGAAACAATCAGTCAGTAGCACATGCAAATGAACAATAATAAGACCACAACACCTGTTCACCATTCAACATATAATTACAACATGAATTGTTACAACATTTGATATTACATATTGAACAGCAAACTTAAACATATACATGTACTACCACTAAACTACAGGATCCTAAGACAACAGGTCCACCTGTACATCATCTCGCTATACAACTCTCACTATCCTGGATCTTCAAGAGCATAACCACAACCTATACAAAAAAGATTACATGCGGTACACGTCAGCACAATATTTCAAGAATATTGTTCTGAGTACGCCTACGTGTCTTTTATATACCTCTCATCATATCTTGGCAATAAGATAAAACTAATATACTTGGCAGTTATAAAGAAATATAAGAAAAGCATATACTTGCACAAGGATATTCATTAACAAAAGAGAACACATATTTTAAGCACATTTTCCATTATATATCCATGCATTTGCCACCTGAGGGAATAATGCATCATCTCTGCTACCAACGAGAATGAGATGTAAGGCCTTATGATCTACTACCAAATATTTAGATCATTGTACAATGTGATCTGCTACCAAAGAGAATGATCACTTTCTAGCACTATGCTACCAAAGAGAATTAGTGCTTTCATATAATGGAACAAATATATTATGTTTGATGTGTTCATAGCAATAAGTATGGAGAAACAAGCAACATAGCATACAAGAACAATCATTTCAATCAATACCATATGCCAAGTATTTTACTACTCATATAACACAAGCATATTGTATAATAAGCCAAGTAAGAGGTAATGACGTACCTTGATCAAGAACAAACCTAATCATCACATATTCTTCATATTCCTGATGTCATCTATATCTTGGTCAACCCTGATTAAGATCATATATCACTATCAGGTTCTCATCATCTAACATCTCATCTTAACCCTAATTATGTCCATATTAGGGTTTCTCTTATCTCATTAGGTTATATACATTATTACT
The DNA here is from genome assembly GCA_963693085.1 of Alisma plantago-aquatica. Classification (NCBI taxonomy): domain Eukaryota; kingdom Viridiplantae; phylum Streptophyta; class Magnoliopsida; order Alismatales; family Alismataceae; genus Alisma; species Alisma plantago-aquatica. The sequence goes on along the minus strand of OY856412.1, from coordinate 1,269,224,751 downwards.
TGTTTTCTTGACTTAGAGTTATCATACTGATGTCACATTCCAGGTTATGACTCATTATCTGAACATTATCTTCCATGTTATTTTTGTGCACATTAATTAACCCTAGGTTACATCATTAACCTAGATTAGGGTTTTATAACATGTATTAAGGGTCAATGCATATAACATGGATTCTATGCATCATTATGGTCTCATAATTAATACTGAGGTTTTATATACTGATATGAGCTTACTCAGAGAGTTTCATCATTTATTGAACATGTATGCATTTAATACATTTTATTTAGGGTTTATATATCACATGAAGAGTCATTATCATGTTTCTATGAATTCTATATATATATAACTGATCTCAGAGTTACATATTGCCTTCTAATTACTGATATGAAGGTATTCTGTAATTACCATGATTTATTGAGCATGCATCTATTTATTGCATTTTATTTAGGGTTATAGGTCCTAATTAGCAACATTAAGCAAAATATATAATTTCGTACATCAACATGATCATCCTTGACATCAGGTGCACTATAAACATTATTATGAAGTTACTGATATTTTTCCATGATTTTATGTCATCATTTGCTATTTATTATCCATTAAACAAGCATTACACATATTACATGATATTTATGATATTAGTGCATCGAAAGCCTGATATGATGGTTCCATCTTGTTCTACACATTTTTCTGAACATTTTGGTATATTATATGTCATTTTCTGATAATCGAGGCAATTTCTATGAATTATGCAAGATCTGAGATTTATCTGATATTTTCTAACCTTTAGACCAATCGGGTGGCGCCACGTGGCCACCAGGGTTGCGGCTCCTCTCCGTGGTTCGCACTGAGTTCGGTCGGTTCGGGTTGGGTCGGTTCACCACCTGGACCCGGTTCGCGGTTGGGTTTGGGCGGCTGGACCGGGGTTCACCCCCTCTTCTCCTTTCTCGCGAGAACGCGCGTGTGCGTTCCTCTGCTTCTCCAGGGCACCGCCGCACGGTCCACCTCCGGCGAGCGATCGAGTGGTGTAGAGGGCTCCTCATCGGCGCTTCATGCCGCCAACACGATCAGCATCCGCCAGCCTCCCTCCGCGGCTACTCAAGTTCGCCCTGGAGCCTCTGAGCCGCCGTGTCCTCAAGCTCGCCGCCACTAGCTGCTGGCGCGGCGGAGCAGAAGAGGCATCTTGCCTCCGCTCATCCTCGCATCAAACTAAAGCTCCAGAAAGCTTCCCCAGGCCTCCAGGAACTTGCTCGCAGCCAAAGATCATGGTGAGAAGCGCTCCACACTTGCCCCCTAGCCCCGAGCTCCTCTCCGGCCGAACCTGACCTCGCCAGCCACACCGTCCGCACACCAGGCCATGAAAGCCCCCGAATGAGGCTCGGTCGATCTCCACCTTCCTTCCTACCTACTCATCTTCCTCGTATCCCCTTTCTACCCCCCTTACTCCTCTTCCTCACACCACCTACTCACCGCGATGGAGAGCCTGTGAGAATGGAGGGCTCGTTCTCCCTGTTGGAGTGGAGAGGCAGTTCGCCCAAGGGGTCAAATGGGAGCTCATCCCAGTCCGAAGCCAACTGTCCAGTTGGATATCTTGCTCACTCCCACGATCGGCGAGATGGTGGAGGCAGTCGTGGCCTCGTCTCCTCACCCACGTTCTCCTGGTCAGCGAGAGGTAGGGGATGGGCTCGCTACCGTTGGATGACATCTAAGGGTCCTGAGCTAACGCGCCTGAAGCCGATCCGTGGCCTTTCCTTTAGAGTGTCCACACCCTAGGATCAGCGATCCAACGGCCAGAAAAGAGCTGTGCATCTTCAACTAATCCAGGGCGCGTGACATTGGTAAAATATTAATAACTTAGGTATATAAATCATCAATATGCATGTTATTTCACCAAAAACAAACCTCCATAACTTCCTCTACGAACATCCGTTTGCCACCAAATTTTAACCATAGCTTCCTTGCTATTAAAGGTACCTTCTACTCAAATTGGGTGCCAAAACTCAAATGTTAGGTCATCCAATAAAATTCCTCAAGAAGGCATATAAAGAGAGATATTAAACATCATATAATTCTCAATCAACATCTCCACTTTACCAAAACACTTGGAACTCTCAATCTAACTGAAACATATGCTTTCACTTAAGTCATTGGACATTTTAGGATTCCAAAAGTCCACTCCATCACATCCTACACACCTTAAAATATATTTCGTCCTCGAAATTAAGCAAAAATCTAGTCTTTCACATCATATACATCTTAAAAGAACTTTCGTCCTCGAAAGTAAACCAAACTCATACTTCCAGGGAAAACCTTATCCATGTAGGGTACCACTCTATGTGCAACATATCCAAGAACAAAGCTTCATAATCATAACCAATCCACTCTTGGGAGGTTTTGAAAGCATCTAGGGTGAAACCTCACTTCATAGAAGGCTCAAACAAAGGTTTAGAAACTCTAGTTATATCGTTTCATATCTCATATGTTAGATTTTATTCCTTATCTTTAGCCATGCATTAGGGTTCTCACATCATAATCCTTGTTCTAAAGGAGTTAACCAAAGTTAACTCATACATCAAGGTGTCATCCACATTTTATTGAGGTAATTTGTTAGAACATGTTCATCATTACCACATGCCTCTTAGAAGGGGGTTAACTAAAGTTAACCCACCTTGTCCATCTAGATCGTACCAAGGTGCCATAAACATTATGCTATGCTAGTTTATCACACTATATTTTTCATCTTTATTGAGCACTAAGATTAACACTTAGTGTAGCAGTTTTCATTCATATGATCTTATTTCATTGCTCATAATAAACTGTAATCTTTATTGGTGATTTCATCACAAGATTAACCTACAGTTTCACATTATCACCATTATTCATGTATATGGTTAATCATTTACACTTTGATATCTATTAAACCATCTCTAGGTTTCCATCATATCATGTATATAAGCACATCTCAAAGCTAAATCACATTCTTACATATATTATATCATGGTTGCGCTACACAAACTTATATGAGGGGCTTGTTAAGCATATATCAAAACTTTATCTTGTCTAAAAGAGGCTCCTCTAACCCATACCATGAGGCTAGCACTATGCTCAGTCTCTCTGAGCTAACTCAACTCTGTGAGTATCTCACATGCATATACTTTCTCTCTCCTCGGTTTAGGGTTTTTAGGTCTACCTCATTGGCATTCGTGATAGCTTTACAAGCTCTAGCCACGTAAGCACAAACCAAAACATACCATGACATACTCTTCATAGGTCTCTACCATGAAACATCTTACCCAAAGCTCTCTTATATACACCACTAGATTCCTATGTGGGAAACCACCAACCCGAGCATGAGGCTGCTCAAAAGCTAACATAACTACCTCCTCCAGGGTCTTGGGCTCTCTCCCTCACCCAGATGGCAGGCACTCACATTCATATTCACATATGCACATGTAACCAGCCTCTCTCTGACTCTAGGGTTTGGTCCTCCCAAGGACATCTAGGGTTCAAGATATCTATAGGAATCATGCATAAAGCGACTCAACTCAATCACTCAGGAGTAGTCTAGTTTAGGACATATCATGTCACATATCTCATATTTCTCATATCTTGGAGTTTAGGTTCTCTAACCTTCTCCCTGTGGGTCTCGCTCTCTCTTGAGCTCACCCCAAAACTGGTCCTAACACTAGAGGTCCTCCTTCGTAAAAGAGACTGAGGCTCATGCTAACTCACAACCTTGTCTTAACTTAACAAGTCTTATCTCATAAAAGCCTAGTTACTTGCATCATCAAAACTTATCTCAAATCCTCAAACTAAACTTACATCCTCAAAGACAAACACAGATCATCGTAACCATCTTATACTATGTATATACAACTTAGATCATCATATCATCAAAACTTATATCATCTATATAAGACTTAGATCGTATCATCAAACTTATTCTATCTATTCCATCTATCACATATATATTCCAAACAAGGCTCTAGACATCTAATCTAGAACTACACTCTCTTCTAGACTGATGTCATCACTTTCACCTAGGTTGCATGACCACCTCCTACTCCTACATGTGTGGGGACACATTTTTGTAATACATATACATAATAAAATATTATATAGTTTTTCTCCGATAAAACAAGCGTCAGAGAAAACTATCGAGGTTCGATTCGTTTGGAATCAAAAACCAAATCCTGAAAACGAGTGTCCCACACATAGTAGAGAGTCCAGTGTCATGAAAACTAGTGAAAAGGGTGAGAACAAGGGGTAGACTAGTGTAGCTACTCTAGACAACGAGCGCCATATGTCTAGGGTTTCTCTTCCCTTGATGCACGTCATTTCCAAATGGTGCAACGTCCCACACCGCTGCACTACAAGGAAAGAACGACATCTAAGGACTTGCTACTCAACAAGCACCAGTCTAGACCTAGTTCTCAGACATCTAGGTGCTAACCTAGAGGCTAGGTCAGATCTAGTCTCTAAAAGACAACTAATCTAACCCTAAAGATTATTAAGTTCAAGGTTCTTTGGTTTTGAGTTGCATAATGAGCAAATGTCAGGCTTTGCTATTGTTCATGCTCTGATACCACCTGTGACGTCCCCGGATTTTCTAAAACATAATCTGATGTGTGACGTCCAAATTGAAACCCTCACCTCAGCGAGGATCCCAATTTAAACATCCCACACTAGGCTAAGAAGAAGAAAATCAGAGGAAGTCATAAGGAAACAATCAGTCAGTAGCACATGCAAATGAACAATAATAAGACCACAACACCTGTTCACCATTCAACATATAATTACAACATGAATTGTTACAACATTTGATATTACATATTGAACAGCAAACTTAAACATATACATGTACTACCACTAAACTACAGGATCCTAAGACAACAGGTCCACCTGTACATCATCTCGCTATACAACTCTCACTATCCTGGATCTTCAAGAGCATAACCACAACCTATACAAAAAAGATTACATGCGGTACACGTCAGCACAATATTTCAAGAATATTGTACTGAGTACGCCTACGTGTCTTTTATATACCTCTCATCATATCTTGGCAATAAGATAAAACTAATATACTTGGCAGTTATAAAGAAATATAAGAAAAGCATATACTTGCACAAGGATATTCATTAACAAAAGAGAACACATATTTTAAGCACATTTTCCATTATATATCCATGCATTTGCCACCTGAGGGAATAATGCATCATCTCTGCTACCAACGAGAATGAGATGTAAGGCCTTATGATCTACTACCAAATATTTAGATCATTGTACAATGTGATCTGCTACCAAAGAGAATGATCACTTTCTAGCACTATGCTACCAAAGAGAATTAGTGCTTTCATATAATGGAACAAATATATTATGTTTGATGTGTTCATAGCAATAAGTATGGAGAAACAAGCAACATAGCATACAAGAACAATCATTTCAATCAATACCATATGCCAAGTATTTTACTACTCATATAACACAAGCATATTGTATAATAAGCCAAGTAAGAGGTAATGACGTACCTTGATCAAGAACAAACCTAATCATCACATATTCTTCATATTCCTGATGTCATCTATATCTTGGTCAACCCTGATTAAGATCATATATCACTATCAGGTTCTCATCATCTAACATCTCATCTTAACCCTAATTATGTCCATATTAGGGTTTCTCTTATCTCATTAGGTTATATACATTATTACTTGTTTTCTTGACTTAGAGTTATCATACTGATGTCACATTCCAGGTTATGACTCATTATCTGAACATTATCTTCCATGTTATTTTTGTGCACATTAATTAACCCTAGGTTACATCATTAACCTAGATTAGGGTTTTATAACATGTATTAAGGGTCAATGCATATAACATGGATTCTATGCATCATTATGGTCTCATAATTAATACTGAGGTTTTATATACTGATATGAGCTTACTCAGAGAGTTTCATCATTTATTGAACATGTATGCATTTAATACATTTTATTTAGGGTTTATATATCACATGAAGAGTCATTATCATGTTTCTATGAATTCTATATATATATAACTGATCTCAGAGTTACATATTGCCTTCTAATTACTGATATGAAGGTATTCTGTAATTACCATGATTTATTGAGCATGCATCTATTTATTGCATTTTATTTAGGGTTATAGGTCCTAATTAGCAACATTAAGCAAAATATATAATTTCGTACATCAACATGATCATCCTTGACATCAGGTGCACTATAAACATTATTATGAAGTTACTGATATTTTTCCATGATTTTATGTCATCATTTGCTATTTATTATCCATTAAACAAGCATTACACATATTACATGATATTTATGATATTAGTGCATCGAAAGCCTGATATGATGGTTCCATCTTGTTCTACACATTTTTCTGAACATTTTGGTATATTATATGTCATTTTCTGATAATCGAGGCAATTTCTATGAATTATGCAAGATCTGAGATTTATCTGATATTTTCTAACCTTTAGACCAATCGGGTGGCGCCACGTGGCCACCAGGGTTGCGGCTCCTCTCCGTGGTTCGCACTGAGTTCGGTCGGTTCGGGTTGGGTCGGTTCACCACCTGGACCCGGTTCGCGGTTGGGTTTGGGCGGCTGGACCGGGGTTCACCCCCTCTTCTCCTTTCTCGCGAGAACGCGCGTGTGCGTTCCTCTGCTTCTCCAGGGCACCGCCGCACGGTCCACCTCCGGCGAGCGATCGAGTGGTGTAGAGGGCTCCTCATCGGCGCTTCATGCCGCCAACACGATCAGCATCCGCCAGCCTCCCTCCGCGGCTACTCAAGTTCGCCCTGGAGCCTCTGAGCCGCCGTGTCCTCAAGCTCGCCGCCACTAGCTGCTGGCGCGGCGGAGCAGAAGAGGCATCTTGCCTCCGCTCATCCTCGCATCAAACTAAAGCTCCAGAAAGCTTCCCCAGGCCTCCAGGAACTTGCTCGCAGCCAAAGATCATGGTGAGAAGCGCTCCACACTTGCCCCCTAGCCCCGAGCTCCTCTCCGGCCGAACCTGACCTCGCCAGCCACACCGTCCGCACACCAGGCCATGAAAGCCCCCGAATGAGGCTCGGTCGATCTCCACCTTCCTTCCTACCTACTCATCTTCCTCGTATCCCCTTTCTACCCCCCTTACTCCTCTTCCTCACACCACCTACTCACCGCGATGGAGAGCCTGTGAGAATGGAGGGCTCGTTCTCCCTGTTGGAGTGGAGAGGCAGTTCGCCCAAGGGGTCAAATGGGAGCTCATCCCAGTCCGAAGCCAACTGTCCAGTTGGATATCTTGCTCACTCCCACGATCGGCGAGATGGTGGAGGCAGTCGTGGCCTCGTCTCCTCACCCACGTTCTCCTGGTCAGCGAGAGGTAGGGGATGGGCTCGCTACCGTTGGATGACATCTAAGGGTCCTGAGCTAACGCGCCTGAAGCCGATCCGTGGCCTTTCCTTTAGAGTGTCCACACCCTAGGATCAGCGATCCAACGGCCAGAAAAGAGCTGTGCATCTTCAACTAATCCAGGGCGCGTGACATTGGTAAAATATTAATAACTTAGGTATATAAATCATCAATATGCATGTTATTTCACCAAAAACAAACCTCCATAACTTCCTCTACGAACATTTGTTTGCCACCAAATTTTAACCATAGCTTCCTTGCTATTAAAGGTACCTTCTACTCAAATTGGGTGCCAAAACTCAAATGTTAGGTCATCCAATAAAATTCCTCAAGAAGGCATATAAAGAGAGATATTAAACATCATATAATTCTCAATCAACATCTCCACTTTACCAAAACACTTGGAACTCTCAATCTAACTGAAACATATGCTTTCACTTAAGTCATTGGACATTTTAGGATTCCAAAAGTCCACTCCATCACATCCTACACACCTTAAAATATATTTCGTCCTCGAAATTAAGCAAAAATCTAGTCTTTCACAAAATCCTTCATAGAAAACATGGAAACCAGGCTTTAAAAACTATTTTTGTTAGAAAGAATACATTTTTCCAATTGAAAACATATTTTTACTTAATTTTTGGACATCCAGAACAAAAGATATAATTTTTTCAAAAACAACCAATCATAAATCACCAAAAAATCAAATAAGCAAAAAAAGTTATTAGAGAGGGGAAGGAAGAGGGGTTGGCCTATCTTATATGGCCCAATCAGGGGTGGCCATGTTGCTCAGTTAGAGACCCACTTGACTCGCAACTTAACAAAAGAAAAATGAGTGAAGTTACCGAAATACCCCTAATAGAAAAAACAACGTAGAAGGAAAGTGAGGGATATAACCGAGAAAGCATCCTACAGAATGATCTCCTCCCTCATCTGCTGCCATGGCTGTGAGTAGTAAGATGGAAAGCCGAGAGCCAAATCAGGGAACCCACGTTGAGCGCATTGATAGAGCCAAACTCATGCGTCGCAAACGGACAGAATGTCTCGCGGTAACCTACCTTGGTGCCAATTGAGGAAGGAGATGTCAACTTTGACAATGGCGTGGAGATCTGTGGCACAGAGAAGAATGACTTGGCAGTTACAAAAAACATCAACTCTACTGAAATTGGTTTAGGGGAAAGGTTGCACGATGGTTAATAGTTTTCTGGGTATATATACTTATAGATGGGTTAATCCATTAGGGCTTCTGGGAGTAATGGGTTTGAGAGGATTAGAATGAGCATTGGGAAAATCTCAGACCAAGGAAACCATGATTCAAATTAGGGTTCTTTACATGTGAAACTCCATCACGAATTCAATGCACCAAATTTCTAGAAGAATACTCAAGAAATGAGATAGAATATCGCGAGAAACCACACCTAGTTATTCTACACACATGGTGGGTTTCCTAATCAAGGTAGGAGACAATGCACACGTCAACCAATCATGATCACATGATCCGCATCGAATGCTAAAACACAAAATTGGAAACTACAACCAGAATTTGTAATAATGTGAAGCACAAATAATGACATGATTTCTATCCCAATCAAATTGAGGGTTCAAACATTATCCTAATTATATGAAATTTTGCACCTCGATCAATTAAGGCATGTAGAATCCAATTTTGGCATTATTTTTTCCTTTTGAAGACTGTTGATATTTTATTTAATTCTTTTAATGTGAACCATATTTTCTCTTTCCTAAAGCATTAGAGACATCTAGAAACCACCAAATTCGGTGAAACATCACCCTTAAGCAAACCAAAACATATGGAACATGAATTGGCCACCGATTTTATCCTTTGAAGTTATTTTTCTCATTATTTAATATTTGGGACTTTTCCTCTCCTAATCTACACATGTATATTAAATATTACCCAAATTATATAAAAATTCACCCAGAGGCTATTTTTAGGTGTAGATTATGAATCCAAGATTTATTTTCTCTTTTGGATTCAATTAATGAATTTTTGCATATTTTGAAGGAAACTCACCTTATGTTTTATAAATAAAATATATGTGGTCCTTATTATCCTAAATTTGTGAGACTTGGCCTTCAAGCCAAAACATATCCAAAGAAAATGAATCAGAAGTTATTCTTATCCAATTAGTCTTTCTTTTATGAGTTTTATACCATTAGTATTTGTATCCCATCATTGTTATTATTAATATCATATTACAAAAACCATCACATTACAACCAAAAGGATATATGTCATTTTTACCCACGAAATTTTATATATTTTCCTTTTATCTCATTTAGTTTATTAATTATATATTTATTTGAATGATGTATCAATATTCTAAATTATGGATACCTAATCTTTCTATGCACATTATTTCTCTTAGCCTCATACCAAAATCAACATTATCTCATGTGACATATATTATTGATCTTGGGATTAGTTACGAGAGCATAATTATTTTTATGCATATATGATAGGGTGATTTATTCATTCATTGACATATTAGGGTTACAATTAACTACCATTAGGTTTATCTTCATCCTGGTTTGTCTATGTCTAACAAATCAAACTTTCTATCCTCTAAGGCATATGATCAGGGTCACGAGGCTAGGTTTTAGTTCGTTACAACACTCCACCCCTTAAAAGGATTTCATTCTTTAAATATAATCATTCATAATTCATAAACCAACTACTCTCCACCCCTTAAAAGTTTTAACCTAATAAGCCCAGGTAAACAACATCAAGGTACGATGGTCACTTATGCATCTTTTAGTTGTGAATATTTTAGGGGTTTATGTTGTTCATGCATCCAACTAAAAGTTGTATCCAACTAGGTTGAGATTTAGGTACTTGTGTCTCTAACCTTACAACCCTAAGATTCATATTGTCAAACCCAAAAGTCAAAAAGTACAAAGGGTAGATCAACTATACCTCTATTTATAACAACATATCCCTAGTCACTTCTTCATAGAAAAACTAGGGTTTAGGTTATCTGTGTCATACTTAACACATCTCTTATTTGTAATTTAGTTCAGGAAAACTTCGATTAAATCCAGAGAAAATTTCTTTTGTACATACAATAGTATAATTAAAAACCTTGTGATGGAAAACAAACGTGCCGACCAAAAATGAATATGAAAACCAAGTCACAATCTTCCATAACAAGATCTCCTTATCCAACCACTTCCTCATTCTCATATGTTAATGCCATCCTCAAGTCAAACTTTATTTCCTCTAAAGACACATATCACTATTAACCTATATGGTAGGGTAAGATCACCTAAAACCTCTTCATATTGAGGTTTAAACAACTTAGGCAAAATATAGGAAAAACATCTCACCTAAAGGGTGACTATGCAAGGTAAGGTCTCTAATTAGGGAGTCAAAATTAAAATAGTCATATTCTGACCACCATGGGCTCTAATACCATGCTGTAAAAGAGTGAAATAACCCCTTTACTTAAAAATTGAAAAATAAAACATCCATTCCAAACACACTCAAAAGGTATGCTAGAACAAGTGTAAAATTATCAAATTTCAAATAATGGTATACAAAAGACCAAAGTGAAGCAGTGGACTATAAAATATGACTATATTTAATATTATTAAAAGTACATCATCATCTCCCATATAGGGTTTACATGAATGTTACAACATAAGGATCTAGATAGAGGGAAATCTAAACCATATCAAAATTGTCTCCAAGATTTAACTCATTACGCTAAGTCCAAGTCTTCATGCCATATCATCCAAGTCCTTCACCTATGGTTGGAAGCATACCCCACAATAGGAAAAAAGAAGAAGACTTTAGCAATGACTGGTATGTGCATAATAAATAGAAAATTGAGCAATATATGAAATAAAGGATAGAAAAAATAAAAGTCTTCCCATATTAAAGAAAAGTACTACAAAAAAGGGCATAAAAGGAAAGAAAATCCATCGAAGGTTCCCTACTGTCATCATTCTCATTCAAATCATCTTCAGAGATAATTTTCATGTTTTGTTAATTGGTGATTGTGTGGATAGTCACATATTATTCAACCTCTTCTTCTTTTAATCTTTAAGGTATGGGTGATTTCTTTCCTTTTGGTATGACCTCAGTCTTCATATGTAATATGACTACTAGCTTCCTCTTCTGTACTGGATTTGTATGTTTTTACTATGTATATGTTATTAGTTTCTTTGTAGAGGTTTATTCGTTTATCTATGGGGAATTTACCTTGACTTCACTTTTAGGATATCATCTATTAATAACATAAGTTTGTCAAAATAGTATCTTCTCATTTCATGAAAAGGGAGAAAGTCATTTGATGGCATGAACCTAAAGAAATATTTATCCTTCAACCTAGCCTAAGCATTTGAGACATAAGATACTTTGCATCTACCACTCTCTCCTCTATAGACATGGTAAAATTCTTAAGCTCCCTGTGGTGTCCCAATTGATGCGCAATGTAAGTCACAAGACCTCCCATACAGAAGTCACATGATCTCTAGGAGTCAACTGCTACTACTAGTCTTTCAATCAGAACTCTCACTATGTTGACCAGTTTCTTTTCTATGATTCTCCATAAGATGTAGAGATTCATTCTAGTTATGCCATTAGTGTCTGATCGGAAGAACAACTCATTGGAAAAGACTTTGTGTATTATGCACATCAAATTAGATTGCATCTCAGTGGCCCTAGACTGTCTAGAGATGTGTTCTTCTTCTCTTGATAGTCTCCCAAGTCTTGTTGGTGGATAAACCTCAGAATTATCTATCGCCCTTGTCTTTTTTGGTTGACTCTGCTTATTATTAAGTGTCAGTGAACATGGAGTGCAACCATTTTTTAGTTATTATGTAGTCCTATTTCATTATGTGTAATTCCATCTTGAAGTTTTTCCCACACTCATTATCCTCCTCAGTCAAAACTGGTAACTTCTTCAGAGAGCACATGAACTTTAGAGTAAGTTCTTCATAGGAAATATCATTGTTGAATTTTTTTGCATAGGACAAAATTGTCCATGTTCCTCTTCACCTTGTCATATATGCCCAATTTTGTTAATGTATCCTTGCAACAAAACCTTGTGTCTTTGAAAGGTCTTTCTATTGAAAATGTCTTCCCAACTGTTCAATGTGTATCGTCACTAAGGATGAAGTAGTTGTCTAGTCGGGAGGTTGTGGCAAAAATTGTTGTTAGAGGATTATTAGAGACAATTGTTGAGTTGATAACAACTACAAAAGCATGCGTTGCTGGGTTGGTACTTTGTATAATTATTGCTTACTTGTCTTCCTGTTCTCCCTCACTTGCTAATTTGTATGATTTTTTGTTTGTTGTCTTTTGGTAAGTGGTGCAACAAATTCTTCTTCTTTGGGTTTCCAGTCTCCAGTAAGGGTATATACTTAGACATTTTAGTTCCTCTAGACTCCACAAAGTTAGAGGACTCTTTAGTAATAGGCTTGTCAAGGTGTTCTTTTTTTTTCTGTCTACCTTGAACATGGCTTTCCTACTCTTAAGAGTAGGATCTCTATAGATCTCTATATATTTGTCCGCCTTGTCTTTCAACCTCCCTATCTTTTGTATCTCCTCATGTAGCAACTGGTTTATGATTGCATCAAATTTTCTCGTTCTTTTGGCTAATTCCAGTGAGAGGTGCACCGTATTGTTACATGCATTTTCTACCATCGGAACTAATTTTCTATGTAGATATAATTATATCTCAGGTAGATTTGTTAGTAAAGAAGATAGAATCTACAAGTACAATGAATAATCCTATTCATATTCCAAACGATCTAAAAAGAATCTAATGATATAGTTAATTGCAAGTCGATGAAAATAGATCGATCAATAAAAGATGATCATGTTAGCTTTTGATGGTTAGGAAACCTATGGTTTAAAGGCCTAGAAAGCTATGTTCATGGAATCAATGGTTTCAAAACCTGATAGATAGAAGTCAAAGACTTCTTAAAAGCTAGATTGCTAATTGAACACTAGCTTTATTAATAGAAGGTTCGAAAGAAGATGACATGATTGTCTTATGATGGTTTAGAGAACACATGAAACTCATGGTCTCGGAAAACTATTGGAGATTGAATGATGGAAACCCTACTAATGGACCGAAGAAGGGAAATTGAAGGAAAACCTTCAATTTTGACAATTGGAAGTTGGTAGATCAAGAACCAAAGGAAACATAGAAAGAGCTAATGTGAATACATCTAAGACAAATCTAAACCGAAGAGAAAATGAAGGTGATTAGAAACATCTAAGAAAGATCTATACTGAAGAGATAAAGTGAATACGTCTAAAATAGAGCTAATCTGGAGAAATAAGGTGATTGTCATTGTCAAAATCTTATAACAGAGGATGTCAGGTAAAGGACTCAATAAGAAAATAAAATAGGTTGTATCAAGAGAAACTTATAGTCATCGAGTTTGGTGATGCAATGTCATTGATTTTCACTACTAACTGCTAGTCATCCTTCTACATAAAGGGTCTTCTTCTCTAAAGAAGACAAACAGTCCCACTATTGCTATTTGGGTGGAGATTCATTAGGGGGAGGTGTTGGCTAAGGAAGTAGACCTTGATATGAAGACTTCAATGAGGAGTTCCTCTTCTTGTGGTTTTGTGGACTCCTCCTTTTGAGGGGCCAAAGATAGGGAACTGGATGTTTCATGACTTCCCCTTCCAAAGAGATTATGCATCATCTGTTTAAGGTTCTATTAATTCACTTGAGCATTTTTAATTTAGGGTTAGTCGAGTAGGTAAAGAGTCAGTACCCCTTTACTTTTATACCCCTCCTTGACCTATGGTTTTCTATCCCACACTCCCTTTGGTTTGTGCTTAACATCCTCTGATGGCCTTTTTAAGTACTACAATCTAAAGGTAGATAAGAAGGTGTCTTCTTTTGGTTAGTTTGATGAGTCACCTTATGAAGGTGTGTCATCATGTAGTGTCAAATGCTGAAGGAAAATGATGTGTCTTCTCTGATAGTAATCTGGTCTTGATGCGTGTAAACCACATGTACGAAATGCAATTGCATGTATCGAAGTAATATAGGCCCAAAGAGGCATGATATCAAATATGGGGAAAACTTGAGTGCAGATACTACTACTAATAGTAACCTGATCAACTAGACCGAAGGAAAAGAGTGATCAGTGATTAATTAGCTGAATTATAAAATTAAAACTAGATTGTTGGGATTGTGATAATAGATGGAATGGATTCCTTAGGATTGTGGTTTCACATGGTTCACATTGAAATTAACATCATTTCATTAATATGTATCTCTCCTAACCCTAAACCAAGGGACCAGTAGCAATAATCACCCACTCTCATAGTGTGATTCACTTCCTAATATAATACAAATCCCACTCTTGTAGTAATTTAATTATCAGTTAGGTGCTTTAATGACTTGTATGGTTTACTCACTTCATTGACATAGGCCTTGTCTCGAAGCACGGTCTAATCTATGTATCTCTACAAACTCTCAAAACCCTTAATCCATCTCTCAAATAAAGTAACGGTCTAATAAATTACATATGGCAATCTAACATAGATAATTCATGAAGCGATCATAGAAATATGTCTAGAATTTAGGGAAATATGTACATTAAATCATAACTGTCAATTATAATGCAAAATTGGGCTACTGCTGGGTCCTAAGGAACAAAAGGAATTATCTCCACATGATTTTCATTTTCATACACGTGAGAGATGAAAGGGAAAATGTGGGAAACACTAGAAAACTAATGAACCTTGAAGAAGCTGGTCTAGATAACTCCATTTGACGAGCGGAGTGATTTATTGTCTGCCGGATGAAAATTTGTCCACCAGAGGTGCCCGAATCTTCTGGAATGTGGCATTCTTCTCTACTTTCTCCTCTCCTAGATTGGATTATCATGCAATGGAAAAGAACATGATCCTTAGCTCTAGACACCCCCCTAGTCATAGAAGTGACTCGGGCATCATTAAGTCCCGACTGTTGGATTAACTATGATTTCCGGTCTCGCCTGACGTGCCAAGTCAGTACTATAGATGTGGTGTCAATAGTATCAGAACCTTCTTTTATTCGCAATACCTTATAAGTTGTCGGTGCGACTGAGTCAATTTCGGTAGTATTGAGATTTTCTCTAGAATTCCCTGTTGAATTTTTGATAGAAGTAGGACCTCTGACTTTGGTGTCTGTGGCACTAATATATTTTTAGGGTGCTCCTATTGGAATTTCAATAGCATTGATTCATGTGTCGGTACCATTGAGTTTCTTCGATTCATCTCTGTTCCTTTCTTCAAATGTCAGTACCATCGACAGACTCGTCAGTAGCACTAAGTTGATGCATTTCTTATCAATTTACCTAAAATTTAACAAGGAAGAACATAAACTCTACAAATATTGATAAATCAACATGGAACAATAAAAGTAATGATATATGATTCAATTAAGTGTCACATGCTAACAATAATAAATCATGCACAATTAATATCAAACTGAGCAATAAGTGCACAAAATGCATAGTAAAATAGCATGTGAAAATGACAATTATTCAGTGCATCAAAATCCCCTAAGCTTAAATGTTGCTCGTCCTCGAGCAACTCACCCTCAGATCTATTTGATACAATTCAACAAAAAGAGAACAAATATGAATTTCCATTATCAACTAGCCCCACAAGGAGGTCCCAAACCGGCCCACTGACCACTGAACAATTAAATATTCTCAAGTGACCAACAATATTGAATCAAGATGTCCACCATTAGATCAGTGAAACACTATCAGTCGAGTAGTTAATATCATAGTCAATCAGGCATTCACTTGGGGAATCACGTGATTCCCTATATACATTGCTCTTTCCTAACTACCAAGTAATTGGAAGAAAATATCCTTAAATGAATGAATGAGGAGATCAATCATAATTGTGGCCTAACAATAAGAGAAATGGATGGAATGAAGTAGATGGCTTATGAAGAATCACAAGTAACTTTGAATTTATGAAAAAATAAACACGATGAACCTAAAAATGAGGGAAATGAGTAAATGAATGAATCCTAATGCCTACTATTATGGGTGGAATGGTGCATGCATTGAAAGTCTCATTAGATGGATGAGAGTGAACAAAAGAATACATCATGTAGTTGTTTCATCTTCTTTTGAAGACAAATTCAAAATTGAACTCAGGGCATCCTTTCTCCCCTCTCTATTTCATGTCACCTATCTTTATATGTAATGCAATTAAAAGGAAACAATTTAGGTTACTGGATCATCTTAAGTGGTGGATCAAAATGAATGCAAAATTGGATGGAACCACAAGATTTAGAGACAATTATGATATGTCCCTCTACTATCGATATGTGTACAGGGTAAACCTAGGATTTATTTCTAAAACTTCAATATAAGGTCTGGTTAATTTTTTTGCCAGTTCAGGCTCAAATCCCATCTCTTTGACAATTCATGGATAATCCAGATTTCCATTCATTTCAAATGTCCTTAATATGATTACCCCATACACTTCCTCTAGGTGATTCTGCCTTTAGAATTTACAACTAATCTTTCAAAGATATGAAAAAAAATTAGATTGCAAAATCGTAGAAGAGCACACTCTATGAAACAACATAAATCATGCAACCAATGCTCCACGATTACAATGCCTAGTTGTGGATCCTACATTTAAGAATGATAAAGATAAAAAAGATAAAAAAAAGATAGAGTTGTTCTAGCATCCCCTAATCTTGAATTTGACTATGTCCTCATAGTCAAAATCCAATCAAAGAGGTGTAATAGTTGTACCAGTTGCTTTGAAGGGTGCTGAGAGGGGAGGCATTGGTGGCTCTGTGGATTAGGTTATACTACCATACATCCCTCTTATTGGTTCCACCAACCTGTGTGTTGGTGGTACCAAGATATGACATTCTTTATCCTTCTTCAAACTATATGAGTCGGTACCACCAACATCTGTCTCAGTGGTATTGATGACATTTTTCTATAGTTCTATATTTTTTACTAATAAAAGTCGGTAGTACCTACTTGGGTGTCAGTAGTTCAACTTTCATTCCTGGAGTCATGTGATTTTTCTAAGAAAAATCAGTAGTATCAACTTTCAGCAGACTTTAACCGGATAAGTAGTCAGTAGTACTGATTTGGGTTTCGGTAGTACCAACTATGACTCTACCTGCACACCAAACAAATGCATCAAGGTGCCTTTTAACATTAAATAAAATCTTACATGTAAAATATGAAATGTAACTAACGAAAAGACCTAAAAATAGTAAATAAAAAAAATAAAATTGGGTTGCCATCCATAAGCGCCCTTGTTTAATGTCCTAGGCTCAACAAGATGTGTTTTCTTCATCCTGGGTTGTCATGAGATGGTTGTGAAGATTCATCTGGAAGTCTAAACTCCACTCTATCATTGTCTATCCTGAGTATGAATTAGCCTCTACCAATGGCAGTGATCATGTTGGTTGTAGCGTAGAATGACCTTCCTAACAACAACTCTGATGCTCGTATCTTATGCATATCCATGGCCACAAATTCAACATGAAAGATGTATTTGTCGACTTTGACTAGAACATATTTGTATATCCCGTATGACCTCACAATTGATCTGTCTTCCAAATCAATTTTCATGGATGTTTTTGTTGGTTCCCTCAACCCCAACTTCTTAAAGGTAGTAAGGTGCGTGAGATTTATGTTTTCCCCAGAGTCACATTGTGCTTGTTGGAAATGTTAATTGCCTATAGAACAAGGTATGTAGAAACATCATGGGTCCTTTTTCTTCATCGACAGTCTTCCCTGCATCATCGCACTCATTACTTCATCAACACATAAGACACCTGCATCTTTTATCTCTCTCTTCTTGTGGATGATTTTGTTCAAGAATCTTCCATATGAAGGGATTTTCTCTATCGCCTCCATGAGTGGGATGTTCATGTGGAGCTTTCTAAAGATGTCTAAAAACTTCTTAAATTGCCTTTCCTGTTTTCTCATCTTCCGAATATCTAGGATAGAACATATGGAATTCCTCATCTCCTCCCCTAGGCTTGCTTCAATGCCACCTTTTGGGATAGAATTTTTCACATCTCCTTGGGTGGAATGGCATGTGGTTGCTCCTTCTGAATTGTGCCCCCTTATTGACTATGATTGTTCCACTATGGAGTAGAACCTTCACCTATTCTTACTGTGGATGCACCTTTTCTAGAACTGGATGTGATGACATAAAAATGGTGGAACTTTGAAGTTTCTTGTCCTGCAAAGTCGATGAAGATGTTGTATCCTTGTCACTTCTCACTGACCTCATATCCACTAAGGTGCATGTGTGAGCATACTACACCAGTGTTCTTAATACCCGTGGTGTTCCATAAACACTATCGGGAAATGAACCTTAGGCACATACACCCAATCCGGATCTAGAGTGTGATGACTGGGTGACTTCTGGGTGATACGTAGTGACTCCTTGACAACAGAGACAAACTTTACTTGGTGATGTTGCTGAGCTGTCTCTATAATCCCAGGAAATCCCTGCCAAATGAGCATCTTTATGGAGGCAACCTTTGCTGCCAGCTGAGAGATCTGGTTTTCAAGACTACAGATCTGAGCTCATGATTCTGTTGTACCCATTTTGTATTGTCCAATAAGGTCTCATTTTGACTCACTAGCCTACCTAGCATGTATTCAATTATGTCTATCTTACTGGGGTCCCTATCTTGTCAATATTTCTACTGTAGGTACATGCACTCCTCCTATTCACCTCCAATAATGTGTTGGATTTTTTATCTAACTTCTTGAAATGGTTTTCCAACTTCTCAGTTAGTTCCGCGATGACTTCGGACTCTCTAACACTTTTGACTGTTGGTGGAGATTCTCTTTCCTCTCCCCATGACTGGCTTTTAGCCATGTTCTTCAAAATCTCATGACACCTATTTGCTTTATTGTTGATGAAAAATCCTGCCCATGTACAATCTAGTGAAGTTCTATCTCCTTTGTGCAGTCCACAATAGAAGGTCTTGGTTTGGCCGTAGAGATCAATCCCATGATGAGGGAAGTTCCTCAACATTGATTGGAATCGCTCCCATGCCTCTGAATATGACTCTTTTGCCTTCTTCTTGAAGTTATAGATTTTTCCAACCAGCTCATTTGACTTCTGGGATGGAAAATATTGCTCAAAAAAGACATCTATCATCTGATCCCAAGTATCTACGAACTCTGGCGGAAGGTTAAGAAACCATGACTTTGCATTATCTTCCAGTGATGAAGGGAATAGCTTTAAATATATCCACTATCGTTGGAACCCTACAAATATTCACCATGTAACAACTCTCTAAAAAATTGTTAATGTGTTCCATTGGGTCCTCAATGGTATGACCATAGAATGTTGTGATTTCACCAGTACTACCAGCCCTGGGTCTATCTTGTAACTGCCCCCTCTTGATTGGACCCAATTGAGCTGTGGTAAGATGCCTTTATTTTCTCCCAGACAGTATGCTCTTCTGCTTCCATATTACCATCATCCATTTCTAGTTGTTCTGGTTGAGTCGCCTATGGTGGTGGAGGTGGAATGAGTCCTTCCACTGAGTCAATATACTCATATGCTTTGTGCTGAAGTTTCTCTATGCTAAAGCTAGAGTTTTCTGCAGTTGACACCCTTGGTCAGTGGTCCTTGTTTGATCCATGCACTAGCACCTAAAAAATAGTGAAAGCAATGTCAGCACGAGATACTAGTATTTGAATAAGAATTAGAAATTTTAACTATAAAAATGATGAAAAAGAAAAATAAAATTGTGGCCTAGAGTGGCCGGTTATAGCATTTGTAGTACTGGATATATTAATTTCCCCACCAACGATGCCAAAAACGTGATGCTTGTAAACCACACATATGAAACACAAGTGAACGTATCAAAGTAGTATAGGCCCAAAGAGGCCCAAATATCAAATATATGGTAAATGTGAGTCTGAAAACTACTACTAACAATGATCTGATTACGTAGACTAAAGGAATAGAGTGATGGGTGATTAATTAACTAAATTGTAGGAATTAAAACTAGATTACTAGGATTGTGATCACATATGGAATGGATTCCTTAGGATTATGGTTTCACCATAGTTCATATTGCAATTAACATCATTTCATTAAGTTTTATCTCTCCTAACCCTAGACCAAGAGACCTTTAGCAAGAATTACCTACACTTATAGTGTGATTCACTACCTAATTTAATACAAGTACCACTCTCATAGTGATTTAACTATTAGTTAGGTGATTTAATGACTTCTTCGTGTTACTCGCTTCATAGTCATAGGCCTTCTCTCAAAGAACGGTTATGTATCTCTACAACCTATCAAACCCTTAATACCTCTTTTGAAGCAATTACCATTATAATAAATTACCTATGGTGATCAAGCATAGATAATTCCTGAAGCAATGGTAGAAATATGTCTACAAATTAGGAAAATATGTATATTAATTCATAATTGTCAATTATAATGCAAAAACTGGATTACTCATGGGTCCTAAGAAACAAAGGAGATTAGCCCCTTATGATTTCCATGTCATACATGTGAGAGAAGAAAGGAAAAATGTAGGAAACATTAGAAAACTAAAGTAAACCCTGAAGAAGCTAATCAAGATGATTCCCTCTTATGACCAGAGTGATTTCTGTCTTCTTGCTACAAATCTTCCCACCAGAGGTGTTCAATTCTCCCAGAACATGATTTTCTTCTCTTCTTTCTCCTCTCCCAGCTCTTAGTTGTTATGTAATGGAAATGAATGTGATCCTTAGGTCTGGCTGCACTGCCCTTAGTCATAGAAGTGACTTAGGGTGTCATTAAGTCTTGACCGTTGGTTTAACTGTGACTTCCAATCTATTTTGATCGTGCCAAGTCAGTACCACCAGTGTGGTGTCAATAGTATCGACGCCTTATTTTATTCACGATACGTTGTAAGTTTGGAGTTGAGTGCCCTTCCATCTTCTGGAGAAGAACTCGCCATCCTTATGATTCATAAACCCTTTGAGGGGGCTTCTTCTGGGAAGGGGAGAGTGGCCGAGTGGTCAAAAACGACAGACTGTAAATCTGTTGAAGGTTTTCTACGTAGGTTCGAATCCTGCCTCTCCCACTTTTCTCAGACTCCCGAGAAAAGAAAGGACTCATTCGTCAGTGTAGGAAGGCCGAGCGACTTTCTTTTTTGTTTATGGACATGCTAAATTGTATCGTATGTCTCATCGGTAGGCGAAGGAAGCGCCCACCCAGCAAAACTACCAAGTCATTTTCAGAAGTATTCAGATTTTCTTTGGCATTCCATGTTGAATTTTCAGCAGAAGTCGGGACTACTGACTTTGGTGTCAGTGGCACTAAGATATTTTTAGGGTGCTCCTATTGGAATGTCAACAATATCGATTCCTACATCGGTATCACCGTGCTGCTTCAATTCATCTTTTTTCCTTTCTTCAAATGACCTATCAATAGCATCGAGCTGATGCATTTCTTATTAGGATCAGGGTCACTCAATGCTATTATCATGGGATCCATTATGGTCTTTTTATCCTATATTACCTCACATAATTGGTTATAAATAACCATGAAATAAACTGATTCAAGGAGAGATGGTCCCCTCATGGATTCTTGGACCTTGAAGTCAATGTGATTATTTCCAACCCTTATCATGATAGTTCTAGCTTCCAGGTCAATTGGGGCTCAACATATAGCAAGGAAGGGTAGTCTGAAGATCATAGGGCAAGTCAGATCTTAATTTGTGTCAATGGCAACTATATTTTAGGGATGAAGAATCTTCTTATGTGGATGGCGATATTCTCTATGATTCCAACAAGCTTAGTGAAGGTGTAATTTTCTAGATGAACATGCATCCTAGTCTTCAACATGTTAGTCATAACTAGACTTTATGCCAGTGTGACCAACATCAGGATGATGCTTGCTCTAAAATCTACCAACCCCGTTCTTTCTTCATTATCTTCCACATTAAATAGGATGGTCAAGGATCCAAGGTCTTTTTGTTGGTTGGAATCTTTTTCCTACACAAAAGTGTTAAACATTTTGGTGACTTTCACAGTTTCAACCTCATTCCCACGTCATCTTTCAGTGAAAAGGTCATTGAAGAACTTTGCATAAGTTGGAATTTTTTCAATGTCATTGAGGAACAAATATAAAGGTGTAGATTTTTTGTGGCGTTGTTAAACTTCTCATATTTACTTTTAATATGATCCTTTATTGGATTATATGAGAATGGTATCCTTAGTGTGTAAGGATCCCTAGTTTCTATTACTTCTTATGTGGCATCAAGTTTCTTCTCCTTCATCGGCTTTTTCTATTACCTTTTCCTTTTGACTTAGCCATCCTAAGAATTACTTCAACTTGAAGTTGTTCCTTGACTGTGATAGTGTTAGGTTGGACATAGGGATATGAGTACTTTCATGATGAGTCTCATTGTTTGGTTTTTCTAGAAGTGTCCCTGACCTATGTGTGGCCATTTTTGCAGTATCATGGCCTCGATTATTACATGTGGTCATTGAAATGATTCTTCCTTGAGGGTTCTTCATCAACTTAGAAAGATTTGTGAGTTTTTGGACAATCATTTTGTTGGGAACCTACAGATCAGAGATCTTCCCCACTCATCAGAGATTTCATCATATTCAGTAGATTATTGTTGTTGTTGATAGCAAATTGCTTTAGTTTGTCATTTATATTGGCTTGTCTATTTTCAAAGGAAAACATTTTGTCATTAAGTCTAACAACGTGGGAATCTGATCCTCACTTTGAGTTGGGCATCTGAAATTTTGGTTCTAGATCTGGTTCTACCCTTGGAAATTGTTCTTCTTCTACTGATAGTTTTTGTTATACAAGAATCTAGGTGGTCCACCTCCTCTACCAAACCTAGGAGATCTAGTAGGTGGGTTGTTTGTAATATTCAGTTGGGGGTGGTTCTCAGTAGTGTTTTTCTTCCCATATGAGAATACGTATTGATCTCATCCCTCAAAGCTCACATAGGAGAGATTATTGGTGCCATCATATTATTTATCCTTCTTTTTGTGAGTGTATATGCAATGGTAAACACGATGGACTCCTTCTTTGTTGTTACACACTTCATTGTAGTTTTAGTTGGGTTCTTCCCCTTGATCCCAAAAACCTTCATCTGGCAAAATCTATGGCTATTTTCTCTACTTGGTTGTAAGGGTCTCAACAACCTTGGAATTTACAGTGATCCCCATCGCAAAAATTCTTCATGTCGGTCCTTTTTAATGACCCATGTTGGCTTACAATGCAGTCATGCTTTTAATTATTATCATAGAACCTTTTGGTTCTTTCACTAGAAAATCACTACCACGAACAACATTCATAGAAGTTCTTTCACCCTATACCAACCCATTGTAAGTTATTGTTTCTAGATTCCCTGTGTCATAATTTTTATGGGGGCATTCACTATAGTATTCTTCATATCTCTACCAAGCTTCATGTAAGTTTTCTCCAAGTTTCTGAATGAAACCAGTGATCTTGTGTTTGTTGTGCATAGTTTTCTCTATTAGGTAGAATTTTGTAACAATGACATCAAATAGAGCTGCCCATCCATAGATTCCCATATTCTTTAGATAGAGAACCAGATAGCACTTCATCTCCCTTAGAGAAGTTGAATCCCCCGTTTGCTTTTCTGGTCAATTGGTCGATGGTTTTCTTGATGTGGTCACCCTAGTTGCATGGTTGAGTGAGGTGCTTGCATGAATGAGATCTCTTGGACACATGGCATGTTTATTTTGAAACCTAACCCTATTTCCCTCTCTCAATTTCTATGTTATATAAACCCCTCTCTTTGCATGCAAATAACCTCTTTACACACCGATTTCCTCTCTCTTCTTCCTTTCTTTCCCTTGGAGATCGTCCCCTCTTGCTTGGTGGTAAAGGAAGAGCTCAAGGTTGAGAAGGTGGGCCAATATCCCATGCATGTTGAATTAGGGTTTGGATCTATCCTTCTTGTGGGCATTTTATGCTCCCTTGCTTATTTTCTTGGTCTTAGTAAGTGAGATCTCCCTCTTTACCTACACTTTCCTTGTTGTTCTACCCTTCTTCTTCCTCTCCTTGGCTGAACCGAACCCATGGTGTTCCATGGTAGTGATTGAGTTAGAGCTTGAAGAACTTATCTTTCTTTGTTTCTTTGACCTAAGGTTTGCTTTTTTCTTGGAGGTGGAGCTAGATTGTCAAAGAGGAGTTCTCAAGATAGGGTTTCCTACCTTTCTTATTATAGCTACCTTGTTGTTTGGAGTTTCTACATCAACTTTAATGTGAGTTATATAACTTTCTCCATGATTATTACTTACTTTCATCTTTGATGCACCTAATATCACCTTAAATGTAGTTACAAATAGAAATATGATATCCTTTCCTAGTGTTTGTGTTTACATGGTGATATCACATATATATTTTGAAAGAATTGAGGTGGTGATAAGAGTTCTCGTCCACTAAATTTATGCCAAAAGTTCTCTATCATATCACACTATTGAGAGATGGTTTCAGCCAAAAGATGACAACATTAATCCTTGGCAGAATAATTAAGTTCCTAGACTCATTTTCTCATATTGCAACCAGAGATCTGAGAGAAGGGACACCTTCTTCAACTTCTTCACCTTCAGGTTCAAGGCCCTGATCTTCCATCTCATTGAACCTTTCCTTTATTTTTTCATGATGCTCCTCATCTTGACGATCTTTGAGGCTACCAACCACTCTTCTACATGGAGGCATGAATTCATTTGTAAAAAAGGAAACAAGATTCGGTTTGCGCTAAACTTCATACAATAAATCATAGGGTCTAGGTTAGAAATTTGAAACATGAGATGAGGTCTTAAAGATGAATAAAGTTATCAGATCTAAAAGTGTGTAGTTAAGTTTATTGATAGACTTAATGCACTGGCGTATGCTACATAGAATGAGAGTCCTTATAGTGTTGGTTTGCATTGTCCCCAAAAATGGCACCAAAAGTTGATTGCCTTCAATCACGCATCCAAAAGGAAGCAGACCTAGTGTAATCAAAGTTTGTATTTATAACCTAATACTGAGGCACCCGCAATGATAATAAGGCGGCCTTTTATAGTAAATGGGACTTATCCCAGGGACAAGAGTGGTAGGTGTACAAAATACTAAGCCTTGTCTCAGTTACACCTAACTAAAAGCAAGATATATGTTCCTTATGCAATGAAGATATTCACGTGATGATGTAATAAACAAAAGAAAAGTAAAACTATATGAGAAAGACAAAAGTGGAACAAAAATATTTAGATGCATTATGAATATATGGATGGAAACTTGGATTGATTTTCACCATCTAAGAAGACCCGCCAACATGCAATGCTAACACCCATTTTACACCCTTAGCATAGTTTACAACCAATCATCATAAGTGTCTATTTCTTCCTTTTTCGAGCTTAGAATGGATTTAGATCGTAAGAGTGTCTCTCTCTCAAGATGATAATCTCACCACAAAATATACGACCATATGATCATTATCTTAATCATTCCAACAATCTTACACATTCATACTACTACATAACTCTTAGATATAGGCTAATACTACTCTTTCAAGGCATTAGCAGTCAAACGACACAAGATGGTACCTAATCACGCAAGTGAAGCAATAAAGAACAAGAGTATAGAGATAAGCATTTCTAAGAGTATATATTCAATGGATATATGTATTTACATGTTGGGAGAGCCTTAGTTCCTACTCACAACCCAAGAAAATGAAATGACCACTCATGGTAGTGAGTGACTATTTGGATTTACAACTGAATGAAAACATAGTGATGGATGATGAAGAGAAAAAAAGAGGTGAATAGGGTAAAGGTAGGAAGAGAAGGAGGGAGAAAATTGAATACAATAACCACTACAGGGTATTGGAACTCAGTGAAGAGGTCATTCTATATCTGTCATAGGATGTTGCAAGGTGTATTTGGTACAACAACTTCCATTGCGGTTCTTCTCTCAAGGGGGTCTTTAGAACTACTTCGGTAAGGTGAAGTGTGTGGAACCTTGAAATCTTGTCCTAGGTTGTTGCAAGCCAATGGAAAAACCTCAAGCTCTCATCCAAAGGTTGATGGCAAGGGTGAAGGGCGGAAACACTTCATCCTCATATGTGAAATGATGAGTGACCCCTTATTTGTAGCATGGAGGGTGCTATTTATAGCCTTTGGTGTGGTTCTATAGGCACCCATGGATGAGCTTTGCTTAGGCCCCAAGTACTCCTAGCATGTACCTCATGCAAGAGCATAACTATCATGGAAGAGACCATACGCAAGACAACTTCTTGTTGATGATCATGCTCATGAGCCATCGAAGTACAAGGGTCTACCAAACCATCGATAGAGAAGGCCCACAGATAGTATGTCAGACGATGAAGGTAGTTACACCATCAAAAAGTAACAGGTTTGCTGAACCTTTGGTATGCGGGGCCCCAACCTAGCCATCGATAGATGAGATCGGCTGGGTGTCCCTCAGTTGATAGTGTCCATTTGGATATATCGAGTTGATCTTTAGGTCTTTTGGTTGTGGCACTCAAAAAATCCATTAGGATGCTATATCATTATGGCTCCTTCAGTAGAGAAGACTACGGCCTTCCTTTGGTAGGCAGATCTCTGGTATGGCCCTTCGGTAGGTGGATCTCTAGTCTGGCCCTTCAGAAGGTGGACTCATCCAGGCCATAGGCTTTGGCAACCAATGGACCACATGTGCATGATAAGTTTCCATAAATCATCATGCTTGAGTCATTGAAGGTCACTGTTTCCACTCATATAGTCGAGT
This sequence comes from Alisma plantago-aquatica, assembly GCA_963693085.1. Lineage (NCBI taxonomy): Eukaryota > Viridiplantae > Streptophyta > Magnoliopsida > Alismatales > Alismataceae > Alisma > Alisma plantago-aquatica. Next base: position 1,269,197,568 of record OY856412.1, on the reverse strand, counting down.
CAATGATTTTTCTACACAAAAGACTAGTTAATACCTAATTAAGTCATGAAGTGAAAATATGACAAAACTATAGGGAAGTCACAGTAAGCTTATACTAAAGAGGGAAATTAAGGTAAAAATAAGCATGAAACATTAAAAAAAATTAGATATTATCAAATACCGCCGTACAAAATCTCTATTAGATGTACTTGTGGGATGCCATGGTGAGGGTATTGGCGCATAAGCTACTTCAATTTTTCCCAACCTCTATATGGGTTTTGCCTAGTTCCACAGAGAATTGTGCGATCTGACGCTAAATTTAGTAAGTGACAGATGGAGGGTAGTATATCTCCATGAACTTGGTCTATATCCCTACCTAGGTTATAATATTATCACCCTCCATGACATTGTACCAACTTCTCGCCATGTCCATCAAAGGCTATTTAAATAGCTGAAGATTGATGGTATCTTCTTACACTTTGGGTTTTTTGTGCAAGGCATACAAATCCTCACGCCATTGCAAATTGTATTTATAGTAACCGCCTTTGTTATTGGCAAAAGTGTTCCTTTGCATAATGTAAACCGATTGCAAATAGAACTCAAAATGTGGTGTGGTGATAGATGGAGGAACATGTGCATTTGTCGCCTTAGGCACAATAAAGTCCCTAAGTTGTTTCTTGTCGTTTAACATCAAGAGAGAAGACCTATATGGCTTTGTTATCCTTTACAACAATGACACATTTTTCTTGTATGAAATTCTCTAGCTGGGCTTCAAGAGCAATGTTAACCCATGAAGTTGTTGTTTTTTGCATCCATCCTATTTTTATAAGCTTGATTCAGGCTATGCATAGTCAAATCAATCTCAATATGAAAGTAGAAGGTTGTGGAACCAACACTTGTATAGCATTATATGCACCAGTAGTACTTGAAAAGAGAATGATTAATATCAAATGGAGAAAAAGAAGTTCAAGTATATGTGAATGGATTTCAAATGAAAAAGAGAAAATCTTAATTGTTAAAAGCAATCAGGTTTGTTGATATCTAGTTGTCCTCTCCAATGGTACCAAAAAATTTGATGTGAGTTTTTATTGCACAAGAAATTTCCTAAGTGACATTACCCTACGTTTTAGTCCATTCTCCCGTTGCAATATCACTTATTATTTTGATGGGAAGTCTCTAGAGTAGCAAATAAATGATATGTAAGCATCCATACATTGATTTTGCAATGATATCTGCTGATTCAAGTTTCTAACGCCGAAAGGGGAAACTTACATAATTCCAATTAGATCTTCGTATGAGTTTGGATTTCAACAAATGCAAAAATTTGGATAGTGGAAGTAATATCTGATTCCACCCCAATATTTTTCATAATCTAGACTCAATTCTATTCCAACTTTTACTTTTCAAGAAATTAAATTAACTCAACCCAATCAAATTTTGGTTTTAAATATTAGTCTAAGTTCAAATAGATATAAACTAGAAGCTTTTTAAAAAAGTATTCCTTTAGGATTTGATCTTCAACTATATTGCAATAAGACTTGTCCGCTTGCGGGTGGCATTATTGCATGTTGGTTATGGCAAACATAAGGGATTTATCTCTGGTGAATTTGTTAGTGCAATAATCTCTACGTATAAAAGATAGGGTGCATACTAAAGAGGCTACCACCATAGTATTCCGGACTAGGTGAAAATCAAGTCAATAATCTTTGCAATGGATTTCAATAGTTAGAGGTGGCACACTCATGTAGTGCACCACATCGACAAAGTAAATGATTTTTTTGTTAGGATCAAAATGCAAATGAATTTTTATGTAAAAGGGAGTAGGTTGGGTTTGTACCTAGGGGTACCTCCTTTGTTTAAATAGTTGTAGAGTAAATAAGGTGGTTATGTTGGAGCACCTTGAGATAACTCCCTTATCATGTAATCCCTAGGTTACAATCTTGGTGGTCACATCCAAGATTGATATCTTGGGACACGACATTAATTGATTCGATGTTCGTTGTGGATGGAAGACTTCATATGGTAGGATTTGTTTGAATTGTAATACATTTATCTATAAATATTTTACAAACTAGAATAATTCAAGATAAAATTCTTGTTTGCTTATAAATTATCATTTCTATCAAATAATTTTTTATATTTTATTATTCATTAAATTTTACTTTCTTATTTCCTGTTCTATTTGTTTAGAAGTGCACAAAATCATGTTTACATATCTTGACATTCCTAGGGAAGTAACTGACATACATAAATTATTCTCATCACTTTTTCTCATCCAATGCAGCCCTTAGTATCTCATAACTAGATTTCACTAACTATGATTATGTGCATAGTCTTATGCTAAATCATTTCCAGTTTGAATCCATTCACATATCTTGATTTGATTCATTCATCACTTCATTGGCATTTTTTAATTTTTTGATACACTAAACAACCAAATTTCTGAATAAAAAATGATGTTTAATATTTATGAAAATTAAAATTTTCCTTAAGGAAAATTTTGGAGTTATGGACTTAAAGGAAAGGTATATTTATGTGATTATATATGTCGATGAAATTGAATGATGCAAGGGATTGTAGCCTTAGGGTTAGCCGAATTCGGTTGACTCATGATGTCAATGCAACTACTTTGGACCAATATTTGGTTCTATGGATGCGTTAGTTCTATGATGCAATTGCTTTGAGCTAGAGCATAGGCAATGCAATCCTTTTAGGTAGGATCCAAGGTGATGTGGTCACACTGATTTAGGTAGGATCCAAATGCGGATGGTGGAAGATGAATGCATCCTAGCATGAGGCCAACATAGTTGCTACAAGCTACTAGAAAGGTCAATGCATGCATTGATGACCCGATGTGTTATTTTAATGAAATTTTAGGAGCCTTGAACTGCCTTTTGTCTTCTATAGTGGATGGGGAGCGTAAAGTCAGATTTTAACGGGGTGAAATACAATTTTCTTTCAACAAATCCATAAACACATGGCCACATTGATTATAGGCTCTATTGGATCATTATGGATTTATATGATGCTTCTAGAGGTAGTGAGTGTGTTCCTAGAAGATGATGTCATGCATTTTGTTGTGAGTTAGTAATATAGCTTGCTTTTGGCAGATCAAAGCAGATGATCTACATCTAAACATTCTTTAGCATTAACGATGTAAGTTCTTCCATTGTTTCTCATCTTTGATTTAGTTTTCTCTCTTTCATATATTTTTGGAAAAAGTTCTTAGATATAAATGGAAAAGTTTCTTCATTTGACATAAAAGCTTTTTCATTTCACTTTGGTTGGTCGAGTTGTAGTCAAGCTTATAAGAGTGGAATTTTTGAATTTTTTTCATGATCCTTGGATCTAGGGTTTGGAGAATTTTTACTGGAGATTTCGGTTTTTAACTAAAGAGAGTGATTTGGATTATATTTAGTATTCTATGTGATGCATTTCCAACCACCAAATATCACTAAAGACATGTTTAACAACATAAAAAAGAATTTTATGGTGTTTTTTTGATATATCTTGGGGACTTTACAATTGTCACCCTTCATATAATTGAATTCTATTTTAAAATAAAAATGATAAACATTTTTACTTTCATGTTGCTGAAAATTTCAAAATGTACGTATTTATGCCCTAAATTGTCAATATCTGCACCATTTACTATCTAACCATTATATTCACAAATGATGAAATTGTTGGACAAATTTTACATTGCAAACTTTTACTATTGAAAGAAGAGATTTGAGAAAATAAATTGGTGTTTGGTCTCCACTTAGATAAGGTCATAGTATGGTTGAAATGGTTAAATTGGAACTCCAAATATGCATGTTGAGTTTAAATTTTGGTTTCTTTGATTCTAACACTTTCCATGGGCATGGCTTAGTACCAATTTCTTGATTATAGTTTTTCTAACTAAAGTATGAGTAAACTGAATAACTCACTATTGAAATCCTGATTCATGTAGTACCATGCGACTATATATCTTTCCTAGTGTTAAGAAATCAAGGAAGAAAATTGTCTATCATTGTAGCAATCTGCAAATTGCGAGAAGTTATTAAAGGTCCTCAACTATTGAGTCTACATGGGTTAATAAGAAATTGTACAAAGTATGATTCCCATGGAACCAAGAATTTATTATGTTACATGAGCACAACCAAGCACATATCTCACATTGATATATGGCATTTGATCCCTTATTATTAATAAATATTTGATATCAAATTATAAGATAATACTTCCTACGTAATATAGTAGGTTTCACGACCTTAGTGATTAGGGTAGTCTTGATGTTATTATATAGGTCTTAGTTTGATGAGCTCCTACTGGTGGTACTTCACTAACCGAGGCATGTTGGGATCTTAAGGTGATTGGTAAATCCTAAGATCTTCTAAGGTGCGCTAAAAGACAAAAGATTTTAGATCGGGAAGCGGAACCAACTAACCATGATGCAATAAAAAAATTATGTAATCAAGTGATGTATCTTTACATGTATAGTTTCTGATCACTTCATCTTTATTTCATATAATTCCCCAATGTACCTTATTTTTTTAAATGACATTACTTTATAACGCCTCTACTACTTACATATATTTTGTAGAAGTCATAGGTTATTAGATAATTGTGTAGATTCAACATATATGGTATAACTGCACACATAGAATACTATATATATGATTTGCATCTCATTGGATGTTTGGCCTCTTCTCATAGTTTTTTATTTACCCATTTGATTTTCCAAACACCTACATTGGGGGTTTAGTATCAAGAACTCACCCTATCTAGGGAACTATTAGAAAAATGAGGGGAGTTTAGCCTATTTTTGGTATCTAACGACTGTTGGTATGTAATGGGATACTTTGTAAATGATTTGAATAATAATAAAGGCAATTTCCAATCTATATGTTTTAACTATTTTTGAGGTGATAGTGTAACATGATAGATGTCTAGAGAATTGTTTTACTCAATGGCGCATGCTTTTAGGTTAATGACCTAAACGACGAGATCATACGGATGTTAAGAGTATACATTCTTGTTTAGTCCCTAGTTGGTTGTTATTATGTAAATAACCATAGACATCAATAACACTAAAGACTAGATTTTGTTTTGGTTGATGACAAAATCTTATTAGTCATGATATGGTGATATCAAACCAAGCACATAGGTACTTGTTAGAGAACAAGTGTACCAGACAGACCCACCGTGAGAGTGACACATGGAACTGTGATTAGGTAGTCACAGTCAGCTCTCACAGTGATGGTGGTGAGTGTGATTCTTTGACCTAAAATCACTACACTCAACACATGTCGTTGGGTACACTTTGACATCATCAAACGCAGTCCTGAAACATGGGTTGTTATAAAGGTGATGATTGGGTGACTTTGACACATGGAGCTTTTGAGGGGTGAGTGATAGATATGGGATTTGTCCCTCCTAAGGGAGTTTGATGTCCATGGCCACTTGATGAGTAGGATTTAGAAAGGCATGCGCATGCATGTGTGAATTAATATGTGATATTGATGTCACACACATCTCACCCAGTCTACTCTGAGATCAAGGAAATGAATGAATGTTGAAAGGATGACTACACCATGCCTTGAGTTCATTCAGGACATTAGTGACAAAGGAATTATACATGCACTGTAACACCATTCACGGATTGTAGGATTGAAAGTTATTCTCCAACTTTCTATTTCACTTGGGTAGCATTGATGTGTGACTAGGCACCGCTCTTTGCTTGTGAAGTCATAAGTGTTATGGACTTTCACTACCAATGTGAAATGGACCTGTAGGGTCACACACACTAGGACATGTTCCTAGAAGAGGAGTTTCTCCATAAATCATGTTTATATTGATTACTAAAGAAGTTTAGTAGTTCAATTAAACACCCAATCAATTGATAGCTCAAAATCATAGTATTCAAGGTGTTGGAACAAATGATTAGAGTATCATATTGATTGAAACTATGATTGACTGACCTTCTGCCCCAACCGATCGGCTCATGCAGATGAACTGATCGGCTCAGGCTGGTGAGCCGAGCGGCTCAGGTCAAGGAACCGATCAGTTTACATAGTTGTATTGGTCGAATGATCAACCGAGTTTTTTTCACTTTTCAAATTTGATTTGGACAATGAATAATATATGATTAATTGGAAACGAACATGGAAAGTCAATTCGAGTTGGACCAAGAACATGAACCGATTGGCTCAAGCATGAACTGATTGGCTCATATGCCCCCAAACGATCGGTTCAGGTGTGAACCTATCGGCTGAGGTCACCAATCGACCATTTCTTGGTTGAAACGTCCGGTTCAACTGGCACAGTTTGTTAGATTTTGGGGAAAATTTTGAACCCTTCTACTCCTGCTTTAATCCCGCATTGCCCGGGGTAGAGAACCTTGTCCCATAAGCCTCCTATATATAGGGGTATTGGGGGCTTCTCAATGTAAAACTCAGAACACCAGTTGCTCTTCAAAGTTGTCGTTCTCTCTAGTTGTGGTAACCAGGAGATCCCGAGCAAGTAGTACCCGATAAGGGAGGCTCATCAAGGTAAAGACAACTGCAGAAAAGCGACTGGTTGCAGGAGAGTGTGTCGATGACTAGTACACTGACAGGAGGGTATGACTCCTTTCCTGTGCCTTATGCGACAAGGAGATCAGAGTTCTAGACAGTCCATGTGGACGACTGCAGAGGCAGGAAACTTCTGCCGCTCGGAGGACAGCTATCAATCGTGACAGTCCCGGTGAGACTAGGAGTTGCATAGACACCGTCCAAGACTGGAGGTGAAGACCGCGCAAGCCGTGAGGTAACGTCGCCGAGCAAGCCTCAGGACAAGGTATGTCTGTACAAACCATCTTTCCTACTATACAGATGTTGGCGCGATTCCTTCATATTGGGTTTAGGGAGAAGAAAATTTTTGTTTCTATTGCCTTCTCTGTCTCCCTTAAAACCCAACAGTGGTATCAGAGCCACGTCAAATACTCTATACTTTAGGATTATCGATATGATCGATTTTGGTTTGTCACCTTTATTTATTGCATACGATGTGAATAAAATAGGCTTTATGCATATCCAATCCTAAATCCACAAATCCTAATATACATATATGATATGTAATATGAATGCACTCGATACACATCACCCTTAAATGAGTTTTGTGGTGGATATATAGCATGGTTATGTCCAATAAACCCTATGTATGTGTGATTGGTTGAATGTGGTTGCTTGCATCCTGGTCTAAACACCAATTCCCTATCTCCTATTCCTGATGTAACTCGAGATAACTCAAGATTTCTTTCCTACCTTTGCTCCTCCCGAATGTAACTCGGGATTTTCTTTTTCAAATGTAAAATAGGATAGATTTTTATTTCCTGTTATGTCAAAGAGTGGAGGAAAATCTGACGACAACTGAGATGATCGGTTCAAGGCGTGAACCAATCGGTTGGCGATCCAAACGACCTCAAGACCGTTTGGGGTCAGGTCATGTTCAATTTGGATGATGGTTCAATGGTTTCAAAGTAACTAATCTTGCATTGATTAGTGTTGAAGGATCACCGATTCCAAACCCTAATTCAATTGATTCAAACCCTAATTGATGACTAATGGAGGGTCAATGGAAGGTCAAATCAGTTGACGGTTGACCTATTTAACTCAATTGAAGTATGAGGATAGGTCCAATTGATGATTGGTTCCATGAGTTCAACGATTGAAGGAATCAACATTGGAAACCCTAATTAGAGCAATGGTATGTGTGAAACCCTAATTAGAACAATGTTATGTGTGAAACCCTAATTAGAGAAATGCTAGGTGTGAAACCCTAATTAGAGAAATGCTATGTGCGAAACCCTAATCTAGGGAAAAACTGAGTGTTATCATAAATCCAAGGTGATGATATAACCCTAACTTAGTGTAACAATGAAGGAAACCTTAATCTAATGGGAGTTGTACATCCTAACCTTAATTTTGGTATGAGGTAAGAAGAACCTTATTTGGATGTGAATAGAAAACCTTAATCCCTAAAATGTCATAAGCTGTATGGAACCCTAATATAGGGTAGTGCTATTAATCCTATGTGAAGACTTAGCACTGGGTGATGTGTTGTGAAATCCATAAATATATGGAATATGCTATGTGAATCCTCAAATCATAAGAATGGAGAATATTATTCCTAATAGTGGAATAGTGTTTAATGCTATGACAAAAGTGATGAACTGGTGCATAAAGTATTAGGATGAGGAATACCCTAATACTAGCTAAGTGTATGAACTCAAGTAAGATAAAGGTGTTGAGGGAAGTGATACATCAAGATATGATATATATCACATCCAACACTCCAATACTGGTATGCCTTGATGTGTTATAAGTCCAATATAATTGGATGAATGACACATGAGAAGTTTCATGTCAATGGTTACACTGAGATGTAATGCACACTGTTGAATGTAGGCTAACATGCCTTATAAAAAGTTTAATAAAAACCTACAAACTATGATGTAATCATATTCTAGAAAAGATGAGAGAAACCCATGTTGTGTGTTGCTAATTCAATTATTGATGAATGATGAGAATAAAGAGTATAATTGAATACTTATGATTATCCATATTGATTCCATGCTATGTGATCCCTAAGACAGGGTAATCTTATGTGAAACCCTAATACAGGGTAATGCTATGTGAAGTTCTAACACAGAATAATCCTATGTGAAGCTCAAATACAGACTAATGGGTTATGAATGTAATAAGATATCCCTCGTATTGCATGGTACTAATATATAATTCTATCATGATTACTAATCATGCAGATATGTTGAGAGGATGAGCATAGCCATGTATGAGCTATGATGTTTTGTATATTGAAAATGTTCTATAGGCCTTATAAGCCTTCATATGCTTTGTTGCTTAGTGAGAGGTAACCGACAATTAATGAGTCATGTGTGTCACATGATGTGCTATTTATCTTAGATTGTTTATGAGCTTCATAAGCCATAATATGCCTTATTGCCTATTAAGGGGTAATAGGAGGTGGTATAGGCCTTGCGAACTATGTGCAATGTTTTGTGTAGAAAGAATTATAATGTCCCTGGGTCAGATGATATGAAGGTATGAAGTTACCTAATAAGTGGTAATAAGTGTTCTCTGGTGAGCTATGGGTTCAAATACCCAGATGCTAGAATCATGATGATGAACTTGTTAAAAAGAGGAAATGTACTTGGTGAGTTGAGGGATTAAGATCCCAACACTTTGTGAAAAGAGTATGGCTACAGGCCATGACTCCACATTGACAATGCCAGGCTTTAGATATATGATATAAGCCTGAAGAGAGTTAATGTTGTGGTAATGATGTTGTAGTGAATAAATGTTATACATGTTCTTCATATTCCATAATGAATAAGTGACATGTGGCTCTTTCAAGTTATAGTTGCAATGTTTTAGATAAGAATGATATTCTAATCTGTTAGACATTGAATTTACTGCTGCCAAACAAATATAATTTCTATGTGCATATTTATATTCTTAAACTGCAATAATAATGTTAGTGGAGGAGAGTTATATCTCTTGCTGGGGCAATTTACAATTGTCTCACCCCCGTGGGAACTACATTTTTAGGCAGACGCAGACGAGGAGGCATGAATCCTTCAATAGGTGAAGGACAACAGCAGCAACATCAAGAACAGTAGTGAAGTCTCAGGTGGAGACACTGGCTGTTATGCCTTGTATAGATGTATATGAGTCCTATGTGTCGTCTATGTACTCTCAGGTCCTTGGAGTAGTAGTTAATGTTTTCGAGATGTTGGCTCAGTGCCTCGAGGTTTCCATACTGCCTCTATTTAGCTTAGCAGGAGAGCTGATGCTTGTAATTCACAGAAAGAGATGATATAAGATATGTACTTTTGAAAAACATAATGTAAATGTGTTACTTTTGTTCTATGTGAGAAAGTTTTTACTTGATGGACCTCTTGATATAAAGGTTTTAATTTTTAGTGATTTTTGGTAATCCACTACTTAGTGAACGCTTCCGCATTACTTGACAGACATCACAATTAAGTGGTATCAGAGCTCTAGGTTCGTTGAGTCTACAGAGACATAGGACTAAGGTTGTAGAGTCTGTTCTAAGTGTCTTCTAGTTTATCTAATAGTATGTTCTGCTCACATAGGAGGAGAAGAACTTGAAAATGACTGGAGAACATGAGGAACACATTTCTAAGGGCAATGTTGTTGCACTAGGAGAGGGTGCATGGGACCAGGCAAGAGGAGAATAAGTTCCTAAGAATTCCCACCTTGACCTAATCAGGATAGAGAATCCTATGTTATGCTCTTGAAGGGCAGGATAGAACAATAGTAATGCATATAGAAGACTGGATGCTAGTATTACAATCTAAGTTACCAGTCCTTAATGCATAAACTTTGGGCTTTGAAAGGATTCCTGAGTGACATGGTTATGTTAAAACAGTGGAAATGTGGGAAGGATTAATATATGGTGAGAAAGTAGACTCTGCCATAAGTTTGGACAAATAGTACATCTGTGATGGTAGTGCCCAAGGAGGGGAAATAAGTTGAGAATTAAGGTAAGGTCTCTATAATTTTAGAGACATTTTCCTAGATATTCTGAAAAGCCAATGTTTTTGGTGTCACCAGTGCAATAAATGCCTAGTCCACCTAGGCAGTAGTCACTAAGAGAAGGCAAAAGAAGCAACATGAGATAACTGGACACTATGTGATGAATTCAACCTAAAGTGGTAGGTGACCTTGAGGGGTAATACTTAAATGAAATATATTCATCTAGATACTTTATTTCATGTTTCTATGTGTTAAAGATATGAAAATAGTTGTATTTGAGTTCCTTTGACGAGTCCTATAAGGACACAAGGGATATGAGAACTTATATCTTACTCAGTGTTTCTTAAAATGTTTTACAATCTCCCTTATTTGTGTGTTGAAAGATGAAATATAGAAGTGATACCTGAAGAAAACTCAAGAATGGAAAATCATGTGTGTATAATGATATGAAAAGTGAGGAATATAATAGTAAATAAAATGCATACTACCTAATTTCAATACTTGTATACCATGTCCAGGTATATGGTTATTGAAGACAAGGTAAGTATGGAACTCTTAGATTGTTATCTTTCTGATTACTCTGATCAAGTAGTCATTTTGAAACAATCTAGAGAGTATAAAGAAACTTATAGGGAAAATCTATGTGGACATTCCCAACTAAAAGGGAAAAGCTATGTGGACATTCCCAACTAATAGGGAAAATCTATGTGGACATTCCTAAGTAATAGGGGAGAGATATGTGGACATCCCCAACTTAAAGGGAAAAGCTATGTGGAAATTCCCAACTAATAGGGGAGAGCTATGTGGACATACCCAACTAAAAGGGAAAAGCTATGTGGACATTCCAAACTAATAGGGAAAAGCTATGTGGACATTCCCAACTAATAGGGGAGAGCTATGTGGACATCCCCAACTTAAAGGGAAAAGCTATGTGGACATTATCAACTACTAGGGGAGAGCTATGTGAACATCCCCAACTTAAAGGGAAAAGCTATGTGGACATTCCCAACTAATAGGGGAGAGCTATGTGGACATTCCCAACTAAAAGGGAAAAGCTATGAGGACATTCCCAACTAATAGGGAAAAGCTATGTGGACTTTCCCAACCAATAGGGGAGAGCTATGTGGACATCCCCTGTTGGGTTTTAGGGAGGCAGAGAAGGCAGTGGAAACAAAAATTTTCTCCCCCAAACCCAGAACAAGGAAACACGTCAACGTCTATATAATAGGAAAGGATGGTTTGTGGAATCATACCTTGTCCCAAGGCTTGCTTGGCGACAATACCTCGCACCTTGCGTGGTCTTCAAATCCGATCTTCGATGGTGTCTGTGCAGCTCCTTGTCGCACCGGGACTGAGGACTCCTACTCGCACCAGACTGTCGGATGATAGTTGTCCTCCTGAGCGGCAGTGACCTCCCTCCTCTGAAGTAGTCCACACGGACCACCTGGAACTCCACACTCCTTGTCCCACAAGGAAGTGGAAGGAGTCGCACCCTCCTATTGACGTACTAGTCGCCAACACACTCTCCTGCCTCCAGTTGCAACTACAGTTTTCCTTCCCTTGTTGCACCTCCCTTTGCGGGTAGCACTTGCTCACGCTCTCTCTCGGTTACCAAAACCAGAGAGAACGAAAACTTTGCAGAGCAACTGGTTGCACTGAGTTGTTCTTTGAGAAGCCCCCAATACCCCTATATATAGGAGGGTCATGGGACAGGGTTCTCTATCCCGGGCAATGCGGGACTAAAAGTAGGAGTAGAAGGGTTCGAGATTTTCCACAAAAAGAAACCAACTCGCAACCTCAACCGATCGTTTCACAACTGAACCGACCGTTTCGGCCCTTGAGTCGATCGGCTGGGACCTGAGCCGATCGTTTGGGGCCCCCAACCGATCGGTTGGTGCCCTGAACCGATTGGTTCATGGTCCTGATCCAACTCAAAATGACTTTCCTTGTTTTGTTTCTAATTTGTATCGAATACCAATCCTATTTCCCAATCAAATTGGGCAATTGAAACGAAAGGAAAATTCTCACCGACCTGACTTTCCCAACTTGCTCGGTTGCACCAGTTGAACCGATCGGTTCAACACTTGAACTGCTCGTTTCACTCTGTACATGAGCCGATCGGCTCAACACTTGAGCCAACCAGTTCAACAACCTCAGCCGACCGGTTCATCACATGAACCGATCGGTTGGGAGTGCAGGTTGTGCAGAATCAGTCAATTGCAATTTCAATCAATCAGATACTCCAATCAATGTGTCCAACACCTTGAACATTATGATATTGAGCCATCAATTGATTGAGTGTTTAATTTAACTACTAAACTGCTTTAGTAATCAATCTAAACCTTGCTTGTGGACAAAACTCCTCTTCCAGGTTAAATCCTATGTGTGTGACCCTACAGGTCCATTTCACGTTGGCAGTGAAAGTCCATAACACTTATGACCTCACAAGCAAAGAGCAGTGCCTAGTCACACATCAATGCTACCCAAGTGAAAGTAGAAAGTTGGAGAACAACTTTGAATCCTACAATCTGTGAATGGTGTTACAATGAATGTATAATTCCATTGTCACTGATATCCCGAATGAACTCAAGGCATGGAACAGTCATCCTGTCAACGTTCATTCACTTTCTTGATCTCAGAGTAGACTGGAAGAGATATGCACGACATCAATATCACATACTGATTCATACATGCGTGCACGCCTTTCTCAATCCTACTCATCAAGTGGCCATGGATTTCAAACTCCCTCAGGAGGGAAAAATCCCATATCTATCACTCACCCCTCAAAAGCCCCATGTGTCAAAGCCACCCAATCATCACCTTTATAACAACCCATGTTTCAGTACTGCGTTTGATGATGTCAAAGTGTGCCCAACGACATGTGTTGAGTGTAGTGATTTCAAGTCTACGAATCACACTCACCACCATCACTGTGAGTACTGACTGTGACTACCAATGCATGGTTCCATGTGTCAAACTCATGGTGCGTCTGTTTGGTACACTTGTTCTCCAACAAGTACATATGTGTTTGGTTTGATATCTCTATATCATGACTAATGAGATTCTGTTATCAACCAACACCACAATCTAGTCGTGTGTGTCATTGCTGTCTATCTACCTTCCACAATGACATCCAACTAGGGACATAACAAGAATGTACAAACTCTTAGCATATGTATGATCTCATCGTTCAGGTCCTCAACCTGAAAGCATATGTCATTGAGTACTGTCATTCTCTAGACATTCATTCTGTTCTATCACTATCTCATATGACTGAGCCAGAAAGAATTGGAAGCTTGCCTTTGTTGTTTATCAAATCAATCTTGATGTATCCCACCAATCATCCCTTAATTGGCTCTCAAGGCATACATACCAACATACTCCCACTTGCACTATGAGCCAATCACCCTTGAATCATATTCATAGTGATCTTCAAACATGTCCCACATGTTACTGTGCTCTTGGTGCCAATTGAGTAATGACAACACTTTGCCAAAGTCAGTATAAATTGCATGTCTCTCTTCTCTTCGTTGTACATCACACGTATGAGATGGAGTTGTCGTAATATGCGATCTTATATTCCTTTTCTAACATTTAGCCACATTGCATGATCAAGGATTCCAAACTTGTCATCAATGAGCGGAATATCTATAAGTTCATCTCATGAACTTCCAGATCCATATAGTATCTACTGTTGTTCTTTAACGCATAGATACTCGGCATTTCCTTTTAAAATGGTTTTATTGGAACACTTCAAATTATCAACAAACTTTCACTTTTATACATCCTATGTATATTTTGCGATTAATTTTCTGTCCTTTCGGAAGTTCGCATCAATGTAACTCTTTACATCAAACTCTTCCTTATCTCCATAGAACTAGTACTTCTCAAGTACTTATCAAGTTCTTATGGTATTCTAGTAACCCTAACTGGAAGTAGACAGACATCCACTCATCATGTCCTACATACGAGTTATCAGGATGAGCACATCATATTGTCATGTCGTACATACAAGATGATGAATGCATTTTATTCTTGCCATGTCCATACATGCAAGATAATGGGATGATTACATACATGATACATCCATATCTATTCTTAGTGTTCACATTATTCATAAGAATTGGACACTTGGCCTTGGGGTACTAACTCCATGTGACATGGACAAGTTTTCTCCCACTGAATCTGTGCATACTGAACCCTTTAGTACAGATTGCCAATGTATGCTTTCTCTTTTCAGGTCAAGAGGTTTTCGAGAACTATCTCTATTCCTATCACATAGGAAACATCTCTATTTTCCTAAAGATAATTTCCACTTTTGGATTTCCATTCTAGAACATTTCCATTTCACATCAACATGTGGAATGTGAACACGCTCCCACTAAATCACAGATCTCTTCTTTATCTTTGACATATCAGTCAAACCCTTTGACTATATCATTAAAGTAAAGATCCAATTCTGAGTTGCTTGTGCTCAATCAAACACATTGATTAGTCCATTGTAACTTATAGACTTCATTTGCATTAGTGGATTCATAAACCTTATAGGTTGTGTCACATACACATGCTTGTTTTATTCCTCATAGTAATGGGGTTTTAGTATCCATATCCCAAATGTCTTAGTCATTAAGTTGCAATCAACAAGCATCATCCTTCTCAAAATGTTATCAATGTATCATAACACTTAAGACTTATTTGCACTTATGGATTTCCAATGGGTGCTACCATCAAGGTCATCCCTTATGGTTGACATGGATGTCATTTAGGATGTAATGGTCATAAACCATATCTCAAAATTCGGTTCCTCATATTCATCTAGATAGTTGACTCATCACATGAAAAACTTATCACATAGACAATTGATGTGTATCTATTAAGTATAAAAGAACTCACAACCCTTGTTATTCTCAATTTATTTTATCAAAGTGGGGTATTCTTTTATTAAGAAGAATTTAGTTATTCGATAATCATTCTCTAACTCCTTAGAGTATGATTCCTTCTTTATTTAGACATTACCATGCCTTAATCATGAGTTCACTATGATACACTATCATAATCACTCATAAGGATCTCAAACATTTGGTCCAAGTATTTTATTCATTGATCTCATCAAGAATTAACACTTAACCAAATTTGTACTTCAACCATGATAATCTTGAACACTTCAAGATTTTCATATTGGTATTTCTCTGAACACCATTTGAAGTATTAGCATTTGTTCCAATAGTTATGTAAATACATCACATGTATTATACGTAATAGGATAATCATTCTCTCACTACCTTTAGTGAATATTGATTAATCATGTCCAAGATATTCATGTCTCTTACTGGTTCTATAACCAAAAGAGTCTAGATTCATCCATCATATGGAAACTAGAAATGAATTTCTCATGATTGATGCTAATTTGTTTGTTTGAGTTATCTATAACTTTTAGGTATCATTTTATCTTATGCACATCAAATACCACAAGATAAATAAGGCATTGCCACAAAGATCATATCTTTAAGATTGAAAACTCAACTTTATTAATTGCCATCATTGTCATACCATTTGCAAAAAATAAAGTGTTTCTATCTATTGGAAAAATGAAATAGCAGTTCATAACTGTATTACATGCCTTATAGGCTTAAAATAAACTAAAGTACTCATTACTATGGTGGCAACACTTGCCCCAATTATGAGTGCTTTACACTTTACATCTTGGTATCGTATACCTCAAAAAGTGTTACAAGTTTACTTTCATGACACCTTTATGTGGAGACATCAGTTGCCTCCTTCTTCTTTTGTTCTTCCAGATAGAGAGGACAATTCCTTTTCCAATGTCCTGGCTTTTGACAATGGTGGCAATTTCCTTTCTTTGTCACGCCTCCCTTAGCCTTGAGAGCTGAAGACGGCTTCGACTCCTGGCTAGCATCAGAACCTTTCTTAGCTTTTCCCTTGACCTTGCGCTTGGACTTGCCTTTCTTGCTTGTGATCACCATCACAGGCTTAGGCTTGTCCTTCTTCATCTGTATCTCGGCTGTCCTCAACATGCCCAACAACTCTGAAAGTGGCCTATCAAAGTTGTTCATGTTGTAGTTCATCACAAACTGACTGTAAGATTCTGGCAACGATTGTAGTATAACGTCAGTAGCAAACTCTTGGCTCAGTGGAAATCCCAGTCTCTATAGGTTCTCCATATACCCAATCATCTTGAGTGTGTGAGGACCAACTAGATCTCCTTCTGTCATGACGCACTTGAACAGTGCCCTAGAAACATTGTATCTCTCTTGTCGTGCCTGATCTTCATACATGTTCCCGAGATGCTGAATCATCTCAATGAAACCCATGTTCTCATGCTGTCTCTGCAAATCATGGTTCATAGAACATAACATCAAGCACTTTGCATCAATGGCATCATCATCATGCTTCTTGTAACCATCCCTTTCTACCTTTGGTGCATTAGGAGTGGGTTCCTTTGGAATTGGAGTATCCAGCACATAGAGCTTACGCTCTTGAGTGAGAACAATTCTCAATGTCCGATACCAGTCGTGGAAGTTTGTGCCATTTAGCTTGTCCTTGTCAAGGACTGATCGCAAAGAAAAGTGATTGTTGTTTGTTGCCATTTGAACTACACAAAGGAAAATATGCAATTTTAGTCCAAAAACTCATTTTTGACTTATTTGATTGATTTGAAAGTTTGACGATATAATTAGGCCTTTAATTAATTATCGCTCCCACTATTTTAGTTCAAATTGATAGCCCTCACCATCAATTGAGAAGATTGCATTGTACAACCTTCTAGTGGGCAAGATCTTGAAATTCTCTAAATCATGGACCAGCTAGGGCTGTCACCCACGACTTAGATCTCTCAGGTAGGCAACTCTTGCCAATTGCATCATATGCAACTCTTGATAAGATGTCATATGCAACTCCTTGCCATGATCATCTCCATACCTCAAGCCGCTAGATCCTATCTGGGTCACCTTGTTAAGTCTGACCCAAAGCAAACACGATGAATATGCACCCTGCTTGGGTAGACCCACACATTCATCCTTCACGCTTCCACGAGATAGACGGTGCACCACGCTTGGGCGTGCCCACACTTGGTCGATCAAGATTTTCACGTGTGTCGCATTTGGAAGGCATCTAAAACTGAATATTTAATGAGGGATTTGGCTTTTATATACATATACATATCCAATCACCACAATACATAGTATTTTTTTTTTGGTCGACAAAAACTCGTGTTGCTTTTTTTGTATTTTATCTATAGTGTCTGTACAAGGCATTCTACCTTCAAAGAAGATAGAGAAAAAAAGAAGAAAACTATACAGGCTACATACAGAAGAAGGAGAGAACTATCTATGAGGCATCATCAAAAGATAAAGAAAAGAAAGCCACTATCAAACCACAAGAAGCATCTTCAAAGCACTCCTAACACCAGCAAAGATGCAAAGATATGGAACCATAGACACCAGAACCCAAACCTCACTCAACCCTCACAGAAGAGAGAGGGGAGCATAAACCATCACCCATCCTTCAGAGAAGCACAGCTCATCCAAAACTGTGAAGCAGCAGATAACAGAACAGCATATGCATATAGAGAAACAGGAGACGATCAACAGAAGAAACTATCACTGCAGAGCACGGCCCATACATAAGAGAAGCAAACCATCAAACATCCATCAGAATAGCACGGCTCAACCAAAAAGGATAGCCAGGAACAAACAAGGTGAACCTCTCATCACTGTGGTTACAAGGAGACCAAAAGAGGACAACAAACACCATCGACATCAACTCCCAAACCAAGAACCAGAACCAGGAAAAAGAAAATCTTCAGAACCCCAAACTGCCCTTAACAGAACCCAGAAATCTTCCAAAGCATCCAAAGAGCACGACTCATCCAAGATAAAGAAGCAACAGAGGTAAGAAACCAGAACAGCACCATCAAACATCCATCAACTGAGCACCGATCAACCAAAAAACATCAAAAGAGCAGCAGCAGAAACTATCCAGTAGACCACCACACCGACAACAACACCCATACCAAGAACAAAGCAAGATAAGATAGCCTCGCTTGCAAACAGCAGCCAAAAGATCAAGCAGGTATCCCAGCCAAGAAAAACTCAACTCCAAACAAAGGAGAGCAGAAAAAAACAAAGATCTCAAAACGCCCATCAACAGCAAAAACAACAAAGACACTATGGAGATCTCTGCCACTCCCGTAGGATAAGATCAACCACCATAGGCACGAGCAAACCAGAACAAGCAGAACAGCACCAAAAAAAACCAAAGAGCACAAAACCAAGAACAAGCCCAACAACAGCACATAAGGAGGCACTATGGAGATCTCTGCCACTCCCGAAGGATAAGATCAACCACCATAGGCTCGAGAACAAACCAAACCAGCAGCAGTAAAGACGGCCCAACACTGCAACCATAACAGATCCGGATAGCAGCTCAAAGCAGAGAAGACCAGCTCCAACCAAAAAGCTCCAAGAAACCTTCAAATAATCATAGCAAAAGCATCCCTGATTTTCTTGATAACCACATTCACCGGATTACACTTATCATCATGGACTCTAAAATTCCTTTCTCGCCACAAATGATACATAATGCAAAGAGTAGCCTTCTTCCCAGAAATAGATGTGATAAGAAGAAGATCATCATAACTATTAGGCAGACCACCAATAGAAAGCAAATCTGCACAAGCCAACCAAACACTTCTAGCATATTCACAAGTGAAAGTAACATGATTTGTGTCTTCATAGCTACTCCTACAGAGAACGCAAACAGAAGCCAAAGTGATCCTTCTTCTCCTACTATAATCAGAAGTAGGTAATTTGTTAGGACACACTTTCCAAGCATGGATGATAAAATTTATAGGAGCTTTACTAGACCAAAACCAAGTATACCGATTACTGAACTCTCCCTTTGTACGAATGGAATTCCAAACCTTCTTAAGATTAGACTTAGAATCCCCCAGAATAGTCAAGCCATCAACATCTTCAATGATAATATTATGCTCTTCCATACACTTCAGGATCACATGGGCAACCCTTGACTTAGGAGGATTCCACTTAGAATTAGAAATAACAGATCCAAGGTTAGCATTAGCACCCATACCAGAATTAATAGGATTCATATCCACCAAATCACCCAGAAACTTCGAATCACACCAAGGAACTTTCCAAATCTTAAAGGAGGAATTAGGCCCAATATGAAACTCAATCAAGGATAAGAGAAGCTTCCTAACAGAAAGCACCTTATTGAACATCCAAGAGTAATTAGAAGATTCTTCAATCAACCAGAAATTATCATCCTTCAGATACTTGGAAGAAATCCATTTGACCCAAAGGGTGTCTTTCTTGTTACAGACATCCCAAGAATTCATGATCAAACAAGCTCGAGACACATCCTTACTTCGTCTAATACCCAATCCTCCTTCACTAGTAGGAAGGGTAACCTTCTCCCAAGGAACCAAATGAAGATGATTCATGCCTTCAGATTTACCCCAGAGAAAGTCCCTAGCCACCTTATCAATAAAATCCAAAACCGAAGCAGGCAAAGGGAAAGCAAGCATCCAATGCAAATGAAGAGTAGAAATAGTAGACTTGATTAACTCAATCCTGCCAGCCATACTAAGACTTTTAGACTTCCAAGCATCCAACTTCTTGCTAAACTTGTCAATGAGCTTATAGCAATTTTTCTTGGACAACATACCATAGAACAGGGGAATACCCAAATAGCTAAGATCATCCACATTGCCTTCAGGCATATCAAGAATAGACAGGATATTACCTTTATCAACATTCCTACTAAAGATAACTGAACTCTTGTTGAGATTAAGGATCAAGCCAGACATATCCCCAAAGTCATCCAGCAGCTTTCTAATATAAGTAGCATTACCAACAGAAGCCTTAAGGAAGAAAATAAGATCATCAGCAAAAATCAGGTGAGAAATAGCAAGAGAGCTCGACCTTTTAATAGGCACAAAGTCTTTCCTTTGTTTCATTATAGTGGTAAGACCCTGCATCACAATAACAAAGAGATAGGGTGCAATAGGGTCCCCCTGTCTAATACCATTAGAGGGAATAATAGGATTAGTAGGTTCACCATTGACCAAGACATGATAGGACATAGACATAAAGAGGGCTTCAATCCATTTGATCCAAGAAACAGGAAAATTCATCTTGAACATAACAGAAAATAAGAACTTCCAAGAAACAGAATCATAGGCCTTAGATATATCCGCCTGAATACACATGTTACTTGTATCTTTCTTAAAATCACTAAGCAGCTCATTAGAGAGAAGAACAACATCTTTCAAGCTTCTACCTTGAACAAAAGCACATTGATTGAAATCAATGATGGAAGGAAGCACCCTCTTTAATCTGTTAGCTAAAATCTTCGAGATAATCTTAAAGAAGATATTACAAAGAGCAATGGGTCTCCAATTAGAAATGATCGAAGAATCCTTTCCTTTGGGAATGAGAGTCAAAAAGGTCTTGTTAGCTTCCCTAAGCAACACTCCATTCTGAAAGAACTCCTTGATGTCTTTAAACACATCATCCCCAATGATACTCCAAGTCTTTTTGAAAAAGCAACCATTCAGACCATCCGGACCAGGGGCCTTATCATCTTTTAGATCCTCAATGATATACTCAACCTCCTTCCTAGTCACAATCGAAGTAAGGAAGGACCTATCATAAGAAGCAAGGACACTACCAGTCCATTCACCTTGCCAAACTTTCCCTTCAGCAAGAGGATTATTGAACAAACTATGATAAAAATCCATAATAGAAAGTTTAAAATATTCAGAGTTGTGAGACATAACACCATTGACCAAGAGACCTTTAATTCTATTCACATGCATCCTAGTCTTGAGAGAAGCATAAAAGAATTTTGAATTAGAATTACCTTCTTTCAGCCATTGAATACGAGATTTCTGCCTAATAAGAGATTCTTCAGCAAGCTCAGCCTCCTTAGCCTTTTTATTACAATCATTAGCATAAACTCTTAAGTCCTCATCATTAGGGTTCATATCAGAGTTAGAAGCAGCTTTGTTAGCAAGATCTCTAAGACTCTTCGCATTATCATGGAGGCTCCCAACAAAATCCTTGTTCCACCTAATAAGATCTTTTTTAACATTGTTGAACTTCTTATAAAGACGAAAGGTATCAAACCCATTGATCTCAATAGACCAAGCATTCTTAACAACCTCTAAGAAGTCCTTTCTATAAGTCCACGCATTAATAAATCTGAAAGGGGACACCACTTTCCTGACATTCCCAATCTTTAAAGACAAACGTCTATGATCACTTATGGAATTAGACACCAGTTCACCATTGTAATCTTCAATATCAGTCAAGAAAATATCATTATGGAAAACTCGATCAATTTTTGAAGAAACAAACCTCTCACCATGCTGCTTGTTATCCCAGGAGAAAAAAGGACCCCCAAGCTTCATCTCAAACAAACCAACATTCAAAACACAGCTGTTAAATTCCTCCATGGACTTCTTAGTAGGAGGTTGAATACTCATCCTTTCTTCCTCAGTTCTAATAGCGTTAAAATCTTTCAACAGAACCCAAGGACAGTCCACAGAACTACTTATGGATTCAATATCTTTCCATAAAAGAGACCTTTTAGAATCACCATTATGCCCATATATGGCCGTAATAAGCATAGAAAACTCACCAACAGAAAGCTTAAAATGCACAAACTGATCAGATTCAGAAATCTTGCTAACTGTGACATTTCTATACAAAACAAAAATGCGACCCAATCTATGAGAAGAAAGATTTGTTATAAGATCATACTCAGAAAAGTATCTGTTCATAAGACTATTCACATTCCTTTCCCTAATTTTAGTTTCAGTAAGAATAACGACATCACAATGGAGACTCCTTAATTCTTCTTGGACATGACCTATTTTATTACCAAGTCCTCTTATATTCCAAGAAGAAATGTTGATTGGTGGACTCATTTGGTAACCCCGGCTGTTGAACTGACAGCCTCAGTATTTGAAGAAGATAGTTCCAATTCTTTTGGAGTGATCGAAGAGACCAAATTCTCAAGCCTCACAGCCATATTTGTCTTACCCAGACATTTTGGGGGACCCCTAAATCCCATATTTTGCGCCTGATTCACTGAACAAGAAGAAGCAAATGAGCTCCCCTCACTAATGGGGGAAATACCCTGGACAGCAATACCAGTTTTGGGAGTTAAGAGACTAGGATTGTCCATACCAAAAGGAAGAAAACCAGCAGAAACCTCTGCCATCCCTTTGCCTTTCACAAGATCTACAGCAGCCTGACAAGGCGGATCAGCTAGCACAAAGATTTCCTCATTACTCATAGGAAGAGAAGTTATACCCTCGTTCACGTTTTCCGACAAACAACATCTTCCACTGTCAGCACCTCCGGATAACGGCAAGCCACTTTCAGTCTAATTTCTTCCTCATCTGTAACCTCTTCAATAACAACCGTATAATCATCCTCCAGAACAGTATTTGGTATATTTGTAGAAGTGTTCAGAGCCGTAGGTTTCCTAACCTCCCAGACAGCTTTGGTTTTCTGATTCTTCATTCCTTGATTCACCTTCTCAGAGCGGGAGGGACAGTCATCATGACCAAACAGACCGCATCGAATACATGTATTAGGAATCCATTCATACTCAATGTAGATAGTGTGCTCTACGCCTTCATCACTCTTAAGAGTAACTTCCTTCAGAAAATTTGCATCCTTACTCATTAGCACCTGGATTCTTGCCATATCCATTCATTTGATATACTTAGTTTCATCATCCATCTTCAGTGGCTCACCCAGCAGAGAACCAATTCTACTAAACATACGATGATCCCAAAGCTCCATTGGCACATTATACAATCTGACCCACACAGGAACTTCCGATAGAGGCAACTTTGAAAACTTCTCGCCAATACTCCAACGCTTCAGGATAACAGGCCTACCGCAGACAAACCAATCGCCCTTCAAAGCCGTCTCCAGGTCCTGTAGCTCTTCAAAACGAATCAGGAATATCCCCTTCCCTCTGTCAAAAATCTCGAATATCCCACTAACATTCCAGATCCTTGTGAAATATTCCGCGAGAAGAGGGATGACATGTTGGAAATCAATCACATACCCCATCAAGCATCTGCTACACCGGCCAACATTCTCCACTACTTCGACATTAGGGTAGATAAGCTTTCCATTTTCCAATGTAACAGTAGTCTTCCCCAGATCCGATCCATCCTTCAGATTTGGCCTAATGTTGTACCATTTGGTCAGAATTCTTTGTTGGTCTGAAGATGGCTCGACATCGGGATTCCGATGGACTTCATGAAAAGTGCCTCTGCGTCTGAGAAGAGGAAGAGGGAGATCGGAATGAGATCGCCCCCCGCCGTCGCAATATCGCCCGTAGCCACAGACGCCCGACGAGCCATCCTAAAAGTTGCACTCAAGATCATTCACAATACATAGTACGTATCATATACATGCTATATCCCACAGAAAACATGCAAAACGATAAAAGCGATGATTATGGCCATCCTATTGTGATTCCTCGAGCCAAGAGGAATCATGGTCATCTAGGTCTACATCATATGCAACCTGTACAAGATGAACTCTGTGATTTTGCCTTTTGAGTTGACCAACTCATCATATGAATGATCTTCTCTCTCTAGTCGGTCGTCTGGGTGCCACCAGCCGATCGGTTGGCTCCTCCAACCGATCGGTTTGCCTGGTCATCGTGCATCTCTTCATGGCCGCCACCCACTCATCTCGCTCCTCGAACCGATCATCAACCGATTGGTTCACGCCTTGAACCGATCGTCTCAGTTGTCGTCTTGATGTCCTCCGTTCTTTGACATGATAGGAAATAAAATCTATCCTAATATTACATTGATTAAAAGGGAAACCCCCAGTTGCATTCGGGGGGAGCAAAGGTAGGAAAGAATCTCGAATTATTTCGAGTTACATCAGGAATAGGAGAGGGGAATCAGTGCGCAGACCGAGATGCGAGTAACCACATACAACCACACACATATAGGGTTTATTGGCCATAACCACGCTATACATCCACCATAGAACTCGTTTAATGGTGACGTGTATCGAGTGCATTTATAATACATATCATATATGTAATTTGGGATATGTGGATTTAGGATTGGACATGCATAAAGCCAATTTTATTCACATCGTATGAAATAAATAAAGGTGACAAACCAAAATCGATCATATCGATATTCCTAAAATATAGAACATTTGATGTGGCTCTGATACCACTGTTGGGTTTTAGGGGAGGCAGAGAAGGCAGCGGAAACAAAAAATTTCTCCCCCAAACCCAGAACAAGGTAACATGTCAACGTCTATATAATAGGAAAGGATGGTTTGTGGAATGATACCTTATCCCAAGGCTTTCTTGGCGACAATACCTCGCGCCTTGCGCGGTCTTCAAATCCGGTCTTCGACGGTGTCTGTGCAGCTCCTTGTCGCACCGGGACTGATGACTCCTACTCGCACCGGACTGTCGGATGACAGTTGTCCTCCTGAGCGGCACTGACCTCTCGCCTATGAAGTAGTCCACACAGACCACCTGGAACTCCACACTCCTTGTCCCACAAGGAAGTAGAAGGAGTTGCACCATCCTGTTGACGTACTAGTCGCCAACACACTCTCCTGCCTCCAGTTGCAACTGCAGTTGTCCTTCCCTTGCTGCACCTCCCTTTGCGGGTAGCACTTGTTCGGGCTCTCTCTCGGTTACCAAAACCAGAGAGAACGACAGAGCAACTGGTTGCACTGAGTTGTTCTTTGAGAAGCCCCAGTACCTCTATATATATAAGAGGGTCATGGGACAGGTTTCTCTATCCCGGGCAATGCGGGACTAAAAGCAGGAGTAGAAGGGTCTGAGATTTTCCACAAAAAGCAACCAACTCACAACCTGAACCGATCGTTTCACAACCGAACCGATAGTTTTGGCCCTTGAGCCGATCGGCTAGGACCTGAGTCGATCGTTTGGGGCCCCCAACCGATCAGTTGGTGCCCTGAACCGATCGGTTCATGGTCCTGATCCAACTTAAAATGACTTTCCTTCTTTTGTTTCTAATTGGTATCGAATACCAATCCTATTTCCCAATCAAATTGGGCAATCAAAATGAAAGGAAAATTCTCACCGACCTGACTTTCCCAACTTGCTCGGTTGCACCAGTTGAGCCGATCGGTTCAACACTTGAACCGCTCATTTCACTCTGTACATGAGCTGATCGGCTCAACACTTGAGCCGACCGGTTCAGCAACCTCAGCCAACCGGTTCATCACATGAACCGATCGGTTGGGAGTGCAGGTTGTACAGAATCAGTCAATTGCAATTTCAATCAATCGGATACTCCAATCAATGTGTCCAACACCTTGAACATTATGATATTGAGCCATCAATTGATTGAGTGTTTAATTGAACTACTAAACTGCTTTAGTAATCAATCTAAACCTTGCTTGTGGACAAAAATCCTCTTCCAGGTTAAATCCTATGTGTGAGACCCTGCAGGTCCATTTCACGTTGGCTGTGAAAGTCCATAACACTTATGACCTCACAAGCAAAGAGCGGTTCCTAGTCACACATCAGTGCTACCCAAGTGAGAGTAGAAAGTTGGAGAACAACATTCAATCCTACAATTTGTGAATGGTGTTACAGTGAATGTATAATTCCTTTGTCACTGATATCCCGAATGAACTCAAGGCATGGAATAGTCATCTTGTCAACGTTCATTCACTTTCTTGATCTCAGAGTAGACTGGAAGAGATATGTATGACATCAATATCACATACTAATTCATACATGCATGCACGCCTTTCTCAATCCTACTCATCAAGTGGACAGAGATATCAAACTCCCTCAGGAGGGACAAATCCCATATCTATCACACCCCTCAAAAGCCCCATGTGTCAAAGCCACCCAATCATCACCTTTATAACAACCCATGTTTCAGGACTGCGTTTGATGATGTCAATGTGTGCTCAACGATATGTGTTGAGTGTAGTGATTTCAGGTCTAAGAATCACACTCACCACCATCACTGTGAGTACTGACTGTGACTACCATGTCATGGTTCCATGTGTCAAACTCACGGTGGGTCTGTCCGGTACACTTGTTCTCCAACAAGTACCTATGTGTTTGGTTTGATATCTCTATATCATGACTAATAATATTCTATCAACAACCACCACCACAATCTAGTCTTGTGTGTCATTGCTGTCTATGTACCTTCCATAATGACATCCGACTAGGGACATAACAAGAATGTACAAACTCTTAGCATCCGTATGATCCCATCGTTCAGGTCCTCAACCTGAGAGCATATGTCATTGAGTACTGTCATTCTCTAGACATTCAATATGTTCTATAACTATCTCATATGACTGAACCAGAAAGAATTGGAAGCTTGCATTTGTTGTTTATCAAATCAATCTTGATGTATCCCACCAATCATCCCATGATTGGCTTTTAGGGCATACATACCAACATCCCCAACTAAAAGTGAAAAGCTATGTGGACATTCCCAACTAATAGGGAAAAGCTATGTGGACATTCCCAACCAATAGGGGAGATCTATGTGGACATACCCAACTAAAAGGGAAAAGCTATGTGGACATTCCCAACTAATAGGGAAAAGCTATGTGGACATTCCCAAAAAATTGGGGAGAGCTATGTTGACTTCCCCAACTTAAAGGGAAAAGCTATGTGGACATTCCCAACTAATAGCGGAGAGCTATGTGGACATCCCCAACTAAAAGGGAAAAGCTATGTGGACATTCCCAACTAAAAGGAAGAGCTATGTGGACATTCCTAAAAATAAGAAAAGCTATGTGAACATTCCCAATTACATAGAGCTTGCTAAGTGAACTTTTCTAAATGAAGAAAGGAATGCTGACTAAATTATCTCTGTTAGATATATATGTTTTTCCCTTTGATAAATATTCTTAGGTGATGATAGATGTATGCTCTTTTATGCTTCTTGCTTTCAATAATATGGACACCATATGTTAGGGGTTTATGCTTTGCATAAACAATAAAAATTGATAAGGTTGAATTAATGAAAGGAACTTTGTGTGGATTATAGGATCCATGATTTCTCCATGATATTAAGATTTTATGTGGAGACTTGAGGGTATGATAATTGAATAAATCTATCCCCCCTTTTCCTGGGATTTCGGGGACGATATCCTTGTTAGGGATTTATAATTTGTAACATCCCTGACCTGGGTTATGTGTTAACCCTATATGTTTTTCCTGATAAGGTTGAGTAGATGCTTAATCTTATCTTCAGAAAAGTAAGTAGGGCTCATGAGAAACTTATGTTTCAATTTTGGTCTTGATTGAGCAATGTTGAAGCAATGTTTGCTTGTTTTGGACTAAAGTGCAAATTAGCCAAGTTGAGGGGTTAAATTGCAAATGTTGCATGATATGATGTTCCTCTGATGTTGAGACATCATAAGAATGAATATGATGTAGTGGTATGGTTTTTCACAAGCTTGGGCACCAAGATTAAGCTTGTAAAGCAATCCTTGTGCATTAAAACCTAGTTTTGGTGTAACGTGCAATTTACCCAAAACCTAGGGTTCAATATGAAAATTACCACTTCAATAAGGTCCCTAATTTTTCTTGTCATCATGTAGATCAAAGAAAATGAGAAGGGCGCCTCATTTGAATTAAGTTGAAGGAGAGATAATCTTGATATTAAAATAATCAAGATTTAATCCTAAGTGAAACCCTAATTCAATTTAGGGCAAAAATGAATTTATTAATTAAAGGGCCTTCAACCAAAATTAAAATGGTTGGATTCAGATATGTGTTGACGTCATTGAGCCTTGCAAGGACCACGAAATTATCCAAGGGAGTGGATAACTCACACACAATTTTATAAGAAAAAGAAATATCCACTCACATATGGATATTGATATAAAATGATTTAAGGTGCTTGATTTTCTTTTCTTTAAATCATAGATAAATGAGAGTAATAAGAGTCAAAAAATATAGCCTCGTCCCTAAGGAAGATGAGGGGGAAGAGGCGGCCACATTTTTGGGGTTAATTGGATTTTTGCAAAGTACATTCTCTCTCATTGATTTTTTTTTTTATAAAAGAACCTTTACAAGCCAAATGGAAGGCTTTTTCGACCCCACTTATTCTCCTTGCTTGGGAAACAACCAAGGGAGCTTGGTAGGGTCAGGAGGACGACCCCCAACCTGTTGGTAAGGTTCTTGATCCATTTCACCTTGATTCCATGGTGGAAATCGAAAATAAATCATGGATTTCTTCCTATATTGATCTCCTCTTCAATTCTAACCATTCTGTTTCACTCAAACCTTGAGGGAGAGCCTTGGAATGGTGAAACGAGTTGCATACACCATTGTTTCCGTGTACATTGAGCTTTGGATCACAATTGGAGGCGGGTTTTATAACTTGAAACCCTAACTTTGCTATTGCATTCAATTCCATATCAAATAATGATCATTTCTACATTTACAATAATTGATTCGGTTGATTGATGCAATCTCCATTGAAATCACAGCATGTTTCATGGGTTTAGAGCTTTATGACGATGACATCATCATAAGCAAGCACCTCACCAAATATCAAAGCCAAACGGTTTCATTGAGCTACTCAAACGGTTTCCCAAACCGTTTGGGAGCAAACAGTTTCAAACCGTTTAGAAGCAAAAGGTTTCAAAACCGTTTGGGGGAGTTGACCAAGGGTTGACCGTTTGCGAATCCTGTTCCTAATTATTTTGGTTTATAACACACCAAATTTGATGGATTAATTCCAAAGCAATCATGAGTTGAAGGCTAATCAATTAGGCAAACATAATTGGATTAAGTGCTGATTTTCAACTTGATTATTTTAACTTTTTGGGCAAACAGTTTCAAAACCGTTTGAGAGGGTTGACCAAGGGTTGAACGTTTGAGATTCCTGTTCCTGTTCATTTTGGTTAATGACTCACCACATTTGATGGATTAATTCCCAAGGAATCATGAGTTGAAGGTTAATCAATTGGGCAAACCCTAATTGAAATTTGTGTTGAAAATCCAATGAGTTGATTTGAGATTTTGAGTGGATTAGCCCAAACAGTTTCAAAACTGTTTGGGGATCACACAAATGGTCTCAAGACCGTTTGGGACTCACCCAATACCGTTTGTATGTCTACGGTTGGATATGGTTAAGTGTTTGAAGGACAAAAGATATGGTGTTAATCCTAATCGGCTAAATGCTGATTTTGCATTGAAATGAGTTGATGTTTTGGGTTGATTGACCCAAACGGTTTCAAAACCATTTGGGAATCACCCAAACGGTCTCAAGACCGTTTGAGGATCACCCAAGACCGTTTGGAGGTCTAGGGTTAAGCAGGGTTGACCAATTGAAGGTCTAAAGGTACCAAATCACTTTGCAATTAAGTGATGATTTGATGATCAACTCAATAGCTCAAACTCTAATGATTTTTCACTAGAATCCAAGGGTTGGATGAGCCAAACGGTCTCAATACCGTTTGGAGCTCATCCAAACGGTATCAAGACCGTTTGGAGGTCTAGGGGTGAGTATGGTTAAGCAATTGATGATCCAATGTTACTAAGTTAAAGTGTAATCAATTGCTGATTTGGTGATCAATCCAATGATCCAAACCTTAATTGGTTGACTTGGATTTTGATGATATGATGGGAAAATGGTCTCAAGACCGTTTTGTGGTCATCCAAATGACCTCAAGACCGTTTGGGTTCAGGTCATGTTCAATTTGGATGATGGTTCAATGGTTTCAAAGTAACTAATCTTGCATTGATTAGTGTTGAAGGATCATCGATTCCAACCCCTAATTCAATTGATGCAGACCCTAATTGATGACTAATGGAGGGTGAATTGAATGTCAAATCAGTTGAAGGTTGACCTATTTAACTCAATTGAAGTATGAGCATAGGTCCAATTGATGATTGGTTCCATGAATTCAACGAATGAAGGAATCAACATTGGAAACCCTAATTAGAGCAATGCTATGTGTGAAACCATAATTAGAGCATTGATACGTGTAAAACCCTAATTAGAGAAATTATATGTGTGAAACCCTAATTAGAGGAAATTCTAGGTGTGAAACCCTAATTAGAGCAATGCTATGTGTGAAACCCTAATCTAGGGCAAAACTGAGTGTTATCATAAATCCAGGGTGATGATATAACCCTAACTTAGTGTAACAATGAAGAAAACCATAATCTAATGGGATTTGTACATCCTAACCTTAATTTGGGTATGAGGTAAGAAGAACCTTATTTTGATGTGAATAGAAAACCTTAATCCCTAAAATGGAGTAAGATGTATGGAACCCTAATATAGGGTAGTGCCATTAATCCTATGTGAAGACTTAGCACTGGGTGATGTGTTGTGAAATCCATAAATATATGGAATATGCTATGTGAATCCTCAAATTATAAGTATGGAGAATATTAGTCGTAATAGTGGAATAGTGTTTAATGTTATGACAAATTTGATGAACTGGTGCATAAATTATTAGGATGGGGAATACCCTAATACTAGGTAAGTGTATGAACTCAAGTAAGATAAAGGTGTTGAGGGAAGTTATACATCAAGATATGATAGATATCACATCCAACACTCCAATATTGGTATACCTTGATGTGTTATAAGTCCAATATAATTAGATGAATGACACATGAGAAGTGTCATGTCATTGGTTACACTGAGATGTAATGCACACTGTTGAATGTAGGCTAACATGCCTTATAAAAAGGTTAATCAAAACCTAAAACTATGATGTAATCATATTCTAGCAATGATGAGACAAACCCATGATGTGTGTTGATAATTCATTTATTGAGGAATGATGAGAATAAAGAGTGTAATTGAATACTTATGATTATCCATATTGATTCCATGATATGTGATCCCTAACACAGGGTAATGTTATGTGAAACCCTAATACAGGGTAATGCTATGTGATGTTCTAACACAGAGTAATCCTATGTGAAGCTCAAATACAGACTAATGGGTTATGGATGTAAGAAGATAACCCTCGTATTGCATGGTACTAATATATAATTGTATCATGATTACTAATCATGCAGATATGTTGAGAGGATGAGCATAGACAGGTATGAGCTATGATGTTTTGTATATTGAAAATGTTCTATAGGCCTTATAAGCCTTCATATGCTTTGTTGCTTAGTGAGAGGTAACTGAAAATTAATGAGTCTTGTGTATCACATGATGTTCTATTTATCTTAGATTTTTTATGAGCTTCATAAGCCATAATATTCCTTCTTGCCTATTAGGGGGTAATAAGAGGTGGTATGAGCCTTGTGAACTATGTGCAATGTTTTGTGTAGCAAGAATTATAATGCCCTGGGTCAGAAGATATGAAGGTATGAAGTTACCTAATAAGTGGTAACAAGTGTTCTCTAGTGAGCTATGGGTTCAAATACCCAGATGTTATAATCATGATGATGAACTTGTTAAAAATAGGAAATGTACTTGGTGAGTTGAGGGATTAAGATCCCAACACTTTGTGAAAAGAGTATGGCTACAGGCCATGACTCCATAATGACAATGCCATGCTTTAGATATATGATCTAAGCCTGAAGAGAGTTAATGATGTGGTAATGATGTTGTAGTGAATAAATGTTATACATGTTATTCATATTACTTATGGAATAAGAGACATGTGGATCTTTCAAGTTATAGTTGCAATGTTTTAGATAAGAATGATATTCTAATCTGTTAAACATTGAATTTACTACTGCCAAACAAATATAATTCCTATGTGCATATTATATCTTCTTAAGCTGCAATAATATTGTTACTGGCGGAGAGTTACATCTCTTGTTGGGGCAATTTACAATTATCTCACCCCCGTGGGAACTACATTTTTAGGCGGACATGGATGAGGAGGAAGGAATCCTTCAATAGGTGAAGGACAACAGTAGGAGCAGTAAGAAAAATAGTGAAGTCTCAGGTGGAGACACTGGCTGTTATGCCTTGTATAGATGTATATAGATTCCTATATGTCGTCTTTTTACTCTCAGGTCCTTGGAGTAGTAGTTAATGTTTTCGAGATTTTGGCTCAGTGCCTTGAGGTTTCCATACTGCCTATGTTTAGCTTAGCAGGACAACTGATGCTTGTAATTCACAGAAAGAGATGATACAAGATATGTACTTTTGAAAAACAGAATGTAAATGTGTTACTTTTTTTCTATGTGAGAAAGTTTTTACTTGATGGACCTCCTGATATAAAGGTTTTAATTTTTAGTGATTTTTGGTAATCCGCTACTTAGTGAACGCTTCCGCATTAGTTAATCTTGTTTTTGTGAGACAGACATCACAATGCTTGTGCACACTAACCATGCAGGTGTTTCATACAGATGTATAGCCAGGTAAAGGTCTGAGAAGTATATATGTATGAGTAACACTGCTCTGATGGTTACTCTTGATGATGAGGTAACATGCATAATGTGTTATGGTCTGAGGACCTGAGTTTGGCTAAAGTGCTTTGTTGAGGTGTTATCCTTTGATGATGTGTTTGGGATTGCTATCCCATGATGATGTTATCATCCTTGAGAGGCAGTGACACTATGTGATGAGGGATTGAGATCCCATGGCAATGTGATGATCCTTGTGATGGATCTAGAGGATTGGCAAGAGGCCAAGTGGTAACATGTAATGTTGGATCCTTGTGATGTATCAGGATGATGTTGTTGACAGTAAAAGCATGATTTTGAGTTTCATGATTCTTGTTTTAGTTGCATGTTATACAACTTGACTGAATCTTGTAATCCACTTAAAACACATTAAATAATCACAGTGGAACATATCATGTAGTTTGCCCTGGCCATAGATCCATCATCGTCAGGAGCTGGTGATGGTGAAATGGGTTCTCCTGCGGGTTAGCCTTGAGCGCATATTGTTGAATATGCGAGGTTTCTCCTAGCCTAAAATAGTGAGGATTTGAGTGCAGCTGCAGTTGCAGACACGGGATATGTATAGATCATGGTGAACATGCCCATGGCTCAGGATATGTGATATGGGAGCATGAATGCGGTCATGGCTCAGAGAACGGTGAACAGGCATGTGGCTCAGTTTCACTAGCACCGAGACCTGTACCGAGGCAGGCTAGGTAGAGGGTAGCCTGCGGGAGCTGAACCTGTAGCTGAGGCCACTTAAGCATGAGACTGCGGTCCTGCTTTGGTTCTTGTGCACTGACCACGAGGTGGGAGGTCGTGGAGTCTGGCTCTCCCATTGACCTTGTATGGCACCGGCTCCGGGTTTCGCAACCGTCGGTTGGATCTGAACGGCACGACTCACTTCCTCAAGGCATAATAAATCCGTAATCCAGCCGAATAGTATTTACTGCTTAAGGTAAAACACGGAACATTGGTTGAGGCCCTTCTTGCATAGTTAATGTTGTTATGCATGCAGTTGGTTATACATTCCTTTTGTTATGAAGTAAGATCTTATAAATATTATCTTGTCAATCATGTTCCATAAAGAGATACTTGGTGGTAAGCCTTCCGTACGGCATGGTAAGCCTGATGTGATATAATAGCTTTGCAATATGGACTGCTCTTGTTATACTTTTATCAGTTATCTGCTGCTATGGCTTTAATCTTCCTTTGGTTTTATAGTTTCAGCGGGGAGTTATGTTTCTCGTTGGGATAGTGTGTTGCACCCCACTGGTTTATAACCTTTTAGGTGTTCAATCTAGACGTGTTCGTGGTCGCGGGGTTGCGGCCGAGCAACAAGGAGAGAAGTAGAAGGCCAAAGATGGACATGTTGCTGTTTTGGTTGTTTTGTAGTAGAGTCTTAGAGTCATCGTTGTACTCTCAGGTCCTTGGGAGCGTTTTGACATTGTTTCAAGATGTATACCTGTTGATGGTTTGTATATCCTGCTGCTGGCCAGATGTGGGCTGTTATTTATATATAACATGTGATGAACTCATGTGATGACAAGAAAATTGATCCTCTAAGCTGTGGACACGTATCAAGACTTGTAAATGTTTATAACATGTTTTCTTGCAGGATGAGGACTTAAATGTAATAGTTCCCTAGTTTATCGACTTTCCGAAATCAGTTTTAAGTAACCCGTATTTTGGTAATCTGTGGTTTATGGTCTTTTACGCACGTTTTCGCATAACACCTCGCTATCTGTGTGATAGTGGGATGTGTTGCCACAGCTGGAGTGTTTGCGATCCTCCCTCAGTTCCTAGAAGGCTCCAATCTCACCGATAGTGAAGCTCTTAGAGCTTGGTTGCACGGCTCGTCGACCCGACACCTTGGGCTTCCGCAGTTCCAGCGAGCAGTGGGGATCTCCTCGCCAAAGTCCCACGATGGTGCGGCTGCATTTG
This sequence comes from Alisma plantago-aquatica, assembly GCA_963693085.1. Taxonomy (NCBI): domain Eukaryota; kingdom Viridiplantae; phylum Streptophyta; class Magnoliopsida; order Alismatales; family Alismataceae; genus Alisma; species Alisma plantago-aquatica. The sequence goes on along the minus strand of OY856412.1, from coordinate 1,269,162,664 downwards.
ATTGAGAAGAGAGGGTGATTGGAGTGAGAGGGAGGTCAGGTCAGGTGAGGGTGAGGGAGCTTGAGGTCGGGGAAGTAGGGGAGTGCTTCGTCCGAATTGAGAATCGGGAATGATAAAAGGGATGTCGGTGAAGTTCGTAGGAGCATTATATAAGCACGAGGTGGTGTAGAGGGCTAAGCCCTAAATTGTGTGCCGCCACCAGTTAGATGTGCGGGGATGTAGGGGATCGTTCTCCTTGATCTGATGGAGTTAGGTGATGTGGTCACCACCGTTGGGCTCGCTTGGGCGAAAGGAAGTCATCCTCCAAATATTCCACGAAGAGGAGTTGAGATTCAAGCGTGAGGGGCATTGGATGGACCGCTACATAGTTGGAGGCAGAGACTGAGTCTTTCGCGAGGTTAGAGATGACTTGAGAGTCGTCAGATCTCACTCAATCCGTGATCGATAGGTCAAACGGTGGGGATTGCCCCCCTTGATTGATCCACGCCCAAAAGCTAGAAAAACAAGGTTGTGTGACACATATTTATCAAATGTGAATGGAAACTTAGGTCCTAGGGATTAATAGATGACCTAATACACAAAATTTTCAATTTTGAATAACTCTTGATTGGTACGTCCAATTATATTGAGGTGTTTGGAGTATCTTAAAGATATCATTAAGTAGCTAATCTACAAAATTGGAGTCAAAATTTGATTGTTGACTATGTCAATTTACTAAATGTCATAATGCTTGGATTATTGTCTCTATGTGATGTTATGGATGGTCATAAGAGAAATTGCTAATCAATTTAGTGAGGTGAAAGATTGAGGGCACAAAAGGAATAATAAAATTTGTAGGAAGAGAAAATAAATAATATATAGGAAAAACTCACTCTGTCACATTCTCCCCTCTTTTTAAGAATTTGTCCCCAAAATTCATGCAACCTGAAAAAGATATGGATATTTCTTCTTGACTTCGGTCTTTATCTCCCAAGTGGCATCAGTTTCATCATGGTTGCTCCAGAGAACTTTCACCATATATATATGTCGATTACTATGAAGCTCCTTTGACTTGAAGTCGAGAATTATGACTAGGGACTCAGCATATGACACGTCATCCTTCAACTCGAGAGGCTCATGATTCAGAATGTGACTGGGATCCTTGACATAGGGCTTCAGATTAGATATGTGAAACACATTATGCATGACACTATACTGAGGTGGCAAAGCGAGACGATAGGCACATTCACCAACCCTTTCTGAAATCTTAAAGGGTCCAACATAATGAGGACTGAGCTTTCCTTTGTTCTGGGCCAAAGCTCGAATAGGTCGGATATTCAAAAAAACATGGTCACCTTCCTTGAACTGACGTTCCTGATGGTGAGCATCTGCATAAGACTTATGTCTATCATGTGCCTGCTTCATCCTCTGTCGTATCAGTGCAACCTTATCAGTATACAACTGCACTTCCTCAAATTTCATCAGGGTATGTTCTCTGACGTCATCCCAGTGTAATGGAGATCTGCATGGTCGGCCATAAAGAGCTTCATAGGAAGGAATCTTAATGCTTGCCTGATAGCTATTATTATATGCAAACTCAGCTAAAGGCAAGTAGTAGTCCCATGAACCTTCCCAATCGAGAACACAAGCTCACAAAAGATCCTCCAGGATCTGCACTGTACGCTCGGACTGCTTGTCTGTCTGCAGGTAGTAGGCTGTACTGAAGTTCAATTTGGTGACCAAATCCTCTTGAACCTGTTTCCATAGCTTTGAAGTGAACTTTGGGTCCCTGTCCGAGACAATGGATGCTGGAACTCCATGCAGACGTTTTATCTCCCATATGTAGAGGTCGGCCAACTCAAAAACTTTCACAGTAGTCTTCACTGGAAGAAAATGAGCTGACTTGGTGAGACGATCCACTATGACCCATGCAGCATTGTATCCCTTCCTGGTCCTGGGTAATCCCACCATGAAATCCAAGGTGATGTGTTCCCGATATCAAGGGGTTGTAGTAGACCACCCGGTCTCTGAGGTTCGGCCTTGATCCTTTGGCATGTTAGACACCTAGACACAAAATCAACAATATCATGCTTCATGCCTCTCCACCAGAAATGACGTTGTAGGTCTTTGTACATCTTCGTCATGCCTGGATGAACTGTGTACTTGGACCCATGTGCCTCATTAAGAATTGCTATCTTTACAGTTGACTGCTCAGGAACCCACATATGATTCTTATATCGAAGACCACCATCAAGACCAACAGTCAGATGTGTTAGCGGCTTCGACAGGAGAGAAGAGAGCTCTGCAAGATCAGGACTAGCGTTTTGTGCCTCAAGAAGTTCATAATGCAAGTTGGACGTGATGGAGATATTGTTAACATGCAACCGATCAGGCAAAAACTGCGGCTTCCAGCCCACTAGATCCTCCATATTCCTCCATTCAGGAATAGAAAGAGATGCACACACTGTCCTTCTTCTACTGAGGGCATCAACGACTACATTTTCCTTACCCAGATGATAGGAAATAGTGAAACCGTAGGCCTTTAGGTATTCAATCCATTGGTGTTGACGCAGATTCAGGTCCTTCTTAGTCAGGATGTACTTTAGGCTTTTGTGATCAGTGAAGATGTCGAATGTTGCCCCGTACAAGTAATGTCTCTAAATTTTTAGAACATGGATAATTGCAGCTAATTCCAAATCATGTATAGGATAATTAAGTTCATTGGGTTTTAGTTGTTTAGACACAAAGCCCACTACTTTACCATTCTGCTGCAGGACACATCCTAACCCATTCCTCGAAGCATCAGTGAATATTACAAATCCTTCGTTGCTAGAGGGTAGAATAAGAATAGGAGCCGACGTCAACCTCTACTTTAACTGTTGGAAACTGGACTCACAAGCAGCTGACCAGATGAAGTGTTCGTCCTTCCGAGTAAGCTTAGTTAGATGAACTTCCACTTTGGAGAAATTTGGAATGCAATGACGATATTATCTGGCTAGACCCAAGAAACTCTGAATTTTAGAAGGATTACGAGGAGGTTTCCAATCAAGTACAACAAAGACTTTGGCAGGATCAACATATATACTACCTCTAGAAATGACGTGCCCAAAGAACATGACTTTATCAATCTAGAATTCACATTTAGAAAGCTTGCCATAGAATTTCTGGGTTCAGAGAATGTCAAGAACTGCTCGCAAGTGTTCTCGGTGTTTTTCTATAGAATAAGAGTAGATCAAGATATCATCAATGAAGATGACCACAAACTCATCAAGATAGAGTTGGAAGACTTTGTTCATCAGATTCATAAACACACCCAGTGCGTTGGTCAACCCAAATCGCATCACTAGAAATTCATAATGCCCATAATGAGTTCGAAAAGCAGTTTTAGAAATATCAGAATCCTTGATTTTAAGTTGATGGTAGCCAGAACGAAGATCAATCTTTGAGAAAACTTTAGTAGTACGAAGATGATCAAAGAGGTCATCAATACAAGGGAGAGGATACTTGTTTTTAATAGTAGCTTGGTTCAACATACGGTAATCAATACACATACACATATAACCATCTTTCTTTTTAACAAAGAGAACAGGAGAACCCCAGGGGGAAACACTAGGACTAATGAAACCTTTGTCGAGAAGTTCTTGCAACTATTTCTTCAACTCCATAAGCTCAGCAGGAGCCATCCAATACGGTGCCCTAGAAATCGGAGTGGTTCCATGAAGAAGATCTATGGAGAACTCAATGTCTCTATTTGGAGGCAGCCTAGGAAGCTCCTCCAGAAAAATGTAAGGGAAGTCACGTACCACCTCCAAACTTTCTACATGCCCGCTACTAGGATTGGTCTTTGAGACTAATGCGAGGAAGACTTTACATCCTTTATAAATGAGCTTTTTAGCTTTAAGAGAGGATATTATAATATTATTACAGAATCCACTTCCCCTAGGGATTTTTACAGGATAAGAATGAGGTTGAGAGAGGACCACCATATTGTTTCTACAATCAATGTGAGCATGGTATGTGTAAAGCCAGTCCATACCAAGTATGACATCAAAGTCTTCCATAGTTCAGAGAATGAATTCAAAGGGCATATCATGATTTTCATATTTAAGAGAGAGTTCATCAGTTTTCTGTAGAGTTGTGAGTATTTTGCCACTAGGAGTGGACACATCCAGAATATATCGCAAGTCCCTTATATACAGATGTAATATAGATGCCAGAGTTCAAGAAATAAATGTATTTGTAGATCTAGAGTCAAATAAAGACTTAACATGATGACCATTTAATATTACAATGCCTCCACGTGATAATCGAATTGTAAATAATTGTAGGCTTGAACCAGATATTGAATTATAAAAGAACTTAGGCTACCTTCACAGAGCTGGTTAGGATTTTCCTTGGCTTCTTCTGCATTTACTGCAAATACCCTGCCATTGTGATGTCCCTGAGGCTGCGGAGCACCTACTACAGGATTGCCAAATATGGAGGGAGTGGGGCACTTGGCGACGAAATGACCCTCCTTTTTGCAGTTATAGCAGACTGGCTTGGTATGACGGCATACCCCACCATGGTGTCGCCCACAAGTCTTGACCTTTGGGTGAACTATCTTCTATTGATTTTGGTTGTGCTTCTAACCTAATTTTCCTGAACCTCCTCCTTTCCCTGATCCCTTGTTGTTATGGCCTGGGTGGAACTTCCTAGACTTATCCTCTTCAGTTGTGGTTAACCCTAAGTACCCCATGCTGGAAGGTTTCTGCATGCCCGACTCTCTCTCCTGCTTGAGGGCCATATCTAGGGCTTCATCTATGCTTCTGGGATGAGAGGCTATAACTAGGGTTTTTAGGTGGGCGGAAAGGCAGTCAACATAGTGCTCAGTAAGGCGGCCTTCAATCCTGATGGGTGCATAATGCTCCAGAAGCCTAAACATCCGAGTGTAATCAACTACTGAAAGACTACCCTGCCTTAACTCCATGTACATCTTCTCCTTCCTCTTCCTCTTGGCTATGGGCATAAAGTGATCAGTGAAGAGGGTTTTGAAGGCTTCCTACCCCATGTCATATATTTCCTCTCCCCTTTTCCCACCATAGTTCTCCCACCAAAATTTTGCCCCTCCCTTAAGCATATGGGTGGCGAATTTGACCTTCTTCTCAGTGGCTACTTTTAAGGTACTAAAACCATTCTCTATGGATAGAATCCAAACCTCAGCCTTGTCCATGACCTTAGGTTGATCTTCCCCCAAAAAGGAATCAAGGTTAAGCTTAATGAAGTCTATCACTGTCACTTCCTTCTTCCTAGAGGAGCTAGGTTTAGGGAATCCTTTTGTGGCAAGGGTTTCCATAAAGTCTAAAAGGATTTTCTTTTGTTCCTCCAACCTCTCCTTGGCTGCGGCACCGAGATCAGGTACTTCAGAGGTTTCAGGCTCTTTTCTCTTCTTAGAGGATGATTCCTCCGATGCCTTTGAGTTGCGAGTTTTTGGAGGCATCCTGAAATTAATTTGGACATATTAGATTTGTTACCCAACAATTATTCTAGTCATTACTATCATTTTTATCACCTAATATTTCATTATTCTCCTTTATTAAAAATTAATGTTCTCAATGTTACGATTTGTGTAGGATACCCTAAAATCCTTATTAGTCAATCCTTAAGACTTTTTAAATAGAGAGACTCTTATCTTTATGATATAAGGTTAAGAAAATATTTCTTATAGAAAAGATGAGAGGGAATTTCTATAGAGGAGAAGGATCCTAATCTAAGGTATGCCCATGCAGTAGGGGACATTTAAGATATCGGCCATGTAGACTCACATTGCCTTATAGGGAGCCTCGTGATTGCCAAGCAATGTGGCTCAGAGACTTTAGCCAGACCTTAGGCAGATGCTATCCTAGTCACCTCAACCCTTAACACCCCTAGTTCAAGGACTACCCTAGGCTCATTATAGGGTGAATGAAATTCATGTGGCTATGATGTGTGAACCTTGGCTCTGATACCAACTGTGACGGCCCCAATTTCTATATACTTTCCATAGTGACATACACAGATATGCATGCACTCATATCTATAAATGTCAAAAGGGAAAATATAGAAATCAAGATAGTCAACTAAAATTAGAGATAAGACAAGATCATGTTCACATCATCATTAATTAAACACACAAAACTTCATTCATTGATCGTAGATAAAGTCATACATACTAATAATTGAAAAGGAGGAAGAATAAGTCTAGGAGAAAGGAAGTATGATTATTACATAGGATTTACATCATCCTATTACATCATCTAGAAGAATAAAAACTCTATAACTGAAATAAATAAGGTGAGAAGTGGAGATATATCTAATATCCTCCATGCTCATTATTTAGTGGCTTCTGGTACTTTGAAGTGCTTCATATATTGTCTATACCTAGAAAATATGAGAAACAAAAACATCAACAATGTTGGTACGTGGAATTGAAAGCTATACTATGCTGGCATATATAATATACTCAAAATTGAAGAAAGAGAAAGAAAATGTTAAAGGCAGAAAATCAGGTAATCCGAAGTGATTAGACACATTTAGAATGAATATGCATTACTATGGTGGACTTAGCACAAACATAAATGGTGGGCCCTTCCCCATATACCTTGTACTCTAGGGATCTCCCTGTATACCGTGTACTCTAGGGAGGTGCTAGTCAACATTAAAGATTTCCCTCTCTAATAGGGAGTTTAATGAGCACCACTAGTAACTACATTTCATTTATCCTCAATTATGTTCTTTTATATTCAAGGCAAAAAAATTGGCAATCGTTCATATATCAATTTCCATCAATGTATTTCAATTACATGCAAACAAGTACATATATTAGCATCCAACAAAATCTAGTCATATAATTATATCCACGTACCTTTAGTTTTTAGATCTGGATTCCACAAGTCCGAGATTATGAAAGGAGAGTAGATCACCCTGAAATATAAACAAAAACCTAAAGTCATCATGGATTCTCATCATTCCACATTAGGGTTTCTTCTTAAGGTTTAGGTTATTTGGGATATCACTTTAGGATACATATGGTTCAGAGTTGGATTCTAAGGTCAGGGTCGTTCAAAGTCATTCAAGGACAATTGATTGTTAGAGTTTGGCATAAAGTTGTATAAGGTATACATTAGAAGAGAGGAAACTAGAAATTAGGGTTTTTCACAACTATTGAATCAACTATCCTTCATAGATAGGATTTCGAGTAACATGGTGATTAGGGCCCCAATTATGTTTTAGGTTGTCCTCAAGGCAGATCTAAAATCAATGATGACCATTATATCACAATATATAATTATTAAGAGGTCATTAGGACTTGTAGGCCATATTTTCAGAAAAGGGATTGGATCTAGGTCCTGACAATATTTTATTCAAATATATCCCATTTTTCCAATGAAAATGATGTATAAGTTCAATATATTTCGACATTCCTACCATTTTATAGGGTTTTTATAGGATCTGACCAATCAGGTAATTCTAAAGAAATAAATGAAAAGAAGAAAAAAAAAGGTGGCTGGCCTCGTGGATCAGAAGAGGGATCCAACTACGCGGATCCTCTCCTTAACCCCCGATCCAGCCTCGGTCAACTGGGTCAAGGCTGGGGTAAAGGATGTAAATGCCCTTTTGGGGTCGCAAAAGCATCGTGAGGGATCATGGGCAAACTAGTAACCATGCCCCTTCAATTGTTTTCCTCGCGCGCCATGGCAGCAGCGAGGGTCGGGCAACGGGAAGGAAGGCAAGGTGGAGGTAGCTCGGGCTGGCTAGGGGGTATCTGGCAGTGTGAGGATGGGTGAATCCTCTTCGTGAGGTTCCCTCGAGTTTCGTGAGATCAACAGCTCGGTCGGAGGTGAACTACAGATCAAAAACGATTGCCAACAGGTGCAAAGAATGGAAAAAATGGGATTCAAAGATTACCTTCACCTCGAGCTGGATTGAGGGTGTGCGGAGGTCCACGGTGGTCTTCTGTAGTGTTTGCGAGCCTCCCTCGGTTCCTAGAAGGCTCCAATCTTGCCGGCGGTGAAGCTCTTGGAGCTTGGTTGCACGGATCGTCGACCTGACACCTTGGGCTTCCACAGCTCCAACGAGCAGTGGGGATCTCCTCGCCGAAGTCCCACGATGGTGCGGTTGCATTTGATTGAGCAGAGAGGGTGATTGGAGTGAGAGGGAGGTCGGGTCAAGTGAGGGTGAGGGAGCTTGAGGTCAGGGAAGTACGGGCATGCTTCATCCAAATTGAGAGTCGGGAATGATAAAAGGGAGGTTGGCACACTAGTAAAAAAATGGCTTATAACGTCACTTTTAATGGTGTCGGTTGTAATAATACACCGATACCTAAACCATACAGTGTCGGTGTATAAAACAAGCCGACATCAATCTCTGAAGGGTGACCAGACACGGGTACCGCTTTTATTCAGTGTCAGTTCCTTAATAAGAAACTGACACCTAAAAGTAACTGCCAAAACCAAAATTTCCAGCAAAAAAAATTGCCTCCAAAAATTGGCATAAATCGTCGGTTTTTAAAACTGAAACCGAGGACGAAAGGTTTTCTGCGAGACAGAAATTTGCTCACATTTTATCACCAGTTTTGTGATAATAACTAACGCCATTGTGTTTTCGCATGAATAACCGCAAAAATTTTCACCTCCCTTTAGTGTCGATTTTTTGTTGCAAACTGACACATATAGTTTTTATTGTCGGTTGTTATTAGCAACCAACACCTATAGTAAACTTAACAGTGCGAGGAAGACTCTTCCTCTTCTGTTTCATTCATTTCCACTGATCAGGGTTTTTGCTCCGACGATTTCGCTGCTCTTCCTCCACCTCTGCGTCCGCTGTCGTGCTACCTCTGCCTCCGCTTCTGCCTCCTCCGCCGTCTGCTTCTGTCAGCTGCTGCCGGTGACCACTCTCAATCCGGCGACCGCCCAACCAGAGCTCTCTGCCCGGCGACTACCCGACCACAACTCTTCTCCCGGAGACCTTCTGCCCAACGCCGGCGACCAGCTCTTCGCCCAGATCCCTTCTGCTCAACGACCAGCCCTCCAGCACGCCCATTATCAGGTTTTCCCCTGACCTTCCCCCTATTTTTTCTTTTCCTGTATCACATGCACACCCATTAATCATATGGTTGTGGCTGTGTGCTTTCTTTTTATATGTGTGGTTTACATGCATCAATATTCTGTATTGTTCTATGACAAAGTGCATTTTGTTCTACACAATATTACTCCCATTTACAACATACTCACATATCAATTCTACACAATATCTATCCTCTCTCGGTTCACGTTTTAGAATTCTAAGTAGTTTTAAGCTACATCTTTACTACTTCAACCACTCAAAAGTTTTGATATGTACATTCATCAAGTTGATGAATGCATTATTACATTGTTTAAAGCTTGATTAATTATGGCAATCTAATCATTATGTTTTAAAACTAATGAGAATATTTAAACATATTTTGATTCACATAATTAGGGTTTGAGAATTGAAAATCCTAATCGACAAAAATTAGGGTTTTGGTAACATATGAATACAAAATTTGATCAGTATAGTCACGTACTAAATGATTTTTAGCATTTTATATACAACTAGGATTTAGTTGAAATTTGTACATGGTTTGGAGAAATAAGATATTAGTTGGAAGAATTTTTTGACTTGTTTGTCGGCCGATTTTACCCAAGATAAACTGAATCGGCCATGTATTCAAACTGAAATATAGCAGTCTAGTATTTGAATTTTATCTTTTTATTGGTATATCCAATAGATGTGAAATTTTAATTATGTTTTGGAAACTCCATTTTGGACGTCTTGTTAAACTTTCCTAATTTTTTAATGATGTTTGAACTCTATAGAGAGGAGTGGTGGTTGAGTATTCCCTAGATTAATTGACGATCCATGGGAAATTATATGGATATGACTATGCTATTTCATGTGAATATTACCTAAAAATTAGGTCAGTGGTCAATATGCTTGGGAATTGAATTGACATTATAAAATCATATTTGAATTGTATTAGAATGAATTATACAAGTGTTTGTTGAGTCTTACTGAAATTGAATATGATATATACATAAGGATCAGTGTGAGGTGGCAATATTCCCTATTTAGGGTTGTGTTGATGGATTACTGAATTATGCAAGTCTTATGATGTTGAACAAAGGATGACTTCTTGAAAACCCTAGAAGTTTAGTAATAAGATGAGTATGAGTGATAAAGCTAAAACATGTATATAATGTTGCAAATGTGATGAATTGTTGAAGTGTAAGTATTAATACTTGTATCAGATGGTTGATCAGGACTGTGCTGATGATCACCGTGAGGGTGAGGACGTGCTTGCACCGCCTGACAATGTAAGTTTTAAGAATATATCCCTATATGTTCATTTATAATTATATTATGTAAGTGTGTTTTTTTATCAAATTTTAGGTTGGTGATGTACCCCCTGAAGAAATTACAACACTTGATGAGCAGAAAAAGAAAATTGAGAAAGTGAGGGGCATCACAATGATGAACAAGTTAATACAACAAAGGGGCAATGGACCCAAATTGGCTGTGGATTTTGATCAGGCAGGAAATCCATATGGAGTGAACCGCGAATCATTTGTTTCATATCTTGGGCTTACTTGTAGCCATTGCAGTCTTATCCTAGAATCATGGCATAGAGTTCCTAAGGAGAAGAAAGACCACATATGGAAAGAACTATGCGTGAGTTATTATTATTTGTAATTCTATTTGTGAAGATTACTAATTTTTAGGATACTAGTTAATTGCAATTCTATTTAATTTGCAGAGCATATTTGATCTGGATGAAAAGATGCATCGTAAATGTGTGATGCAATGTTGTGGGAGGGTCCTAAGGAACTATAGGACCAATCTCACTCGAGATTACATACACGATGTTGAGAATAGGTTCTTGATAGATTCCAACTCTAGACATTGATCAGTATTTCACTTACTTTACACTAATATTTTTTGTTTGTATTCTCTTTAAAAAATAAATATAGGAAGAAGGAAGTCACACAACAATGGAACTACTTGGACCCCAGAGAAAGGGAGGAGTTTGTTACCCAAGAAAAATAGATGAATTCAAGGTATTAAGTGCCGCCACTCCCAATTTAATTAATATACATTTTTATGTATTCACCTATTCAAGATTAACCTTTAGTGTTACTAACCAAATCAATGTGCTAACTAACTAGGCTAAGTGCCATGCTCAACAAGCAAGGCGTGCACTAAATGTGCACGACCACACAATGTGTCCAAGAGGACATGCAGGCATTCACCAAAGACTACAGGCTGAGTCTACTCAGCCTACTGCTACTCAGGAGACTGCAGAGTCCTCTACTGCTGCTCCCGCACCTCTCCCTCGTCATGTTATGTGGATAGATGGGAGGCAAAACAAGAAGGGAGAGATACCGACTCCCGCAACCGCTGAGGTGACTGCAAAAATGGTAAAAATCAAACTCTTATTAATTTTTGTGGATGGTGCTTAGCGGGAGCTGCACGAGCAGAGGAAGGAAGGAAAGTTCATCCCTCAGGGTACAAGGGATGAACTGACAGTTGCTCTGGGTAACCCAGAGCATCCTGGACGTGTAAGGGGTGCAGGCGCTGGTGTAGGCATCAAAGCGTTCTTTGGGCCATCCCAGCATAAACCTGTCCCAAAAGCGGGACTTTTAGAAGCTGAGGTAACTTATTCTTATTTTCGGAATGTTATTGTGAAAGGGAATTCAATAATCAAAATCTAGCATTTCTTTTATCCATGTATAGGTAGATTCCTTAATTGAAAAATGACTCCAGGAAGCATTTCACAAGTGGCAGGCGTCTCAGACTACCACTCAGATAGTACCTATGGTGAACCTCTCTTCTCCTACTCCTCGTAATGTAGAGGTTGGGAGTAATCCTATAGACCCACCTAGCATGTCCTCTGTAAGTATTTATATGGCATATAAAATAGCTAGTCTGTTCAAGATGATATGTTTGTGTATATATGCATATAACATTCTATAATTACGTAAATTTGTAGGGGTTGAAGGCATGCCGACTACAAAGTGAAGGGTATATCGTTGCAGATGCATCAGCTTACCCACCCCTTAAAGGGTGCATGTTTCATGGGAGTCCAGTACCAGATGGCATGGTACGTGTGAGCTCCATACATATACTCACTGGCTGGACGGATCTTGCACTACATCATGCACACCCAGATGTTGAAACACTTGTTGAGGCAGTAGGCAGAGTGATACTATGGCCCGAAGCGGATGTCCTCTATACTGATATTATATGATAAATTTTCATTAATTTACTTTGTTAGTGTGTATATATATATGAGTCAATTGATATGAAATTATATATACAGGTCAAAAAGATGAGACCCGCTACATCTTGACCTTCACCTCCTCGACTACCAAGTTGGCTTCCAGGGGACCTACACGTCTCGATAGGTCCTAATTGTAGGAGTGTGGCAGTATGGATCAGTGAACATAATCTAAATTTCCCTATAAATGTTACTATTCTGGAAAATGCTACAGGTAAATCATACGATAACAATCTATTTATACAAGTTTAGCATACATATTAATGCATACGTAATAGAAGTTCTGGATACGTATTAATGCAGGTCAAACATTCGAAAACAACATATTTATACAAGATATTTTGGAGTTGTTTAAGTATGAATGGCTAAACACATCTATGATAGAGTTGTGGAAATGGTGAGATTAATGCATACGACAATCTGGTTTATACATCCATATACCTTGTTTTATAAACGGCAATCTGGTTTCTTATATATTAATGCATACGTAATACATGTTTTGCAGCCACTTATACAGGACATGTAAAGATTTTAGGTTTTCCCATGTGGGATTTTTGGTTCCATCTTTGATTAATCTTGTAGATACAGACCCTGGTTCAGTTACTTCATACTGCTATGATGCTTTTGAATATTTTGGTAAAAATTATAAGACAGTGATAATAGCTCCATTCAATGTCGAGTAAGTTTACTTTGCTTGTAATTTGGACTTAAGAAAATTACATTTTTATTGCAGATATTGAGTTATTAATTTTCTACTTTCTTACCTGTAGTTCTAAGCATTGGGAGTTATTAGTTATTGTCCCCAAGACATTCACCGTCTATTATCTAGATCCTGTGGGGAGTGAGTTGGATGTATATGGACATGCAATCAAAAGGCCATTATTCTCGTGAGAAATATTTTATGTTTTTATATATGTTAACATTTGTTACTTCATTACTATTGAATTATGCAATTTAATGTGTTACGTTAACATATATAGGGCTTTACAAGAGTACAAAAAATCTGGGGGAAAGGTCCCCAGGAAAAAAAGTCTGACACTCATTTGGAAGAATGTGAAAGTAATTTCCATACTCCAATGTATATATTATTTATGTGAAGTGTGCTTATTTGTATATTTGAATATTTTGTATGTTTCAATTTATAGTGTGCTACACAAGACAACGGATGGGCATGTTCCTACTATGTGATGTAATTTATGGACCTAATCATCAAACATGTTGTATTGGAAATCGATAACATACAACATGAATTATACATAGTCTCGTTAGATAATATGAAATATATAAATCTTATTATATATTATTGTAATTATGTATGTACGTCATTCTCTTTGTAGGTCTTTAAAACTGAGGACTTCAAAATAGGTGCAAAGTGTTTCGATGTACATGCTCCCTATACGAGAGATGAATTAGATGATGTAAGAGAAGATTGGGCAAAAGCCTTGCAAAGAGTGGGAATTTTTCAATATGATTTTGATGATGATGACAATGATGATGATGAATAAAGTAAATTTATTCTCATAATTAATTTTGTGTGAATGTGAATGAATTTTTATGAATTGTCATATGTGTGTGAAAATCATCAATACATGAATGTTTCTATATGTGTCTGAATGTGAAAAGAGATGAAATAAATGGAGCTGCAGGTTGCTACTGGTTTCTACATACGTGTGATGAAAAAATAATATGAATTAAATTTCTTATACATGAGTGTGAATCACATATATAATAATTTTTCCATCTTGTTAATTTTGCAGGTTTGTGGCCTGCTGTTGGCTGATATCAATGGATGTCGTAAAACCTGCAGTTCATAACTGAACTGCAGGTTTCTCATCCTGCAACCAGCCACAGCAGGTCTACAGACTGACAGAAAAAAAATCAAATCATAGGCGTCAATTATTTGTGTAAAACCGATGACATACGGTTACAGTGTCGGTTTCCATACTAGTACCGACGTCGATTTCCCAACACCACGGCTGTGGCAGCGGACCAAACATAAAATATGTGTCAGATATCTGTATAAAACCGATGATATACAGTTACAATGTCGGTTGCCATACTAGTAAGTGACGTCGATTTCCCTAATGAGACCAGACACCACGGCCGTGCTGGCCAGCACGACCGTGTAAGCGGGTGCTTCAGTGTCAGTTTCGAAGCGGATAATCGATGCCTATACCCCCTGTTGGCATGTTTTCAGTGGCACGCGAAGGGTTGTGGCATTAGTTTGAGAACCAACGCGTAAAGGTTGGCTTTTAGCGGCGCCCACATAGGTGTCGCTTAGAAACCGACACTAAAGGCCTTAAATAACCGACACGAAAGGCCGATTATGTACTAGTGGCGAAGTTCATAGGAGCATTATATAGGCACGAGGTGGTGTAGAAGGCTAAGCTCTAAATCGTGCACTGCCACCAGTGAGTTGTGTGGGGATGCAAGAGATCGTTCTCCTTGATCCAAGGGAGTTAGGTGATGTGGTCACCACCGTTGGGCTTGCTCAAGCGAAAGGAAGTCGTCCTCCAAATATCTCGCGAAGAGGAGACAAGATTCGGGCATGAGGGGCATTCGATGGACCGCTGGACAGTTGGAGGCAGAGACCGAGTCTTTCGGGAGGTTAGAGACAACTTGAGAGTCATCAGATCTCAGGCAATCCGTGATCGAAAAATAGAACGTTTGGGATTGCCCCCCTTGATTAATCTGTGCCCAAAAGCCAGAAAAAGAAGGTTGCGTGACACATATTTATCAAATGTGAATGGAAACTTAGGTCCTAGGGATTAATAGATGACCT
This sequence comes from Alisma plantago-aquatica, assembly GCA_963693085.1. Lineage (NCBI taxonomy): Eukaryota > Viridiplantae > Streptophyta > Magnoliopsida > Alismatales > Alismataceae > Alisma > Alisma plantago-aquatica. The sequence continues at coordinate 1,269,147,587 of OY856412.1, read as the reverse complement.
AATACACAAAATTTTCAATTTTGAATAACTCTTGATTGGTACGTCTAATTATATTGAGATTTTTGGAGTAGCTTAAAGATATCATTAAGTAGGTAATCTACAAAATTGGAGTCAAAATTTGATTGTTGACTATGTCAAGTTACTAAATGTCATAATGCTTGGATTTTGTCTCTATGTGATGTTATGGATGGTCATAATAGAAATTGCTAATCAATTTAGTGAGGGGAAAGATTGAGGGAACAAAAGGAATTATTAAAATTGTAGGAAGAGAAAATAAATAATATATATATATAGGAAAAACTCACTTTGTCACATATGATGATGATGATGATGTTGATAATGTTGATATTGAGTGCAAGTGACCTCCTCATTCAGAGGTGGAACTTGTATGTTGACATCCTACCTCATATGGAGAGAAGGAGCCTGGTGACCCCCCCCATCACGTTGGGGTGATAGAGTCACACAAAATATATAAGCATGATTCCTGATTACATCACAATGTGATCTTGTAATAAAAATTGCATTATTTGAAATAAACATCTTGTCAAACAAATATCGATTTTGGAAATATCTTGCTGTAATTCTTGAATATAAGTCCTACCAAGTATACTCTTTCTCTATAAACTACTTTACTTGATTTTAATAGTGTATCGTGCAATTGCATGACTGTGTCATGATTTTCTTGATTTTAGCCAAGACAAATGGAACACTGACTAAGATTTCTTACGCAATCTATATACTCTAATGACAAGGATACATCGGCAATATATCCAATTTTTGGGTTACATTGTTCTTTAAATTCCATGTTTATGACTTATTATATCTTATTGTATATTCCAGTGTGTGAGATCCTATTAGGCCACCCAGGGATGGGTGATTCAATACTTTTACCACTGTCTACGCACTGGGATTGGGTTTGGGGTAAGAATGGCTCTGTGACACTACTTCTACTCTTGACTACCATGATGAAAAGGACATCTTCATTAATTTATCTATCATGTTGGTTAATTATAATAAATCTTTTTGTGTTTTGTGATACTATTTCTTATTTTATATGCTAGTGTATTTTTTCTTCAGGCCACATGGCACCCAGGATAGACAGTTCAATCCCTCTACCACTGCCTAGCCTATAATATTGGGATTCAGGTAAAATAGTTCTATGACAGTTTGTATCAGAGCCAACACACTCTCATATGCGTTAAATAAATATTTATCAAATCTCTTCAACCTAGGAAATCCCAAAGGTCTAGAATGGTGAAAATTTAGGTGTCTAGGCTCAGGATTCTGGCTAGTAATCACCTTCAATCCATCTGACAAAGGTGGCCAAGGTTCTCCAGTATACTTGACTTTTAGTTGATTTCGAATTGGATCAAAATGTTTTCCTTTGAAACTTACGAGAATCCTCCCTTATCACATCCTTTATATAAGTGATCACCCAATAGATTGAAGTAGAGTGCCTCCCCATCACTTTGCTCTCTTGTTAGTAATCGTGACCTGATCTTACCCTCCCAATTTTGGGTATCATGGGGAACGACTAAAATATGTAATATAATTGTAAAATATAGAATAATATCATACTATGATATGATATCAACCTTGTGATGATGGAATCACCATATTTTTGAATGTTTTATATCGATTCCTATTGTATTGGGCTTGATCCATTTATCTTAGACACAAAAACACTTATCATTAAATCTTAACTGGATGATAATCATGATGATAGTAATATAAATATAAGCATGGCATTAATTTCCTCAAACTATACTAGGTCTGAATAATTCATGCACTTGGAATATACTTGATGAAGAAGTCAATGTTGAAATCTCAAAACATTACTAGAATATTGTTTATGAGTGAATGACCATACATGGGGTTTGAACAAGAATAAAACCCTAGACATGAATATTTGGAGTTAATGTATTTGACATTCGAATCTTGACCCTTCTATCAAAGTATTATTTTATCATGATCCCATTTCATTCATGACTTTGTATCTTGACTCTCAATCTTGATCTTTATTTAATATTGATATGAATGGGTTATGACCTGTTGGCCTAAAATTGATAAATACAAGCTTAGGAGTGATTTTTTATTTCATGTTGATTATAAGTATGAAAGATAATATGATATGGAGTATATACTCCCAATATTTGGAGGCTATTTTGAATTTTGGAAACAAAATTCCCTTTAAGGTTGGAAGGATATGACAAACTAGTATTTGTAAGTTTTATAATCCAATTTATGTCTCTAGGTTTTCCCCACTTATAGGTTTTAGGCCTTCAATTATGAACAACTTAATGTATTCCAATAAGGATTTAGATATGTGGACCAAAGTGTGAGAGAGAAATGATTGGTGTTGTAGTCTATGTGTCATTAGGAGCCAATCAAAAATATTTTATGATCTCAAGATTTTGCTGCATTTGAATCTATAAGTATAAAATGGAGCTGTCTAAATATTTTAAAACTTTTGGAGATCCTTTGAAAATTTTGAAAGGGAAATTATTGAGCGGTGTAATGCTTGTTTTAAAGGAAATACTTTAATTTAATAGTAAGTTGGTAAGATATGTCATCTAGAAAGATGACATGGAATATTCAATTATTAATGACATCAATCAAATTTTGTTAGGAATCAAAAATCATATGTTCAGGTCGACATAATTTGTTATATGAAAACATCTTTCCATATTTATTGTAATATGATTAGTTACATTTTGGAATTAATATTTGCCTAGACCAAAAATTATTTGTATAATAAATCCAAATTATTATGGGTCTATTTTATGCAAGATAAAGTTTAATTATAATGGAATTTTACTACAACTCATTCACTTCCCTCCCCCACCTATATACATATACGCCCTATTGGCTCCATCCATGCATAAAATTAGCAACTCAGATTGCTCCCTTAACCCACCTGTTGCATTTTTGCCCCAAGATTGTGTCGGTGGAGCACTGCTACAATGCAACGATCTCTTTCTCCCTCATTCCCCACCACCCCAAAATAAAAAAATTAGATCCTCCAAATATCCACAATGCATCTATAATCACACATGTTTTCTCCATATTCTTCATAGTTCATCCTCTCTCTCTCTAACTCTCTCACTCTAGATCTTGCACTCTTCACAACTCTTACTTCCTTTATTGGAAGTAGATAAATCTACAATCCTTTCGATTGCAAGAATGTGATGAACACAATGAAAATTTTATTAACATCTAATTCTGATCCAAGTTCCAACATGTGATAATATTTGATGGTGAATATAAAATCAAAAGTTGAATCTTTGATCGAACTTGATTGGGTATCATGATATCCTTTTGAATTAGTATCAGATATATAATTTCTATCTCTATACTTGATGTATAAACTTAAACTTGATGAAAATTTAGGGTATGAAGCTATCCTAAAATATATGACCTAATAAAATGATTCATCTGCATAGGTACATTTGATATTTGATATTTTGACATATCGAGGAATCTTGATTAGTTGACAATGTTGAATGAAATAGATTTAATGATTATATACCCCATACACTAGATCTACTCCCTTTTACAAACTTTTGACACTTACAACTCAATGATGGTATTTAGATTCTCTATTATCATCTTTTATACTTGTATTCATTAATAGTGAAACCCTATAATTGTTGTGTGGTCAAGATCTATGGTAAGGACTTCATTAATGATCAAATTTTGTAATCAAATGCTTGAACCTTTAGGGAATCTTGATCTTAATGTTGATCTAGAATTGATCATTTGACCACAGTGACTATGATTTATGAATGAAGTGCACATTATTGATTAAGTGTGTATGTCCTTAAAATTTGATAATGATGGAATATGATGTTGGTCTTAAAATCTTGATAAAATGAAATCTTGGCTATTGATGGAGTACCACAACTGGGAATGATAATGAGGTTTAAGAAAACCTAACTTGGTCTTTGTGATAAAATATTGATGACTAGACTTTTAATATATATATATATATATACCCCTTTTTTTCTAGGATTGGAGTATGACCTACTTTTGTCTCCCATAAATCTTATTACCTAAACTCAAGTGAAGCTACTCTTGTTATGCTCCTTGACATATATATATGGTAGTGCTTGCTTGTATTGTGTGAGTTATTTCATTTTTCCTAGAATATTAGAGTATCTATGAGAACTAAGTGACATCCTATTAATACAATGTTCATATATTCCATTATAAGTATATTCAGAAGTCCTTGAACACAAAATAGAAATCAATCATACATAGTTTTTGAACTTTGATATGCAAATAGAACACCATTAGGTTTATCTACGGCTTAATGCATAGGTAAAACATGTTTAGACATTGAAAAGGCCTAATGTACATTAATATAAATATATCCACACCTCTAGGTGCAGTAGAGTGGATTTAATGTAGATGAAAACAAACCCTCACCTTTGGGTGTAGACAAGGTTTAATACCTATATTCTTCACGATAATGGCCATATAAATTGTACAATGGAAAAATGTGATAAATTGCATGGTGTTTTCTAACAAGAATTTCTTTGACTTAAAGTTTTGTTCTCATATAATTTATAAATACCAAGAGACTACTTTATTATGAAATTTCACTTGATTTATCAATAGCCTATTTGTGGGTTTGCATTGTCTGTGTGTCACGAATATCCTATTATGAAATTTCACTTGATTTGTCACTCTTGGTTGCACCAATGAAAAGGACATTCACTACATAATCAACTGGGTTGGTTAGTTCTTATAAATCTTTTTGTTATTTGACATATTATTTCTTATTATATATGCAAGTGTGTTATTTCCATCAGGCCACCCATGGCATATGCTTCACTCCCTCTACCACTATCTAAGTAGTGGGATCATGATTGATGCAAGAATAGTTCTGTGAAACCTATCATTGAGTTAGCAAAGCCCTAGGAAGGTAGCATACCTCCTCCTAGGGCAACTCCCCGCAATTTCCATATCCTCTCCTTCCCCCCTTTGACATCAATGTTTCCACTATTCTTCCATATCTCACACAAAATGTGTTACAACCCCAATTTTGCGTATGTTTTTATAACTGAAATGTAAAGATTTTATGAATTGGACTTAATTAAAAAGGTTGTATGTTTTTCTTCAAACAATGGATTACTTTGCAAATATCCCTTTTGATAGGAATTTCTTGATTCCTATCAATAGATTAATCCATTAATGGATATAAAAGAGATGAAAGGAAGAAAAGTCAGAATTAATTAGAAAAGGATAAGAATTATGTGGAAAGCATGTGGTGGTGCCTCTCATGGCCTTTTGGGATAAAAGCAAAGGGTTTATATAGAGGAGTACTTCTTTTCTTTCCTCGTTAGTGTTAAGATTATATAATCTTGGAAATTGATTTTTATGGATAGTTATAATACACCTTTCCACTTTTGGTTTAAGAAGTAAGATAAGAGGAGGAATCTTTCTATATATGCAATTATGTATGGAAACCCAAGATAATTAAATAAGAGAGCAATCTAGATGGGTTGTTAACCAAGTACTTTAATCGAGAAGTTGAAAATTTATTCAGTAAGGAAAGTGGGATGGAAACCTCTAATATCCTTTCCTTGTTTAACAATGGCACTATCAAGGTATGTATAAACAACTAAGGAAACTAGCACCACGTGAACTCACGAACCCTAAATGCTACAAACTATATATAGGGATAGACCCCATCCCTTCACGTAGAGGGAACCTCTTCTCTCCTTCCCCCGTCATCTGCTCCTAGTCTAGGCAGTGTTCTTCCATGAAGCTATTGGAATCTGGTCAGCCAATCACCGTTACCTCTCAGTGTCGAGGCACTGTCGGCCATGACAAAGGGAGATGAGGAGCAATGGGAGAAGGGTGAGGAGGGGCGTCGAGGACTGACCAAAAACCCAGTTGATCCTTACAACCGCGTCACGAAGCTTGTGTAGCTGTCACCATAGCAGGATAGGTCGGGGCATCTTGTAGATGTGAAGAGGACCTTAGGACGCTGTTGGGGACACCCTACCACCATCTGACTTTCTGGCAAGACAAGTGAGGAGGGCGCCCAGCCTTGGAGACGGCGGCGTCTGCCTTGGGCACTGAAAACGTGACGGTGCATCGCAGAGCAGGTGGTGTGTTTCCGCTAGAGGTGCAACACACTAGTTGATTTGACCCAATTAAATGCGCCCCACGAGGTCGGTACACACGTGATGGGTTTTTGCTTTCAAAATTCATAAACCTAAACTAGCTACCTACGTCTACTGAAACAACTACACCCACAAGCGCACGGGGTCGTGTCATAGTATAGGAAGGTGGCAAGTATAGGGTTGATCCATAGGGAAAAGAGGGGGCACTAGATCTAGGTTAGTTTGTCTAGGTTCCTACTGTGGAGACTAGGGTTAAGGGTTTAAAGGTTGTTTTGATTGTTAAACTAAGGATAAACAAGCAAGCAATTAAAGGCAAGAATGAAATCTATGTTAACCCTAGGTTAGATTAAGGCTAAACAAACAAGAAAGGATTAAGCTAGGTAGGAAAAGGCAATTTACACTAAGATAGGCAGGAAGAGAAGAAGAACAATTAAAGAGATAAACTAACATGAACAAGACAAGAGCAAGGAAAGAAGCTAACTAAGCAAGAAAAGAACTAATTAAGCTAAGCAAGCACAAAACTAGGGTTTTAAGCAGTAAAGAGATGTGTGGGATGTTTAGGGGTATGAACTTATCACTTAAGTTGGGGGGTGACATATGAACATTATGATTCCATTATATTATGCAAACCAAACTACAAGTTAGAGTTTAATGAATTAACCTAACCTACTAACTAGCCATGGATATGCTAGGCTGTGCATAGGGGAACTAGTCCCTAACACCCCCTACTACCCTTACGAGGCTCAATTGGGTTAGGGATTAGGTTCAATTCAATTAGAGTCTAATCAAATCTAGGTTTCTAGATTAGGCATTCCTAGGGCAATTAGGGGCCGAGGGTAGTAATGGGGAGGTGAAATTAGGGCTTTGAACCTCAATTCCCCCACATTCTAGCCTTGAGAAGGCTCCATGCTAATTGCACTAGAATTATCCAATCTAGCTACTTAGATCTCTCACTTAGGTTTAGGGAGATTGATTAGGATGTAGGAAGAGGGGAGGCAACCAAGGGATCCAAGAATCGGACCTAGGGGCAAATCGCAAAATTCACACATACAAGCAATTTGCCTAAATTCCTAGGTGACTTCACACACAAACCAACAAGCAATTAATGGAGAATGAGATGCAAATAGAATATAATAATTAACAAATGGAATTACAACGTTTACATGTCATTTTCCCCCAACATGGTATCAAAGTAACATAAATTCCCCCAAACAGCCCACCCAAGGGGCCTAGCTACTCATAACAAAGCAAAATACAAAAAGAGAGAAGAAAGAGGTAGAAGAAGCCATGGAGCTCGGAGTAGTGGCTGAAATCCTTCTCTCCAGTAGCTGTAGGGTCTTCCTCCTCCTTCTTATTGGATGGAAAGGTGTAGAATGGTGGTGGGAAGTGGATGGAAGGCTTAGATATGGGGGGTTATGTGGTGGAAATGGTGAAATGGAGTGGATTTGAGGTGGAGGTGAAGTGGAATGGAGTGGAGGTGACAAGGGGGTGAAAATGGGACTCTAAGAAGCCAACCCCCGACCCTCAGCTGCCACTAGGGCTGATATAGGGATCTAGGGGGGCTAGGGTTAAGTTAGGGGCAAAATGGGGAAAGTAGTGAAAACTAGGTGGATTTTGTGAGTAGCACGACCGTGGTGGGTCACCACGGTCATGGTGGGTAGGGTAGACCACGGTCGTGGTTGATGGGCACGATCGTGGGTTTATTAGAATGTGGAGATCACAGGGAGGTGTGCATGGATGGACACGGCCGTGGGGGGTCACCACGGTCATGGTGGGGACCTATGGCCACGGTCGTGTTGATCCCCACGGTCGTTTTGGCCATTTTCATCATTTTCTGGGAGTTTTACTGATTTTTTGTACTTGGGGCAGGTCCATCACGACCGTGGGGACTCACCAAGGTCGTCGTGGTGTCTCTCCCATGCATTTGAGGCTTGAACTTGATCATCCATGGAGGGTATTGCTTCAAAACTTTCTTTGACCACTTGGGGTAGGTTGGAAGTGGTTTTGGCCTCATTTTGAGCTCCTCCAAGCCTGAGGAAACCCTAGACTGGACCATCCTCTTTCCATGCATCAAGTAGTGGAAACAGTACCTATAAAACATGCAAAAAGCCTCCATAAGTGCATTTGATAGAAATAAGCATATTGGGGGAAATAACATGTAATCTAATAAGTATAGATGTGGCTGAAATGCAAAAAGACACAAAATTAAGCCCTAAAATAGGGCTGAATCACCACCCCAAACTTAAAAAATACTTGTCCTCAAGTATTCTCAAACTCAATCTCTCTACAAACTTTCACAAAAAGAAGTGACAAATGCAATGTAAAAGACGATTGTTGCTGAATGGGCTCAAAGATGACTAAGTACATGCATTTCACCTCTCTCCTCTCCTGCTTTCACAAACTGATCATGAAAAGAGCACAAAGAATATGAACTTCAAATATAGTACATAGAATACACAAGTTATCCATATTTCTTCCATAAAGTTCTGGGTAAACTGTTTCATGGTGGCGTTAATCAAGAATGACTAGGAGTGTTGTTTCACATTCATGCATTCAATCTTATATTTCAAATCACACCAAATGACCCACGTGGCTGCGGAAAAGAGAAAAATGAGATAAGTTTGATGCTTCTTAGCTCAATAGGTATGAAAGTGGAATAAAGGGTTGCGGTAATATTTTTGGAGTGTTTTTACACACTGATCTTCTCTTTATTTGAATGCTCTTAAACAGGAGCATCCTTTTATTTTCTTTTTGCATTTTGCATTTTTTTCTTTTCTTTCTTGCCCTTGGTGTAGATAGGGCATATGGTGGATAGAGTGAAGTGGGGAGATAGAGATGTGGCCACTTCAAACTTTTGGAGGTGGCCACGGCTAATATGTGCACTTTGGCATCTTTTTATGAGGATGAGGGGTATGAAGATGGTGGAAGAATAGTCGGGTCAAAGAGGGGTCATTGGTATGATTTTCCACATAAGACATCCTGCATGAGAACTAATCCAACACTTCATCCAAGATATCACACCACATGAATGAACAAAATGAAATTGATATATCAAACAAGAAATTCCACAAACACTAGGCGTTCAAAGCTTGCTCAATTTCACAATTCAACCAATTCAATCACAATCATAAGAGAGGTGATGCACATGTAAAAAGTCAAACATTGATACCACTTAGCAACAAACAATTATAATTCACTTGCATTTGTCAAAGGTCATCATTTTTACTCAAAATAGTAGAGATTGGGTCAAAACACACTTTTTAGTCAAGAAATCTCAAATTTGGGAAAAATTGGCCAAAACAGTGCCAAGTTGCCTTCAATCACATCTAAACCTATATTATTGAACTTAAAACCGCACACAAGAAAATCCTAGCTAAAACATGCAAAAATTACCAAAAATCTACATGATATGCAATGCATGGCAAAAAGAGCAAAATTTTGAAAATTACGCAAAAATGACAAGAAAGTAAACGACATGGCATGCAGGTATGAAAAGCAGTAAAGATGACTAAGGTAGATATAAAAAGCAAGAAAACAAAAGTGGATGTGGTAGGTGAAATGCAAAGTGAAACTAGGGCATACCTGCCCTACCACCCCGAACATTTGAATCATGTTGTCCTCAGCATGATCCTAGAGTTTAGGATGATAGGGTAGACGATCATGGCTCTCTCAAGGCTCTGGCAGTGTTACTCCCTATGGTGGACGAGATGTGTAGTAGCTGCCCCACTAATCTGCCTTGAGTGGCTGAAATTGGTCTGCTGCATGGTCGTGCTGCGTAGCACGACCGTGGTGGCTTTAGGTTGCACGGCCGTGCTTCCTGGCACGGCCGTGCTACAGTCCTTTGGCAACTTTTTTCAATTTTGCTTCTGAATCTAGTGACTTGGTGTGTTTTTCATGCAAATGACCCCGGTCGTATTGATGTGCCATGGCCGTGGTGGTCCCTTTAGCTATTACTCTCAAAATGAGGAACCTCAAACACTCAAAAACTTGACCCAAAGTGATTTTTCTTGGAATCCTTCTCTCAATTGTACTCAAATTTCCTTCATTTCACCCTGTTGTCACTTGTACATCTTAAAACTAGACAAAAACTATTAAACACAAGAGTGTGTGTGTGTGTTCTTGGAAAATGTAAAAACAAAGCAATTGTATCAAAAATTGAAGTTTGGGTGAAAAATTCCCAAACCTAGGTGGGTTGCCTCCTACATGCGCTAAGTTTCATGCCTTCAGCTGGGCTTGTTGTTCTTTCACCATCAACCATGGTCCAAAAATAAAATGTTTGCACCCCCATCATAAGCAATCCTCTCAAATGCTTTCCTTGATTTATCTTCCTCCCGAGGGTCATGCGAGCTTCGTATGTCTTTTTCAGCAATTCTCTCTCCTTGTGGATCATCATCATAGATCTTAATAAGCCTTAAGACCCTCAGAAATCTCATGCCATAGGTTTTTTCTCTCTTGAGGAACGGGTCTTCATAGGCACCAAAGAGAGGGGTCTCAATCATATCCATTTGTTCATGGGAAGTAGGGGGAGCATGTGATAGTTGTGGTGGTGGCATCGGTGTTGATGGCCCTTGGACTTTAGGTGGAGGAGGGCATTGAGGTTGGAAGGTGAATTGGTTGGAGGGTTGTGGTGATGGAGGTGGTAGAATGAATTGAGGTTGGAAGGTGAATTGGTGGGAGGGTTGTGGCGATGGAGGTGGTGGGGGTGTGTAAGGCTTAGGATATCCTTGGAGGTAGAGTGGTGGAGAAAATGGATGGGTTCGTGCATCTTGGCATTCCATCTTGTCTTCCTCGAATGGCTTGTCACATGCACAAAGCACAACCAAACAAAAGAGAACAAGTTAGTAAACCAATATACACAAAGAATGCAAAGAATGATGAATAAAGAATAGCAATGATGAGGACAGTATGAAAAGTCAAAGAAAAACTAACTAGCTAGGATGAGTGCCTCTAATCCTCGACAACGGCGCCAGAAAGCTTGGTGTGTTTCCGCTAGAGGTGAAACACAATAGCCGAGTTGACCCAACTAGATGCGCCCCACAAGGTCGGTACACACGTGTTGGGTTTTTGCTTTCAAAATTTATAAACCTAAACTAGCTACCTATGTCTACTAAAACAACTACACCCGCAAGCGCACGGGGTCATGTCGTAGTATCGGAAGGTGGCAAGTATAGGGTCGATCCACAGGGAAAATAGGGGGCACTAGAGTTAGGTTAGTTTGGCTAGGTTCCTACTGCGGAGACTAGGGTTAAGGGTTTAAAGGTTGTTTTGATTGTTAAACTAAGGATAAACAAGCAAGCAATTAAAGGCGAGAATGAAATTTATGTTAACCCTAGGTTAGATTAAGGCTAAACAAGCAAGAAAGGATTAAGCTAGGTAGGAAAAGGCAATTTACACTAAGATAGGTAGGAAGAGCAGAAGAACAATCAAAGAGGGAAACTAACATGAACAAGACAAGAGCAAGGAAAGAAGCTAACTAAGCAAGAAAAGAACTAATTAAGCTAAGCAAGCACAAAACTAGGGTTTTAAGCAGTAAAGAGATGTGTGGGCTGTTTAGGGGTATGAACTTATCACTTAAGTTGGGGGGTGACATATGAACATTATGATTCCATTTAGATTATCCAAACCAAACAACAAGTTAGAGTCTAATGAATTAACCTAAGCTACTAACTGGCCATGGATATGCTAGGTTGTGCATAGGGAAACTAGTCCCTAACACCCCCTACTACCCTTACGAGGCTCAATTGGGTTAGTGATTAGGTTCAATTCAATTAGAGTCTAATCAAGTCTAGGTTTCTAGATTAGGCATTCCTAGGGCAATTAGGGCCGAGGGTAGTAATGGGGAGGTGAAATTAGGGCTTTGGACCCCAATTCCCATAATTCTAGCCTTGAGAAGGCTCCATGATAATTGTGCTAGAATTATCCAATCTAGCTACTTAGATCTCTCACTTAGGTTTAGGGAGATTGATTAGGATGTAGGAAGATGGGAGGCAATCTAGGGATCCAAGAATTGGACCTAGGGGCAAATCCCAAAATTCACACATAGAAGAAATTTACCTAAATTCCAAGGTGATTTCACACACAAACCAACAAGCAATTCATGGAGAATGAGATGCAAATAGAATACAATTATTAACAAATGGAATTACAACGTTTACATGTCATTTTCACCCAACATGGTATCAAAGTAACATAATTTCCCCCAAACAGCCCATCCAAGGGGCCTAGCTACTCATAACAAAGCAAATACAAAAAGAGAGAAGAAAGAGGTAGAAGAAGCCATGGAGCTTGGAGTAGTGGCTGAAATCCTTCTCTCCAGCAGCTGTAGGGTCTTCATCCTCCTTCTTATTGGATGGAAAGGTGTAGAATGGTGGTGGGAAGTGGATGGAAGGCTTAGATATGGGGGGGGGGTTATGTGGTGGAAATGGTGAAATGGAGTGGATTTGAGGTGGAGGTGAAGTGGAATGGAGTGGAGGTGACAAGGGGGCGAAAATGGGACTCTAAGCAACCAACTCCCGACCCTCAGCCGCCACTAGGGCTTATATAGGGATCTAGGGGGTCTAGGGTTAAGTTTGGGGCAAAATGGGGAAAGTAGTGAAAACTAGGTGGATTTTGTGAGTAGCACGACCGTGGTGGGTCACCACGATCGTGGTGGGTAGGGTAGACCACGCCCGTGGTGGATGGGCATGGTCATGGGTTTATTAGAATGTGGAGATCACATGGAGGTGTGCATGGATGGCCATGGCCGTGGGGGGTCACCACGGTCGTAGTGGGGACCTATGGCCACGTTCGTGTTGATCCCCACAGTCATTTTGGCCATTTTCATCAATTTCTGGGAGTTTTACTGATTTTTTGTACTTGGGGCATGTCCACCACGACCGTGGGGACTCACCACGGTCATGGTGATGTCTCTCCCATGCATTTGAGCCTTGAACTTGATCATCCATGGAGGGTATTGCTTCAAAACTTTCTTTGACCACTTGGGGTAGGTTGGAAGTGGTTTTGGCCTCATGTTGAGCTCCTCCAAGCTTGAGGAAACCCTAGACTGGACCATCCTCTTTCCATGCCATCAAGTAGTGGACAAACTACCTATAAAACATGCAAAAAGCCTCCATAAGTGCATTTGATAGAAATAAGCATATTGGGGGAAATAACATGTAATCTAATAAGTATAGATGTGGCTGAAATGCACAAAGACACAAAATTTAGACTAAAATAGGGTTGAATCAGCAGTTTGCAGACGCCAAGTGTGCGGGTGGCCAGGAGAAGCTGGGGGAACGGCACGTTAGCCCTGGGGAGGCTCGGCATGCTGAGATAGCCTCTGTGACACCATGAGGAAGGGGCGGCGGAGCTTGTTCAGGAGGTGGAGTCGGTGGCCTGTCTACGGAGATGACGGTGGGTGCACGAATTCAAGCCGTTGTAGGCGTCGTGTGAAGGAAGGGGAAGATAGAGCCAAAAGACTCATCTGCCCACGCTTGCCTGTTCAACAACCAAGGGCACGGGAGTCCTTTCACACTTAATCAAGAGCCAGATCAGTTTGTTACAAGGTAATCTTTTTTCTGCTGACGTAGCAGCACATGATTGGTCCATAATTGTTTTATCTTGCAATTTTCATAACTAGAGTTTGGTAACTCAGATTAAAACGAGTTATATATGAAAATTGATCAGGAGAACAAGAGGAATCGAATAAAAATGATATAAAAAAACTTATTTCGTTCCTATTTGCAAAAGTACATTAAGTTAATTATAAAGTGCATGAAACTTAGGTTAAAATCCTAATTGTGATTAAAGATCGGTTCTATGATGCCTAACTAGTTAAATCGAGCACTATTAACCTGTTAGATGATAAAATATGAATCGAATCTGTTTTAGGTGAGAGGTTTCTTGTTTTAGGGTTTTAATCTATGTATCCATGATAAAGCATTTAGAAACCCTAATTTAGGGTAAAAGAGGATAAGATCATATTTAATTTGAAAATTGTGAAAATATGATTGTTAAATGATAGTTCTATGTTTTTGTATATGAAAGTCCTTAATTTCGGATAAATACCCTAAATGTAGTAATTAGGGTCTTTTCATGAATAAAAGGTGGAATTGATGGAAAGATGAGTTCATATGTTAATTAGACCCTAATGAACTTTGAATTAATGATAGATGCACATAATGATCTTGTCATGGATTAAAAGGATAAAAATAGTAGCTTTAATGTAAAAGAAGCTTAATGAAATTAATTGATGATTAAGTGCCTTTAATATGAAATAGGGTTATATGTTGTTAAAGTAACCTTAATATTGAAGAATAGATGAGATCATTAGGGTTTATTAGTAATGTCATAAAATCAGGGTTTAATATGGTAAAAGATGAAGGGAAACCCTAATTCCCAAGGAAACCCTAAAATTGGAATAGAAATCTTAAGGATGATATTGATATTGGATAAATATTAATAAATGGAAATTGGTATATTTATTTCAGGATTTTGTGCATGATTGGTTGCTTGATTGGGATTTCTATGTTCTGATTAATTCTGTATCTAAATCTGCAATACATGTATGTGGTTACGCTTATGAATATATCGAGTTATGTTTTCTGAGGTCTGCTGAAGTTTTCATCGATGACATGAATTAATTGTTGGATGATTTTATTTCATGCAAATTATAATGTGGATATGATTATCACCTAATATATGTGCCTACTTGCTTAGATCATGGTCCCCTTTGTGGCTTATTAGTTGACCTAGTACATGGCTACCTATGGGGTAGGTCCATCAGGTCATCGGATGACTTAATACATGGCTACCAATGGGGTAGGTCAATCAAGTCACTTTGACTTAGAAATTGGGGTACTTTTGGGTATTGTCATGCGACTCTATTACCCTAGGTATTGGATACCTGTAAGGTAGGACCATGGGGGTAAGGATCTACCTAAAGAGAGGTAGCAAGGACAGCACAGAGATAGGGGATAGGTAAGGATTGAGTAGTATGGCTTAAAATGTAATCTTGGTTGTTAAATGATTAATTGAATGAGTACATTGTTATCATAGTTACATGTTTATTGTTTCCCCCACATACCAGCTTCGTGTGACCGACGTTTTGTTTGTCGGCATTTTAGGTACAAGCCAAAAGAACAAATAGTAAAGTGGCATATGTGGAACTAAATGATAAATAGCGTACACTGGAGGATTAGTTAGATTAGTATCATCATGGATAGAAGTTTAGAAATCCAAGATTTTAAAATGTAAGTAAAGTTTTTATTTTATACCAGTTTTCAGTTAGTAGTAGAATTTCATAATTATTATTCATTATTTGTCTAACCTTTGATCATGTTAATTGAATAACGGCTCTGCCCTTTGGGTCTCCCTTAATTGGGGGTTACCGGGAGGCGGGGTCATTACAATTGGTATCAGAGCATAGGTTCCTCATCTAATCTTTAATAATTGTTAAATTTTACAAACTCTATAGAATCCAAGGGAGTTATTATAGGATTATCCGAAAGACGGAGGTGTCTAGAAAAGGATCACGATCGGGGATAGAAATATTTTCCTCCGCACCGCTAGTCGGAATACGAGGACTCTTGGATCCGTGTGACTGTCTGGCCAAAGTCTTAGGTTATGAATCGAAATAAGGTACCTTTAGGACTTTCTCATCTTATTCATCCCTTCTCATCACAAATTCTGTTAAGGAACTTAAGAATTAGTGTTTTTCCTCTTCTCCTCACCCTCTTGAGGTATGGGTAAAATTAATAAGGTCTAAGGCATCCTCCATCAAATTAATGAAAAGCATGTAAATAAGATGTCATGGACAAAAGCTTAATAGAGTAAGCGTAAACTAAAGAATAGATACATGCTTAGGTCGTATGACATAAGTTATCATGCCCTAAGAAGAGACCTGAGGCTAGATCTTCATATCAGGAGGATAGATATAGAGAGTTAGTCTTAGAGGCAGGGACCTCCTTTAAAAGTGGAGACCTGGCACATCCTTTGAGGATGATGTTAACCCTAACCCTAAGTGAAGGTTAGAGAGAGAGATGGGATGATGAGTAAATCAGGTGTTTGGATGGACATGCTTTAGATGGCGTATGGGCCATGAGAGGTTGGATGACCTAGCACCTCTGGAAACCCAACCCTAGGAAATTTCGTGCATGTTAGAGTGAAGGATAGCTCCTTCATTGTTGAGGTTCGAGAAGAACCTATGGAACCCCATGAGATAATATGAGCATGGCATAATAGGCACCCTATAGGCATCAGTGGTGCGAGCAATAGGTTGAATCCTGGCCAGGAGAGTTTGATGGATAGCTCATGTAATAAGCCTAAGGGGCTATGCATAACCTCGAGTGAACATGAGTTGAACGTAGGCTTCTTCCAGGTAGGGGCATGCTTTTGAGGTTGACCCTTCATGAAGAAAGGACCTCTAATGGTGAGGTTGGTTGAAGGGTTAGCTCTAGAAAGAGAGAGTGGGAACCAAGCAAGAAGATTGGAATCCTAAGATATGTAGGGAGTTAAGGATGATGCAACCTAAATGGATGATATTGGTTGCCTCATGATCGATCCCTGGAAGTTGATGATATCTTGGTTGCCTTTAGAGGGACCAAACCCTAGAGAGAGAAGACGAAGCATCTGGTACCTATGTGCTTACGGTATAGGTGTTTACCTTCTGAGGTAGGAAGAAGAGTTCCTTAGACCTAGAAAGGTTTAGTAGCAGGTTATGAGGCCTTGTACCTTGTTGGTTTTCCTTAAGGAGGACCCAACTCTAAGTGGTGCTCGAGTTGAAGGATGACAAGAAGTGCATGTCATGCCTTTTGCATGCTTGGTTCATGGGTAAGAGATAGAGCATGCAGTTGGACACCTACAAGTGAACCTAGGGTTCCTAGGCCTAAGAGGGGAAGTGGTGTACCTAATGCTCATGATGAGAGTTGAGTTCCTAGAAGCGAGCATGGTACTTCTTATGTTGAGAGGAAAGGGAATCCCCTTAAGTTTAAGGTATGTTTGATGAACCCCTCACAGCTAGGTTGATGACAAAGGAAGGTATGATCTTGATCCAGTATTGAGGAAAGAGGACAAGTATGACCTAGCATGGTTCAGTAGGTGATCTTCTTGTGCCTTAACAGCTTGCTAGGGTTAAGTAGGCTCATGTGGATGTAAACCCTAGACCTAAGAGCTTTTGTGACCTTGTTGTCAAGAGATAGTTTTCCTCCCATACTGGGAGAGGGACCCCCTTTGGTAGAGTGTATATCAGTTTGTTGGTTTAAGGTAACCTAAAGAGGTCTCATAGGATCTTAAGAAGCTATGTGTAGAGTACATGGTATGAGAATGAACCTATAAACCCATAGATATCCATCTCTAAGTGCATGTGGATGTGTTATCATGGAGGTAGCCGGTAAGGGGCCTGACCAAGGTAGGCAGGTCGCCATGACCCCTATGAAAAGATGGATGTCAGCCCATGTATACAAAGAGCGATGATGAAGGCTTGGGCAAGGATCTAAGTTGAACATGTACTATAATGGAATCTTAAGTCTATCCTAGGGTCGGTAGGGATAAGACCAATGGAAGTAGGAGTTGCCTAATTCCCTAGTTGCACATGACCATAGGGTCGGCAGGTAACAACTATCATTGTCTGAGGGCCATGGGTTAGGAGATTGATCACCTTCATGAACTCATGGGACCCCAAGGGCAGATGAGTAGGGAACTCTCTGGATGGATAAGGGAAGAGGGATGACCCCAAAAGTGTCGGCACCCTATAGACCTAGAGGAGATGACCAAGGGATGTGTGTAAACCTCAGTAGATTCAAGACTAGTTTTCCATGGAAGTAACCTTGAAATCGAGATGATTGTGAGGTAGAGACATAAGTTGCACGTTTCAACTTAGGTTTGAAGGGGTACTAGCAAGGTGGTATGTATTATGTCTACTCATAGAACAAGAAGAACTTTGTATTTGGACGGCCGCCAAATGCTTATTTCCTCTTGTTATGGGAGTGAGAGATAGGACAATACACATGCCTTACACCAAAGATAAAAGAGGATGTGAGTTGGAATGTTTCTACAAGGTATGAGGACAAAGATGATAACATATCTTGGTAAAGTGAATGATACATGGATGGTTTGCAAACACTAAGAGGGATGAGGTAGTCACCTTATGAGGATGTTTTTTTTTCATGAACTATGTGGAACATAAAAGTTATACCAAGTTGAGTTTGATCACCAAGAAGATGAGTTCGAAGTGTTGTCGATAAATATAGACTTAGAATTCGAGTTTGATATGATAAGTGAAATATGTGGAAGTGTATGTCTTCAATGTTACCTAATACCTAAGGATGTGAAGTGGTAATGGATGTTCTGGTTGAGATGTATCTGACTAGTTTGGCTAGAAGCTAGAAGAGGTTGTTAGGCTAACCCTAAGTTTGGAAAGGAGATATGTTTGGATAATACTCTGATGTAATGATATTTGTGGAACAAGTTAATGGTTGTTTGGTTAGCCAGTCTAGTCCTTGATGCAATGAAAGGATGGTGGTAGAGCCTCAGATGCACTTCTTTGGAAAGGAAGGTGATGAAACCCCGACTAGAGTGGGTTAGGGTTTCTGAGGAATTGATCTTGAAGAATAATGACATACAGGAGATCATGATTTTAGGATCACCATACACCGTACTACGAAGATAATGAGTAACAGTGGTACTTTAGATACCTAAGATAAGGTTCCATGTGGTATATGGCCATGCAAGATGAGGGTGAAGGACGAACCCCAGTAACCCCGTGCATTGATATAAAGGATAATGAGTTCCCAAAAGAGAAAGGGAGTCCATCACTATGGATGTTGTAAGTCTCCCCTGAACCAAGGAAGGTCGAGATGCAATATGGGTTATGGTGGATCGCCTTACCTAGATGACATGAGAAAGAAAGAGTTCTGTCAAGGGACTGATCCGGTTAAACTACCCATGAGATAAATGGTTCAACCATGAAGCCAGTTCTAGGGTTTTTGAGTTTGACCTAAAGGTTCACTTCCATAAAGTGGAAGTAGGTACATGAAGAACTCGATGTTAGTATAGTTTATCGCCCCTAACTAAAGATTAGTATGATCCAAACTAGAGGGTCTGATGAAAGCATATGTGCTCGTTCAGGGTGATACATAGAGACAATTTTTGTCCTTTGTAAGATGTGATGATAACCACCATAGCCAGTATCGGGACATAAAGAAGCTCTGTAAAGGAGGTTGTGTCGGTCACCACTTCATTAAGATGATTTTGGTGAATGGACCTCACAAGGGTCAGAAAAGGACCATAGTGTGTGCAGATGAAGTCTCTTTGATCATGCAATGGCTGAATGGAGCCCAAGGACGACATAAGTCGTAAGAGGATGCAAAGTAGACTGACATGCAGTTCACTGTGGGGGAATATGTGATGTGAAAATCCGACCCCTCTGAGCTACAGCTAAGGAAGCTGGGTCCCAGATACATGGGTCCATTTGAGATGGATTGGTGGAGAAGGTTATGGTTGAATTTACCCCTCAGGATAAAGTAATGTGTGATAAGTTTCAGGTGTCCAACTTAGAGCACGATGTGAGGTACCCAGACCATGTGCTGAACAATGAACCTAGCTCAAGGGAGGCTAAAATGGCCTAAGTCACCTGTGCAGTTTATAGACGCCAGAGTGAAAGAACTCAGAGAAAAGAATATGTGATCATAAAGGTTCTTTGGAAACGCCATGAGTACGGTAAAGCCACATAGGGGCCAATGATGGACATGGAAAAGTCTTATCCTGAATATTTTGTTTGCTTGATAGAATTTTGAGGACAAAATTCCTATAAGAGGGGGAGGATGTTACAACCCCAATTTCGCGTATGTTTTTATAATTGAAATGTAAAGATTTTATAAATTGGACTTAATTAAAAAGGTTGTATGTTTTTCTTTAAATAATGGATTACTTTGTAAATATCCCTTTTGATAGGAATTTCGTGATTCCTATTATTAGATTAATCCATTAATGGATATATAAGAGAAGAAAGGAAGAAAAGTCAAAATTAATAAGAAAATGATAAGAATTATGTGGAAAGCATGTGGTGGTGCCTCTCGTGGCCTTTTGGGATAAAAGCAAAGGGTTTATATAGAAGAGTACTTCTTTTCTTTCCTCATTAGTGTTAAGATTATATAATCTTGGAAATTGATTTTTGTGGATAGTTGTAATACTCCTTGCCACTTTTGGTTTAAGAAGTAAGATACGAGGAGGAATATTTCTATATATGTAATTATGTATGGAAATCCAAGATAATTAAATAAGAGAGCAATCTAGACGGGTTGTTTACTAAGTACTTTAATAGAGATGTTGACAATTTATTCAATAACGAAAGTGGGATGGAAACCTCTAATATCCTTTCCTTGTTTAACGATGGTACTATCAAGTTATGTATAAACAACTAAGGAAACTAGCACCATGCGGACTCAAAAACCCTAAGTGCTACAGACTATATATAGGGATAGTCCCCATCCCTTCACGTAGAGGGAACCTCTTCTCTCCTTCCCCCGTCATATGCTCCTAGTCTAGGCAGTGTTCTTCCATGAAGCTATTGCAATCTAGTCAGCCAATCACCGTTACCTCTCAGTGTCGAGGCACTAGAGGCCATGACAAAGGGAGACGAGGAGCAATGGGAGAAGGGTGAGGAGGGGCGTCGAGGACGAACCAACAACCCGGTTGATCATTGCAACCGCGTCACGAAGCTTGTATAGCAGTCATCGTAGCAGGATAGGTCGGGGTGTCTTGCAGATGTGAAGAGGACCTTAGGCCGCTGTCGGGGACACCCTTCCACCATCTGACTTTCCGACAAGAAAAGCGAGGAGGGCGCCCAGCCTTGGAGACGGCGACGTCTGCCCTGGGCACTGAAAACGTGATGGTGCGTTGCGGAGCAGGTTGCAGACACCAAGTGTGTGGGTGTTAGGTTTTAGAGGAGGCAGAGAAGCAGCGAAAACAAAAATTTTCTCCCCAAAACCCAGAACAAAAGGAATCGCGTCAACGTCTATATAATAGGAAAGACAGTTTGTGAAACATACCTTGTCCCGAGGCTTTCTCGGTGACAGAACCTCGTGCCTTGCACGGTCTTCACCTCCGGTCTTGGACGGTGTCTGTGCAGCTCCTGGTCATAACGGGACTGAAGACTCCTCCTCCTACTGGACTGTCGGATGACAGTTGTCCTCCTGAGCGGCAGTGACCTCCCGCCTCTGAAGTAGTACACACGGACCACCTGGAACTCCACACTCCTTGTCCCACAGTAAAGTGGAAGGAGTCGCACCCTCCTGTTGACGCACTAGTCACCAACACACTCTCCTGCTGCCAATTGCAACAGCAGTTGTCCTTCCCTTGTTGCACCTCCCTTTGCGGGAAGCACTTGCTCGGGCTCTCTCTCGGTTACCAAAACTCGAGAGAACGACAACTTTGCAGAGCAATCAACTTGCACTGAGTTGTACTCTGAGAAGCCCCCAATACCCCTATATATATAGGGGGGTCGTGGGACAGGGTTCTCTGTCCCCGACAATATGGGACTAAAAGCAGGAGTAGAAGGGTTCGAGATTTTCCACAAAAGCAACCAACTCTCAACCTGAACCGATCGGTTCACAAGTGAACCGGTCGGTTGGGACCCTTGAACTGAGCGGTTCACTCATGAACCGGTCGGTTGGGGTTCCAGGTCGGTTCCCAATTGACTTTCCGTCTTTTGTTTCTAATTGGTATCGAATACCAATCTTATTTCCAATCAAATTGAATAATTGAAACGAAAGGAAAATTCTCACCCATCCTACTTTCCCAAGTTGCTCGGTTGCACCAGTTGAACCAATTGGTTCAACACTTGAACCGCTCATTTCACTCTGTGTATGAGCCGATCAGTTCAACAATTGAGCCGACCGGTTCAGCAACCTCAGCCGACTGGTTCATCACTGGAGCCGAATGGCTGGGAGTGCAGATTGTGCAGAATCAGTCAATTGTGATTTCAATCAATCTAATACTCCAATCAATGCGTCCAACACCTTGAACATTATGATATTGAGCTATTGATTAATTGAGTGTTTAATTGAACTACTAAACTCCTTTAGTAATCAATCTAAACATTGCTTGTGGACAAAACTCCTCTTCCAGGTTAAATCCTATGTGTGTGACCCTGCAGGACCATTTCACGTTGGCAGTGAAAGTCCATAACACTTATGACTTCACAAGCAAAGAGCGGTGCCTAGTCACACATCACTGCTACCCAAGTGAAATAGAAAGTTGGAGAACAACTTTCATCCCTACAATCCGTGAATGGTGTTACAGTGAATGTATAATTCCTTTGTCACTGATATCCTGAATGAACTCGAGGCATGGAATAGTCATCCTGTCAATGTTCATTCATTTCCTTGATCTCAGAGTAGACCGAGTGAGATGTGTATGACATCAATATCACATATTGATTCACACGTGCATGCGCATTCCTTTCTCAATCCTACTCATCAAGTGGCCAAGGATATCAAACTCCCTCAGGAGGGACAAATCCCATATCTATCACTCACCCCTCAAAAGCCCCATGTGTCAAAGCCACCCAATCATCACCTATATAACAACCCATGTTTCAGGACTGCGTTTGATGATGTCAAAGTGTACCCAACGACATGTGTTGAGTGTAGTGATTTCAGGTCTAAGAATCACACTCACCACCATCACTGTGAGAGCTGACTGTGACTACCATGTCATGGTTCCATGTGTCACTCTCACGGTGGGTCTTTCCGGTACCTTGTTTTCTAACAAGTACCTATGTGCTTGGTTTGATATCACTATATCATGACTAATGAGATTCTGTCATCAACCAACACACAATCTAGTCTTCAGTGTTATTGATGTCTATGGTTATTTCCACAATAACAATCGACTAGGGACTAAACAAGAATGTATACTCTTAACATCCATATGATCTCATCTTTTAAGCCATGAACCTAAAAGCATACGTCATTGAGTAAAACCATTCTTTAGACATCTATCATGTTACACCATCATCTTAGAAATAGTTTAAACATATAGATTGCAAATTGCCCTTTTATTATTGTTCAAATCATTTACAAAGTATCCCATTACAATCATCATATGACTTGCTCTATGGGCATACATACCAACAAACTCCCACTTGCACTTAGAGCCAGTCACCAAGGAAACGCAGTCCTCGTGACCTTGCATGACCATCATGCTTCTGCTGAGAAAGGGCCTTAGTCAGTGGATCAACAATGTTGTCTTCAGTTGGTACTTTGAAAATCTTCACATCTCCTCGTTGTACGATATCTCGTATGAGATGGAAGCATCGCAGTATGTGCTTGGACCGCTGATGTGATCTGGGCTCCTTAGCTTGTGCAATAGCTCCATATTGTCACAATAAATCTCAATCACATCACAACTACTGGGAACTACACCAAGTTCAGAAATGAACTTCCTGATCCACACAACCTCCTTTGTTGCATGCGAACCAACAATATACTCGGCCTTTGTAGTAGAATCGGCAACAGTTTCTTGCTTGGAACTCTTCCAGCTCACAGCTCCATTAATAAGGCAAAACACAAATCCAGACTGTGATCTGTAATCATCTTTATCGGTTTGGAAACTTGCATCGGTGTAACCCTTTACAACCAGCTCTTCCTTGCCGCCGTACACAAGAAATTGATCCTTAGTCCTTCGCAAGTACTTGAGGATGTTCTTCACAACTGTCCAGTGAGCATCCCCAGGATCTGACTGGTACCTGCTCGTCATGCTGAGAGCATACGAGACATCTGGGTGTGTGCACAACATAGCGTACATGATGGATCCGATGGCTGATGCATATGGGATCCCATTCATCCGCTCCCTCTCTTCACAAGATTGGGGACATTGAGCTCTAGAGACGGTGACTCCATGTAGCATGGGGATGTTGCCTCTCTTTGAGTTCTCCATGTTGAAATATTTCAGCACTTTGTCAATGTACGTGCTCTGACTTAGTCCAAGAAGCCTTCTAGATCTATCTCTATAGATCTTGATTCCTAGAATATAGGATGCTTCTCCTAAGTCCTTCATTGAGAAAGTTTTCGCAAGCCAAGTCTTTACCTTCTCTAAGGCTAAGACATCATTCCCCATCAAAAGTATGTCATCTACATACAATATGAGGAATTTGGTCGAGCTCCCACTAACCTTCCTGTACACACAAGGTTCATCTTCATTTTGAATAAAGCCAAACACTTTGACTTCCTCATCAGATCTAAGATTCCAACTCCGAGATGCTTGCTTCAATCCATAGAATTACCTTTGCAGTTTACAGACTTTATTGTCATTCTTTGGATCTACAAAACCTTCAGGATGTGTCATGTACACATCCTCATGTATATTCCCGTTAAGGAATGCGGTTTTAACATCCATCTGCCAAATATCATAGTCATAATAAGCTGCAATAGCAAGCATGATCCTGATGGACTTAATCATGGCAACTAGAGAAAAGGTATCGTCATAGTCAACACCTTGAACTTGTCGAAATCCCTTTGCAACCGATCTACCCTTATAAATTTGCACATTGCCATCCATGTCGGTCTTTTTCTTGAAGACCCACTTGCACCCTACGGGTTTTACCCCTTCGGGTGGTTCCACCAAAGTCCATACTTTGTTGGAGTACATGGATTCCATCTCAGATCTCATGGCTTCAAGCCATTTCTCAAAATATGGTCCCTCCATAGCCTCTACGTAGGTAGTTGGATCATCATTTATGATCAACTCTCCACCTTCCTGAGTTACAAGGTATCCAAACCTCTCAGGTTTAAGGCGAGTTCTACTAGATCTACGAGGTCTTTGTGTTACCTAAGGAGATTGAGATTCCACAACACATTGTGAATCTGCATTTTCCTCTGGCACATCTACCGGTTCAATGTTTTCTTGTTGGGCTTGAACTTCTTCAAGCTCTATATTCCTCCCACTGCTTCGTTTGGAAATAAATTCCTTCTCTAGGAACATAGCTGTCCTGGAAACAAACACTTTGTTGTCAGTAGGGTGGTATAAATAGTATCCCCTCGTTTCCTTGGGGTATCCAACAAAATAACATTTATCAGATTTGGGTCCAAGCTTATCAGAAAACATTTTCTTGACGTAAGCCTCACAACCCCAAATCTTCAGAAAAGACAAATCGGGACGCTTCCCGTACCATATCTCATATGGTGTCTTTTGAACCGATTTAGATGGTACACGATTAAGTGTAAGCGTGGCGGTTTCAAGAGCATGACCCCAGAAAGAAATTGGAAGATCAAAAAAACTCATCATTGATCGCACCATATCCAACAATGTGTGATTCCTTCTTTCAGACACACCATTATGATGTGGTGTTCCAGGTGGAGTCCACTATGATACAATACCACGGGCTCGCAGAAGGTTCTCAAACTCCTGGCTTAAGTATTCTCCACCTCGATCGGATCAAAGTGCCTTAATACTTTTACCAAGTTGGTTTAGTACTTCATTCATGAAATCCTTCAACTTTTCAAGGGCTTCTGACTTATGCTTCATCAGGTACAAATAGCAATACCTACTGAAATCATTAGTGAAGGTAATGAAGTACTGACACCCATTTCTGGAATTAGATCTAAAAGGCCCACATACATCAGTATGTATGAGTCCAAATAGATCACTAGCTCTCTCACCTTTACCTAAAAAGGGAGTCTTGGTCATCTTGCCCAACAAACAACATTCACATGTCTCTATTGATTCATAATCAAAAGAGTCTAGATAACCATCTTTATGGAGTGTAGAAATGCGCTTCTCATTTATGTGCCCTAGACGACAATGCCAAAGATATGTTTTGTTTGAGTCGTTGAGTTTTTACTTTTTGGTGTTTACGTTGTATACACTTGTCTCCAAGTCTATCAAGTATAGACCATAAGACATAGGGGCACTGCCATAAAAGATCCCATCTTTTGAAATGGAATACTTTCCATTCTTAATAAGAAATTCAAATCCATCTTTGTCCAAACAAGAGACGGAAATGATATTCCTATTTATGGAAGATACATAATAGCAGTTCTTCAACTCTATTATTAGCCCACTAGGTAGAGTTAACTCATAGGTTCCTACGGCACTGGTGGCAACTCTTGCCCCATTAGCAACACGTAGTTCAACCTCACCTTTCCCAAAAGGCCTACTTCTCTTAAGATCCTTCACATTTGAACAAATGTGAGATCCGCATCCGGTATCAAGTACCCATGATGAAGAAGTAGTAAAGTTAATCTCTATCATGTATACACCAGAAGTAGAGATCTCTATCTCTGACTTCTTCCATTGTTCCTTCCATCCTCTCCATGTAGAAGAAATTGGTTTGGCGAGAGAACACTTCTCTCCCTCACCTACTTTCTTCTTCACTAACGCATTAAGCGTACATAGAGTGGATTCTAAGGCTCCTGGTATATCTGGATTGTGCAGAACACTTCTCACATTCCTCAACCAGTTATGGAATTTATTCTCAATTAATTTGCCCATTTTTAAAGATGATTCTTTTGCCATTCTACAAGAGAAAATTTTCATTTGTCAAAACCTTTTTGATTTGATTGAATAAATTTGACGATAGTCAATTAGGCCTTTAATTAATTACCGCTCCCACTATTTTGACTCAAATTGATAGCCCTCACCATCAATTCGGAAGATTGCAGCGTACAATCTTCTAGTGGGTCAAGATCCTGAAATCCTCTGAGCCATGGACCAGCTAGGGCTGTCACCAACAACTCAGATCTCTCAGGTAGGCAACTCTTTCCAATTGCATCATATGCAACTCTTGAAAGATGTCATATGCAACTCCTTGCAATGATCATCTCCATGCCTCAAGGTGCTAGATCCTATCAAGGTCACTTTGTTAAGTCCGATCCAAAGCCAATACGATGAACATGCACCCTGCTAGGGAAGACCCACATATTCATCCTTCATGCTTCCACGAGATAGACGGTGCACCACGCTAGGGCGTGCCCACACTTGGTCGATCAAGCTTTTCACGTGTGTAACATTTGGAAGGCATCTAAAACTTAATATTTAATGAGTGATTTGGTTTTTATATACATCTACATATCCAATCACCACAATATATAGTATGTATAATATACATGTTATATCCCACAGAAAACATGCATAAACGATAAAAAGCAATGATTATGGCAATCCTATTTGTGATTACTCGAGCCAAGAGGAATCACTGTCATCTAGGTCTACATGACATGCAACCTGTACAAGATGAAATATGTGCCTGCCTTTCTGGATTTGATCAGCTCATCTCCATGACTGATCGACTCGCCATCAGGTAGGTAGTTCGGGTGCCACCAGCCGATCGACTGGCGCCTCTAGCCGATCGGTTCACCGGTCGTCGTGCATCTCCTCAGGTCGCCACCCACTCGTCTCGTTCCTCGAACCGGCCATCTGAATCACCAACCGATGAGTTCACTCCTTGAACCGATCGTCTTTAGGTCGTCCGTCGTTCTTTGACATAACAGGAAATAAAATATATCCTATTTACAATTGAATTGAGAAACCCTGAGTTACATTCGGGGGAAGCAAAGGTAGGAAAAGAATTCTTGAATTATTTCGAGTTACATCAGGAATAGGAGAAGGGAATCGGTGCGTAGACCGAGATGCAAGAAACCACACAAACAACCATACATAGATATAGGGGTTTATAGGCCATAACCATGCTACACATCAACCATAAAACTCGTTTAAGGACGACGCGTATCAAGTGCATTAATATTACATATCATATATGTATATTAGGGATTTGTGGATTGGACATGTATAAAGCCGATATTATTCACATCGCATGCAATAAATAAAGGCGACAAACCAAAATCGATCATATCGATAATCTTGAAATATAGAACAGTTGACATGGCTCTGATACCATCGCTAGGTTTTAGAGGAGGCAGAGAAGAAGCGGAAACAAAAATTTTCTCCCCAAAACCCAAAACGAAAGGAATCGCGTCAACGTCTATATAATAGGAAAGATAGTTTGTGAATCATACCTTGTCCCGAGGCTTGCTCGGCGATAGAACCTCACGCCTTCTGCAGTCTTCACCTCTAGTCTTGGACGGTGTCTGTGCAACTCCTGGTCGTACCGGGACTGAAGACTCCTCCTCCTACCGGACTGTCGGGTGACAGTTGTCCTCCTAAGCGGCAGTGACCTCCCGCCTCTGAAGTAGTCCACACGGACCACCTAGAACTCCACACTCCTTGTCCCATAAGGAAGTGGAAGGAGTCGCACCCTCCTTTTGACGTACTAGTCGCCAACACACTCTCCTGCTGCCAATTGCAACTACAGTTGTCCTTCCCTTGTTGCACCTCCCTTTGCAGGAAGCACTTGCTCGAGCTCTCTCTGGGTTACCAAAACCAGAGAGAATGACAACTTTGCAGAGCAATCAACTTGCACTAAGTTGTACTCTGAGAAGCCCCCAATACCCCTATATATAGGCGGGTCATGGGACAGGGTTCTCTGTCCCCGGCAATATGGCACTAAAAGCAGGAGTAGAAGGGTTCGAGATTTTCCACAAAAGCAACCAACTCGCAACCTGAACCGATCGGTTCACAAGTGAACCGGTCGGTTGGGGACCTGAACCGGTCGGTTGGAGCACCAACCGATCGGTTGGGACCCTTGAACCGATCGGTTCACTCATGAACCGGGCAGTTGGGGTTCCAGGTCGGTTCCCGATTGACTTTCCTTCTTTTGTTTCTAATTGGTATCGAATACCAATCCTATTTCCAATCAAATTGGATAATTGAAATGAAAGGAAAATTCTCACCAATCCTACTTTCCCAAGTTGCTTGGTTGCACCAGTTGAACCGATCGGTTCAACACTTGAACCGATCATTTCACTCTGTGCATGAGCCGATCGTTACAACAATTGAGCCGTCCGGTTCAGCAACCTCAGTCGATCGGTTCATCACTTGAGCCGATCGGTTGGGAGTGCAGATTGTGCAGAATAAGTCAATTGCGATTTCAATCAATCTGATACTCCAATCAATGCGTCCAACACCTTGAACATTATGATATTGAGCTATCGATTAATTGAGTGTTTAATTAAACTACTAAACTCCTTTAGTAATCAATCTAAACATTGCTTGTGGACAAAACTCCTCTTCTAGGTTAAATCCTATGTGTGTGACCCTGCAGGTCCATTTCACGTTGGCAGTGAAAGTCCATAACACTTATGACTTCACAAGAAAAGAGTGGTGCCTAGTCACACATCACTGCTACCCAAGTGAAATAGAAAGTTGGAGAACAACTTTCATCCCTACAATCCGTGAATGGTGTTACAATGAATGTATAATTCCTTTGTCACTGATATCCATAATGAACTCGAGGCATGGAACAGTCATCATGTCAATGTTCATTCATTTCCTTGAACTCAGAGTAGACCGAGTAAGATGTGTATGACATCAATATCACATATTGATTCACACGTGCATGTGCATGCCTTTCTCAATCCTACTCATCAAGTGGCCAAGGATATCAAACTCCCTCAGGAGGGACAAATCCCATATCTATCACTCACCCCTCAAAAGCCCCATGTGTCAAAGCCACCCAATCATCACCTTTGTAACAACCCATGTTTCAGGACTGCATTTGATGATGTCAAAGTGTACCCAACGAAATGTGTTGAGTGTAGTGATTTCAGGTCTAAGAATCACACTCACCACCATCACTATGAGAGCTGACTGTGACTACCATGTCATGGTTCCATGTGACACTCTCACGGTGGGTCTATCCGGTACCTTGTTCTCTAACAAGTACCTATGTGCTTGGTTTTATATCACTATATCATGACTAATGAGATTCTGTCATCAACCAACACACAATCTAGTCTTCAGTGTTATTGATGTCTATGGTTATTTCCATAATAACAACGTACTCGGGACTAAACAAGAATGTATACTCTTAACATCCATATGATCTCATCGTTTAGGTCATGAACCTAAAAGCATACGTCATTGAGTAAAACCATTCTTTAGACATCTATCATGTTCCTCCATCATCTTAGAAACAGTTTAAACATATAGATTGGAAATTTCCCTTTTATTATTATTCAAATCATTTACAAAGTATTCCATTACAATCATCACATGACTTGCTCTATGGGCATACATACCAACAGCGGGCGGCCAGGAGAAGCTGGGGGAACGGAACCCTTAGCCCTGGGGAGGCTCGGCATGCCGAGATTGCCTCTGTGACACCATGAGGAAGGGGCGGCGAAGCTTGTTCAGGAGGTGGAGTCGGTGGCCTGTCTGCGGAGATGACGGTGGGCGCACGACTTCAAGCCATTGTAGGCGTCTTGTGAAGGAAGGGGAAGATAGAACCAAAAGACTCATTTGTCCACGCTTGCCTGTTCAACAACCAAGGGCATAGGAGTGCTTTCACACTTAATCAAGAGCTGAATCAGTTTGTTACAAGGTAATCTTTTTTCTGCTGATGTGGCAGCACATGATTGGTCCATAATTGTTTTATCTTGCAATTTTCATAACTAGAGTTTGGTAACTCAGACTAAAATGAGTTATATATGAAAATTGATCAGGAGAACGAGATAAATCCAATATAAATGATATAAAAACCTGATTTCGTTCTTATTTGCAAAAGTACAATAAGTTAATTATAAAGTGCATGAAACTTAGGTTAAAACCCTAATTGTGATTAAAGATCGGTTCTATGATGCCTAACTAGTTGAATCGAGAACTATTAACATGTTAGATGATAAAATAAGAATCGAATCTGTTTTAGGTGAGAGGTTGCTTGTTTTACGGTTTTAATCTATGTATCCATGATTAAGCATTTAGAAACCCTAATTTAGGGTAAAAGAGGATAAGATCATATTTAATTTGAAAAATGTGAAAATGTGATTGTTAAATGATAGTTCTAAGTTATTTGTATATGAAAGTCCTTAATTTTGGATAAATACCCTAAATGTAGTAATTAGGGTCTTTTCATGAATAAAAGTTAGAATTGATGGAAAGATGAGTTCATATGTTAATTACACCCTAATGAACTTTGAATTAATGATAGATGCACATAATGATCTTGTCATGGATTAAAAGGATAAAAATAGTAGCTTTAATGTAAAAGAAGCTTAATGAAATTAATTGATGATTAATGTACCTTTAATATGGAAATAGGGTTATATGTTGCTAAGATAACCTTAATATTGAAGAATAGATGAGATAATTAGGGTTTATGAGTAATGGCATAAAATCAGGGTTTAATATGGTAAAAGATGAAGGGAAACCCTAATTCCCAAGGAAACCCTAAAATTGGAATAGAAATCCTAAGGATGATGATGATATTAGATAAATATTAATAAAAGGAAATTGGTATATTTATTTCAGGATTATGTGCATGATTGGTTGCTTGATTGGGATTTCTATGTTCTGATTAATTCTGTATATGAATCTGCAATACAGGCATGTGGTTACGCTTATGAATATATCGAGTTATGTTTTCCAAGGTTTACCAAAGTTTTCATCGATGACATGAAATAATTGTTGGATGATTTTAATTCAAGAAAACTATAATGTGGATATGATTATCACCTAAGATATGTGCCTACTAGCTCAGATCCTGGTCCCCTCTGTGGCTTATTAGTTGACCTAGTACATGGCTACATATGGGGTAGGTCATTCAGGTCATCGAATGACTTAGTACATGGCTACCAATGGGGTCGGTCCATCAAGTCAGTTTGAGTTAGAAATTGGGCTACTTTTGGGTAGTGCCATGCGACTCTATTACCCTAGGTATTGGCTACCTGTAAGGTAGGACCATGGGGGTAAGGATCTACCTAAAGAGAGGTAGCAAGGATAGCACAGTGATAGGGGATAGGTAAGGATTGAGTAGTATGGATTAAAATGTAATCTTGGTTGTTAAATGATTAATTGAATGAGTACATTGTTATCATAGTTATACGTTTATTGTTTCCCCTACATACCAGCTTCGACTGACCGACGTTTTGTTTGTCGGCATTTTAGGTACAAGCCAAAAGAACAAATAGTAAAGTGGCATATGTGGAACTAAATGATAAATAACGTACACTGTAGGATTAGTTAGATTAGTATCTTCATGGATAGAAGTTTAGAAATCCCATCTTTTAAAAGGTAAGTAAAGTTTTTATTTTATACCAGTTTTCAGTTAGTAGTAGAATTTCATAATTATTATTTATTATTTGTCGAACCTTTGATCCTGTTAATTGAATAACGGCTCTGACCTTCGGGTCTCCCTTAATTGGGGGTTACCGGGAGGCGGGGTCGTTACAAAATGTCTACAGAAGGACTATTGAGTTCTTGATCGTGGTCAAATGATGACTTGATCAATATGAGGTGCCCAGTTATCTCACTCTCTTTCGCATAATCTCTTGAGACGGAGGAGAGTTGAAGGTTATCGAAATTTGGTGGTGGTCAACTGTTGACCAGAAATATGGAAAATGTGGAATTTTCCACATTGAAGGATAATTCCCCTCTCGATCCTAAAGTCCTAGAAAATGACCTGGAATTTTTTATTCCATAATAAATTCTTCATTTACCTAAAAAAATAAGTGTAACTACTCTAATTTATCAAAAAAATAAAAAAAAATTAGTAAAATTCATTGTAAATTAGATATTATCCATTTTCTGCTATAATATTAAAATATGGTTCTTTATATTTATTTGGAAATAAAATTTTATCCTTTTTGCAAAACTTGATCTTAATGGCCTAAAATCAAATGAGTCCATGATCCAAAATCATTTGAAGCCTGACCTCTAAGCTTGATGATGATTCTCATAACATTGATTTGAATCATGATGTGTATGTCTATGGTTAGATTTTTCTTCAAAAAAACAATACCTAGGAAAATAATCCATCTACTCAAAGATGAATTTTTTAAGTTTGATATATTTTCTAATTAGATATGAATTATCATATGTAGGTTTAAAATATGAACACAATACATGTAACACCCAGATTTTCAAAACACATGAGTGGAAGCTATATTTTTTTTCATCTGGGAGTGTCACAAACATGATAATCATTGCAATAAAAGCAAATGAAACACTTTGCATAATAGGAAAACTGATTCATACATAGTTTTGACAAATAAAAACAAGTCATCTAATATACTCTACTTAGAAGACTATGCATAATAAAAGATGTCTAAACTTTGGATCGTCTCGGTAGATGGCACCCCACTAGGCAAGCTTGAAAATCTCCTAGACCTTCACCTGTTCCTTTGATTCTCAGCTACTCCAAAACCTGCGGACATCGCGTCCCCAGCCATGCATTGGGAAAAACAGTCGTTAGAGTAAGTGGCATGAGTATTCTAAAATGTACATGATTAATAATCTGAAATTAGCATTATAAACAAGGAATTACTATCAAGCTCTGAGTAAAACCTGAAAAATAAAATATCTTATTTCTTTATCTAAAATTCCTATATTTCTATCTTATTTTTCTCTAAAGACATGTACTCTGGTACATGGATCTCATAACCTACGCCAAAGCGTCAAGGTCTTAATTACCTTGTCTAATTCCCTCTCATCATTACTCATGGATGAGAATATGGACATTTATAATCTAAGGTATCTTTTACTTACGATTTTTATCTGACTGTGGCCACCATTATACAATAAGTCCTCCTGAATTGGCGTATCTACGCCCTAAATTGGTACCTAAGTACCCTGAAATGGCACTACATTCCCTAAACGAGACCGAGGTGTCTCTGAATTGGCGTGGCTACACCCTGAATTGGTGCCACAACACTTCTGAATTGGAGTAAACACTCCTCTGAATTGGCAACACATGCCTCTGAATCGTCCCGGGACTACTGAATGAGGACTTATCATATAATGTCTTATGTGAAGGTTTCAACTTATTTATCTTAAGTCTAAACTTACTAAATTCTTAATCTGAACTGAAGCTGAATACTAATAGCTTTACTGAATACTGAATCTGAACTTATCTTATATTAAAACTGAACACTGAAAACTGAACTTATCTGAAACTGATTACTGAGTACTAAGCATGTACTGAATTCTAAATCTGAATCTTTTATTCTTAAAGGATAAACTGAATCTACAACTGAATGTGAATATAAATCTCAATTACTTCATAATTGAGATTTGGTCTAAAACCCTTATCATGTATCTTTTATTCAAAATTTGGCTACTCACACAGTGAGTAGTCTAAGTCTGAATCTAAATCTCTTATTATTGAGTTCTAAATTGATTCCATTATTGGATTTTATCATGTATCTCATTATCTAGGTAAACTTTATTGTAAAACTCTGATTTGGTAAGATTACTTCATTATACCAATTATATCATACATGAGTCTAATGTCTTATGAGACAAGATCTGAAATGAGTATAGAAATACTAAATATACAAAAGTAACTTAAGTAATGTGTATAGCTAAATTATGATATCTGATTCTTGGGGCAAGATAACTCATTCTTTGTTAAAACCTCATCAAAATCTGATCTTAATGGACTTAAGTCTTAGAAAATCTTAACTTGCATCTTAATCGTACTCAATTTAATCTCATTAAGTCTGATCTTAATACATTTGTATGAACTTAAATCTTAAACCTTAAGGTAGAAATCATATTTATTCTCATCGTGAAACTCAATCATGACTTAATATCTCATAATTTGATAATATCATCACAAACTCATGTTACAATATCTTTAATGCCACTAGTACATTTATCCTAGAAATTGGGCCATGGTCTACCATGTGCATCACCCATGTTCTCACATAATACTTAACTTTTAAACATCAACCTTATTAAGGAATCTATTTCACTTCTTAATTTCTTAGATCGCTATATATATAAGAAACCTTGATGACATGTTCCTATTTGAAATCTCAATACATGGTTACATCTATATTTAAGAGATATGATAGAACTATATTTTCTTATCCTTCTTATGAACTTAACTTCATGATCTAGAATCATTCCATGACACATCACTACTTAAGATATTGAGCATATGAAATTCTACAATCATAAGCACTTAAAATCATTCTTACATATTTAACTTAGAATGTAGGACATGAATGTCTTACCTAAGAAGCATGTAAATGTACTTGATTTGATAAACATAAATACTCGTGGGAATGAACCACTTTCCTCTTATGCTGATGATGTCCTTAACTTAGTCTTGATTTCTTGTTCCAAATCTTAATCACCTGGATATAATCAAAGTTTTATAAGTCCAGGTACATGTTCCCTCTTTCTATTCCTAAATCTCAATTCCCCATCTTCCTAACTATATATACCAAGTTAGGGTTCTTAATTAGACTAAACATAATTTTAATCTAAAATCACCATAAAATCTTGGCGTTGAAAAAAATAAAACCCATACTATATAATAAATATTATCTTTTTACTCAAATAAGACATAAACCGTCTTATGCACTAATATGAACATATAGATCATATAAGAAGAAAATCTCAAACATAGGCATACATACTAATATTACTTGACTCTATTATGAAATCAAATTAAAATAACATCTAGATAAATAGTATCAAGCTTAATTAGGCATATATACCACTTATTGTCTCAAGATAATCATTTATTATTCTTTGATAATGGCTACTCATCTAAAACTAGATACTAATATAATAGCACAAGAAACTTCATCAAATCTCCAAAAAAGTATTCATAAAATGTAGGAATGATCATGTATTAAAATATCAGGTCATCTAAAAATCATATCATGGGTGAAATACCCAAAATACCCTTATTGGGATTTACAATAAAAACCTCATTAAAACTTCATATATGAAATATCGAGCTCTGAAGTAATGTTAAACATATCAAAATACACTGTTAGTAAAATTTGTATGAATTTCTAAAGTCGTTTATTATTTTTTAATTGGCAATTCATAAAAATCATATAGTCTTGGCTACCCAACATATAATAATTAATAAACATACAAATCATATCCTGTACATATTTTTAGAAGATAGTATGCTCGAAGAGCTTTCCATAGGTACCTTGATCATCCCAAACCGAGCTCTATATCTCAAGATATGAATTTTTGAATATACCTGAAGTTGAATTGATCCCAGCCGTTGGTCTGCCAGCATGTGCTCCCCTTCCTTTTTCCTTCTTGGTTGTGGATCCTCCAAGGACCCGGTTAAAGTCTGATCCAGCTACCAGC
Organism: Alisma plantago-aquatica; assembly: GCA_963693085.1. Taxonomy (NCBI): domain Eukaryota; kingdom Viridiplantae; phylum Streptophyta; class Magnoliopsida; order Alismatales; family Alismataceae; genus Alisma; species Alisma plantago-aquatica. Next base: position 1,269,111,300 of record OY856412.1, on the reverse strand, counting down.
TGGTCTCCTTCCCCCGTCTGTTGGGTCGTGCACGCGACTCTATTTCCTCTGTGAAACAGAGCGCCGCCTCCATCCATGGAAGATCAGCCATCTACAACTAATCTGCAACCTTGATTTGGGAAAAGTAGTCGCAGAGCCTCCGTCTTCGCATAGGGGGCTCATCTCAGGTGGACCTAGCGGCGATGAGGCTGGGTTCTAACCTGTCGCCTCCTCTATTTTCCGTGGTAAGAGCAGGACAGACCGTTTAGGTCTTTCTCGATTCTCCTGCATGTGGGTTCCACACCGAATGAGAAGCTCCTTGGCGCCTCGGATCACGGTTTCCTCATCCTCAATGTCTGAGATACGCTTCTCTTACTTCCTGAGGAGGGCGCAACGCTAGAGAGGGCTGGGGCGTTGGCCGCCGGAGCTCTTCTCTTCCTCCCTTTCGTCTCTATGGTTCCTACCTCTATCTTTGTTTCTCGTTGAAAACCCTAGGGAACTTCCCACTTCACAAAACCGGACTGCTACTGATTTTATAGGTGTTGTCTTCTTGATCTTACAATGACCCAAAAAGATCAGACTCAAACTGGACTCTGCTAGTCTACCTATTTCGGATAAATAGAGGGTCGTGAAACCTTTCTCATATTCCAGCATTCTTCGAATAATTGACTCGGCTCAATTGAACCTAAGGGTAGGATATGAACCAATGGTTCAGGCTTGGTTCATCATTTAAAAGTGTATCAAAATTCTAGATTTCTATTATAGTTTCTATGTGGTACTCTTTAATTCGATTGGTCCCAAAATTTGATCAACACCTCTTATAACTATAATCTTCTTGTACAAAATTATCACAACCTAATTCACTACCTAGACTACACCATTATAGTGTGTGTGATTTCACATGTCCCACTATATAGATCAACAAATTTAATTATGAATCACAACATAATACCTAGACATCATCTTCTCTAATAATAATGTGCTATCTAGGATTATCCAAATCATCTCAAAATTCATAGAGAGCTATTGAGTCTAATTAGCATCACTTTACTTTCATAAAATCTAAATAGCATTATTCTATATCATTTATGGTATTTTACTCATTACATCGATCAATTCAATATGAACTTACTTAAAGCATATCAGTTATCTTCACACATGTTAAACATCTAAATATTATCACACTATGTCTATTATTGTCCATATGAAACAATCATTCATATTCATATGCATCCTATTACTAACTTTACATATTTAATCGATTATATGTGCATCATCTTTTCTGAGCTCATTTATATATTAAACTATGATTAGGTTTATTTGGTCCCTTAGTGGACTCTTATCAGGAGAATCACATTAAGGTTTGAATTTACTATGAAATTAGGATGTTACAATTCTACCCACCTTAAAATAATTTCATCCTCGAAATTTCCAGTACTACCCACCTTAGGGTTCTGCTTACCTCTTCATTTATTGATAATTAACATATTAAGGTACACTTATGTTCAAGATTATGCATTGAAAGAGATATGTAATGTATTTCATAAAATATTTATGTGGGCATTATCTATTACCTTGGTCTACTACTTAACTCATACTTAGGGTTTGTGAAACTAAACTTGGATTTATACTTAGGGCATCCGTCTCAACTTTTTCATGACTTTCTAACATTAGTTGTACACGTCTGTCTAATCTAAGGTCCTTCAGGTAATTTCTACATTCCTAGATATGTGGTGATCAGGCACATACCTAGAGATGTGGGATCCTGAGATGCAATCTCTCACTCACCCACTGATACATGTGTCCCATACCACATGGACCAGTAATAAATGAGAGATGCATAAAAGGTCTACTGCTTAAGACATCCCTCTTCAATCCTCAATTGGTTGGCCATAACCATTGAGAATGAAGAGGTTATCTCATTAGCTAGGTTTATGTTGCTACTTTAGATCTAAACTAGGTTGACTTCTGCCTCTAAGATATCTATATATTCTGAGATTAAGCCTCTTAATCACTTTAGGGTATGGTATTCTTCTTTTGGAATCTATCCCTAAACCTTGATCTTACCTCTCCACTCTAGGGTGACTATGAGAATCATGTTTGCCTAGTGGCCATTTACCAAATTGCTCTGATACCATATTGTAACACCCAGATTTTCATAACACATGAGCGGAAGCTATATTTTTTTTCTTCATCTGGGAGTGTCACAAACATGATAATCATTGCAATAAAAGCAAATGAAACACTTAGCATAATAGGAAAACTGATTCATACATAGTTTTGACAAAGAAAAACAAGTCATCTAATATACTCTACTAAGAAGACTATGCATAATAAAAGATGTCTAAACTCGGGATCGTCTCGGTAGATGGCACCCCACTAGGCAAGCTTGAAAATCTCCTAGACCTTCACTTGTTCCTTTGATTCTCAGCTGCTCCAAAACATGCGGACATCGCGTCCCCAGCCATGCATTGGGAAAAATAGTCGTTAGAGTAAGTGGCATGAGTATTCTAAAATGTACATGATTAATAATCTGAAATTAGCATTATAAACAAGGAATTACTATCAAGCTCTGAGTAAAACCTGAAACATAAAATATCTTATTTCTTAATCTAAAATTCTTATCTTTCTATCTTATTTTTCTCTAAAGACATGTACTGTGGTACATGGATCTCATGACCTACGCCAAAGCGTCGAGGTCTTAATTACCTTGTCTAATTCCCTCTCATCATTACTCATGGATGAGAATATGGACATTTCTAATCTAAGGTATCTTTTACTTACGATTTTTATCTGACTGGGGCCACCATTATACAATAAGTCCTCCTGAATTGGCGTATCTACGCCCTGAATTGGTACTGAAGTACCCTAAAATGGCACTACATGCCCTGAACGACACCGAGTTGTCTCTGAATTGGCGTGGCTACGCCCTGAATTGGCGCCGCAACACCTCTGAATTGGAGTAAACACTCCTCTGAATTGGCAACAAATGCCTCTGAATCGTCCTGGGACTACTGAATGAGGACTTATCATATAATGTCTTATGTGAAGGTTTCGACTTATTTATCTTAAGTCTAAACTTACTAAATTCTTAATCTGAACTGAAGCTGAATACTAATAGCTTTACTGAATACTGAATCTGAACTTATCTTATATTAAAACTGAACACTAAAAACTGAACTTATCTGAAACTAATTACTTAGTACTAAGCATGTACTAAATTCTAAATCTGGATCTTTTAGCCTTAAAGGATAAACTGAATCTACAACTGAATGTGAATATAAATCTCAATTACTACATAATTGAGATTTGATCTAAAACCCTTATCATGTATCTTTTATTCAAAATCTGGCTACTCACACAGTGAGTAGTCTAAGTCTGAATCTAAATCTCTTATTCTTGAGTTCTAAATTGAATCCATTATTGGATTTGACCATGTATCTCATTATCTAGGTAAACTTTATTGTAAAACTCTGATTTGGTAAGATTACTTCATTATACCAATTATATCATACATGAGTCTAATGTCTTATGAGACAAGATCTGAAATGAGTATAGAAACACTAAATATACAAAAGTAACTTAAGTAATGTGTATTGCTAAATTATGATATCTGATTCTTGGGGCAAGATAACTCATTCTCTGTTAAAACCTCATCCAAATCTGATCTTAATGGACTTAAGTCTTAGAAAATCTTAACTTGCATCTTAATCGTACTCAATTTCATCTCATTAAGTCTGAACTTAATACATTTGTATGAACTTAAATATTAAACCTTAAGGTAGAAATCATATAGATTCTTATCGTGTAACTCAATCATGACTTAATATCTCATAATTTGATAATATCATCACAAACTCATGTTACAATATCTTTAATGCCACTAGTACATTTATCCTAGAAATTGGGCCATGGTTTACCATGTGCATCACCCATGTTCTCACATAATACTTAACTTTTAAACATCAACCTTATTAAGGAATCTATTTCACTTCTTAATTTCTTAGATCGCTATATATATAAGAAACCTTGATGACATGTTCCTATTTGAAATCTCAATACATGGTTACATCTATATTTAAGAGATATGATAGAACTATATTTTATTATCCTTCTTATGAACTTAACTTCATGATCTAGAATCATTCCATGACACATCACTACTTAAGATATTGAGCATATGAAATTCTACAATCATAAGCACTTAAAATCATTCTTACATATTTAACTTAGAATGTAGGACATGAATGTCTTACCTAAGAAGCATGTAAATGTACTTGATTTGATAAACATAAATACTCATGGGCATGAACCACTTACCTCTTGTGCTGATGATGTACTTAACTTAGTCTTGATTTCTTGTTCCAAATCTTAATCACCTGGATATAATAAAAGTTTTATAAGTCCAAGTACATGTTCCCTCTTTCTATTCCTAAATCTCAAAACCCCATCTTCCTAACTATATATACCAAGTTAGGGTTCTTAATTAGACTAAACATAATTTTAATCTAAAATCACCATAAAATCTTGGCGTTGAAAAAAATAAAACCCATACTATATAATAAATATTATCTTTATAATCAAATAAGACATCAACTGTCTTATGCACTAATATGAACATATAGATCATATAAGACGAAAATCTCAAACATAGGCATACATACTAATATTACTTGACTCTATTATGAAATCAAATTAAAATAACATCTAGATAAATAGTATCAGGCTTAATTAGGCATATATACCACTTATTGTCTCAAGATAATCATTTATTATTCTTTCATAATGGCTACTCATCTAAAACTAGATACTAATATAATAGCACAAGAAACTTCATCAAATATCCAAAAAAGTATTCATAAAATGTAGGAATGATCATGTATTAAAATATCAGGTCATCTAAAAATCATATCATGGGTGAAATACCCAAAATACCCTTATTAGGGTTTACATTAAACACCTCATTAAAACTTCATATATGAAAGATTGGGCTCTGAAGTAATGTTAAACATATCAAAATACACAGTTAGTAAAATTTGTATGAATTTCTAAAGTCGTTTATTATTTTTTAATTGAAAAAACATCAAAATCATATAGTTTTGGCTACCCAACATATAATAATTAACAAACATCTAAATCATATCCTGTAGATATTTTTAGAAGATAGTATGCTCGAATAGCTTTCCATAGGTACCTTGATCATCCCAAACCGAGCTCTATATCTCAAGATATGAATTTTTAAATATACCTGAAGTTGAATTGATCCCAACTGTTGGTTTGAAATCCAAGGGACTGAGGCCAGCATGTGCTCCCCTTCCTTTTTCCTTCTTGGTTGTGGATCCTCCATGGACCCAATTAAAGTCTGATCCAGCTACCATCTGGTCTCCTTCCCCCGTCTGGTGGGTCGCGCGCGCGACTCTATTTCCTCTGTGAAACAGAGCGCCGCCTCCATCCATGGAAGATCAGCCATCTACAACTAATCTGCCACCTTGATTTGGGAAAAGTAGTCGCAGAGCCTCCGTCTTCACATAGGGGCTCATCTCAAGTGGACCTAGCGGCGATGAGGCTGGGTTCTAACCTGCCACCTCCTCTGTTTTCCGTGGTAAGAGCAGGACAGACCGTTTAGGTCATTCTCGATTCTCCTGCATGTGGGTTCCACACCGAATGAGAAGCTCCTTGGCGGCTAGAATCACGGTTTCCTCATCCCCAATGTCTGAGATACACTTCTCTTGCTTCCTGAGGAGGGCGCAACGCTGGAGAGGGCTGGGGCATCATCCACCGGAGCACTTCTCTTCCTCCCTTTCATCTCTATGGTTCCTACCTCTATCTTTGTTTCTCGTTGAAAACCCTAGGGAACTTCCCACTTCACAAAACCGGACTGCTACTGATTTTATAGGTGTTGTCTTCTTGATCTTACAATGACCCAAAGAGATCAGACTCAAACTGGACTCCGCTAGTCTACCTATTTCGGATAAATAGAGGGTCGTGAAACCTTTCTCAGATTCCAACATTCTTCGGATAATTGACTCGGATCAGTTGAACCTAAGGGTAGGATATGAACCAATGGTTTAGGCTTGGTTCATCATTTAAAAGTGTATCAAAATTCTAGATTTCTATTATAGTTTCTATGTGGTACTCTTTAATCCGATTGGTCCCATAATTTTATTAACACCTCTTATAACTATAAACTTCTTGTACAAAATTATCACAACCTAATTCACTACCTAGACTACACCATTATAGTGTGTGTGATTTCACATGTCCCACTATATAGATCAACAAATTGAATTATCAATCACAACATAATACCTAGACATCATCTTCTCCAATAATAATGTGCTATCTAGGATTATCCAAATCATCTCAAAATTCATAGCGAGCTATTGAGACCCGTACATTACACTACTTATCAATATTTAAGATCATGAGTCTAATTAGAATCACTTTACTTTCATAAAATCTACATAGCATTATTCTATATCATTTATGGTATTTTACTCATTACGTCGATCAATTCAATATGAACTTACATAAAACATATCAGTTATCTTCACACATGTTAAACATCTAATTATTATCACACTATGTCTATTATTGTCCATATGAAACAATCATTCATATTCATATGCATCCTATTACTAACTTTACATATTTAATCGATTATATGTGCATCATCTATTCTGAGCTCATTTATATATTAAACCATGATTAGGTTTATTTGGTCCCTTAGTGGACTCTTATCAGGAGAATCACATTAAGGTTTGAATTTACTATGAAATTGGGATGTCACAATACCCTTACCTAGAGTACTTGAAATGCTAATGCTTGAGTATCCACAACTAACTATTTGATGTATAGGTTCATGAACCAGAACTTGATATGAACTATGGACTACTCCTGATTGGGTCTTATTGCTATGTAAAGTTAAAACATTATATATTTTTATTGAGAAAAATTTTGTATTTCATGAAATACTTTTATGTATCCCTCTTGAGAAATCTCAGATACGTTATTAGATGAGAAGCTTTGTTTCCTACATAATAAGGTTTCAATTTTCTATAAGTAATTTGAAAATGTACCCAGACATAAATAATGGTACCAGTGTACCCCTCTTTGTATACTTTTGTTGCTTCTTTAATGCCTTTCAATAATTATTGGATAATTGTTTTATGGAACCGATGAATAAAGGTTTTTCTTCTATGGTTCAAGTGGCAAATATGAATAGAGGTCACATTTCACTTTTTGAATTTGATTATGTGTAATCCTAAGGTCTTCTCAAGGATGCATGCTTGAAATCCTTTAAGGTTTTCTACTAGTATGTGGGGTTGATATCATGGTAAAAATAGATCTATGACAAAGCGCCTGGAATAAGTCTACCCTGATTGGAAAAAATGAGAGTCACAAACACTGTTATTATAGAAGTCACTAGACTCAATGAAATGACAATCTAAAATAGAAATGACATGGAGAATATCCATGTAATTGTCCAATAGTTAGACAATGAGGAGTGGAACCTATAGGAGGAGGTAGAAACCCAAGATGAGGTAGATGCCAAGCAAGAGGAACCCATAGGCTTTTAGTGAGTCTATGCATGCATCAATGCCACAAACCTTGAGTGTGTATATGTCGCTATTACATTCTACCACTACATATTGAATGGCCACATTACGAATTTCAAACCCATGTTGACTCAAAAAGGAGAAACAACAAATTCAACCAAGGGTCCAAGCCTAAAGCCATGTTCACAGAGAGAGAGAGAGAGAGAGGTGGCATGCATATGTGTTTGTTTCTTATGGCATCCAAGAATTTATAGATGACCAATTCTGTGAAGGTACTTCATTCATTATTGAACAAAAACTTAAGGCTATTTACATTTCCTTCATTAGTGATACAAAGTTAAACCTTTTCTATATTAAAAATTATCATATGGAATCATATTTAATTGTCTTCGTTTAGGTCATGTCTTAAAAGATATTGAATAGGATTTAATTACATGACCCCCTTTAATAATGTACACTTACAAAGTGGTTATAATACTATAGGGAAGACTTTTCCGTACTTGACTAATTGTAGATGTTCCAGTTGTTCCAAAGGTCTAGAGCAAGTCAGTTTTCAACCATATGGATCAAGGGATAATTGAAGTGTTGAGCAGGAGTATGTCAAACTCAAACATTATCTAAAAAATGAGATGTCAATATTAGAATCTTGTGCTCTAAATTTTTAAGAGGAAAATCATGAGAATTTGTTCATTACAGTTAGAACATGGAGTCATCCATGGAAGGAAAAGGATAAATTGAATTTTTTATATCAGCACTTCAAGTAAAATAGTTTGGTGCAATGGGATGTAAGACTTTTCTAGTGTCTGTCATTGTGGAAAAGGAGAAGATGTCTAAAAACATCCCTTAAGTACCTGATTTCTCAAACATGTTTCTGGTGACATTTCCTAGTCTACCACTAGAATGTGCCCCATGTTCTTTATTAACCTTTGCGTATAATTCCTCCAATATGAATAGACCCATTTAGAATGACAAAACTAAAATCATAGATAGTAAGAAGAAATTTTTTAATATGCATGACCTAGGAATCATTATCCTTGTAGTATTAGGATGGGTATCACACTACCAATGTTAGTAAATAAGATTTTAGATCTTTGAGGGTGTAAATCGACTATTGGATTCTAAAATAGGTCAAAAAAAATTCTAATACAATATTCCAAGTATTGATGAATTTATGGATTAGTCAAGATAAATTGAGTATTCTCAATGTTGATCTAACAACATATGCCTCCAACTAAATAATAAAGCAAATAAATTTGAGAACACTCCCTTTTTAATGAGACACATACATTTTTGTTCCCTTATATGCATGTTCCCTTAACAACATATTTACAATATTTGTTAACCGAATGAATTGGTTATTCCACCATTATATAGATCTTTTCAAATTTTTTCTATTCATGATATTATGGATTTTCTATTAATGAAAAAAAATGAGGATCACCTTTGGATCATAGAGGATATATCCATACAAACCTATCTCTACAAAAGCTCTCAAGATGATATCTATGGATTCAGGAGGTGATATTTTTGCACCATATTTTCTCACGTAAACACATCATTGACCTTTATACAAATGAATTAGTTATGACAAGATTGGATTGGAAATTGATTAAATTTGAAGTTATCCTTTGAGATTGGAAGTTTTCTTAGTTAATATCACCACTACCAATTCATTAGAAACTCTCCATCATAATAACACCCATAAGGCCAATAAAACATAAATATACAAAGTTCACATTGGACAAGAAGTGCATGTAGATTTTCTAGACTATAATCAAGATCCTAGCATCTACACCCTTCTTGATACCAAAATTTAAGAATGTTGTGTTCATTATCAATGCAGATTCTTAAGGGAAAATATTAGGCCATGGATATATAATATTACTCTAGAATATGCCTTGAAGAAACTAATTCATCATTTGAAAAAAAAATCCCTTGCATCACTTGAAGTTGTTGGAAGAAACCTTTCTAACCCTGGAGATAAAGAGGCACTATGTATAAGGCTCATGAAATAAAGTCTCTTTGATTCATATCTCCTTCTCTCTAACTCTGTCTCCCTTATCTTTCAAGCCAAATGACCTAATTTCAATTGGTAAAAAAGTGTCTTTATTTCCCGATACCTTATTAGTCAACAAACATCTTCTATTATATGTACCTAAACACCTTTTCTATTGTTTTTACTGAAAAGGATTTTCACCTCCCTCTTCATGTTTTGGCTGCAATGTCTTTGTTTATAACTTTGATCCAAATGTATATAATCTTGGTCCCCGCTCTATAAAAATAGTTTTCCTTGGCTATTCTACCTTTCAAAACGGTTGTCTCTATTATAAACTAACAAACTATTGGAGGTACGTCTCCATCGACATTATGGTTCACATATCATATGTGTTATTTTATTCTCATTTGTCACCTCTCCACCTCAACCTTTCATTGTTGAGTTGGATCTATTCTGATCCAGACAACCATGTACATGTAACCCATCCTCATATGACTCTAATTGTTCCTCAAACTTCAACATGGTATGTAATCCCAATCACCTACCTTCACCCCTTAATCCTATTTTTCGCATGTATCACATGCTCGATGCATATTATTGTGAGTGTTTGGTTGGTGGGTGTTTGCTACTGGGTTGATGTGCAAATTACCTTATTGAGGTTTTCCATGCAATTTGCATAAAACATGTTGGTTGTATTCTTCTTTTCCTTGCTTGGAGGTGGATGGATACACATAGATGGTATAAACTTGCCCCACTATCATTTATTTAGTTAAGAACCAATTTCACAGTATGACCTTCTATAAATTGAGGACCAATGGAAGTGTTCATGATTTTTTGTTGATTGAGAATTGACAAGGCTATTCTAGTTCCCATCCATTCATTTGTATTCTTGGTTTCATATTTTGAATAAGGATAATATAGTTTTGGTCTCTTAATACTATGCAACCAATGTAATAGGTCACTTGTGTGACCTTTGGTTTTTTTGTTGGTTTACTACTGATAGAAGGATGGATAGGTGGGTAGTGGGTTATTGTAAGGAGTGTACCAATGGAAACCATACACCATATTTTTAATGGTTCAATCGATGTTCTTTTATCAATGGTATTTTGTATAATATATTTCTTTGGATTCTCTAGGGGCTTGAACAGATGAAGTTTGATTGATAGGCTTCCTAGTTGTATCAACTAAGAAAACACTTAACTACATGTACTAACAAAAAGCTTGGGTCTTCCTACTAACAGAGAGACTAACTATAATGACCCCACTTCCCGGTAACCCCCAATTAAGGAAGACCAAGAAGTCAGAGGCGTTATCCTAAAAATAGGATCAATGGTTTTACAAATAATCAAAAATAATTTACAAATTCTATGAAAGACTAAACTAAAACTGGAATAAAAATTTAATTTTCATATACCTTTCAAACATAGGAATTGGGAATGCTACCCGTAGTAGAATTTTATCTACCTAATCCGCCTTTATTATTTTAGCTTTAATCTTCACAGATGCCACTTTACTATTTGTCCAATTTCAGATATTACCTAAAACACCGACAAACCAAACATCGATCAGTATAAATGAATATACTCGTATGTGGGGACAAACAAAACATTGCACATATATTCTAACAACATAATCACAACAAATAGTTATTAACAATGCAAGATTACATTTTTCAATATGACTCCTCAACCGCTTTTACTCATCCTCTGGGATACCCTCTCTAGGTTTAAGTACTTGCAAGTGACTTTAAGGCTACCTTCTCCATCATGAGCTTGGTACCTGGTGTCACCTCTTTGGGTGCCCTATGGTCTTCCCTCTGGGGCTTGACCACTTTTACCTTCCCTCCAGGGCTTGGTCTCTTATCTTACATCCAGATATGGTATGTAGGTTCAAGCAAGACATATATATACTTAAATTATGATAATCATATTCACATTAAAGATTGTAGAAATAAAATCATCCAAGTAGTTTATTTCCATTACAATCGATAAAACATCGGGAAAATGTCGGGAAACTAAAGTGTGTACTCATAAATAACCAGATACCTAATTTGGAGATTCCACAATAAATAAGAATAGTCCATTCCAATCAGGCAATCCATACAAGCAAGCAAGCAAATCACACAAAAGGATATAATCCTGAAAAGCATGTACAACCTATTCACTACATACTCACCAAGAATCTACTTAATTAACTTGACATTACTTTCTAAGGTTTCTAATCTGAATTATGGTTTCATTAGGGTTCCTTTAGATCTATTTACAACTTTTCTCTTTTATGTCCACAAAACCCTAAAACAGTAGTTCTAGGTTTAAAATCCCAAAATAACTTTCCTACTCATAAAAACCCTAATTACTCAAATTATCTACCTTAAGGATATTTTATTCTCAAATTCGCTTTGTAACCATATATCTTTGTTTTATTCATGGATTTGCACAATTAAAACCATTAAAAGTCATCATTATCAAAATTAGGGTTTCCATACCCATTAATGCATATTCATGTACATGGAACCCTAAATTAAGCCAATTATGTATAAAGATCATCCTTTTAGACCTAGTTCTCTCTTTTATGAACAACAAGTTAATCTTTTCTCATATCATTCAAAGGACATTAATAGATCTCATTATCATCAATTCTTAGGGTTTTTCATCAATTAAACCATTAAAGATGATATTTTTATATACGTTTTGAATTTCAAGAAGAATAAGGATTCCATAATATTTTTAGTGAATTATTTGCATTTTTCTTATCAATTTTCATATATAAAATGTCATGATCAGAAGTACCACTAATTAGTTATGATTTCTGAAAGATAATTACCTTTGGGCCATAAGATGTCACCACTTCATCCATCAGGCTCCTTTTCCATTTTCCATCTGGTTATTCAGTAGACAATAGAGTGTGGCCCTCTCAACGGCTCGCTCCAGCGTGGCTTAGTCATGAAACATAACTAAAATATGATTTTACCCCTAAGTCTCTTCATTAACCTTGGGGGTAAAATGGTCATCTTCGTAGCTCTCATCTTCCCCCGATCTTCGCTTCTCCTGCTCACAAGCCAACGCCATGGCTGAGTCAATCGCGGCATTGACTTACTCCGCTCGTGCTTTGAACGCCTAATAGATGGTTCCATGAGGTCCGCCTACCTCTACTGGACTCAACCCGATCCATCACACCTCCTGCAGCGGTCGGAGTTGTCGGCCCCGCTAGCCGGCCCCAAGGTCTGTAGCAGGGCATACATGACTCCTGACGGTGAATGCCCCTAGATACATTGATCCCCTCATCAATAGCTTCCTGGATTCATCGGCCCTTCATAGATACTAGTATCCCTCCGCTATTGCTAAGGGAGGCCGAGGTTGGTATTCTAACAAGCCTTCCCTCATGCCTAAAATAGAGAAAAATAGGCTGCCACCTTGGAGGAGAAGAATACCCTGCCCATCCAATCCTGAGCAACGAACGCTACGAGATGATCTTGTCTTTGGATTTAAAGGCTTGTTAGCCTTATATAGGCATGAATGGTAACATACCCAGAACTTTGGTTTTTCTCTGGATTTTCAATTCAACATGGATTTGGGCAAATCCCTTTCCCACATGGAAACGACTTAAGTTTAAGATGGGCAGGTGTGGATCTCCTTCCATAGTCCAAAGGAACAACTTCCAGGTCCGCACATGGATTGTGCTCTGAGAGAATCAATTAGGAAATCTCTCCCTATTTTTCCCTTTTTTGATCTCTAACAAAAAGCAACCATCGTTGTATCAAGGATACAACAACTATCGGCCCACGTATTAGAACATAAGTCAGAAATGAATGTGACATTTAATATTGTCCTTCTCACTTTAGGAAATTTACAAAATTCATATCTCCTAAACTGCTTCTCCTTTTAATACCAAATTTTAGAATAAAGTCCATAATGACTAAAACTACTTGTATGCGATGTTTCGGACCCAAATTGGAAAGTATGAGAGACTTTTCTTCATAAGCAAGTTATCAATTATTATGTCACATTTTATGCATATTTTCTCTCTCCTATTCTTTCCTTTTACCATTAGAAACCATGTGGACTCTAAATCTTATCCATGATGATTCAATCATACATATTTCCACATATTTCTCTTTTTTTCATCATTATCTCAATTTCCTTCTTAATAATGCGTTATTTGATTTCTTCTTTTTTCTTTTAATCATATTGGACTCACTAACGTATTATGATTCACAAAATCACATGCACAAAGAAAATATTGCAAAGGGAATTCATTCAATATATAATTCATACAATTCCCATAGTCATACATTTAGTTGGAAATTGCATTCCCAACCATATGAACCCAAAAATTGGGGTCGTAACATCCTTCCCATCTTATAGGGATTGTGCCCTCAAAATTCCACCAAACATACAAACAATTCAGGATAAGACTTTTCCATGTCCATCATTGGCTCCCATGTGGGTTCATCCTCTCCATGGTGCTTCCAATGAACCTTTATCATCTTTTATTCTTATATCTGATGTAACACCCCTGACCTGGGTTATCAGCTAACCCTAGAAGTTTTGCCTAAATATGTAATAAAATACTTGTGAACACTCCCTGGCAAGTAATTAAGTTCCTCAGGAACGTTTACTTTCAATTTTGCTTCTTTATATGTAAAGTTGTAGCATTGTGTTGTATGCAGGGACCTATGTGCAAATTACCCAGTTCAAGGGTTCAACTTGCAATTTTCACAAGATGAGATGTATCTCTGATGTTGAAACATCATGAGGGTGGTTATGATGAAGTTTGAGGGATTTCCCAAGCTTGAGCACCAAGGTGCAGCTGTGGAAGCAATCCCCATGCTTAGAAACCCTAATTTGGGGTAAAGTGCAATTTACCCAAATAGAGGGGTTCAAGTTGTAATTATTAACATCTAGAACATCTTTTATGACCCTTTTCATCATTTAGAGTGGAAATGATGAAAGGGGCACATCAAAGATTGATCAGATAAGAAAAGATGATCTTTGTGGTAAAAGACACCTACTTTGGGTATAGAAACCTTTCATGGATGTACCCTAGTTGTAGGTTGGCTTACTTTACCCTTAGATCTTGAGATTTCATGAAATTTGCATAAGGATAGATAGGTTTGGACGTGCCCTTGAGCAAAGAGGGACCTAGATGTGATTTCCAATCTTGTGAGGTCCTTAGGGTGTAAAAGGGGCTAAAGTATATAAGCCACTTCTTTACAAGAAAAGTGAACGATCTTTCCTCTTCTTCATTCTCTTCTTCTCTTGCTCAAACGACCAAGGATAGCTCTGGAGCTCAGGGGGACGACCAACCTGTTCTAGGTAAGAGAACACCACCTTCTAGCTCGAATTCATGGAGGAATTCACTTTCTAAGGTTGGTTTTGTGGTTAGCTTACTTAGTTTTCTTGTTCTAGCCAACCAAATCAACGTTTCCTTGGGGATTTCACCCCTGACCAAGTTGTGGAAGCTCAAGGACGCCATTAAAGCTTGGAGCTTGAAGGCTTGGAGCTCTAAGATCAACCTTTAGGTAGGTTTTATAACTCTAAACTTTTGCTTTATATGTATGCTTAATTCTTGCGATTTACTTGGTAAAATCTCCTTCTACCTCCCTTCTTCCTTGCACGTTTGCAAGCAAATCAGTGGAGGAACCGACCTTGCTAGAGGTTGAAGATGAGGGGCGTGATTCCCTATGTTACTTTTTCAAACGACCTTGGACCCTTTTGGTCCAAACGGTTGCAAACCGTTTGGGTTCAAACGGTTTCAAACCGTTTGCTCTCAAACGGTCTTGCAAGACCGTTTGGATTGAAACGGTCTCAAGACCGTTTGAAAGAGTTGACCAAGGGACGACCGTTTGAGGGTCTGTTCCTAATATATTGAATTTCATCTCTGCAAAGAAACAAAGTCTAATTCTTAACCAATTGAGAGTTGAAGGCACTTCAACATGAAACCCTAATCGGGTGAAAAAGTGCTGATTTGACATATAGATCTTGTTGAGTTTTGGGTTGAAGGACCCAAACGGTCTCAAGACCGTTTGGGGATTCCTCCAAACGGTCCTAAGACCGTTTGGGCACAACCCAAGACCGTTTGAAGGTCTAGGGTTAAGTCAATCTAATGGTTTGAGGGTCCAATTGTAGGAAATTGATGAATTGATGAAAATTGCTGATTTTGACCTAATTGGACTTCAACCCCAGTCAAAACGACTTGGTTTTTGGTCAAACTTTGGGCAAACGGTCTCAGGACCGTTTGGATGATGTCCAAACGACCTCAAGACCGTTTGGGCCAAGTTTGAGCCCAATTGGAGGTCAATTGATAGGTTCAACCTTGAATTGATTCACCTTGTTGAACATTGATGACCAACCGATTTGAAACCCTAATTGAGAAGGATTGAACCCTAATTGACTTGCAATTGAGGGTCAATTTGATGTCTAAGTGGCTAAGGCTAACCCTAATTGACTCAATTTATAAGTGGTTAGCATAGCTTTAACCAATTGAGGGCTTCAACACACATATCCATGAACATTGGTAACCTTTGAACCCCTTTGGAGGTCCAAACGGTTTGAGCCCATTTGGACCAAACGGTCTCAAGACCGTTTGGATCCAAACAGTCTCAAGACCGTTTGAGACCAAACGGTCTCAAGACCGTTTGGGCTCAAACGACCTCAAGATCGTTTGGTCCAATCGATCTCAAGCAAGTGTGATCAAACAGTTTCAAACTGATTGAAGCTCCAAACGGTTTGGAAGTCAACCCTTCCTAACGGTCTTCACCTCCAAACGGTCTCAAGACCATTTGGATCCAAATGGTCTCAAGACCGTTTGAGGCCAAACGGTCTCAAGACCGTTTGGGTGGTTGAAACCGTTTGAAGGTTGAAACCGTTTGGAGATTGGTGATGGTTTGTACTTAACCATTTGATGGTGTAATTAGTTCAATGATGATCCAATCTAAACCCTAATGGTAACCTAGGTCATTAAGGGACTATGTGATTAGTGAGTTAACCCATGATGGTGATCATGTGGCAAATTACCAAAATACCCTTGAGGGGTCTAAAGGGATAAAACCTTGTTCTAATCAAACCCTAATCACATGATGTTGATGTTTTGTCTTATGTTAGTCAATGGAGACTTATCTCAACCTGATCTAGAGTGGTGTTGCCACCATCTACTAGTGAGAGGAGAGAGAAAGTATTTCTAGAGAGAGAAAGTATCCTAGAGAGAGAAAAGTACCCTTTTTAGGTGGAAACTCAAGTGAGATACTTCAATTACACATGAATGTGCATGATTAGGGAATGACCCACCTATGTGAGGTCATGGAAACCCTAATTATGATATCTAATGGATCTTAATCTTAATTAAGAGCCTTAATGATGATGTTTCTCTTACATGATGATGTAATGAGTACAATTCACCATGGAGTGAATAGTAAACCCTAATTTTAGGGTGATGACATGAAAGATGAATAGTAAACCCTAATTGTTGAATTGTTTACTATTATCTGTTGAATGAACCATGCAGGTTGTTATGAGATGATGGTCATATCCAGGTATGGAATACCATGATATATTCATGAACCATGCAGGTTGTTATGAGATGATGGTCATATCCAGGAATGGAACACCATGTTATATTCATTGAAAGCATGTCTTAAGCTTTATGAATAGTAATCCATAGTGATGCACTGTGAGTGACATCTTTTGTGATTTATGGGCTGTGAAAGCCATAAACACCATCAAGGTCATGCTTGACAGATGACTTGTGATGAGATGACTGAGAACTGATGATTGAAAAGAGTTAGGCCTGCTACATTTATGTATTCTCATTATAGCTGTTGTGCTAATGTTATTGTTTGAAGGACAATGTTTAAAGAATACTGAATGTACCTAACTAATCAAGTGAAATGTAGAGCCCTGATCATAGATCCATCATTGTCAGAGTCTAAATGATGGTGAAACAGGTTTTCCCCAGGGAACTCCTGGATCACATACTTTTGAGTATGTGGGGTACATGGATGTGTAGAACCTTACATCCTAGTGTAGGTATTTGATGTAGATTCTTGTAGTCCGTCATACCTTCACTATAAGAGAAAGGGTGAGAGGATGATGTAGATTCTAGTAGTCCATCAGACCCCACCATATAGTCCAAGAGGTGAGATGTAATACTACACTCCCTTAAAGACACAAACACCGCATTGATGAAAGATAAACAAGAAATCTTCCGATGGTGAAGAGAGTACAGAATGCCACTGTAACTCTAAAAATAGCAAAGGACCAGAGTACCCTGGTGAGCTATTACTAAAGACATCCCGCCAGATGTCTAACAATCAATCCTCTAACTGACTGAGGAAGGTGAAGGTCATGAGAATCCGGCTCTTTCGATGACCTAGTATGATACCGAGGCGACTTAACAGTGGTCGGTTGGAGTATGAGTGGTATACCTCATCTCCACAGGGCATAACAATAATGTTTGAAAAACATAATCAACAGCGTAGTATATCTGTTAGAGTTATCTACGAGTTATTTGATTGATGTTACCTTGAATAGCATAGATGTTCTCATATTTTAATATTGATTGAGCTCTTGCTTAATATCAAAACTGCTAGTGAATATCTTGAAGGCTTTTATTGCTTTAGTTATTCCCTGCTTTACTTATAAAGCTTCTAGTGGAGAGTTATAACTCTCGCTGGGGCAATTATGTATAATTGTCTCACCCCGTAGACTTCAACTTTTTAGGTGATCGTCGAAGACGGAGGAACAAGAATCCAGGTGACCAATCCCAGCAGCACCAGGAACAGTAAATCTCAGGTGGAGATTCAGCCTGCTTTATGGTGTAGTATAGAGTCAGTCCTATGTATCCTCTGTACTCTCAGGTCCTAGAGTGTTTTGAGTTTGAACTCTTGAGAAATTTTGTATCGTGTTGTATATAATTACTCAAGAAGTAATTTGTCAGTTATGTAAACAGTTAAATCCTTTTTCTATGGAAAGGGTTTGTGGTTTCAAGCTCTTGTCCCTAAAAGTTTTAATTTCCCATGATTTTTGTCTTCCGCTGTTTACCGAATGCTTCCACACATGTTTAAATCGGGATTAATTCGTGGTTTGGAGATCGGAGCCCACAATTAAGTGGTATCAGAGCTCTAGGTTCGCCGAGTCTACAGAGGCATAGGACTTAGGAAGTCGAGTCTATCTTTAGCATTCCTTCCTTGTCTAATAGAATCTTCTACTCCTCAGGAGAAGAAGATACATAAGAATGTCAGAACCACATGATGAGAATATGATAGAAAGTAGTGCCAGTGCACCTCAAGGTGGTGCAGGAGTACCAGAAAGGGAGCAGCCTGTACCAGAACAACCTAGAGAGCCACCCCAGTTTGACCCAGCTGACATGGGTAACCCAGCAGTCCAGACAATGTTTGGGCAGTTCATGACTGCCATGACACACATAACCGACAGGTTGCCTATGCATGCACCTAGGGCACCTGTCCAACCAGAGGGGCAAGGTATCGGGAAGACGTTCGAGCGACTACGTCGCATCGGAGCTACCGAGTACCATGGGACTGCTGACCCCGCAGATGCTGATCTGTGGTTGACAGAACTGGAGAAGGCTTTTAGGATCCTCAATATCCCTGAAGCTGAGAAGGTTAGACATGCTGTCTATCTTCTCAAAGGAAGTGCTGGTCACTGGTGGACTATGGAAGAGCAGAAGAGACCTGGAATAGAGATCTCGTGGGAAGACTTTCGGCGGGAATTTGTTCAACGATATTTCCCAAAGACCTTCCTAGACGAGAAGATCTCTCAGTTTGAGAGACTGAGACAGGGCATGATGAACATTAGCGAGTATGAAGCTAAGTTCATGGAGCTGTTGCGGTTTTGTCCGCACATGGCTGCCACAGAAGAAGAGAGAATCATAAGGTTCGAAAGGGGTTTGAATGCTGACATGTCAACCCCAGTGTCTGCCTTAGAAAACCGGGAAAGATTCTCTACCTTCGTTGATTCAGTCCGAAGGATAGAGAGATCTGTGGTTGAGAAGAGGCAAACACAGAAAAGATATCCACAATTCCAGGGCTCTTCATCTATGGACTTTAAGAAGTCTAGATCCTCTGCACCTAACCCTCCACCATCTAGATCTAGTTCTCAGACTGAGTGGTCTCCAAGTAGAGGTAGAGGACAAGGACAACCACCTCAGGAGACTCACAGCTCTGCATCAATGTCCGTTACTGGACCACCAAGACCACAAGAAAGAAGTTGTTATAATTGTGGTAAGGTGGGACATTTGATGAAGGACTGCTGGTCTAAACCTATCAGTATGACACAGCCTCCGAGACAAGGACATCAGGGATCACAGGGAGGACAATCTCAAGGAACAGGTCGAGGATGCGGGCAAGCGTCTCAAGCTGGATCATCAGCACCACCTCAACAACAGGCTACAGCAAGGTTCTATGCTATGAACCCACCTGAAGTAGTGGAAGATCCACAAGTGGTGACAGGTCAGATGGAACTTCTATATCCTGATATGTCTAAAACTTGTGTAGTATCTGTTCTGTTTGACCCGGGTGCTACGCACTCTTTCATCACTCGAAGAGTGATTCATAACTGCAATATGACATCTAGTCATAGGGCAGGTAGTTGTTGTTGGAAACTCCATTGAGTGGGTTTTATACCTTGACATGCTTACTTCTATAAGAAAGTAAGTTACTAAAGAATTGATCTGGATATAGAATTCAGTAAAGTTAATGTTTATGTTTGTAAGAAAGAGAGAAGAGAAGGAACATGGTAAAATATAAGTACATATTTTCTCACCTCAGTAATCATATACCCTGGCCAGGTATACAATTACTGATGATAAGGTAAATTGGAAACCCTTAAATATTATCTTTTGATTATTCTAATCAAGTAGTCAATCTGATATAATCCAAAGAGATATACAGTTTTGATAATACAAGTAAGTAATACTAAATAAAGATAGAATTTTAAGAACATCCCTTGTTAGGGGTTTATGTTCTTAAAATAAACATATCTGCATTCCCCTTTTCTTTCTGAGATTTCGGGGACGAAATCCTTGTTAGGGGTTTATGATTTGTAACACCCCTGACCTGGGTTATGAGCTAACCCTAGAAGTTTTGCCTAAATATGTAATAAAATACTTGTGAACACTCCCTGGAAAGTAATTAAGTTCCTCAGGAACGTTTACTTTCAATTTTGCTTCTTTATATGTAAAGTTGTAGCATTGTGTTGTATGCAGGGACCTATGTGCAAATTACCCAGTTCAAGGGTCCAACTTGCAATTTTCACAAGATGAGATGTATCTCTGATGTTGAAACATCATGAGGGTGGTTATGATGAAGTTTGAGGGATTTCCCAAGCTTGAGCACCAAGGTGCAGTTGTGGAAGCAATCCCCATGCTTAGAAACCCTAATTTGGGGTAAAGTGCAATTTACCCAAATAGAGGGGTTCAAGTTGTAATTCTTAATATCTAGAACATCTTTTATGACCCTTGTCATCATTTAGAGTGGAAATGATGAAAGGGGCACATCAAAGATTGATCAGATAAGAAAAGATTATCTTTGTGGTAAAAGACACCTAATTTGGGTATAGAAACCTTTCATGGATGTACCCTAGTTGTAGGTTGGCTTCCTTTACCCTTAGATCTTGAGATTTCATGAAATTTGCATAAGTATAGATAGGTTTGGACGTGCCCTTGAGCAAAGAGGGACCTAGATGTGATTTCCAATCTTGTGAGGTCCTTAGGGTGTAAAAGGGGCTAAAGTATATAAGCCACTTCTTTACAAGAAAAGTGAACGATCTTTCCTCTTCTTCATTCTCTTCTTCTCTTGCTCAAACGACCAAGGATATCTCTGGAGCTCAGGGGGACGACCAACCTGTTCTAGGTAAGAGAACACCACCTTCTAGCTCGAATTCATGGAGGAATTCACTTTCTAAGGTTGGTTTTGTGGTTAGCTTACTTAGTTTTCTTGTTCTAGCCAACCAAATCAACGTTTCCTTGGGGATTTCACCCATGACCAAGTTGTGGAAGCTCAAGGACGCCATTAAAGCTTGGAGCTTGAAGGCTTGGAGCTCTAATATCAACCTTTAGGTGGGTTTTATAACTCTAAACTTTTGCTTTATATGTATGCTTAATTCTTGCGATTTACTTGGTAAAATCTCCTTCTACCTCCCTTCTTCCTTGCACGTTTGCAAGCAAATCAGTGGAGGAACCGACCTTGCTAGAGGTTGAAGATGAGGGGCGTGATTCCCTATGTTACTTTTTCAAACGACCTTGGACCCTTTTGGTCCAAACGGTTGCAAACCGTTTGGGTTCAAACGGTTTCAAACCGTTTGCTCTCAAACGGTCTTGCAAGACCGTTTGGATTGAAACGGTCTCAAGACCGTTTGAAAGAGTTGACCAAGGGACGACCGTTTGAAGGTCTGTTCCTAATATATTGAATTTCATCTCTGCAAAGAATCAAAGTCTAACTCTTAACCAATTGAGAGTTGAAGGCACTTCAACATGAAACCCTAATCGGGTGAAAAAGTGCTGATTTGACATATAGATCTTGTTGAGTTTTGGGTTGAAGGACCCAAACGGTCTCAAGACCGTTTGGGGATTTCTCCAAACGGTCCTAAGACCGTTTGGGCACAACCCAAGACCGTTTGAAGGTCTAGGGTTAAGTCAATCTAATGGTTTGAGGGTCCAATTGTAGGAAATTGATGAATTGATGAAAATTGCTGATTTTGACCTAATTGGACTTCAACCCTAGTCAAAACGACTTGGTTTTTGGTCAAACTTTGGGCAAACGGTCTCAAGACCGTTTGGATGATGTCCAAATGACCGCAAGACCGTTTGGGCCAAGTTTGAGCCCAATTGGAGGTCAATTGATAGGTTCAACCTTGAATTGATTCACCTTGTTGAACATTGATGACCAACCGATTTGAAACCCTAATTGAGAAGGATTGAACCCTAATTGACTTGCAATTGAGGGTCAATTTGATGTCTAAGTGGATAAGGCTAACCCTAATTGACTCAATTTATAAGTGGTTAGCATAGCTTTAACCAATTGAGGGCTTAAACACACATATCCATGAACATTGGTAACCTTTGAACCCCTTTGGAGGTCCAAACGGTTTGAGCCCATTTGGACCAAATGGTCTCAAGACCGTTTGGATCCAAACGGTCTCAAGACCGTTTGGATCCAAACGGTCTCAAGACCGTTTGAGACCAAACGGTCTCAAGACCGTTTGGGGCCAAACGGTCTCAAGACCGTTTGGGGCCAAACGGTCTCAAGACCATTTGGGGCCAAACGGTCTGAAGACCGTTTGGGCTCAAACGACCTCAAGATCGTTTGGTCCAATCGATCTCAAGCAAGTGTGATCAAACGGTTTCAAACCGATTGAAGCTCCAAACGGTTTGGAAGTCAACCTTTCCTAACGGTCTTCACCTCCAAACGGTCTCAAGACCGTTTGGATCCAAATGGTCTCAAGACCGTTTGAGGCCAAACGGTCTCAAGACCGTTTGGGTGGTTGAAACCGTTTGAAGGTTGAAACCGTTTGGAGATTGGTGATGGTTTGTACTTAACCATTTGATGGTGTAATTAGTTCAATGATGATCCAATCTAAACCCTAATGGTAACCTAGGTCATTAAGGGACTATGTGATTAGTGAGTTAACCCATGATGGTGATCATGTGGCAAATTACCAAAATACCCTTGAGGGGTCTAAAGGGATAAAACCTTGTTCTAATCAAACCCTAATCACATGATGTTGATGTTTTGTCTTATGTTAGTCAATGGAGACTTATCTCAACCTGATCTAGAGTGGTGTTGCCACCATCTACTAGTGAGAGGAGAGAGAAAGTATTTCTAGAGAGAGAAAGTATCCTAGAGAGAGAAAAGTACCCTTTTTAGGTGGAAACTCAAGTGAGATACTTCAATTACACATGAATGTGCATGATTAGGGAATGACCCACCTATGTGAGGTCATGGAAACCCTAATTATGATATCTAATGGATCTTAATCTTAATTAAGAGCCTTAATGATGATGTTTCTCTTACATGATGATGTAATGAGTACAATTCACCATGGAGTGAATAGTAAACCCTAATTTTAGGGTGATGACATGAAAGATGAATAGTAAACCCTAATTGTTGAATTGTTTACTATTATCTGTTGAATGAACCATGCAGGTTGTTATGAGATGATGGTCATATCCAGGTATGGAATACCATGATATATTCATGAACCATGCAGGTTGTTATGAGATGATGGTCATATCCAGGAATGGAACACCATGTTATATTCATTGAAAGCATGTCTTAAGCTTTATGTATAGTAATCCATTGTGATGCACTGTGAGTGACATCTTTTGTGATTTATGGGCTGTGAAAGCCATAAACACCATCAAGGTCATGCTTGACAGATGACTTGTGATGAGATGACTGAGAACTGATGATTGAAAAGAGTTAGGCCTGCTACATTTATGTATTCTCATTATAGCTGTTGTGCTTAATGTTATTGTTTGAAGGACAATGTTTAAAGAATACTGAATGTACCTAACTAATCAAGTGAAATGTAGAGCCCTGATCATAGATCCATCATTGTCAGAGTCTAAATGATGGTGAAATACTTTTTCCCCAGGGAACTCCTGGATCACATACTTTTGAGTATGTGGGGTACATGGATGTGTAGAACCTTACATCCTAGTGTAGGTATTTGATGTAGATTCTTGTAGTCCGTCATACCTTCACTATAAGAGAAAGGGTGAGAGGATGATGTAGATTCTAGTAGTCCATCAGACCCCACCATATAGTCCAAGAGGTGAGATGTAATACTACACTCCCTTAAAGACACAAACACCGCATCGATGAAAGATAAACAAGAAATCTTCCGATGGTGAAGAGAGTATAGAATGCCACTGTAACTCTAAAAATAGTGAAGGACCAGAGTACCCTGGTGAGCTATTACTAAAGACATCCCGCCAGATGTCTAACAATCAATCCTCTAACTGACTGAGGAAGGTGAAGGTCATGAGAATCCGACTCTTTCGATGACCTAGTATGATACCGAGGCGACTTAACAGTGGTCGGTTGGAGTATGAGTGGTATACCTCATCTCCACAGGGCATAACAATAATGTTTGAAAAACATAATCAACAGCGTAGTATATCTGTTAGAGTTAACTACGAGTTATTTGATTGATGTTACCTTGAATAGCATAGATGTTCTCATATTTTAATATTGATTGAGCTCTTGCTTAATATCAAAACTACTAGTGAATATCTTGAAGGCTTTTATTGCTTTAGTTATTCCCTGCTTTACTTATAAAGCTTCTAGTGGAGAGTTATAACTCTCGCTGGGGCAATTATGTATAATTGTCTCACCCCGTAGACTTCAACTTTTTAGGTGATCGTCGAAGACGGAGGAACAAGAATCCAGGTGACCAATCCCAGCAGCACCAGGAATAGTAAATCTCAGGTGGAGATTCAGCCTGCTTTATGGTGTAGTATAGAGTCAGTCCTATGTATCCTCTGTACTCTCAGGTCCTGGAGTGTTTTGAGTTTGAACTCTTGAGAAATTTTGCATCGTGTTGTATATAATTACTCAAGAAGTAATTTGTCAGTTATGTAAACAGTTAAATCCTTTTTCTATGGAAAGGGTTTGTGGTTTCAAGCTCTTGTCCCGAAAAGTTTTAATTTCCCGTGATTTTTGTCTTCCGCTGTTTACCGAATGCTTCCACACATGTTTAAATCGGGATTAATTCGTGGTTTGGAGATCAGAGCCCACATCTGAGTTTTCTCTCACCTTGGTATCTCGTACCCTCGTAGGTGACTTAGGATATTTCAGCCTCCCTTGAAGCTCAATAGGTTCATGGCACAACACATGGTTCGGGTACATCACATAGTGCTCTAGATCAAACGCATGGAACACATCATACATCATGTTATCCTAAGGAGTAAGGCTAAACATAAGCAACTCCAACAATCCATCTCAAATGGACCCAAGTATCAGGGACTCATATTTCTCAACTATAGCTCATAGGGGTAGGGTTTTCATAACACATAATCACCCACAAAGAACTGCATGTCAGTCTACTTCACATCAGCATGCGACTCTTGTCAATCATGGGCTTTCTCAACCTTTGCTCGATCAAAGCGACTTCATCTACATACATAGTGGTTTCTGTGACCCTCTCAAGGTTCTCTTACTGACATCATCCTAGTGAAGTGGTGACCGACACAACCTCCCTTACAGAGCTTCTTACATCTTGATACTGGATATGGTGGCTATCATCACAAGAAAACTCTACTAGGGGCAGAAACTGCTCCCATGAATCACCCAAATGATCACATATGCTCTCATCAGACCTTCTTGAGTCTGGCTCATACTCTCTTGATTGTTCATCAGTCAGGGGTGATGTGTTGTAGTAAACTTCAATCTAGCTTCGAATTCTTCTCACACCTACTTCCACAACATAGAAGCAAACTTAAGCCCATACTCAAGACCATTTGAACTCGAATCACTAAGCAGTCAAACCATCTCTTTCTCAAATATATGTTTCATCCAAATCTTATCATACTGGTATGTGACGACTTGGTAAGGCGATCTACCATAACCCATATTGCATCATGACCTCTCTTGGTCTAGGGGAGACCCACCACAACGTCTATGGTGATTTTCTCCCATTCCCTCTTAGGGATTTCACATCATCTATAATAACTCACTAGATCATTGGTGTTCATCCTTCACTCTCTAGTATGTTTGGCAACTAGACACATGCAACACTACTGTGACGTCCGTCTCACGGAAACGAGATCAACAAATGCGGAAGCAAATCATTAGCAGCAGAATTACAGAAAATCACTAAAAATTAAAACTTTTTGTAAAGAGATCCACAAACTGTAACACTCTTTCATAAAAAAAACAAGTAAGTTATTTTCAAGTTGATTCATCAGTACATCTCGGTATTATCTCATCTCAAGAGTCATAACACTGACTACCCTGTTAAACTGTACATCAACAGTACACAAAAATCTCGAGGCATTAAGCCAAAAACCTCAGATCTATATCAAACCATCTACTGACTCCTAGGACCTGAGAGTATAGACACAACACATAGGACACTCTATATACATAACCTAACAGACAATGACTCCACATGTGGATCACTGCTGCCCTTGTTGTTACTGCTGTTGATGTGGCTGCTGTTGCTGCTCACCCACTGATGGGTTTCTCCTTCCTCGGCGTCTACCTAAAAAGTTGTATCCCACGGGGGTGAGACCATTGAAAATTGTCCCAGCGAGAGTTATAACTCTTTTCTAGAAGCATTGTTATTGAAAATAATAGAATGATATTGAGCAGTAGGATTATAACTATTCAACAACAGGTAATTCATTGAATAACTAAATAAAACAGTATTCTTTATGCAATCATTTCAATTATAACTTGATTGAATAGCAAGTCATTTAATCAATAAGGAATATGAAGAACATGTCTATTATTTGTCCAACTAGGACTTAATAAATAATGTATCATCAATCATTGTTTCTCGTAGTTCAACCTATGAAATTATGCTACATGGCTGATTACATTTTACAAACATACTTATGCCCTGAGGAGATGAGGTATACCGCTCATACTCCAACCGACCATTGTGAAATCGAAATCGGTACCATACATAGGTCATCAGAAGAGCCGGATTTCTATGACCTCATCATCCTCAGTCAGTGTGAGGAACAACATGCAGGACATCTCGTGTCTCTGCTAAAATAGCTTTCCATGGTATTCTGGCAACTTCACTATTAGAGTTACAGTGGCATGATGTACTCTCTTCACCATCAAGGGATTTCTTATTTATCTCACATCCATACGGCATTAACATCATCATCGGGAGATTAGTGATACATCTTCTCAGCTTATACATATAATGAAGGATTGAGAGATTAAATGTTTATCTCACATCAATTCCACCATTAGGACGTAAGGATATTCGCATCCATAACCCCCACATACTCAAAAGTATGCTCTCTAGGAGTTCCCTTAGGAAAACATGTTTCACCATCATCCAACTTCTGACGATGATGGATCTATGGTCAGGGCTTTACATGATATCATTTCACTTGATTATTTAAGTACATTACATCATTAATTTAGCATCAGGCATGTTTTTAAACATAAAACATTATAACAGTTGCTATAAAGAAAGAGTACTATTTGTATTACATTCATTTCACAACTTTATTAACATTGGGATCTCAATCCCTTATCATCTCATCATCATGATTCATGAATATGGGTGTTCAAACCCTTAGATCTTCAAAACACATATTACCACTTTAATTGGTAACTTAATGACATCAAGTCATCTGACAGTGTAAACATAATAATTACAGTGCAGGTATTTCACATAGCCCTTAAGGCCTATAAACCTTCTTTTGTCACCTTTCACTAGGAAACATAGCATGACATTGCTTACACAACTTATAAAGTGTTTTCAATAAACAAAGTATCATAGTTCATACCAGGGTATATTCAATATCTCATAAAACCTGCATGATTAGTACAGATGAAAATCAATACATCAATTTCATATCAACATATTACAAAAAAAAGATAACTTCACTATTCAAGGGTTGCACCACTATGCCCTTACTAGGGTTAGGGTTTCCCTTTTCAATTCAATTAGGGTTAATCATCCCCTTAGCTTAATTAGGATTAAGGACTTATCATTTCATTATCAAATCATAGAGCCTTATGCTTAATAGCATAACCCAGAATTAGGGTTTCTCACTTTTATTCACCTTAATTGGAATTAGGTTTTACTATTCACATAGCATCATCCTTGATTAGGGTTCATATTCACCATACCTTGATTTTGGGTTTACTATTCACCCCAAGTAGGAGTGATCATCAAAGTACCTTGAATTAAGGTTTATCATGTCGTCATTATGAATTAGGATCATACCTTCATCATGTATTAGGGATACTTCCATTATTACCCTCAATTTAGGGTTAAGATTCATTAACCATCATAATTAGGGTTATCATGATCTCACTATGAAGGATCATACCATGATTAGATATTCATTCATATTGGAAGTCCATTACTTGATTAACATTCATATATAAGAGGTCTCCTCTCTCTCATCCCCTATAGGATGATATTTACTTCCTCTTTGATTCGGTTAAGTCAACTCAATCTAAAAAGAGAATTGACATCATGAGTTAAATCATTATCATTGTGATCATTAAGGCTTAATTACTTCATGGGTTTAAATCACACTATCCCATTAGGATACAAGTACCATGATCACCTATGATTACATCATGTATTAATTAACTAATCACTTTGTCCTTTAACCACTTTAAGTACCCATGCGGTTTTAGGATAATCAACCACCAAATGATCTTGGCCACTAAGGCCCCAAACGATCTTGACCAGCTCAGACCTCAAATGATCTTGCATACTAAACCTCCAAACAGTCTAAGACCGTTTGGAGCTCCATGCGGTCTTGGACTATCATTGAAACCGTGTGGTAAAGTAGGTGGTGAAGACTGTTATCCCATAGTTGACTTTTGAAACCGTTTACTAAAGTGGACCTCCAAGATCGTTTACTAAAGTAGCTTTTGAAAGCGCATGGACTCAAACGATTTGGGATCATTTGGTCCCAAAAGGTCTTGAGACCATTTGGACTCAAATGGTCTTGAGACCGTTTGGTCCAAACCCCCTCAAAACTGCAAGGACTAAGTATGGACTCAACTAGTCAATAAGAATTAGGGATTCCAATGTTGATCCTCTCAACGATTAAGTACATGTAATCCATCATCAATTAGACCTATCACCATCATTCCATTGAGTTAATTAGGTCAACCTTCAACTGATTTGACCCTCAATTGACCCTCAATTGGTCATCAATTAGGGCTTGAATCAATTGAATTAGGGTTTGGAATCGATGACCCTTCAACATTAATCAATGTGAGTCTAATTAATTTGAAACCATCGAACCATCATCCAATTGGTCATGACCAGACCCCAAACGGTCTTGGGATCGTTTGGATGACCTCCAAACAGTCTTGAGACCGTTTTCTCATGTCAACATCAAAAACCAAGTCTGTCAATTGGGGTTTGACCCATTGGATTGATCACCACATCAACATTTGATTGTACTTCAACTTAATATCATTAGATCTTCAATTGGTCAACCATGCTTAACCCTAGACCTCCAAACGGTCTTGAGTGGTCACCAAACGGTCTTGAGACCATTTGGGTGATCCCCAAATGGTTTTGAAACCATTTTAGTGAGACCATTTGGGTGATCCCTAAAGGGTTTTGAAACCGTTTGGGTCACTCAACCCAAACATCAACCTCATTCAATTATCAAATAAGCAATTAATCTGATTAGGGTTTTGATGATTGTTGGACCTTTAATTGGTGAACCATATGGAATTAATTGATAATTATTGATAGGTTATTAATCCACATGATTTTCAACAGACTGCCAAACGGTCAACGCTTGGCCAACACCACTAAACGGTCTTGGACCATTTGCTTCTATGTGGTTTAGGTGAAACCATTTGCATTCAAACGATTTGAAACTGTTTGCTCCCAAACGGTTTGGGAAACCATTTGAGCACAAAGGCAAACTGTTTGCTAAAGTTCTTTTTAGATATTTGTCTAGGATGATGTCACCTTCGTCTATCTCTGTTCAACCAAGAACATGTGTTGTTCTTTACAGAAATTATAGGAAGAACTCACAAGAGTATCAAAGGAAGAAGAATAACCATCGGTTCTTATAGAAAAGAGTGCAATACTAATGCTTAAGGGTTAGAGTTATAAAACCCACCTCTAGAACTGATCTAGAGCTCCAAGCTCCACGAATTTAATGGTGGATTGAGCTCCAGAAGTTGTCCAAGGTTCGTTCTTCAATCTTTGGATGAACAAGATGGGTAGAAAAGGAAACCAAGTGAAGAAAATCATGAATCTAACCTTGTTTTATGGTTTCCACCATGAATTCGAGGTAGATGATGATCAAAACTTACCAAGATAGTTTGGTCGTCCTTCCTCTGGTCCATAGCTCTCCCTTGGTTGGCCAAAGCAAGGTGATAAGGAAAAGAACTAAGGAAACAATCCTTTTGGTGTTTTGGAAAAAGGATACTTATATATATTTATGGATTTTCAAGGAAAATAGAAAAAGAGGATTAATTCCTTTTATTTCCCAATTATATCCACCAAGTCCTCCTCCACTTCTTGACCACGAATCCATCTTCAATTACCTTGAAAAACTTCTCCCTTATCCAAGGTTTAAAGGAAAAGAAACTAAACACCTTAAAAAGTTGTGTTAATATCCATCTTTTAGTTGATATTGCTTTATATATATTATTAGTGTGAGTAGCTTCCACTCAACCAAGATCTTTTTGGTGCCCAAACATGGCACAAGCTCGTCCAAACTATTCAAACACATACTCCAACTTTTGGTTGAAGGGATCCATAATTATTTTATTTCTTTTTGCATTATGTTATATTAAAGAGTCATTTGTGCTTAAATCTTGATTATTTTAATATCAATATTCTCTTTCCTCCAAGATAATTCAAATGAGGTGCCCCTCTCATTTTATTTGCTCTACTTGATGCCAAGAATAATGGGAGACCCTCTATAGGTGGTATTTTGCATATTGGACCCTAGGTTTTAGGTAAATTACACATTACACCAAAACTAGGTTTTAATGCACCAGTGTTGCTCTACAAGCTTGATCTTGATGCCCAAGCTCGTGGAAACCATACCACTACACCATATACACTCTCATGATGTCTTTACATCAGAGGAACATCTTCACATGAGCAATTTGCAAGTTAACCCCTCAACTTGGGTAATTTGCACTTTAGTCCAAAGTTAACAAAACAATGTTTCAACATTATTCAAAAAAGGACTGAATTCAAAATATAAGTTCCTCAAAAGTCTTAATTACTTTTCAAAAGATAAGAGCAAGAAACTAATCAACTTTATTAGGCAAAACGCCTAGGGTAAGTACATAACCCAGGCCAGGGATGTTACAAATTATCCACCCCTTACAAGGATTTCGTCCCCGAAATCATCTACAAAACATATTCAGAGAAAAGAGCAGGGTATCTCCTCCTCATCTCTTCCTCTAGTTCCCACGTAGCTTCTTCAATGCCACGGTGAT
This sequence comes from Alisma plantago-aquatica, assembly GCA_963693085.1. Lineage (NCBI taxonomy): Eukaryota > Viridiplantae > Streptophyta > Magnoliopsida > Alismatales > Alismataceae > Alisma > Alisma plantago-aquatica. The sequence goes on along the minus strand of OY856412.1, from coordinate 1,269,079,616 downwards.
TCCAGAGGACTTTCACAAGACTTATGTCTTTCTTTTTCAGCTTTTTAATTCTTCTGTCAATGATTGTCATAGGTCCTTCAACATAAGATATATCATCATTCAATTCTACTTCCATAGGTTGTAGAACTGATTCTGTGTCAGGATGAGACTTCCTTATCAAGGAAATGTGGAACACTGGGTGTAACCTCTGCAACTCTGGTGGTAACTCTAGCTTATAAGCTACCTTTCCAATCCGTTCAATGATTGTATAAGGCCCCATAAACCTAGGAGCTAACTTTCCTTTCCTTCCAAATCTAAGAACTCCCTTCCAAGGTGAGACCTTGAGGTACACTATGTCTCCAACCTGGAATTCTAAAGGTCTATGATGCTTATCAATGTAAGATTTCTACCTATCATGTGCAATATTTAACTGTTGTTGTATTATTTTAATCTTTTCGGTGGTCTGCTACCCAAGATCAGGACCTAAAAGTTGATATTCACCGGTTTCATACCAACATAAGGGAGATCTACAACATCTACCATACAAAGCTTCATTAGGTTCCATATCAATGCTATGTTGATAGCTATTGTTGTAGGAAAACTCTATCAAACTTAGGTGCATATCCCAACTTCCTGTAAACTGAAGGACACATGCTCTAAGCAAGTCCTCCAAAGTCTGAATAGTCCTTTTTGACTGTCCATCAGTTTGAGGATGAAAGGTTGTACTAAACCTTAACTGTGTGCCTAAAGCTTTATGAAGTTGCTCCCAAAATTGACTCGTAAATTGGGGACCTCTATCAGAAACAGTGGTAGCTGGGACCCCATGCAGCTGCACTATCTCATCTACATATAACTGTGCCAGCTTCTCAGCAGAATAGGTTGTTTTGACAGGTAATAAATGTGTTGTCTTTGTCAACCTATCAACTATTACCCAGATGGAATCATGTCCTTTGGCTGTTCTAGGTAAACCAACCACAAAATCCATGGTTACATGATCCCAATTCCATTGCGGTATGGGTAAAAGTTGCATTGTTCTTACAGGCTTATGGTGTTTAGCTTTAACTTACTGACACACATGACACCGCATAACGAACTCAACAACGTCCTTTTTCAATCCAGGCCACCAATACATATCTTCCAAGTTTTGATACATCTTGGTGCTTCCTGGATGCATAGCATACATCAAAGAATGAGCTTCTTCCAGGACTAACTTCCTCACATTATCAACATCAGGTACTATCATTCTACCATGATAACAAGCTATCTGATCATCCGAATCATGGAAACCATATCATTTCTCACTACCATACTCTGTTCTAATCTGTTGAACTACAGCATCAACTTGTTGTGCCTCCTTAATCTGATGTCTCAGAGTAGGTTTTATGTGCATCTCAGCTAACAACCCTGATAACAATGATACTTTTAACTGTACATTATCCTTCCTTAAAGAGATAAGCATATCCCTCCTAGAGCACACCAAGGAATTCAACTGTGCTTTGTCAAAGGCTGGTGTTGCTGATTTCCTACTCAAAGCATCAACAAATACATTGGCCTTCCCTAGATGGTAATCAATTGTACAATTGTAATCCTTGATTAACTCCATCCAGCGGCGTTGCTTCATGTTAAGCTCATGATGAGAAAAGATGTACTTTAAATTCTTATGGTCTGTGAAAATCTGAAACGTCTCTCCATAAAGATAATGTCTCCCGATCTTCAAGGCATGAACTATCGTAGCTAGCTCTAGATCGTGTGTCGGATAATTCTCCTCGTGTTTCTTAAGTTGTCGAGAACCAAAAGAAATCACTTGTTTATCCTGCATCAACACACATCCTAGTCCATTCTTAGAGGCATCACAGAAAACTATATACCCTTTCCCTTGCTCAGGTAACACGAGCACAGGTGCACTTGTCAACCTTTCCTTCAAAAACTAGAATGATTGTTGACACTTGTCACTCTAGGTAAAAGGAACATCCTTTCTAGTCAACTTATTGAAGGGTAACACTATAGAACTGAAGTTCTTAATGAACCTCCTGTAATAGCCTGTCAACCCTAAGAAACTTCGGATCTCCATCGGAGTATTCGGATGCTCCCATTGCAGGACAAATTCTACCTTTTTAGGGTCAACACGAATTCCTGAGGTAGATATTACGTGTCCAAGAAAAGAAACTTCTGGTAACCAGAACTCACACTTGCTAAACTTAGCATATGACTTATGCTCTCTTAGCAAAGTTAGAGCCTGACGAAGATGTTGTTCATGTTGCTGAGCATCTCTACTATAGATCAGGATGTCATCTATGAAGACAACAACACACTGATCAAGAAAAGGTCGAAAGATTCTATTCATGAGTTCCATAAATGGAGTTGGTGCATTAGTTAGTCCAAAGGACATAACAATGAACTCATAGTGACTGTACCTTGTCCTAAAAGCAGACTTAGGTATGTCACCCTCCTTATACGCAGTTGATGATATCTCGACCTCAAATCTATCTTTGAGAAGATAGTTGCACCACACAACTGGTCAAAGAGATCATCAATCCTCGGCAAAGGATACATATTCTTTATTTAATTGTCTGTAATCAATGCATAACCGCATCGATCCATCCTTCTTTTTAACAAACAGGACCGGAGCACCCCAAGGTGAAGAACTCGGTCGAATGAAACCCTTCTGAAGCGACTCTTGCAGCTGTTTCTTGAGTTTTGCCATCTCAGCAGGCACCATCCTATACGGTGTTTGTGCTATAGGTTGTGTGCCCGGGATTAGATTAATCTCAAAATCAATCTCTCGGAGCGGAGGTACACCTAAAAGTTCTTCATGAAATACATCTTCAAATTCCCTGACTACAGGAACTTCAGCAGGATTAGAACTCTCTATGGTGGTATCTACCACATGGGCCAAGAATGCATAACATCCTTGCTCATCAGCTTCTCAGCAACCAAAGCTGACACAAGACAGGTTGGAAGAATCTTTCTATCTCCTTGAAAGATCCATGTGTCACTATCATCAGTGAACACCGCTTGCTTGGATTCACAATCCAAGACAACCTTATACCTTTTTAGGGTATCCATCCCCAAGATTACATCAAACCCATGCATCTCAAGTAGTATAAGATCCACTTGAATGCGATGTTCAGAAAATAAGAGAATGTAGGGAGAACACACCTCCCGCAACACAGCAGATCCCATCAAAGGAGTTTCTAATAACAAACTATCTGCTCTATGACTTGTAGTCATGTCGCAGTCAAGAATCACTCTTCGAGTGACAAAGGAATGTGTAGCACCTGGATCAATCAAAACAGATACGACACAAGATGTAGACATATCTAAATAAAACAAATCCATCTGACCTGTTACAACCTGAGGGTTGATCACTGCATCAGGTGGATTCATCGCATAGAACCTCATCATTGCATGTGGTTGATTCGGTGCTCGATGAATAGGTGTCGATGATCCAGCTTGGGACGCTTGTCCACATCCTCTAACGCTACCTGAAAATTGTCTCCTTTGAGAACCTTGTTGACTCTGCCTTTGAGGTTGAGTCACACTTGCCTCTTTGGCTCTGCAATCCTTCATCAGATGTCCCACCTTTCAACATATATAACAACTTCTGACCCCTTGTTGTGGTGTGGATGGTCCTGTAACCGACATAGATGCTGAGTTGTGAGCTCCTTCTAATGGTAAACTTCATCCTCTACCCCTATTTGACGTCTACTATGTCTGGGTACTGAATCTAGGTGGTGGTGTCGGCATGGAAAACCTTGGTTTCTTGAAATCTTTGGATGAGGATCCTTGGAACTGGGGATACATCTTCTTGTTCTTGGTCTGTCTCTTCTCTGACACAGACCTCTCTATCCTCCTGACCGACTCCACAAAGGTAGAAAATCTTTCCCTGTTCTCCAGAGCAGACACAGGAGTGGTCAACTCAGCATTTAATCCCTTATTAAAATGTCGAATCCTTTCTTCATCTATAGATGCAATATGTGGACAGAACCACAAAAGCTCCATGAACTTAGCCTCGTACTCACTAATATTCATTAGTCCTTGTCTTAATCTCTCATGAGATTTGCTCATCTAGGAACGTCTTAGGGAAGTATTTGTTGATAAATTCCCATCGGAAAACTTCTCATTTGATCTCCACACCTGGCCTTTTCCCTTCATCCGTAGTCCACTAGTGGCCAGCACTCCCCTTGAGAAGGTACACAACATGTCTAACCTTCTCAACTTCTGGGATGTTCAGGATTCTAAAGGCCTTCTCTAGTTCAGTTAGCCACAAGTCAGCATCTACTGGGTCAGGCTTTCCAGCATATTTTGTGGCCCCAACTCGGTGAAGTGTTCAAATGTCTTGTTGACTCCTTTTCCTTCTGGATGGGTAGGTGCCCTAGGTATAGGTATGGGCATCCTATCAGTCATATGTGTCATGGCAGTCATGAACTGCCCAAACATAGCTTGGAATGTTGGGTTCCCCATGTCTGCTGGGTTGAACTGAGGTGGTTCAGGTACAGGTTCCTCCCCTTCTTGGTCTCTTGCACCTCCTCCAAGTGCAGCGACACTACTCTCAAAAACATGTTCCTCGTGTGATCCAGACATCTGTAGTTTTCTCTTCTCCTCCTATATGAGCAGAAGACACTATCAGATATACTGGAAGACACTAGAACAGACTCTGCAACCCTAGTCCTATATCTATGTAGACTCAGCGAACCTAGAGCTCTAATACCACTAATTTGTGATCTCCGTCTGGAGGAAACAAGATCAACGAATGCGGAAACGAATCATTAGCAGCAGAATTACTGAAAATAACTAAAAATTAAAACTTTTTGTAAAGAGATCCACAAACTGTAGCACTCTTTCATTAAAAAAACAAGTAAGTTATTTACAAGTTGATTCATCAGTACATCTCTATATTATCTCATCTCGAGAGTCATAATACAAACTGCCCTATTAAACTGTACATCAGCAGTACACAAAATCTTGAGGCATTAAGCCAAAAATCTTTGATCTATATCAAACCATCTACTAACTCCTAGGACCTGAGAGTACAGAGATGACACATAGGACTCTCTATATACAGAACCTAACAAATAGTGACTCCACCTGTGGATCACTGCTGTCCTTGTTGTTGTTGCTGCTGCTGTGGCTGATGTTGCTGCTCACCCACTGATGGGTTTCTCCTTCCTCGGCGTCTACCTAAAAATTTGTATCCCACGGGGGTGAGACAATTGAAAATTGTCCCAGAGAGAGTTATAACTCTTATCCAAAAACATTGTTATTGCAAATAATAGAATGATACTGAGCAGTAGGATTATAACTATTCAACAACAGATAATTCATTGAATAACTAAATAAAGCAGTATTCTTTATGCAATCATTTCAATTATAACTTGATTGAATAGCAAGTCATTTAATCAATAAGGAATATGAAGAACATGTATATTATTTGTCCAACTAGGACTTAATAAACAATGTATCATCAATCATTGTTTCTCGTAGTTCAACCTAAGCAATTATGCTACACGGCTGATTACATTTTACAAACATACTTATGCCCTGAGGAGATGAGGTATACCGCTCAGACTCCAACCGACCATTGCGAAATCGAAATCGGTACCATACATAGGTCATCAGAAGAGCTGGATTTCTATGAACTCATCATCCTCCGTCAGTGTGAGGAACAACATGCAGGACATCTCGTGTCTCTGCTAAAATAGCTTTCCAGGGTATTCAGGCAACTTCTCTATTAGAGTTACAGTGGCATGTTGTACTCTCTTTGCCATCGAGGGAATTCTTATTTATCTCACATCGATGTGGCATTAACATCATCATCGGGAGATTAGTGATACATCTTCCTGGCATATACATATAATGAAGGATTGAGAGATTGAATGTTTATCTCACATCAATTCTTCCATTAGGACGTAAGGATATTCGCGTCCATAACCCCCACATACTCAAAAGTATGCTCTCCAGGAGTTCCCTTAGGAAAACCTATTTCACCATCATCTAGCTTCTGACGATGATGGATGTATGGTCAGGGCTCTACATGATATCATTTCACTTGATTATTTAAGTACATTACAACATTTTTTTAGAATCAGGCATGTTTTCAAACATAAAACATTATAACAGTTACTATAAAGAAAGAGTAATATTTGTATTAAATTCATTTCACAGCTTTATTTACATTGGGATCTCAATCCCTTATCATCTCATCATCATGATTCAAGAATATGGGTGTTCAAACCCTTAGATCCTCAAAACACATATTACCACTTTAACTGGTAACTTAATGACATCCAGTCATCTGACAGTGTAAACATAATAATTGCAGTGCAGGTATTTCACATAGCCCTTAAGGCCTATAAACCTTCTTTTGTCACCTTTCACTAGGCAACATAGCATGACATTGCTTACACAACTTATAAAGTGTTTTCAATAAACAAAGTATCATAGTTCATACCTGGCTATGTTCAATATCTCATAAAACCTACATGATTAGTACAGATGATAACCGATACATCAATTTCATATCAGCATATTACAAAACAAAGATAACTTCACTATTCAAGGGTTGCGCCACTATGCCCTTACTAGGGTTAGACTTTCCCTTTTCAATTCAATTAGGGTTAATCATCCCCTTAGCTTAATTAGGACTAAGGACTTATCATTTCATTATCCAATCATAGCGCTTGAGGCTTAATAGCATAACCCAAGATTAGGGTTTCTCACTTTTATTCACCTTAATTGGAATTAGGTTTTACTATTCGCATAGCATCACCGTAGATTAGGGTTCATATTCAACATACCTTGATTTAGGGTTTACTATTCACCCCCAAGTAGGAGTGATCATCAAAGTACCTTGAATTAAGGTTTATCATGTCATCATTATGAATTAAGATCATACCTTCATCAGGTATTAGGGATACTTCCATTATTACCTTCAATTTAGGGTTAAGATTCATTAACCATCATAATTAGGGTTTTCATGATCTCACTATGAAGGGTCATACCCTGATTAGATATTCATTCATATTGGAAGTCCAATACTTGATTAACATTCATATATAATAGGTCTCCTCTCTCTCATCTCCTATAGGATGATATTTACTTCAGCTTTGATTCGGTTAAGTCAACTCAATCTTGAAAGAAAATTGACTTCATGAGTTAAATCATTATCATTGTGATCATTAAGGCTTAATTACTTCGTGGGTTTAAATCACACTATCCCATTAGGATACAAGTACCATGATCACCTTTTATTACATCATGTATTAATTAACTAATCACTTTGTCCTTTAACCACTTTAAGTACCCATGCGGTTTTAGGATAATCATCCACCAAACGATCTTGGCGACTAAGGCCCCAAACGATCTTGACCAGCTCAGACCTCAAACGAACTTGCATACTAAACCTCCAAACGGTCTAAGACCGTTTGGACCTCCATGTGGTCTTGGACTATCTTTGAAACCGTTTGGTAAAGTAGGTGGTGAAGACCGTTTGCCAATAGTTGACTTTTGAAACCGTTTACTAAAGTGGACCTCCAAGATCATTTGCTAAAGTAGCTTTTGAAAACGCATGGACTCAAACGATTTGGGATCATTTGGACCCAAACGGTCTGGAGACCGTTTGGTCCAAAATGGTCTTGAGACTATTTGGACTAAAATGGTCTTGAGGCCATTTGGTCCAAACCCCCTCAAAACCGCAAGGACCAAGTATGGTCTCAACTAGTCAAAAAGAATTAGGTTTCCAATGTTAATCCCCTCAACGATTAAGTACATGTAATCCTCATCAATTAGACCTATCACCATCATTCAGTTGAGTTAATTAGGTCAACCTTCAACTGATTTGACCCTCAATTGACCCTCAATTGGTCATCAATTAGAGCATGAATCAATTGAATTAGGGTTTGGAATCGATGACCCTTCAACATTAATCAATGTGAGTCTAATTGATTTGAAACCATCGAACCATCATCCAATTGGTCATGACCTGACCCCAAACGGTCTTGGGATCATTTGGATGACCTCCAAATGGTCTTGAGACCGTTTTCTCATGTCAACATCAAAAACCAAGTCCATAAATTGGGGATTGACTCATTGGATTGATCACCACATCAACATTTGATTGTACTTCAACTTAATACCATTAGATCTTCAATTGGTCAACCATGCTTAAACCTAGACCTCCAAACGGTCTTGAGTGGTCACCAAACGGTCTTGAGACCGTTTAGGTGATCCCCAAATGGTTTTGAAACCGTTTGGTTCACTCAACCCAAACTTCAACCTCATTCAATTATCAAATCAACAATTAACCCGATTAGGGTTTTGATGATTGTTGGACCTTTAATTGGTGAACCAATTGGAATTAATTGACAATTATTGATAGGTTATTAATCCACATGATTTTTAACATACCTCCAAATGGTCAATGCTTGGTCAACACCACCAAACGGTCTTGGACCATTTGCTTCTATGCGGTTTAGGTGAAACTATTTGCATTCAAATGGTTTGAAACTGTTTGCTTCCAAACAGTTTGGGAAACCATTTGAGCACAAAGACAAACCGTTTGCTAATGTTCTTTTTAGATATTTGTCTAGGATGATGTCACCTTTTTCTACCTCTGTTCATCTAAGAATAGGATTTGTTCTTTACGGAAATTATAGCAAGAACTCACAAGAGTATCAAAGGAAGAAGAATAACCAACGATTCTTATAGAAAAGAGTGCAATACTAATGCTTAAGGGTTAGAGTTATAAAACCCCCCGCTAGAACTGATCCAGAGATCCAAGCTCCATGGCTTTAATGGTGGATTGAGCTCTAGCAGTTGTCCAAGGTTCGTTCTTCAATCTTTGGATGAACAAGATGGCTAGAAAAGGAAAGCAAGCGGAGAAAACCATGAATCTAACCTTTTTTTATGGTTTCCACCATGAATTTGAGGTAGATGATGATCAAAACTTACCAAGATAGTTTGTTCATAATTCCCCTGGTACAGAGCTCTCCCTTTGTCGGCCAAAGCAAGGTGATAAGGAAAAGAACTAAGGAAACGATCCTTTTGGTGTTTTGGAAAAACGATACTTATATATATATTTATGGATTTTCAAGGAAAATAGAAAAAGAGGATTAATTACTTTTATTTCCAAATTATATCCACCAAGTCCTCCTCCACTTCTTGACCACGAAGACATCTTCAATTACCTTGCAAAACTTCTCCCTTATCCAAGGTTTAATGGAAAAGAAACTAAACACATTAAAAAGTTATGTGTTAATATCCATATTTTAGTGGCTATTGCTTTATATATATTATTAGTGTGAGTAGCTTCCACTCAACCAAGATCTTTTTGGGGCCCAAACATGGAACAAACTCGTCCAAAATATTGCAAACACATCCTACAACTTTTGGTTGAAGGGCTCCATAATTACTTTATTTCTTTTTGCATTATGTTATATTAAAGAGCCATTTGTGCTTAAATCTTGATTATTTTAATATCAATATTCTCTTTCCTCCAAGATAATTCAAATGAGGCGCCCCTCTCATTTTCTTTCTTCTAATTGATGCCAAGAATCATGAGAGACCCTCTAGAGGTGGTATTTTGCATATTGGACCCTAGGTTTTGGGTAAATTACACATTACACCAAAACTAGGTTTTAATGCACCAGTGTTGCTATACTAGATTTATCTTGATGCCCAAGCTTGTGGAACCCATACCAATACACCATATACACTCTTATGATGTCTCAACATCATAGGAACATCTTAACATGTGCAATTTGCAAGTTATCCCCTCAACTTGGGTAATTTTCACTTTAGTCCAAAGTTAACAAAACAATGTTTCAACATTATTCAAAAAGGACTGAAATTGAAATATAAGTTCCTCAAAAGTCTTAATTACTTTTCAAAAGATAAGAGCAAGAAACAACTCAACTTTATTAGGCAAAACACCTAGGGTTAATACATAACCTAGGTCAGGGATGTTACAACTACATTCTTCTTCATCTCATGTCTTCAAGGTATCAGTGCACACCTCAACCATCTTGGCAGTACTAAGGTGTATGGTGTACTTATGTTCATGAGCTCCTTGCATGACATGATTCCTCAAGGTGACTCATTAGAAACCCTAAAACACTCTAGAAGTGGGTTTCACCACCTTCTCTTCCTGGTAGGTGGATCAAAGGTTCTTATATCAACCCTTGCAACTCCTAAAGCTCTGGGTTGGCTAACTGAGTAACCACCAACTTGACCAATGGGTCTGGCTGTATCTGGATGTTATCCATATAGGTCCAGTCTTCTAATGGTCACAGGGTCCACCTAGCAACCTCTTTCAGGTCTCTCCATTGGATAGACAAGACACCTGTACACTTGAGTTGTGTCTCGGTTAGGAGTATATGTCACCAAATTAAGCATCCTTACATGCTAGGTGATGGTGAAGACATAAACCTATTGGTATGTATGCCCATAGAGAAGGTCATGTGATGATTGTAATGGGATACTTTCTAAATGATTTGAATAATAATAAAGGCAATTTCCGATCTATATGTTTTAACTGTTTCTAAGATGATAGTGTAACATGATAGATGTCTAAAAATTGTTTACTCGATGACGTATGCTTTTAGGTTCAGAACCTAAAAAATGAGATCATACGGATGTCAAGAGTATACTTTCTTGTTTAGTCCCTAGTCGGTTGTCATTGTGGAAATAACCATAGACATCAATAACACTAAAGACTAGATTGTGTGTTGGTTGATGACAGAATCTCATTAGTCATGATATAGTGATATCAAACCAAGCACATAGGTACTTGTTAGAGAACAAGTGTACCAAACAGACACACCCTGAGAGTGACACATGGAACCTTGATTTGGTAGTCATAGTCAGCTCTCATAGTGACGGTGGTGAATGTGATTCTTTGACCTGAAATCACTACACTCAACACATGTCATTGGGTACACTTTGACATCATCAAACGTAGTCCTGAAACATGGGTTGGTATAAAGGTGATGATGGGTGACTTTGACACATGGGGCTTTTTAGGGGTGAGTGATACATATGGGATTTGTGCCTCCGAAGGGAGTTTAATTTCCATGGCCACTTGATGACTAGGATTGAGAAAGGCATGTGCATTCATGTGTGAATCAATATGTGATATTGATGTCACACACATCTCACCCAGTCTGCTCTGAGGTCAAGGAAATGAATGAATGTTAAAAGGATGACTGCACCATGCCTTGAGTTCATTCAAGACATTGGTGACAAAGGAATTATACATTCGTTGTAACACCATTCACAGATTGTAGGATTGAAAGTTGTTCTCCAACATTCTGTTTCACTTGGGTAGCACTGATGTGTGACTAGGCACCGCTCTTTGCTTGTGAAGTCTTAACACTTATCCTGCAGGTCCATTTCACGTTGGCATTAAAAGTCCATAACACTTATGACTTCACAAGCAAAGAGCGGTGCCTAGTCACACATCAGTGCTACCCAAGTGAAATAGAAAGTTGGAGAACAACTTTCAATCCTACAATCCGTGAATGGTGTTACAGTGAGTGTATAATTTCTTTGTCACTGATATCCTGAATGAACTCGAGGCATGGAACAGTCATCCTGTCAACGTTCATTCATTTCCATGATCTCAAAGCAGAATGGGTGAGATGTGTGTGACATCAATATCACATATTAATTCACATGTGCATGTGCATGCCTTTCTCAATCCTACTCATCCAGTTGCCAAGGATATCAAACTCCCTCAGGAGGGACAAATCCCATATCTATCACTCACCCCTCAAAACCCCCATGTGTCAAAGCTACCCAATCATCACCTTTATAACTACCTATGTTTCAAGACTGCATTTGATGATGTCAACGATTACCCAACGACATGTGTTGAGTGTAGTGATTTCAGGTCTAAGAATCACACTCACCACCATCACTGTGAGAGCTTACTGTGACTACCAAGTCATGGTTCCATGTGTCACTCTCACGGTGGGTCTGTCCGGTACCTTGTTCTCTAACAAGTACCTATGTGCTTGGTTTCATATCACTATATCATGACTAATGAGATTATGTCATCAACCAACACACAATCTAGTCTTTAGTGTTATTGATGTCTATGGTTATTTCCACAATAACAACCGACTAGGGACTAAACAAGAATGTATACTCATAACATCTGCATGATCTCATCGTTTAGGTCCTTAACCCAAAAGCATGTGTCATTGAGTAAAATCATTCTTTAGACATCTATCATGTTACACCATCATCTCAGAAATAGTTTAAACATATAGATCGGAAATTGCCTTTATTATTGTTCAAATCATTTACAAAGTATCCCATTACAATCATCATTTGACTTGCTCTATGGGCATACATACCAACAGACTCCCACTTGCACTTAGAGAAAGTCACCTTGGAATCTCATTCCTTGTGACCTAGCATGACCATCATGCTTCTGCTGAGAAAGGGCCTTCGTCAGTGGATCAGCTATGTTGTCTTCAGTTGGTACTTTGCAAATCTTCACATCTCCTCGTTGTACGATCTCTCGTATGAGATGGAAGCGCCGCAGTATGTGCTTGGACCGCTGATGTGATCTGGGTTCCTTAGCTTGTGCAATAGCTCCATTATTGTCACAATAAAGCTCAATTGCATCACAACTACTGGGAACTACACCAAGTTCAGAGATGAACTTCCTGATCCTCACATCCTCCTTTATTGCATGTGAAGCAGCAATATACTCGGCCTCTGTAGTAGAATTGGCAATTGTTTCTTGCTTGGAACTCTTCCAGCTCATAGCTCCATTATTAAGGCAAAACACAAATCCTGACTGCGATCTGTAATCATCTTTATCGGTTTGGAAGCTTGCATCGGTGTAACCCTTTACAACGAGCTCTTCCTCGCCGCCGTAAATAAGAAAGTGATCATTAGTCCTTCGCAAGTACTTGAGGATGTTCTTGACGGCTATCCAGTGAGCATCCCCGGGATCTGACTGGTACCTGCTCGTCATGCTGAGAGCATACGAGACATATGGGCGTGTGCTGAACATAGCATACATGATGGATCTGATGGCTGATGCATATGGGATCCCATTCATATGCTCCCTCTCTTTACAAGATTGGGGACATTGAGATCTAGAGACGGTGACTCCATGTAGCATGGGGACGTTTCCTCTCTTTGAGTTCTCCATGTTGAACCACTTCAGCACTTTTTCGATGTACGTGCTCTGAGTTAGTCCGAGAAGCCTTCTAGATCTATCTCTATAGATCTTAATTCCTAGAATGTAGGATGCTTCTCCTAAGTCCTTCATTAAGAAAGTATTCCCAAGCCAAGTCTTTACCTTCCCTAAGGCTAAGACATCATTCCCCATCAAAAGTATGTCATCCACATACAATATGAGGAATGTGGTTGAGCTCCCACTAACCTTCTTGTACACACAAGGTTCATCTTCATTTTGAATAAAGCCAAACATTTTGACTTCCTCATCAAATCAAAGATTCCAACTCTGAGATGCTTGCTTCAATCCATAGATTGACCTTTGCAGCTTACAGAATTTATTGGCATTCTTTGGATCTACAAAACCTTCAGGCCGTGTCATGTACACATCCTTATTAATATTCCCGTTAAGGAATGTGGTTTTAACATCCATCTGCCAAATCTCATAGTCATAATAAGCTGCAATAGCAAGCATGATCCTGATGGACTTAATCATGGCAACTGGAGAAAAGGTTTCGTCATAGTCAACACCTTGAACTTGTTGAAATCCCTTTGCAACCAATCTACCTTTATAAGTCTGCACATTGCCATCCATGTCGGTCTTCTTCTTAAAGACCCACTTGCACCCTGTGGGTTTTACCCCTTCGGGTGGTTCCACCAAAGTCCATACTTTGTTGGAGTACATGGATTCCATCTCGGATATCATGGCTTCAAGCCATTTCTCAGAATCTGGTCCCTCCATATCCTCTACGTAGGTAGTTGGATCATCATCTATGATCAACTCACCACCTTCCCGAGTCACAAGGTATCCAAACTTCTCAGGTTCAAGGCGGGTCCTACTAGATCTACGAGGTCCTTGTGTTACCTGAGGAGACTGAGATTCCACAACACCTTGTGAATCTCCATGTTCCTTTCGTACATCTAAGGGTTCAATGTTTTCTTGTTGGGCTTGAACCTCTTCAAGCTCTATTTTCCTCCCACTATTTCCTTTGGAAATAAATTCCTTTTATAGGAATACAGCATCCCTGACAACAAACACTTTGTTGTCGGTAGGGTGGTATAAATAATATCCCTTAGTCTCCTTGGGATATCCAACAAAATAACATTTATCAGACTTGGGTCCAAGCTTATCAGGAAACATTTTCCTAACGTAAGCCTCACAACCCCAAATCTTCATAAAAGACAAATTGGGACGCTTCTCAGTCCATATCTCATATGGTGTCTTTTGAACCGAATTAGATGGTACTCGGTTAAGTGTAAACGTGGCGTTTTCAAGAGCATGATCCCAGAAAGAAATCAGAAGATCAGTAAAACTCATAATCGATCACACCATATCTAACAATGTGTGATTCCTTCTTCCAGACACATTGTTATGTTGTGGTGTTCCAAGCGGAGTCCATTGTGATACAATACCACGGGCTCGCAGAAGGTCCTCAAACTCTTGGCTTAAGTATTCTCCACCTCAGTCAGATCGAAGTGCCTTAATACTTTTACCAAGTTGGCTATGTACTTTATTCATGAAATCCTTGAACCTTTCAAGGGTTTCTGACTTATGCTTCATCAGGTACACATAGCCATACCTACTGAAATCATCAGCGAAGGTAATGAAGTACTGATACCCATTTCTGGCATTAGTTCTAAAAGGCCCACAAACATCAGTATGTATGAGTCCTAATAGATCAGTAGCTCTCTCACCTTTACCTGAAAAGGGAGTCTTGGTCATCTTGCCCAACAAACAAGATTCACATGTCTCTATTGATTCATAATCAGAAGAGTCTAGATAACCATATTTATGGAGTCTAAGAATGCGCTTCTCATTTATGTACCCTAGACGACAATGCCAAAGATATGTTTTGTTTGAATCGTTGAGTTTTTTCTTTTTGGTGTTTACGTTGTATACACTTGTCTCCAAATCTATCAAGTATAGACCATAAGACATTAGGGCACTGCCATAAAAGATCCCATCTTTAGGAATGGAACAATTTCCATTCTTAATAAGAAATTCAAATCCATCTTTGTCCAAACAAGAGACGGAAATGATATTCCTATTTATGGCAGGTACATAATAGCAGTTCTTCAACTCTATTATTAGCCCACTAGGTAGAGTTAACTAATAGGTTCCTACGGCACTGGCGGCAACCCTTGCCCCATTGGCAACACGTATTCAACCTCGCCTTTCCCCAAAGGCCTACTTCTCTTAAGATCCTTCACATTTTAACAAATGTGAGATCCGCATCCGGTATCAAGTACCCGTGACGAGGAAGTAGTAAAGTTAATCTCTATCACGTATACACCAGAAGTAGAGATCTCTATCTCTGACATCTTCTTCCATCGTTCCTTCCATCCTCTCCATGTATAAGAAATTGGTTTGGTGAGAGAACCCTTATCTCCCTTACCTTTCGTTCCATAGATCTCTATCAATGAACTTTCTTTCTTCTTCACCAACGCATTAAGCATACATAGAGTGGATTCTAAGGCTCCTGGTATATCTAGATTGTGCAGAATACTTCTCACAGTCCTCAACCAGTTATGGAATTTATTCTCAATTAATTTTCCCATTTTAAAAGATGGTTCTTTTGCAATTCTACAAGAGAAAAATTGCATTTGTCAAAACTCCTTTTGATTTGATTTGAATAAAATTTGACAATAGTTAATTAGGCCTTTAATTAATTACCGCTCCCACTATTTTCATTATTATTGACAGCCCTCACCATCAATTCGGAAGATTGCAGCGTACAATCTTCTAGTGGGTCAAGATCCATATTTCATCAAGTCATGAGTCAGCTTTGGCTGATCGCCCATAATCTTTACTATTTAGGTAGGCCATCATGCCAATTGCATCATATGCAACTCTTGATGAATGAACATGCGCAACACCTTGCCATGAACATTCCGTGCCTCTGGGCTTAGACGCTCTAAGAATCACCAGTTAAGTCTATCCCAAAAGCCTACACGGTAAACATGCACCCTGTTTTGGTAGAACCTGCATGTCGACCCTTCACACTTCCACAAGATAGACAGTGCACCACGCTTTGGCATAACCTACACTTGGTAGATCAAGTTTTCCATGTGTGTAGCTAATGGAAGGCGTATAAGACTTAATAATTAATGTGGGATTTGGTTTTTATATACATATACATATCCAATCACCACAATATATAGTACGTATCATATACATGCTATATTCCACAGAAAAACATGCAAATGATAAAAGCAATAACTATGGCCATCCTATTGTGATTCCACAAGCCAAGAGGAATCACGGTCATCTAGGTCTACATCACATGCAACTTGTACAAGATGAAATCTGTGTCTGCCTTTCTGGGTTTGATCAGCTCATCTCCATGACTGATCGGCTCGCCATCAAGTTGGTTGTTTCGGTGCCACCAGCCAATCGACTGGTGCCTCCAGCCGATCGGTTCATCAATCATCGTGCATCTCCTTAGGTCGCCACCCACTCATCTCACTCCTCAAACCGGTCATTTGGAACACCAATTGATCGGTTCACTCCTTGAATCGATCGTCTCAGGTCGTCGTCAGGTCGTCCGCCGTTCTTTGACATAACAAGAAATAAAATCGATCCTATTTACAGTTGAATTGTGAAACCCTGAGTTACATTCGGGGGGAGCATAGGTAGGAAAAGAAATATCGAATTATTTTGAGTTACATCAGGAATAGGAGAAGGGAATCGGTGTGCAGACGGAGATGCAAGCAACCACATACAACCACACATAGATATAGGGTTTATAGGCCATAACCATGCAACACATCCACCACAAAACTCGTTTAAGGGTGACCTGTATCGAATGCATTAATATTACATATCATATATGTATAATTGGGATTTGTGGATTGGACATTCATAAAGCCAATTTTATTCGCATCGTATGCAATAAATAAAGGCGAAAACCCAAAATTGATCATATCGATTAATCCTAAAATATAGAGCAGTTGACGTGGCTCTGATACCAATGTTGGGTTTTAGGGGAGGCAGAGAAGCAGCGGAAACCAAAATTTTCTCCCAAAACCCAGAACAAAGGGAATTGCGTCAACGTTTATAAAATAGGAAAGATGGTTTGTGGATGCATACCTTGTCCGAAGCTTGCTCGGCGACAGTACCTCACGCCTTACGTGGTCTTCACCTCCGGTCTTGGACGGTGTCTGTGCAGCTCCTGGTCGCACTGGGACTGAAGACTCTTGGTCTCACCGTGACTGTCGAGATTGACAGTTGTCCTTTGAGCGACAAAGGTCTCCCACCTCTGCAGTCGTCCACACGGACTGCCTAGAACTCCGATCTCCTTGTCGCACAAGGAATCGGAAGGATTCGCACCCTCCTGTCGGCTTACTAGTTGCCAACACACTCTCCTGCCACCAGTCGCTGACTGCCGTTGTCTTTCCCTTGTTGTTCCTCCCTTATCGGGTAGCACTTGCTCGGGCTCTCTCGGTTACCAAAACTAGAGAGAACGACAACTTTACAGAGCAATTGGTTTCACTGAGTTGTACATTGAGAAGCCCCCAATACCCCTATATATATATGAGGGTCATGGTACATGGTTCTCCATCCCGGGCAATATGGGACTAAAGCAGGAATAGAAGGGTGCGAGATTTTCCACAAAATTGGGCAGACTGCGGCAGTTGAACCAATCGTTTCAACCCTGAAATGGTCGTCTGGACCCTCCAGCCGATCGGTTGGACACTCCATCCGATCATTTGGATCCATGAGCAGATCGTTTGGACACTCCAGTTGATCAGTTCGTGATCCTGGTTCAACTCAAATTGACTTTCCATGTTTGTTTCCAACTAATCAATATTAGTCCTTATCCAAATCAAATTTGATAAGTGAAACAAAACGTGATCATTTGATCACCCGACCAGTCCACCGACATGAACCGATCGTCTGTGATCTGAGCCGCTCGGCTCAGCTGCCTGATCCGATCGGTTCATCTCATGAGTCGATCGATTGGGGCAGCAGATCAGTCAATTGTAATTTCAATTAATCTGATACTCAAATCATTTGATCCAACACCTTGAATACTATGATTTTGAGCTATCAATTAATTGAGTGTTTAATTGAACTACTAAACTCCTTTAGCAATCAATCTAAACATCATTTGTGAACAAACTCCTCTTCCAGGTTAAATCCTATGTGTGTGACCCTACAGGTCCATTTCACGTTGGCATTGAAACTCCATAACACTAATGACTTCGCAAGCAAAGAGCAGTGCCTAGTCACACATCAGTGCTACCCAAGTGAAATAGAAAGTTGGAGAACAACTTTCAATCCTACAATCCGTGAATGGTGTTACAGTGAATGTATAATTCCTTTGTCACTGATATCTTTAATAAACTCGAGGCATGGAACAGTCATCCTGTCAACGTTCATTCATTTCCTTGATCTCAGAGCAGACTCGGTGAGATGTGTGTGACATCAATATCACATATTAATTCAAACATGCATGTGCATGCCTTTCTCAATCCTACTCATCAAGTGGCCAAGGATATCAAACTCCCTCAGAAGGGACAAATCCCATATCTATCACTCACCCCTCAAAAGCCCCATGTGTCAAAGCCACCCAATCATCACCTTTATAACAACCCATGTTTCAGGACTGCGTTTGATGATGTCAAAGTGTACCCAACGACATGTGTTGAGTATAGTGATTTCAGGTCTAAGAATCACACTCGCCACCATCACTGTTAGAGCTGACTATGACTACCAAGTCATGGTTCCATGTGTCACTCTCACGGTGGGTCTGTCCGGGATGTGCTTGGTTTGATATCACTATATCATGACTAATGAGATTCTGTCATCAACCAACACACAATCTAGTCTTTAGTGTTATTGATGTCTATGGTTATTTCCACAATAACAACCGACTAGGGACTAAACAAGAATGTATACTCTTAACATTCGCATGATCTCATCATTTAGGTCCTTAACCAAAAAGCATGTGTCATTGAGTAAAATAATTCTTCAGACATCTATCATGTTACACCATCATCTCAGAAACAGTTTAAACATATAGATCGGAAATTGTCTTTATTATTATTCAAATCATTTACAAAGTATCCCATTACAATCATCATATGACTTGCTCTATGGGCATACATACCAACAAATCTTCTAAACAGATTTTGGTTATATTGGACATGAGAGTGTACATCATCATGTCTTATTCAGGCATTGGTCTATACCAATCCTATATAAATATTCCAGGCATTAGATTACACCAATCTTGTACAACTAGTACAAGCATTAGACTTATATTATTCCTGTGTATCCATTCCAAGTATTGAACTATGTCAATCCTGTGTCACCATTCCAAGTATTGAACTATGTCAATCTTGTACAACTATTCTAGGTATTGTACTATGTCAATCCTGTGCAACTATTTCAGGTATTGATCTATGTCAATCCAGTTCAACTATTCTGAGTATTGGGTTATTACCAATCCTGTGTTATCATTCCATGTATTGAACTATGCCAATCATGTGCAACTATTCCAGGTATTGATCTATGTCAATCATGTGCAACTATTCCAGGTATTGGATTATTACCAATCCTGTGTTATCATTCCAGGTATTGAACTAATTCAATCATGTGACATTATTCCAGGTATTAGAATTTAACAAATCCTGTGTTATTGGGATTTAACCAATCATGTGTTATTATTCTAGGTATTGGGATTTAACCAATATTGTGTTATCATTCCAGGTATTGAACTAAGTCAATCATGTGAAATTATTCCAGGTATTGGAATTTAACCAATCTTGTGTTATTATTCCAAGTATTGGGATTTAGCCAATCCTGTGTTATTATTCCAGGTATTGCGATTTAACCAATCATGTGTTATCATTCTAGGTATTGAACTCTGTGAATCCTGTACAACTATTCCAGGTATTGGGTTATTACCAATCATTTGCAGTTGTTATTCCATGTATTAGACTATGCTAATCATGTGCATCTATTCCAGGTATTGAACTATATCAATCCTGTGATATTATTCCAGGTATTGAACTATATCAATCCTGTGATATTATTCCAGGTATTGAACTATGTCAATCTTGTGTAACCTTTAAAACATTTTGTTACCTCTTACTTGGCAACAACCATCCTCATAGCTCATAAGGCCCATAGAACACCTTGTCACCTCTCACTAGGAAACATCTATCCATATGGCTCATAAGTCCATTACACATCTTTAGAATCCAAGCATGTTCATTACTCTTAACATTTATCATTAAATGATTCTCAGTTCAAGGTATGAGTTCATTCATCATCCTTATCATGGTATGATTACATCATACTCATTAGTTTCGCTTACCCTTATTCTCAAGGTATATTAGCCTATGCTTATGAAGGTATATCAAACTCATTACATTTTATTGTAACAATTTACATAACACACTTCATGTGCTTCTTGTCCAAATATATTGGATTTGAGGTGCATCAAGGTATATAAATCCTGGAATGCTAAAAGTGATATCTATAACAAATTGATGTATCACTTTCCTCATCACTTTCAACTTCCTTAAGTTATAAGATTATCTTGGATTAGGGTATTTCCCATCTTAATCCTTTCATCCATTAACCTATCACTCTTACCATGAAGTGCATAGGTCAAACATAAGAATGGTCCAACTATCTTTAATGATATGGACTCATCTCAGGTTAAAGCATTTCTTGCTATAAGGGTATCTACAATTAATCACTTTAGGCATTTTCCCCATCATTGTATTAGTTACCGTTCCATTATTAGGATTAGGGTTCCCCATACTATCATACTTCATTAGGGTGAGGATTGCATATAACATCACCCTTCATTAGGATTTCTCATCATATTGCCTTAAATTAGGGTTTACTATTCATCCCAACAAGGGTTTCTCATGGAATCCCCCTCAATTAGGGTTTCACATTGAATCTCCTTCAATTAGGGTTTATCATTTCATATCAATTGGAGATACTCATCCTAATTAGGGTTTCACTCTCCATTCCCATAATTGGGGTTTTACATTATGTTACCCTGAATTAGGGTTAGGGTTCATTAACCTTCTGGATTAGGGTTTTATAATCTCTTTACTAAGGATCATAACCTAATCACCACATGATCAATACTCATGTATGAATTCCTTTCCATTATCCTCTCAATTTGATTAGGTTACATCAACCCTTCAATCAAGTACATACAACTATGGTTAACATAGTGTACTAAGACATTACTCTCATAACCTTTTAAAGTTAAATAATTTAAAGGTATTGATCATCTAGGTACTTTAGGGTTTCAACCATTGTACATAACCTTAATAATCATCATTGGATCAATGGAACAATCATCATCTTAATTCTCAAGATATTCAATCACATTGGACCTTCATTACATGAGGTATCAAAATGAATTGCCCAATTAAATCTTCAAATACAATAGGTGTCCAAGTGGATTAACCAATTGAGTCGTCAATTACATTTGGTATCCAAAAGGATTAACCAATTGAGTCCTCAAACAATTTTGACTACTTGAGCCGCAAACGGTCTTGGTCTTTCAAAGTTCAAACAGTTTGAAACCGTTTGGTAAAGGTGGTGCTTAAGACCGTTTGCTAAAGCAAGTACTTGAAACGGTTTGCTAAAGCACTCTTGAGATTGATTGGGCCTCAAACGATTTGGGATCATTTGGTCCCAAACGGTCTTGAGACCAATTGGTCTCAAACGGTCGTGAGAACATTTGGTCCCAAACGGTCTTGAGACCATTTGGACTCAAACAATCTTGAGACTGTTTGGTCCAAACCTCCTCAAAACTGCATGGACCAATTATGGTCTCAACCTATCAAATCGATTTGGGGTTCTCAATGTTGATTCCTTCAATCTTTGAATTCATGTACTCAATATTGAATTGGACCTATCAACATACTTCCATTGAGTTAATTATGTCATCCTTCAACTGATTTGACCCTCAATTGATCATTAATTAGGGTTTGAATCAATTGGATTAGGGTTTGGAATTGATGATCCTTCAACATTAACCAATGTGAGTCTAGTTGCTTTAAAACTATTGGACCATCATCCAAATTGAACATGTCCTGACCCCAAATGGTATTGAGGTCGTTTGGATGACCTTGAAATGGTCTTGAGACCGTTTTCCCATCTCATCACCCAAATCCATGTCATCAAATTAGGATTTGGATCATTGGATTGATCACCAAATCAGCATTTGATTACAATTCAACTTGGTATCATTAGATCTTCAAACACCTAACCATACTCGACCCTAGTCCTCCAAACGTTCTTGGGTGAACTCCAAACGGTCTTGAGACCGTTTGGGTGATCCCCAAATGGTTTTGAAACCGTTTGGGACAATCAACCCAGGTTTCTAACTCAATCAATTTGGAAATCAGCACTTAACCCGAATAGGGTTTTGGTGATTGATGGACCTTCAACTCATGAACCATTTGGAACTAATCAATCATAATGTATGGGTCATTAACCTAGATAATTATCAACAGATCTCCAAATGGTCAACCCTGGTCAACACCACCAAACAGTATGAAACTGTTTCTCCTCATGCGGTTTGGTGAAACCGTTTGCTTCTAAACGGTTTGAAACCGTTTGCTCCCAAACGGTTTGGGAAACCGTTTGAGCAATAAAATGTAAACTATTTTCCTAGGATATTTGAAGAGGTGTGTTCTTATCATCTTCAAGCTCTAAACGTATGAAACCTGCTGTGGTTTCCATGGTGATTGCATCCATCAACCAAATCAATTATCGTGAATGTGAAAATGATCATTATTTGATAAGGAATTGAATGCAATAACTAAATCAAGGGTTCAAGTTATAAAACCCGCCTCCAATTGAGTTCCAAAGCTCCAAGCTCACTTAAACAATGGTGGATGAAGCTTTTGCATCTCCCCCTAAGCTCGTCCTCAAGCTTTAGGTTGAAAAGATTGGCTAGGGTTGAAGATGGAGTGAAGAAGAGAAGAAATCAATGATTTATTTTCAATTTCCACCATGGAATCAAGGAGAACGAACGTCAAGGACTTACCAACAGGTTGGGGGTCATTCTCTTATTGCTCCAAGCTCCCAAGGTCGTTTTCCAAGAAAAGGGTGGAAGTAAATCTGAAATTCCCTTTCATTCTATGGATAAATGAGCTTATATGTGAATTTTATTAAAAATTCAATTAGGAGAGAGAAAGTAGGAATTATCCCCTCAATTCACTTGCCACTTGAGCCCTCTTCTTCCTTAGGTACGAGGATATCCTCTTCGCCTCTTATTCCCTTCAAATATCCAGTTTTTAAAGAAAAGCAAATTAAGCATCTTAACCCTTTTTATATTAATATCCATGACTTAGTGGATATTTCTTTTCCTTATAATAAGGTGAGTGGAAATTCCACCTCCTTGAGATATTTCGTGGCTCTTGCAAAGCACAAAGAATACCAAACATATATGAACTCAACCGTTTTAATTTTGATTGAAAGCCCTTTAATTAATACATTCATTTTTCCCCTAAATTGAATTAGGGTTTCAATTAGGATTAAATCTTGATTATTTTAATATCAAGATTCTCTCTCCTCAAACTTAATTCAAATGAGGCTCCCCTCTCGTTTTATTTGCTCTACATGATGCCAAGAAACATTAGGGACCTTATTGAAGTGGTAATTTGCATATTGAACCCTAGGTTTTGGGTAAATTGCACTTTACACCAAAACTAGGTTTTATTGTACAAACATTACTTTATCAGCTCTTCCTTGGTACTCAGGCTACCACAAGCCATACCTCTGCATCATCTTCATTCTCATGATGCTTCAACACATGAGGAACATCTTATCATGCAACATTTGCAAGTTAACCCCTTAACTTGGGTAATTTGCATATTCCCCAAAATAAACAAACATTGCTTCAACATTGTTCAAATAGGACCAAAATTGGAACATAAGTTCCTCATGAGCCCTAATTACTTTTCACAAGATAAGATTAAGCATATAATCATCTTTCTTAATCAAAACACCTAGGGTTAAAGCATAACCCGGGTCAGGGATGTTACGAATTATAAACCCCTAACAAGGATTTTGTCCCCAAAATCCCAGATAAAGGAAAACAGATCTTATTCATGCATCATGTCATCACATAACATCTCATTATTATAGAGACACCATAGAGCTTTGATCAACAAAAAGTTATTTGACACAAATTTATCACAGAATAGTTCATATGGAACACATACTCCCATGTTCCTTAGTTGGTTCAGTATTTCTCTTTCAAGATCACCATTATATTCTGTCATCCACTTGAGACTATAAGTCTTTTTATACCCTGATTGTGTCATCTCACCTGATAACACCATACTATCTTTCCTTATTACCTGCACTAACTATCTCCTTACGTGTACATTCTCCAATCATAAGGAAAGGTTACTTATCAATTAAGAACTTATCTCAAAGATATCTTCAATTGTTATGTTTATGAAAAACATAAAACCCTAACATGTGATGTTCATATTATTTTACATGTTTAATTTGATTTCATAGTTGACCATTCTAGGTAGTCAACATAAATCATCTGATATATCTTTAGGCACCGGGATTTCTTACCTTGGTACCTATTTCATGTCTTAAAAACACATCACATCTTTATCTTCCATTCATCTTGGGACATTACTTGTTACATATATCTTCACCTTGGAGTCAAAGTACAAGATAAACTGATACTTTTCTAAGTATCCATCACATAAACATCTTTATATTATACACATCAAGTTAACTATGACCCACTTGATTTCCATGTCCCTGAGAGAAAAGAAAACAAGGAATCATATTCCTCATATTATTTCATGCATACTCAACTATTCATGAACCATTTACTCTTTATCTCATCCTAAGTTCCTTGTCGTCAACATAGGAATTATAAGGATGATTACATGACATTATTTCTTTCTTTATTATTATCTAGCATGTTTATGATCTCATGATCTCATCCCATTTCTCATTTCCTTATTATGGGAAAGATCTTTATTATACTTACAACTTTATTGGATAAGATTCATCTCCCTTATTCTCATTCTTATCTTATGAGGATTATGCTTTTAATTCCTCATACAAACATGCTCATCTGAGGTTATCTTAGATTTCTCTTTCTTATGCTTAGGACAGGGCACATTTATTCATTCCATACTTCTTATTTCATGATACTCATTAGATTGTATCAGATTCACTGCTTGATCAGGGCAATCAAAAAGATTACAATCTAAGAGTTTCCATATTCACTTTATCATCAATAATTGTATACCCGGCCAGGGTATATAAATACTGAGATTAAGTAGTATGTACTTTTTATACTATCATATTCCTTCCTTTTCATATTATCACAAGTATAAGATTTAACATTACTGGATTTTATCCAGGCATCTCTTCAATACCTCATTTCCTTCTCATAGAGGTAAGAGCAACATGAACATCTATAATGTTTATTATGCAAAATATAAGTCCTCATAGGACTGATCAAAGAAAGCTCAATCAATTACCTTCTCAAATTAACTCAGGAAACCATAAATAGACATATAAGAATGACATTATTTTGTCTAACCTGTCATGATTCGTGGATTATTCACTGCCTCAAGTTGATTCTGCCTCAGAGGTTGATTCACCATAACATTTCTGGTTGAGCAATCTCTTTCCAGATGTCCAACCTGTCTACACAGGTAGCAAATTTTGGTGCTAGGTATGGTCTAGAGGGTTCTTTACCCTTTCTAGATGACCATTGCCTTGGTGCACTAGGTCCTAGTTGTACTGGTGGTACCAAAATATTTCCCTTTTTGGAACTATTAGGCCTCTATCCCTGGATTTGGATAAGACTTTTCTCAATTTTCTCTTCCTTTTTCTTTGTTGGATAATTCTTTACAATATGTCCAGGCTTTCTACACCTATAGCAAATTCTACTTTTGGGTTGAACCCTATTCCTTCTTTCACAATTTATTGACTCAACATGTTTAGGTTGAGCATATACTTGTTCTAAGTCCAGAATTTCATCATTTCCCATTGCTTCAACATGTTGTTGTGGATTACATATCCTATTGATGTCCAAAACAACATCATTAGTGGCTGGTAACCTAGGTTGTATTGCTAATGTTTGATCCACTAAATACATCATGGTTGCCCTAAGTTCCCCAACAGTGATACCTAAGGAAGGGTTTCTTATCATAATTGGATTAGCTAGGGGATTCTCAGGCAATTGTGCCTCTCTTGCCTACTCCCCTGCACCTCTTCTTGGTGCTGCATTGCTACTTTCTGCAGCAAACTCTTCATGTGACCCAGTCATCTTCAAGTTCTTCTTCTCCTATAAGAGTAGAAGACATTATCAGATACACTAGAAAACACTAGAACAAACTCTACTACCTTATTCCTATGTCTCTGTAGACTCAGCGAACCTAGAGCTCTGATACCACTAAATTGTGGCATCCAACTTATAAAAATGAAATTTACTTAAGCGGAAGCGAATCATTTGCAGCAGATTGCTAAAAATCACTAAAAATTAAAACTTTTTGCAAAGAGATCCACACATAGGAAATCTTTTTCATAAAGAACCAAAGTATAATATTTACATTCTATTCCATGAGTACACAACCTGTACTATCTCTTCTCGAGGGTTACTACATCAGTTGTCCTCTTCAACATTATATACAGATTGCATAAAAACCTCAAGGCATCAAGCTAAAATCTCAGATCTATTCAATAAAAACACAGACTACTGACTCCGAGGACCTGAGAGACAAAGACGACACATAGGACTTTCTAAACATAATACTAGACAGGCAATATCTCCACCTGAGATATTACTGTTGTCCTCGATGATGTTGTTGATCTTTCTCTACTAAAGGTTTACTGCCTCCTTGTCCACGTCCACCTAAAAACATTGGATCCCACGGGGGTGAGACAATTGTAAATTGTCCCATCAGGAGATATAACTCTCCACCAAAACATTATTATTGTAGTTAAATATATAAAACTAGATAGAGGATATGAAGTTTAAAGCATTCTCATCTTGAAACATTGTAACTATTTATGATAGAACAATAGATCAACTATTCTTTTAATAAGGAAGAGGATAAACATTCATATCATTTATCCTTCATATTATACCATCATGTCAAACTTCTCTTGTGACACTCACTACCTTGATATGTCACCCATGAGACATTCTTGTTTCAACTAATTGGCCTTAGCCAATCTGCTAAACAAATTTTGGTTATATTGGACATGAGAGTGCACATCATCATGTCTTATTCAGGCTTTGGTCTATACCAATCCTATATAAATATTCCAGGCATTGGATTACACCAATCCTGTGCAACTAGTACAAGCATTAGACTTATATTATTCTTGTGTATCCATTCCAAGTATTGAACTATGTCAATCCTATGTAACCATTCCAAGTATTGAACTATGTCAATCTTGTGAAACTATTCGAGGTATTGAACTATGCCAATCTAGTGCAACTATTCTAGGTATTGATCTATGTCAATTCGGTGCAACTATTCCAGGTATTGGGTTATTACCAATCCTGTGTTATCATTCCAGGTATTGAACTATGCCAGTCTTGTGCAACTGTTCCAGGTATTGATCTATGTCAATCTTGTGCAACTATTCCAGGTATTGGGTTATTATCAATCCTGTGTTATCATTCTAGGTATTGAACTAAGTCAATCCTGTGACATTATTCTAGGTATTGGAATTTAACCAATCCTGTGTTATTATTCCAGGTATTGGGATTTAACCAATCCTATGTTATTATTCCAGGTATTGGGATTTAACCAATCATGTGTTATCATTCCAGGTATTGAACTAAGTCAATCCTGTGACATTATTCCAGGTATTGGAATTTAACCAATCCTGTGTTATTATTCCAGGTATTGGGATTTAACCAATGATGTGTTATTATTCTAGGTATTGGGATTTAACCAATCCTGTGTTATCATTCTAAGTATTGAACTATGCCAATCCTGTGCAACTATTCTAGGTATTGGGTTATTACCAATCTTATGTAGTTGTTATTATAGGTATTAGACTATGCTAATCATGTGCATGTATTCCAGGTATCGAACTATATCAATCTTGTGATATTATTCAAGGTATTGAACTATATCAATCCTGTTATATTATTCCAGGTATTGAACTATGTCAATCCTATGTAACCTTTAAAACATTTTGTTACCTATTACAAGGCAAAAACCATCCTCATAGCTCATAAGGCCCATAGAACACCTTGTCACCTCTCACTAGGCAACATCTATCCATATGGCTCATTAGGCCATTACACATCTTTAGAACTGAGTCATGTTCATTACTCTTAACATTTATCATTAAATGATTCTCAGTACAAGGTATGCGTTCATTCCTCATCCTTATCATGGTATGATTACATCATACTCATTAGTTTGGCTTACCTTTATTCTCAAGGTATATTAGCCTATGCTTATCAAGGTATATCAAACTCAGTACATTTTATTGTAACAATTTACATAACTCACTTCATGTGCTTGTTATCCAAATATATTGGATTTGAGGTGCATCAAGGTATATCAATCCTGGAATGCTAAAAGTGATATCTATCACATATTGATGTATCACTTTTCTCATCACTTTCAACTTCCTTAAGTTATCAGCTTATATTAGATTAAGGTATTTCCAATCTTAATCCTTTCATCCATTAACCTATCACTCTTACCATGAAGTGCATAGGTCACACATACGAATGGTCCAACTATCTTTAATGATATGGACTCATCTCAGGTTAAAGCATTGCTTTCTATAAGGTTATCTACAATTAATCACTTTAGGAATTTTGCCCATCAATGTATTAATTACCATTCCATTATTAGGATTAGGGTTCCCCATACTATCATACTTCATTAGGGTGAGGATTGCATATAACATCACCCTTCATTAGGCTTTCTCGTCATATTGCCTAAAATTAGGGTTTACTATTCATCCCAACAAGGGACTCTCATGGCATCACCCTCAATTAGGGTTTCACATGGAATCTCCTTCAATTAGGGTTTCTCATTTCGTATTAATTGGAGATACTCATCCTAATTAGGGTTTCACTCTCCATTCCCATAATTGGGGTTTTACATTATGTTACCCTGAATTAGGGTTAGGGTTCATTAACCTTCTGGATTAGGGTTTCATGATCTCATTAATAAGGATCTAATCACCACATGATCAATACTCATGTATGAATTCCTTTCCATCATGCTCTCAAATTGATTAGGTTACGTCAACCCTTTTATCAATTACATACAACTATGGTTAACATAGTATACTAAGACATTACTCTCATAACCTTTTAGGGTTAAATAATTTAAAGGTATTTATCATCTAGGTACTTTAGGGTTTCAACCTTTGTACCTATCCTTAATAATCATCATTGGATCAATGGATCAATCATCATTTTTATTCTCAAGAGATTCAATCACATTGGACTTCATTACATGAGGTATCAAAATGAATTGACCAATTGGATCTTCAATTACAATATGTGTCCAAGTGGATTAACCAATTGAGTCCTAAATTACATTAGGTATCCAAAAGGATTAGCCAATTGAGTCCTCAAACAATTTTGAATACTTGAGCCCCAAACAGTCTTGGTCTTTCAAAGTTCAAATGGTTTGAAACCATTGGGTAAAGGTGGTGCTGAAGACCATTTGCTAAAGCAAGTACTTGAAACTGTTTGCTAAAGCACTCTTGGCCTCAAACGGTTTGGGATTGTTTGGTCCCAAACGGTCTTGATACCATTTGGTCCCAAACGGTATTAAGACCATTTGGACCCAAACGGTCTTGAGACCGTTTGGTCCAAACCTCCTCAAAACCGCATGAACCAATTATGGTCTCAACCTATCAAATCGATTTGGGGTTCTCAATGTTGATTCCTTCAATCATTGAATTCATGTACCCAATCTTCAATTGGACCTATCACCATACTTCAATTGAGTTAATTAGGTCATCCTTCAACTGATTTGACCCTCAATTGACCCTCAATTGATCATTAATTATGGTTTGAATCAATTGGATTAGGGTTTGGCATCGTTGATCCTTCAACATTAACCAATGTGAGTCTAGTTGCTTTAAAACTATTGGACCATCATCCAAATTGAACATTTCCTGACCCAAAATGGTCTTGAGGTCGTTTGTATGACTCCAAACGGTCTTGAGACCGTTTTCCCATCTCATCACCCAAATCCATGCCATCCAATCAGGGTTTGGATCATTGGATTGATCACCAAATCAACATTTGATTGCAATTCAAATTGGTATCATTAGATCTTGAAACACCTAACCATACTAAACCCTAGACCTCCAAACGGTCTTGGGTGACCTCCAAACGGTCTTGAGACCGTTTGGGTGATCCCCAAATGGTTTTCAAACCGTTTGGGTCAATCAACCCAGGTTTCTAACTCAATCAATTTGGAAATCAGCACTTAACCCGATTAGGGTTTTGGTGATTGATGGACCTTCAACTCATGAACCAATTGGAACTAATCAATCATAATAGATGGGTCATTAACATATATCATTTTCAACGGATCTCCAAATGGTCAACCCTGTTCAACACCACCAAACGGTCTAAAATCGTTTGGCCTCATGCGGTTTGGTGAAGTTGTTTGCTTCTAAACGGTTTGAAACCGTTTGCTCCCAAACAGGTTGGGAAACCGTTCGAGCAACAAAATGTAAACTGTTTGCCTTGGATATTTGAAGAGGTGTGTGCTTATCATCTTCAAGCTCTAAACTCATGAAACCTGCTGTGGTTTCCATGGTGATTGCATCCATCAACCAAATCAATTATCGTGAATGTGAAAATGATCATTATTTGATAAGGAATAGAATGCAATAACAAAATCAAGGGTTCAAGTTATAAAACCGCCTCCAATTGAGCTCCAAATCTACAAGCTTAAGGAAACAATGGTGTATGAAGCTTTTGCAACTCCCCCTAAGCTCGTCCTCAAGCTTTTGGTTCAAAAGATTGGCTAGGGTTGAAGATGGAGTGAAGAAGAGAAGAAATCAATGATTTATTTCCGATATCCACCATGGAATCAAGGAGAACGAAGTTTAAGGACTTACCAACAGGTTGGGGGTCATTATATTCTTTCTCCCAAGCTCCCATGGTCGTTTTCCAAGCAAAGGGTGGAACTGAATCCGAAATTCCATTTCATTCTATGGATAAATGAGCTTATATGTGAATTTTATTTAAAATTCAATTACAAGAGATAAAGTAGGAATTATCCCCTCAATTCCCTTGCCACTTGACCCCTCTCCTTCCTTAGGGACGAGGCTATCCTCTTGGCCTCTTATTACCTTCAATTATCCACATTTTAAAGAAAAGCAAATTAAGCACCTTAACCCTTTTTATATTAATATCCATGACTTAGTGGATATTTCTTTTACTTATAATAAGGTGAGTGGAATTCCACCGCCGTGAGATATTTCGTGGCTCTTGCAAAGCACAAAGACGACCACACATATCTGATCTCAACCGTTTTAATTTTGGTTGAAAGACCTTTAATTAATACATTCATTTTTGCCCTAAATTGAATTAGGGTTTCAATTAGGATTAAATCTTGATTATTTTAATATCAAAATTCTCTCTCCTCCAGCTTAATTCAAATGAGACGCCCTTCTCATTTTCTTTTCTCTACATGATGACAAGAAACATTAGGGACCTTATTGAAGTGGTAATTTTCATATTGAACCCTAGGTTTTGGGTAAATTGCACTTTACACCAAAACTAGGTTTTAATGCACAAACGTTGCTTTATGAGCTCTTCCTTGGTACTCAGGCTACCACAAGCATACCTCTACATCATCTTCATTCTCATGATGCTTCAACACATGAGGAACATCTTATCATGCAACATTTGTAAGTTAACCCCTTAACTTGGGTAATTTGCATATTTGTCCAAAATAAACAAACATTGCTTCAACATTGTTCAAACATGACCAAAATTGAAACATAAGTTCCTCATGCGCCCTAATTACTTTTCACAAGATAAGATTAAGAATATAATCATCTTTATTAATCAAAAAACCTAGGGTTAAAGCATAACCTGAGTCAGGGATGTTACAAGAACCATGTCCCATGACTCTCCTATATATATAGGGCTATTGGGGGCTTCTCAAAGTACAACTCAGAACACCAATTGCTCTATAAAGTTGTCATTCTCTCTAGTTGTGGTAAACAGGAGAGCCTGAGAAAGTGCTACCTGATAAGAGAGGCACAATAAGGGAAAGACAACTGTAGAAAGGCAACTGGTTGCAGGAGAGTGTGTCGGTGACTAGTACGCTGACAGGAGGGTGCGACTCCTTCTGATTCCTTGTGGGATAAGGAGATCGGAGTTCCAGGCAGTCCATGTGGATGACTGTAGAGGTAGGAGACTTCTACCGCTCGGAGGATAACTGTCAATCCTGATAGTCCCGTTGAGACGAGGAGCCGCACAGACACCGTCCAAGACCGGAGGTGAAGACCGTACAAGCTGTGAGTTATCATCGCCGAGCAAGTCTCTGGACAAGGTATGCCTCTACCACCCATCTTCCCTATTGTATAGACATTGACGTGATTCCTTCATTCTGGGTTATGGGGAGAGAAAATTTATGTTTCTACTACCTTCTCTGTCTCCCCTAAAACCCAACAAAACCCTCATATACTTCACTCATCATTCTCAACACGTGTTTAGGTTTAACTGAGTCTAGAAAACTTCGAGCTCATCATTTTGGTTATTAAACCCAAAATTATAACTCATAAATTTCAAACTACTCTTGACAAGTATGTTCTCATATGATGGTTACCTTAGTACGTCTATGCTTTCATACCATCCATCCAAAGTACTTCCAAAAGGGTGTGGTATATCCTCTATCCTCAAGCATCATAGAAATAGTTCAACTCATATAACCTTGATCCTTAGTACATTGCATGCGTTTTAGCCTATCTCTCACCTCCATAACAAGATGAAATAAGCATTTGGTTGTAGTCTAAATATAGAGTTCATCTCGTTCCAAGAGTAGAGATGGTGCATCACATATTGCCATTACCCTTCCATTCTAACTTGAAATGTACTTCACATGACTCTTCGTCATGAACATCTCCATTATGGGTCTACACCCATGGGAATACTTTTCCCATCACCTCTAGATCTTAACATATCTCTTTTATGTGCAATCCTTAGTCGTTACCTCAAGGTCTCTAGGGTGTCGGCACTTTTGGGGTGATCTGACCCTTAAGGGAGTGCCTCTAACTTTTACCCCTTAGGCCCCATGAACTCGTGAAGGTGGCCAACCTCATAACCCATGGGCCTCAGGCAAAGATAGTTGTTACCTCCCGACCCTGTGGTCTCATGTATCCAGGGAACAGACAACTCCTACTTCCATTGGTCTTATCCCCTCCTGACCTTAGTATCGACTTAGGATTCCATCTTAGAACATCTCATTCTTGAATCCTCATCCGAATCTCCATCATCTCTTTGGACACTCATGGTCAAACTGACATCCTTCCATAGGGATCATGACGACCTACCTACCTCGTCTTGGCCCCTTACAGGTTGCCGCCATGGCAACATATCCTCATGGCCCTTAGAAATGGCCACACATGGGTCTATAGATTCATGTTCATACTATGTGCTCTCCACTTAGCTCATCAAGCTCCTATGAGGGACCTCTTTAGGTTACCTCGAACTAAATAAAAGCTGGTACTCACCCTACAAAAGGGTCCCTTCCCAGGATGGGAGAAAAACTATCTCTTGATAGTAACAAAGATCATAAACGTCCTTACTTTGAAGTTTTACATCATCATGTGCACGCTTATCCCATTCATGTTACTTATATACATAGCCAGCAAGAATATAACCTACTAACCATTCTGAGTTCCTTGGTATGTCATACTTGTTCCCTATTCCTCAAAGTTTGCCAATCTCATACATATGTTGCCAACATGTGTGAGGGGTTCATCAAGCATATACCTTAGTCCAAGGGGGTTTCCTTTTCCTTTAAACATGAGAGGTGCCATGCTCGAGTTCCATGAACTCATACAACCTTATGAGCATCATATGCATAAGGTACTACTACTTTCCCTATTAGGTCCAGGAACCCCAGGTTCACTTCATATGCATCAGCTGTCTAACAACCTGCTCAGTTGTTCCACCATGAATCGAACCTATACCAGATAGGGCATATACTTCTTAACACTCTTCCATGTGCACAACCCTTAGAGTCTTACATGAAGACAACCAACTGGGTGTGTGGCCTCATAACTTGTTACCATACCTCTTCAGGGTCTAAGGAACTCTCCTTTCTACACCTAAGAGGTAGGTACCTATAACATTTGTACATCGGTTCTAGAAGCCTCTTCTCATTCTAGGGTTTGGTTCCTCGAAAGGAAACAAAGGTACAACAAGCCTCCAAGGATCATGCATGAGGCAACCACATACATCTAATTAGCATCGTCCACTCTAGGCCACATTATACCCAACTTCTCATGATTCCTCATGTCTCAGAGTCGAGGTCTCCAACCTTTTTCATTGGGTCTCACTGTCATTCTCTAGAGCTTACCCTACAACTGGTCCTACCACCAGAGGCTCTCTCAGAAGATGGGTCAAGCTCTTAAGGATACACGTCCATCCCCACCTGGGTGAAATGAACTATCAAAACTTATGTCTGGCCAAGTTCATCCAAAGCTCAACATGCTCATCTCATAAACTATCAGGCATAGCCCTTCTGTCTTAGGTCTAAAACTTGTCCCTAGACCTGTCGTCACTCACTTCAATGCAGGTATGTGCCTCTTCCTATTCATGTATGCCTATAAGGGTCCCTATATGCAAAGGGAATTCATTCAATATATAATTCATACAATTCCCATAATCATACAATTAGTTGGAAATTGGATTTCCAACCATATGAACCCAAAAATTGGGGTTGTAACACTGACTGAAAATAATATAGCTTCTGACAAATGAGAATACAATTTTTGGTTGATGATGTGATAGATTTACTACTTCTCTTTTTTTTCATCTACAACTTAAATTCCCTTTCAATGTTCCTTCTCATCTCAAGTGTGCATCTGAATCTCAAGATTTTCATACAAAGACATACATCATTTATGACAATTGATGAGATTTTTTGGCTTTGTTGGTCCTTTCTTGGAAAGTGATCCACCATTGTTCTCTACTTTGTTGATGCCATACAAGCCAATTGGTGGCTTCTAAGCTTTGAGCGGAGTAAGCGAGACCTCAATGATGTGTTTTTATGGTGATCTCTTATACTTTTTTCCTTCTTGCACATTTTAGGTGGTTTTCTCTAGGATTTTGAAAGTATAGTCTTACTCCCTATTCCCACCATTCTCTCACTTCTTCAGGATCCATTTTGGATGACTTCCACTTCTTGTTTCAGTCTAGAAAAGTGATGGTTGTGACCCTATGAAGGAATGGAGGAAAGGGTTTCATAGCACATGTAAACTCATGCTTGTGTATAGTAGATTTTTCAACTTTTCCTTGGTCGTGGCTCAACAATGGTAGAGTGTCATTGAAGGGGAAGAACTCAGATCTTTGAGAGTTTTCCTTCAACACTAGAATTTGTTGTGGAGGAGGCATCCTCATGCTAGTAGCCTGTTTGCATACTCATTTCTTCCCTTTTCAAGAAAATGATATAACCTTTGATTCATTTATTATATATTATTTACTTTCATGTTGTAGATATTGATGTTACATGCCCTATAAATTCTAATATGGTAACTATAAGCATTTGCAATATAAACTTATGGGTTTATATTCCTAGACTTCTACCCATTTTTAAAATATATGATGATTGTACTCTTTTTTAGTGAGACTATGATTGATAAATGACTTAAATGTCTAAAAGATGTTAGTTTATATATTAATCATTATGATTGTACATTTTAATAAATTCCTTGAGATATTCTATTGTTGATATGTTATTAGGATACATAAACATAGTACCTTTAGAGAAATAAAGAGGGATTAATGTTTATTACTTCTTTTTTGTCTATGGATGACTAAGGTGATTAAACAAATGGTTTTCTGAGAAACTTGTTCTTTTTTGTTTTTTTGTTATTAAAGGACTAATTCATTTGAAATGCCTTATATATCTAAGATTGTGACATGCATACCATATTATGAGAAGTTGGTTCATGATGACTGGACATTTTATATCTTCTTAAGTAAATTATAATTTTATTAGTTATTTACCTTTGTTGGGTTGCCTTATACTCTGGTTGATGTAATCATAGAGCAATAAACCTAACTATTAAGAGTAACCTTAGTGGTAAAGACATGAGTATATATATCTACTCCCTTAGGGCGATGGGGAGATAGTGAAACAAGTCAATCTTATTGCAATCTAGAGTTGTAAGAAGATTCTTGGTGGCATATACTAGTGAATTTATAAGGCCCCTTAGGATTCAATATCATATAGTCTTTTCATAGTTTTGGGACACAAAAAAGGTTGATGGTAAAATGAAAAGGAATAAGTAACAATATGTGTTATGGATAGTTGTTACCCTTTTTTCGGCACCATTAGATGTGTATTCATGGACAACATGAGTTTTTGGATACTCTTTAAATTGTATATCAATGGGGGGCTAGCTAGAATGCTCGCTACATTTTTTATTTAGGGAATCCTTATATCCTTAGATCTTATACTAATTACTTGGATGCATGTTAAAATCGAGTTATCTAGTTGGTTAGTATGCATCAACTACCCAAGGCATCTAAAATAAACAACAACCAAGTAGTATGTATGTTAAGATATATTTAGTGTTTACATGGTTATACCTTTGGATGGTTATTCATTTCTTTTATTGGTAAATATTCACTTCAAAATAGTCCTTGCAAGTAGCCTTCATGCCAAAGATTATGGGTAAGTGAATGACCTTAAGTGTACAATCAGTTCATATGTTATTTCTCTAATTTTTTCTTTATAATAATTAACATACATATTTCCATCATTACATTATAATGTTGGTAATTGGGGTCTCACCCCTATGATTTTCTACACTTTTGAGGTAATCGGTCCAACTATGAAATTAGTGGAAAAGAAGATCAACATGGAGGAAGAAGTCTTTAATATATTAAATGGGTAATTCTTGCATTATGTCTGTGGATCTCAGAGGTAGGTGACATTTGAGTGACCTTCTCTAGAGATATAATATATATGAATAGAGTCATATATGTCCATGTGCTCTCATGTATGGGAATGATTGTATTGAGGTTTCCTCTATTAGAGTTGGATCCTGACATACATGCACGACCTTAGGGTTGCAGTTATAAATGTTCCATTATTTCTTTCATATGATCTAAAACAATACCATGTGAAGATTAAATTGTTTCATTTTCTTGTGAGATTGTTAATGTGACTCTTAGCCTATTCTTTTTATTAGAGGTTTACAAACTATTATAGTTGTTTCATATGCTATGTATATTCATGTAGACTGCATGTTTAATAGAATGTTATATATGGTGCTTAGAGAGCACTTTTACTCTAATATCTTTATGTGGCTTGTGTGTTTTATGATGTCTTCAAGATTTAATTTTGAGTTTGGTTTTGAGTAGTCTCAATCTTGTGGAGTCAGGCGTCACAAAAAACTATCACAATTTCCTACTTCTGGGGATTTATCACATCACATGGCTTTCTGCAAAGTTATACATTCTTGCTTTCTCTATCATCCAAATTGTTAATACTTGTTTCCTATACAAAGTTTTCAATATTTTTAAAACTATTTCCCAACAACTTTATTCCATTTAGATTCTATAAAATTATTGTGAGGTCCTTCATGACCCTAGTTGTAAAGTTGTGATGCTCAAGGAAATGACATCATTGCATGAGACGTGACCAGGGATCCTGCTCCACCACTCTAAGAAAAAGTATTTACTATTTCTGATGGATTTTCACTATCAAATTCATGTCATACGTATCAATTAAATGACTCAAAGCCAACTTATTTCCAAAGGATCCCTCAAACATATGGTGTGGATTTCTTTGAAACCTTCTTATCGGTCACTTGCATTGCTTCAGTCAGGATCGTTATCTCTCTTTCCACTTACATGAATTGACCATTTTTCTAGTTTGACATAAAATAGTCTTCCTTCATGATGATCTAGAGGAGGAAGTATATATACAGAATCCATGGGGATTTTGTGCTATGGGGGGATTCTTCACAAAGAGTCTATCATCTCAAATTCTCTTTGTAGTGTCTGAAGTAAACATTGAGGCCCTCATTTAAAAAACTCAATGGAGCTAGATTTTTACTAGATCTTCTATTGACCATAACCTCCATCATTCTACAGTAAGAGATGAAACCATTACATTCACATCTATGATGACGATAACATTATCATTAGCAGTTACACTCTTCAAATTTTAGCATTAAAGTAGGAACTCCAACTATACTTCCATACCAAAGATCTCGAACAACTTCTTTGGTTTTTAGGAATTGAAATTGTTATGATCTCATTATTGCACTAATTAATATCAGTAAAAGTATGCCTTTAACCTCTTCATAGATTCTACTATTCTTAATTCTAAACGTGTTTCTTCTCCAATGGACAATCAAAACAAAGTATTATCCGAGAGGGATTCATTTTCCAATCCTAAGAAATATAGACATACAATTGAGAAACCTATTTTGTTTATAATTATCTGACCAGAACTAGTCTTTATTTTTAGTGTTGTTATTTAACCGACAACCTAACTGTAACGCCCGGGCCCACTGCCTAAGGCTCTAGTAGAGTTTAAGGAATGACGACTGGCCCCACAAACCACCACTAGCCTTAACTGCGCACTTTTTCCACACTGACGCGCAAGCCAGGATCAACTTCCTGATTGGTCACCCATCCTAGTACTACTCCAAGCTAAGCATGCTTAACTATGGAGTTCTTTAGTAATGGGCTCCCAGAAAAGGAGGTTCACCTTGGTGATATGGGTAGTCCAATCATTCCTTTTCAGATCAACTTATCCGAGGCCTCAAATCCTGGGATGTTACAATCCCCCCCACTTAGACTCTTGACGTCCTCGTCAAGGCTTAACTATACGGCCTCATAATATCTTCCCCATTTCAGTGCAGACCCAGAATGGCCCATGGACACCCAGCTCCCATCCACGGCTACCAGCACAAGGGTGGCTCCATCTCGTCTCTACGGATAGCCCTTTTCAACATGCCCAGACCGCACGACTCAAACTGGCATGCCACATGCCCATGTGGGCCCCACCTATTGAACGGGAATTGGCTCTGATACCATTTGTAATGCCTGGGCCCACTGCCCAAGGCTCTAGTAGAGTTTTAGGAATGATGACTGGCCCCACAAACCACCACTAGCCTTAACTGTGCACTTTGTCCACACCGGCGTGCAAGCCAGGATCAACTTCCCGACTGGTCACTCATCCTAGTACTACTCCAAGCTGAGCACGCTTAACTATGGAGTTCTTTAGTAATGGGCTCCCGGAAAAGCAGGTGCACCTTGGTGATATGGGTAGTCCAATCATTCCTTTTAAGATCAACTTATCTGAGGCCTCAAATCTTGGGATATTACATTAACCACTTTCTTGCAAATGAATTTAGGTAAACCACATTAGTAATATATGAAAAGTGCACCAAGAAGGGGTCTCTTGTAAAAGAAACCACCTTTTCCAGATATCTCATTGATTTGATATGTTGATGTCACCCCGAGATGTGAATTCTAGGAGATCCATATCTAGAGTCTATCTTCTATTAGGGAACCACCACACTAGTTTGTGGTGTAAGAAGAAGTGTATTGTTGTGTATTTTAGAATTAAGGCATATTATCTCACCACGACATATGTTGTATGAGAAATTTAGTAGACGACATCAATTCTCCAAGAACTAGGTCATTCTCACTCATCCCCAATAGATATTAAATGTGATAATTAGTTAGCTATTCATATATCGAATAATTTATTTTTGCATGAGCATACCAGGCACATTGAGGGGTTGATTTCCACTCTGTGAGAGACCTTATCCATGCCACAACTATAATGACGCCATATGTCAAGAACAGAGAATAGACTATTAATAGCTTCACTAAAACCAATTCACCTTCATCCTTCTCCTATATGCATGGCAATCTAGAAATACATGATATGTAATCTCTAGATTGAGTAATATTGTTGGTGATATTTTATACTAGTTTTAATCTCAATAATAAATAAATGTTTTGACTCTACTTAAGGCCATTAGATTTGGTTTAATGCATGTTATGTTGTGTTTGTAGTACACCATACCTTGAAACTAGTATATATATGAATCTATGTACTTATCTCGCAACATAATAAGATTCTTCATATGTACTAATTATTTGCAATTCAAATTCATGATTGGCATGTGTATGCCTATCTTCTTTGTTTATTTTGTTTTATTGGTTGATTCTTCCCATTTTTGCATGAATTCCCCATTTTACATACTCAAGAGAAGAGTGACCAAACATGGAGGGAAGTTAGTATGGACCCAATAGTACAAAATAATGATTGGATCATAAGTAAATTGTATTTAATTCTCGTCAAGGTGTTATAGAATCTCAATGAAATGCTCCAGACTCATAACCTAGAATATACGTCCATCTTGATACCACCATCTAGGAATTATGAGTTCATCATCAACATAGTCACGTCAAATTATAGATTGGGGTGTGTAATGCTAGAATGAATTTAGGATATTCCTCTTGGAAGCTAAATTTCTCATTTGGAAAACTATACCATGCATGAGTTGAAGTTGGCAACAAAAGTTTTCATGGTCGTGGATATTTGGAGACATCATATTTAAGGCACACAATTTGAGGTCTCTATATAAAAACTCTCCTACTCTATAAATCCTTCTATTTCTCACTCTATTATTCATCTTGGATTTTCCATGGTGTATTTTCCACATGTTTAAGCAAAAGAATCTTGTTTGTGGTTATCTAGAATCCAACACGACTACATCTTCCATTTTGGGATGTTTTTGTGCATTTATATCGTGATTGCAATTAATATTTTTAATTTAGATGGGGATTTCTATTTTCTCTTTCTATTATGGTTTATTGGTTGTTTCATCTCATCTCTTCATAAATTCCTCATTTGGCCAAACTCCAAGAGAAGTGTGACCAAATGGGGAGGAAATCTAGTATTAACCTAAAAGATCATGCCACGTATAAACTATTTATAATTCTACTCAAGAGAGTTGTTGTACACACAAATACTCCAGACTCAGAAGGGAACTATAAGGAAACTATGGGTATTACTTTAGGATTCCTAATGGAGGTTTTGGAATACAATTATTATTTATTCCTACTTCACCTAAATGAATATGATAGACCTGAAGTATCTACCTCACTTCATATTGGGTTGGGAGTTTTTTTTGTGTGTGTCTTTCAAGGGTGGTCCACATATGAAAATTTAGTACATACACTAACCAAGTTGTGGCATACATAGATTGGTTCAACTTCCTTCTTATTTGTAGGACTTGGGAACTTCATTTAGTATAAATAACCTTAAATTCTTGATTTATATATACTTTTCTGTATTAGTCTTCTATATGTTTGGTTCACATAAGTAATGTCCCTGAGTGGCCCAATTGCTACAACTAACCCCTTACACTTTTTGGTTTTTAGTTTGGTATCATGTTTTATATATAACTAAACTTGGTTGAAAGTATTTAGGGTTTGACATTCATTCACAATCTTATTAATTTCTCCTAATAGAGTGATGTCTTCAATGGTCGAACCAACCATTCTATAGTTTTCCATATTCTAATTGGTAAAAAAAAATGAATTATAATTTCTATTTGTATCACTCACAATTGGATCACAGAATCATTATTCTAGCTGATCTGTGAATGGCAGATCAATCTATTGGCTTCAACATGTCAAAACCTAACAAAATTTATATTCTATGTCATTAAAAATTAATTGTGAGAGATTTTAACTTTCTATCGATTGACAATTGAAATGCTAAAATCAGCTAAGTAATTATATTTATTGATAAATAAACTTATTTACAATATTTAAGTGTTAATTTGGTGAAATGCTAGATATATTTCTTATTTATAGTGTTATAAAACTCACAACATCTTGTCCATATATATTTCATCAGCAGTTGTCCATATCCAAAAAAAGGTAGGAATAAATGGTGGTCTATCATATCACTAATTTGTCAAAAAAACATGTGGGAAACACACATTTCTCATCCCTCTCATGTGCACAAGAAATAATATTAATAGAGTTGTTTTTTGTAACTTGATAGTAAGGCTTTGATCTTCTACCAAAATTTTTATGAAATATATTTGTTTAACATTCAGGCATCTTGCCATATTGTGTAGGTCTTTATGAACAAAGTAGATAAAGATCAACAACTTAAAACTTTCCTTGGATTATATATAAATTTGGCACTTGATCACCTTAAGATTCATATGTGTGTTGCATAGATGGATGTCGCAAATGGGACTTATAAGTGAATCATTACTCCTTTGCCAAAAAATTGCTATTATACATAGAAGTTTGTTTTGAATTTGGTTGCACCCTTGACCATTTATTCAATTCAACAAGAGTAAAGGTCATGTCATGAAAAATATGTCAAGAAATGCTACTGGGTAACAATTTTTCAGATCTTGTATGAATTATGCCTTATTGCATTCTACTCTTTCTGTCTTGTTATTATATTCAATAATGGTGAGTTTTGTCTACTAAAACACTTGTCTTATGTTAGTCTAGTCATTTAAGTCCCCCGAATAAATTCTTCAGACCCTCCCTTGCAATATGATAAATGTTGCTAAAGTAAATCAATATACCACATGTCATCATATCACATCATATTTTTGCGATAAATAACTCCTCAATCACTTGCATTTCAAACTTATATTAAGACTCTACAAGCACATTCCCGAGATCCCCCAAAAATTTTGGTCAGTTTTGTGACAACCCACTGCTACATGAGCGAGAGAACTCAAAACAAAGCACAAAATTAACACTTAAACATCCAAATGACTAGAAAACAAGGTAAATCAAAACCGATCACTTACATATTCACAAGAGGAAATACATCACATTCAAGTTCATAGAATATACCACATGTATCACATGTCGTACCATGAAGGTATTTACATAATTGTATAGTGTACATCTTGTCACAAACGTGTTACAAAGGATAACATGTTTATATATAAGCCATAGACGTAGTACCATGGCATATTTCCAAAACCACGTATTGATGTACAACATCTACAAATCATCCTCAAGGACCTGAGAGTAATGGGACAACATATAAGACTCTACTACAAACACTAGAAACATATCCAACGTTCAACATCTATTGCTCTTTTTGTTGTTCTTCCTCAACCGCACGATCTCTACCACGTCTCGCATGACCACCTAAAAGATGTGAAAACCTATGGAGTGAGACCAACGTCCCAGCGAGAGATATAACTATTTGCCAACAACTATTGTTAGAGCAGACATATATTTAGCAGGAAAGTAATAATATTAATAGGATGAGCACATTCAACTGAATGATATATGTAAGGTTGATAACACAGATTAAGCAGCTTAAGAAACTACAAGTGATCAATAGATTACCATATACTCTCATAAGGAATATAAAGAACATGTATAACCATTATCAACTAAACATTATAAGAAATAAGGAAAAGGGTCATCCAATGTGAATCACGTTTAACCCTAAGCAAATATACTACACGGTTGTATTCCATCTTTTATTATGCCCTGTGGAGAAGAGGTATTCCACTCATACTCCAAATTACCATTGCTAAGTCAAAACTAGTGGCAGACAAGATCTAGGAGAGCTAGACGCCAATGACCTACCACACCCTTGGTCAGTTCGAGTCTTCTACAGTGACATATAGAGTCAGTTTGCAAATCAGCCTAGCCTACCATGGTATATAGGCACGTCACTAGTGAGATACAACCACAGTCATTCTCCTACCAGGTTATGATCACAACCATCCTTGAAATATATCATTTGTGGTACAATCTCGATTGTTTTCCTACAAAGGTATGACCATAGCCATGCTCAAAACCAATGATTTTTTGATACAAGGATATATCCTCAACTTGTACCCCCCATATTCAATAATATGTGCTCCAAGTTTCCCATAGGAATTACTCATTTTGCCATCCAGAAAATACTGACGCAAAGAGGGATCTATGGCTTAGGGACACTACAGCAAAAATACCCATTAGTGGCTTTTATTCCAGTGGATTTTCTAAAAAAATGCCACTATCTATGTAATGCAGTGGCATTTGTAATTTAAATGCCTCTAAACCATGTATTATGGAGTTTATAGAAAAGACTTACCGATTAAGGCATTTTTATAATTTATTATTGGCATTTCAAAATTGCCAAATCAAATGAGCGGGCCACAATTAGTAATTTTTTTATGTTCCCGCGCAGCTTCCCCGGCCTGCAAAACGGTTCCTCTTCTCCACGCGTTGGGCAGAGATATTTACTCCCGACATTTGCTCTGCTCGTAGAACCTGCGAAGTCGACCTAGCTAGCCTTTTCGCCCTAATCTTCCAGACCGTGGACGCTACCTGCTGGAACGCTCTCTGCTCTTCTCCAAGGTGTCGACGACGTTGCCAAGGGTTGGAGGGGATGTCGAGGAAGAGATCAGTCTCCCAACTTGTCGGCGAGGACTGCGGCGGTTTTCCACCCTGCTACTTTGGCGCGCGACAGGTAAGTACACCCCATAAAACAATAAACACACATGGTCTTTCCCATCCATTCTCACAGTTT
Organism: Alisma plantago-aquatica; assembly: GCA_963693085.1. Classification (NCBI taxonomy): domain Eukaryota; kingdom Viridiplantae; phylum Streptophyta; class Magnoliopsida; order Alismatales; family Alismataceae; genus Alisma; species Alisma plantago-aquatica. The sequence goes on along the minus strand of OY856412.1, from coordinate 1,269,034,667 downwards.
CCATTCTATCAAGGTATATATGATAATCGATTTATGAAGATAGTCTTGAAATATGATGATTCTGTTGTTTTATATCCAACAATCACTTCCTTAATCGTTTATATCAAGACATCGACCATCCTTCTTTGTTAGATATAAACTTGGATTATTTTACAGTCTTGAAATATGATGATTCTGTTGTTTTATTTTATAGTGTCGCATTGGTTTTGGTTATGTATACAAGTTTGCTAAATGTTAGTTTATTCATATAAAAATGTGTGTATTGTTGTATTAAATTGTAAGGAAAATGAAGCATCCACTTTTTAAAAAGTGGTCACTTAGGTGCTCATGTGAAGTCTGCACATCTCATGTATCTTTGTTTTTAAATCATTAACGAATAGGAAGTAATGTATCCTTACCTAGGCCACCACCTTTGGTGGGTTGGCGCTCTCTGATGAGAACATGGGTTCCCACCATTATGCTAATGAAGGCGAGAGATACTCATCTTTATGTATGTAGGAAGAGGCTAAGGAGAGAACAAGGTTTATGAGATGGTCATTTCTTGTGTAATATTCTAGGATTCAGAAATGTCTAAGGAAGAATAAGACTTTTGTATAATTAGTTATAGTATACATTTTTTTTGGGTGTGGTTTCTTCAATTTTCCTTTGATTACCGTAAACTTGAATGGTCTATATTCTTCTGCACTACCAAATGACAAAAACCTTCACCATCCCTAAAAATTAGGGTCTTTAAGGAACAATGAAGCAAGATGCCAAGGGCATGCAGACAAGTTGCTATTAACACTAAGCTATGATTGCACAAAATGCAGGGGTTCCATTGTAGAACAACAATAATTTTTTCTCTGCCATTGGAAGTCTGGTTTTCCCTCTTGATTTTTATATTGAACGAATTGCATGGCTTCTATGCAGTGATGTTTACATAATGGTTGATCCATGTTTTTTTGGGAGTGTACGTCTTATCTCAGTACTACTTTAATGTAAACACATTGCATTATGGTTACTTCAGTTCCATATCTTAAATCATTTTTTGTCTTTTGATGGCATGTTCTGTTACTCAAGAAGTTTATAGCCAATTATACATCTTTACTATATATGTACTCCAACCTCTCTCCTTGGGCTAGGCACCATCAGCTGGCTGGCACACCAGTTCCTCCATGTTCTGGGTCTTCTACACTCAGATCTTATACAAGTTGTACACTTGTATGGTCCCTGACCAGGTTTCATCAAACTAGATAATGATGTTGCACATTCTCTAATGGGTTCATTCCAGTCGATGTTGATAGAAACCGTGGGGAATATGTTTATGGACTACTTCCTTCACTTTAAAAAATATATTGCTCTATATTTTGCGAATGTATACTACTTTTTTTGAAAATTTATAATATCGTTATATATACTTACAATTGTCAATACTAATATTTTGCAGTCTTAGTTCACCCACAACATTCACTATGGCCTGGGCATCTACCCCCCCTGCTCCTTTTCCCTGAAGCAGAAAAGTTGGACATCACCCTAGATGAGCGTACACTTGCAAAACTCACCATTCCCAGACATTGGCATCATTTGGACGGAGTACGCTACATGGATGGTCAATTGACCTTAAATTTTGGGAAATCGACAAATGTAATCGAGGTTCAGTATGATGGTGACGGCAATCTGGTATCCACAACCAGTTGGCGTGGGTGGATTGGGAGAATGGGAATTGGTCGTACGGACCAGGTTTTGCTTCGTCCGATTGGCGACAATACCAAACAGGCTTATATACATAACTACAACAACAGTTTGCCTTCTCACCTGAGATGGTATATGCATGAGCCAGGCTGTACCATATATGAGGAGATGTCATTCGATGAATTCGGCATTTCTGAGGTGCAATCCTTGCCCGTTGGTACCTCCTTGTACCCCATGACCATCAGTTCGGATTCGTCTACCAGCGACTCCATCCTCGACACAGCATCATCAAGAAAATAGACACGTCACAGTCATAACGGCCGTCACAATTGTTGATGAATTTTTTTAACTTTTAAATTAGGAAATAATAAAAAAATGTAATGTGTGTTGTATTACTTAATGAACATTAGTAATCAATCAAGTACTGTGAATTTAAGGTAACCAATGTGATCTTGATGATGGCTTGCAAATGTTTTTCTCTAGTGTTGTTTAGAGCGATGTTTTTCTTTGAGGATTGCCTCAAAGTGATGTTCTACTTGTATCCTTATTATAACTATGTTGTTTGTATGATAGACTTACTCATAAATGTTATATTTTTTACTATTTTTAAGAATGGATAATTGTTGGATGGAAGAGGTTGACCGAACGAGTAGTAAATACCTTTTATGTTGTTCAATTTTGTTTTAAGTGTCTTCATTTTTGTGTGACTTGATATACTCAGGATGAGAGAACAGTTAAGTGATAACTTCCATAATAAGACAACTACAAGGAATGATCAGAAAAACATCATTGACTCTTGTACGGGGACTCATTACCTAGTATTACTCCACAAGGTCATAGGAAAGCTTTGAACCTGTCATCCAGTAATCGCTCCAAAAAAAATTTAACTTCCCTTCCACCTAATGTTCAAAATGATAGACCAAGAAAATTCAATAACATTGTTGCTAGCTCTACTATTACAAGAACACCTTGTGATGGACAAGGTAATCATATCATCACATTTATAGCGATTCATTTAATGATATATAATTTATATATATGTTGTATGCTTTATGAATGAATGCTCATGTCAAAGACATCGACAACGGGTGCCTAATGGCAATGCTTCTATGTCCATCATTCAAGAAGAGTAGATAGTAGAGCTGCCAATAATCAAAATAGCCATGCATTTCATGATCACATGGAGCAAAATGGCCTATCTAATCACCACGATGAGTTGTTAAATGCTACAACAACACCTTCTGATAGGCTAGGTAATCGGTTAATTCATTGCATATATAGTGTCGCCTTTAGTGATATATAATTTCCAATTATGTTGTATCCTTTATGAATGATAGCTCAGGTCAAAGACATCGACCACGGGTGCCAAATGGCAATGCTTCGGTGTCCAATCATTCTAGAAGAGTAGTCAGTAGAGTTGCCAATAGACAAAATAACCATCCATTTAATGACCATATGGAGCAAAATGACCTCTTTGATCACCATCAAGAGTCGTTGAATGCTACAACAACACCTTCTGATGGGCTAGGTAATCGGTTAATTCATATCATTGCATTCATAGTGCTGCATCTAAAGATATATAATTTCCATTTATGTTGTATCCTTTATGAATGAATGCTCAGGTCAAAGACATCGACCCCCAGTGCCTACTATCAATGTTCTTGTGTCCAATCAATCAAGAAGAGTAGAGAGTAGGGTTGGCAATAGCTAAAATAGCAATGCATTTCAAGAAACCATGGAGCAAAATGACGTCTCTGATCACCGTGATGAGTCGTTGAATGCTACACCAACACCTACTGATGGGCTAGGTATTTGGTTTATTCATATTATTGCATTTATAGTGCTGCATATAATGATATATAAATGAATGCTTAGGTCAAAGACATCGCACACGTGGACGAACAAAATGTTTGCAAGTCTAGAAAAGAAAGCTCGGCGATCAAATTCCCATTGAGATAAATCAATTTGGACAACCAGTGGGTAAAAACCAATGTCACTTATCAAGTTTTTTGATAACCATTGCAAGAGATCCCTATCTTTGTCCATTAAACTATGAGGACTGGAGACAATTTCCAGCAAATAAAAAAGAATCCATATGGAATTTTGTGAAGGTACAATATTAAAATTTATTTTTAAATGGTTAAATGAAGCTTCTAATTGATATCCTTATTGTTGGTAGAGTAAATTCATGATGGACATAGAATTAAAGGAGTGGACAATGAAGAGACTGGGAAAGAAATGGAAGGACCACAAGTGTGAGTTACGGAAACTATACTTTGTAGAAGATAGTCCATATGAACAACAACTTGAACAAGTTGTTCCCCGCGTGGAAACGTCTCAATGAAAATTTCTTGTGGATTACTGGAGGAGCAATAAAGGAAAGGTAATTTTTTGTATCTATTAATTGATATTTAATTTACCTCACAGATAATTACTATAGACAATACTATAATTTTTTTTCACAGAGGAAGTGTATAACTAACAAGACAAGCAGAAAATTTCAAAAGGTTAACCACACAACAGGAACCAAGTCATTTTCTTGTCTGAAACATGATATAAGTTAGTCAATATTGTGATCCAATTGGAAAATTTGGAGACATCCGTTTAAATGATGTTAGCAATAACCTTGTTTGAATGATACAGTTGGAGAAGGAAACAAGCGGGGAAGTTGATCCCATTGAGTTTTTTGAGAAAACTCATCGTAAAAAAGATGGGAGCATAGTTGATATTGAATCAGCCAAAATTTTGGTACAAGGATTCCTATCCTATAGTATTATGTTACATTTACTACATGGAAACATTTATATGTTTGGTATAAATTTCATCTCCTATGTTATGTTGTGTGTAGGAAAAATTTTCTGAGGTAGGTGACGAGCTGCGAAGAAACCAACCTGATGTTACTTTAGCTGAAATTGATAGGCAGGTTATGGGAGAAGGGAGACCAAGATATGTGTGTGGTTATGGACTTGGACCATCACCTTCTGATATCTGGGGCAAGAACTATAAATCCCGAGAAGTTGATGAAGCGCAAAGGAAGCATTTACAGGATCAGCTTGAACAAAAACGGATGGAATTTGAAGCTGAAATTCAAGAACAAAATGCAAAAATAGAGCAGATACTAGCCTTGTCTAGAGAAGGAAACAGTCAATCAGCACAACATGTACGCACTGTCTAGGTATGAATACATTTTATACGAGAGGTGTGGTATCAATTATTTTTCATGTTGAATTTTGATGGCCTTATGACAAAGATAAAATAATTGTGCAGATCAGAATGAGACATTCAACAATTTATAAGGGACAAGTATGTTTGTATTTGTGTAAATTGCACATCATTCTACATTTATATAAATTTTTTATTTAAATTGTATTTTGTTTATAGGAAGTGTATATGTTGAGTATCGCAGATGCAGATGATAAAGTTGTAATCGATCAAGTATCTGAGGTTGACCCCTTGCAAATGGTGGGAGGTGCAATTTTAGGCCCATCATGTGTTGGTGTTTATGTAGAGGTTGTGGTGATGGCCAACGAACCTCTAGTCAGACCTTCTGAGCAATATCAATATATGGATGAAGTTATTGGCAATGTCATAGCATGGCCGAAATCACATTTACTACCAAAGTGAGCATATAGTATCACTTATAATATGACATAATTGAAAACAGAACTAGTATCTAAAGTCGTTTCCATTTGTTGCAGGTCATGAAGTGTAAAGATAGATAATTACATTCTTGGATATTGTGTAGAGAGATGAAAGCTATAGTTGTGTTTCTTTGGTCCAATTTTTTATTAGTACATAATGATCCAGATATTGTTGTTTCATGTCCATTGTCGTAGACAATGTTGCCAAATGACAATCATATTTTGCTTTTAACTATGAGCAGTGTCTTACCTTCTTGTGTGTGACATTTACACAACATATTTTGTTTTGACCCGCTGGATGTGAATGTCTTTTTTTGCTTCCTAAGTCAATAGTTTCTGTAAATTTTTCTATCATAACTTGATCACATGTTGCATGATAGCTTACTAAGTCAATTTTCTCTGAAGAATTGTGCATTTTGTGCCTTCCACAACAAACAACATGTCATTGCGTAAAAGGTCAGTTTTTGGAGATCATAGGCCATTCTCAAGAGCTAAGGTTGTCATCTCATCTCTTGTGAATATGAAGCAAGACCTACTCCCTCCCATCCCAGGAATAATTGAATTTTTGCTAAAAAAAATTATAGGGTAAACCCCACTAAAGGAACGCCCCTGACTCCATTTCATGGTCGGGGCGGTTAGCAGCCAAAGAAGCCAAGAAGCTAATTGCCAATCCAATTAAGGAATCGCCCCTTACTCCATTTCATGGCGGGGAGGGGAGGCAGCTAGCTCTGAAGCAGAAGCGCTAGAAGCAGGCAAGCAAGGCAGCATCCGGACCAGCATCATTTCATTGTTGTTGGTGGTCCGGAAGGTGCAGTGCAGCAGCTTTCTAGCAGCGAAGAAAAGCTTCTTTCCCTTTTCAAAGGTAACCCGGAGGAGAAGCGAAGCAGAGCTTTCGACCCTCGTACTCTTCCTCCCCTTGGGGGGTGGTTTGTGGCATTCCATAATCAGTCTTACCCCGCAAAGGGTATTGTCTTTTTCCCTCAGGAAAAGGTCCTTCTTACCCTCGTTAATGTCTTATTTCCCTCAGGAAAAGGGCTTCTGCTCAGCTCTTGTGAATGGCCTTTAATCTCCAAGAACAGAGCTGTTGTTAGGACTCAAAAATGGGATTCCTCACCCTGGAACTAGTCTTATAGGCAATCCAACAAAATGGTACATCCTTACATGTTCTTGATGTATTGCATCCTAGCGAAAGTAGTATCTAAAAGTAGTATCTAAGGTAGTATTGCAACCTAGCCAAAGTGGTTTTTATCTATGAGCAGTGTTTTTGGAATCTTGTGTGTGAGATTTACACAACATATTTTGTTGGGTGATTCGCCTCAAGATGGTTTGTGGTTGAGCTTCTATGATTGCTCAATATTTAGGCTATTAAGATGTCTAAAATGTAATTGAGATATTTTAGTCGCATGCTTCTATGTGTCCTAATTTCTCTGCAGAGGTACAACAAGTGATTTTCAACATTTCCATGGTACAACAAGTCATTTTTAACATTTCCATACTCTGCTTTGGTTAAGAAGTCAAGGAAGAAGCCTCAAGAAATAATGGGTGCTCTTAGTAATATCGATTCCTCCATGTTCCCTTAATTGTTAAAACAACATCTACAATAATACCCTTTATGTAACATGTGGTTGTGATGCAGGCCCTAAAAGCCAATAACTATGGTAAGGATCCTCTGCTAAGATCATGTACAGAGAATGACCTTAAATATCCAAGTATAGAGTTGTTGTTAGGACTCCAAAAGGCATGTTTTTGGAGATTAAAGGCCACTCTCGAGAGCTAAGGGTGTCATCTCATCTCTTGTGAAAGGCTTCAGCTCAACTCTTATGATTGACCTTTAATCTCCAAGAACGGAGTTGTAGTTAGGACTTAAAGATGGGATTCCTCAATGTATTGCAGCCTAGCCAACTTTAGTTTCCAGTTTTGCTTTGGGTTGTTTTAAGGATTCCTGGATAAGGTATATTTCACTACTTCACTTTGCTTTTTTTCAATTGAAGGGGATAGTGAATCTATTCTGGAAACTCTTCTTGCTTATCAGGGGATAGTGAATCTATTCCTGGTGGCCATGTTAGTATAGATTTGAAGACCTGAAGCCTCCTGCTGATCTACATAGTCAACTTGCATGTTTTGTTGTTAGTTGTTTATTACATGTGGTGGTTGCCATGACTGGTGATGGTGTCAATGATGCATCTACTCTGAAAATGGCAGACATTGGTATTGCCATGGGAATTGCTGGAACTGAGGTAAGTATATTCACTATATGTCAATTTGTATATCTATCTTCTTATCTTTTAGTAATTATTATCGATAATGATTGTTTCTTCTCTTTTTATGTGTCAGTCCAGGTTACCAAGGAGCCTTCAGACATGGTTCTTGCTGATGATAACTTCAGTACAATAGTTATTGCAGTTGGCGAAGGGAGATCTATCTATAACAACATGAAGGCCTTCACCAGGTTCTGCTCTTATTAATCATTATATGCTTTCTTACCTTACTAAAAATCTTTCAACTTATTATGTATAGACTATAGTTTTATGAGAACCCTGGACGACATTGAGTTTGATAACCATCCTTTTCTTTTTACATAATTGTCAAGATTGTCAACTTTTCACCCTTTCTATCATGTGCTTAGTTGTGTGCTTAGCTAAATGTCTACAGTTTTGCTGCATGGAAAACTCTATTCAGCTGACATAATTTGAATGGTACAATTGAAATTATCACCATTGTCGAACTTATTAGGAAAGGTTAGAAGGTGGGTTCTTCTAATTCTTCCCTTCTTGCCAAGCTCGGCATCAGGCCCTTCTCATATGGACTAGTTGTGATGTCAGTTTATGACAGTGGATCTGTATTCATCCCTGAGGTCCTTCACCTTACTGAAGATGACCTTATTGATAAATTTGGCAATGGTGCTATCTTCACTGATACTATGTTAACAGCATGCTAGTGTTGTAAGTGTTTTTGTCTTAAATTTGCATGCAAGTGCTCAACATTTTGCTCACTTCATTGCAGGATCCTTGCAAGTTTTGAGTTCCTGCTGCCCCTGTTGCTGCTTCAGGCTATGCAGCTGCACCTGTTGCTTCTGCTGCCAAGATGGAAGAGAAGAAGGAAGAATGTACTGAGGAATTAATGATATCACTGCAGCTGAGAAGAAGGATGAACCTTCATTGCAGTGTAGCTGGTCTACTCCTGTAGAAGCTCACAACTACTTGGAATGCTAGAATGGAGTTGTATGTTTTTGTAAGAAAATGAGTTTGTATTCCTTTGGGTGGTCTCCAAGTGCAAAATGAGTTGTTATCTAGTTAGTGTTCTTGTCTACAATATGTACCATATATAGTCATATGTGATGTTGTTGTATTCAATACAAGGGGCAAGGTAAAATGTCCTCCCCATGTAAGTGTCATTTGATTATAAATAAAAAAGTTCAATACTTCTGGAATGTGTACGGCTTCAATTGGCATTCAATTAGAAAACTAGATCATGAACTACAAATTGACTGACTAAAATCCATAAACATTTAGTAATGCAGAACTATTATGTCATTAGTGGCTTTTTTCATAAGCCACCATATTCAATCAAAACCATTTTATACAACAACATTATACAAAACAGTGGCATTTGTATAAAAGCCAAATGATGGATAGTGGCTTTTCTATAAATGCCAAATGATGGTTTAGTGGCCTTTATGTGGCATTTATTTGAAGCCACTAAAGACAAACGTTTAGTGGCTTTTACAACTTAAGCCACTATCTTCCTAGTGGCATTGGCACTAGAGGCATTTTTCTAAATGTCAACAAATGTCGCTAAACATGTTTACTGACTTTTTTTTCAGTGGAATTTCTGAAAGGTCGCTGATGTGAATGTTTGTTGTAGTGGGAAACCTACATGATTAGGGTTTCTCTTGATTAATTATGCCAATTGGGTATCTTTTAATGCATCAATCAAGTTATAATGTACAAACCCAAAACAAATTCTACAAATGTAAGGGAAGGTTGCAATGTAAGAACATATAAAACGTATGAGATATAAACTTGTCACATCATTACATATTATTACTGCCTTAGAAGTCCATAGTCATTATCACATCATCTTGGGATAACCATCACTCATCACACCACGGGAGGATATCACCTCAAACTATGCATTGAGCCTCTTCCAGGTCATAAGACCCAATCACATAGCTCTTATACGTCATCATTATCTCATCATGCCTCATAAAGGCTCACAATCATCACCCTGTGTCATATAAGAGTTACCATAGAAATCATAAGCTATGATGTGTATTCAACCTGCAACATTAGGGTTACACAAGTAGGAGACAGAAAACATCATTACCTACTAATTACTTCAAGCATGATAAACATTACATCATGCACTGAAGATTAGGATTAAGTTTTCTCATAGATAGCCGATTTGGGTTTTGATAACAAAACTCAACATCAAACCCTAGGTAAATCACTTCCCATATCCTTATTTTTAGGGTAACTTAGGTGGTTGTCTTATTCATCATGTCCTCCTCTTGTAGGAGAAAAAAAGGGTTACAAACGATACCAATAGGAAATTTAAATTTGGTAGAACTTCTACCATTACAGAGGGGAAAGGGGATGGGTTGACCCATAGGGTCGAGGGGAGGGTCACGATATAACATGTCCTCCTTAGAGTTTTTAATGTGGTGTTTAGCAAGGGAGTCTACTAGCTCAATAGATTTCTAGTTTACTTTAGTGATCTCAATGTTCTCTATCTTTTTTATCTCCTATTTAATGGGACGTATCCAAGGCTTAAGTGATGGCATAGTACATTAAGATCCTCAATTGTGCACTTTCATAGCGGAAGCTATCTGCCGCTCGGTGCTCCGGCGATCGCCCTTATGATCTAGGGCTAGTGTGGGGTGCCCTTTGGCTTGGGGGGCGGGGGCGGCCGTGGCCGTGGCTGGTGGTTTCTTCCCCTACGCCCCCCCCGAGCCTCTTCCTACCTTGACCTGCCTCAACCGTACAGTTGTTCAACGCCTTCGGCTGGGCCTTCTTATCTCCGTCCTCGTACGACGGGTTTCGGGGGTGGCGGTGGTGCTGGGATGGGCGTGTTCTAGGGTGGTTTTTCACCTGGCGGGGGACTCACCCTATGTGCCCTGTGCTTGGTGTCGCTGCCCTTTACAGGTATCTACCGCGTCGGGCTGGGTGACGATTTGGTTCTGAGGAGTCGAGGTTTCTTTCCCCCTTTTTGTTCCTTCTCTGTTTTGTTTTGGTTCTTGCTTGTTCTTTTTTTTCTCGTGTCTGGTGGTTGGTTTGGTGTCTGTGATAGCTTCGTCTTGTTTAGTCAACGGTCATCAACCTTGTTGTTCTTCTGGTTAGTCTCTCCTTCGTGGGAGCAAGGAGCCCCTATTTTGCTGGTGTTCCTTTTTATCTAAGTCAGTTTTTTACCTGTGGTGGTCATTTGTTGGCCGTGGTCATGCCTCGGGTTCCTTCTTGGGCAGACGGTGAGCTCAGGCACCCCCTTGGTGCTTCAGGCAGAGGAGGAGTAAGCTGGGTTTGTGCTTCGTGCAGGTCTTCCGCCCCTATTTGCAGTGGTGGTCGAGAGTGGTGGTGGAGTTCCTGACACCCTCTACTCCCCGCCCTTGTACCCGCATGATCCATCATTCCTCTGTATTTGCATTGATGGGGTTTTTCCTCCTTCCCGGGTCTCCTGGTTGGTGCAACCTTAGTGCTCATCGCTTGTAGTTGTGGTTCTCATCCTATTTTATGGGGCGTTGTATCTGTGTTGTTAGGTCGGTGTCGTTGCTTTGGGGTCGAGCTCTTTGTCTGGTAATCTTTCTGTCATGGAACCGTTCTTACCCCAATCCCAATCCTACTGCCTAGACAGTAGAAAAAGGATTGAAGCGCCCGTCCCTGAGTGGCTCAATAAGATCAATCACACTGGCATATACAATAAGAAATAAATAACTCAAAATCTGGATAAACAAAGAATAAACTAACCTAATATAGAGATATACCCGATTTATCTTTGTCATCAGAGTGTATGAGTGAGGAAGCGATCTTATTCAATATTCCAATTGTAATGCCTAAAATCAAGAAAATCAAGACACAATCATGCAATTGCACGGTACGCTATCAAAATCAAGTTAAACACTTTATAAGAAAATAAGTATACTTGGCATGACTTATATTTAAAAAAAAATAACAAGCAATTTGCAAAACCAACATTTATTTGACAAGTTTTTTGAGCAATTGAACTTTTATTACGAGTTTCCAGTGTGCTGTAATTCAAGAAGCATGCTTATATATTTTTGTGTGACTCTATTACCCCAACGCGATGGGGAAGGTCACTAGGCTCCTTCTCACCATAGGAACATAGGAGACCAAATGTACAAGTCCCACCTCCCAATGAGGGGGTTGTTGTACTCAATATCAACATTATCAACATTATCAATATCATCATCATTATCAATATACGGGCAGTCATAATGGCCATGCAATTTATGTTTTCATGTTTTTCAAAATATAATATAGAAAAACAGAAGACTAATCATAGGGAACAATAGCTCATCCAAGTAAATTGCCAAGCATACGGTTAAGAGTTACATACAAGTATCTTCAAAGAAATCAAAAAGGAGTTATATAATAGCGTACCTTTCACCGAAATTTTGAGTATCGATCACGAGGGTTAGAGTAGAGTCATAGTCAAGCCCTGACACATTAATGGGTATTCATGCATTAGTATTCCAAACTATAATAGGGAGTCACGAGGACCAACATTACAATTCATTAAGCCTCGTTATTGTCCTTGGATGTGGTATCTCATTATGATCAAGATTTCATGTTTTTTAGATTATCATGAACCATATTTAGTTTATAATAGGACCTTACCCAAAGTCAAGGTCACTAGTTAACTTTTACATCAATATTTTTTTTGGTCGCGCAAAAAAACATGTTACTATAAAACCAAAACTTTGGGTACAAAAAGCGCCCCATAGAAGAGCTACTAGATCCCTCAACCCCACATATGGGGAAGTGAGAGGATCCAACCAAAAGGAAAAAAAACTCCAAGTCAAACAAGTACAGAGACAGAACCAGGACAAAGACATGACAAGCAAGAGCCTAGCAGAGGTGAAGGATCTACATACAGCACACATAATATGCACCCACAAAGATAGTCTGTATGAAGCTCCAACCCGACTATAAGACACCACTAATCAGTCATCTCCAGTACCATTGCAACACAACAAACAGGTGGATCACAAGACAAAGACCAAGAGTAGGGGAGATAGGTCTGCCACTCACTACCTCCTCTCCTGGCATCCTGAAGTAGATGCACCTAAACCGGAACGCCATCCAAACAAGGAACAAAAATAGAATAAACCTAGAATTGGAGGACCATCACAATCACAGCACAAGATTTCTGCATCTGAGACCATAAGCCATGGAGCCAAGACATTCTGAGCACCCACAAAGATTGGACATGATCCATGTCCAGCAGTTGCAAACCTCCAAAGGCATCTAACTGGATGAAACTCCAACACAAGAGAGAATCCTATTCAGACCCATACCAGCGCTTCTCAGAAGCATTCCGTCAAACACCAAGTGAGCACCAAACATGGTAAACGTGAAACCAAGGGGAAGGAGAAGAAAGTCCCCCCCATTAGCCCAGGTCACGCATGACAAATAGGGCTAAACGGGCCCTAACAAAAATGGCCAGAGCAAGCAAAGACCAAGCCTAGTAGCATGCCCCTGTGTCGAGGACGAAACCTCTACCTAGCAAGGACCAGAGCAATGAGCAATCAGAACCACATCAGGACTTGCTTGCACGACAAATCCTTGACGAATCCTGGAGGATGGCGCCGCCTTGACCCAAACGCGCCAAAGCTCGGAGCAGGTAGACACCGTCGAAGCAGGTCAGTCGAAGAAGAGAGGGCGTCACATCAATATTGATATAAAGATTTCTATGAATAGTATTTCATGATCATAGAATGATGAGATCACAAGGTTTGATCTTTATTAGATTCAACAATACGAAGATCAAGATTGGATTGTAATATTTAGATTTCATGAGCAAAAGTATAACATAACTATAAGAGTGAGTCTAAATATCATTTTGACTAGATCTAGATTGTAAGGAATCAAATGTTACATAACATGATAGGTCCATAAGTCTAGAATCATATATTGATGTTAGATCAATTAAACATTGTCAAAAGTAAAACAAAATAAGATTTAGAATGTTCATGTCTACAATCCTAGGGTTAAAATATGTCATCAAGACTTGTCATTATTTAGGATACATAAATCATAAATAAGTCAACAAAGTTAGATCTAGATCTTTCATAGAAGTAATAGATGTAAAAGTTAAATGTTGTGATTTGATTGATAGATCAATACTAGTTCCACAAATTTCATGATATCAAGTCAAGATTCACAAAAAGATACACACTTGATTTGCATACCACCATCAAAGATACCACATAAATGTAATTCGGAGAAAGATCAGGAATCAGGTGTTTCTAGCATTTTCATTGCATCCGGCTCGTTCTTGCGATCAAAATGGACTATAATTTTACATATTTCCAAGCATACAATCAAAAGTTATGATCAAAGTAATTTTCTAGAGAGAGAAGGATAGGGAATCATATCCGAAGAGAGAGAAAGCTCACGAAAATGGAGCTGCTACAGTGATTTCCGTGGCTTCACAACTTCAGCCAAGATGGGGAACAAGCTAAAGTGCACGAATGTGAAATCTGAAGGTATGAATGTGTTCGTGGGGAAGAATGGGAGCCAAAGGTGGTCTTATATAGGTGTGAGGTCTAGGGTTATGGTGTATTCCACCAACTTTCGGCCATGGCGGCGGCCGCCCCAAAGGGTTAGAAAGTTTGAGAAACTTCATGATTTCAAGTGAAAAATGAGTGGGAAATAGTGGCATATCAAATTTCAGAGAGAATGGCAAAAGAATCACGCAAAACGGCCTTGAAATGGTGGAGAACCGGCCGGCTCGTGCTCCTCTACCCGACGACACTGTAGCAGGTCGACCCGAGGTAGGGGATGACCCCATAGCCGTCAGATCGAGATCTGAGGGTGTGCAGATCAGCGCTCCACCTTGGGTCAGACCCTCCGTGTGGCCCATTTAGGGCGGAAATCAGCCCAACAAGTTGAAAATGAAGGAAAAGAAAGGTGAAAAAATGGTTTTAAACATTAAATTTCAAGAATTTCTCTAGGGAGTTAGGAAGCTCAGAATGAACTGAAATTTGGCCACAAGGCTTATAATATGGTCACAAATATTAAAAAATATTTTGGGATCCAAATAATAAAGATAGATACTGGATTGAGATAAAATATTAGCAAGACTAAGATTAATAGACATTTAAGTGCTCAGAGTATACATTGCCATCAAAATTCCTCAATTAACTGTCACCAAAATCCTCAAATCTCACTATTATCCATTTTTTTTCCAAATGAGTGTTTGACACCTATTTGATGATAAAGTGGGGTTATTGAATACAAGAAATATAAACTAGATTTTGGAGTCAAAAGATGAAAAATCCACTTTATCACATCCTTCCCTCATTAAAAAGGAATTGTGTCCCCAAAATTCGAAAACATCTTTAAAATTAGAATTATTCAAATCCAGATCATATCCTCAATTACTAGAACATCCTCAACTATGAAATCAAAATCATGTCCTCAAACTTCAATTAGTCCCAAAAATCACAATTGAGATTCCATGTTCCATATCATAATCAACTTAGTATTAACATTATTTCATCATCGAGCAATTGAGTATCAAAATCAGTACATATATTGTCCAAAGTCATTATATGAGTCATAAATATGGAAAACATCCTACTGTTCACAAATTTGGACATATCATATTTTAGGTCAAGAAAGTAGAGATCTTGAATCAAGTGTACAAGGTGTCTTTCAATCTCAATATCTCAGGGTCCTAGCTTCTACGTTGGACTAGGTGGGGTTATACATCCATGATTTGGGATTTCATATTTCAACAATTTTGAGACATCATAGTTTCAATATCAGAATTTTAGAGCTCCAAATCAATGGGAGGTCCCACCCTAGTCCTAATGAGAGCTAAACCCTAAGTCATAAATCAAGGGATCCAACATAGTCATCATTTCAAAAAAATTCAAGATTTGGGATTTTGAAGTCATTAGTCATATATATTAATGTCCAAATAGTGTGATTATAGAATTTGTATCATTATTGTGATTTGATAACCGTGAGTCACAATTCTATAATCAATATCAAGAGTCGAGATTTTAGACACCAAAAGTCATAGATCCAGATTTTTGAAGCTAGGGTTTAGATTCCTATTTAGACCTTAGGGGAGATCACTCATCTATATTCAATTTTGAGCAACAATATTCAAACAATATTTGATCAACATGTCAAGATTTCTTTATCATGGTTTCCAAGGTTGATGAATGATATAGACCTAGGTCTATTTAGGAAGTCAACCTCAAGCTATTGTCAACATTGCCATAGGTCAAGGTCATTATCAAATCAATATTTAAAATCGAGTATCAACCATGGGTTTAACTTATTAGGCTTAGGTCAACCAATCCAAATAGGGTGGAAGGGAATACCTTCCAAAACTCTAAATAATCAACAATATGAAATTTTAGAGGTAGTCAAAAATAGGGATGTGACCTAGGTTAGGGGAGTCATGAGTCAACTACCACCCTAATCTGGCACATTATCAACATTAGGAGCTTATTCAAATAGGGAGAGTATCAATGATCAAATCATATTTCAAAATGTTATAAGATCAAAATTCAAGATTATAATAGGGCAATAATGTCAAGATTTTACAAAGTCAAGGTAATAGTTACATACCTTTCCTTTTATGATCAAGGTAGTGATATAATTTGGAAATAAAGGATTTGAATTTGACATTCGAGGAATTAGAGCATAATAGTACAAAATCTAGTCCCATAATCATCATATCAAAATTGAGATTGCAAAAGGCATCAATAGTCAATATGAAAACTACTTTTTGCATCATAGTCTTACATCATTATTTTGTGAGTCTTAGACTTAGTCATTTGATAGCATGGTCAAGGTGTGTATGAAATAGGATATGAGCTTTCTTAACTATGTTTGAGGTTTAATCAACAATAGGGCAACATGGACTTAATCAAATAGGGACCTTATCAAAAATAAGGTATAAGGTATAAGTCATCCTTATTTCACCAAACCAAAATTACCAATATTTACCTCAAACATAGCAAACATGTAGTCAAGTTTTGGTCAAATTGAGTTTTCATGAAGGAGTCATAAATGGGTGTTTGGTTTCAAAATTAATTGATCAAAATCGAGTTTTTCAAATTATGGTCAGATCATGGTATCAAATTTCAAAATTTAATGATATTCATTATTCCCATGCATATGTTACCCATAATCGAGACATCATGTGGTGAAAAGTCATGAGAAGGACCACATTATGAGATGAGAAGACTACCTAATCTTCATCTCCATGGGTGGCTTAGGATTGTCCTTAAAGAAGAGATAAGATGCTAGGAGACTCTCTAGGGTTTCACAAGAGAACCTTTAGGCCCAATTCTGGATCAATAGAGGCCAGGTAGAGCGGGGCATCTCAGCCAGCGTGAAGACGGATAGGAGAAATTATGTCAGGACCCCGAGCCTAGACACCTCAATTTTCACCATTATGGACTTTAGGGTTTCTTGGGTGTAAGAGACTTGAGAAATTATTTACTTAAAGTATATGGGAGTGTGTAAGCTCTGATACCAACTGTCACAGAACTGTTCTTACCCCAATCCCAATCCTACTGCCTAGACAGTAGAAAAAGGATTGAAGCACCCATCCCTGAGTGGCTCAATAAGATCAATCACACTGGCATATACAATAAGAAATAAATAACTCAAAATCTGGATGAACAAAGAATAAACTAACTTAATATAGAGATATACCCGATTTATCTTTGTCATCAGAGTGTATGAGTGAGGAAGCGATCTTATTCAATATTCCAATTGTAATGCCTAAAATCAAGAAAATCAAGACACAATCATGTAATTGCATGGTACGTTATCAAAATCAAGTAAAACACTTTATAAGAAAATAAGTATACTTCGCATGACTTATATTTAAAAAAAATAACAAGCAATTTGCAAAACCAACATTTATTTGACAAGTTTTCGAGCAATTCAACTTTTATTATGAGTTCCCATTATGCTGTAATTTGAGAAGCATGCTTATATATTTTTGTGTGACTCTATTACCCCAACGTGATGGGGAAGGTCACTAGGCTCCTTCCCACCATAGGAACATAGGAGACCAAATGTACAAGTCCCACCTCCCAATGAGGGGGTTGTTGCCTACAACATAGATGGCTCACAGACACAGAGGGCTAGGGCGTGGGCGCAACGGCTGTGGAATCCCTAGCGGACGAGGAGGTGGAAATGATGGGAAGGCAGTTGATGAGCCTCTGTCGACTCCCCCTAGTTGCGGTGGGACGGCCGAAGGAGAAGGTAGCATGCAAGTTATCCCCCATACCTCTCGACCGCCTGAGACTTACGCGACCTTGGTTGATCCCCCCGCCTTGCCAAAGCCCAAGCTCCCGCAAGCAGGTCCCTCGACGATCGTCTCTGGAAATGAGTCGTCATCATTCGCAGATAGGCTTTGTGCTAGTCGACAAGGAAGGCCGATTGCAGACGTCTCAATTGTCAAGTTCGTCGAGCCGGTGATTAGGGATGGTACCAGATGCGTATCGATCTCTAGTCAGGATGGCGTGATCCCTAACTGGGACCTCTACTTGTCGGTAAGATTCGCCAGTAGGAAGCCCTTCGAAGGGCAACTTAGCGGCTGGATTAGAAGGAAATGGAAACCTAGTGGGACGTTTGATATCATAGCCGAGGAGAACGAAGGCTTCATTGTAAAGTTGTCGTCGTCTACCGAGAGGGACCACATTCTCGATGAGGCGCTGTGGACGATGGATGGAGCTCTAGTCGTTGCTCAGGCCTGGGAACCTGGATCTGCACTCCAGCCCCTCTCCTTTTCTCAGTTTCCAGTATGGCTGGAGGTGGAGAATCTCAGAGTCTTGTGGACTCTTGATGGCATCGCCAGCGTAGCTAGCACTATCAGGAGGCCTCCGGACTTCGTTGAATCCACACTCATAGCAGGATGCAAGGACTCCGCTACCGTGTGCGTGGAAATCTCGTATACTGACAAGATTCCCAAGTCCACCTTAGTGGAGGTCGACGGCGCCACCAAGCAACTAAAGGTCAACGCCCTGTCGAAACCCCTCTACTGCTCTGGTGGCAAGCGATTTGGACACAAACAGGGATCGTGTCCCCTGGGTAGAAGGCATGTAACTCCCACAAAGGAAGTCCAGTTCTGATTTGGAAAGCAAGGTGCTCGACGGATTGTCAAAGACACACAAGTTCCTGACGCCAATGTTGTTGATGTTGTTGATGATGAAAAGGGACAGGACGACGCGGACGTGGCTGAGATCGCACTGCAGGTGAAGAACACTGTCCTTGACGCCGTTCTGGTAAATCGTCGATCGACCCTTCACCCTTCCCCTAATAGGAGAACTGCTGAAGAGTCCCTGAATTCTTGGAAAGCCAACAGGTTATGGCAAAATTGTGGTTTATCTATAGAATATAAATAGAGGAAAGTTAACCTGTTTGATGAGATCTCTCAGGGAGACTCAAACTCAGAGTGTGATTATGTTCATTGGGGTTCTGACTCTGATGTCTATGATCACCCAAGATTAAAGAAGAAGAAGAAGTCAGGAAGGAGAAAGAGGGAGGACTGATCTGGTCCTTTAGATGCCTGCCTGTTATCTTATATGTTCCCTTCTGTTCTTGTCACCTGGATGGACCAAAGATCTTTGAAGTTAAGTTCTCACCCCACTCTTTGAAGGTGGACTTAATGTTAGTGGCATAGTGGATGGAACTAAGAAGGCCTGATGTGTTTTTCAGGTTGCCTGAACGAGGGTGCTGGGTAGAAGACAAAGACAGCTGTGGTAGTCATGGAGTTGACATAATCATATGATTATTAGGACTGATCTGCTCAAGCTATTTTGTTCTTGAGTCTCGGCTTTGGAGTTTTGACCTCCAGCTGTAAGAACATTCACGAGAGTGAAGGAAGTGGTTGTCTATTCCTATAGCAATCGTAGAGATGGACAAAAGGCCTTAGCTTTGGCTTAGTTGTTTGCTTGATTTCCTAATGTCTTAAGATGTAGGTTTCCTGTCTATGGGGATACTTCTCGCCCTTGATGATCTGCTGTCCAGCTACAAATTCTAAGATGAGGTTAACGCCAGTAGTGATGCCAGAGGACAAGAGAGGATGGTTTTTGTATCCTATAAACTTGGAACTTTCATCTCATAGATGGCAGGTGTCATTGCAAACTGTACTGGTAGGGGTGGTATCTACAAATCACATTCCTTTGAGCTGTAGTAAACCAGACGGCCTTTGGTTTGGAGGATACAATAGGGAAGAAGAAGATAGGTATACATATCAGACACTAAAGACGTTGTTTTGTATGCTGGTCTGTTCGACTGAGCTCATTTTCTGGGTGCGGATAATGCATAGAGGCTTTGTCTGACAGGGAAGCATATATATCATGTTCTTAGAATCTGGATCTGTCTCCTATTTTTCTTTTTTTCCTTTGCTTTTTTTTTAGGATTACTGCGAGAAGCATGTCATAGTATTAGTGTGTGATACACTAGGTTGAGGGGCGCAGCTATTCTTTGTACGCAAAGTTTTTGGATTCTATAGTAACACATTTTTTGACCAACCAAAAAAATGAGGGGGTTGTTGTACTCATTATCAACATTATCAATATCATCATCATCATCAATATACGGGCAGTCATAATGGGCATGCAATTTATGTTTTCATGTTTTTCAAAATATAATATAGAAAAATAGAAGACTAATCATAGGGAGCAATAGCTCATCCAAGTAAATAGCCAAGCATACGGTCAAGAGATACATACAAGTATCTTCAAAGCAATCAAAGAGGAGTTATATAATAGTGTACCTTTCACAGAAATTTCGAGTATAGATCACGAGGTTAGAGTAGAGTCATAGTCAAGCCCTGACACATTAATGGGTATTCATGCATTAGTATTCCAAACTATAATAGGGAGTGAAAAGGACCAACATTACAACTCATTAAGCCTCGTTATTGTCCTTGGATGTGGTATCTCATTATGATCAAGATTTCATGTTTTTTAGATTATCATGAACCATATTTAGTTCATAATAGGACCTTACCCAATGTCAAGGTCACTAGTTAACTTTTACAGCAATATTGATATAGAGATTTCTATGAATAGTATTTCATGAGAATAGAATGATGAGATCACAAGGTTTGATCTTTATTAGATTCATTAATCAGAAGATCAAGATTGGATTGTAATATTTAGATTTCATGAGTAAAAGTATAACATAACTATAAGAGTGAGTCTAAATATCATTTTAACTAGATCTAGATTGTAAGGAATCAAATGTTACATAACATGATAGGTCCATTAGTCTAGAATCATATCTTGATGTTAGATCAGTTAAATATTGTCAAAAGTAAAACAAAATAAGATTTAGAATGTTCATGTCTACAATCCTAGGGTTAAAATCTGTCATCAAGACTTGTCATTATTTAGGGTACATAAATCATAAACAAGTCAACAAAGTTAGATCTAGATCTTTCATAGAAGTAATAGATGTAAAAGTTAAATGTTGTGATTTAATTGATAGATCAATACTAGTTCCACAAATTTCATGATATCAAGTCAAGATTCACAAAAAGATACACACTTGATTTGCATACCACCATCAAAGATACCACACAAATGTAAATCGAAGGAAGATCAGGAATCAGGTGTTTCAAGCATTTTCATTGCGTCTGGCTCGTTCTGGCGATCAAAATGGAATATAATTTTACATATTTCCGAGCATACAATCAAAAGTTATGGTCAAAGTAAGTTTCTAGAGAGAGAATGATAGGGAATCATACCCGAAGAGAGAGAAAGATTCCGAAAATGGAGCTGCTACAGTGATTTCTGTGACTGCACAACTTTGGCCAAGATGGAGAACAAGCTAAAGTGCACGAAAGTGAAATCTGAAGGTATGAATGTGTTCGTGGGGAATAATGGGAGCCAAAGGTGGTCTTATATAGGTGTGAGGTCTAGGGTTAGGGTGTATTCCACCCACTTTCGGGCATGGCGGAGGCCGCCCCAAAGGGTTAGAATGTTTGAGAAACTTCATGATTTCAAGTGAAAAATGAGTGGAAAATAGTGGCATATCAAATTTCGGAGAGAATAGCAAAAGAATCACGCAAAACGGCCTTGAAATGGTGGAGAACTGGTCGGCTCGGGCTCCTCTACCCGACAACACTATAGCAGGCCGACCCGAGGTAGGGGATGACCCCACAGACGTCAGATCGAGATCTGAGGGTGTGCATATCAGCGCTCCACCTTGGGTCAGACCCTCTGTGCGGCCCATTTAGGGCGGAAATCGGCCCAACAAGATGAAAATGAAGGAAAAGAAAGGTGAAAAATTGGTTTTAAACATGAAATTTCAAGAATTTCTCTAGGGAGTTAGGAAGCTCAGAATGAACTTAAATTTGGCCACATGGCTTATAATATGGTCACAAATAGTCACAAATATTTTGGGATCCAAATAATAAAGATAGATACTGGATTGAGATAAAATATTAGCAAGACTAAGATTAGTAGACATTTAAGTGTTCAAAGTATACATTGCCATCAAAATTCCTCAATTAAATGTCACCAAAATCCTGAAATCTCACTATTATCCAATTTTTTTTTCCAAATGAGTGTTTGACACCTATTTGATGATAAAGTGGGGTTATGGAATACAAGAAATATAAACTAGATTTTGGAATCAAAAGATGAAAAATCCACTTTATCACACTTTCGTTGTCCTAATGATGGTAATCTCTGTCAGCGGCTTTACAAACTCCTCTCTAGATGTACTCATAGTTTTTTGTTGATTGATGAATTCCATCCCAGATAGTTGTATTAGATAACCACTACAAGAGGTGGACGGTGCAGAAGTGTACCTATCACATCCCAATCTGAGCCTTGTGCTATGGCTTTCCGTAGAAGGAGTTGCTGCTTGGTTACTTGATGAGAGATGTCTATCTTGTAGATGTCGTATGGCTTACTTTTAATGATATTGAGCTATTTTTTAAAAAAAAAGACCCTCAATTGTAGCAATGGCGGACGTAATATCTGATTTAATGGTGACCTTCATGGATCCCTTTCGAATTGCCAATTGGATAGCAAGCTAGATGGCTCTGAGTTCAGCTTCGATGACTGACTGGACCTTACATGTGCAGGCCACGCCTCATAGCCACTCTCCATTAATTCCCAGGGCAACACACACAATTTCTATGTGGGTATGTTTGACAGTAGTATATGTGATGAGTAGGATTCCTTCATAGCTGGATCAGTCCTCCTTGTATCCATATCCTCTGCATCACTATATTGTATCTTCGGCACGGTTCAACCCTCCATCTCTTCTCTGCACATGGCATTAAGATGAGTTTTTTTTTTTTAAACACACAGCTCAATAACATTAAAAGTAAGCCATACGGCATCTACAAGATAGTGAGATCACATCTGGGCACCAAGGAACGACTCCTTTGGCAGAACGACATAATACATGACTCAGATTGGGATGCGATAGGTAAATTTCTGTACCAACCATCTCTCGTTGTGGCTATCGAAAGCAGCTGTCTAAGATGGAAGCCAACAATCTACACGAGTCAATGAGAATATCGGGGAAGGAGTTTGATGTACCACCAACGGAGGTCACCACCTCATCTATGCTTGAGGCCACTAGAAACTTACAAAGCTCGACCCAAACCACATCAAGCAAAACAAGCAGTCTACTGCAAATGGCTAAACACCAGTAAACGACAGCAAAAAAAAAGTAAATGAGGCCAGTCCTCCCATCATGTTCACCCAGGCATTTCCACGAGCAACTGGGGAGCATAAACCAGGAGAGTCGGGAAGAAGGCAAAAAACCCCTTAGATGCATACTCAGAGGAGAGAGTGCTTGTGCGGATGTAAGGTGGGGGTAGAAATCGCCGAGAAACCCCACCACCACTCCCAGCCACCCCTGTGAACAGGGGACGAGAGCATCCTCACACAACTCGTATCCCGGTTTCTCTCCCTCTGCCGGTGCGCCAAGGGGCCGACCACGCTCGCCGGTTGTCCGCGGAAGCTCCCAGCACCTCGACCTGCAAAAGGACACGCCAACAGGAAGACGAGAACCCGGCCAGCAGCCCGCCACCACCCAAGCTTGCCACCTCCAAACGACGTCCGCCTGGACTTGGGGCCGCAAGGAGGACAAGCTTCACTGCCGGACGGGAGAGGGGACAGGAAAGGGCCCAGGGGGAGAAGGACCCAGCCAGCCGAGCACCGGACGCCTCCCCCCCCCAAGCGAAACGTGACGCCGCCGGGAGAGACTATCGACTCGCCAGACCACTCGCGAGCCCTAGCCCCTATCACTCATCAAACCTAAATTAAGATGAGTTAATTGACTTTGAGTGTTGATAGTTATATTGTCAAACACCCCAATGTTCCTAGATTTTCAGATGGTCCAACAGGTGATTGCTTATCCAAACTTCTATTTTTCTATTCCTTACAGTTTTTCCTTCAACCATTCCATTAGGTTATTCCCTGAGTGACCAGCGGTGACCGACTGACTTTGTTGTTTCCACACTTCCATGGCATGGGGACAGTCTCTCAAAGTGTGTATGGTTGTCTCCTCCACACTGTTGCATCTAGGTAAGATTGTCGAATCTGTGAAGGATCTTTGCATTCTTCTAGTATTGGTCATGATGGCCTCACGAGTGACTAGCCACATGAACACTCGTATCTTGTTAGGCACATGAAGCTTCCAAATGGTGGTCCAAGGTTCGTACATTTGGGTGTCTGTATCATTGTGGATGATATTGCAGGCAGAGGAAATTGTGTACTTACCGCGTGTAACGTGTTTCCAGCTCCAGTTATCTTCCTCATTATTAGGATGTGGAATTGGGAGGTTAAGAATGTTGTTGATACAATCTTGTGGTAAGTAATTGGTAAGGAAGTTGGTATCCCATTCCCCACATAAGTTGATAAGGCTGGAAACTTTCATATTGTAAAGCTTTTCCTCGATGGGTTGAATGTTGATGTTTTTGAGTTTTCTAAAACATGGTACCCAGTCGTCTTCCCAGACCAAGATATCTTCCCCATTATTGATAGTTTTGATGTAGTTGTCCTGAATGAATTTCTGCCCTACATACAACTTTCTCCAAAATAGTGTTGCTCATCTGCCTTTTTTGCTTTGGAAATTTCTATATTTGTTCTTGATACCATCTCTACATAAATATTGTTTATTGTTCATAAGATTCCATGTGTTCTTCCACATGATTACTTTATTCCAATTCATCATTGAGCTGGTCCCAGACCTCACTTCTCAATACTCATTGTAACTTTGTTCCAGGCCACAAGAGATAGTGGGTTCTTGTTGTGGCCTCCGCCCCATATAAATTTCCGTATGATTTTGTCCAGCTTCTTGAACACTAAGATAGGGATATGGGTTTCTTGCATAGTATAACTTGGTAACGTGGTGAGTACAGATTTGGCCAAGAAAATGCAGCCAGCTAGAGATAAAGTTTTTGTGGCCCATCCAGAAATCCTATCTTCCATAGTATTTAATATGTGCACATAAGTTTCTTTAGATACTCTTTAATGGAGAAACGAGACTCCTAGGTATTTGCCTAGGTTAGTCGTTTTGGATATTCCACTGATTGCATGAATGTTGGTTCTATCAGTATGACTGACTGAGGAGGAAAAGAAAATTCTTGATTTTCCAATAGACAGCTATTGTCCCGAGGCTTCCTCAAATGTTCTGAAACATTGTTTGATGATTTCCAGTTGGGCCTTGGTTGCCTTTACAAATATGATTATTTCATCTGCAATGCTAATGTGTGATATGGATGGACCTTGTTGTGATAGTTTAATAGGTTTCCATTTCTGTTCATTGACTGATATATCAATGAGCTGAGTTAGGCATTCCATGCAAAGAACAAATAGATGTGGGGAAAGTGGATCCCCTTGTCTCAGGCCTCCTGAGGCTTTAAATGGAGGAAGGGGTTCCATGTTTAGAATGATGCTCGTGTTTCCAGAAGAGAGTGAGTTCAAGGTGTATTTCTTGATGTTTTATGGCCAGTTGAGTTTGTTTAGAGTGTCATCTATGAATCTCCAAGACATTCTATCGTAGGACTTTGATAGGTCTATTTTTATTTACACATATGGTGCACCGGTTCTCCTCCTCGTGTTATGTATGATCTCCTACACAATGATAATATTATCAGACATGCTTCTGCCTGGTACAAAGCTAGTTTGGACTTTAAAGATCCATTTAGGAAGGTATTGCTTAACCCTTTCGACTATGACTTTCGAGGCTAGCTTCATGCAAGTGTTATTTAAGGAGATGGGATGCATGTGATTGCAACTGGTTGGACACTTAGTTTTTGGAATAAAAATGGTAGTTGAGTCACCTATGGACTCTTGGATCAGATTGCCATTCAACATCCATTTGACAGACTTCAATACTGATGTTCTAATGACTTTCCATTTTCTCTTGATGAAGTTATTATCTCTATCGTCGGGACCCGCTAATTTGTAAGGTTCAGAGTTTTTGACAATGTTCCATATCTCGTGTTCAGTAGGTGTAGCTACAAGGTTGCACATCTGGATGTTATTGAGTCTTCCAAAGGTGCCTGACATCTTTTGCATGGCTTCGGTAGTAGGATCTATCAGGGTCGTGAACAGGTTTTGAAAGTGCTTGCCAACCATGGTCTTGATATCATTTGTATCTGTGGTTAGGCATTGTTATTATGATCAACTAATCATTCCAAACAACAACATATGTCAACCCTACAAGGTTAAGACCATCTGTAGCGACCAACCTTCATAACACATGTATCGACCGTTAGGGCTAGCACATGTAGCGACCAGTAGGGTTAGCACATTGTAGAGACCACTAGGGAGAACATGTAGTGACCACTAGGGTTAGAACATGTAGAGACCACTACGGTTAGCATATGTAGCAACTAGTAGGAAGGTCAAAACATAGAGACCACACCAACATCAGACCAAAGTTGTTTCAACCCAACACAGGGGATCACATGTAGCCACCCCAAATAGCAACTTATGTAGAGACCAAAATGGCTTAGAGTTAGGATTATGGTGACCAAACTAGAACCCCATAACGCCATCAACATGGTCATATCGACCCCAAGAAAACATGGAAACATATTGACCAAAATAGAAGTACAACATCAAGAAACTCAAGCATCTTTGCATCACCAAGACAAGTACCACATGAAGATGATAAACTTCAAAAGCCTAAAATGAACACCATCAAGACCTACAAGGAAACCATGCTAAGACAGAGAAACCACCAATCCAACACATCTACACAAGAACCAAAACCTCCATCTAACATATGATGACCGAAACATAAACATGGTGATAAAACCAACATTCAAGGTGCATGTAAGAAACAATAACTCCACCATCACCTAGATTTTGGGTACATGAATTAGGATTTAGGAGAAAGAATACTCTATACTAGAATACTTCATAATCTTAATCCATAAAATAGAATAGCATGATCTAACATCTTATGATCATGTTTTAGAGATTAAACAGTAGTATGCAAGCAAGATAAAGTGCAACAATAGATGAGGGGGAAAGTTATGTGACCCACCTTGAGATGCAGATCAACTCCAAAAGCCACGAGATCCAGGAGAGAGAAGGAAATACCAAGATTGGAATAACTCCACGTCCAAGAAAGATCACCTCAAGAGAAGAATAACACACCAAGGTCAAAGGATGCTCAAGATTATAGGGTACAAACCCTAGGCCAAAAACAAAAGAAAGAAGAAAGAAGAAAGAGGAGAGCTTCTTCTCACTTAGGTACTACCATGGTCAAATCATAGTCTCGACCTCTATGGAGAGAAGTTCCTCAAGATAGCCACCATGGTAACCCATAGTTTGATGGCCAAGAGAGATAGAAAAGGATAGGGTTCAAGAAAAATGAGATCAAAGAGAGATAAACTACTTACCAAGATGAAAGGTCATCAGGAACCACCAAAAGAGAGATGATCAATCCATAGATCACCACATGCTGGGAGAAATGGTCACCTTCTCCATGATTAGCTTCTTCACCTGCACCACCAAGCTCAAGGCCAAACTCAAGAGAGAAGAGCGAAAGAAGAGAGCTAAAAAGGGTTACTTGCATGTGATAGAAGGTGAATTAGTACCCAAGAGTAAGAGAGATATAGAGGGATATGAGGTGTCAATATAATAGAGTTTCTCATGGCACATGTCCCTCTAAAGGTCGACCATGCAAGCACTTTAGATATGCATGCAAGAAAGAGTGTTCAAACCAAGTTTGAGTAGCAACTCTAGGCTACTCAACCTTCCTTTGGTTGTAACAAAACCAAGGGTAAACATAGTAGTGACTGCTACTCCATGTCACCCAAACAAGAGGTCGAGACACATCAACATAAGAAAACCCTACTGACCACAACCAAGGGAAAGGCACCTAGGTTACTACAAACCAACCAAAGAAAGGTGTATCATTTGAAGCATGCTCAAGGACACAAAACACATAGGTCTCTACAAGGATCACACCAACATACTCGACACTAATAAGTCAAGCATCCATGCAAACCATGCAAACCCTAGCATTAACACCCATGATGCCACCACATCATACAAGGTCCAACAAAGAGGCCCTAAACATCATTCCACCTATCATTATTCCTAGGAACAAGAGGCACATCCAACATGTGACAAACTGCAAGATAAACCCTCAACATGGGTAAATTGCAGCTTGGTCCAAAAGCAACACATATATAGCATAACTAGCTCAAACATTAACTAAACTACACCAAACTGAAAACATAAGTGTGTCACATCTCATTAAGGTGCATCACAAGATTAGATTAATGTTTAAGTATATTATTATTCAAATCAAGCAAGATTAAGCAATAAGCTAAGTTAGGGTTCTTACAACCACAAACCCCTAACAAGGATTTATCCCATGAAATCCTATGCAAAAAGAGATGGATACTTCCTATGCATCTCATCCTCAAGCTGCCATGTATCTTCCTCAACACCACGGTGATGGAAGAAAACCTTAACCAAAATGATATCCTTCTTATTCATCTTCTTCACCCTCAGGTCCAAGATCAACATGTGACCCTCCACATACGACACGTCCTCCTCCAACTCCACCTCAACAGGCTACAACACAAGCTATCTGTTAGGGTGACACTTCCTCAACATAGAAACACAGAACATTATATGCAACATGTGCAACTTAGATGGCAACTCCAACTTATAAGCCACCTTCCCAACATGGGCCACCATAGGATAAGGTCCCATATACCTGGGACCCAACTTACCCTTATTCCCAAACCTCAACACACCTTTCATAGGAGATACCTTGAGATACACCTTGTATCCCACTTGGAACTCCAAGGCCCTCTGAAGATTATCACCATAAGATATTTGCCTATCATGGGCTGCCTTCAACTGTTGTTAAATCTTCTTAATCTTCTATGTCATCTTCTATGCAAGCTCAGGACCCAAAAGTTGATATTCTCTCATTTCATACCAACACAACAGGGACGCACAATGCCCCCCATACAAGGCCTCATAAGGTGCCATGTTGATACTCCTCTAATAGCTATTATTGTAAGAAAACTTTATCAAACGGAGGTGTACATCCCAAATGCACAAAAGATGCAAGGCACAAGCTGTCAACAGATCCTCTGACATCTGTATAGTCCTTTCAGACTGTCCTCCAACAGATCCACCAACAGATCCCAAGGTGGAACATCATGTTGAACCTCAATTGCGTACCCATGGTAGTATGCAGACGCTCCCAAAAGTAACTAGTAAGCTGAGGATCCCTATCGAAAACTATCATCACTGGGATACTGTACAGAAAAGACAATCTCATAAACATACACATATGCCAACTTTTCAACTATAGAATTTGTCTTCATAGGGAGGAAGTGTGCAGACATGGTCAACCTATCCACTATCACCCATATTAAATCATGACCTTTGGTTATTCTAGGAAGTCCAACCACAAAGTGGATCGTGGTGTGATCCCATTTCCATTGTATTATAGGTAATGGTTGAAAATTCCCAGAATGTTTCTGATGCTCTACCTTAACCTGTTGAAATGCAAGACACTTTGCCACAAACTCAGCTATGTCATGCTTCAAACCAGGCAACCAATACAAATCTTTCGGATTGTGGCACATTTTGGTACTGCCTGGAAGTATAGCATACATTGAAGAGTGAGCTTCTTATATAACCAACTTACTCATATTATCAACATCAGGAATCACTGCTCAATTGTCATAATACATTGTCCAATCCACTGACTCGTGGAAGTCATCATGCTTCTCGCTGCCAAACTCTGCTTAGATCTATTGCGTAACAATATCATCACATTGTGCATCACTAATCTTCTTCCTCAACATAGGCTTCATCTATAACTAAGCCAACAAGCCTTACAACAAGAAGATTTCCAACATCACATTCATCTGGTGAAGAGACACCAACATGTCTTGCTTATGGCACACCAAGGAACACAACTACGCCTTATCAGTAGATGATGATGAAGAAGATTTCATGCTTAAAGTATCTGCCACCACCTTCACCTTCCCTAGATGGTAGTCTATGGTGCAATTATAGTCCTTGATTAACTGCATCTAGTGTCATTGTTGCATGTTTAACTCCTTCATAGAGAAGATGTACTATTGATTATTGTGGTCAGTGAAGATCTGACACTTCTCACCATAAAGGTAGTGTCTCCATATCTTCAAGTGATGGACCATAGAAATAAGCTATAGATCATGTGTTGGGTAACTCTCCTCGTATTTCTGAAGGTGTCATGAAGAGAAAGAAATCATGATCTTATCTTGCATCAACACACAACCCCAACCATTCTTTGATACATCATAGAAGACATATAACAATTCATTTGCTCAGGAAACACTAATACGGGTGCACTGGTAAGCTTCTCCTTAAAAAGTTGGAAATAACGTTGAAACTTTTTGTCCCACGTAAAAGGCACACCATTCCTCGTCAGCTTCATTAGGGGTAACGCCACGACAGTGAAGTTCTTGATGAACCTCCTATAACACCCCACCAAGCCAAGGAAACTACGAACCTATGACGGTGTCTTCATCACCTCCTATTCTAACATTGATTTAACCTTCTTAGGATCCACACAAACACCTACAACAGATATCACCTTTAGCCAAAACTCACACTTGTTAAACTTGGCGTACAACTTATTCCATCTCAACAAGGTCAACGCATGTTGTAGACGTTGCTCGTGTTGTTGGATGTCTCTAGAGTAGATTAGGATATCATCAATGAATAGAACCACAAACTAATCAAGATAAGGCCAAGACATCATGTTTATTAGATCCATGAACACTACTAGTGCATTGGTTAGCCCAAACGACATAGCCACAAACTTGTGATGACCATACTGAGTCCTAAAATCTGACTTTGGTATTTCATTTTCCTTTATCCACAACTGATGGTATCCGACCTCAGATCTATCTTTGAGAACACTATGTCACCTCTCAACTGATCAAACAGTTTATTTATCCTCGGCAAGGGATACTTGTTCTTGATCGTCACCTTGTTCATCAACCTCATAGATCCATCCTTCTTCTTAAGAAACAACATGGGATCACCCTAAGGGGAAGTGCTCGGTACAACAAAACCCTTCTCAAGAAACTCTTGCAACTGCTTCTTCAACTCTTACATCTCAGCTGGTTTCATACAGTACAGTGTTTGTTCTATCAGTTGTGTACTAGGAACTACATTGATATCAAAATCAAACTACCGAGGTGGGGTAACACTGGGAAAATCATTAGGAAACATGTCCTCAAACTCATCAATAATATGAACCTCTTGAATACTAGGAATCCTTACCTTGGTATCTACCACATGTGCCAAAAAAGCCTCACAACCTTGCCTCATCATCCTGTCCACTATCATCATTGATACAAAACACGTTAGAAGAATCCTCTTATATCCTTGGAAGACCCACTAAACATCACTGTCAAAGAATGTAGCCACCTTGGAACTACAGTCCATGACCACCCGATACTTCTCCAAAGTATCCATTCCAAGAATTACATCAAATACGTGCATGTCAAGTGGTATAAGATCCACTTGCATGTCACGTCCTAAGAAATAAAGAATGCAGGATGGACACACCTCCCACAACTCTATGGAACCAACCAAAGGGGTTTCTAGAAGGACAATGTCAGATCTACGACTAACATGCAACGAGAAACAAGCTATCACTTCTCTAGAGATAAAAGAGTGCATCACACCCAGGTCAACTAAAATAGATATAAAATAGGAAGACAACAAATAAAAATTAAATAAATCCATCTGACATGTCATGACCCAAGGGTTGACTACTACTTCTAGATTACTTGTGGCATATAATCAAGTCATTGCCTATTGTTGCCCCTGCCCTCTGTTGGATTGCCCAGATGAACTGGCATGTGATGCCTGACCACGTCCTCTGCCACTGCCACTATTGAATTGTCACTACTACGACCATTTCTGACTCTGTCTCGGCTATTGTGTCACCTCCTCATTCATTACTGGGCAAAACAATATTATATGTCCTTGATGTCCTCACCTATAACATGTCCTTATGTCAAGTTGCGGCCTAGATGAACCTTCCATT
Organism: Alisma plantago-aquatica; assembly: GCA_963693085.1. Lineage (NCBI taxonomy): Eukaryota > Viridiplantae > Streptophyta > Magnoliopsida > Alismatales > Alismataceae > Alisma > Alisma plantago-aquatica. Next base: position 1,269,002,569 of record OY856412.1, on the reverse strand, counting down.
GAAACTCACACTACAATTTGAGTGTTATGACCGCATTTGAGCTTAATTGGTAAACTAGGGTTTACCTGGATGATTATATGCTTAATTGGATTGATCATTGCTTAAATATAACTAATGATGATAATTCCATTATGATGTTTTAAACCTAATAAGAACGTTAAGTGTTCTATTGTTTGAGAAATTAGGGTTCGAGAAATATAAGCCCCAGTTGGCTGAAATTAGGGTTTTGATGGTACATGAGTATGGAATTTGATAAGGATAGCAGTGTGATAAATGATTTTTCATATTTTCTACAATTTTTTTATTTATATTAATTTTGGATATAATATATATATCTCAATCATTCATATTGGAGAAAAATTTCAGAATATTTGAGTGTTTTTTTAATGTGGTTCTTGGTCAAACTATACTTCGACCAAAATGCTAACAGAGTGCGTTTTAGCAGTGTAGTGTTTTATTTTTAACTATTTTTGGTAACTCCAAATGATAAAAAAAATTTAGTGGAGATCTAAAACACAATCATAAACAACATGTAAAATTTTCATAATTTTTGGATGCATTTAGATCTTATCCATAGACGAATTACAGTAACTGACATTTCTACAGAATTCTGGAGAGAAGTACACCATTCTATTTTGAATTATTTAATGGGATCTTGGAATGATCTAAAATTTTAACTAAATCTTAGTAACTCAATTATACAAAACATGATAAATTATCATAATTTTTGGATAAGGTTTTATCTCTTAATTACACGAATTTCATAAACCTTTTTATGACATAACAATATGCTGAAATAAGAAAACGTTTAGTGAGGGGTCAAAGTGCAATTGACCCAACCAGCTCAATTGCTCTATATGATCAACCTAGCACACAGGGAGATCTCATAATTCATGATAAAATCTAGAGAAATGAAATCCTAGAGATAGAGTGAGAGTTAGGGTTTGAGAGGAGAAATTGATGGAGATGCTGACCTAGGGTTTTGCGGTCCAAGGAATGATGAAATCATGTAAGTTTAGCTTCTTTGTATATAGTTTCATGGTGAATCTTCTCTCACATGTCCAAATTCCATCGCTCCTCTTATTTGATCCAAAATGGTATCAAAATTTCTCCTTTTCTCACTCTTTCTTCATAATCCCTCATTTTTAGGGTTTCCGAGTTGAAAGGAAGAAGAATTGAGTGAATTGCTAGGAATTTTATATGAGATCGAGATTTTCAGGGATGAGCTACGTTTTTAAGGTGTTTTCACACCTTATGGTGAGTGGGAACTTCTTTTAAACATATATTGCACGAAAATTGGTTAATTCATCCATAATCTTTAATTGCTTAGTATGTGACTACAAACTCTGAATTGTCTATTTGTTCTCAGTTGTTGCAAAATGATATGAAATGGATTCTTCCTCTATTTGGATGAATTTTAGATGATAAAATCATATTAGAAATAGATACAATACATCATAATGAGAATTCCTTAAGTATTCACAGAGGTTATAAGAGTAAACTGATAGGGAATTTGTCTATGACTAAAATTTGTTGTATAAGTAAATAGAGAAATTTGTTTATCTAGATTCCTTTTTTATGAATGATTGTCTATCTAAATTCATAGTCGATATATGTCAGATACTATCTTGGATTTTGTTCAAAGTGAATAGTGTTTGTTTGATATCTCAGTAAAGAGGGTGAAACCCAAGATGCGAGGAAAGTTGGATATTTGCGAATAGATTTTGTGAAATCCATTTGAAGGGATTTTATTGACATGATATACTTTATTTATTCAATTTTATTATTGATTCATGATATCCCAGTGAATGGCATGTAAACCAAAATTCAGCTTAGTTCTAAGGTTTCATACATATATTGATTTTATATGATTTGTTGATAGTAGTCTTTATTCAGTGAATGTTTATGCCGCATGAAATCTTTATGGGAACCATGTGAATAAGTTGTTGCCTAGTGAGAGGTGACAAGATGTGTGATGGCCTTGTGTGCCATGAGAATACTTGTACAGACAGTGAAATGAATACCTTGGTCTAAGGACCTAGAGGTAATGGTTACTTGTTACAGAGGTAACAATGCTATAAGGGTTTGAATACCCAGATCCAGTAATCATGATAATGATGTGAAGGGATGAGAATTCCCAGTAATGTAATAAGGGATTGAGATCCCAGATATCTTGTGTTTTAATGAATTGAAAAGTACGTGATAGATGTATTACACCTTTCTTTGTAGCATTTTTTGTGATTAAATGAAACCCTAAGGGTAGGGTGTTCAATGAATCAAGTATTGTGATATCAATGTTCTCAGTTATTATTAATAATTCTTGTCATGATAAGCAATTAACTCTTAATTGAGTTATGAGATGCACAACTCATGATTTGGGTTGATATGCACGTTCTTTAAGAAATTAAAGATAAGTTGCAGGTGCTACTGATGATTACTCATATGTCAAGTAATTAACTCTTATCAGTGTAATAAGATGATAAATTGCATGATTCTAGTGTGTATGTGCTAAGTGGACATGTAATCTATTTATTTAAGAATTTTTGTCTGTCTGCATGTATAATATGTTGATTACTCATTGTATTATAATGTTTTAGAGTATACTGCTCTGTCACGTCTAGAATGATATTCATGTTGTGATTTTCTAGGAAATAAGAAAATTACAGATTTAAGGGCCTTGACACTATAGAACCCCTATGTGAGGTATGCGCCTTAGGGGTGAAATGACCTAACCCTGGCAGCGTCCAGTATACGGGGGTCGGAACGTGCTATCAGGTGGCATGGGGGACGAAGACCTAGTGGAAGTCTCCTTAAATTATAATTTGCAGTGTCCAACATTAACTAGAAGTCTTGGTGGCATGGCTTGAATCTCCTCCTGTGTGCTCAGGTTCGAGGAGGAGTCCAGTTTATGGCACAATAGGAGTGTCGAGGCCAGAGAGCCAGTTTCCCTATTGCAGACTAGGAGAGTAGTCAGACGTAGCTATCCCGGGGTGTCAACTAAGTCTTGTACCGTGGGATCGTAGTGCACTATGAGTCTTCATATGTAGAGTACATTGCATATGATCTGTGCATAATAAAATGAATGAGAGGTCAAACAAGTGTGTACAGTTATTCAATTATTCTTTGTATGCTTATAAATTATTAGTTATTTTTATGATCAATCAAGCATTTCATATTCACTCTTATAGATATCTAGAGTATCCTGCCATATTTATGATTGTCAATTATTATACTCTTTAAAGCCTATTGCTATTATAATTGATATTAGTTGCTTAGAAGTATATATGTAATTATATCATTGCTTTGGACTGTTTCTTTGAAGTACTCATTCACTGAGTGAGTAGGCTCACCCCTCTACTCAAAATTTTTAGGGAAATCACATGGACTTGAAGAAGATATCATTGCATCAGAGTAGATCTGCCACAAGAGTTAAGTCTAAGTATAGTTAAGTTCAGTCGGTCCCTATCACTCTAGGTCCTTGTATAGATGTGAGAGAGTTGTAAATGATGTTTTGTATGTTTGTTTCCTTAATAAGAGAGAATGCAAATGATTGTCATGTCGTATCTACATGGAAGTGTGAGAAACATAATGAATGTATGGATGTGGATCATTAATGCAGAGATTATATTAGAGAAATGAAAGTTTAATTCTCTTGTAAAGTTAGTTTATGTGGTTCAATGCAAGAAAACAAAGAGTTTGAAAAAGAAGAAAAATTTAAGGGTGATCTTTGTATTACGTTAGATCCTCAATTTATACCCTAATCTCATAATTAGTGGAAATTGTGGGATTAGGGTTTAACAACTTGGTATCAGAGCTTAGGATGAGTTGTCAGGGACCATTAAGTTAGTAAGTTAGAGTCATAAGTGTGGCAGATAGGAGATGTTATGATGTTAGCTCTGGGGATTTGAGTATTTGGATATCATGTCCCGGTATCTGAGTACTTGGATCAACCAGTATCAAGCTACTTTGTCTATTCTTTCATGTATACCCTGTCCAGGTATACAGTGGAAGGATGGGCTAGAGAGGAACCCTAGAAATATTAGGGTTAGAAACAAGATAAATAACATGAGTTTACAGCAAAATGAGATAGAACTTTTATTTCATATTGTTGTTTTATTGGAGATGAATAGAAATGCTCTTATATGTTTGAATTCAGATATTTATATTTTGAAATATATATGGGTCTTTAAGATTTTTTTTACACTATGCAGTTGTAGCATTTATTGATTACATTCTTTGTATCAAGTAGATTAGAAATGATCTTTGAATGACCTTTCCTAAGAGTATATTCTTTCCACATGTTTGAGATTAATAGGAGTTGGTTAATCTTAAGTAGCTCTTGGCTTCAGGACTGCAGGTTCGGCCTGGTCCGGATGGCAGGATGCATTACTGGGATCTAATGACTCCTATTAACAATATAATAAGAGTAGACTCTGGATAAATTTGACCCACATCATAGTGAGAATGTACATACACTAAGATGTTGAAACATATGGGAAAGATTAGAATAGCTAAGAATCAGATGGAACTGATATCTGAGACCCAACTTTGGGGTCTCATATGAGAAATCCTTAATTGGGAATAAAGGAACACGACGTAAGGTTCAGATTAAGTTTAATGATTAATATTATATGAACTCTAAATGAGACATATTGAAAAGATATGAGAAAAGTATGTAAGGACCAAGGTAGTAAGAATTAATCATGAGGAATGGATTATATAACTGAGTACAATGTTTTTATGTACTCCAAAGAAAAGGAAAAAATTAAGAAAAGAGTTAAGTATAAGATAAGTAAATATAAGTGAAGAGTCTTCAGAAGAGTTAAAGTAGAGAAAATTAGATAAATATGTAAATCATAAGACTAGGATAAGAAACTAAGTTAAAACAAAGATAAATGTTGGAAAATGATGTGCTTGATTAAGGAATGAGGGTTATGATATAATTGAGAGCATGGAATGTATATGTTTATTAATAAGTTTAATACATTCATCCTTACTACCTTTGGATTCCAAGTCTCTATAGAACAACAAACTAGTTTCTAAAAAGAAAGAACAAAAGTGCAGCTTAACAAAATGAATAAGTTATACAAAGGTAGACTATACTCAGGAAGGAAAAACTTGATATAAGAGAAACTATGTTTCACCCATGCATGAGCCACTTGATTTAAAATGAAGGATATGTAATGTATTAAACATGAGTTGAAACTAGTAGAGAGATTATTGATTTAGAATTTCAACTTCACATTAGTAGAAGGATAAAAAGAAATATGTGCAACATGGTATACATGATCATACACGTGAATAAGCAACATGATCATTAGAGAAAAGTAGAAGTCAAAGATAACAGGTGGAAGAGTAGTATATGGTAAGAGGATAATGGAAAGTAAGGAAGGGTTTGAAACATGTTGGAGTAATATAGATTATAAAAGAAAGAGGTTAGGAGATTCAATCAAGTGCTAGTTAGTCAAGTATCCTTGTTGATAACTAATTAAACCTACATATGACAAATGTATTAATGGGATGTTTGAAGATAAGAATTCTAAGACCTTCACTTACATATATTACTTAATGAGATAAATGTGGGAATGAACAGATAAGAAAATGAATCATATCTGACGCATAACCACCATGGTAGAGGCATCTAGTGAATATAATAATGACACACAATATGATGATGAAACCCTAGCAGGGTAAATTGAGAATATAATATATCAGAATGGCCAAGTAAGAGAAAGGAAATTAAATTGATAAGATATGGAAGACTTTAGTAAAACTTGTGAGATCCAAAGTTTGATTTTCAAATTAAGGGAGCAAAGCCACACACATTAACGTCGTGCTATTGATAAGAACCAAAACATAGAATGTTTAGAGTTGTAGTAGTTCAAGGTTTGTCACTAGTGATTCGACCTTGAATACTAGCATTTCTATAAAACAAGATCATGCGATTTGCACTATGAGAAGTAAACTAGCACTGATAGTAATCCTAGCTAATCTGAAAGGTTGATGAACAATATGAAAATGAATCAGAGCAAAGCGTACGAAATAAATTTGAAATGTAACAAGTCTGTTTTGAACAAAAGGAGAAGTACAAGATGAGAAAAGTGTAATCTAAAGAAAATTCTTGTAGTGATAGCAAGAATGATGAATAATCTATTCATACCTTGTATGTTTCAATTTTAGGGATGTTTAATCTACATGATTAAAATGAGAAGGATAAGAAGCAAAAAGTAAGTAGTAATGAATAAGGAGATAAGAGAAAGCAATGGATTTTAGTAATATGTGAATTTGTTTTTAGAAGTATAATTTGTTGAAGGTATATTAAGGGATGTAAATTGGTTGTACGTATGATTTCAGTGTACATGTGCAAGCAATATGTTAATTAAAGGTGTATGATAGTTGTAATCATTCATACCTGTAATCCATCTTAGTAATGTACAATTGTTGTATGGCGATATGGTTCAAATGATGATAAACAAATGGAGGGTTACCCTGAATAAGGTAGTCTTCCCTATTCACTCATATGAATAGAAGGGATGATAACCAAATTGTACCGATATGTAACCCTAATGAAGTACATCTTGTTATATCTAGTTTTAAAATAACTAAGTGATGGTAATTGGGTATGAATAGTCCTTGAATGACTAATACAATCATGTAGTACTCTGTTACTGTTGTTGAAACCTTAGTATGCTATAACCCAATGCTTACACCTTGAATTATGTGTGGGTTCATATTTGAGAATAGTATGGAATGTGATGGTAATGTTTCACCTTATGCATCCATGATCCAATGGGGATGTAGTGAGTAGTATTGTAGAATTGTTGTTGAATCTAGTCTTTTAACTCAAGACTGTTTTGCTATTTGTGTAGCACAATAGTAAAATTCAAAAGAACATGGTGAACTCTCTTTTGTGATTTAGAGGTAATACAAAACAATAGTACATATTTAGAAGTATGAATTGAGATAGTTGGATCAGATTATCTATGTTGAGGTAACACCTCAAGAGTATGAAAATATCAAAATGGATGTTTCTCTCTCTATCCTATGATTGATTGTGGCATATAAAATTTGTTTGTTATCATTGAGAACTATTTCAAACATGTTGTGATTTAGTAAAGGAATAAAGGAATTAATGTTGAAAACTGCATTCAAGTATGAAATAAAAGAATATAATGACATGTAAGATTTCTGAAGCTTAAAATAAACCTTGAATGTACTTTACTTGCATGTTTATGTTTCGGGGACAAAACCTTTTTAGGGGGGGAATTGTTATGACCGCATCTGAGCTTATTTAGTAAACTAGGGTTTACCTGGATGATTATATGCTTAATTGGATTTCTTAAATCTAATTAATGATGATAATTCAATTATGATGTTTTAAACCTAATAAGAATGTTAAATGTTCTATTGTTTGAGAAATTAGGGTTTGAGAAATATAAACCCTAGTTGGCTGAAATTAGGGTTTTGATGGTACATGAGTATGGAATTTGATCAGGATAGCAGTGTCGTAAATGATTTTTCATATTTTTGACAAATTTTGTATTTAATTGAATTTTGGATATGATATGGATAACTTAATCATGCATATTGGAGAAACAATTCAGAATATTTGAGTGTTCTTTGAATGTGGTTCTTGGTCAAACTATACTTTGACCAAAATGTTGATAGAGTGCTTTTCAGCAGTGTAGTGTTTTATTTTTAAATATTTATTGGTAACTCCTATAATCTGAAATTTTCAATGGAATCTAAAACTCAATAATAAACAATGTATAAAATTTTCATAATTTTTGGATGCGTTTAGACCTTATCAGTAGAGGAATTACAATAACTGACATTTCTTCAGAATTCTAGAGAGTAGTGCACTATTATATTTTTATTTATTTAATGGGAGATTGGAATGATATAAAATTTTAAATTAAGCTTAGTATCTCAATTATACACAACATGATAAATTGTCATAATTTTTGGATAAGTATTGATCTCTGAAATACACGAATTTTAGAAACCTTTTTATGACAGAAAAATCTGCTGAAATAAGAAAACGTTTAGTGAGGGGTCAAAGTGCAATTCACCCAAGAAGCTCAATTGCTATATATGATCAACCTAACATACAAGGATATTTCATAATTCGTGATTCAATCCAAAGAAACGAAATCCTAGAGAGAGAGAGAGAGTTAGGGTTTGAGAGGAGAAATTGATGGAGATGCTGACCTAGGGTTTTGCGGTCCGAGGAATGATGAAATCATGTAATTTTAGCTTCTTTGGATATAGTTTCATAATGAATCTTCTCTCACATGTAAAAATTCCGTCCCTCCTCTAATTTGATCCAAAATGGTATTAAAACTTCCCCTTTTCTCACTTTTCTTCATAATCCCTCATTTTTAGGGTTTCTGAGTTGAAAGGAAGAAGAATTGGATGAATTGCTAGGGAATTGATATGAGATTGAGATTTTTAGGGGTGAGCTACGTTTTTAAGGTGTTTTAACACTTAGGGTGAGTGGGAACTTCTTTTAAATAGTATATTGTACGAAAATTGGTTAATTCATCCATAATCTTTAATTGCTTAGTATGTGATTACAAACCCTGAATTATCTATTTGTTCTAAGTTGTTGCAAAATGATATGAAATGAATTCTTCCTATGTATAGATGAATTTTAGATGATAAAATCATATTAGAAATGTATACAATACATCCTAATGAGAATTCCCTAAGTATTCACAAAGGTTATAAGAGTAAACTGAAATATACAAAATTTGTCTATGACTGAAATTTGTTGTATAAGTAAATAGAGAAATTTGATTATCTAGATCCCCTTTGTTATGAATAATTGTCTATATAAATTCATAGTCCATATATTTTAGATACTATCTTGGATTTTGTTCAAAGTGAATAGTGTTTGTTTGATATCTCAGTAAAGAGGGTGAAACCCTAGATGTGAGGAAAGTTGGATATTTGTGAATAGATATCGTGAAATCCATTTGAAGGGATTTCCTTGACATGATAGATTTTATTTATTCAATGTTATTATTGATGCATGATATCCCAGTGAATGGCATGGAAACCCAAATTCAGCTCAGTTCCAAGGTTTCATACATATATTGATTTTATATGATTTGTTGATAGTAGTCTTTATTCAGTGAATGTTTATATCGCATGAAATATTTATCGGAACCATGTGAATAAGTTGTTGCCTAGTAAGAGGTGACAAGATGTTTGATGGCCTTGTGAGCCATGAGAATACTTGTACAACTAGTGAAATGAATACCTTGGTCTAAGGACCTAGAGGTAATGGTTACCTGTTACAGAGGTAACAATGCTATGTGATGATGTAAGGGTTTGAATACCCAGATCCAGTAATCATGATAATGATTTGAAGGGATGAGAATTCCCAGTAATGTGATAAGGGATTGAGATCTCGGGTATCATGTATTTTAAAGATTTGAAAAGTATGTGATAGATGTACTGCACCTTTCTTTGTAGCATTTGTTGTGATTAAATGAAACCCTAAGGGTAGGGTGTTCAATGAATCAAGTATTGTGATATCAATGTTCTTAGTTATTATTAATAATTCTTGTCATGATAAGTAATTAACTCTTAATTGAGTTATGAGATGCACAACTCAAAATTTGGGTTGATATGCACGTTCTTTGAGAAATTACAAATAATTTGTAGGTGCTACTGGAGATTACTCATATGTCAAGTAATGAACTCTTATCAGTGTAATAAGATGATAAATTGCATGATTCTAGTGTATATGTGCCAAGTGGACATGTAATATGTTTATTTAAGAATTTTAGTCTGCCTGCATGTATAAAATGTTGATTACTCAGTATAATACAATTTTTTTGAGTATACTGCTCTATCAGGTCTAGAATGATATTCATGTTGTGATTTTCTAGGAAATAATAAAATTATAGATTTAAGGGACCTGACACCGCAGAACCCCTATGTGACGTATGCGCCTTAAGGGTGAAACGACCTAACCCTGGTAGCGCCCAGTATACGAGGGTCAGAACGTGCTATCAAGTGGCACGGGGGACGAAGCCCTAGTGGAAGTCTCCTAAAATTATAGTTTGCAGTGTCCAACATCAACCAAAAGTCCTGGTGGCACTAGAGTACAGAAAAGCATGTCCAACATCAACTAGAATTCTCAGTGGCATGGCTTGACTCTCCTCATGTGTGCTCAGGTTAGAGATGGAGTCCAATTTATGGCACAATAGGAGTGTCGAGGCCAGAGAGCCAGTTTCCCTGTTGCAGACTAGGAGAGTAGTCATACTTAGCTATCACGGGGTGTCAGATAAGTCTTGTACGGTGGGACCGTAGTGCACTATGAGTCTTCATATGTAGAGTATACTGCAGATGATCAACGCATAATAAAATAAATGAGAGGTCAAACAAGTGTGTACAGTTATTCAATTATTCTTTGTATGCTTTTGCAGTATTAGTTCTCTTTATGATCAATCAAGCATTTCATATATTAATTCACTCTTATAGTTATCTAGAGTATCCTTCCAGATTTATGATTGTCAATTATTAGACTCTTTAAAGCCTACTGCTGTTATAATTGATATCAGTTGCTCAAAAGTATATATATAATTATATCAGTGCTTTAGACTATTTCTTTGAAGTACTCATTCACTGAGCGAGTAGGCTCACCCATCTACTCAAATTTTTTAGGGAAATCGCATGGACTTGAAGAAGATATCATTGGATTAGAGTAGATCTACCAAAAGAGTTAAGTCTGAGTATAGTTAAGTTCAGTCAGTCCCAGTCACTCTAGGTCCTTGTATGGATGTGAGAGAGTTGTAAATGATGTTTTGTATGTTTGTTTCCTTAATAATAGAGAATGCAAATGATTGTCATGTCATATGTACATGGAAGTGTGAGAAAAATAATGAATGTATGGATGTGTATCATTAATATTGAGATTATATTAGAGAAATAAAAGTGTAATTCTCTTGTAAAGTTAGTTTATGTGGTTCAATGTGAGAAAACAAAGAGTTTGAAAAAGTAGAAAAAGTTAAGGGTGATCTTTGTATTATGTTAAATCCTAAATTTATACTCTAATCTCATGATTAGTGGAAATTGTGAGATCAGGGTTTAATAGTGAGCTCATGCCAGTAGAAAACTACGACCTCTACCCTTGCTCGGAGACCACTGTGACTGAACAATTGATCTCAGTTGTGACGGAGGTGCTGAAAAAATAGGCTTATTGAAGCCTCTAGAGGACTATCCTTGAAACTGTGTCAGTCGCTTCTTGGCATTAGCTTCACACTTTTCTATTCCCAACCATCCTATCCTCCTCACAGACTCCACAAATGTGGAAAACCATTCTCTGTTTTGTAAAGCCGACATCATCGTTGTCAATTTTGAGCTCAACCCCTTCTCAAAATGTATGATCCTCTGTTTATCTATTGCATCCATGTGCGGGCAAAACCTCAAAAGCTCCATGAACTTGGCCTCATACTCATTGATTGTCATATATCCCTACCAGATCTTCTCAATCTGTGAGATATTGTTGTCCATGTCAGCCTCTAGGAAGTATCAACTCAAAAACTCTCGCCAAAATTCATCCAAATTGATCACTAATCCATGCCTCTTCTCCTCCTCAATGGCCCACCAATGACCAACACTACTCTTCAACAGGTACCCTGCATGCTTCACCTTATCCTCTTCTGGGGTGTTGAGGATCTTGAAGGCCTTCTCCAACTCTGTTAGCCACATGTCAGCATTCACCAGGTCAGCCATACTCTATCAGCCCCACATGCCTTAACTTCTCAAAGGTCTTACCAGAACCTTGAGATTCCACATTGGAAACAACTTCCCTTGCTTGGGGTACGAGAATTCTATCCACCATATGTGTCATGGTGGCCATTAACTATCCAAACATGGACTGGAAAGCGGGATTGGCCACAGTTGTTGGATCGAACTGAGGAACTTCAAGCACTCCATCAACTCTAGCCCACCTCCTCACACCAATTCCTATTGAAGCAACCCTACTCTCAGCATGTTCTTCGTGTTCACCAAACATATCATTTATTTCTTCTTCTTCTTCTTCTGCATAAGTAGAAGCTATGATCAGATAGGTTGGATGACACAAGAACAAATACAAAACCTAGTCTTATGTCCCTATAGACTCAGTGAACCTAGAGCTCTGATACCAACCTTTCCAAGTGACAACCCACCTCTACATCAGCGAGATTACTCAAAATAAAACATGGAATTAAAACTAAGACATCCAGATTACCAGAATACATGGTAAATTAAAATCGATCGCTTATATATTCACAAGTGGAAACACATTAAATTGAAGTTTACAAACTGTGCTACCTGTATCACATGTCGTACCATATAGATATTTACATCACTTTATAGTTTCCATCTCTCCCCAAATATATTACAAAAGATAACTTGTTTGTACATATAAGCCATACATGTACCACCATGGCATAATGCCAAAACCTCATATTGATGTACAACATATACAAATCACCCCCAAGGACATGAGAGTACATGGACAACATATAAGACTCTACTACAAACACTAGCAACATATCCAACCTTCAACAACTATTGCTCTCCTTGTCATTCTTCCTCAACCACACGATCTCTACCACATCGTGCATGACCACCTAAAAGATGTGGAAACCCATGGATGGAGACCAACATACCAGAGAGAGATATAACTCTATTCCAACAACTATTGTTAACACAGATATATATTTGGTAGGAAACTAATAGTATTTATAGGATGAGAAGATTCAGCTAAATTATATATATACAGCTGATAATACATATTAAGCAGTTTAAGCAGCTGCAACTAATCAGTAGATTATCATATATTCTTACATGGAATATGAAGAACATGTATAACCATTATCAACTAAATAATATAAGAAACAAGGCAAAGGGTCATCCAATGTGAACCACATTTAACCCTTAGCAAATATACTACATGACTGTATTAGATCTTTTATTATACCCTATGGATATGAGGTATACCACTCATACTCCAACTGACCACTACTAAATTTAAATAAGTTCCATACAAGATCTAAGAGAGTCAAACTCCAATGATCTCCCACACCCTCAGTCTGTCCAATTCTATCGTAGTGACATATAGAGTCAGACTGCAAATCAGCCTAGTCGGCCATGGTATATAGACACGACACTAGTGAGATACGATCGCAACCTTTCTCCTTCCAGGGTATGATCACAACCATCACTGAAAACATATCATCTACAATACAGTCTCGATTGTTCTTTTTGCCAAGGTATGACCACAAAAGTCCTCAAAACCAATGATTTTGGATGCAAGGATACATCCTCAACTTGCACCCCCCATATTCAAGAATATGCTCTTCAAGTTTCCCACAGGAATTACTCATATCACCATCCAACAAATACTTATGCTAAATATGGATCTATGACTCATGGCAACCTACATGATTAGGGTTTCTCTTGATGAATTATGCCAATAGGGTATCTTTTAATGCATCAATAAAGTTATAACGTACAAACCCAAAACAAAATCTACAAAGGTAAGGGTAGTTTGCAATGTTATAAGATATAAAATGTATGAGATATAAACTTGTCACATCATCACATATTATTAATGCCATAGAAGTCCATCATCATTGTCACATCATCCTGGGATAACTATCCCTCATCACATCACTGGGGGATATCACCTGAAACTAGACATTGAGCCTCTACTAGGTCATAAGACCCCATCACATAGTTCATGTAGGCCATCATTATCTCATCATTCCTCATAAAGGCTCATAATCAGTACTATGTGTCATATAAGAGTTACCATAGCAATCACAAGCTAAGATGTGTATTCAACCTACAACATTATGGTTACACAAGTAGGAGAGAGAAAACATCATTAACTACTAATTACTTCATGCATGATAAACATTACATAATGCACTAAAGATTAGGATTAGGGTTTCTCATAGATAGTAGATTATGGTTTCCATCACAACACACAACATCGAACCCTATGTACATCACTTCCCACATCCTTCGAATGAAATAGGTTAGGCATTGTTATTATGATCAACCAATCATTCGAAACAACATGTGTTGACCGTACAAGGTTGAGACCATCTATAGGGACCAACCTTCATAGCACATGCATTGACTACTAGGGTTAGCACATGCAAAGACCACCAGGGTTAGCACATGCAGAGACCACTAGGGTTAGCACATTGTAGCGACCAGTAGAGTTAGAACATGAAGAGACCACTAGGGTTAGAACATGTAGAGACCACTAGGGTTAGCACATGTAGTGACCAGTAGGAAGGTCAAAACATAGAAACCACACCAGTATCACACCAAGGTCATGCCGGCCCAACACAAGCGATCACATGTAGTGACCCTAAACAACAACTTATGTAGAGAACAAAGTGGATTAGTGTTAGGATTATGGAAACCTAATCATAACCCTAGAACACCATCAACATGGTCATAACTACCCCAAGAAAACATTAAAACATGTTGACATAAATAGAAGTACAACATCAAGAAACTCAAGCATCACCAAGACAAGTACTGCATGAAGATGACGAATTTCAAAACCCTAAAATGGACATCATCAAGATAAATAAGGAAACCAATCTAAGAGGGATAAACCAAACATCCACACATGTACCTAAGAACCAAAACCTCCATCTAACATATTATGGCCAAACCATAAACATCGTGATTAAACCAACATTAAAGGTGCATATAAGAAACAACAACTCCACCATTTCAGGTACATGAATTAGGTTTTAGGAGAAAGAGCAATCTATACAAGAATATTTCTTATTATTAAACCCAGAGCAATCTATGCAAGAATATTTCTTATTATTAAACCCTAAAATAAAATAGAATCATCTAACATCTTATGAACACCTTTTAGAGATTAAATAGTAGCATACAAGCAAGATAATGGTGCAACAAAAGATGAGGGGAGAGTTGTATAACATGCCTGGAGGTGAAGATCAACTCCAAAAGCCACGAGCTCTAAGAGAGAGAAGGAAATACCAAGCTTGGATCAACTCCACGTCCAAGCAAGATCACATCAAGTGAAAAGGAACACACCAAGGTCAAAGGATGCTCAAGAAAAGAGGGTACAAACCCTAGGGCAAAAAAAAGAAGAAAGAAGGAAGAGGAGATCTTCATCTCACTCAGGTACTACCATGGTCAAACCATAGTCTCGACCACTATGGAAAGAAGTTCCTCAAGATAGCCACCATGGTAACCCATAGTCTAATGGACAAGAGAGAAATAAAAGGGTAGAGTTCAAGAAAAACAAGATCAAAGAGAGACAAATTACTTACCAAGATGAAAGGTCACCAAGAACCACTACAAGAGAGACGATCAAGTCCTAGATCACCACATGCATGGAGAAACGACCACCTTCTCCAAGATCAACACCTCCACTTGCACCACCAAGTCAACGCCAAACACAAGTAAGAAGAGAGAAATAAGAGAGATAAAAAGGGTTACTTGCATGTGAAAGAAGGGGTATAACATCCCAAGGGTAGGACATATATAGAGGGATGTGAAGTGTCAAGATAATAGAGCCTCTCATGATACATGTCACTCCAAAGGTTGGCCATACAAGCACTCTAGATATGCATGCAAGAAGGAATGTTAAAACCAAGGTTGAGTAGAAACCTCTGGGCTCACAAGCCTTCTTCGGTCAAAATAAAACCAAGGATAGACATAGTAGTGACCGCTACTCCATGTCACCAAAACAACAGATTGACACACACATCAACATGAGAAAACCCTAGTGATTACAACCAAGTACAAGGACCCTAGGTCGCTAAAAACCAACCAAAGCAATGTGTATTAGTCAAAGCACTCTCAATGACACAAAACACATAGGTCTCTACAAGGGTCACACTAACATGGAAGACACTAACAACTCAAGCATCCATGCAAACCATGCAAACCTAAGCATCAACACCCATGATGCCACCCCATCATCCAAGGTCCAACAAAGCACCCCAAAGCATCATTCTCTTTCTCACAATGTTGAGGCACAATAGGCACATACAACATGTGACAAATTCCAAGATAAACCCTCAACATGGGAAAATTGCAACTTGCTCCAAAAGCAACACATATGTAGCATAACTAGCTCAAACATTAACCAAACTAGACCAAACTGAAAACATAAGCTTGTCACATGTCATTAAGGTGCATCACAAGATTATATTAATGTTTAAGAATCTTATTATGCAAAGCAAGCAAGATTAAGAACTAAGATAGGTGAGGGGCACAAACATCTACAACACAATATGTACCATTGGTGATAGATGTCTCTCCTATCCATGACATCAGAATATGTGAATCATCACCAATATTTACATGATGTTTCTCATTGATTGTCATCTTTGCAACTATGAGTTCTCTTATTCTTAAAAATGAAAGTTGAAGCCAGTCCACTCGAAATGGGTATTAGTTTACTAGTCTTTTGATGTACGTTGTCCTTGTGACATTCTAACATGAATTCACCATGGAGTACAATTAAAGATCATTTCTTAAAATTTACATCCAAAATAAATGTATGATTGTTATGCACAATTTCTTCTCCATTACTGTAATATATAGTTCACAATTATAATATGAAAGGACATTTTTAACTGATAAATGATGTTAAAAAGATTCTTTATTAAGAAATTTCTAAATTTTTATGCTTAAGGTCAAGGATATCAAAGATGTACCCTTGGTGGTATTTGTTTACAATGACTAAATAATTGACTCTTTTATTTAAGACCCAATTATTCATGGTATTGAAATATATATGATGACTATACATAAAATACATACACAACTATTTTTTTTATTTGATTGAGATTATTAATGACATTGCAATTTCAATTGTTAAGATACCTTTTTGTTACTTTTATAAATTATATCTAATGGGTTTGATCAAGATTGACAATTTGTGTTTATGTTTTATTTTCTTTCCTTTCTTATTCACAAGAAATGGGAAAGACGATATTAATGATTGACTGCATGATTGTTTGATAACCTTCGGAAGCACCTGATAAGTTTCTTATTTGTAATGTTATCAAACTCACAAAATGTTGTCTGCATAGATTTCATAATCCATTCTCAATACCCAAAAATGGTAGGAATAAATATGTTTTATTCAGTCACCTATTTACGTTATCCATGCACACCTGATTAAATAATAAGTAAATGTAGAGATTGAGCCTTATGTATTGATATATTGAGAAAAAGGAATGTAACATTTAGTGATGCTACCTATTTAAATAAAAGTTTAACACTAGGATAAAATGTTGTAGATGCATATTAAATTAATAGTAGACCAAGTTCATGAGATATGGTCCAATAGGTGAAATCAAGCGCCACATAATAATTGGAACATGTTTTGTACCTAGCATCCTACCATGATGTACATCTCTATCATTCATCTTGGGGTTTGAGCAGTCTTTGGGGTAATTGTTCTCCCCTTTCTCTTACTCGTTGGACAATATTTCATCTACTAATCCATAATTATTTGATTATTTTACATGGTTGAGGATGTATCCATGTAACACTAGAACATTGGTCTTTGTACTCTACTATTCTATTTTCATTTTCACCAAAAATTTAATAGGACTCCACCAATATGGAAGATTTGGTTTAGAAGATAGATAAGACCTAAATGAGGCATGTTTAGTTCTATTGATTTTATTATTTAAATACTTTCTTCAAAAATATATCTTTGTATTTATGTCATGAGTTTACCGTATCCTCTCATTCATGACTAGCATAAACATATGATCCGACTACATTTTTCCAAAGACTCTTTTCTATTATTAATTAAGTTCTGATTTAAGTATCCACCTTTGCAATTTTGGTAGTTAGTTACTCCAATCACTTTAGTTTTTCAGAATGGAAATTTTCTAGAGATCTATTAAGAGCACATAGAACTAAGTTGAACTTTTCCAGAAGTGTAGAATATGGTTCTGTAAATCTACTAATGCATAACAACCATAACATCTATTATCACTTTCTTTAAAAATTGATTATGGGTGGTTTTGAAGGAAAAGGGTATGCCAATCCAATACAATTACTTGATTAGAGACATATACGATAGACTAACTACAAGTGTGATGACTCTTAGAGGAGCGATACCAAATTTTCCTATCATAATTCAGCCGAACTAAGGATCCACACTCATCATATATAACTTCATTCTTGTTATGAATGAGTTGACAAAGAATGGTAAAGAGGATTTTCTTTGGTGTACGTTATTTTCTAATAATATTGTGTTGATTAAAAAACTAAAGATGAATTGAATGATAAAGTTGAACATTGGTAAAGGCATTAGAATCAAATGGTTTGATCACTGATAGGAGAAAAACTGAGTGTATGCATTGCAATTTCAGTCAATCTCATAGTATGATAGTGGAACCAAGCTGGACAACATACCAAAATGTGATAAATTTGGGTACTTGGTTTTTTATTATTCAAACAAATGGGGATGTATAAGATGGCATTTGTCACATGACCACTACACAATGGATGAAATGAAGGATTGCAACTGGTGTATTATGTGACTATAAGATTCCTCTTAGATCAAAAAGAAAGCTTTACAGAACATCTATATGCCCAGTCATGATCTATTGGAGTGAATATTGGATGGTGAAGAAAAATGGTCTCAACAAGATGAATTTGGCTGAAATGTGTATCCTGAGATGGATGTATGGAAAGACAAGAAAATATTGCTTGAGAAATGAATATATCAGGAATAAATTTGAGGATGGTGAGTATTGGGGACAAGTTGTGAGTGGCCGACTCAGATGGTATGGACATGTGCAACGTAGGCTAACTAGTGTGCCTATATAAAGAAATCCTATTGAGAGAGGAAGGAATGAATTAACATGGGAAGAGCATATAAAGAGAAACTTTGTATCTTTAGATCTTAATGACAATATGACCTATGATATAACATAATGGAAACCAAGGATCCATGTAGTTGATCCGACGTGGTCGGGACTGAGGCTTAGATGGTAATGATGATAATTTACCTTGAACAAAAGTTAATTGGTTGATATTTGGTGGGTGGGGGTTATAAATCTAGGTAGAGCTCTCATACAATATAGAATAATCCATTATAGATATTAAGAGAATTAGTCTACTTCATCAACAAGACTTTCTATATTTGAATGTGACTTTGTTTGATTCTAATAATTACAAAAAAACCCACTAATTTTATTATTATATTTTGTATTTTTTAAACACCTAAAAATAATATTTCTTCGTATATAAATAGTTTTATTAATTTCAAATACATAAAAAGGTGTTATCGGGAGTGGAAGTTCTTGAGTCAATTATTTCCAGCGAGCAATTATTGAATACCTCATCAACTTCATTTTCTTCCATGTCTAACTAATTTAGCAATATTACCAAATATTTCATGTTAGATTTCATGAATGAATGTGTTGCACCATTATTTTCAACACTAAATATGTGTTTCATATATCTTTTTATCACAAAACATGTGGGAAACACACCATTTTGCTCCCTCTCATATGCACAAGAAACAATATTGATAGAACTAAAATCTTTTTAAAAATACCTACACAATATGGGCATTATCCTATACCCAAAACTGTGATCAAATATATAAGTCTCACATTTAAGCATCGTGCCATGTGTTGTAGGTCTTTGTGGGAAAAGTAGAGAAAGATCAATAGGTTAAAAGGTTTCCTTGGATCACTTAAAAATTTCCCACTTGGTCACCATAAGATTAATATGTGTGTTGTATAAATAGATGTCATAAATTGGAGACATAGGTGAATAATTACTCCCTAGACCAAGCCTTGTGGTTACAAAACACAAGTTTGTTCAGATTTTTATTGCACACTCGACACTTTAGCCATTTCAATGAGAATAGAGGACAAGTCACAAGAAAAATATCTAGAAAATCCTTAGTGGGTGACGGTTTCAAAATTTTTGCATGCATTATTCCTTATTTCTTTACTCTTTGTACGATGCTATTTTATTTGCCAAGGGAAAGTTTCAGCAACTAGAACACTTCTATCATGTTATTTGAGTCATTAAGGGCCTCAAAGTCACTTCTTTTGATCCTTCCTTCTAATATGATCACAAGTTGTTAAAATAAATTAACATGTCACATGTCATCACATTACATCATATTTTGGTGAATAATGACTCCTCGACCACTTGTATTGTAAACTTATATCATACTCTATACGCACATACCCAATGTCCCCCAACCATTTTGGTCAATGTTGTGAGACACATATGTCTACCAAAGAAGATAGTTCCATAAGTGATACATTCCCTCCTCTCCAAACTGTCATGATGTGTGAATCATCATTAATATTTTTTTTTCAGTAAAAACTCATGTTTCTATTTTTATATTTTTCATTTAGTGTATGTACATTGAATACTACCTTCAGCTGAAAGTAGTAAAAAGACAACATTGTACAAGTCTACATACAAAAGAAAAGCAAATGAAATCATGATAGTAGCCTTATGCCTAAAGATTTCCAAGGAATGGGTCCAAAAGGGTTCCAGAGGATAAACTGCTGAACACCAATCCAGGAAACTCAACCATAACTTCCGCTTAGATACATAATTTAAAAGGCAAAAACATAACCAAAACAAAGGAGAGAAGCCAAAGCCAAACTACTTTGAACTAACATATGCAGCAGAACCTGAATCAAGAAAGAACTATCATCACATCACAACAGTGAGAGGGGAGCATCGACACCCAAGTAAGAAATGGGGACTCAACCATCACTAGAAGCAGCATCAGCAAACACCTAAGTTGTTGTTGAACCATCCAACAACCTGAAGATATCCAACTAAGACTAGGGAAGGTCCAGAAAAATAGAGAAAATTCAACCATCACTTCGCAAGTGAGAGGGGAGCCATCAAAACACTACTAAAAGAGAATATTTGATGAACACAACTCCAGGTAAACTAGACCAAGTCCTTCTCATATGCAGCAGAACCAGAAACAAGAAAGATCTATCAACACATCACAACAGTGAGAGGGAAGCATCGACACCCATATAAAAATGGGAACTCAACCATCACAAGAGGCAACATCAGTAAACTATTAAGATGTTGTTGAGCTATTCATCAAACTGTAGATATCCAACTCTGATTCGGGAAAGTCCAGAGAAGTAGAAAAACTCATCCATCACTTCGCAAGTGAGAGCAGAGCAATAAAAACTCTACTAACAGTGAGGCTCAATAGGAAAAGAGAGCCTCAACCCCCTTCAGAAGCAGTGATGCCAAGCGATATCTTCAGAGGCCCAAAAACAACTACTCATACAAGAATATCAAAAGGGATCCAGAGGAGATAGATATCTGCTGACCCCAACTCCAAGAAATTGAACCAAGACCTTCTCTAAGATACAAGACTGAAAAAGACAAAGCCAAAGAAGCACTAAGCCAAAGGAAAAGAACCAAAGCCAAACATCATCAAAAATAACATATGCAGCAGAACCAGATGCAAAAAGGATTTATCATCACATCGCAACAGTGAGAGGGGAGCATCGACCCCCAAATAAAAAAGGGGGACTCAACCATTACTAGAAGCAATCATCAGAAAATTACTAGGATGTTTGTTGACACCATCAAAATGTAGAGATCCAATACAAAAACGGGAAGGTCCAGAGAAAAAGAGCAAAACTCAACCATCACTTCACAAGTGAGAGGGGAGCCATCAAGACAAAACCAAATAGTGAAGCTCTAAAGGAAAGGAGAGCCTCAACACCCGTGAAACCAAGCCACATCTACAGAAGGCCCAAAGAACACTACTCATACGAGAACATCACTATCAACATTCATACTTTTCATAAGGCCTTCAGAAGTAGTAGAAATATTATGATGCACCCTTCTGTTTCTTTCAAGCCACATGTAATATAAGGCACAGAGAGAAGTAGTGATCTCACGGTGAGTCTTCAACTGGCTAATGTCACAAATATCAATAGGAATTGCATTTAAATAGCCTCTGATGACACATAACTCCCAGAGTTTCTTTGTATACTTACATAAAAAAGAAATTTGATGAGAATCTTCATAGTCTTCCATACATACTAAAATCCGAAGTAGGAAGTTTATTAAGGACAACTTTCCAAGTGTGAATAATAAAATTTCTGGGAACCTTACACTTCCTGAGCAAAGAAAGAATAGGACTCTCAATGCCATTAGATCTGATGGCATTCCAAATCATTTTAAGGCTAACATTATCCTTCCCCAAGATGGTGATACTTTAAATTCTAACAATGCTAATATTATTACTAGCAATGCAGTTAAGAATGGAAGGAGCAACTCTCGTCTTAGGCAGACACCATTTGCCATCTGTAATGATAGAGACAAAGCAAGAATTAGGACCAATACTAGAGGTAATAGAGTTAACATTTTCAGCACATTCAGAGAGAAATTTAGACTTCAGCAAAGGGATATTCCAGATTTTGAACTGAGAGTTACTCCCTATATGAAACTCAACAAGGGGAAGCAACAATTTTTCTAACAGAGAGCAGTTTATTGAACATCCATGAGTAGTTGGGAGACTCCATAATACTCCAGAAGATTTCTTTATGAAGGTATTTCGAGCAAATCCACTTCACCCAAAGACTCTTCTTATCACTAACAATGTCCCATGCATTTTTAATCAGACAAGAACGAACCATTTCAGAACATTTCTGTATACCCAAACCACCTTCAATAGTAGGAAGCGTAATTTTCTCCCATGAAACTAAATGGAGGTTATTCTTGCCTTTAGTTTTACCCCAAAGAAAGCCACACATAATCTTCTCTAAAACTTCAATAACAGAAGATGGTAATGGATAAGAAAGAATCCAGTAAAGATGTAAGGAGGATAAAGTGGATTTTATCAATTCAATCCGACCTGCAAGGCTTAAAGAGTTGGCTTTCCAGGAATCTAACCTCTTCTTAAACCTATTAATCAGATTATAACAATGTATCTTACATAACTTACCCGTGAACAAAGGAATGCCTAGGTAAGTAATGTTTTCAATATTGCTTTCAGGGATATAGAGAATTTTTAGAATAGGTTCAGAGAAAACATTTTTGCTAAAAAGAACAATACTCTTAAGAAGGTTCATCTTCAGACCAGACATCGGACCAAATCTATCTAGAACATCCTTGATATAGATTGCATTCTCAGGATTTGCCTTCATGCAGATCATAAGGTCATCCACAAAAATAAGATGAGAAATTGAATCATGTTTTGCAACTTTAATAGGAGAAAACAACTTCTGATCAATACCTTGCTTCAACATAATCGAAGGACCTTGCATCACAATCACAAATAAATAGGGTGTAATAGGATCACCCTTCTTGATACCATTTGAAAGATTAAAGGCTTCAGATGGTTCACCATTAATAAGAATTTGATAAGAGGTAGACAAGAAGAGTGCATCTATCCATTCGATCCAACCAAGAGGAAAACCCATTCTATACATGATGGAAAAGACAAACTTCCAACTGACCGAATCATAGGCCTTGGAAATGTCAGCCTATATGCACATATTATTTGAATCTTTCTTAGAGTCACTTAAAAGCTCGTTAGTCCGAAGAATAACATCTTTCAAGATCCTCCCTTACATGAAAGCACACTGATTTGAGTCAACAATACTAGGGAGAATAGATTTCAACCTATCAGCTAACACTTCAGAAATAATTTTTTAGAAGATGTTACAAAGAGCTATAGGTCTCCAGTTAGATATCACAGAGGAGTCTTTGCCTTTTATGATTAAATTAATGAAAGTATTATTATCTTCATTAAGTAGGACACCATTGGAGAAGAATTCACTAGTTGCTGCATAGACATCATCACCAATGATATTCCAAGTAGATTTGAAGAAGCAACCATTAAAGTCATCAGGCCCAAGGGCCTTTTCAGTTTTCACGTTAGAGAAAATATCATCAACTTCCTTTCTAGATACCTGAGACATAATGAGACTCCTTTGTTCAGAAGATAAATTATTGCCAGACCAAGGGCCTTTCTAGACATCACCTTTAGAATCCTGATTATTAAACAGATCAACATAGAAATCCCTCACAATGAATTTGATGTCATCAAAATTATGACTAATCTCATTGTTAATCATCAGGCCTTTCATACTATTTCTGTGTCTTTTAGTCTTATGGGAGGCGTACAAAAATTTGGAGTTTAAGTTTCCCTCTTTGAGCCATTGAACCCGAGATTTTTGTTTTAAGAAAGATTCCTCCACCATTCCAACTTCTCTTTTCCTTTCTAAGAGATTTAGCTTTAGATCTCTTATCCTCATTCAAAGGATCCATATCAGCTTCATTCTGAGCTATATTAGCATGGTGCCTACAAATTTTAGCATTATCAAAGAGGTTCCCTACAATCTCCTTATTCCATTTAACCAAACTGTTCTTGACAACATGAAGTTTCTTGTACAACTTATAGGTAAAGTATCCATCAGTTTCGCACTATCAGACCTCTTTAACGATATTCAAAAAGTCATTTCTGTCAGACCACACATTCACAAATTTGAAAGGAGTCTTAAAGGTTCCAGGATTACCAATCTTGAGAGAAATCCTTTTATGATCACAAATGGAATTAGAAACCAATTCACCAGAAAAATCATCAATGGTCAGAATGAAACAACTATTATGGAGGATACGATCAATTCTAGATGAAACAAAATGAACACCACTATGTTTGTTATCCCAGGAGAAGAAAGGCCCACCCAGGTTCATGTCATATAAGCCAGTGTTAATCAAGCAGTTGTTAAAATCTTCCATCGATTTCTTTGTAGGAGGAGAGACACTAATCCTTTCAGCTTCAGATCTAACATCATTAAAATCACCTAAGATGAACCACGGGTCATAAATGAATTGATTGAGATTTTCCAAGTCTTTCCAAAGCAAGGACCTCTCAACATCCCCGTTATGACCATAAATAGATGTGAGGAGCAAGGAAAATCCATTAACAGATGCTTTCCTGTGAATGAATTGATTAGACTCTTTAATATAATCAACTGTACAATTTCTAAAGAGAATAATCACTCTACCAAGAATGTGAGATTTGTGATTAGAAATAAAACTGTAATCAGGAAAGTATCTAGACAAGATTTTGTTAATTTTTTCAACTCTAACTTTGGTTTCTATGAAAATAATAATATCATTGTGCAACCTTCTAATCTCTTCTTGGATGGGGCAGATTTTATTGCTAAGTCCCCTAACATTCCAGGAAGAGATGGAGAGAGAAGGTGTCATTTAATACCTTTGGTTGTTGAGTTGTCAGCCTCAACAGATAGATATTCACTAATGCATTCCACGCTTCCAAATTTTCTAACCATCGGAGAGAACTCAGACACATTAATTCTATGAAGTATCCCAGTAGCAGGTTTGGTAGCAACAGTTGGAGGTGATTTACTTCCTTTGCTTCTAACCTCCTGGAAACCCTCAATATCGATGATAGTCTTGGATGCATTGGAAGAGAAAACTGGTACTGGGGAGTTAGGGATTGATCTACTATTGATCTTATCATAAAGATTCTTAATAAGCTCAGCATTATTCTCCAATTGCAGG
This sequence comes from Alisma plantago-aquatica, assembly GCA_963693085.1. Classification (NCBI taxonomy): domain Eukaryota; kingdom Viridiplantae; phylum Streptophyta; class Magnoliopsida; order Alismatales; family Alismataceae; genus Alisma; species Alisma plantago-aquatica. The sequence goes on along the minus strand of OY856412.1, from coordinate 1,268,976,982 downwards.
GGATTTAATGAGGTTGAGTCAGGCTCCGAGTCACCAAATTCACCTGTCACTTGCTACTTACCAGAAGAAGCAATACCACCTTCCGCATTAACCAGGATTGAAGCAGCAACATCAATTTTTTTAGAGCTTTGAGGTGAATTTCCTTTAGCAATATTCACATTATCTTTAACAGCCCAGACCATCTTAGGTTTAACAATTTTTTCCTTCCCTACATTACAATAGAATTCTTTGTGACCAAAGCAATGGCACTTCTTACACTTGTAAGGAAACCACTCATAAGAGATATCAATATTCTGTAAGTCTCCTTCATCACTTTCAAGGGTCACATACTCTGGAAAAGACGATTCAGTATTTATAAGAACCTGAATTCTGGCGAACTCCAACCTCGAGCAGGTTCCCGTTGGTTCATCAGTGTAGAGAGGAATACCTATATAGGATCCTATGCGTTCAAGCATCTTGACATCCCAAAGTTCAACAGGAAGGTTGTAGATTCTAATCCAAACCAGAACTTCGTGTAATCTTAGTTTAGCAACACTTTTCCCCCACTTCCATTTTGCCAAGAAAAGAGGCATGTTCTTAACAAACCAGTGGACCTTGAGTGCTTTCAGTAGATCGGATTCTTCAGAAAACCTGATGAGAAATGTTCCATCTCCTCTGTTGAACACTTCAAATCTTCCCTCTGACTCCCACAACCACTCGAGATAATTGATTAGAGTCAGAATATGGGGTTTGAAGTCCAAGATATAGCCTACCAGACAGTTGTTCCATTTGCTCACATTTTCCTTTGCTTCTGTTGTTGGATAGACCAACTGAACTTGATTTACAATCACCTCACGCAGGTTCAGAGCAATGCTATTCTCAGGCATGGAGAATTTCGTTCATTTTGGGTAATAGTGGAGATCTAACGGCGCGAGATCTTGAACTGGAACTGGAACTAGAGCTTGCAGGATCGTCTCCCGATCTGGAGGTCACTTTAAGAGAGGAGCTCTCGATCTATCAGTCTCACCAGTAATCCAGGGGGGCTGACGGGGCCTCATAAACCAGGGAGGAGCACGGCGGCGCGGAGGGAATCCCCAGTCGCCTCGCCCATCGCCTTGACGATCGCCCATCCTGACGGCCTGAAATTCTTGAAGAATCTTCACAACTTCTAAATGTGTTTTCTTGCAATGTGAATGTTGAATCATCATTAATATTGATGTAATATTTCTCATATACTATCAAAATTGCAACTATGAGTTCTCTAATTCTTAATAATGATATTGGTATTAGGTGCCATCATGATATGAGCTCTCAAAATTGGAACTCGATCTCAGTTTTAGTCTACTAGTCTATTAGTATAAGGTGCCATCATGATATTCTAATGTGAATTTAGTATAGATTATAATTGAAGAAATTTTGTAAAATTTAAGTTCAATAAGAATACAAAACTTCAATATCAAATTTCATCTTCATTAGAGAATAAATTATTCAAACTTTATAAATGAAAGGACATTTTATATTAAAAACTAATGTCAACATGAACTCTTTATTAAGAATTTTGCATTTTTATTGCTTGCGGTTGATGAAATAACGATAAAAGAAGTACCATGGTGGTATCTACACACAATAATTGGATATTTGATGTTCTACTTAAATTAAGACTCAGTTATTCATGTTGTTAAATATATTACATGATGATTATTATACATCAAATCACAAACATAAAAATTATTTTATATAATTTAGACAAGTAACGCCACTGAAAACTCAATTAGAAGGCATATTTTTGTTCACTTTAATCAACAATATCTACATCTATTGGATGTCACCAAGATCAACAGTCTCTACTCATGTTTCCTCTTCTTCCCCTTCTTATTCATGATAGATGGGAAATATATAATTAGTGATCAATTGAATGGTTGTTTGATATCCTTTGGGACCACCTTTTTACTTCAGATAATTTTTTGAATCCTTTAGGCTCACTAGTGAAGTACTAAGATAGTTTGAAACATCCTTTGGATCCACTTTGTGAATTTAATAGTTTTAAAATTACCCTCTTGCTTAAAAGAATATCATGTTTAAAGAATTGGTGCCTTATTTTGTCATCCAATTTCCTTACCTCGTTTAATTGGTAAGAGTAATATCAAGATTAAATGGTTGGTTTAATCTCCTGACCATGATTAGCTCACTAGATGTAGTCTTTTCATCTTGGTGAAACTCTCTACATCTCCACTCTGCCATTGGTAACCCCTAGTCCCTCAATGAACTTACTGTCACCATGAGTAACCAACGAGGTAGGAGTGTGGACATGAAAATCCACTAAACAATATAGATCTTCAAATAGATCTATCATGTGTGAGTTGTCTCCTCAAACATCTATTTTGGAATATCTTCTAGATCAACAATGATATCTCATCTAGAGATTGAATCAAGTTAAGTTTTTTTCATGGTTTTGTTCACCTCGTCTTGACTAGTTGGATTCACCTCCATCATTTCATAGCTTAGTCGAAGAAAGAAGAACACAATTAGCATCTGGTTCGACCTTATTAGCATCGGATGTTGTTTTTACTCGTAATTGCATTTTAGTAAATCTCTAGTGAATGTTGCTCAGGCCCATAAAACAGGCTGGCGATTGAAAAAGAAGCTGGCAAAAGACAACTCGACAACTTTAATTCGATGCTAGCCACAAGCTCGAAGCTGTGTTATTCTATTTCTGTGTCACACGTCCAGAATATGCTTCCAACTTCTCGAATATGTGCATGTACACCAAATTATCCAGTCGCAAAATGAGTGCCCATACACCAATCATGCAATGGCGACGTGAGGTACACTGCTGGCCACAAACCCTCTATCCTGCCACGTATCTTACTGGCTCCCAAGCACTCCTCCCGCCACGAGAAATTTCAGTCTACCTGGATCATGATCCCGTGAATCTCATCGCTGCGCCGTCAAAAGTCCGGCGCTATTTATCTCACTTTTCGGAGTCTTCCACCAATCAGGAGCCACAAATTCCGAAGCCAAACGCTACCAGCTCAGAAGCACTTTTGGTACCAGGCCAGTTCAGAGAAAAACAGAGCTCATCTGCACGCTACCGGGTTGCAATTCACGAGCTGCTGCGGAGACCATGTTGGAAGGGAAGGCCATCATAGGAGAGACGGACATGCTGCAGGAGATGCAGCAAGAAGCGCTCCAGCTTGCCGCAAAGGCCCTGGACGTCTTCGATGTCACTGACGCCACAGACATCGCCCATTTCATCAAGAAGGCACGCAAGCCATCAGTGAACAACTAGCTGTCTTACCCAACCTTCACAATTCTAGCAGCATAGTTGACTACATACGGGTTTTTTCTTTGGCGCAGGAATTCGACAGAACGTACGGGCCAGGGTGGCAGTGCATAGTCGGAACAGACTTCGGGTCGTTCGTGACGCATCACATTGGCTGCTTCATCTACTTCGGTGTCGGTAGCCTTGCCATCCTGCTGTTCCGGGGGACGACGGGATCAGAGATCGCCGCCAACGCCAACAGCCTCGCCGTCATCGAGCCCGCCAATGCTTGATTCATCAGATCGAGCAAGATACCTGACTCATCAATCGTTGGTTTCCTCTATTTTGTCCTGGATTTTGCTTGCTGTGTTCTTTGCTCTGCAACCCGGAGATAACAGGGGAAGCGCAGTCCAACTGGTACTTTAATTTTCAGAGTTTGGGGCATGTCATATATCCATTATGACGGTTAACTATGCCGCCCAGCTAGTAGCAGAGCCAGGGATTTTTACCCGTAAACACAACACCCTAATATCAATATAACTCTTTTTGGATTAAAATGGTGGCCAGAAATCCAAATATACCGTTTATTTCAAAAAAAAATACAAAATATACGCCATTTATTATTATTTATCAAACTAATACTTCTTATAAACAATGCCCCCCCCATACAGGTGAGACAGGCAATAAACGACACAAAAGAGTGCTATTCAATTTACATAATTGTGTTCAGCTGATCTATCTCGTTTTAGCTGTTGTCTTGACAAAATTGAGTGGTACCCACATCTCACAACTATAAGATTTATCTCAATTAGCCCACAATGCAACTCTTAATGTTTGCTGGTACGATTAAGACTCCTCGTTCAGCATGTTAAAGGAAAGTTGAGGGGGCACTTTGGAAAAGCGACGTACAAATAACCGGCCCCATACTTGGACAATCAGGTTAAGTACCATTTATAAAAATAGTGAAACACGTGGGCTAACTCTGTAAAGACTCAGATATCATAAATTACTCAGACTCGGAGTTCATGAATCCAACACCGAAGGATTGCTGAAACTAGAGCAGCAAACCGCCTCCAAGTTCATGGCATTGTGTGCTCTACTCTTGATAACGGTTAAGTGGTGGGCCACCCCACCGAGTAAGGTCCCACACACATTTTCAAACCTATGATTTCACGAGCCATTTCAAGCCCCTTTGGACCTCTACAAGGGAACTCATTTCTCTGTCAAGTTTTCTGTAAATTGGAAAGATCTATAATGATTAGAGTATCCTGAATATATATATTGGGGTGCCACTTGAACGCTATTCCATATTACACATCTTTTAGTATTAGATTTCATGTACGAAATATTCATCTTACTATTTCAATTGTTTAACCGGATATTATAAGAGATTCACAAAAAATGTTTTAGCATCACCTTTTACACATTTGACAAGGAAGGATGTGCCATTCATTTGATCTGAAACTTGTGATAAAAGTTTTCAAACATTAATGAAGAACATGGTGTATAGTGATGCATCCAGAAGAGGATTACGATGTGTTCTTATGCAAGAAGTAAAAGTAGTAGGTTACACTTCAAGACACTTAAGAACATGATGAGAATTATACCACACATGATCTTGAGTTGGCAGAAGTAGAACATGCCATACAGACATGACATCATTACATATATGGTGAGTCATGTCAGGTCTTTACTGACCATAAGAGTCTAAAGTACATTTTCACAAAAAAACATCTTAACCTAAGACATCGCATGTAGTTACAGATTATAAAAAATTATGATGTTAGCATTGATTACCACCCTGGTAAAGCCACTTGAATACTATTCCAAATTACACATCTTTTAGTATTAGATTTTATGTATGAAATATTCAGTGGCTTTACCACATTAGGACTAGATAGACAATTACTTATATGATTGTGTTGCAACCATGATGTGACTATTCTGACATATCTAGAACTCACTACGGTTAGATTTTTTAGACTAATAGATATGACAAATCAATAATAGGAGGACGAATATTATCGTAATATAGTTAATGGTCTCTAGAGAAACATATTCAAGAGTTCTATTGGATGGCTGATTAATCTAGAATTATATAACTAACAAGCTAGCTTTTAGCAAGGTGACCTCCACCATAGTTGGTGTATTTTGTTGGTCCCCAATGATGGGACCCGAGCTCAAACCACATAGACTAGCATTTATTAATTTATCACCCCTCTCGGGTGTCTAGGCTCAGCCAAGGACTGTGGGATATGAGGGAAGACCTTTCTCTCTTAATCCAAAATAAGGACGATCGTCTATCGTCGAAGCCATCTATGTAAATAAAGAGTCATAATTGCAGCACATATCACTCTTGTGACAGTGTCATGATATCTAGAAAGTCATATATTTGTCACTCCAAGTATGGCCTATCTTTTATGACATGTTTTTGATATCGACAAACCCAATATTTATGCAAGTACGACGACCAACGATGAAACATGATAATTAATGAGACTTCTATGACAAAAGCTGTCCATATAATCATCAAAATGTTGTTCACAAAAGGAAATTCTCACTATCAATGATGATGGAGAGATAAGTAATGGAAGAGGGAGAAGAGATCATCTTCATGGTAGAAAAGGAGTGGAAAAGGGTCTTGATTTGTGTTATTTATCCCCAAGAAATCCCAAGTCCTAGGAACCTCTAGACATAGTATGTAAAAATATTCTCCTAAATGTTCATTGGGAATCTGTGGTGGTATTTTATCTTCTCCTCATGTAGATTAGTCAATAATAATCATAAAATGTAGTTCATAAAAGGAAAGTATGTCAATGATGATGGGGAGATAAGTAATGGAAGAGGGAGAAGAGATCATCGTCATGGTAGAAAAGGATGGGAAAAGGACCTTGATTTGTGTTATTGATCCCTAAGAAATCCTAAGTCACAGGAACCTCTAGACGTAGTATGTAAAAATATTATCCTAAACGTTCATTGGGAATATGTGGTGGTATTTTGTCTTCTCCTCATGTAGATTAGGTCAATACCATGTTTCTGGGTTGTGCCACCTTCTATTATGATTTTATATGAATCTAGTGGCTCTACTAACATACCCACTAAGTGGTTCAAGGCCAATTTCATATGTGATTATAGGTGATTGATAGTCAATGGACTAGTGGAGTTGACTAGTTGGTAGATGAACAATTTTCTTCTTTATGTTAGTCAGTTTACTAGCCTTGGTAGTCTAACGAATGGTTGAATTTTGGAAAGTACTATTTCAGTGGTAGTCGACCGACTAGGTTAGCTAGTTGGCAGGCCTCTATTCTTCGCTCAGTGATGATTTTCTAGTAGTTCAAATGACAGACTTGTCGATCAACTAGTCTCTACATATGTTCTCCTCTTGATTTTCCATTTGTATGGATATCTTGTATTAACTATAAGTTTGTCATATAATTCCATGTCAACAATAGTCTTGATGTTGCCCTAAGACTCATCAGGAAACTCGAAAAAGATAACTTACTTGCTTTTTCAGCCTCAGATCAAGTAGCATGTATACCCATTGTCATCAAATTCTTGCACTTAATATTATTACTCAAGATCCTTGCAACTTTTACTAAAATCTCTTCATGATTGACTCCATTTTCCTTTGATGCTTCATTTTTAGTAATTTCTTTATCATGCACTTTGGTCCTAACCACCCTGCCATGTCCTCCTTCTACTACCATGTCAGAGCATGGTATCGACTCCTTTAATGGTATAGAGACCCATGGATCGATCCACTAAGGCAGGAGGAGCTTACTGAATTCATCTCTAAAGTTTTGCACCCATGATTTTCACTATATAGTAAACTCAAATTCGATAATATGATATGTTCTCTTTTTTATTTTTAGTTCTACTCGACGTTATCATTATATCTTCCACTTCATCCTAATCATTATTTAATTATAGGTCATATCCTATGGGGAATTTGGTCTTTTGTAGTTTTCTATTATTCATGGCTTACTTGGGTTTTAGGTAATGCCTAGTGTCCCTTGGCTGGCCCTAGATGGTCCAAATGGGTAAGCTAGGATGATTTGTAGTGAATCTAAAATAGGTTGTATTGATTAGGTGGATTTTAAAACTTTTCTAATTAATCTATGATTTGAACATCAATACATATGTCATTAGAAAATAATACGAAAGTGTGACCATGCATTAGATTTAGAAATGTTAGATTATGCTTTAATGTAATGGTATATGGGGAATTTCATATAATTGATGTTTATTACATGTGTTTTAAGAGTTCACCTAGAATAAGAGGATTGACCTAGAACACTCTTATCTCACCAAAGTGGGTCATGTAATAAGAGGTGTTTGCATACACAAATTCACTCAGGAAGGGATTCCCTAGACTTTAAACATAATAAAAGGGAATCAGCTCGCCCACAAGAGAATAGTTCAATCGTAGTACAGAAAGGGTCATACCCAAGAGACACCGTGATCAAGAATTGTTTTGAACCAATCACTAAGAACAATATTTAACTCCAGTTGTTCGAGAAATATTATAACTAAATTGGGAATGAAGATTACAAAAACAAACTGATTAAATTTATGAATTAATTCAATTAATAGAAGAATAGTGGGACGTCGGTGGTTCACCACCATAGCCTACGTAGTTATTGTAATTATTACAACTCTTTAAGTTAACCATGTTAGGCTATGGCCAAGCATATTTGTATCCTTATGGAACACATATCTCACATAAATTGAACTTCCCACAAACTTGAGATCTCAGTGTTTGTGGATCATTATCCTATCATCTAGTACGACTCCATCCAATATCTCTTTTAGAGTTCTATGTGTTCATTTAGTGTTCTAACCATAGGGTGTGTGGTCTCTTCACCAAATATTATAAAAAAAATTGATAGATGAATTCATAAAATAAGTGTAGAGATTGAATGAAACACATATAAAAAACAAAATTCTTGGAGTTAATATCAACTAAAACAAAGTACTATATGGGGCTACACCCTAAGCTCCAATAAGAATATTTACTTGCTCAAATTCCGAATACACATAAAGGTATAGAAAGGAATAGAAGGAGTCACATTTCTAAAGACATAGAAGAAGAATTCGATGATATCCAACTTTATTCTACAATCTAGCATCAATATGGAAGCCTCACTGAGGAAGACAAAAGTTCTTTGTTTTCTTTCCTTGATATGTGCACCCATAGTAGATTGTGAGATAATAGAATATCTCAGTTTTGTGGCTTAGCGGCAAATGCAAAGACTTTTCTAGACACTAATCGATTGAAAATCTAGTCGGTGGACTAGGTAAGTTGATTCTTTGGCTCATTTATAGATCAATGGATCAATATGTGGTGAATCGATCAGTTCATCTGCAACAAAAGTATTCTTAATTCTTGAGGGTAACTACATCTTTTTTACATTTTGAGTCAGTCGACTACGTGTCTAGTCGACTAGTTTATTTGCATCTAGATCTTGTTCCATTCTTGCTTGTGAATGAACCAATTGGAAATTTCAATTGTTGAATTGGAAATTCTAGAGGCTAAGATATGTACTTGATTCCTCCTTGATCTTATAATTCTTAGATCACTTTCATAGGTTCTTAATCTTTAATGTGAATGGATGCAATTGGACTATTTTTCTACACTAAACGAGCAAATCTAATTGAAACTCTAGTATAGGAAACAAAAGAAAAACTAAAGCAATTAGATCCTAAAATTGATAAATAACAACACAATATCCATAAGAAATGATAAAAAAGATTCAATAAGAAATAGATGAATATGTATTCATCGAATCACCCTAAACTTGAACATTGTTCATCCTCGAGTAATATAAAATCACAAAATATTGTTGTAACATCCCCAAATTCCACTTTCACAAGACTTAGAAAGCCCGAGAGAACAAAATCCAAAACTGTTATGCAATTATATCAAAGTGTGTTGCAGAAGCAATATGTGCATACATGAGCATAAAATATAGGCATAAACCATACATTCTCAACATTCAACATGTACATATTATAAAATGAGGTATTACAATATGAATTACAATTACAAATTGAATGAAGATTCCACAAGTCTGTGAACATGTATGCTAACTAGGATCTACACAATAGGTACAACCTATAGAACTTGATCACTTACCTGTTTTTTCTCCAATGCTAGCTCTGAACCTAGAAAATACGTTAAACAAAAAAATCAACACAATGTGTTGTGAACGTGGGTGAAAGATACATATATATTGTGTTTGTATACTTGAAAGATTTAAAGAAATAATAAAATAAAAACAAAACCTTATTTAGAGTGAGAATCAGGTAAACCATTTATTTTAAGCATGTCTTTGATGTGTTTGTACTACTAAGTGTCTCAACGCCTGCATTACTTTTATGTTGGGCCCTTCGTGCCCCTTGGGCTATGGGGATCCCCAACCCTAAGGCTATGGAGATGTGCAGACCTTAGTCTTAATAGAGAGAAAGAGAGAGTATATATCTCACTCAGTAGCTAGAACCCATTTCTTTAATTATGTTCTTGATGTAATGGTGAAGGCATAATACAATAATATGTATCTAAGAACTATACACAATAATGACATCCGATATTTTTTATTTAATGAACACAACAAAACTAGTCATATACTTAGATAAAAACCACATACTTGAGTTTAGAGATTCCTAATTCATCAAAGTTCATCTACTACTCTGGTCATCACCTGATTAATAACAATTAATGTTCATTAATAGAAGGTTCATCATAATTAATGCTATTTAGGTTCATAATAGGGTTTAGCGAAACCTAGTTCCAATGATCTAAATTACATGTCTGGTATATTTCTACTGATCAGGAGATTATAACAAGGGTCTGATCTGATTTTCATATTTTTCTGATGACTGGTCTAATTTTTAGAATTAAAATGAGTTTAAAAGAATTTTTTAGGGCAAATGGATCGATTCATTACTTGTAAGCCATACGAAATCTACAATTTGAGGCAAAAATACAGAAAGAGCAAACAAAGATCAAGTTAACATCACTGCAACCCATATCCGAAAGAGAGTAGAACGCTTCTGCATTGATTCTTCTTCCTTGATGTTGTCTTAAGCAGCTTTCCACGAAGAATTCCTTCGACTTGAGCGTGTAGTGGTGATAGAGAGCCTGCATCTGTGCGGTGCTCTGATGAATCATCACCTCAAAGGAAGCCATATAACCAAGTAACAAAACAAGCCACAACAACATGGAGATCTATCCTTGGCTAGGAATCTCGTCACTCTCCTTGAGAGAGGTCGTAGAAAGCACCAGCAAACAAACACTGACAAGCAGTGAGCAGACAAACAACGAGCAAATAGACTATAACAAGTAGCGGCTAGAACAGGCAAAGTAGCTTCCACTACACACTATGCCAACAAAAACAAGAAACAAGCAAACTGAGAAAGACGGATAAGGGGAAAAGGGGTTGGCGAGCCAGAGCCGCGAGGAACAAGAAAGGAGGAGAGTCTGTAAAAGATCCGTTGACATACGATGCAAAAGCAAGCTGGGGAATGCCCGAGAGATCTTTGCACCGCAGTCACTCCACCCGCCGTGAACGTCGTCGGTAATCAAACCCTAAGGATCGGATGTCGGCGCCGCTCAAATAGAGATGGGAGGAGAGCAGATCTTGACAGAGAGTGCCTCCTTACTTGCGATCCAAGCAACCCCGACGAGAAAACAAGGGCCCGGGGGGGAGCGGGGTGGCGTTGGCCACCGCCAAAGCCTCCTCCCCCGAGCAGAGGGACCTTTGCCCTAGTCGCCCTAAGAATTGCCTAGAGCGGACGGGAGCGGACGGGCGAGGTTAGATGAGTTTGAAAGCATTTAATTGGTCATTAATGAAGAAAGACCTAATATTGAACAATAAACTTAGATCAAAGACTAAATCAAGTTCCACTAATCATTAAGTGTCTATAGGATTTTTTTGAGAATTTATTTAGAACAAATATCATTTATTGTGTCTCAAACATCCTAAAATGAAGCATCATCTTGTAAATAAAAAACCACCAATACTATTATTTCGAAGGTCGAATCTAGGGGTCTTATAATAAAGAGGATAGTTTTCTGAGTCCAATGGTATTATTGGGGGATCAATAGGACAAAGGGGCAATATTTAGTATATTTTCTGAGATGTCATTTATTTCTGGATATTGAAAGGGATAATATACCTTATGTGGCGGGTCCCACTACTTGTGGTGACAGCCTTTGACTGGCCCACACTGGCCCTTGATAGGGAGGCACGCAGATCCTCCTTTGGATCACGCTGTGTTAAGAAAACTGACTGGCCTGAGATTTGAACCTGGTTTGTCCCCATCCCTCTTTCACGATCGTCTTGACGCGAGCGTCATGTTCCTCACAACACTTCTGGTTTGGTGTCCCCCTTCCCAGACCAACTCCACTACCACGAGCTTGATCTTTAACAAAATCCATCTTTGACTCCATGGCTAGGCCTCTAGTGGAGAATATCTTTCACCATGGAGGAAGGGAGCTTCATAGCCAGTATTCACCGTGCGGGGATCTCCATGGATCTCTTTTCGTCTCCTCCTCAAAAACTCAAATGGAGCTTCTAGTAAGGAATGAAGTATCTGCCTCCTAGAACCTCCTCAAAGTCTAGATCCGACGAGCCTTCCATGAAGCTACAGGCTCCATGGTTAAGGATGAGGTGTTCTCTAGATCCACATCTGAACAGATCTACTCTAGTGACGATTGGTGGTGTGATGCAGATCCACCTCAATGCCCCCTCTATCCCGACTACAGCAATGAAATGGACGCTGAGGAAGAGGAAAAGCACCATACATGTTTGGGCTTGGTGATAATGCTTATAAACACACTTCCACGACTTAGATAACTTGTAGAGATCTATCAAACATCACGGCCAACCTGGAACTACCCCATCTAATCAACTCTTTATCACTGACAACGAGAAGGTGGAGCAACCACCTACAACTTCACCCAATAATGAATAAACCTCTCCATGGCATCACAAGATCTCAATGACCATTTTCATCAATGTCCTTATCTTCCTCAGTATCCTTCCCACCACCTACGACAACCCAATGGAGAGTGGAAAAGAAGAAGCATCTCCTTTTAATCTATGTAGGTGGTGAATTGACCCAAATGAGGGGTCTTTGGGGAGATCCCATTCTGCCAGAGCTAAGGGCTAACTATGTATCTCGATCATGATCCTATTGTCTTGCATACATGACACCAAAGGGAATTGGCCTCAAAGGTACCTACTGCTCTGAGAAAGAGGGATGTAGAAGATAACAAATTGACCATCTGATTTGCGATCAGAACACCCTACCCAACAATATGGTCCGCGTCTAAGAAAAAGGGATCAGGCATGCATGACATCAATATGTCACGCTGAGGTACTAAACATCCAAAGAACTAAGTTTGACACATATAATTGAGTAATGCCCTCAACTTCAATCCATCACATCTTTTTGTAGGAACCTCCAACTATTCTAAAATTGTAAGCATATGTTCATAACATCCTAAACTACCTTGTATCAATGTTTTAGACACAAAATCCATTATCTAGTCATAGAATAAATTCTTCTAACAACCTAAAAATAGAACTATGCACTGTGAATATAATTCAAGTAATCATAAAAAATTGATCTGACAAAGTCCAGAAACACTTTTAATGATCCTAACATACCTTAAGGCTAATCAATTGACCAATTAAAACCTCAATATCTGACATCACATGATTTTGTACTAGTTGTGTCTTCAAATACTATATTGGATATCAATCTCCTAAATTTAGTGTCATCACATTCACCCCATCTTATATGGAATTTCATCCTCAAAATTCAAATAATGTCACACATAAGGTGATATAGAGGTGTTCAACTTCATAAAGGTCACCACATTCTAGGTTCTAAGACCACCATAGGCTGCACACCCCTAAGTTGTCATCTTAGGACCTAGAGACTCTTTGGTGTACCCACCCCACCTTATAAAGGTTGAAGCACCATTTCATGTCTTTGTCCTACGTGACATTCTTTAATATTAGGATCTACATCCTTATTCCCCTTGGGAATTAGGGTTTTGTTCATACATAGGAAAATGAGAAGGTATTATTCAAGATTTAATCTTTCACCCTACACACCTATGTAAGGTGATATCAAGATTTCAAGTCATTAATTTCTAAAATCATCACACTCAACATAATTAGTAAGTTCAACATCAAATTAAGGTTTCATCATTAAAGAAAGGCTTATTTTACATCTTCTAATATTAGAGTTTCACCCCATTGTGTGAATTGTCACCAAATTGAAGCTTAGATTTAGTAGGATTGAGGTTAAGCACTATATATAGTGATCATGTAATGTAGGATCCAAGTATTTCTTTATTTCAATGTCATGATTCCAACTTATATTTTTTATGAATGATATAAAGGGAAGAGAATATACTAAGTCAAGCTTATCATGATCTCAAATTTGGATATTGCATCTACAATATAAGAGAGAATATAGAATAATTAAAGCTTACATGAGTGTCACTTCATACATAATCGTCCAAATAGATCAAGTGAGGTTTTTAACATCATATATAAAGAAAGAGAAGAAGAATAGACATGTATTGTTGAGTGTCTTATGCACAAGGCATTTTACTCCAAGAATTAGCATTTCATATATCACCTCACTTGCAGCTAATGATGAGATTTACAAACATGATTCACTCAAGTTAGGACCTAACTCTGTCAAAGGATTGACTTTCTCATCATGAGTCACCTACCAATCATTTTTTTACCCAACTCTCACATATAGGATTGAATCATGCCAAAGGACTCATCTCATCCACTCAGGAGTAACCCATCTTAGGACACATCATTTCACATATATATCATTGTTTTCATATATTGTAGGGTAGGTCATGTGACAATCTCCTTGTGGGTCTCACTCTCTCTGGAGTTCACAATGTATCTTGTCCTAACACTAGAGGTCCTCCTTTGTAAAGAGCTTGAGGCCCATGCATATTCAACTTTATCTTAAATCAGCTCATCTTATGTAAGAAAAGGGAATTTGCCTTCATCATCAAGACTTAGATTAAAATCTTCAAAATTGGATTCAACTCATATACAACTTAAATATTTATAAGAAAACTTATACCATCATAGATCAAACATAGATAGGACTATACATGCTTATTTCATATGTAAATCAATCATCTACTCTATCTGTCACATATCTAATAAGGGTCTAGACATCTAATCTAGATCTACTCTCTCTTCTAGACTTATGTCACTCCCTTTCTTTTAGGTTGCATGAACACCTCCTACTCTCCTGTGTGAGGGACACATTTTCATATTTACATATATAATAAAATGGTATATAGTTTTTCTCTGAGAAGGCATAAGAAAAAGAAAATTATCGAGGCCCGAGCCAATTGGAAAAAAAACCAAATCAGTAAAATGAGTGTACCACACACAGTAGATAGTCTAGTGCAATGCCACATAATGAAATGGTGAGAACATGGTGTAGACCAGTGTAGCTACCCAATACATATGAGCTCTATATGGAAAGGATTTCACACACTTGTCTAAACCTAGTTCTCTAACATCTAGGCTCTAACTTAGAGGCTAAGTCAAACCTTATTCCTATCGAACAACTTACTAAGTTTCTAGGGTTTTAAGTGACAGGTGATATATAATTTTTATGTTTCATGGTGAGCAAGTGCTAGGTGTTGCTATTGTTCATGCCCTGATACCAATGATAACATCCCTAGATTCCTCTTTCTTGAGACTTAGAAGGTCCGAGAGGACAAAATCCAAAAATGTTATGCAATTGTATCAGAGTGCATTGCAGAATCAATATGCGCATACATGAACATAAAACTATAGACATACACCATACATTCTCAACATTCAACATGTATATATTACACAATGAATTATTAAATCTTGAATTACAGTAGCATATTGACTGAAGATTCCACAAGTTTGTGAACATGTATGCTAACTAGGATCTACACAATAGGTACAACCTGTACAACTTGCTCACTTCCAGTCATTTATCCCATGCTAGCTCTGAACCTAGTAAATATGTGAAACAATGAATCAACACAATGTGTTGTGTATGTAGGT
This sequence comes from Alisma plantago-aquatica, assembly GCA_963693085.1. NCBI lineage: Eukaryota > Viridiplantae > Streptophyta > Magnoliopsida > Alismatales > Alismataceae > Alisma > Alisma plantago-aquatica. The sequence continues at coordinate 1,268,961,637 of OY856412.1, read as the reverse complement.
GAAAGATACATATATATTGTGTTTGTATACTTGAAATATTTGAAGACAAAAAATAAAAAAAAACTTTTTTAGAGAGAGAGTCTAGTAAATTGTTTCTATTAAGCATGTCTTTGATGTGGTTGTACTACTAACTGTGTCAGCACCTACATTACATTTATGTTGGGCCCTCCCTACCACTAGGGCTATGGGGATGTGCTAGCCTTAGTCTTAATAGAGAGAAAGAGAGAGAGTATATATCTCACTCAGTAGCTACAAGCCACCTCCTTAATTATGTTCTTGATGTTATGGCAAAGGTATAATACAATAATATGCATCAAAGAACTATACACAAATATGACTTCCAATATTTTGTATTTAATGCACACAACAAAGATAATCATATACTTAGATAAAGCCCGTGTATCTGAGTTCAGAGATTCCTTATACATCCAAGTTTATATACTACTTTGGTCATGACTTAATTAATAATGATTAATGATCATTAATAGAAGGTTTGCCATAATTAATGGTATTTAGGTCCATATTTGGGTTTAGCCAAATCTGGGTCATGTTGATCTAAATTACCTATCTGGTATTTTTCTACTGATGAAGAGATTCTAACAAGGGTCTCGTTCGATTTTCATATTTTTCTGATGGCTAGTCTATTTTCTAGAATTAAAATGACTTAAAAAGCATTTAGTTGGTCATTAATGAGGAAATACCTAATATTGAGAAATAAAACTTAGACCAGTTTCTAAATCAAGTTCCAGTAATCATTAAGTTTCTATAGGAATTTTCTGACAATTTATTTAGAACATATATCATTTATTGTATCTCAACATCCTAAAATGAAGCATCATCTTGTAAATTAAAAACCACCCAATATTACAATTTTGAAGGTCAAATTGAGGTTTTTTTTAATAAAGACGGTAGTTTTCTGAGTCCAGGCATATTTTTGGGGGATTATTAGGCCAAAGGAGCTTATTTTAGTATATTTTCCAAGATGATATTTATTTTTGGATATTGATATGCATAATATACCTTATGTGGTGGGTCACACTGCCTGTGGTGGCAGCCTTTGATTGGCCCATGATGGCCTTGTATAGGGAGGGACAAAAATCCTCCTTTGACTCACACTAGCATAAGAAAATCAGATGGATTGAGATTTGAACCTAGTTTGTGTTGGATCCTAAATGGGTGATTAGATGCTCTAGAGGGGGGGTGAATAGAGATGAAAGCACTTAAAAAAACTCATTAAACCTTCAAAATATATGACAAGATAAAATTGCTAAATAGGCAATTTGAGTGCAACTAAATCATGCATAGCAAGGATAAGAGAGATTGAACATGCACCAATTAGACAAGCTATTTAGAGTGGTTCCACACTTCAAACTAGAAGTGTGCCACTCCACTTGCCTAGAGAGGTCAACCTCTAGGACTTCAACCAATTGCACTCTTATATTCATTAATAAGACATACAATACATGACGAACAAAGGACTTGCCTATCCAATACAAAGAGTCTTCAACCTTACCAAGGACTTACCCACTTTGCAAGAGTCTTCGGCCTTCTCCAAGGACACACCCACTCTTGCACAATTCTTCGGCCTTGTAGGAATTACCCACTCTTCTTGGATCTTCCGCCTTTGACTTCACCTTCACTCGGAGAAGCTTTCCACCAAGGTCTTACCTACTTGAGCTTGAGTCTTTTGCCTTCTCCAAGGGCTTACCCACTCTAGCTCCAAGTCTTCTGCCTTGATCTTCACCAAGGGACTCCTTCCCTTGTTCTTCTTCACCTCTCTTAGACAAGAGAGAACCTTCTTCTTCAAGATAGCAAATGAGAGATGGGGAGGTGGTGGAAGTGAGAGTCTCACAAGATATACAAATAGGACTAGCTCTCTTACAGATTTCCTACTCACTTTAATGGATGTAGCAAGTGATTATGCTTAGAGAGAGAGGAGGCTGTAGGAAGCACTCAACTATAGAATAGGAACCTCACAAAGAGTTTGCAATGAATGCTCTGCCTTGGAATGAAGCCCAAGGGGTCCTATTTATAGTTGGGGATGCCTCTTAACCTTTGGGAACACTTGTGAACGAAAACTAGCTATTTTGTGGCTTGCAACAGATCTATTTTCACTTGTTGCAACTCCACAACGGCTAGAAACACTTTTCTGCACTTTCCCGTACAGTGCATTCGGTCGAGTTTCTATATGTGTAACTCGACCGATCAAGTAGCATGCAAACCGATGTTCAAAGGATCGGTCGAGTTTGTTCTGAAGAAACTCGACCGACCATTTCAACAGGAAATGGCCCACTACCCAATCGGTTGAGTTCTGTGAGTGCACAACTCGACCGATGCAATATTCAAAAAATCAACCAAGGTGGATCGGTCGAGTTTCAGGGTGGGAAACTGGACCGATCAAGTGCCTGTAATTGATTTTCAAAGTTGCATTAAAAGTGCTTTAAAATTCGATCTAAGTGTTCCTGATATTTTTCTAAACTTAATTACAAGTCATACAATCATTACAAGTGATTTACAACATGATTCTAATGGATATACATCATATTACAAAAACGTGCACTTGTATGACTTTGACTTGTCTTTTCTCCAATTTGAGATGCGCAAGTTAGGGCAATTGGAGTGTGTCTATACCTAATATGAAATTACTCAAGTAGAAGCATTAGACACCAATATGTGGAATGGTTAGTCATCATCAAAACACGGGTTTAGTCAATTTAGACGTGAGTCAACATTGACCTAATTGACCTTGAGTCAACATTCTCCCCCTTTTTGAAGATCACAAACCATTCCATAAATGTATTGAAAGCATTTAAGTAAATTCATACCGTTGGAGAAACCTAGGGGTTTCAATAGTACTAAGCTCATATGCTCCCCCTCAATTGATGTGCATGGAGTTTTCATACTCTCCCTCAATTGATGTTATTTCTCCTGCATGGTTAGCTTTCATAACATTTATAGAAACTATGTCTTCTACTCATATATGTCTACACATATATGTCTCCTCCCCTTTACCTTCTCCCCTTTACATGGACATTCTTCTCCTCTTCATGTAAGACATGCCTTCTTCCTCTTTTTAAAAGAAGACATACTTTTCTCCCCCTTTGTCATTTCAAAAAGGTGGGGGTTATAAAAAAAGAAGAAACATCACTTGTTAAAAAAAAGAAAGGAGATAACACAAAATATATATAAGGAGAGTAGAAGATCATAGATAGGGTCTTGTCCAAGCATAGAAAGAAAAGAAAGTTAAATCATATACTTGAACAACCCAAAAATGCAAGATGAAGTGCTTCAGAAAAACAATAAATCACAATTTTGACCCTCAAGATGATGGAATTTGACCAAAAACCATCGGAGCTCATGGCAAAGCGATGAGTCTTGCTCAGAAGGTCGTTTCTGCATGAAAAACACTAGTCTTGCACCAAAAATTGAAACTGGAGCAAAAGCTGCATAAAATCCAAAAATACTCCAATTTCCACATATCATGTAGATCTATGTACCCTGCATAACAATGTTATGCAAGCAACTCAAGATAGTAGATATGCAATTCAAAGAACAATCTTGAGCATGTATGAGACAAGATACAAGCATAGCATGTAGATGAGAAAATATTCCAATTATAAACAGGGTTAGAACTACATGTATATGAACTACTTGTAGATGATATCACAAGTTAGGACTACTAGTGGGATCTTGATCATAGCAAGAGATACCAAAAGATACACAAGATAAAGCAAGCTATGATCAGATGTAGAGATATATCCAAACAAAGAGATAAGCAATTTTGGAGCATGAAAGGATATAACTCACTAGATATGCATCCTTACCATAAGATGATTACCCCTAAGAATCTCAAGGTTGTATCAAAACAAGATATACACCTATAGAGATGTAGCAAGTTAGAATACAACGAAAGCGATTTTAGACACAACCAAGAGATCCAAAGAGACCATCATCAAAACCTACAAAACAACTCAAAGCAAGTAATTGCAACATATAGATATACCAATTTAGAGCAATTAGAGAGATAGAGTTGTAAGCAAGATAGGAAATTTAGAACATGGCAATATGCATATATAAAGATACCAAAGGAGTGCCAAAGAATAAGGCTATTGGTTGAGAAAATCTAGTTGAGAGGGAAATTCTCACTCAATAAGCCAAAAGTATATTCTGTGCACAGTGTTATCGGTCGAGTTCTGTGCATGGACAACTCGATCGATAACATCTGTTGGCAACACTCTTGGTGCCAATCGGTCGAGTTTCAATAGGGAAAACTCGACCGAAAGACCAGCTATCAAAGAGCACATATATATCATAAAAACATATTTAAGGGCATTCTAAAAATACTAACCATATCCAAACATGTCTGAGCAAGTTAGTAATTCACTATAGAAGCATTAGAAACAGTTTTTGAGCAAGAGTGTGAAGAGAAACACAAAATACCACTTTTGACTCAAAAATCATATGTATAGTGCACACTAACTTGACGAAAACAAGTTAGGATACGTTATAAGCAAGAGAAACATTACCTTTGTGCTTACCATTCCTTTTCCATTTGTTGTCATCCTCTACACATCTCACCTTTCTTCTTTCATGTGGATTGACAAGTCAATTTGCAATTCACTAGCTCAAGTCAATCCATTTGCAAGTACCTACAAGAAGAAATATGAAATGGTCCCCAATCATGTTTTTGGGTCCGGAGGGATTAGTTTAGCAACCCAAGTTCTATTTCTCTTGGGTGCTTTCCTAAAAGGACAACAATTAGAATAATGACCAAATTCATTGCAATAGTTGCATGTGCCCATAGTCTTGGAACTAGAGGATTCTCCATGGAATATTTGAGTCCTTTATCTTTGTTGTTCCCTTGACTACTATCATACCCTAAACCATGTCTACCAATTTGTTTAGTAGTATGGTGTAGGATGTCATTAAGATTCTTTTTACCCACTAAGAATCTTTGCAAAGAAGATCTCAAACTGTCATTATCATGCTTAAGAGAAGCAATAGTCGAAGACAATTGATTAATATTATCTCTAGCATGCAAAAGATCATTTTCTAAGCAAAGAGATTTAGATGAATAAGAATCTCTATCAATATGAAGAGCAGCAACATCATTCTCTCTATTTGTAGAACTAGAACGAGGTTCATGCCCATTGATTTTAGTAAGCAAGGAGGCATTTTCAGATTTAAGCATCACTAATTCTCTTTGATAAGAATAGATTTCATTTCTCCTAGCATCATCAATAAGCTTGAGTTCTACGTTTTCATTTTTAAGAGTATCAAGCTCATGCATGAGAGAATCAACAATTAAAGTATGCTCTTCATTAGAACTAGGCATGAGAGGTTGAGCTTCTAGAAATTTAATCTTATCAAGTAAACTAGAATTTTCAAGTTTAAGAGAGTCTACTTGGCTAAGACAATCATTTTTATCAATAAGCAAACAAGAATTTGCATATTCAAGATCATCTAGTTCTATATGCAAATTATCAACAATTTTAGCAAGCTTTTTCTTTTTCTTTTTAGAAGACTTATAAGAGGCACATATATCATGAATAATAGCAATTAAAGATTCTTTATCTAAAGAGTATAGATTTACCTCATTTGAGTCTTCACTTTTTGATGCTATAAGAGAAAAATTGCATTCTCCTTCATCACTAGAGCTTGAGCTTGATCCTTCACATGAATCTTCACTTGAGCTTGAGTTGGAGGAGCCACTTGATCTTGATTGCCATTTCTTCTTGTGAAGATGGGTCTTTTTGCCTTGTGGGCAATCTTCCTTGTAGTGACCCTTCTTTCCACATGTGAAGCACCGGATGGAGGAGGACTTGCCTTTGTAGAGTCTACCCTTGGAGTACATGGCATCTTCTTCAACTTGAGAGGATGTAGAAGCTTGACCAACAATAGCCTTGATTTGAGCTTTGATTTCAGCCTTCTTCATTCTCTTTAGTTCTTTCTCCTCTTGTCTTTCTAATTCCTCCCTCTTGTCAAGTGTGGCTTCATGTTCTTGTAGATTTCCAATGAGCTCTTCAATAGGAATATCCCTAAGAGACCTTGCTTCTTCAATAGAAGTCACCTTGGATTCCCACCTCTTGGGGAGAGTTCTAAGGATCTTTGAGTTGATCTCTCCACTAGACATAGGATGTACTAGAATAGCAAGACCATTCAAGATGGTGTTGAGCCTTGAGTACATGTTGGCTATGCTCTCCTCCTTTCCCATCTTGAATTTCTCAAGCAACCCTTTGAGCATGTAGACTTTGCTTTCGTTCACTTGATTTGTCCCTTCATAAGCGATGAAAAGCTTTCTCCATACCTCATAGGTCGTCTCACAAGAGGAAATCCGGTTGAACTCGGTGGGGGTCATGGAGGCATAAAGGATGTGCATGGCTCTAGCATTCAAGGTTGCTTTCATCAAGGTGGCTTCATCCCATTCTTCAATATTTGTCTTTGGTAGAATGTATGGGTTGCTCACCATTTGCCACATCTCGAGACTTGATCCTTGGATATAGAATTGAAGTCTTCTTCTCCAATAGAGGAAGTTGCTCCCATCAAAGATTGGAAGGCTGGTCGAGAGTCTCCCTCCTAGGTAGTCACCCATCTTCTCCTACTTGTTGAAGTATGCTTGGAGAAGACCCGCTCTGATGCCACTTGTTGGATCCTAAGTGGGTGATTAGATGCTCTAGAGGGGGGGTGAATAGAGCTGAAAGCACTTAAACAAAAGTCATTAAACCTTCAAAATATATGACAATATAAGGTTGCTAAATAGGCAATTTGAGTGCAACTAAATCATGCATATCAAGGATAAGAGAGATTGAACATGCACCAATTAGACAAGCTATTTAGAGTGGTTCCACACTTCAAACTAGAAGTGTGTCAGTCCACTTGCCTAGAGAGGTCAACCTCTAGGACTTCAACCAATTGCACTCTTATATTCATTAATAAGACATACAATACATGACCAACAAAGGACTTACCTATCCAATACAAAGACTCTTGAACCTTACCAAGGACTTACCCACTTTGCAAGAGTCTTCAGCCTTCTCCAAGGACTTTCCCACTCTTGCACAAGTCTTCGGCCATGTAGGAATTACCCACTCTTCTTGGATCTTCCGCCTTTGACTTCACTTTCACTCGGAGAAGCTTTCCACCAAGGTCTTACCTACTTGAGCTTGAATCTTTTGCCTTATCCAAGGGCTTACCCACTCTAGCTCCAAGTCTTCTGCCTTGATCTTCACCAAGGGACTCCTTCCCTTGTTCTTCTTCACCTCTCTTGGACAAGAGAGAGAACCTTCATCTTCAAGATAGCAAATGAGAGATGGGGAGGTGGTGGAAGTGAGAGCCTCACAAGATATACAAATAGGACTAGCTCTCTTACAGATTTCCTACTCACTCTAATGGATGTAGCAAGTGATTAAGCTTAGAGAGAGAGAGGAGGCTGTAGGAAGCACTCAACTATAGAATAGGAACCTCACAAAGAGTAGTTTGCAATGAATGCTCTGCCTTGGAATGAAGCCCAAGGGGTCCTATTTATAGTTGGGGATGCCTCTTAACCTTTGGGAACACTTGTGAACGAAAACTAGCCGTTTTGTGGCTTGCAACGGATCTATTTTCACTTGTTGCAACTCCACAATGGCTAGAAACACTTTTCTGCACTTTTCCGTACAGTGCATTCGGTCGAGTTTCTATATGTGTAACTCGACCGATCAAGTAGCAGGCAAATCGATGTTCAAAGGATCGGTCGAGTTTGTTCTGAGGAAACTCGACCAACCATTTCAACAGGAAATGGCCCAGTACCCAATCGGTCGAGTTCTGTGAGTGCACAACTCGACCGATGCAATCTTCAGAAAATCAACCAAAGTGGATCAGTCAAGTTTTAGGGTGGGAAACTGGACCGATCAAGTGCCTGTAATTAATTTTCAAAGTTGCATTAAAAGTGCTCTAAAATTCAATCTAAGTGTTCCTGATATTTTTCTAAGTTTAATTACAAGTCATACAATCATTACAAGTGATTTACAACATGATTCTAATGGGCATATATCATATTACAAAAATGTGCACTTGTATGACTTTGACTTGTCTTTTCTCCAATTTGAGATGTGCAAGTTAGGGCAATTGGAGTGTGTCTATACCTAATCTGAAATTACTCAAGTAGAAGCATTAGACCCCAATATGTGGAATGGTTAGTCATCATCAAAACATGGGCTTAGTCAATTTAGACGTGAGTCAACATTGACCTAATTGACCTTGAGTCAACAGTTTGTTCCCATCCCTCTTTTGCAATCGTCTTGATATGAGCGTCATGTTCCTCGCAACGCTTCCGGTCCAGTGTCCGCCTTCCCTGACCAACTTTGCCACTATGAGCTCTATCTTCTACAAGCTCCCACTTTGACTCCATCTCGATGGCTAGGCCTCTAGTGGAGAATCTCCTTCAGCATGGAGGAAGGGAGTCGTACATCTAGTATCCTTCACGTGGGGAGCTTCGTGGATCTCTTGTCATTACCTCAAAAGCTCAAATGGAGCTTCTAGTCAGGAATGGGGTATCTACCTCCTAGAACCTCCTTCAGCTCTAGATCAAATGAGCCCTCCATCATGCTACATCATCCATGGTTGAGGATGTGGCATTCATTGGATTGACATCTGAGCAAAGATCTGCTCTGGGAACAATTGGTGGTGTGATGGGGATCCACCAGGATGCCCCCTCTATTCTGACTGCAGCAACGAAGTGGATAGTGAGGAAGGGGAAAAGCCTTATACATGTTTGGGCTTGGTGATAACACTTATCAATGTGCTTCCATGACCTAGATAACTTGCAGAGATCTATCAAACATCATGCACAACCTGTTACTACCCCAGCTAATTAACTCTTTGTCTCTAATGATGAGAAGGTGGAGCAACCACCTACAACTTCACCCAGCAATGACTAAACCTCTCCACGGCATTATGAGATCTCAATGACCATTTTTATCAATGTCCTTATCTTCTTAGTATCCTTCCCACCGCCTACGACAACCCAATGGAGAGTGAAAATGAATCAACTTCTCCTTTTCTCCATGTAGGTGGTGATTTGTCCCAATTGAGGGGTCTTTAGGGAGATCCACTCTGCCGGAGCTCATGGCTCACTATGTATCCCGATCATCATCCTATTGTCTTGGATACATGACACCAAGGGGACTTGGTCTCAAAGGTACCTACTTCTCTGAGAAAGATGGATGTAGAAGACAACAAATTGAGCATATAATCGTACTATCTAAGGGTTGTGATCAGACCACCCTGACCAAAAATATGGACCACATCTAAAAAAAGGGAATAGGCCCAAGTGACATCAATATGTCACATTGAGGTATTGAATATCCAAAAGAACAAAGTTTGACAATATATAATTTAGTAATGACTCAACTTCAATCAGTCACATCTTTTTCTAGGAACCTCCAACTATTCTTAAATTTGAAGCATAGGTTGATGGCATCTTAAATTACCTTGTATCAATGTTTGAGACACAAACTCCATCCTCTGGTCATAGAATAAATTCTTCAAGAAACCTTAAAAATAGAACTATGTACCTCGAATATAATTCATGTAATCATCTAAACTTGATTTGACAATGTCCAGAAACACTTGTTATGATCCTAACATACCTCGAGGCTAATCAATTGACCAATTAAAACCTCAAATTCTGACATCACATCATTTTTTACTAGTTGTGTTTTTATATACTATATTGGATATCAATCTCCTAAAATTTAGTGTCATCACAATTGCCAAATGATTCTAACAACCTACCAACCTATCTTGCATATGTTGGGAAATATGAGCATAAAGTATAGAAGAGGAAATGAAAATTGTATCTATCTATTTTCCCATAATATTAAGATTGCGTCAACTACTATGAAATAGGAAGGATGGTTTAACAAGTTGTACATGATCATGGAGCAAATATTGTTGGTACGTATGCCCTGAGAGCCAATCATGGGATGATTGGTGGGATACATTAATATTGATTTGATAAACATCAAAGGCAAGGTTCCAATTCATTCTTGTTCAGTCAGACAAAACATATTGAATGTCTATAGAATGATAGTACTCAGTGACGTATGACTTCAAGTACATGACTTGAACGATGAGATCATACGAATGTTAAGAGTTTGTATATTCTTGTTATATCCCTAGTTGGTTGTCATTGTGGAAGGTTCATAGACAACAATGACACAGAAGACTAGATTGTGTATTGGTTAATGACACAATCTCATTAGTCATGATATAGTGACATCAAACCAATCACATAGGTACTTCTTAGAGAACAAGTGTATCAGACAGACCCACCGTGAGAGTGACACATGAAACCATGACTGGTAGTCACAGTCAGCTCTCACACTGATGGTGGTGAGTGTGATTCTTTGACTTAAAATCACTACACTCAACACATGTTGTTGGGTACACTTTGACATCATCAAACATAATCCTAACATATAGATTGTTATAAAGGCGATGATTGGGTGACTTTGACACATGGGGCTTTTGAGGGGTGAGTGATAGATATGGGATTTGTCCCTCTTGAGAGAGTTTGATGTCCATGGACACTTAATGACTAGGTCTGAGAAAGGCATGTGCATGCATGTGTGAATCAATATGTGATATTGATGTCACACATATCTCATCCAATCTGCTCTAAGATCAAGGAAGTGAATGAATGTTGAAAGGATGATTGTTCCATGCCTTGAGTTCATTCAGGATATCAGTGACAAAGGAATTATACATTCACTATAACACCAGTCACGGATTGTAGGATTGAAAGTTGTTCTCCAACTTTCCTTTTCACTTGGGTAGCACTGATGTGCGACTAGGAACCTCTCTTTGCTTGTGAAGTCATAAGTGTTATGAACTTTCACTGCAAATGTGAAATGGTCTTGTAGGGTCACACACATAGGATTTAACTTGGAAGAAGATTTTATCAATGAATGATGTTTAGATTGTTTACTAAATGTGTTTAGTAGTTTAATTAAACATTCAATCAATTGACTTGACTCAGAATCACCAAGTTCAAGTGTTGGATTAACTGATTTGGGTGTCAGATTGATTGAAAACTACATTGACTGGTTTTTGCACAACTTGGATTGCCAACTAACCGGTTCAAGCTATTGAACCGATCGACTCAGTGTCAAGTGAGATGACCCGTTCAAGTGTTGAACCGATCAGTTCAGCTGGACTAAACGAGCAAGTTTGGTAAGTTAGGTGGGTACAATTCGATTGGGACAAGTATTGATCTTTGGATTAATTGGAAACGGAAAGAGGAAATTCAATTGGGAACTGCTCTGGGAAGTGAAACGACTAGTTCATGAATGAATCGATCGATTCAGCTACCCAAATGACCGATTCATGAGATGAACTGATCGGTTCAGTCCCCAAACGATCGGTTTGTTTGTAAAACGACCGGTTAACCTGCCATAGTGCATCAAATTCGTGGAAATTCCAGAACCTTCTACTCCCACTTTAGTCCCGCATTGCCTGGGGCTGAGAACCCTAACCGTGACCCCTCTTATATATAAAGGGGTACTGGGGGATTCTTAGATAGCACAACTTAGAACATTAGTTGCTATGCAAAGTTGTCCTCTCTAGTTGTGGTAACTGAGAGAGACCAAGCAAGTGCTATCTGACTATGGAGGCACAACGAGGGAAAGACAACTATAGGACAACAACTGGTGGCGGGAGAGCACGTTTACACTGACATAAGGGGATGACTCCTTCCAGTGTCCTATGGGATAGGATGACTGGAGTTCCTGGTGGTCCGTGTGGACTACTACAAAGGCGGGAGATTTCTTCCGCTCAGAGGACATCTGTCAATCTGACAGTCCGGGTGCAACTAGGAGCTGCACAAACACCGTCCAAGACTGAAGGTGAAGACTGCACTCACCACAAGGTAACATCACCGAGCAAGCCTCGGGACAAGTTATGCCTCTACAAACCATCCTTCCTACCGTATAGATGTTGAAGAGATCTCTTTGGGTTTTGGGTTTGGGGAGAAATTTTTTTGTTTCTGCTACCATCTTTGCCTACCCTAAAACCCAATAGCAGTATCAGAGCCACGTCAACATTCTATACTTTAGGATAATCGGTGTGATTGGTTTTTTGGTTTGTCACCTTTTATTTCTTGCATATGATGCTAATAAGTAATTGGCTTTATGCATGTCCAATATAAATCCACAAATCCCTATATATACATATATGATATGGTATATAAATGCTTTCGATACGCATCTCCCTTAAATGGTTTCTGTGGTGATTGTAGTGTGATTGTGGCCATAAACCCTAAATCTTTGTGTGGTTGATTGTTGTTTCTTGCATCTCAGTCTGCACACCGATTCCCTACCTCCTAATCCTGATGTAACTCGAGATAACTCAAGAATCTTTCCTACCTTTGCTCCCCCCGAATGTAACTCAGGGTTTCCCAATGCAAATGTAAATAGGATTTTAGTTTATATTTCTTGTTATGTCAACGAACGGTAGACACCTGGAGGATCGAGATGATCATCTCGGACGTGAGACGATCAAATGGTGGACCAAGGTGGTCGTTTCCTAGAGCGAGATGAACGGGTGGCTACCTGAGGAGATGCACGACGACCAGTGAACCGATCGGCTGGAGGCACCAGTTGATCGGATGGTGGCACCCAACCGACTGGCCTGATGGCAAGCCGATCAATCATGGAGATGAGTTGATCAAACCCAGAATGACAAAGCACAAAGTTCATCTTGTACAGGTTGCATGTGATGTGGACCTAGATGACCGTGATTCCTCTTGGCTCAAGGAATCACATTAGGATGGCCATAATCATTGCTTTTATCGTTTCACATGTTTTCTTGTGGGATAAAGCATGTATATGATACATACTATATATTGTGGTGTTTGGATATGTATAATGTACCTATAAAACCAAATCCCTCAATAAATATTAAGTCTTAGATGCCTTCCATTAGAGACACACATGAAAAACATGATCGACCAAGCATAGGTTACGCCAAAGCATGGTGCACCGTCTATCTCGTGTAAGTGTGATGGTGGACATGTAGGATCTGCCAAAGTAGGGTGCATGTTCATCGTGTCAGATTTTAGGTTAGACTTAACTGGTGATTCTTATAGAGTCTAAGCTCCATAGGCACAGGGATGACCATGGCAAAGAGTTGCCCATGGAATCCATCAGAGAGTTGCATAGGATGCAATTGGCAAGTGTTGCCTACCTAAATAATCTATATTGTGGGTGATCAGCCAAAGCTGACTCATGATTGGATGAAATATGGATCTTGGACCCACTAGAAGGTTGTACGCTACAATTAATCTTCTGAATTGATGGTGAGGGTTGTCAATTTGAACAAAAATAGTGGAAGCAATAATTAATTAAAGTCCTAATTATACCGTAAAATATTTTATTTTCAAAGCAAACAAATAAGTCAAAAATGAGTTTTTGGACTAAATTGCATATATTTCCTTTTGTAGTACAAATGGCCACCAACAATAATCACTTTCTTTGTGATCAGTCCTTGAGATGGACAAACTAAATGGGAATATTTCCACGACTGATTAGGATGTTGAAAAGTGTTCTCAATCGAAGAGCGAAAGCTCTAAGTCCTAGTTATACTAGAACCAGATGAACTCGCTCCCGCCACACCAAAGGCTGAAAGGGATGCTTACTAGAAACATTCTAAGGATTTCATTGATGTGTAGTGCTTGAATGTTGTATTCTCTAAACTATGAGTTGCATAGACAACATGAGACATATGTTGTCTCCAAGGCATTGTCCTAGTATGTCATGATAGAAGGAGATTCAGTTGGTTCTCACATACTCAATGTGATTGGGTATGTGGAAAACCTGACTTGACTGGGATTTCCTCTGAGTCAAGAGTTGGCTACTGGTATGATACTGCAAATGTTGCGAGAATCATACAGTTCATGATGAACTACAACATGAACAACTTTGACAAGCCATTAACAAAGTTGTTGGACATGTTGAGGACAATGGAGGCATAGATGAATAAAGATAAACCCTAGTCTTTGATGTGATCAATGAAGGGTAAGTCTAAAAGGCAAGGTCAAGGGCAAAGCAAAGAAGTGTTCTGATGCTAGCCAGCAACCCAAGCCATCTTCAGCCTCAAGGCATATGCGAAGGGTGAACGAGGGAGGAGAAATTGACCTCTATATCTTGAAGAAGATGAAAGGAGGGGATAGAGATCTCCACCATAGGTATCATGAAATAAACACTTCTTTATCCAAGGTATATGATACCAAGATGAAGATCTGACATATATGATATGCAAGATCTAAAAGGATGTGATGGCCTTTGTGAAAGGACCAAGAAAGGAGTACTCATCATTAAAGCAAGTGTTTCTTCCATAGATAGGAGTACCTTTAAGTTTATATCAGCCTAAAGGGCACAAAATAGAGTTGAGAACTGCTATTTCAATTTTCCACTAGAAACACTTTATTTTTGCATATTGTGTGACAAGGATGGCTATTAATAAAGTTGATGTTTCAATTTTAAAAGATGTTATATTTTATGGCAATGCCTTTCTTTATCTTGTGGTATTTGGTATGCATAAGATAAAATGATACCTAAAAGTTATTGATAACTCAAACAACGAATTAGCATTATCATGAGAAATTCATCTCTAGTTTCCATGTTTATGGATAAGCCAGACTCTTTTGGTTGTGAACCATTAAGAGACATGAATATCTTAGACATGATGACAAGTCACTAGATGTAGCGGGAGAATGACTATCCTATTAGGTAAAATACATATAATGTATTTACATATCTATTGGAATAAATGCTAATACTTCAAGTGGTGTTTAGAGAAATACCAATATTAATATCTTGAAGTGTTCAAGAAAATCATGAATGAAGTACAAAATTGGCAAAAGTAATAATTATTGATGTGATCAATGAATGAGATACTTAAACCAAATGTTTGAGAACCTTATGAGTGATTATGATAGTGTATCATAAAGAACTCATGATTAAGGCATAGTGATGTCTAAATCAAATAGAGTCATACTCTAAGGAGTTAGAGGATGATTATCAAATAACTAAATTCTTCTTAAATAGAGAATACCTTACACTAATAAAGGATATTAAGAATCACAAAGTGTTGTGAGTTCTCAAATTCCTTAACAGATACACCTCAAATATCTATATGATTAGTTGTTCATATGATGAGTCAACAATGTAGATGATATTGAGGAACCAGATTTTGAGTTATGGTTTATGACCATAAGATCCTAAATGACTTCCTTGTGAACCATAAGGTATGACCTTAGTGGTAGCACCCATTGGGATAAAATCCATAAGTGTGAATGAGTCTTAAGCATTAAGACACATGGATGACATTTTGAGAAGGATCATGCTTGTTGATTGCAACTTAATGACTAAGAGATTTGGCATATGGATATTAAAACTGCATTCCTATGAGGAATAAGACAAGGATGTGTACATGACACAACCTATAAGGTTTATGAATCCATTAATGCAAAATAAGTCTATGAGTTACAATGGACTAATCAATGTGATTGATTGAGTACAAGCAACTCAACGCTGGGATCTTTACTTTGATAATATAGTCAAAGGGTTTGATTGATATGACAAAGATAAAGAAGGGATGTGTGATTTATTGGGAGCGTATTCACATTCCACATATTGATGAGGAATGGAATGTTCTAAAATGGAGACATTTGTGGAAATATCTTTACGGGAAGACAGAGACTTTTCCTATGTGATAGGAATAGAGATCTATAGAGATAGTTCTCGAAAACCTCTTGGCCTGGAAAAGAGAGAGCATACATTGGCAATCTGTATTGAAGGGTTCAGTATACATAGATCCAGTGGGAGAAAACTTGTCCATGTTACATGGAGTTAGTATCCCAAGGCCAAGTGTCCAATTCTTATGAATAATGGGAACACAAAGAATAGATATGGATCTATCATGTATGTAATCATCCTGTTATCTTGCATGTATGGACATACCAAGCATAAAATGTGTTTATCATCTTGTATGTAGGACATGACAATATGATATGTTCATCCTGATAACTTGTATGTGGGACATGACGAATGGATGTCTGTCTAGTTCCAGTAAGGGTTACTGGAATACCATGAGAACTTGATAAGTACTAGTTCTATGGAAATAAGGAGAGTTCATTGTAAAGAGTTACACTAATGTGAACATTTGAAAAGGATAGAAAATTTATCACAAAATATATATGGGATATATAAAAGTCAATGTGTGTTGAAAAATGGAAATGTTACAATAAAGCCATTTTAAAAGGAAATGTCAAGTATCCGTGTGTTAGAGAACAACAGTGGATACTATATGCATCTGGGAGTTCATAAAGATGAACTTATAGGTATTCCGGTCATTGATGACAAGTAAGGAGTGCTTGGTCATGCAATGAGGATAAAGGTTAGCAAAGGAATATTGGATCGCATATTACAGAAACTCCATCTCGTACGTAAGACGTACAATGAAGATATGTGAGACATGCAATAATACCGACTTAGGCAAGGTGTTGCCATAACTCACTGCGTTAGCACTAGAGCACAGTAACATGTGGGACATGCTTGAAGATCACTAAGAATATGATTCATGGGTGAGTGGCTCATAGTGCAAGTCGGAGTCTGTTGGTACGTATGCCCTGAGAGCCAATAATGGGATTATTGGTGGGATACATTAAGATTGATTTGATAAACATCAAAGGCAAGCTTCCAATTTATTCTGGTTCAGTCAGTTGTGAGATAATGATAGAAGAGATTGAATCTCTAGAGAATGACAGTACTCAATGATGTATGCCTTCAAGTACATGACTTGAACGATGAGATCATGCAGATGTTAAGAGTTTGTACATTCTTGTATGTCCCTAGTCGGATGTAATTGTGGAAGGTTGATAGACAACAATGACACACAAGACTAGATTGTGTATTGGTTGATGATAGAATCTCATTAGTCATGATATAGTGATATCAAACCAAGCACATAGGTACTTCTTAGAGAACAAGTGTATCGGATAGACCCACCATGAGAGTGACACATGAAACCATGACTTGGTAGTCACAGTCAACTCTCAAGTGATGGTGGTGAGTGTGATTCTTTGACCTGAAATCACTACACTCAACACATGTCGTTGGGTATACTTTGAGATCATCAAATGCAGTCCTAAAATATAAATTGTTATAAAGGTGATGATTGGGTGACTTTGACACATGGGGCTTTTGAGGGGTGAGTGATAGATATGGGATTTGTCCCTCCTGAGGGAGTTTGATGTCCATGGCCACTTGATGAGTAGGACTGAGAAAGGCATGCGCATGAATGTGTGAATCAATATGTGATATTGATGTCACACATATCTCATCTAGTCTGCTCTGAGATCAAGGAAGTGAATGAACGTTGAAAGGATGACTATTCCATGCCTTGAGTTCATTCGGGATATCAGTGACAAAGGAATTATACATTCACTATAACACCAGTCATGGATTGTAGGATTGAAAGTTGTTCTCCAACTTTCCTTTTCACTTGGGTAGCACTGATGTGTGACTAGGCACCGCTCTTTGCTTGTGAAGCCATAAGTGTTATGGACTTTCACTACTAACGTGAAATGGGCCTGTAGGGTCACACACATAGAATTTAACTTGGAAGAAGAGTTTATCGACAAATGATGTTCAAATTGTTTACTAAATGTGTTTAGTTGTTCAATTAAACATTCAATCAATTGACTTGACTCAGAATCACAAAGTTCAAGTGTTGGACTAATTGATTTGGGTGTCAAATTCATTGAAAACTACATTGACCAATTTCTGCACAACCTGGATTGCCAACCGACCAATTCAAGTTGTTGAACTGATTGGCTCAGGGTCAAGTGAGATGACCAGTTCAGCTGGACCAAATGAGCCATTTTGGGAAAGTTAGGTTGGTGAGAAAATATTTTTGTTTCACTTGTACAATTCGATTGGAACAAGTATTGATCTTTGGATTAATTGGAAATAGAAAGAGGAAAGTCAATTGGGAACTGCTCTAGGAAGTGAAATGATCGGTTCATGAATGAACTAATTGGTTTAGCTCCCCAAACAACCGGTTCATGATATGAATAGATCGGTTTAGTCCCCAAATGATCGGTTCACCTACCGCAGTGTATCAATTTCATGGAAATTCTGGACCCTTCTACTCCCACTTTAGTCTCGCATTGCTGGGGGCTGAGAACCCTAACTCTGACCCCTCCTATATATAGAGGGGTACTGGGGGCTTCTCAGATAGCACAACTCAAAACATCAATTGCTCTGCAAAGTTGTCCTCTCCGGTTGTGTTAACCGAGAGAGACCAAACAAGTGCTACCCAACTAGGGAGGCACAATGAGGGAAAGACAACCGCAGGATGACAATTGGTGGCAAGAGAGTACGTCGGTGACTAGTATGCCAATAGAAGGGGATGGCTCCTTCCAGTGTCTTGTGCGACAGGACGACTGGAGTTCTCGGTGGTCCGTGTAGACTACTACAGAGGCGAGAGATTTCTGCTGCTTGGAGGGCAGCTGTTAATCCGATAGTTTGGGTGTGACCAGGAGTTGTACAGATGTCGTCCAAGACCATAGGTGAAGACCACACTCGCCGTGAGGTAACATCACCAAGCAAGCCTTTGGACAAGGTACACCTCTACAAACCATCCTTCCTACTATATTGATGTTGACGAGATCTCTTTGGGTTCTGGGTTTGGGGAGAAATTTTTTTGTCTCTACTGCCATCTTTGCCTCCCCTAAAACCCAAAAAATATAGTGACAACAACTCGATTCAATGCAACTGTCTACTAGTTGCTCTTGGATGGTGGTTGTGCATCTCCTAGTCTTCACTACAAACAACAAATAGGATAGCTTGTACAGTGACTCCTGTGGTCTCATCATGGATTGCAGGCTGACTTTGCTCTCCTAGCAGTAGCCAAAGGACTCCTGCCTCTAGAGTAGTCCACACAGACCAACTTGAACTCCTATCATTATACTAGAACAGACAAGAAGTAGTTGTCCCTCCCTTTGGCATACTAGTCACTAACTTGCTCTCCCACAACAATGATCCTTAGTTGTTCTCTCCCTTAGTTATCCCTCACTAGTCGGGTAGGCCTTGTTTGGGCTCTCTCGCTTACCACAAATAGAGAGGAAAACAATTGTGAGAGAAAATAATTCTCAATTGTCTATTTTGTGCTTTACGAAGCCCCCAATACCCCTCAATTTATATGCAGGGTTTGGGCTAGGGTTCCCACTCTATTTGGTATCTGTGTGGGAGTAGAAGGGTCTGGAATATCTTGAGATTTTCAACCTACAAAACATAAAATGGTCGTCTGGTGACCCAGACGGCTGTCTGGTCACACAAAATGGTTGTCTCGTGCTGCCAAATGGTCATTTGGCAATTTCCCAATCGTATATGGAATTGGAAACTTGCTTTCCATTAATGTTAGACATAACTTCCTTGCACCACAAGTATTATGCAATCAAAACAATTCATGAAAGTATGTAGAACCTTTCTCCGACCTAACTAGGTGATCTCTCACATGCTAAAAGGTTGTATCGCTCACCCAGATGTCTATCTGGTTAATCGAGCTGAGCCGGTCAGTTCATACCTCAGTTTGGGTAGATCTTATCCAATTTGACGTCTGATTGGCTTGACAACCCAAACAAACTGTATCAACGCTTTAGACACTCATATGGCACTCTAGACGGCCATCTCACCAAGTGAGATGGTCGTTTGGCAGTGCATTCAGCTAATCTGTTACATGAATTGAATACCTAACAACTTTAGTATTCAATTGAATCATCATTCAAGATTAAACTCCTCTTCTATATGAGTTCCTCTGTGTGTGACTCTATAGGTCCCATATCACATTGGTAGTGAATGTCCATAACTAGCTTATGTAATCACAAGCAAGGAGTGGTACCCAGTCCCACATTAGTGCTACCCAAGTGAATGGAAAGTTGGAGAACAAATTCAACCTACAATTTGTGTAAGGTGTTGTAGTGATTGTATAATTCCTTTGTCTTTGATATCTGAACTGAACTCGATACATGGACTCCTCATCCTCTCAATGTTCATCTCATGTTTCTTGAACAAAGAGTAGCATGTATGAGATAATGTGACCTCAATATCATATATTGATTCACATGTGCATGCACATGTGTTTCTCAGTCTCTCTTATCAAGTGGCTAGGATATCATACTTCAGTAAGAGGGACAAATCCCATATCTATCACTCACAGTCTATCCCCATGTGTCAAAGTCACCCAATTATCACCATTATACCAACCATGTTTCAGGACTACGTTAGATGATGTCAAAGTATACCCAATGACATGTGATAAGTGTAGCGATTTCAGGTCTAAGAATCACAATCACCATCTTCACTATGAGAGATGAATATGGCCACCATTGATGGTTTCCATGTGTCATTTTCAAGGTGGACTTGTCTGATACATTGTTCCCTAACATGTATCTGTGTGATTGGTTTGATAGTGCCATATCATGGCTAATGAGATTTTGTCATCAACCAACCCACACTTTAGTCTTATGAGTAACTGGTGTCTATCTACCTTCCATAGTAAAAACCGACTAGGGACATAATAAGAATGTACATACTCTTAGCATTTGTATGATCTCATTCTTTCATGTCATGTACTTGAAGACATACGTCATTGAGTATTGTCATTCTTTAGACATTCATAATGTTTCTTATTTATTTCATAACTGAACAAAACAAAATGAATTGGAAGCTTGCCTTTATGTGTATTAATCAAATCCTTTATGGTATATGCCATGTCAATCATCACATGATTGGCTATATGGGCATACCTTACCAATAGACTCCCTCTTGCACGTAGAGCCAATCACCCATGAATCATATTCTTGGTGATCTAAACATGTACACCATGTTTCTGCAACGCTAGTGCTGGTATAGCATGTTAGCAACACTTTGCTATAGTCAGTATATTGCATGTTTCCCTTTCTCTTCACTGTATGATTTCTCATACGAGACATAACTTCCATAATATGGTATCTAATATTCCTTACCTAACAAGTAGATACATTGATGTCACAATATCACTACTGAGTCATCAATGGTTGGAACATCTATAAGTTAATCATACAAACCTCGAGATCTATATAGTATCACTATGTGTTCATAAAACAAGTATACTCAACTTCTATTGTATAATAGAATTAATACCTATTAGTTCATAACCCTTCCAACTAACAACATTTCTCCTTTTAAATCAAACATATTTTAATTTACGATCACTTTTGTCATTATGGAAGCTTGCATCAATGTAACCCTTTTACATACAACTCTTCCTTTTATTGCTATCCTTATAGACTAGCAATCTATCCATATGTACTTCTCAAGTACTAATGGATATATTTATATGACTTTCCAATAACCCTTATTGGAATCATCTTGTAATGTCCAATACATACGAAATTATATGGGATAAGTACACTTATAGCATGATAGATCCACTGCTACAACCTATGGCATCTTAATCATGTTATTTCCATTCTTCCTAAGAATTGGAATATAGGGTTCATGAGATACAAATATGTATTCTCTCTCATTGAATCATATCATGTTGAACTCTTTCAACATACTACTATTGTACGTGCTCAAACTTTCACTGTGAAACATTCATGAACTATCTCATAGGTCTTGATCCTATCTTATAAGATGTTTCATCTCATCCTGCACTGCAGAAGGTGTATTTCCATTCTAGCTATCAATATTCACAATATTGAGATGTTATTCCTCATCATAGGTGGAATATTCATATATGCTCCAACTAAATCTTTGTAATCACCAATTCCATCTTTATCTTGATTCAAGTCAAACTCTTTGACTATCTTGTCAAAACAAAATATCCTATTTTTGAGATGCTTTTTCAATCCCGGATTAAACTTTGTAGTTTATAGACTATATTTGCATTCTTGAATTTATAAAACCCTTTAGGTTGTGTCACATATACATCCTTTGATATAATCCTTTAAGGAATCCAATTTTATCTTCATATGCTAAATCCTTTACTCTATTTTAACTACAACAACAATCTTGACAATTGGTAATGGAATTTCTATTATGTTCAACAACTTGAACTGATTTGAAAAATCTTATTCAACCAATTTTTCCTTTTATGGTATCCATGTAGGTCTTTGCCACAAGACCCTATTGCACCTTTTAGGTGTTACCCCTATAGGTGGTTCTATCAAAGTCCTACCTTGTTAGCTTTCATCAATCTCATAATGGTTTTAAACCTTGTTGACTCATATTGTGGTTCTCAATAGATTCTAGTTGACTAGTTGGCTCATCCTATCATGACCAACCTATCTGAATTGATGGATTCACAATCCTCTAATATCACATGTATTCTACTAGAACTATTTTATTCTATGTTATGAGATTCCACACCAACTTGTATGATTCTCATTGTACCTCTTTTTTGACATCAAACATTTTGAGTTCTACTTTTACTCCCATTGATTCTTTTGGAACATAGTTATCCATAAAAAACATTTTTTGTTAATTGATTGGGATTGAAAGTAATATTCAACAATTATGGTTTGTGGATAAACCCTTTGTAAGAAACTTCTTTCTTAATTTAGGCTTTAATCCTTTAGACATATTTGGACATTCTCATATCATATGATATTGTATATGATGTCTAATAAGCCATTCATATGGTACATTATTTTGTGGTAGGTATACTTATGAGGGTATAAGAAGAATAAATTAATTGATAATCATATCATGACTCATCATGGTATAATTTTTTCATTCTGACACATCTTCACGTTTAGATGGATTTGACTTGTGATACATTATCACAATCCTTTCTTTGAAGGTACTCAAGGTATTTATGCAAAATATTTCAACATTTAATCTCATGAAAGTTTCTTAATACTTTCATCAAAGTCATGCTTCATTTATAATCTCCTTTAACATTTCAAGTAATTTCCATTTTGTTGAGTACATATCATCATATTACTAGTAAATGAATATGAGGTATAAGTAATTATAGCATTCGTTCCATAAGATCTTCATGCATCACATGTATGAGGTCTAATGGAAGGCTTATCTTCCCACTACATCTAGTGAAGGATAATATGTCAATTTGTGCATAAATAAAGCTTTGCATGTTTCCTTAGGTTAAATAACCAAGGGAATCCAGATTAACATCAATATGTATTCAATACATGCAATTCTTATATGTGTGTGCAAGGTGACTAATGCTAATTATAGTCTCAATTTATCAATTATAATCATTTGGTATTAATGTTGTAAACATACATCTCAAAATATTTTATACAAAGATCATTTAGATGTTTGGGCACTGCCATGCAAGATCATATCTTTTGAAACAGAAACATTAATATCTCACTTTATTGATTCATCATCCTTGTCATACAATATGCTTTAAAGTAAATGTTTCTATTTAATGGCATAATCAAATAGTAGTTCTACTAAATCTATCACATGTCCATTGGACTAAGATAAATTTAAATATAGACTGAAGCTTCCACAACTCTTACTCTGCCTTGTCCATCTTTTCCCTTCCATGAAGGCCTTTACTTATTGTCAGATCCTACACATCAAGTATGTTAGATCTCTGTTTAGTATGACATACCAAAATGAAGAAGTAATCAAATTTATCTTATAACATTTATACTTGAAGTGGAGGCCTCAATGCCTTCCTTCTTCTTCTTTAGTTCCTTTAACCAGAGTGGGCAATTTCTTTTCCAATGACCAGGATGGTGACAATGGTGACATTCACCTCTTATTCTCTTCATGTCTCCCTTTGCCTTGAAATTTGAAGACTTGGGCTTCTGGCTAGCTTTAGAATTCTTCTTAGATTTACCTTTTCCTTTAGACTTCCCCTGTCTTGATAATCATCATCACAAACTTGGGCTTGTCTTTCTTCATCAGTCCATCAACTATTCTCAACATGCCCAACAACTTTGTCAATGTCTTGTCAAAGTCGTTCATATTGTAGTTCATGACAAATTCACTATATGATTCTGGCAGAGACTGCAATATCACGTTAGTGGCCATCTCTCGACCCAAAGGGAATCCCAGTCAGGCTAGGTTCTCCACATACCCAATTAGCTTGAGCACATGAGGACCTACTGGATATCCTTCTACCATGTTACATTTGTATAATGACTTGGAGACATCATATCTCTCTTGTCTTGCCTGATCTTGGAACATGTTATTGAGGTGTGTGACCATCTCAATCACATCCATGTTCTCATGCTGCCTCTGCAACTCATATCTCACAGAGCATAGCATCAGATACTTGACATCCACGATATCTTCAATATGTTTCTTGTAAGCATCCCTGTCAGCCCTTGGTGCATTTTGAGGTGGTTCCTTTGGTTTTTGCATCTCTACGACATAAATCTTACGCTCCTATGTGAGAATGATTCTCAACATCATGAACCAGTCATAGAAGTTGTTCCCAGTTAGTTTGTCTTTCTCAAGGACCAATCACTAAGAAAAGTGATTGTTGTTCGTTGCCATTAGATTCTACAAAAGAATTTACAATTTTTTCGAAAACTCATTTTTATTTTTATTAGATTAAATTTGGGTGATAATATTTAGGTCTTTAATTCATATTCTTTCTCATTATTTTGTTCATATTGAAAAACCTCAAGTATCAATTCATAAAACTACAACAAACATTTTTATAATGATCCAAGATCCATATTTCGTCAAATCATGAGTCACCTTTTGCCGATCGCAAACAACTTCATTATTTAGGTAGGAATCATGCCAATTGCATCATATGAAACTCTTGGATAGATGATATGCTTGTAATGACCCTGACCTGGGTTATGAGGTAACCCTATTTTTTTGGCTAAGTAAGTTTCCTAGAACTTTAATATAATCCTCTGAAGTGTTTTGCTATCAAGTAACAAACTTATGTTTCAGAATTGGTCCTGTTTGAATAATGTTTGAGCAATGTTCTCATGTTTTGGACCAAAATGCAATTTACCCAATACGAGGGGTTATATTGCAATTTGTCACATTTTGAATGTTTCCTGAGTGTTTTAGCATCATTATATATATAATTATGAAAGGTTGTGACTTGCGGAAAGCCTAAATTCCAAGTTTGAACTTGTTTGAATAATGTTGGTGACTTGTGTACCAATTTTGGTGCAAGTTGTAATTTACCCAAAATATAGGGTTGATATGAAAATTACCACCTCTAGAGTGTCCCTACTCCCTTCTAGTATAATTTAGAGTATAGATAAATAATGAGGCTCCATGTTTGAATCAATTATGAGTGATGGTATTCTTGGTGATGAAAAGTTTAAGAAAGGGGTTTGAATGGAAACCCTAATTTGAGCTTGTATTAGGTGTATCGGGTTATAGTGTTAAATGGGAGTCCCTATCGGCCAAGGAGCGAACGAGGAGACCCCCATATCGTGTTTTTAACTCTTAGACTTTTCAAAAACGATCTAAGAACCTCAATAAAGCAATGGATATCGGCTTGCAACTTTCCTTGGGAAAGGTTGCATTGAATTGAGAATATAATAATGTGAGTGGAAGTGGCTTGTCCTAGAAGATAACCAAAGGGGGGCGACCCTTATCCCTTGCATTTTCCTCAATTTTTTATTTTGCATGGCAATATAAAGATGGAGTGCATGCAAGTACATGTTTCAATCCATGTATGGCCATGTGGCACCTACTTGTAGAAAATTGATGACACCTCATATACACACTTTTCCATGAACCTCAAGTATATATACCCTTCATTTCACCCCTAAGTGAACTTTTTCGAATCCTACCACCTCTTTGCTCTTAGATATCGAGCATGGAGTCTTGTTATCGTGCATGGGTGAAGTGGTATCGTTCATAAGGCCTTGGTAGTGGCCATGGCAAGTGATATCGACCATAAAAAGTGATATTGGCCATAGCAAGTTGATATCGGCTATAGTGGAGTTATATTGGCCACAAGTGAAGGGGATATCAGCCACAAGTGAGGGAATATCGTGAATAAGTAGTGAGGTATTGTGCAAAGGTTCTAAGGAGCAAGAAGGAGCTCAACTCTTAACCCTAAGGTAAGGCCATGATCATCTTCAACTTTGGATTGAAGCATGGATATAGGGTTATGACCTTTCTTTCTTTCCTTCTTCACCAAGTGCTTAACTATGGTGATTTCTTGTCTATGGAGTTGTGAAAAAGCCATGTACCTTGGAGAAGTTCTTCCTCATCCTTAGGATGTGAAGCTTTGGAGCTTGGAGCTTTGAAGTTGTTCACAAGGTAGGTAATATAACTTAAACTCAACCATGTTATTTTTCATCACCTAAATTGCTATGCTTAAATGAACTACTTTAAATTCCAAAATATTCTGAAATGGTTGATAAAAGCATGAGTTATAGTAGTTTCTTAGACCTATTATCCTTGTACTAGACCAAATATAATTAATGTTAAGAGCTTGAAGATGATGGTATTACCTTATAAAGTGATATCGGGTTCAAGCAAACAAGCAAGCACCTCTAACCCGATATGGTGATGCACCTACTCCACTAAAACGATATGGATATGAGTTTATACTTTCTTGCACGATATGGTAAAGTAGTATACACCTCTTGGACGATATGAGGTCAAGCATACACCTCAAAAATGATATTGGGTTAAGCACACACCTCTTTTCCTGATATGGTGTGAAGCACACACACACCCCTCTGCCCGATATGGTGTGAAACACACACACACACCTCTTTGCCTGATATGGTGTGAAGCATACACACACCTCTCTTCCCGATATGGTGTGAAGCACACATACACCTCTAAAGTGATATGGTGTGAAGCGCACACACACCTCTTTTCCTGATATGGTGTGAAACACACATACACCTCTTTGTCTGATATGGTGTGAAGCATACACACACCTCTCTGCCCAATATGGTGTGAAGCACACATACACCTCATACCCGATATGGTAAGAACACATACACCTCTAAAGTGATATGTGTAGCAAGCACAGACCTCATACCCGATATGGTGGAAGCACCTCAAAACCCATATGAAGGAAAGCACCTTAGATGCAATGTACTTGATGGAGTAACACATGAAGTGTCTTATATCAAGTCATACATTAATAGGTATGGAGTTTAATGAATATTGATTAAGTAGGCTAATGAACCTTGAAGGAAAGGTTTATCCAACTTAATAAAGTATGAAGTAATAAACATCCTAGTAAGGATGAGAGAGAAACGCATACTTTAGTGATAATCATAAAATGAGCATACATTGATACTCCTAATATGTGTGGAGACTGAATTAGGGTTTGATTCTTGATAAATGTACTTGAAAACCCTAGATGGTTTTATAAGAGAAACCTTAACACTAATGAAGGGTAATGATAAGAGTTGAAATTTTTTTTGGTTAATAAAGGGGAAACCTTAACCATATTAAAACCATGCTGGTAGCATTAGATAATGAGCATAGCTAAGTATGAGCTATGATGTTACATATAATACAATTTAATGGGCCTTGTGAGCCATGTGATTAGTTCATGCCTAGTGAGAGGTGACAAGATGTTTAATGGGCCTTGTGAGCCATGTGATTAGTTGTTGCCTAGTGAGAGGTGACAAGATGTTTAATCAGCCTTATGAGCCATGTGATTAGTTGTTGCCTAGTGAGAGGTGACAAGATGTTTAATGGGCCTTGTGAGCCATGAGAATAGTTGTTGCCTAGTGAGAGGCAACAAGATGTTTATAAAAGTCTCATGTAAGAAATGATAATGTTCAAATAAACTAGGAAATGGAAACTTAGTAACAAAATAATAATAATAAATGGATACAATAATAATAATGAAATCTTAATCATATATGCTTTATACTTATAGCCAAATAAGGGCTATAGTGTTTTGAATATGCTTAAAGGAGATAAGAGGAATACTTGTATTATATAAAGGATGTGAATAAGTATGATGGCTTGGCCAAGGTATAATGCCTAGTAAAGGTGATGCGGTATTTAGTGATGAGATGCACAGGATTGGCATAGTCCAATGCCTGGAATAGATGCACAGGATTGGCATAGTCCAATGCCTGTAATAGTTTCACAAGATTGGGATAACCCAATGCATGGTTGTTAATCACAGGATTGGTAATAACCTAATGCCTGGTTGTTAATTACATGATTGGTAATAACCCAATGCCTACCTGTTAATCACAGGATTGGTAATAACCCAATGCCTGGTTGTTAATCACAGGATTGGTAATAACCCAATGCTTGCCTGTTAATCACAAGCATGATACTAACCCAATTCCTGGATGTTAATTACAGGATTGGTAATAACCCAATGCCTGACTGTTAATCACAGGATTGGTAATAACCCAATGTCTGGCTGTTAATCACAGGATTGGTAATAACCCAATGCCTGACTGTTAATCATAGGATTAGTAATAACCCAATGTCTGGCTGTTAATTACATGATCCATAATAACCCAATGTCTGGTTGTTAATCACAGGATTGGTAATAACCCAATGCCTGACTATTAATCACATGATTGGTAATAACCCAATGCCCGGATGTTAATCACATGATTGGTAATAACCCAATGTCTGGTTGTTAATCACATGAATTGTAATAACCCAACGCCTAGATGTTAATCACAGGATTAGTAATAACCCAATGCCTGGCTGTTAATCACAGGATTGGTAATAACCCAATGCCTGGCTGTTAATCACATGATTGGTAATAACCCAATGCCTGGCTGTAATATCATAGGATTGGCATAATCCAATACCTGGAATAGTTGTACAGTATTGGCATAGTCCAATGCCTGGAATAACCTCACAGGATTGGCAAAGCCAATACCTGGAAAGATGATGATGATGTATATTCACATGACGGGTACAATTCAATATCTGATTAGCAGATTGGCTGAGGCCAACAAATAGAAATGAGAATGATTCATGGATGTCATACCATGATAATGAGTATCACATGATAAGCTTGAGATGTTGATATAGTATGATGGGTAAATAATATACATGTTCTTCCTATTCCTTACAAAGAGAATGGATGATCTACTACTCTATCATAGATAGTTGCAATGCTTTAAAATATGAGAATGTTCTAAGCAGGTTATCCTCTGCTCAGTTTAATACTATTTAACTGTGATAATAACATTTTTGGGAGAGAGTTATATCTATCGTTGGGACAATTGTCTCACCCCGTGGGATCCACATTTTTTTAGGTGGACGTGCATGAGGAGGATTGAGACCGTATTGCAGAGGGAGAACAACAGTGGCAGGGACAATAGTGACAGCTCAGGTTGAGTGTACTATCTGTCATGTCTTGTAGATAGAAGTCTTATGTGTCGTCTCTATACTCTCATGTCCTTGGATTTAGTATGTGTTGGTTTTATGAACAATATGAGGTTTTTGCTTGTATGACTCGAGGTTTGTTGTTGCTTTATGTTTATGTTTTGAGAAAGCAATTGTTCTATGTTATCCTCGAGAAGAGATGGTACAGTGTATGTACAATATATGATCAATGTGAATATCAAGTTTTGGTTCTTCCTTAAAGAGTTTTCCTAGAAATGGATCTCTTTGCAAAAATGGTTTAAATTTGTAGTGATTTTATATTTTTCTTTTGATTATTCCGCATAATTAGTAACAATTTGGCTATCAGTTTTGGTGGCAGGCGCCACAAGTTTGGTAAAGAGCTTAAGGTTCACTGATTCTATAGAGACATATGACTAAGGTATTGAGTCTATTTTAGTATCCTCCAGTATATCCTATAGTGACATCTTCTTATGTTGAAGAAAGGGTGAAGCTTAAAAACAACTGGAGAACATGATGAACATGTTTCTAAGAGCAATGTTGTTACACCATGAGACGGTGCAAGGGATCAAGCAAGAAAAGAATGAGTGCCTAAGAATTCCCATCTTGACCTAATTAGGATAGAGAATCCTACTTTTTATGCTCTTGTTGGGCATGTTAGGACAACAGTGATGCATATACTAGACTAGATACTATCATTACAACCTAGGTTACTAGTCCTCAATGTAGAAATTTTGGGTTCTTATAGGGTTCCTGAATGACATAGTCATGTTGGAACAATGGAAAATGTGAGAATGATTAACATATGGCAAGAAAATACTCTGCCATAAGTATAGAGAGATAGTATATCTGTGATGGTGATGCCCAAAGAGGGGCAATACGCTGAGAATTAAGGGAAGGTCTCTATAATTCTAGAGACATTTGCCTAGTTGTTCCAAAAAGCCAATGTTTTTGTTACCACTAGTGCAATAAATGCCTAGTACACTAGGGCAATAGTCACAAAGTAAAGGCAAAAGTCCTAACTTTCCACCTATAAGAACTCTTGACTTAGCTTCTACATCAGTAATGAGACTGATAAGACTATGGTATGAGGACAAGACATGGACATGTTAAGCATACTAAAACCTTTTATTGAAAAAGTAGGGAGTAAAGACCCAACAACTGAGGCAGACTCGGCAGGGCTTACAAAATTTACAACCTAATAGTGTAAAAAAGAAAAAGAAACAACATGAAACAACTAGACTATATGTTTGAGTCAACCTAAAGTGGTAGATGACTGTGAGGGGTGACAGTCAGATAGAGCATTTTCATTCTTATATGTCTTCTCTTGATTTTATATGATAATCATAAGAAGGTAGTTGTTGTTGAGCTTCCTTTAATTAGTCCTATGAGGACATGAGGAAGAGATAAGAAGGATGAAAACCTATATTCAGATTAATATTCTCTTATATATTTTGAAATTTCTCGCTTCATGTAGAAAGGGAAGAGATGTAAAAGAAATACTAGAGAAAATTAGAGGTATTAAGTATTAAAACTTAAAGAGATGAAACATAATATAAAACAAATGCATACTACCTAATTTCAGTCCTTGAATACCCTGGCCAAATATATTCATCAATTGAAAGCAAGGTAAGTATGGAACTCTTAGATTGCTCTCTTTCTGATTACTCTGATCAAGTAGTCATTTTGAGACAATCTAAAGAGCCTAATAAAGTAGGAGATGTGGCAGGGATATTTCTACCACATCCTAATTGTTATACGAACGAAACTGAGTCAATAACAAATCAACTTATAAACAAAAGAAGATGTTTAGTATAATGTATACCTTGGTATGAGGACCTAGAGGTAACAGTTACCTGATCAGAGGTAACAATGTTCAGTGATGAACTGAGGGTTTGAATGCCCATATTTGGTAATCCTGATGATGATTATGCTAAAAGGATGATGACATGTAATCATCTCTATAACTCCTATGCTGATGGAAAGGAACCTAAGAGGAAACAAAATTGAATGACACATGAACGATTGAGAGTTCATGTAATACTCAAGAAAGATGAGAATCCCCTTTCTTTAATAAACAAACCTGGATAATAATGGGGCAATAAAAAGGACTATGTTTCCATGTGTTCTTTCCTTTTGGAAACATGACAATCAAGTACGTCTTATGACACTTGATGTGAAGGGATTTGAAGAAACCTATAGATGGATACTTTGAAAAGTATCAACTAGTCTTGGATCATAGTTCCAAGACAAAGTATATGTGTTAAGTAATATTTTTAGATTAAAGAAAGGTCTTATTATATGTTTAGTTTTAGTAATAATAACAGAGGATGGAAAGGATGATGATGTGATGTGTTTTTGGCACATATAATGGATACCAAGGTAAAGAATCCTAGTATCCAAGAACTTTCAATGATATGAGAAAATGAGAACATTATTCCTGACAAGGAGTAATGTTTGGTTACCTAGAAGGGCCAACTTTGAAGTTAGTCTAGTTACATATTGTAGTATGGATACCATATGTTAGGGGTTTATGCCCCGCATAAACATGACATCAACAAAGATGTATGAGTTGAAGGAACAATAGAAGAATTGTTTTGGGAAAAGTTGATCAAGCTAAAGATAACTTCTTAGAATATCTCTATCTAGATTTGTTGAGGAAGCTTATACATAACATCTAGAGATACCTCTAAGATAGTTCTTCTTTAATAAGTAGCCTCTCTTTATGACAAGAAAATAAATAGCTAAAGGGATAATTGATACATGTCATAAGAAATTTTAGTGTTGTGTCAGTAGATTTGAGTGGCAAAGAAGATGCAAGATAAGACTTGTAGTCCCCAAGTGGGTGACATAACGTAACAATGGTCTTTCTTTGAAAGAAAAATGACAAACTAAGTAAGGGGTATGGAAAACTCCCAAGATCAAGAATCTTATTACATAAAGATTTAAGTTGAAAAGGTGACAAATCAGTGAGGTTTGACACCTGAGTTAAATAAGGTATGCATAATGATTCTCTGACTAAGAAAAATGTTACCTGACATAGAGTTGACTCTACATTCAATAATGAAAAGGACAGTGGAGTATGTGTCTTGTATGACAGATTCTATGATAACCCTGTGTGAAAGAACTATGTGTTAATCAAAGTTCTATGGCATCTCCGTGACAATAAGATGTTATGTGGAGACTTGATGATATGATGAATAAATATTATCTGTCTCCCTTAACCTAGGATTTCGGGGACAAGATCCTTGTTAGGGGTTTATAACTTGTAATGACTCTGACCTGGGTTATGAGGTAACCCTATTTGTTTTGGCTAAGTAAGTTGCTTAAAACTTTAATATAATCCTCTAAAGTGTTTTCTATCAGGTAAAAAACTTATGTTTCAAATTTGGTCCTGTTTGAATAATGTTTTTTATAATGTTTGAGCAATGTTCTCATGTTTTGGACCAAAATGCAATTTACCAAAGATGAGGGGTTATATTGCAATTTGTCACATGTTCAATGTTCCCTAAGTGTTTTAAAATCATTATAGAAAGAATTATGCAAGGTGGTGGCTTGTGGAAAGCCTAAATTCCAAGTTTGAACTTGTTTGAATAATGATGGTGACTTGTGTACCAATTTTGGTGCAAGTTGTAATTTACCCAAAATATAGGGTTGATATGCAAATTCCCACCTATAGAGTATCCCTACTCCCTCCTAGTGACATTTAGAGGATAGATAAATAATGAGGAACCATGTTTGAATCAATTATGAGTGATGGTATTCTTGGTGATGAAAAGACCAAGAAAGGGGTTTGAATGGAAACCCGAATTTGAGCTTGTATTAGGTGTATCAGGTTATAGTGTTAAATGGGAGTCCCTATCGGCCAAGGAGACAAAGAGGAGACCCCCATATCATTTTTTTAACTATTATACTTTCCAAAACTAGCTAATCACCTCAATAAAGCAATGGATATCGGCTTGTAACTTTCCTTGGGAAAGGTTGCATTGAATTGAGAATATAATAATGTGAGTGGAAGTGGCTTGTCCTAGAAGATAACTAAAGGGGGCCGACCCTTATCCATTGCATTATCAACAATATTTTATTTTGCATGGCAAGATAAATATGAAGTGCATGCAAGTACATGTGTAAATCCATGCATGGCCATGTGGCACCTAGTAGTAGTAAATTGATGACACCTCATATACACACTTTTCCATGAACCTCAAGTATATATACCCTTCCTTTCACCCCTAAGTGAACTTTTTCGAATCCTACCACATCCTTGCTCTTAGATATCGTGCATGGAGTCTTGGTGCCGTGCATGGGTGAAGTGGTATCGTTCATAAGGCCTTGGTATCGGCCATAGCAAGTGATATCGGCCATAACAAGTGATATTGGTCATAGCAAGTTGATATCGGCCATAGTGGAGTTATATTGGCCACAAGTGAATGGGATATCAGCCACAA
This sequence comes from Alisma plantago-aquatica, assembly GCA_963693085.1. Classification (NCBI taxonomy): domain Eukaryota; kingdom Viridiplantae; phylum Streptophyta; class Magnoliopsida; order Alismatales; family Alismataceae; genus Alisma; species Alisma plantago-aquatica. The sequence goes on along the minus strand of OY856412.1, from coordinate 1,268,927,841 downwards.
GTGAGGGCATATCGTGCAAGAGTAGTGAGGTATCGTGCAAAGGTGATAAGGAGCAAGAAGGATCTCAAATCTTAACCATAAGGTAAGGCCATGATCATCTTCAACCTTGGATTGAAGCATGGATATAGGGTTATCATCTTTCTTTCTTTCCTTCTTCACCAAGTGCTTAACTATGGTGATTTCTTGTCTATAGAGGAGTTGTGAACGAGCCATATACCTTGGAGAAGTTCTTACTCAACCTTAGGATGTGAATCTTTGGAGCTTGGAGCTTTGAAGCTGTTCACAAGGCGGGTTATATAACTTGAACTCAAGCATGTTATTTTTCATCACCTAAATTGGTATGCTTAAATGAACTACTTTAAATTCCGAAATATTCTGAAATGGTTGATAAAATCATGAGTTCTAGTAGTTTCTTAGACCTGTTAGCCTTGTACTAGAACAAGTAGAATGAACGTCTAGAACTTGAAGATGATAGTATCACCTTATAAAGTGATATCGAGTTCAAGCACACAAGCAATCACCTCTAACACGATATGGTGATGCACCTACTCCACTAAAACGATATGGATATGAGTTTATACTTTCTTTCACAATATGGTAAGGTAGTATACACATCTTGGACGATATGAGGTCAAGCATACACCTCAAAAACAATATTGGGTTAAGAACACACGTCTTTGCCCGATATGGTGTGAAGCACACACACACCCCTTTGCCCGGTATGGTGTGAAGCACACACACACCTCTTTTCCCAATATGGTGTGAATCATACACCCACCTCTCTTCCCGATATGGTGTGAAGCACACATACACCTCTAAAGTGATATGGTGTGAAGCACACACACACGTCTTTGCCCGATATGGTGTGAAGCACACATACACCTCTTTGCCCGATATGGTGTGAAGCATACACACACCTCTCTGCCCAATATGGTGTGAAGCACACATACACCTCATACCTGATATGGTAAGCACACATACACCTCTAAAGTGATATGGGTAGCAAGCACACACCTCATACCTGATATGGTGGAAGCACCTCAAAACCCATATGAAGGAAAGCACCTTAGATGCAATGTACTTGATGGAGTAACACATGAAGTGTCTTATATCAAGTCATACATTAAAAGATATGGAGTTTAATGAATATTGATTAAGTAGGCTAATGAACCTTGAAGGAAAGGTTGAGCCAACTGAATAAAGTATGAGTAATCAACATCCTAGTAAGGATGAGAGAGAGACTCATACTTCAGTGATAATCATGAAATGAGCATACATTGATACTCCTAATATGTGTGGAGAATGAATTAGGGTTTGATTCTTGATAAATGTACTTGAAAACCCTATATGGTTTTATAAGAGAAACCTTAACCCTAATGAAGGGTAATGATAAGAGTTGAAATTATAATTGTTTAATAAAGGGGAAACCTTAACCATATTAAAACCATGATGGTAGCATGAGATAATGAGCATAGCTAAGTATGAGCTATGATGTTACATTTAATACAATTTAATGTGGCTTGTGAGCTATGTGATTAGTTGATGCCTAGTGAGAGGTGACAAGATGTTTAATGGTCCTTGTGAACCATGTGATTAGTTGTTGCCTAGTGAGAGGTGACAAGATGTTTAATGGGCCTTGTGAGCCATGTGATTAGTTGTTGCCTAGTGAGAGGTGACAAGATGTTTAATGGGCCTTGTGAGCCATGAGAATAGTTGTTGCCTAGTGAGAGGTAACATGATGTTTATAAAAGTCTCATGTAATAAATGATAATGTTCAAATAAACTAGGAAATGGAAACTTAGTAACATAATAATTATAATAAATGGATACAATAATAATAATGAAATCTTAATCATACACGATTTATGCTTATAGCCAAATAAGGGCTATAGTGTTTTAAATATGCTTAAAGAAGATAAGAGGAATATTTGTATTATATAAAGGATGTGAATAAGTATGATGTCTTGGCAAGTTATAATGCCTAGTAAAGGTGTTGTGGTATTCAGTGATGAGATGCATAGGATTGACATAGTCAAATGTCTGGAATAGATGCACAAGATTGGCATAGTCCAATGCCTGGAATAGTTTTATAGGATTGGGATAACCCAATGCCTGGATGTTAATCACATGATTGGTAATAACCCAATGCCTCGTTGTTAGTTATAGGATTGGTAATAACCCAATGCCTCGTTGTTAATCACATAATTGGTAATAACCCAATGCCTAGCTATTAATCACAGGATTGGTAGTAACCCAATGCATGGCTGTTAATCACAGGATTGGTAATAACCCAATGATTGGTTGTTAATCACAAGATTGGTAATAACTCAATGCCTGGTTGTTAATCACACCACTGGGAATAAAAAATGCCTGGATGTTAATCAAAGGATTGGTAATAACCCAATGCCTAGTTTTTAATCATAGGATTGGTAATAACCCAATGCCTAGATGTTAATCACAGGATTGGTAATAACCCAATGCCTGGTTGTTGATCATAGGATTGGTAATAACTCAATGTCTGGATGTTAATCACATGATTGATAATAACCCAATGCCTGGCTGTTAACCACATGATTGGTAATAACCCAACGCATGGTTGTTAATCATAGGATTGGTAATAACCCAATGCCTGACTGTTAATAACAGGATTGGTAATAACCCAATGCTTGGTTGTTAATCATAGAATCCAATGTCTGGATGTTAATCACAGTATTGGTAATAACCCAATTCCTGGTTGTTAATCAAAGGATTGGTTATAACCCAATGCATGGCTATTAACCACAAGATTCGTAATAAACCAATACTTGGTTGTAATATTACAGGATTGGCATAATCCAATACCTAGAATAGTTGCACATGATTGGCATAGTCCAAAGCCTGGAATAACCTCACAGGATTGGCAAAGCCAATATCTGGACAGATGATGATGATGTATATTCACATGACTGGTACAATTTAATATCTGATTAACAAATTGGTTGAGGCCAACAGATAGAAATGAGAATGATTCATGGATGTCATACCATGATAATGAGTATCACAGGATAAGCTTGAGATGTTGATATAGTATGATGGGTAAATGATATACATGTTCTTCCTATTCCTTATAAAGAGTATAGATGATTTACTACTCTATTATAGATAATTGCAATGCTTTAAAATATGAGAATGTTCTAAATATCTTATCCTATGCTCAGTTTAATACTATTTAACTATGATAATAACATTGTTGGCGGAGAGTTATATCTCTCACTGGGACAATTGTATCACCCCGTGAAATCCACATTTTTTTAGGTGGACGTGCACGAGGGAGATTGAGACTGTACGTAGAGGGAGAACAACAACGGCAGGGACAGTAGTGACAACTCAGCTTGAGTGTATTGTTTGTCGTGTCTTGTAGATAGAAGTCCTATGTGTCACCTATGTACTCTCAGGTCCTTGGATTTAGTACGTGATGGTTTTATGAACAATATGAGGTTTTGGTTTGTATGCCTCGAGGTTTGTTGTTTCTTTATGTATATATTTTGAGAAAGCAACTGTTATATGATATCCTTGAGAAGAGATGGTATAGTGTATGTAAAATATATGATCAATGTGAATATCAGGTTTTGGTTCTTCCTTAAAGAGTTTTCCTGGAAATGGATCTCTTTGAAAAAATGGTTTTAATTTTTAGTGATTTTTTCGCACAATTAGTAACAATTTGGCTGTCGGTTTTTGTGGTGGTCGCCACAATGCCCAACTCTTTTCCATAATCATCTGCATGCTTCTGGTCTTCAGTTCTCCAAGTCACTAGTTAAGCCTGACCCAATAGACAACATGATAGATATGCCCCATGCTTCGTGCAAACCTACATATCTACCCTCACACTTCCATGAGATAGATGGTGCACCATGCTTTATACAAATTTACACTTGGTTGATCAAGTTTTTCATGTGTGTTGCTAATAGAAACCATCTTTGACTTAATATGTTTGATTGAGGGAATAATATATATCATATATATACATATATTGTATCCAATCACCACATATATAGTAAGTATCATATACATGCTATATCCCACAAAATAAACATGCAACATAAAAAAAAGGTGATGGTTATGTCCACGTCTGCTTGTAATTCTTTGGAGCCACAAAGAATTACTACCACCTAGGTAAATCATCACATCACATGTATGAACCTATTTTTGGTGTAGATCTATGCTTACCAAGTTGGGTAGATCGATTCAACCCTTGAATTGGTTGTCCAGCCTCTTATCCGATTGGTTGGTCCTCCTACCCAACTAATGTTTGGACTCCGTCCCAAGGGTTGGTTGGGCCTTCTAGGACGGTCATCTTTCCTCCTGTCTAATTGATGTTTGGACTCCATCCAAATAGTTAGTAGGGTCCACCAGGTGGTCGTCTAGGTCAATCATTCTGTCCTCCATGGTCCTCCAGATGGTCAACTCATCTTAAGAAATGGTCATCTCATTCGGCAATGATCATATTCTTTGTCGTTGCAAGAAAAGAAAACTATCCTATTGCTATTAAAATATTAAATTGTAAAGAGAAACCTCAAGTTACATTTGAGAGGAGCAAATGTAGGAAAGAGTTAACTTTACATTGGGAAGAGGAAGGTAGAGGCTTAGTTCGTAGACTGAGATAAACAAGAATACATCAAACCATCATACCACTCAGGGAATTATACATAACCACACTATACATCCACAATCAAAACCAGTTTTAGGGCGATGTGTGTAAATTACATTTATATATATTAGTTTATTTAATTGGGTACGCATATGAGATAGTTTAAATATTCACACCATATGCAATAAATATATGATTAAGCCAAAAATCTAATCATATCAATTATCCTAAAACATAGTCAACTGACGTGGCTCTGATACCACAGTTGCGAAATACAGGAACAAAGTACAGTAGTAAAAATAAATTTTTTATCTATCCATATTTGCATAACAGCAAGATCACGTCAAATAATGTGAAATAGGAAGGATAGTTGAATGAGATATACCTGGTCCTAGATCAAGTCTATCACAATAATTCACTTTAATGCAATTGTCTACTAGTTTCTCTTATATGGTGGTTGTACAACTCCTGGTCTTCACCACAAACAACAAATAAGACAACATATGCAGTGACTTTTGTGGTCTCGCCACGAACTGCAGGATGACTTTGCACTCCTAGCAACAGGCACTCCTGCCTCTAAATTAGTCCACACATACCAATTAGAACTCATGTCCTTCAACTAGAACATGAAGGACTTGTCCCTCCCATTGGCGTACAACTTCTCAACTTGCTCTCCTCCCACAATGATCCTTAGTTGTTCTCTCCCGTAGCTATCCCTCAATAGTCAGGTAGGACTCACTTGGGCTCTCTCAGTTACCACAACCAGAGAAGACAACAATTGTTAGAGAAACTGAGTCTCAATTGTCTATTTTGTGCTCTGGGAAGCCCTTGCTACCCCTCTATTTATAGGTAGGGTTTGGGCCAGGGTTCCCAGTGTGGGAGTGGAAGAGACTAGAAGATCTTGAATTTTTGCAACCTATGAACCAAAAAACGGTCATCTGGTCACACAAAATGGTTGTCTCGCACTGCCAAATAGCCATTTGGACTTTTCCCAATCGCATACGAAATTGGCAACTCATTTCCCCTTCATGTTATAAATTAATTCCTTACACAACAAGTATTGTGCAATCAAAACAATTTGGGAAAGTATGTAGAACCTTCATCCGGTCTAACTGAGCGATCTCGCACATTCGAGATGGCCATATCGCTCACCGAGATGCCCATCTAGTGAGTCAAGCCAAGCCGGTCGGTTCATCAGAATGAACTGGTCAATTCAGATGTCAATTTGACAGTTCTTAATCAATTCGACTATGATCGGCCTAACAACCCAAATGGTCGTCTCAAAACTTGAGACCATTTTTTGGCACTCCAGACAGCCATCTCACCCAGTGAGATGGTCATTTGGCTGTGTAGTCAACTAATATGTTGTGTGAATTGAATACTTAAACACTTTAGTAATCAATCCTGTAGCGACAGTCATCAAACCGACAAACAAATCGTTACTAATTAAGCGGAATTAACATCATCAACGGATTAACAAAAATTACTAAAATTTAAAACCATTTTGCAAGGAGATCCTTGTCCAGAAAACTTTTACTGAAAGATCTAATAATCATACATATCATGATTTACATTGTACAACATTGTTTCATCTCATCTCGAGGATAACATATAATAGTTGCTCTATCAAAACACATACCGGAGCAACATAAAACCTCGAGGCATTCAAGCCAAAATTTCAGATCATTCATGAAACCAGTACAAACCAACTCCAAGGACCTGAGAGTACAAAGACGACACATAGGACTTCTATCTATAAGACACGACAGACAGTACACTCAACATGAGTTGTCATTGCTACCTCAGTTGTTGTTCTTCCTCTGCAGAAAGATCTTTGTCACCTCATGCACATCCACCTAAAAAAATGTGGATCCCACGGGGTGAGACAATTGTCTGAGCGAGAAATATAACTCTCTGCCGACCATATTATTATCATAGATTAAGCATTAATAAACTGAGAAAAGGTTCTTTTTATATTAGCATGTAGGATAATTCACTGTATGAATAGAATGAAGTAATCTCCTTTCTTAAGGACAACATTGCATCTACCCATGGTAGAGTTATAAATCATCTATCTGCTTTGCAAGGAATGTAAAGAAACATAAATATCATCTATCAACTTAGATGTATAACTGAATTGCACATCAAATAATGTTTTCATATTCGATCCTTAAGTAGATATGCTACACGGTTGAACATATTTTACAGTCACACTTATGCCCTGAGGAGATGAAGTATATTGTTCATGCTCCAACCGACCACAAACTTCTCACAAGTCGGTATCAAACAAGGTCATTGGAAGAGCCGACTACCAAGACCTCATCTGTCTTGGTCAGTACGAGACCACTGACAGTGACATCTCGTGTCAATCTGCAAATAGAGCATGGCAGGGTATTGTGGCATCTTTGGTTAGAGCTACAATGTCAATTGCACTCTCTTAGGGGAATATCTACTAACAACCGTCCCCAGTTATGAAATCACTAAGTCATGGTGACACAAGCACCATACTCCGAGTCACGTGCCAGTTCACCGTGCTCAATTGAGACATTTATTTAGAGTAATCGTAAGGGGATCGGCTCACACATGGTCGTTTGTTTAGACTTACGCCCCCACATATTAAAAAATATGCACTTTGAGTTATGCCGTGGGGAACCCCTTTCACCATTCAACAAATCCTGACGCTGATGGATCTATGGTCAGGACAACGTTTTTTAGTTTCTAATGATGTATTACATGTATTACAACATTCTTTTAGCATCAAACAAGTTATCATTACTAATCACAACAAATTCTACAAAGAAAGGTGTAATACATTTATCACATACTTTGTAACTCTTTAAAACACATGATACTTAGGATCTCAGTCCCTTATCACATTACTAGGAATTCTCATCCCTTCACATCATCATTATCATGGTTACTGGATCTAGGTATTCAAACCCTTAGATCATCACACAACATTGTTACCTCTATAACAGGTAACCATTACCTCTAGGTCCTTAGACCAAGGTTTTCATTTCACTTGTTGTACAAGTATTCTCATGGCTCACAAGGCCATTACACATCTTGTCACCTCTCACTAGGCAACAACTTATTCACATGGCTTACAAGGCCATTACATATCTTGTCACCTCTCACTAGGCAACAACTTATTCACATGGCTCACAATGCCATTACACATCTTATAATCTCTTACTAGGCAACAACTTATTCACATGACTCACAAGGCCATTACACATCTTGTCACCTCTTACTAGGCAACAATTATTCACTTGGATCACAAGGCCATTAAACATTATACTTATCATATAAGTATTTAACATGCGTCACAAGGCTTATGCAATAAGAGCAATACCTCATTCCCCAATATTAGGGTTAGGGTTTCCTTTTATAGTCAAATAGGGTTTGAAGTTAATGTTTTTAGTCCAGACCCTAATTCATTGCTCCACACATCTAGGAGCATATATTCATATCATAAGTATGCAATCATACTTATATGTTCTCATCATTTGTCAGTAAATAATTATCAACACAAGGTATGAGTTTCTCTCTCATCCTCTCTAGGATATTGATTACATCATACTTTATTATCTTGGCTTAACCCTTTCTCAAGGTATGTTAGCCTACACTTATCAAAGTGCATTACATCTCAATGTAACAATTGACATGACACACTTCATGTGTTACTCGTCCAAGTATATTGGATTTAAGGTGCATCAACCTTGAGGTGCTGGATGTGGTATTTATCATGCCTTCATGTATCACTTCCCTCATTGATTTTAACTTACTTAAGTTCATCAAGTTATCTTGTATTAGGGTATATCCATCCTAATACTTTATACAGTAACACATCACATTTATCATGTAGTGTATTGGCCATAAGTCACACATTTGAATTACCCAACTATCATCAAGTAATATAGACTCATCTCGAGTTAAGGCATTGTTGATATACCATTATCAACCACTTTAGGTGTTCCACCTATCAAGGTATTAATCAAACCACATCATTACTTGGTGTTACACTCATCACTCATAAGAGTGTTTTACCCTCACTGTTACAAGGTGCATCAGATTGAATCATATATGTCAAGTTGAACACATGTATTGGGTTAGGTGTATATTGAGCTAGACATCATCATATCCCTCATACCCTTACCCATCAAGGTATCATCCTTACCAATCATATGGTGTATCATCTTTACCATACATGAGTGTAACGACGTCACCTTACTTGAAGATATTGGCCACACCATACTATAGTGTATTGGCCATCACATGTTCTAGGGTATTAACCACCTTACCACTTTTGACATCTAGTGTATTGGGTTACCCACCATATCATTTTAGAGATATGTGCTCAACCCAATATCATCCAAGAGGTGTATGCTTAACCCAATATCGGTTTAGAGGTGTATGATTGCTACCCATATCACTTTATAGGTGTATGTATGCTTACCATATTGGGCAAGAGGTGTATGCTTGCTTTACACCATATCGGGCAGAGAGGTGTGTGTGTGCTTCACACCATATCGGGCAAAGAGGTGTGTCTGTGTTTCACACCATATTGGGTAGAGAGGTGTGTGTGTGCTTCACACCATATCAGGCAGAGAGGTGTTTGTGTGCTTCACACCATATCGAGTGGAGAGGTGTGTGTGTGCTTCACACCATATCGGGCAGAGAGGTGTGTGTGTGCTTCACACCATATCGGGTAGAGAGGTGTGTGTGCTTCACACCATATCAGGAAGAGAGGTGTGTGTGCGCTTCACACCATGTTGGGCAGAGAGGTGTGTGTGTTCTACACACCATGTCGGGAAGAGAGATGTGTGTGCTTCACACCATATCAGGCAGAGAGGTGTGTGTGCTTCACACCATTTTGAGTAGAGAGGCTTGTGTGTGTGCTTCAACCCGATATCACTTTACCCTTGATGATGTCATCATCATCAACCTTTAGAATCTTTTTATTACTATTATAAGTCATGGACAACAGTCCCATTAAGCTTTTAGAACTCAAAGGGTCATCAAATATTCAAGAGAAATCGAACTTGCAAGTATATCAACAAGTATGACAGAATTGAAAGTGCATAATAATATAATTGGGTTCAAGTTATATAACCCGCCTCAAGAACAACTTAAAAGCTCCAAGATCCAAAGCTCCACGTTCTTAATGTTGAATATGAATTCACAACTCCTCTATATGCAAAGAATCACCATGGATAAGAATTTGGTGAAGAAGAAAAGAAAGGAAGATCATAACCCTAGATCCATGCTTCAATCCAAGGTTGAAGATGATCATGGCCTCACCTTAGGGTTAAGACTTGAGCTCCTTCTTCCTCCTTAGCACCTTGCACGATACCTCACTACTCATGCATGATATGACATCACTTTTGGTCGATATCCCCCCCACGTGTTACAAAAAACACTCCACTTGGCCGATATCAACATGCTATGGCCAATATCATCATGCTATGGCCGATACCACTTGCTATGGCCGATACCCAAGCCCTATGCACGATACCACATCACCTATGCACGATACCAAATCTCTATGCATGATATCTAATAGCAAGGAGGTAGTAGTATTTGAAAAAGTTCACTAAGGGGTGAAAGGAAGGGTATATATACTTGAGGTTCATGAAAAAGTGTGTATATGAGGTGTCGTCAATTTACTACTAGTAGGTGCCACATGGCCATGCTTGGATTGACACATGTACTTACATGCACTCCATCTTAATCTTGCCATGAAAAATAAAAACTTGAGTATAATACAAGGGATAAGGGTTGGCACCCTTTGGTTATCTTCTAGGACAAGCCACTTCCACTCATATTATTATTATATTCACAAATCAAGGCAACCATTCCCAAGGAAAGTTGCAAGCCAATAACCATTGCTTTATTGAGGTGCTTAGCTCGTTTTTGAAAATTAAAAGAGTTAAAAACACAATATGGGGCTCTCTTCTTTGGTTCCTTGGCAGATAGGGACTCCCATTTAATCACTACAACCCAATACACTTAATACAAGCTCAAATTAGGGTTTCCATTCAACCCCTTTCTTTGTCTTTTCATCACCAAGAATACTACCACTTATAAATGATTCCTACATGGTGTCTCATTCATTATCTCTCCTATAAATGATACATAGATGAAGTAGGAACACTCTAGAGGTGATAATTTTCATATCAACCCCACATTTTGGGTAAATTACAATTTGTACCAAAATCGGTGCACAAGGTACTAGCATTATTCAAACAAGTTCAAACTTGAAATTTAGGCTTCTTAAAAGACACCTCTTAGCATCATTATCTCTCTTATGGCGCTAAAGAACTTAATGCACATTCAACATGTGACATATTGCAATATAACCCCTCATATTGGGAAAATTGTGCTTTGGTCCAAAATAAAGGAACATCGCTCAATCAACATTCAATCAGGACTAAACTTGAAACATAAGTGTGTCACATGATAAAAAACTCCTTAGAGGATTATATTAAATTTCTAAGCAACTTACTTAGCCAAATAAACAATGTTACCTCATAACCCAGGTCAGGGTCATTACAAATCCAATCATCATTCAAGATCAAACTCCTCTTCTAGATGTGTTCCTTTGTATGTGACCCTATAGGTCCCATATCATGTTGGAAGTGAATGACAAAAACTAGATTTTGACATCACAAATAAGGAGTGGTGCCTAGTTGCACATCAATGCTACCCAAGTGAATGGAAAGTTGGAGAACAACTTCAACCTACAATCTGTGTAAGGTGTTACAATGATTGTATAATTCCTTTGTATCTGATATCCAGAGTGAACTCGAGGCATGGACTCATCATCCTCTCAATGTTCATCTCATGTTTCTTAAACCAAGATCATACTATCTGAGATAAAGTGATCTCAATATCATATATTGATTCACATGTGCATGTGCATGCACATGTGTTTCTTAGTCTCGCTTATCAAGTGGCCAGGATATCATACTCCAGTAGGTGGGAAAAATTCCATATCTATCACTCACAATATATCACCATGTGTCAAAGTCACCCAATCATCGTCGTTATAACAATCCATGTTTTAGGACCGTGTTTGATGAGATCAAAGTGTACTAAATAACATGTGATGAGTGTAGTAATTTTAGGTCTAAGAATTACAATCACTACCTTCACTAAGAAAGATGACTATGACCATAAATGATGGTTTCCATGTGTCATTCTCAAGGTGGGTCTTTATGATATACTATTTCCTAACATCTATATGTGTGCTTGGTTTAATATCGTCATATCATGACTAATGGGATTCTACCATAAAAAAACTCACACTCTAGTCTTATGTGTTACTGGTGTCTATCTAGCTTCCATAGTAACAACTGACTAGGGACATAATAAGAATGTACATACTCTTAGCATTCATATGATCTCATTCTTCCAAGTCACATACTCGAAGACATACGTCATTGAGTATTGACATAACTTAGACATTCATAATGTTTCTTCATTATCTCATAACTAAACAAAATAGAATGAATTGGAAGGTTGCCTTTATGATTATTAATCAAATTCTTTATGGTATATGCCATGTCAATCATCACATGATTGTCTATATGGGCATACATTACCAACATTATAACACTACTTGCATCATTACCACCTATCATGGCTAAGTGATCTTGATTTACTATAATCTGATCACACAAATTTCCATATTTGCAACTTGAAGTTGTTTCACAACTTGTTTGCATGTCAAAACCTACAAAGGAACAAATGTCGTATCCCTTCTACTTTTCGTACGCCCGCTTATTCGTAAAAGTTATACACAAGAACAAATTTTAATGATTGAGTGGATTGGGGGTATGTAGATTCCCCTAGACAGAATAGTGGAGTGAATGGAGATGTAGAAGTAGGTGATCTCTCCTCGATTTGACTCGAGATCATTTGATTTTTATTACAATTACATTACTGCATTTTTTGTGTGCACATTGTCATGTTTTCTTTATTAGTGGTACACCCATATTACATATGGGGGGTATAGAAGAAGTAGTAGAGGGAGGAGCGGTATGCTACCCCAAACTTGGAGTTTAGCACTATTTTTGGCTTTTGTTTATCTTTGGTGAATGGAGGGCTTAGAAGATGATGGAAGAAATGTAGAAGAATTTGAACTTGTGCATCTCATATTTTGAATTAAACACATTCGAAGCATCATAACCTTAGTTCACTTATTTCTACAACATGTAGTGATAAAGAAATTTATCAACTTGTTACAAAAGTCAAGTTAGATAGATTGCATTTGATTCCTATCAATCCTTTATGATTTGTCATCTTTTACAAGGAGTAGTGCTATTTATGTCCTAGGTGATAAGGTGAATTCTAGAAATGATAGTTGTGATGTCCCCATATTTTCTAAAACTTAATCTGATGAGTGACATCCAAATTGAAACCTCACCTCAGCAAGAATCCCACTTTAAACATCACACACTAGGCTAATAAAGAGAAAATCAGAGGAAGTCAGAAGGAAACAACAGTAGCTCATGAACAATAATAAAACCATACAACACATGTTCACCATTCAACATATACTTACATAATGAATTGTTACAACATTTGATATTACACACTGAAAAACAAACTTATACATATACATGTACTACCGCTAAACTAAATGATCTTAAGACAATAGGTACACCTGTACATCAGCTCGCCACACAACTAACAACTATCCTGGTATTTCAAGAGCATGTGTCCACAACCTAAACAAAAGATTACATGTGGTACATGTCAGCACAATATTCAAGAATATTATATTGAGTACACCTAGTGTCTTTTTATATACCTCTCATTACTAAGATTGATAATAAGATACAACTAGAACTTGGTAGTAATAAACAAATACAAGGAAAAACATATACTTGCACAAAGATATTTCATTAACAAAAGAGAACACATGGTTTAAGCTCATTTTCCATTATATGCTTGTGCATCTGCCTACCAATGGGATATATGCATTTAGGCCTTATGATCTTCTTACCAAAGAGATAGATCATTGTACATGTGATCTTCTTACCAAAAAGATAGATCACTCACTAGCACTATGCTTACCAAAGAGATATAGTGCTTTCATATAATGGAACATATATATTATGTTTAATTTTCTCATAGACATAAGTATGGAAAATCAAGCAAGATATCATACTAGAACAATCATTCATCCAATATCATATGCCAAGTATTTTACTACACATATAACACAAGCATATTGTATAGTAAGCCAAGTAAGAGGTAATGGCGTACCTTGATCAAGAAAGACAAACCTAATCACATTCTTGATATCAGATATATCCTCATGTCAACTATATCTTGGTCAAACCCCTAGTTAAAGCAAGATCACATATCACCATCATGTTCTTATCATCTCAACCCTAGTCGTGTTCATTTGGGTTTGACTTAGTTCAGTAGGGTATGTTTGTCATTACTCGTCTTGTCATCTTAGGTTTATATTACCGATCTCATATTCCATATTATACTTCAATTATGTGGTGAATCAATATAGATTACCAGTATGTTATGTAGCATACAATTATATGCACTGATTAACCCTAGGTTACATTTATTATTCAAATTAGGGTTACAACCCATGCATTAAGGGTCATCTTTATATAACATGAATTATATACATCATCATGATCTCATAATTAAATATAAGGTTCCTTATAATGATATGAGATTAATCTATAAATTTTATTATATATTGAGCATGTATGTATTTATTACATTTTATTTAGGGTAAAAGTCCTAATTATCCATATAGAGCAAATTACATGATTTCGTGCATTAACATCATAAGTACTGGTATCATTTGGATTATAAGTCACATTTAGGAGTTACTGGAACATTTTCATAATTTTATTTTATCATTTGGTATTTATTAATCATGAAACAAGTGTAACATGTATTACATGATATCGCTGTTATTAAAGCAACAAAAGATTGAAAAGATGATTCATGTTATACTACTTATCTTTATGAGAATTTTGATACCTTGTTTGTATTTTTCTGATAATCAGGCTAGTTTCTATGAATTATTGAAGATTTGCTTATTTCTGGGGATATACCTTTGTGGGCCAATCGACCACTAACACGTGGCTAGCAAGGGCGCAACTCCTTCTCAAGGACCTGCCCGATTCATCTTCAAGCTGGCCAGTTCGATCTCGGTTTTGTTGGTTCAGTGGTCTGGGATTGGACCCGGTCCGTCCGCTTCCTCTTTTGTTCGGCTTCCTCGCGTAATGCGGACTTTGCGTTGCTGGCTTGCTGCTCAGCAGGGCCTCACCGCTAGATCAGGCGACAACAAGGAATCCTCCACCCAAAGGTCTTCCTCATGAGCTCCCCACGATGCCAGAAGCTTCGTGTTTCCCTCACAGCTCCTCCATTGCTCACCCTCGGCTCCATACCCTGTCGTCCCCAAGTTCACCTCCTCTTAAATTTGGATGCAGCAGAGTAAAAAGGCGATTTGCCTCTACTCCTCCTCGGGCTCGAGTGAACCTTCCAAAAGAGTCAAAGAACCTCCGCCTACCCTTGAGCCCCTCCAAAACTCGGCTGAAACTGTTTGCTTATGTCCCCAAGTCCACCTTCAACTACGGTGGAAATCCACCTCGTCGACCACAGTAACCACCGCACTAGCTAATGGAAACAATGAGCCTGAACTCCCCTCCATTCTACCTTGCTTTCACCACCTCCCCTTTTCCTTTGAAGAGCCTTTTACCTCCATTCTATTCTCTACAATCTTCTTCCAGGAACTACCTGCTAATTTGCGGTGGAGAAGCTAATAGAGGGGAGAACCCGTTCTCTCTACTAAAGTGGTCTCATGTCTCGGTCAAGGGGTCGAGCACATTCTCGTCTCTGCCCGAAGCTAACTGGCCACTTATTATCACACGTATCCCTTGCTTCTCGACGTGTGATCATGGATGGTCATTGTGACAGAGTGGATTTTCACATTACAACGAGGTGATTATCCTTTTTCCCTCATTATACTCACCCATGGTCCCAAATTGTTTTTCTTGGATTCATAATCAATATTGATACTCACATTCAAAGTATGGTGATCAATGTGAACTTTATACACATTATAACTCCTTAAATTTGATTAATTCATCAAATTATCCAAAGAAGCAAATTGATCTATCAAACAACATAGTTTGATTCTCAAACTTTTTCTAAATATTCCCCACATTATGTTAAACCTATGATCTAAATTTCATCTCATTTGGACATTGCTGCAACTGTCTACAAATTTTTGAAGTTAATGTGTGGAAAATCCTCTATTTTCTCTTTATTTACTCTTTTATTTGGCTTTTTCCATGTCACTGATCCAAGGAAAGGATTCGGGGGCGATCCCAGCCCTTGGATCTGCCTCTCGTGGATCTCGGCTTGATCCAACGACCGTATACCTATCTTCTACCTCCTGCAATCAGTGGGGGGAGTAAATGAAGACCGAGAATGAGATCTCCCGCCTGTGACCATGAATCAAAATTCCATGCGAGCCAAAATGATCCTCTCCTGATTTCGAACTCATCAAACCCTACTTTGAACACCCTTTTTGCTCTCATCAGCTGCCAAAACAAGATCCTTGCCTCCCTCTCTTTTTCCGGCGGCCATGGTTGCTGCCCAAAATCGGTAGCCCTAAAACCTATCCCCTACCACTATAAAAGGACCCCCCAAGGTCCGCAGCAAGTGCACCTTGCTCATAGCTCAGACTCGCATGCCATCTGGGCCTCAAACGCTCTGCTTTCACTCATCGAACACCTGTTGCTCCAATCAGCACCGTCACTATTGCCTTTTGGGCGTTCCTTCTCCTCGCCCCCCTCATCAATCCGCCACCACCATTACCTTCACGAGGCCTTGACAGATATGGACGACACCCTCACTACCCTCCATCGTCCCCCGTTCTCCCTTCTCTTCTAGCACCGATGAGCCTCCTCTGCTGTGGCTATGTGCTACTTGCATGCTGCTGGAAAGGGGAAAGATGGTCCCCGAACCTTCGGTCCAAGGGGCCCAGTAGATCACAAAACGAACCAGCTAAATAGAAGAGTGAACCGGCCAAACCAAGGTTGGACTGGACCCTGGACTAAGCAAGCTGTGCGCCATCATGCCTCAACCCTAGCCGCCTGATTGAGCAATCAAACGATTGCCTATTTTCCGATTTAAGGTATCTCTTCTCCTCTCTGCTCAGAAATTCAACTAAATGCCCAGATCTTGATTTATTCATAGAAAATGCCTTCTAGCTCCAAAAATGGCGTATAAATAGTCAATTTTGATCAGAAAAATCCAATGAATCCATTAAAAATACTGGTGAAGCCAAATTCTTGATATATTTTACTGATATCCCTAGATCTTAAACTCTTGCTCATTTAATTTGTCATATAGTTCAATAATGATGTTCAATCTTTAGAAACCTTACTATCTGACTCTAATGTATCTATTTGAGACTCTAAAAGCATACTTTATTCATTAGTGAATCTATGTAAAGAGGCAAGATCACCTCTTTACTAAAATTTAAAGGAAATACAAATATCCACAATTATAACCAAAATTTAGAGACTTTGAGGATGATTGCATAATATTCCAAGTAAATAAGCATGATTCCAGATACATAATAAAATGTCAATAGCAGCGGAAATAAAGAAATAACCAGCCTTCACATGGCTTTTATTGTTTACTACATAAATGATTTCTAAAAGAAAAGATAAGATAAATAGGACCTAGCTATAGAAACCTAGCCATCCTTTCCAAACGCTAAAGATCAACTCCTAGGAGAAGCTTCCTTCAAGCTTGTCCTTCTCCTTGCTCAACACCGGCACCTGGGTGGTTGGGAAGACACCCAGCAAGAGGAAAAGAGAGAAAAGTATGTGTTACTAGATTATTCTAAAAGTGACAAGAAAGTTGTAACAAGTAAATTAGGCTAGAGATTTATTAAAAAGTGAGACATCAAGAATATGAGGCTTTATATAATGAAACTTGCCAATAACAAAAGTAAATAAGGGTTTTGCATGTAAATTAATATGTCTACCTAACTAAGTAGGATTGAGGCACCTACCGGACCTGTAACCTTAGGTGAGGGGAGAATAAGACATTCCCAGTCACCTATAATATAATGAGGAGAATTATCAACATTCCCCTAGGGCGATTATATACATTCCCTCTGTGGGTAGTTGTACATAAGTACCACTACTTTACAATTAAATAGAACATATAACTACATGCTAGCAAAACAGTTATGGTATTATTAAGCAAAGATTTAAGTAACATGGCACAGGGGTATGAAAACCCAAACAAGATAATACTACAACTAATTTTGAGGCAATAAACAATTTAGGTTTCAAGAATCAAGAATTAGTTCAGATTAAGCCTCATTAGGGAATATGGGTATTAGTATAAAATTTCCCAACTGAAGGGGGTACAACCCTTCCCACGAAATTAGAACCCTCTTTCCCTAATTCATCATTAGATCTATGAATTAGAATTATATATACTCATTAAAGATTGAAAACCCTAATATTACAAACTTTTTGCACAAACCATCGAATTAGACTCTAAAAACCTGACCATCATCTTAGTTAGGGTTTTCTAATCAAGATAACATATAATATTGTATATTTTGAAGATATGGACTTTTAGGGTTAATTTTGGTGATTTTTAGTTATTTAAATCGACTCTAAAAATATGTTTTCACAAACATCAAAATCAAAACTCAAAAACATTTCTAATGATTAGATCTCGTCTTCCTGATTTCAAAACACTATTTGTTTTTAATTTTTGACCATTGGAATAATTTATAGAAAGTATTTTTTTTGACCAATCAGAGAGTGCCACGTAGGCACATCATGAGAGAGAGCTAGCGAGAGAGATAGAGCAGGGGCCCACGTCTCTGTGACTTGGCTCCTTGCTCCTATCGTGTGGGCCGCGGTCCACACCTGGTCAAAGGCGGGACAAGGAATAAAAGGACAAGGATGCCCTTTGCACATACAGAGAAAGAGGAAGGAGGCACAAAGGGCAAGTGCGTAAAAAAACACAAAAAAAGGATCGTCTTCCTCCCCGTGCCAAGGCAACAAGCCACGAGCAGCTTGCTTGGGGTCGTTTTGGGCAAAATCGCAATACACCATGATATCTCGCGTTTAGGTACTCGAAAGAAAGAGGAAGGAGAGACGAATCTGTTGGTACATTGCAATTTAACGGAGATGAAGAGAGCATGACACGAGAGGTGCCGCAAGAGCAGGGGAAAACGGTGGATAGGTGGTGGTCGAGACGTCCGCGAAACTCGAAATTGAAGGCACATGTGAGATGCTAAGGTGATGGCCTAGGGCCATAGATATATATATAGGCAAGGGACCCCGATTTAGGGTTGGACTAGGGGGAGATAGAGGGTGGCGGCGCCCAAGTTGGGTGTTCCTCAAATATTTGCCAAAACCCAAAATCTTTGGGATAAAACAATGCAGAATCCAACGTAGAATCCAACGAAATAAAAATTAGCAAAATCCATCGAGTATATCTCCGGATATATTGATTTGAAAATTTGAGAAGCAATGAACCTATTGCCTTTTACGTTTAGAGGAAGAAGACGACCGTTGGTCGTCAGATCAGTGAACCCAGGTCCATGAAGGATCCTGGGCCATCCGATCTCACGGATGGGATAAGGAGATATTTCCTTGTTACATTAAAATTCGACCAAAGTGTCATTTAATTCCTAAATGTTTTTCTCTCTCTTCGTTTGGAGGCTCAAACGTTATCCAAAAATTACCAAGTTTTATATTCTGACTTATTTTGACGCGTAGAATCCAAATACGGAGTTATTTTTGCTTTTCAGATAAGTTTAATATGTTAAATATTAATATGTAATTTTCTCTTTCCTCCTTCAAAAGAGGTGATAACATTATCTAAAATTGGTGTAACTTCACCTATAAGTCTCCCTAATGAATTAGAACATGATTTTGTAATTATCTTTACAAGTTGAGATTATTTATTTATTTATAAAATAAATAGAATATTCTACACAGTTTCTCTCTCCTATTTTACTCATTATTCACACATTATCCAAATTAGCTGCAAATTTGCCCAAAGGATTATTTTTATGTTTAGAATACGAATTTGGAGTTATTTTTCTGATTTGAGAGCATTAAGTATTTTATTTTACTTTATTGGACTATTTCCTATTTTATTTTGATAATGACATTAATATTTACATTTATGTTCCACTTTACATGATACTTGTCCCTTAAGTTACTTTTTGGTCAAGAAAACGAATTTGAGTGTAAAATTATCCTGATGGGTTTCCAATTATAATTTTGGTGCAATATCTTTCTAATTATCTTCTTTACCCATTAATTCCCGTATTACCTTTAATTATTGCATTTATCTTCTCCTTTATATAAAATTCGGATTTTCTCTTATTTCCCTTATTCTAGGAAGTGCTAGAAAGTTCTAGGACGAATTATTTTATTCTTTTTATTGCTTAGTGTACAATTTGCACTTTAGGCCCATTATCCAAAATCTTACTGAGGTATTTGTGCATACAATCCTATATTAAGAATATATGGGAAACATTTATCCAATAACCATCATAATTCCACTAAATCAAGTCCAAAGACACATGGAACGAAAATGAAGGACAAAACTTATAGAAAATGGTACAAAGTGGTACATAGTGGAGTTCAGTATGTTACAATCTAGATCTAAACTTTTGACTTATTCAAATCTTGAATATTATTTCATGCCATAAAGTTATGACTAATCTTGATTCTCACTCTAGAATTGTCATATGGTGAATATAAGTGCACTATATCTTGTGAGCTACCTGATCTAGACCCTTGAACTTATTTCCTTGATGAAGATCTAGAAACTTGAATTATGACTTGGATAATGATCATAAAGTAGGGTTAACACATATGATCTTAGAAAACCTAGGTAAGTCATTCACACGCAAATATATTATACACTTGAAATAATGTTGGACATATTAAAATATTGATTACAAGTGAATGACCCAACCCTAAGGTTGACATAGGAAAAGTGTAACCCTAATATCAAATATTGAAACATGATTTTCAAATATCATGATCTTGACCCTTGATCCAAACATTGTGTTTTAGGATCTAACTCGAAGGGTCGACCTATTACTAGTTGATCTGTACTCAAAATCCTTGGTGAAAGGTATGCTATTATGCCTCCTCTTTGGTTGTAATGAAGATACTTTTTATGTATCTCTTGATTGTGTACTTGGCTATATACTTGTTTGAGCTAATGTTCCCTTCTGATTAGGATTCTCTATTTCTTATATTATATTTTGATACAAATTGGAAAATATAAATGACATGCCCCTTATGACTGCCCGTATATTGATGATGATGATGATGATGATGATGATATCATTGATAATGTTGATAATGTTGATAGTGAGTGTAAGAAACCCCCTTCATTCATAAGTAGGACTTGTACATTTACCTCCTATATCCTATGGTGATAAGGAGCCTAGTGACCTCCCCATTGCGTTGGGGTAATAGAGTCACAAAATATATAAGCATGCTTCTCGAATTACAGTATAATGGGAACTTGTAATAAAAATTGAATTGTCTGAAAAACTTGTCGAATAACTTTTGGTTCTTGCAAATTGCTTGTTATACTTTCAAAATATAAGTCCTACCAAGTAAATTAATTTTCTTATAAACCATTTTACTTGTTTTTATATAGCATACCGTGTAATTGCATGATTGTGTCTCGATTTTCTTGATTTTTAGAAAATACAAATGGAGCACTGATTAAGATCAGTTCTGCACTCAACATACTCTAATGACAAGGATATATTGGAAAATTCTCCATATTGGTTAGTTTTTCTTTAAATATCCAATTTTTTAGTTATTCTTTCTTATTGTATATGCCAGTGTGTTAGATCCTATCGGGCCACACAGTGATGTGCACTTCAATCCATTTACTACTGTCCAGGAAGTGAGATTTGGATTGGGGTAAGAATGGTTCCATGATAGTCATGGTATTCAAAAATCTCCACTACTTGCTCTAATCGCAAGGTAGGAGATAAGTAGAAGCCATCTGATCTGCCCATCCTATGACCTAGACAATGCCACACTATCAATCTGTGGTTCCCTTAGATCAAGGGAATTAGTGGCAGCATGACACAACCTAACATAGGATAAGATATTAAACTTTGGTCCATGAACTATCAATAATGCCCATTATTTCACAAAGATAAAACCTAAATAACTCCCTCTAGGATACTCCAATTGCCACCAAATTTTAACAATAGATTTCATATCTCTCAAGATACATTCTACTCAAATTTGGTGCCAAAACGCATTTGTTTGAATAGTCCAATAAATACCTTAAAAGACATAAATCTAGGGATCTTAACCATGATTTCAACATCAAATTACTTCTAGACAAGATTGATCGGCCTAAATCACGCGTTCAGAAAGGAGGCGTACTCAGAAGGAATCAAACTTTAAATCTATAACCCGAAGCCTTAAAGGACCCCCATAACATTATTATGCGATCAAAGTAGATATACAGGGTTGAACATAGGGATGTGGGGATGCTTAAGATGCTTAAGATCTTGCTCTTAAGTTAGACAAGCCAATCCCATAGCTGGTACGAACTAGAACTAGTCTAGCAAAATGTCACGAAATAAAACAAAACAAAGAAAAGAAAAGAAAACAAAACAAAACAGAGTCTGTAGGATTCTACTGATCAAAGAGAAGGAGTCCCTGGCTATGTAACCACAAGTTGGGTAGTCTATGCACCCATTCTCAGGCGTAGACAACCCTCAAACACCCCAACAAGCAACCTACGTCCAAACCTAGTACACACTATGGTATCTGTTCCTGTGGGGTCATCCCACTCACTTTCACGTAGCGTGACTAAAACCCATCGATGATATGAAACCTCTCTCAAGGATGACAAATCAACATCCTAGAACATTATAGATACCCTCTCAGGTCTAGGACATTCTTAGATGTCAGGAACATATGTGATCCACATAAAACCAGGTAGTGGGCTTAACCTGGGTCTATGATTCTGCATGGATCACCTTGAACCGTCATCCTTTCGGATTCCAATCCAAACTATCTTCTCTTGTTTATTCCTACAACGAATCTATCGATATAGGCAGAAATATAAGTTCAAGCAAGAATGAGATCAACCAAAGCAACAATCATAACCAAAAAGAGGAGATAGAACATAAAACATACTAGATCTGAAATGAAACTACTTTCTTAAGGTAAAAGTACATAAACATGCCCAAAATGGGCTCCATAGCCAAGGAGCTCAACTAGAATTGGACAAGCATAGTTGGCACCAAACAAAGATGGAAGAACATCATTTGTACAGAAACAAAGAAAAACAATAGAAGAAAGGAGAAGAAGAAGAGATTTAGCCCGTAGAGGAGAAGTGGCTCTTGCTCATTGGCCTATGTATTGGCCGGATCTCATCTTTGGGCTCATCCTCCTTGATCTTCTGGAGTCCTTGGCCTCCTTTCTCTCTAGATCCGCCCCAGACAACAACTTGGTGAGTGGATAGAGGTGGGAAATGATAGTGGATGGTAGGAAATGGGCACAAATGGGTGGATGATGGTGAAAACGGTAGAGGGTGGAAGCACACTGAAGAGACGGGCATAGGGTGAGCACTTCAGCCTTCTCAGACCTCTGGACCCTCCCACGGGGCTCTGGGAACCTCTAAATGTCAGAATCTCTCTTCAGGTGGAGAGTAGTGGGTATTTATAGGAGAAATGGTCGAGGTGCTGATCCATGTTGCGGTCCTACTCGCCACAGATATGGTGGGAGGCCACGGCCATGGTGATGACTATGGTCGCGATGCTCCCTAGCTAGAGACCACGGTCATAGTGCCTATCACGGTCATGGCTTGACCTCACCACGACCGTAGTGGGAGGCCACGACCATGGTGATGATCACGATCACGATGCTCCCTTGCCACATACCACGATTGTGGTGCCTACCATGATCATAGCTTGACCTCACCACGACTGTGGTGACTGGCCACAGTCGTGGTGATGACCATGGTCATGGTGCCTACCGTGATTGTGATGCATTAATGCCATGGATGTGGTGTTTGGCCACGACCGTGGTGATGCAAGTTGAGGTAGAATTGTAGGCCATGGTTGCGACACCTACCGCAGTCGGGGCTTGACCTAGCCACGACCGTGGTGATTGGCCACGACCATGGTGATGCTGCTTGGTCGTGTCAGGTTTCACGATTGTGACGAATGGAAGCCTAGTTGCTGGAAAGACTATGTATCGGGGAGAAATCTTTCGAGAATAGATGTCTTTTCCAAGTTCAGTGTCTGCAAGTTGCAAAATTGCTTGTTGAGCAACTTTATCTATGAAAAGATATAAATTACCAAAAGATAAGAATCTAGGGTTATTTTGTGCATATTATGGCTATCACGACACAAAACCATATATAAATGCATAGCATATATGCATGAATTTGGGTGTTATCATCCACCCCAAGCTGAAACCTTTGCTTGTCCTCAAGAAAGATTGTGCTCAAAGAACAAAAAGATAACATCCAAATTAAGCATGGTGATAAATGCTATGGTTAAGAAAAATTGTTTAAGAGATGAATTCTCCTAACCCATGTCATTTTAGAACAAACCCCACCAATCAAGCATAGTCCTGCTAAAGTATGATCAAAGAGCATCTAGGTGAGATTAAGTGAATTCTCTACAACTTGTTGATAATCATGAGGGTTTGAATCTTAATTATACATGATAAAAGCATTGTCACCTAGGTGATCACGCGGGGTGATGAGCAATGAGCCAACATCATGTATCCATGTAGACCAATATGGAACAACATGCCTCCCACTTATTTAGGTCCTAAGAAGCAACAAAAGCAAAAAAACTCTAATGACTTCTGAGGATCTCGATCTACGTCAGGTTGGTCCATGTAACGAGCAGCGGTCCCTGCACTTCAAACCAACCCTTCTACAGGGATGATCTCATAGGTCTCCTAGGGTTTCCTAATGACTCTCTATTGAGCCTTAGAGTGTCACTACCAGGCATGACATACCCACATTCACGAGTGCAGTCATACACTGGATGGGCACCATCCTCAACTCTCCTAAAAGAGAAAACAACGCTCATTTATTCACACTCAGACTTTTATTCTCTGCATTCTATTTTGTAGGCTTGGGTAAGAACTGTTTTTGTATTTTTGGGCGGCCAAGCCTCTTTTGCAAATTTATATATATATTCATCTTTTTGACTCATTCTAGGGTGAGAGAGCATGCAATCCATTGAGGAAAACACTTCAACCTGATTATAGCTCAAAACTCATCATTATCCGCTTGAAACCTGTGTGAAAGTAGTAATTATGATTCAAGGATCCTTAGAGTAGAGGCAAGTTGTAAACAACATGACTAGGAGTTGTGATCACACTCTAGCTTCTTTCCAATGGTCCTATATCCTGGATTTGTCATTCACAACATAGATCAAGGGAACAATGTTTTAAGCTATGAAAAAGGTGCATAACCTCAGACTTATTACCATACTTAAGGAAAGAGTCAATGAGCAAGTCAAGCAAAAGATCAAGCAGTTTAAGATGAAAAATGTGCATTCATGCATAAAGATAAGCATTTATGTCTATGATTTTTGTTTCACAACCTTAATTGCAAAGATACAAGTTATGAAAGTGATTTATATCTAAATCCAGTAAGTAAACATGTATGCGTGAAGAATGAAGAGGTAGAAGGACGAATATCCCTACCACCCCAAGCTTAAGACCTTGCTCATCCTCAAGCAAGACCTAAGCTTAGGATAGTAGGGTGGGAATGAATGGAAGTTAGGGTGGGAAATCTTATTGAAGTCCTACAATGATATATGTATGCAAGGAATATTTAAGCAGCTAAAACAAGAGTTTATTTTAACAAAAGAAAAAGAAAAGAAAGGAGTAAGAGAAAGGGGGTGGCTGCCCCACAATATCAAAACTGGGATCCTAAATCCTATGTTTTAGGACCAGTGCCACCTGTGTCTCGCTGACAGGTTCCGCCACATAATAGGAGTAGAATAGGTGGATATGTGGGCCCTTCAGAGTCTGAAGGCAAGGAATAAAATTCGGAGACTCGGTGAAGTCATCTCTGTGGTGGAACTGATTTGAATTGCACTGAGATGAATTCTTCAACAAATCATTTTCAAGATACCTTCCAAGATATGAATCTGAGCAGGAATGTGATGAAGCGTTCAAAACATACATCATTAACTAAGAGGAAGCGATTACTAACACCAGATTACTAAAAATTACTAAAAATTAAAACCTTTTTCAAAGAGATCCAATTATAGGAAAACTCTTTCAACAAGAACCAATGTATTACATTAACATCCTGGTTCATAAGTACATATCTTGTGTCATCTCTTCTCGAGAGCTACAATGTCCACTGCCTTGTTAAAAGCTAAACATAGACAGTATAAGATCCTCGAGGCATCAAGCCAAAAACTCAAATCGATGTAAAAATATTAACTACTAACTCTGAGGACCTGAGAGCACAAAGACGACACATAGGACTTCTATCTACTAGACACGACAGAGAATACACTCAACCTGAGCTGTCACTGCTGTCACTGCTACTGCTGATGTTCTTCCTCTACAAGATATTCTTAGTCTCCTCTGTGCTTGTCCATCTAAAAATGTTGGATCCCATGGGGGTGAGACAATTGTAATTGCCCCAGCGAGAGATATAACTCTCTGCCAAAAATATTATTATTGTAGTTAATGAAATAGAACTGGGTAGAGGATAAGCAGTTTATAGCATTCTCAACTTTTAAAGTATTGCAAGTGTTTATGACAGAACAGTAAATCATCTCTTCTCTTCATAATGAATAGGAAAAACATGTATATCATTTGTCTATCAAACTATATCATCATGTCAAACTTCTCTTGTGACACTCATTATCTTGATATGTCACCCCTGAGACATTCTTGTTTTAATCTGTTGGCCTTATCCAATCCGCTAAACAGATAAGGGATTACATCTACCATGTAGTCATATATCATTAATACATGCATTGGGTTATTACCAATCCTGTGTCATCATTACAGGGATTGGGTTATTACCAATCCCATGTCATCATTACAGGCATTGGGTTATTACCAATCATGTGTCATCATTACATGCATTAAGCATCTTCCAGGTATTGGACTCTTCCAAACCTGATTACATCGCCAAGCATTGGACACTACCAATCCTGATTTCATAGCCATGCATTGGACTTTAACCAACCCTGATTACACAGCCAGTCATTGGACTTTAACCAATCCTGATTTCACAGCCAGGCATTGGACTTTAGCCAACCTTGATTTCACAGCCAGGCATTGGACTTTAACCAATCCTGATTTAAACAACTCTGGATAATAATAGGGTGATAAGAGGAATATGATCCTTTGTTTTCTTTTCTTTCAGGGACAAGGCAATCAAGTGGGTCTTAGGACACTTGGTGTGCATAAATTAAAATTGTTTATTTGATGGATACTTAGAAGAGTATCAGTTTGTCTTGGACTTGGGTTCCAAGAAAAAGATATGTATAACAAGAAATGTCCCAGGATGAAAGAAAGATGAAAATGTAATGTGTTTCAGCACATGTGATGGATAGCAAGGTAAGGAGTTATGGTATCAGACAATTCATGTTGATCACCTAGAATGGGTAACTGTGGAATCGGATTGGTTATATAATATAACATGGACATCATACGTTAGGGGTTTATGCCTTTCATAAACATGACATTGAGATGTTATGTGAAGACTTGATGAGATGATATATGAATAATATCTGTCTCCCTTTATCTGGGATTTCCGGGACGAAATCCTTGTTAGGGGTTTATAACTTGTAACATCCCTGACCCGGGTTATGCCTTAACCCTAGGTGTTTTATTTTAGAAAGATAATTATATGCTTGATATTATCTTTTGAAAAGTAATTAAGGCTCAAGAGGAACTTATGTTTCAATTTTAGTCAGTTTTGAACAATGTTGAAATAATGTTTTGTCTATTTTGGACTAAAGTGCAAATTACCCAAGTTGAGGGGTTAAATTGCAAATTGTGCATGATAATATGTTCCTCATGTGTTGAATCATCATGAGAATGAATATGATGTAGAGGTATGGCTTGTGGTAGCATGAGTATCAAGAAAGAGCTGATAAAGCAATGTTTGTGCATTAAGACCTAGTTTTGGTGTAATGTGTAATTTACCCAAAACCTAGGGTTTAATATGCAAATTACCACTTCAAAATAGTCCCTAATGTTTATTGTCATCATTTAGAGCAAAGAAAATTATAGGGGCATCTCATTTGTATCTCTTTGAAGGAGAGAGAATCTTGATATTAAAATAATCAAAATTTAAGCTTCATTGGAACTTTACTTCAATTTAATGCAAAAATAAATATATTAACTGAAGAGCCCTTCATTAAAAAGGTGATGGATGATTTTGCAAAATAATGGACGACCATGGGACTTGCAAAGGCACGGAAATATCTAAAGGAAGTAGATAACTCACTCACATTATTAAAAGAAACAGAATTATTCACTAACTTTAGGATATTAATATTATAAGAGTTAAGGTGCTTAATTTGTTTTTCTCTAAATCGTGGATAATTGAGAGGAACATGAGGCAAGGATGATAGCATCGTATCTAAGGAAGGGAAGGGGGCAAGTGGCAAGGAAATGGAGGGGTTATCCCCTACTTTCTCTCTCCTAAAATGAGTTTTAATAGAAATGCATATAAGCTCATTTATCCATAGCTTGAAAGGGGAATTTCGAAACCACTTTCACTCTTTGCTTGCAAAACGACCAAGGGGGCTAAGTAGAAACATGAGGACGAGTTCCAACCTGTAGTTAAGCTTCTTGATCACTTTCAACCATGATTCCATGGTTGAAATCAAAAATAAATGATGGATTTCTTCTTTTCTTCTATCAATCTTCCTCTCTAGCCAATCCTTTTCACTCTTGACGATGAGATTGGGATGGTTGAAGGTGTTTCTTTTACCATTAAAGATGTGGTGGTTGAAGCTTTGAAGCTCAATTGGAGGCGGGTTTTATAACTTGAACCCTTACTATTGTTATTGCATTCAATTCCTTATCAATTGTTGATCATTTGTCCTTCTTGAAATTCACTTGACCAAATCAATAGAACCACCATGAAAATTACAGAAAAATATGAAGGATCATAGCTTGATGATGATGACATAATCATAAGCACACATCTCCACAAATATATATTGCAAAGAATTTTTTTCTTTTTTTTTGGTCCAATCGGTTTCACCAAACTGTTTGGAGACCAAACGGTTTGCAAACCGTTTGGAGGTTTGGGTTTCGAACCGTTTGGATGGGTTGACCGTTTTGATGGGTTGACCATTTGAGGTCAGTACCCTAGTACATGTTGGATCATTATCTATTGGATTCAATTGATTAATTCAATATATGGACAATCCTCCAATTAGAAACCCTAGTCGGGTTAAGTGCTGAAATTTCAAGTGATTGATATAATACTTTGGGTTGACTAACCCAAACGGTCTCAAGACTGTTTGGAGGTCAACCAAGACCGTTTGGAGGTCCAGGGTTGAGTATGGTTGAGTAATTGAAGATTTAGAGATATCAAATCGAAAGGCAATCAATAACTAATTTGATGATCAATCCAATGATCTGAACCCTAATTGGATTTCACAATTTTTATGATGGATGGGGAAAATGGTCTCAAGACCATTTAGAGGTCATCCAAATGACCTCAAGACCGTTTGAGGTTAGGTCATGTCATGGTTTGATGATGACCCAATGATTTCAATTGGACTAGTTCCACAATGTCAACCATTGATGGTTCCTCGATTTCAAAACCCTAATGGATGGTTTCTTGATTATAAACCCTAGTTCAATTGGGTTCAAAACCCTAATTGAAGGTCCAATTGAAGGGCGATTCAATGGTCCAATGGAAGAATAAATAAGTGGATCAATTGATGGATAGTTTGATGATTGAAATCCTGAATTGATTATGTGATGGAAGACCTTTTTGGTCTATTCAGTTTTGAGAGAGTTTGGACCAAACTGTCTTAAGACCGTTTGAGTCCAAACGGTCTCAAGACCATTTGGGATCAAACGGTATCAAGACCATTTGAGACCAAATGGTTTCAAACCATTTGGAGACCCAAGTGGTTTCAAGTGTGAATTGTCCATACGGTTTCATCATGGTTTTGCTTAAACGGTTTCAAACCGTTTGGAGCATCAATGGTCAAGAACGTTTGGATGTTTCAATGTAATTAAGTCAAATGGAAACATAAGGTGATGAAAGATAAAATGACACTATGGTGGTTACTGATTTATCTCAAAGATAATCACTAGGGTTGTACCTTTAAAGGTACTAAGTAATTGGTAACCCTAGATGAGTTAATCCATGAAGCTTAAGTAAGCAATATTTCAATACACTATGTCAACCCTAATTGTAAAAAGAGTTGGTTGACCCAATTTATCCAAGTTTTACATAGTCAACATCCTAAAGAGGATGAGAGATAGAGAGGAATCCATACATGTAGGATAACATGTAATGGATAACCCTCAAACACCTTCAATATGAATAAACTAAGATTTTAGGGTATGATCCTTGATGAAGTGATCATGAAACCCTAATTGAGGGTGATGCCCTGTGAAACCCTAATTGAGGGTAATGTCATGTGAAACCCTAATTGAGGGTGATTCCATGTGAAACCCTAATTGAGGGTTATGCCATGTGAAACCCTAATTGAGGGTAATGCCATGTGAAACCCTATGCAATGGTATGATGAGGAGCCCTAATACAGGGGATGGTATGTGAAACTCTAATTTTGAATTATAATACATGCAACCCTAATCATGGGCAATATGATGACAAACCAGAACCCTAATAATAAAATAGGGGGTAAAGCCATATAAAGGTGAAATATCTCAATGGTTGATTATAGGAAACCTTATAGTAAGCAATTCTTTAACCTGAGATGAGTCCATATCATTGAAGATAGTTGAACCATTCTTGTGTGTGACCTATGCACTTTGTGATAAGAGTGATAGGTTAGTGAATGAAAGTATTAAGATGGGAAATACCTTAATCCAAGATAAGTTGATAACTCAAGAAAGTTGGAACTGATGAGGAAAGTGATACATCAAGATATGATAGGTATCACATTTAGCATTCCAGGGTTGATATACCTTGATGCACCTCAAATCCAATATACTTGGACAAGAAACACATGAAGTGTGTTATGTAAATTGTTACAATCAAATGTAATGAGTTTGATATACCTTGATAAGCATAGGCTAATGCCTTGAGAATGGGGTTAAGCCAAACTATTGAGTATGATGTAGTCATACCAGGAGAAGGATGGGAAATGAACTCATACCTTGTATTGATAATCATTTAATGATAAATGTTAAGAGTAATAAACATGATTGTATACTCAAGATGTTTAATGGTCTTGTGAGCCATATGGTTAGATGTTGCCTAGTGAGAGGTGACAAGATGTTTAATGGCCTTGTGAGCCATATGGTTAGTTGTTTCCTAGTGAGAGGTGACAAGATGTTTTATGAGCCTTACGAGCCATAAGAATAATTGTGGCATAGTGAGAGGTACCAAGATGATTATAAAAGTTCATTGTAAGAAATGATAATAATAGACCTAATAAAAGGAACAATTGTATTTAATAAGGAATATGAATAGCTATGAAGGCTAACCTCAGGGTTCAAATCCTAGAGAAGGATGTGATGATCAATAATGAGTTAAAGGAATTTATATTCCATGATCTATGTAATCAAGTTTGGTTAAAATACAATACCTGGCCGAGGTATAATGCATGTAATCAGGTTTGGTTAAAGTCTAATACCTGGTAGAGGTATAATGCCTGTAATCAAGTTTTGTTAAAGTCTAAGACCTGACAGAGGTATAATGCCTGTAATCAGGATTGGTTAAAGTCCAATGCCGAGCGGTGTAATCAAGATTGGGTAAAGTCCAATGTTTGGCTGTGAAATCAGGATTGGTTAGAGTCCAATGCCTGGTGGTGTAATCAGGATTGGATAAAGTCCAATGTCTGGCAGTCTAATCAGGTTTGGAAGAGTCAAACACCTGGCAGAGGCATGAAGCATGTAATCAAGATTGGTTAAAGTCCAATGCCTGGCTATGAAATCAGGATTGGTTAAAGTCCAATGCCTGGCAGTGTAATACGGTTTGGAAGAGTCCAATACCTGGCAGAGGCATGAAGCCTGTAATCAAGATTGGTTAAAGTCCAATACCTGGCTATGAAATCAGGATTGGTTAAAGTCTAATGCCTGGCTGTGTAATCATGATTGGTTAAAGTCCAATGCCTGGCGATGTAATCAGGTTTGGAAGAGTCCAATACCTGGCAGAGGCATGAAGTTATTTCTTTCTTGGTTCCTTGCCATCAACATAGGAATCATATGGATGATTACTTGTCATCATTTCTTAATATCATTTTCAACATGATTACTAGATATAGGTATTCAAATCTTTAGTTCATCACTGATTATTGTTACCTTCCATCACGTAACTATTACCTCTAGGTCTTCAGACTACGGTATACATTATACTAAACATCTTCTTTTGTTTATAAATTGATTTACAATTAAATCAAATTCCTTCATATATCAATTAGAATGTGGTAGAAATATCCATGCCACATCTCCTACTTCTTTCTTTAGATTGTTTTAGAATGATTACTTGATCAGAGTAATCAGAAAGATAACAATCTGGGTATGTCATACTTACCCTGTCTTCAATAAATGAATACATGGCCAGGGTATTCAAGAACTAAAATTAGGTAGTATGTATTTGTTTTATATTATGTTTCATATTCTTAACATCTCTTTAACTTTCACTACTTAGTATCTCAAATTTTCTCTGAGTGTTTCTTTTACATCTTTTCCCTTTCCACATGAAAAGAGAAATCTTCAAAAATATAAGAGAATATTGGACTGAACATAAGTTTTCATCCTTCTTATCTCTTCCTCATATCCTTTTTATTTCTTCTATAGCCCACCAATGTCCAACACTACCCTTCAAAAGGTACACTGCATGTTTAACTTTGTCAGCCTCTGGGATACTAAGGATCTTAAAAGCTTTTTTCTAACTCAGTGAGCCAGAGATCTGCATCTTTTGGGTCAGATGTTCCAGCATATTCTATGGCTCCTACATGAGGTCTTACCAGACCCATATCCCTCATTGAAAACTGGTTCCCTAGGTGCCGGTGCTCACATCCAGTCTGCCATATACCTCAATGTGGTCATGAGTTGCCCAAAAAGATTATGAACATCTGGGTTTCCTCTCATGACTTCATCAACATGGGGATTTTCAGGCACTGGTTCTTCCCTTGCCTGATCCCTTGCATCTTCTACTGGTGTAGGAACATTGCTCTCAACAACGTGTTCCTCGTGTTTTCCAAACATCTTGGAGTTATATATCTTCTTCTGCATAAGCAGAAGGCACTATAAGATACATTGAGGTACACTTAGAATAGACTCGATACCTTAGTCCTATGTCTCTATAGACTCAGCGAACCTAGAGCTCTGATACCACTAAATTGTGGCAAAGTGTTCGAAACATACATCATTAACTAAGCGGAAGCGATTACTAACATTGCATTACTAAATATTACTAAAAATTAAAACCTTTTTCAAAGAGATCCAATTATAGGAAAACTCTTTGAATAAGAACCAATGTATTACATTTACATCCTGGTTCATAAGTACATATCTTGTATCATCTCTTCTCGAGAGTTACAATATCCACTGCCTTGTTAAAAGCTAAATACAAACAATATAAGAACCTCGAGGCATCAAGCCAAAAACTCAAATCGATGTAAAAATATTAAATACTAACTCTGAGGACCTGAGAGTATAGAGACGACACATAGGACTTGTATCTACAAGAAACGACATAGAGTACACTCAACCTGAGCTATCACTACTGTCACTACTGCTGCTGATGTTCTTCCTCTACAAGATATTCTCAGTCTCCTCCGTGCTTGTCCACCTAAAAATGTTGGATCCCACGGGGGTGATACAATTGCAATTGCCCCAGAGAGAGATATAACTCTCTGCCAAAAACATTATTATTGCAGTTTAATGAAATAGAACTGGGCAGAGGATAAGCAGTTTAAAGCATTCTCAACTTTTAAAGTATTGCAAGTGTTTATGATAGAACAGTAAATCATCTATTTTCTTCATAATGAATAGGAAAAACATGTATATCATTTGTCTATCAAACTATATCATCATGTCAAACTTCTCTTGTGACACTCAATATATTGATATGTCACCCCTGAGACATTCTTGTTTTAATCTGCTGGCCTTAGCCAATCTGCTAAATAGATAAGGGATTGCATCTACCATGTACTCATATATCATTAATACATGCATTGGGTTATTACCAATCTTGTGTCATCATTATAGGCTTTGGGTTATTACCAATCCTGTGTCATCATTACAGGAATTGGGTATTACTAATACTTTGTGATCATTACATGCATTGGGTTATTACCAATCATGTGTCATCATTACATGCATTAATCCTCTGCCAGGTATTGGACTCTTCCAAATATAATTACACCGCCAGGAATTGGACACTACCAATCCTGATTTCACAGCCATGCATTGGACTTTAACCAATCCTGATTTCACAGCCAGACATTGGACTTTAACCAACTGTGATTTCATAGCCAGGTATTGGACTTTAACCAACCCTGATTTCACAGCCAGGCATTGGACTTTAACCAATCCTAATTATAGGCTTCATGCCTCTGCCAGGTATTGGACTCTTACAAACTTGATTACACCGCCAGGCATTGGACTTGAACCAATTCTGATTACACACCCATGCATTGGACTTTAACCAATCCTGATTTCACAGCCAGGCATTTGACTTTAACCAATCCTGATTATAGGCTTCATGCCTCTGCCAGGTATTGGACTCTTCCAAACCTGATTAAACCGCCATGCATTGGACTTTAACCAATCCTGATTTCATAGCCAGGCATTGGACTTTAACCAATCCTAATTACATGCTTCATGCCTATGCCAGGTATTGGACTCTTCCAAACCTGATTAGACCGCCAGGAATGGGACTTTAACCAATCATGATTACACTACCAGGCATTGTACTCTAAGCAATCCTGATTTCACAGCCAGGCATTGGACTTTTCCCAATCCTGATTACACCACCAGGCATTAGACTTTAACCAATCCTGATTACAGGCATTATACCTCTACTAGGTATTGGACTTTAACCAAACCTGATTACAGGCATTATACCCCTGCCAGGTATTAGACTTTAACCAAACCTGGTTACAGGCATTATACCTCTGCGAGGTATTGGACTTTAACCAAACCTGATTACATAGATCATGGAATATAAATTCCTTTAACTCATCATTCATCATCACATCCTTCTCTAGGCTCTGAACCCTGAGGTTAGCCTTCATAGTTGTTCATATTCCTTATTAAATACAATTGTTCCTTTTATTAGGTCTATTATTATCATTTCTTACAGTGAACTTTTATAATCATCTTGGTACCTCTCGCTATGCCACAATTATTCTTATGGCTCGTAAGGCTCATAAAACATCTTGTCACCTCTCACTAGGCAACAACTAACCATATGGCTCACAAGGCCATTAAGCATCTTGTAACCTCTCACTAGGCAACATCTAACCATATGGCTCACAAGGCCATTCAACATCTCGAGTATACAATCATGTTCATTACTCTTAACATTTATCATTAAATGATTATCAATACAAGGTATGAGTTCATTTCCCATCCTTCTCCTGGTATGACTACATCATACTCAATAGTTTGGCTTAACCCCATTCTCAAGGTACAATAGCCTATGCTTATCAAAGTATATCAAACTCATTACATTTCATTGTAACAATTTACATAACACACTTCATGTGTTTCTTGTCCAAGTATATTGGATTTGAGGTGAATCAAGGTATATCAACCCTGGAGTGCTAAATGTGATACCTATCATATCTTGATGTATCACTTTCCTCATCACTTCCAACTTTCTTGAGTTATCAACTTATCTTAGATTTAGGTATTTCCCATCTTAATACTTTCAGTCACTAACCTATCACTCTTATCATGAAGTGCATAGGTCGCACACAAGAATGGTTCAACTATCTTCAATGATATGGACTCATCTCAGGTTAAGGCATTGCTAACTATAAGGTTGCCTATAATCAACCATTGAGATATTTCACCTTTATAAGGCTTTACCCACTATTTCATTATTAGGGTTCTGGTTTGTCATCATATTTCCCAGGATTAGGGCTTCATGTATTATAATTCAAAATTAGAGTTACACATACCTTCCCCTGTATTAGGGCTCCTCATCATACCATTGCATAGGGTTTCACATGGCATCACCCTCAATTAGGGTTTCCCATGGCATCACCCTCAATTAGGGTTTCACATGGCATCACCCTCAATTAGGGTTTCACATGGCATCACCCTCAATTACGGTTTCATGATCACTTCATCAAGGATCATACCCTAAAATCTTAGTTTATTCATATTGAAGGTGTTTGAGGCTTATCCATTACATGATTATCCTACATGTATGGATTCCTCTCTCTCTCATCCTCTTTAGGATGTTGACTATGTCAAACTTGGATAAATTGGGTCAACCAACCCTTTATTCAATTAGGGTTGACATAGTGTATTGAAATATTTCTTACATAAGCTTCAAGGATTAACTCATCTAGGGTTACCAATTACTTAGTACCTTTAAAGGTACAACCCTAGTGATTATCTTTGAGATAAATCAGTAACCACCATAGGGTCATTTTATCTTTCATCACCTTAGGTTTCCAATTGACTTAATTACATTGAAACATCCAAACGTTCTTGACCATTGATGCTCCAAACGGTTTGAAACCATTCAAGCAAAACCATGATGAAACCATATGGACAATTCACACTTGAAACCACTTGGGTCTCCAAATGGTTTGAAACTGTTTGGTCTCAAATGGTCTTGATACCGTTTGATCCCAAACGGTCTTGAGACCGTTTGGACTCAAACGGTCTTAAGACCGTTTGGTCCAAACTCTCTCAAAACCGAATGGACCAAAAAGGTCTTCCATCACTTAATCAATTCAGGATTTCAATCATAAACTATCTATCAATTGATCTACTGATTTATTCTTCCATTGGACAATTTAATCACCCTTCAATTGGACCTTCAATTAGGGTTTTGAACCCAATTGAACTAGGGTTTATAATCAGGAGACCATCCTTTAGGGTTTTGAAATTGAGGAACCATCAATGGTTGACATTGTAGAACTAGTCCAATTGAAGTCATTGGGTCATCATCAAAACATGACATGACCTGACCTCAAATGGTCCTGAGGTCATTTGGATGACCTCTAAATGGTCTTGAGACTGTTTGCCCCATACATCATTAAAATTGTGAAATCCAATTAGGGTTTAGATCATTGGATTGATCATCAAGTTAGATATTGATTGCCTTTCGATTTGATATATCTAAATCTGAAATTACTCAACCATACTCAACCTTGGACCTCCAAACGGTCTTGGTTGACCTCCAAACGGTCTTGAGACCGTTTGGGTTAGTCAACCCAAAGTATTAAATCAATCACTTGAAATTTCAGCACTTAACCCGATTAGGGTTTCTAATTAGAGGATTGTCCATATATTGAATTAATCAATTGAATCCAATAGATCATGATACAACATGTACTAGGGTACTGACCTTAAATGGTCAACCCATCCAAACGATCAACCCATCCAAACGGTTTGGAACCCAAACCTCCAAACAGTTTGCAAATCGTTTGGTCTCCAAACGGTTTGGGGAAACCGATTGGACCAAAATTAATGAAACCATTTGCAAGAGATATTTGTGGAGGTGTGTGATTATGATGATGTCATCATCATCAAGCTACAATCCTTCATATTTTTCTATAATTTTCATGGTGGTTCAATTGATTTGATCAAGTGAATTTCAAGAAGGACAAATGATCAACAATTGATAAGGAATTGAATGCAATAATAATAGTAAGGGATTAGGTTATAAAAGCCGCCTCCAATCGAGCTTCAAAGCTTCAACCTCCACGTCTTTAATGGTAAAATCAACAACTTCAACCATCCCAAGCTCGTCCTCAAGCTTTGAGTGAAAAGGATTGTCTAGAAAGGAAGATTGATAGAAGAAAAGAAGAAATCCATCATTTATTTTCGATTTCCACCATGGAATCATGGTTGAAAGTGATGAAGAAGCTTACCTACAGGTTGGAAGTCGTCCTCCTGTTTCTCCTTAGCCCCTTTGGTCGTTTTGCAAGCAAAGAGTGAAAGTGGTTTCGAAATTCCCCTATTAAGCTATGGATAAATGAGCTTATATGCATTTCTATTAAAATTCATTTTAGTAGAGAGAAAGTAGGGGATAACCACTCCATTTCCTTGACACTTTCCCCCTTCCCTTCCTTAGATACGAGGCTATCATCCTTGCCTTATATTCCTCTCAATTATCCACGATTTAGAGAAAAACAAATTAAGCACCTTAACTCTTATAATATTAATATCCTAAAGTTAGTGGATAATTCTTTTTCTTTTAATAATGTGAGTGAGTCATCCACTTCCTTTAGATGTTTTCGTGACTTTGCAAGGAAAACGGTTGTCCATTATTTTCGAAATCATCCCTCACCTTTTGGTTGAAGGGCTCTTCAATTAATATATTTATTTTTGCATTAAATTGAAGTAAAGTT
This sequence comes from Alisma plantago-aquatica, assembly GCA_963693085.1. Lineage (NCBI taxonomy): Eukaryota > Viridiplantae > Streptophyta > Magnoliopsida > Alismatales > Alismataceae > Alisma > Alisma plantago-aquatica. Next base: position 1,268,889,412 of record OY856412.1, on the reverse strand, counting down.
CCAATTGAGCTTAAATCTTGATTATTTTAATATTAAGATTCTCTCTCCTCCAAAGAGATACAAATGAGACGCCCCTCTCATTTTCTTTTCTCTACATGATGCCAAGAAACATTAGGGACTATTTTGAAGTGGTAATTTGCATATTAAACCCTGGATTTTGGGTAAATTACACATTACACCAAAACTAGGTCTTAATGCACAAACATTGCTTTATCAGCTCTTTCTTGATACTCAGGCTACCACAAGCCATACCTCTGCATCATCTTCATTCTCATGATGCTTCAACACATGAGGAACACATTATCATGCACAATTTGCAATTTTAACCCCCAACTTGGGTAATTTGCACTTTAGTCCAAAATAGACAAAACATTATTTCAACATTGTTCAAAAAGGACTAACATTGAAACATATGTTCCTCTTGAGCCTTAATTACTTTTCAAAAGATAATATCAAGCATATAATTATATTTCTTAAACAAAACACCTAGGGTTAAGGTATAACTCGGGTCAGGGATGTTACAAGGAAGGCCCTAGGATGTCAACATAGGATGAGATGGAGGGGAGGGACTGAAATTTTTCTAGAGGACCCCTCACTTCTCTCTCCACCTCTAAACTTGAGATTGGATGCTCAGATAAGTCTTCATGTAAAATATGAGTCATCCATTCATTTTCTGAGAAAGAAGTATCCCCGGGTGAATTGAATTGTTGTTCTACCACCCCAAGCTTGTCACACTCTATGGGTCTGGGGTATCTTCATGCTCAGCAGCCATGTTGTGATGGATTGTCCATCCTTCACCTTTGAAGTCCACCAAGCCTTGTAAAGGGATGGTGGCAAATGACGACTCGTGTTGCTCCAACTCATCTTTGTCAATATACTCACTGCTCCTATTCAAATAGCTATCGTTGTCCTCCTCCTCGAACAAGTTATTCCAGACCATTGTAGGTGTGTGGGTGGTGGCTAAGTGACATGTCTCAATGTGAGAGTTATCACCTTGGTCTGGATCGATTTCTAATTTAGGTTCTTCAAAGACCCCCCTGTTGTGAGGTTGTTTGACGTTCCTGGTGAGGATATGAGTCATTTTGATCATCATCTAACCATTCATGCATGCAACTAGTATATTCCATTGGTTGATCAGCTGAATCATCTAGACAAAATAAAGAGTTCCCCCAGGTTGGTGGTTCTTCATAGAAAAATCCCGGTGAACCCAGTTGATGGTCTGAATAGGACGGTAGGACAAGCTCCACTTCAGGCCCAATGGATTGGTTTTGATGACTGTAATCTTCATGATCTTGTAATGGCATTTGTAACTGAATTGTAACCAAATCGATGAGCTCTTGAAGCCTCCTACCTTATTCAATATCTTTATCATGAAGCTATTATACTTGAACAGCAATGCTTTCGAGACCTATCAATTCTACCATACACATCTGATGGGAATCCACAATATCAAACTGATGTTTCTAGATGAATCCTTATTCAATAGTTTGAAGTATACTTCTACTACGGTCTGCAATCTCCGTTGCTATTTGGAGTTGATGCTCCTGCTTTCCTAATAGTTACTGGAGCGGATCAACATTTTCTTTGAGATGAGGAGTTAAGGAGGAGGTCAGTGCATTGACACTTTCTCCAGGTAGCTTCACTGCTCGGATAAGCTCTTGATCCCACATCAACAGGGAAGTCAAGGGCTGATCCGCCATCTCCTTTATAGGGACTTCAACATATGACGACGGTGGAGGAGAGTATAACTTGACTAGTTGTAGAGCACAACCTTTAATTATTTTCCAGCAGTCAAAACTGTGAAAAAGCTCGGGAGGACAGGTGGACAAAATAACTTATCTTGTCGAAGCAAGATCCATGGCTGAAATAGGTATAAGAAAAAGAAAAGCTATTTAGTATATATGAACAAGTATGTTTAAAACAAAAGAAGAACTATGCATATATATATATACAGGCTTAAGGGTGACAAAGCAAAATCTTTATGCGTGTAAGCTTGGAAAACCACATCCCTGGCAACGGCGCCAAAAGTTGATCGGCCTAAATCGTGCATCCAGAAAGGAGGCAGACTCAGAAGGAATTGAACTTTAAATTTATAACCCGAAACCTTCAAGGACCCCCACAACTTTATTATGGGATCAAATTAGATATAGGGGGTCGAACACAGGGATGTGGGAATGCTTAAGATGCTTAAGATCTCACTCTTAAGTTAGATAAGCCAATCCAATAGCTGGTACAAACTAGAACTAGTCTAGGAAAATATCACAAAATAAAACAAAACAAAGAAAACAAAACAAAACAAAATAGTGTTAGTAGGATTCTACTGATCAAAGAGAAGGAGTTCATGGCTATGTACCACAAGTTGGGCAGTCTATGCACCCGTTCTCAGGCGTAGACAACCCTGGAACACCCCAACAAGAAACCTACATCCAAACATTGTATGCACCATGGTATATGTTCCTATGGGGCCATCCCACTTGCTTTCATGTAGCATGACTAAAACCCATCAATGATATGAAACCTCTCTCAAGGATGACAAATCAACATGCTAGAACATTCTAGATACCCTCTCAGGTCTAGAACATTCTCAGATGTCAGGAACAGATGCGATCAATGTAGAACTAGGTAGTGGGCTCACCCCATGTCTATGATTCTACACGGATCAACTTGAATCGTCCTCCTTTTGGATTCAATATAAACTATCTTCTCTTGTCTATTACTACAATGAATCTCTTGATATTGAGAGAAATAATAGTTCAAGCAAGAATGAGATCATCCAAACCACCAATCATAACCAGAAAGAGGAGATCAAACATAAAACATACTAGATCTGAAATGAAACTACTTGCTTAAGGTAAAAGTACATGAACATGCCCAAAATAGGCTATATAGCCAAGAAGGATCTCAACTAGCCATGGACAAGCATAGTTGGCACTGAACAAAGATGGAAGAAAATCTTTTGTATAAAAACAAAGAAGAACAATAGAAGAAAGGAGAAGAAAAAGAGATTTAGCCTGTAGAGGAGAAGTGGCTCTCACTCCTTGGCCTCCATATAGGCCGAATTGCATCCTTTGGGTCATCCTCCTTGATCTTCTAGACTCCTTGGCCTCATTTCTCTCTAGATCCACCCCGAACAACAACTTGGTGACTGGATGGAGGTGGGAAATGATAGTGGATGGTAGGAAATGGGAGGAAATGGGTGGATGATGGTGGAAAATGGTGGAGTATGGAAGCAAAATGAAGAGACGGGGGTAGGGTGAGCACTTTGACCTTCACAGACCTATGGACCCTCCCACGGGGCTCTGGGAACCTCTAAATGTTGAAACCCCTCTTCACACGGAGAGGGGAGGGTATTTATAGGAGAAATGGTCGAGGTGCTGATACATGTCACGATCCTACTCAACACGGTCGTGGTGATGACCACAGTTGCAATTCTCCCTTGCCACAGACTATGGTTGCGATACCTATCATAGTCGTGGCTTGACCTTGTCACAACCGTGGTGGGAGGCCACGACCGTGGTGATAACCACGGTCATGATGCTCCCTTGCCATGGACCGAGGTTGCAGCTTGACCTCGCCATGGCTCTGGTGACTGGCCACGGCCGTGGTGATGACCACAGTCACGGTGCCTATTGTGGTCACAGTCATTAATGCCACGACTGTGTTGACTACCACGGCCATGGTGGCGTGTCATTGCCATGTCGTGGTGATGTAGGTCAAGGCAAAATTGTGGGCCACAGTCGTAGTACCTACCGTGGTCGTGGCTTGACCTCGCCATGGCCATGGTGATGCAGGTCGAGGTAGAATTGTAGGTCACAGTCGCAACACCTACCATGGTTGAGGCTTGACCTCGTCACGACCGTGGTGACTGGCCACTATCCTGGTGATGCAGCTTGGTCGCATCAGGTGGCGCGGTCACAATGGATGGAAGCCTGGCTGCTACAAAAATTATGTATCAGGGAGAAAACTTTAGAGAATAGATGTCTTTTCAAAGTTCGGTGCCTACAAGTCCCCAAATTGTCTAGTTGAGCAACTTTATATATGAAAAGATATAAATTACCAAAAGATAAGAATCTAGGGTTATTTTGGGCATATTAAGGTTATCACGACATGAAACCATATACAAATGCATAGAATAAACACATGAATTTGGGTGTTATCAAACATCAAGCTCAAAGAGACATATTTGTGTGATTAATGATACTTCAAGGACCATCATTGGATCATAATAACTCATGAGATTGTCTAACTTCATAAGCACATAAAGGCAAGCATGATGGCATCATCACCACATACATGTGCATATACTTTTGAAACAATCTCTCCAATCTCAAATCCATGAATACAATTATCAAATTAGGTATCCAAGAGACTTAAAAGTTCACTTTATTACATCCTATACACAATAAATGGAATTTCATCCTCAAAATTAAGCAAAAAAAAATAGGTCTATCACATCATATCCATTTTAAAAAGAAATTTTGTCCTCAAAATTAAGCCATTCTATGATTTTAAGGAAAAGACAAAAAGGTCTTCATCCATATGTAGGACATTACTCTATGTGCAACATATCCAAAAACAAGGCCCGACAATCATATCCAAACCACTATTAGGAGGTTTTAAAACATCTAAGGTGTATCACCCCTACATAAAAGATTAAAAAAATGGCTTAGAAATGCTGGTTATGTCATTACTTATCTCATATGTTAGGGTTGTATCCCTATCCTTACCCATGCATTAGGATTCTCACATCATATTACCATGTTCTAAAGGAGTTAACTAAAGTTAGCCCATTATATCAAGGTTTCATCAATATTTTATTGAGATAATTGTTAGAACATGTTGACATTAACATATGTCTTTTAGGAGGGAATTAACTATAGGTAACCCACTTTATTCATCTAGATCAGATGACAGTGTAGTTGTGCTAATTATCAAATGATATTTTTCATTTTGATTAAGCACTAAAATTAACACCTCATGAAACATGTTTCATTCATTCGATCTTATTTCATTTCTCATAATGAATTGCAACATTTACTAGTGATTTCATCACAAGATTAACCAACAATGTCATATTATCATCATTATTCATGTATATAGTTAACAATTTATGCATTGATATCCATTAAACCATCATCTCTTGGTTTCCATCATATCATACCTAAATATCAACTCTCGTATTAGATCATATTCTAACATATATTGTATCGTGGTTGTGCTAAACAAACTTATGTGAGTGGCTTAATTAGACGTATAATAAAACTTTATCTACCCCAATCGAGGTCCTAACCCTAGTCATGAGGGTAGTGTCATGCTCAATCTCTCTGAGCTCACTCAGCTCTATGAGTATCTCATATACAAAACTTTATCTTCCCTTATTAGTCTAGGGTTCTCAGATTACCTCATTAACACTAGTTATAGCCTTACAAGCTCTACCCACATAAGCACACACCAAAAACAAGCTATGATATTCTCTTCATAGGTTTTCTACCCATGAGACATGCTTACCCAAAACTCTCTCTCTATATACACCACTAGAGTCCTAGATGAGAAACCACCAACCCAGGCATGAGGCTTCATAGAAACTAAAACACTTACCTCGTCTAAGATCTTGGGACTCTCTCTCCCTCACCCAGATGGCAAGTACTCATATTCTTATTCACATATGCACATATAACCATGCTCTCTTTGTCTCTATGGTTTGGTCCTCCCAAGGACATCTAGGGTTAAACAAGACTATAGGAATCATGCATAAAGAAACTCAACTCAATCGCTCAGGAGTATTCTAGTTTAGGACATATCATATCACATATTTCTCATAATTCTCATTTCTTAGAGTTTAGGTTCTATGGCCTTCACCCTGTGGGTCTAACTCTCTCTAGAGTTAACCCTAAAATCGGTCCTAACACAAGAGGTCCTCCTTTGTAAAAGAGCTTGAGGCTTATGATGATTCACAACCATGTCTCATCTTAGCTTATCTTAACTTAGAAAACCACACATACTTGCATCATCTCTCCAATCTCAAATCCATGAATACAATTATCCAATTAGCTATCCAAGAGACTTAAAAGTTCTCTTTATTACATCCTATACACCTTAAAAGGAATTTCGTCCTCGAAATTGAGCCCAAAAAATCTGTTCTATCACAGTAGTTCATGAGTTTGTTACAAGAGAATTCACTTCACTCAAGGAATTCATTGATAGAACATGTATATAAGAACAATTTCCCAACTAGATAAAGTCAGTACAAGAAAAAAGGGGAGAAAAAAAACACAAAGTACATACAAACTGAAATAACATGCTAGGTATGTTGTAATAAAGGATGATAGAGTCAGAGAATTACATACATACCACCCACCTCCATCTCAAACTTATAATTTTTATCATCTTGAGAAAATCCTAAGAACCAGGATGACTGGAAGAAACCTACTAGAATGCCCAGCACCTACCATAGTTTCCCTTTGGGTTTCCTTTTAACAGGCACCCTGTATATCATTGAAGGCCCGACGCCTATATTTTACCACCATTGAGGAGTGGCAATTGGAGATGTAGTGGGATACTATATTGTCTAGGTTTCTTCTTTTTCAACCACTCCTTTATCTTTGTTTGGGTTCTTTCTTGTTGTAACCTACACAAAATGGTGTGACATATTTCAGAATATCAAAAAAAATAGTTTGAGTTGTACTAGGTTGGTTCCCACTATTTGATGTGTGATGATGAATACTGATAAGGTATCTTAGAATCATCAACATGATAATTTGAGAAGTTGTACAAGTGAGGTTCATTTGTGGATGCATGGCCATCCCAATTATATTGGTCACCGATGTCTGTGGGGATCAAATTTGGGGGTTGATATTTGAAGATTTAAAAATCTATGTTCTCAATTGATTCTTTTTTATTGACACATGACAATGTTGTCGCATGAAGTATATGGTTGATCTCATGTATTACAACCTGGTGAGAGTTAGGGAAAATTGATTGGGAACTATCTAGTGTGCTATTGGGTCTGCATGTAGACATGTGTTTATAGATGAGGTGGCTCTTGAGGTCTTGGGGGGTGCATTGTAGGAGTGGCAACAAGACAAAGGGGTGTCACTTCTAAGGTTGGTGATATTTGTTTTGGAATGGATTAGATAGGTACATTATCAATCTTCTTTGCATTTTGGTCATCCTCTAAATCCATTAGACTCAATCATTGATGGGGCTCCTGAGGACAAAACTGTTGTTGCAGCTGAGTAATTTGATCAACACATTGGAGGAAGTTTACTTCTTCTTATTTGGTGTACTTCATCGAGCCACCCAGTTCTTGAAAATCAATAGACCAATTTCCTACTCCTAGGGCCAGATGTCCTGATTCAAAATCAATAAAGGCCCTTTGAATGGTGAAATGTCCTATAAAAAATAAGTGGGTATAAACAATCCTCCTTGATGAAAATCACTACAAGATCACATGCGATGTAGAACTCCCAATTTTTACCGATATACCCTCAATGATACAAAATGGCTTGATCATTGGAGAATTGGTGAGTTGGATAATCAATCTAGTGGGTAGTGTCTCAATTAGGCTGAGTCTCATACATAACCTAAGAGGTATGATATAGATTCTTAGCTCTAAGATCAGCTAGACAATGTTTTTGGCAGGTTTAAACTCTTATAGAACATGAAATCCCAAAAGACCCTAGGTCCTTATGTTTACGAGGCATGTGATTATGAATGATACCTGACAATTTTTTTGCCAATTTTGCTATTTCAAAATCTTTGGCTATGTATTTGTGGTTAAGCAAATAAATTACAGGATTTCCTACCAATCAAGAGCTTTCCTAGAACCATGTAACCTTAAATAGACAAACATATATGGACTTCACATAATAAAACATTTGATCTATTATCTAATTCAAAACATATCCTAAAGTGAAGTTACGTCGAGCCCTATTTATAATCATATATGAGTTATAATCTTCATCATGCCACTTATTGACGTTGTATTCAATTTTAAATATCCATGGGATGAATGTTCCATAAATGAAGGAACTAATGAGAACTTGGCTTTTGATCTTGGATATTCGTAGAAACTTCTACTACCTAGCCTTAAGAGATGCCATATACACATTAAATTCATCATTATCTTGAATAAAATCTATATAATTTATTTATTAGCATTTTGAATCAAAATTTGAGCAACATGGTTCATTAAATTTTGTTAAATAATATATGCATCAAACATATTTTTTTAGCGTGATGTGTTGTATATATGTTTCTAGATCCATTATTTTATTATGACAACCCCGAAGCACATGACACATGTTATGGACAATATGTGGTTGGTCTTCATTTTGTGTGCATGTCTTGGAAGAGCACTGCAAAAATGGATCAGAGTAACAAGTAGATGTTCACTAGGCTAAGATTTTTATGTTCTTTAAAGTCACTTTTGTAAAGTGTGAACTTAGAAAATTGGAATATAACCTTTCTATTTTGAAGTTTGATTAAGGAAACTTGAAAAGAACTAGGTTGCTGAGATTTAGTTTCACTAGGTTAGAACTAAAGGAGAGTAAGTGGTAATAGAGTCTTATCTTTATGTATTGATCTACTCTTTACTATTGGCATGCCTCTCTTTTCCGAATCAGTTATGGAAAACTGATAGAGAGTTGTACATAGAATGCATAAGAATAATTTTTTATTGTGTATCTCTTCCCTCTTATAGTTGATTTGTTACTAGACAATTTGGTTTGTAGAGTGTACCATGGTGATAACTCACACTTTTAGATATTCATCTAATCAATAAATAATAGATGATGACACAATGATCACCAATACATTAGAATTGAAGAAGAAAATCATGTAAACCAATTGAAATAAAATACTAGAAAGTTACATTGTTAAGGATGCATACCCATATTTTATAAATAAATGGTGGCAAAGATGCTAGGGTTATATAGATATTTTGTAATTTTTAATTCAAGGACTTGTGGTGATTTATTTACAATATGTATTTAGGAAAATATGTTGATTTTGGATTTATTATAATTATTAAAATGCTAAATTTAAATCATCGATATGAAGAGTAATCATGGAGGATACAAATTTAATCAAAGCTTTCTTATTGGTTTTGGTATTGTGACCTTTTGTTATAAATCCTAGATATCCATTAACCTACATATCCTATCTCATTACGTTTAGAATAATGGATCTAAGAAAAAAATGTGGACAAAATAGAAAACCCGACATGGAATTTTTCTTGAGAACTCTAGTGTGAATTCCATCCTATGGTGGATAGATGAATGAAATTACAAGGAAAAATTCTTTAGAAGGTATCATAACCGGACTTATAATTTTACCTATTTTTGCAAACCACAAATCTTATTTTATAATGATTAAGTGGAAGATAAAAAGGAAAGGAAGGTTTTATTGCCTTGAATTTAGTTAGGACCAAGGTATATCATAGAATTGAGTGGGATGTCTTGGATAGAATTGTAGAATAGATTGGGATCCTGCACTTGTAGAGATCGAAATTCTACAAATGTGCCTGTAGTGTATCACACTCAGTCATCATAAATGGTGCAATAATAGGATCTATAAAACTGACAAGAGGTACGCGCCTCTCCTTATCTTTTTCTTTTCTATGAAGATGCCCTTTCTCTATCCTTTATTGCTATTGCATAGGAAGGAAAAATCCATGGGGCTTAAGCCAGTAGCATGGACCAAGATTTTCTCACCTTTCTTTCACATATGGTAGCATTGTGTTTGTGAGGGCAACCCCTAAAGAGTGCTCATTTTTAGCTGCAATAGTCAGACAATATGAGATATCCCAGAGACAATATATTAACTCTATGAAATCAAATATTTCCTTCAACAACAATGTATGTGAAGAAAGGAAGTGTTAAATTGAGACGATTTTGAATGTCGAGGAGGTGGATAGATGACAAGTATGTAGGGCTTGTGACTTCCATGGGACGATCAAAGAAGTTGGTTTTCTCTTCTATTAAAAAGCGCATATGGAAGAAGTTACATGTCTAGAAGAAGAATCTTTTATTACAACCTAAGAAGGGCATGCTAATAAAAGTGTTCATTCAAGAAATATTGACATATTAAATGAGTATTTTATTACTACCTAAGGGTTGATAGATGATATCGATAGTATGATTGCTCAATTTTGATGAGGCTGAAATAAAGTGGAAGTAGGATACATTAGATGAGATGGAAATATTTGTGTGACAAAAAAATAAAAGGGAGGAATGGGATTTCATGATCTCAAACTTTCACCATTGCCCTCCTTGCAAAACAAGGGTGGTGACTCTTAACAAATACAAATTTTCTGGTAAGTTGAGTGATGGGAGAAAAATACTACAACTATGGCTAATATTATGTAGGAGGATATGAGATATGGACCAAGGTTCACATGGAAAAGTATTTGGGGGAAGCCTATAATAGATCGTAGAGAAACCAATATAGAGAATGAGCAATGAGGGAACATACAAGAATTTTCAAGGATAGATGCATCCTGACACTTATACATCTACTTGATAGATACATGGACGAGGGGATTAAAGAGGACGAATATGTGAGTGAGATGATACAACATGTTGAAAGGAGGTGGTATGCACAAGATGTACATAGAAGACTCCCCCTACATCTTACAACATGGATACTAGATACCCTACTTGCAGACAGGGGAGGTGCTGACACGTTGGCTTGGGAGCCAAATGATCAGGGACTCTTTTTAGTCTTATCTGTGTATTGATTCCTTCAAACTTGTATAGTGTTGATGAGGAGGAGAAGAAAAGCCTATAGCAAAGATGGAAGAAGAAATGGCCTCGACATCATTTGGGTCTATTACATGAATATCCTACTTACAAAGGCAACGTTGAATACAAGAGAGTTACAAAAAAACAATATATGTCAGTGGTGTCGGCTAGATGTTGAAGATTGTATATAACAAGCATGACTGGCCAAGTGCTATGTTGGCTGCTCAATGTCCCGGGTTGTTTAGGGCCCGATATCAACAATGACAACATAACGTACTTATTTTTCATACACAGCCAGGGAGGAAGATTGTATATAACAAGCATGACTGGCCAAGTGCTATGTTGGCTGCTCAATGTCCCGTACGGATTCATCCCATCTGTACAAAGCCCAAGTCTTAGATTCCTGACTTCTTCACCAAATTCAGGGTACAATACATCAATCTTCTTCCACTGTGGGGAATCAGACGCATGTCGTAGGATCCCATCATTATTTTTCTTAACATCTGCATGCCACCTCAAATTCTTCGCATCTTTCGGATTTGCAAACAAGCATTGAAATCGTGATATTATAGGTAGATACCACAACACCTTGGCAGGAGATATAGTTTTGGACTCCCCCGAAGTCGTCAATTTATATCGTGACGCACCACATTTTGGACAATCTTTCAAATCTACATAGTCCTTTTGAAATAATACACAATCATTCAGGCATGTGTGTATCTTTTTGGCCTCCATTCCCATTGGGCACAACATTTTCTTTACCTGGTATGTTGAGATTGGCAGCTTGTTTCCTTCAGGAAGCATTTCTTTCAACAAAGTCAACAATTCAGTGAAGCTTTTGTCGCTCCATCTATTGTTAGCTTTCAACTTATACAATCTCAGCACAGCCTGTGTATAACGGTATCTCAGCATCATGCACAATGTTTCTAAAGATAGGAGGTGGATCAGTGTGCTCTACCGTACAACTATCCAGCATCGCATCAACGATGTCAGCTGGAACTGGTTCGTTCACATTTACGTCATCGAAGGCAATTTATTCTTCCACCCAAGCACTGCTATCGACATCTACTGGTTTCAATTTTGAAATCTCTCCATGCCAGTGCCATTCTGTATAGCCTTGTACAATCCCGTTGCACATGACATGACTTTTGATTTCCTCACCAGTGTTGACTTTCAAGTTGTTACCGCAATGCCTACATGGATAGTAGAACCTATCTATAGGTTTTTTCCTATGTTCCTCGGCAAATCTAATAAACTGATCAAGACCAGATATAAACTCTGGGGTGCAACTATTACGAATGGACATCCATGATCTATCCATTCTATGATCAGAGAAAACAAGTATATATTAGGAAAAAAGTATATATTAGGAAAAGATTAGGGTATACACTTACATCCTAAGTGTATAATGTGATGTCATTCTTATATATACTAAATGTGTACCACCTATCCCATCCTTGAACACCTAATCTCACTAGTAAGTGTATAATGTGTATTGGGTTTTCAATAAAATTTCGGCAGCATTTCCCCATTGTTTTCTAAGTACATATGTACTTAGAGAACAAACGGGGAAATGCTACCGAAATTTTCTCGAAAACCCAATACACATTATACACTTACATCCTAAGTGAGATTAGGTGTTCAAGAACAGTCCCAAACTGGGGACTATCCAAGATTTACTCCTAATGAGTCAATCTTGGATGGGTTTCTAGGCCAACAAACACATTTGATGTCATTCTTAATCCTAATCAACAAAGCATTATTAAATAATAAATCAAGAAATCAATAGTTTCAAACAAAAGGTCTACGAATCTTTACTAGACATTATATGTTATAACCATTGGTTTAATAACCCTATTTCCGCATGTATATGTTTATCAACTTTAAAACCCTATAATTCATGAAATCATTCTAATTCAATTTAATATGTTGGGATCACATAATTATATAATGACATCAGAATATATAGAAGAAACATAATTAACATGATTAACAACATGCTCATCAAATTAGGGTTTTCTTGAATATCATCTAATATTTGTGTACTAGACATTAATAAAAAGGTGGATGGCATTGTTTTACTTGATATAGTCATGCATTACTAAAAAGGTGAAACTCTGATTTAAAAATTATGTTGTTATTTGATAAAAAATAAAATCACTATAAGGTTTCTACTAGTTGAAGCTTATTACAGTATAAGGCAAGCGGGAGTGATGAACTCAATAATGGACAAAGAAGAGGGCATACCGGTCTGGAGAGGAGTTGTGGTCTGCAGACGGTGGCACAGAGTGGGCAATAGTGGTGCACTGCAGCTGTGGTCGAACCGGCGGCGCAGCGGAGAAGCAGCGGTGGAGAAGCAGCGGCGGAGAACTGGTGGCGGCGCAACGACGGTCGCCGACGGTGGAGAGCAACTTCTGTCGACCTGGCAGCGGCGGCCGGCGTAGAGGCAGGCGCCGGCGGGGAAGCACCGGAGGAGAAGGCGCGGCGGAGAAGGAGGCACCGGAGGAGAAGGCGGCGCCAGAGAAGGAGGCGCGGCGGCACTGTCGTGGAGGGGTGCGGCGGAGTGGAGGGTCGGGCGACAGCAGAGGGGTGGTTTCGGCGGGAGCAAAGGGTTTAGGCGATGAAACAGAAGAAAGGGGAAGAGTCGGGTGATCGTAGGATATTAAGTTCACCTATAGCGTCAGTTGTTTGTCAAAACCGATGCCTAAATCACTTAAGCATCGGTTGTTTAATCCAACTGACGCTTAAGTGGACGATATTTTCACGAAATTGTTTGGCGGGAACCACGTTCGGCGTCGGTTATAAAGTGATAACCGCCGCTGAAAGTGACACTTTTCGCGCAAATTTTCATCGCAAATAGGCGTCAGTTTTTTATCTACTTCACCGACGCTGAAAGTGACACTATTTTTCTTGATCGAAATTTGGATTTCACGGGCGACTTTAAGCGTCCGTTTTGTTATAAACAACTGACGCTTAATACAAAGCGGTACCCGTGTCTGGCTGGTCTTCGGTTATAGACGTCGGATTTCTTAAGAAACCGACGCGGTTATCTGATAGGCATCAGTTTTACTTAATAACTGATGCCCAGAAAAGGGTCACTGAATGCTATTTCTGTAGTAGTGTTTACTATTCACATTACATTTTATTACCCTAAAATTAGGGTTTACTATTCACTTCATAGTGAATTGAGCCCATAGCATCATCATGTATGAAAATTATCATCATTGATGTCCTCAAATTAGGTTAAGATTCATTAAACATTAAAATTAGGGTTTCCATGACCTCACCTTAATAGATCATACCCTAATCATGTACATTCTTACATATTGAAGGTATGTTACTTGATTCTTATTCCTATTAGGAGCTTTCTCTCTCCTCTCACTACTAGATGATGTTTACATCACTCTAGATTAGATTAGGTCAGTTCAACTTGATTAACATAGGTCAAGTCATCGCCATTACGTTCATTAGGGTTTACTTGATCAAGGGGTGTTGTCTACTTGAACCCTTTATGAGTACCCTGATAATGTTTACCATTAAGCATAACATGGGTCAAACTACTAGTTACTTAACCCCTTAATGTCTTTAGGTTTCATTCGGGTTTAGACTAATCAACCATTGAACCACCTAAGCCTTCAAGGCATCAAGCAATCTTAACCCTAAAAGTCCCCAAACGATTTCACACTTCAACCTCCAAACGGCCTTGAGACTGTTTGGAAGGGTTGACCGTTTGGTCAGGTTGACTTTCAAGACCGCATGAACTTGGTCACCCTCAAGATCATTTTCCCTTAAACGGTCTTGAACCCGTTTCATCATGTTGACCGTTTGGACATGGTTGACTTTGAAACCGTTTGAATTTAAACGACATTGAAACTGCATGAATCTAAACCTTGAGATCGTTTGAGCCCAAACTTTCTTGAGACCATTTGGATTCAAACGGTCTTGAGACCGTTTGGTCCAAACATCTCAAAACCGTATGGACCTAAAAAGTGCATCAACACTTGCAATCGATTATGGTTTTCAAGGTTGAACCCCTCAATTGATCTCATATATGTTAACCACTTATCAATTGAGCCAATTAGGGTTATCCTTAACCAATTGGACACTCAATTGACCCTCAATTGATAGCCAATTAGGGTTGGAGCCAATTGAATTAGGGTTTATAATCGATCAACCATCAATGTCCATCAACATGAGTCTAAACGAAGTTGAACCCATCAATTATCATCCAATTGGGCCATGACTTGGCCTAAACGGTCTTGGTATCGTTTGGATATCCTCCAAATGGTCTTGATACCGTTTTCCCAAAGTCTCATCAAAATCAAAGTCAATTTGTTAAGGGTTGAACCCTAATTAAGTCACAAATCAGCACTTTTGATTAATTCAACAACCTATTGTGATTGAACCTTCAATTGATCAAATTTCCTTAACCCTAGACCTCCAAACGGTCTTGGGTGGTCACCAAACGGTCTTGAGACCGTTTGGGTGATCCTCAAACGGTTTTGAAACCGTTTGGGCCACTCAACCCAAACTTCAATCCAATTGGTCCTTGAAATCAGCAATTGAACCCGATTAGGGTTTAGAGAATTGAAGTGCCTTCAACTTGTGATTTGTTTGCAATTAGATTATGATTCTTTGTAGGTAGTTGATTCATAAAATATCCAGAAGACCTCTAAACGGTCCTCACTTGGTCAAACTTTCCAAATGGTCTTGGAGACTGTTTGAATCTAAACGGTCTTGCAAACCGCATGAAATCAAACGGTCTTGAGACCGTTTGGTTTCTAACGGTCTTGCAAACCGTTTAGACCAAAGGTCCAAGGTTGTTTGGTAAAGTTACCTAGGTAATCACGCCCATCATCTTCAACCTTAGATCAGGGTCGGTTTCTTCATGGTTTTGCTTGCAAGAAAGCAAGGGAAAGTAGGGGGAAGGAAGCACTAGCAATTAACTCATAGAAAAGAGATGCACAACAAAGCAAAAAGGGTTTAGAATTATAAAGCCCGCCTTAAAGTCGTCCCTAGAGCTCCAAGCTTCCAAGATTTCAAGCCTATAATGGCGTCTTGAGCTCCACAGGTTGGCCAAGGTCGATTCTCCAAGAAATGGTTGGGAAAGATCGGCTAGAAAGAAGAACCAAGTAAGAAATACTAACAAACCAACCTTGCTTCATGGTTTCCTCCAAAAATTCGAGCAAGAAGATGACCCAAGCTTACCTAGCTTCTCCTTATCCGTTCTCCTCTGCTCCAGAGCTCTGCCTTAGTCGGTTTAGCAAGGGGATTATTGAGAAGGAAGGGGAAACGTTTCCTTTGGTTGCAAAGGAAAAGAGTATATGTACTTTGGGTAGATTTCCAACATAAGGACATCTAGTTTCTTGTTTTCACATCTAGGTCCCTCTCTTCTTTAGGCACGTCCCTTCTCCTCATTTCTAAGGAAAAACTCTTTCTAAGACCAAGAACTAAAGGCAAAGAAGGTCGACTTATTACTAGGGTGTACATATAAAAGGGTTATTATGCTTACAACTTGATTATTTAATTACAAGGGTATTCCTTATTATATGATTATTCAAAAGAAGCGTCCTCTTCATCATTTTTACACTAAATGATGCCAAGAGTTATAAAATATATTCTAGAAGTTGTATTTTACAAGTTGCACCCCACATTTTGGGTAAATTGCACTTTACACCAAAACTAGGGTTTTAAGCACAAGGATTGCTCCACAAGCTGCATCTTGGTGCCCAAGCTTGCAGAATCCATCATACTTCATCATATTCATTCTTATGATGTCTCAACACTAAAGGAACATATTCACATGTGTAATTTGCAAGTTAACCCTTCTAATTGGGTAATTTGCACTTAGGTCCTTGTATTACAAAACAATATTACACCATTGTTCAAAAAGAACAGAAATGGAAACATATGTCCCTCAGGAGCTTTAATTTCATACCAAAAGATATTCACAAGCATCTAGTTACATAATTTAGGCAGAACACCTATGGTTAGCTCATAACCCAGGTCAGGGATTTTACAATCACAATATAAAAACTTTGATTTTCTATATCCGGCCAAACTTCAACAGCTGCTTTCAACCTTTGACCATTCATAGTAAATTATTTTGCTCCTTCTTTCTCACATATCAACACAACCCTGGATTGATACCTTCATCCTTGAGGTATATAGCCATACCCATTTTCTGGGCTCAAAGCTCTTCTTCTTGATCAACATAAAGGAACTTTGTCCTTTCCTTGTAGCTCTTGGACTACTCATAGGTGTCATGCCTCATCTCTTTAAGCTCATGCATTTGTAGCTTTCTTTTCAACCCAACCATGTCTCCATCCATATCCATGGCTTTCAAAGCCCACGATGCCTTGTGTTGCATTTCAACTAGTAGATGGTAGCTTTTTCCATAAACAAGCTTGAATGGTGTGGTGCCAATTGGGGCTTTGTATGCAGTCCTATAAGACCATAAAGCCTCATTGAGACGTAATGACCAATCCTTGCAGTTCGGTCTCACCGTCTTCTCTAGAATGAGCTTTATCTCCTGATTGGCTAACTCAACTTGACCACTTGTTTGAGGGTGATAAGTAGTAGCTACACAATGATTCACTACGTGTCTCTTTAGCAAACCTTCAAAAGTGCGATGGATGAAGTGACTTCCCCCGTCACTAAATCATGGATCTTAAAAAACCAAACTGGCTAAAGATATTTGATTTCACAAAATCACACACCACATTGTGATCATTGGTTCTAGTTGCAACAACCTCAATCCACTTTGACACGTAATCCACAACAACCAAAATGTAGACATATCCGAAGGAGGGGGTAAATGGGCCCATGATGTCAATTCCCTAAACATCAAACACCTCCAACAAAAGAATGGGTGATAGAGGCATCATGTCCCTCTTTGAGATAGTGCCTACCTTTTGGCACTTCAAACAACACTTGCAAAATTCATGAGAGTCTTTAAACAAGGAGGGCCAATAAAATCCACTTTGGTGAACCTTGGCAGCTGTGTTTCCCACCAAAATGAACTCCACAAACTCTAAAATGGCACATCAATAGAATTTCTTGTTGCTCCATCTCTAGGACACATCTCCTAATGTGTTGGTCAGGGCAATATTTGAAAAGATGAGGATCATCCCAAACATAATTTTTGACCATAGAAAACAGCCTTTTGCTTCCCTCCCTTATCCATGTGCTTGGTATCCTTACACTTGCTAAGAAATTAGCTATATGTTTATACCATGGCCTTTGAGTGGATGAGAGTACGAAGAGTTGTTCATGTGGTATTGTTTCTTTAATTCTACTTGTATCATTAAAGGGTGCTTCAATTCGGGAGAGATAGTCGGTGGTAGAATTTTCCACTCCCTTCTTGTCCACAATCTCAATATCAAATTCTTGAAGCAACAAAATCCACTAGATCAACCTTGGTTTGGAGTTTTTTTTGCCATGAGATACTTCAATGCAGCATGATCCATGTATATCACTACCTTGTTTTGCAAAAGATATGAGCAAAATTTGTCAAGAGCAAATTTCATCACAAGCAACTCTTTTTCTATAGTCATGTAGTTCCTTTATGCTTTGTCAAGAGTCTTGGTTGCATAGTAAATGGCATGTAGAATACAGCCAACTCTTTGGAGTACAACCCCCACTACCATGTCGGATGTCCCAGTCATGATCTCAAAGGAAAAAGAGAAATCTAGGGGTTGCGTTATAGGAGCAGAAATGAGCTTGTGCTTCAAGTGGTTGAAGGATTCAACCCTCTTGTCATCAAAATGGAGTTCAACATCTTTTTCCAACAAATGACAGAGAGTCCTTGAGATTTTTTTCTAAACTCCTTGATGAAACGACAATAGAAGCATGCATGCCCCAAGAAAGATCGGACATGTCTCACGATAGAAGGAATGGTGAGAGTAGAAATGATGCCCGCCTTGGCCCTATTAACCTCAATATCATCTTTTGAAACCTGGTGACCCAAAACTATGACTTTGGGAACCATGAAGTGGTTCTTTTCCAAAGATAGCATGAGGTGAACATTGACACATCTCTCAAGAATGGAGGCCAAGTGGAAAAAACACTCATAAAAGGTTTTACCAAAAAATAAGAAATCATCAATGAATACTTCAAGTGACAAATCAAGCATGTTGGGAAGAATGGAGGTCACATATATATGAAAGTGGAAGGGGCATTACACATCCCTAATGGCATTCTCCAGTAAGCAAAAGTACCACTAGGGCAAGTGAATTTCATCTTTTCTTGGTCTGTAGGATGAACAACAACTGGAAGTACCCTGAGTATCTATCAAGAATGTAATAGAAACTTTTCCCTGCCAACCTCTCTAAAATATGATCAAGAAATGGAAGAGGATAGTGCTCCTTCTTAGTCTTCTCATTGATCTTTTGATATTCTACACATATCCTCCATTTGGGTTGTTCTGTAATAGACATCATCTCACCCATCAAAATTATTTGCCACTGTGATCCCACCCTTCTTTGGTACAACTTGGATGGGACTCACCCATGTTCTATCAGAAATTAGATAAATAATCCCAACATCTATGAATTGCACGACCTCTTGGGTCACAACTTCCTTTGATTTTGGTTTCGACTGCCTTTGCATTTGGCAGGTTGGTCTAGTAGCATCCTAAAAAGAAAATCCTATGCACACAAATGGACGGGGCAATACCCCTCAAATCAGCAATGGACCATCCAATGACCTAAATGTTCTTCTTTAGGACTTTCATCAAATCATCTTCTTTCTCCAGAGAGAGAACAGAAGAAATGATCACCACGAGGGTTTCATTGGATCCTAGGAATAAATACTTCAATCCTTCGAGGAGTGACTTGATCTCAAGAGTTGGAGGTTTCTCAAGAGAATTCTTCAATGGCTCTGAAATGGATGGGAGGTCCTCATTTGCAGTCACTAGGGCTAGCTCCTTTACTTTGTCCTCATCATAATTATCATTGCGAAATTAAACAATGGGCTCTAAACCTCTACCTTGAGTGGCAACCTTAATCCACACAGGTGGCACTCCTCCACAATCTCATCAAGGCATTCAATAAGATAACAATCCTATTTTGTGTTGCCTATCCCTTTGGTTGTAGCTGAAGACTTGAAAATGTTCAACTGGATCTTCATGTGCATAAAGGTCACATACATGGTGTCGATTCTCACGTGGATCAGTGTGTTAGCTATAGCCAAGAATGTCCTCCCCAAGATGATAGTACTCTTCTTGTATCTTTTTCCATGTCTAGAACAATGAAGTTAGTGGGAAAAAATGTGCAAGTCTCATTATCAAGTCTAACTAGCACATCATCAACATGCCCTCTAGGTGTCTTCACTAATCAGTCGGCCAACTACAAAGTGCAATGAGTTAGACCTAATTGTCCCATTTTGAGATCACAAAACACATCATATGGCATCAAGTTCATGCTAGAACCCAAGTCTAGAAGGGCTTGGTTTATGTGGTGTGCTCCAATGTAACAAGAAATGATGAGAGCATCCGAGTCTTTCCTCTTTCTTGGCATGGTGTGCTATAGAATTGAGCTCACTTGCTTGATGATCTTGACTTTCTTGGGCATTCTCTCCATTTTTTCCTCTTCAAAGTGCACAAATCTTTTAGAAACTTGGCATGGGACGAGATTTGATTGACCGTATCAAGAAAAGGAATGTTTGTCTTCACCTATTTGAAAGTTTCCATGATATCTTCAGTATGTTTCTTCTTTCTTCTCTCAATAGAGGGCCCCTCAAGAGCATCAGGAAATGGGGGAAGTTGGGCCCCCAATCCGCTCAGATCAAAAAATCATCAACTAGAATCACGAGAATCACAATATCACTACACAGTGACATGGTATCAACTCTAGGTCATGTCACAATATCATCAATCTAGATCTCAGTATCAACATGTTTGATCACAATATCACCTCTATCCTCACTAGTTGCACTATCAACAATAGTATCACAAGGCTACTCCAAGGTTCGACCACTCTTCAATACCATAACCTCCTTCACATGCTCATGGGTAGTGGATGAAGAGGCTTTTGGAGGTGGTAGTGGCTGTTGAGGTGGTGGTGGTCTTTGGTGGGGTGAATTTGTATTTTGAAGGATGAACTGTGGCTGTGGTTGTTGTTGTGGTTGTTGTGGATGGTATGATATTATGGACGCGGTCGTTGGTATGAGTGAAGTCGAGGTTGAGCATATTGATAGTTGAGAGGAGCTTAAGGAGGTGGTGGAGCATAGGGATTTGGTGGTCCTTGATATGAAGGGGGAGCATATGAACTTTGATCATTTCCCATGAAAGTTCCATCAATCTTTGGGTTAGGCATTGGTTGGGATGGGAGTCTTCCTTCCTCCCTCCTAGAAAGTGAAAGTGATATTTGGTCCAACCTTTGCTCAAGACAGTTAATAGACTAACCATGAGAGGACACATCTTTCTTTACCTCGTCCAAACTTCTCAACCTTCTAAGCACTTTGTATTTAAATTTTGAGCTATACCTTGGCCTTAGCTACCCTTGTCCTTGACCATCCTCATTATGTTGTTTCCATAAAAAGTTGGGATGGTTTCTCCACTCATGAGTGTAAGTGTTGGACATAGGACCTTGGTTGTTTCGGTTGCCAAAAGCATGCAAAGCATGGAATTCTTCTTCCTCAGCTTCAACTGTCATGTTGGATTGACTAGAAGAACCACCAGCTTGGCTTTTCATCATATTCATCATGTCTGCCATCATTTTCATCATGTTGGGGTAGGTTGCAGTCCGAGCTGGAGCTACGGGAGGAGGTGGAGGGATGTAGTTCTAGACACAATGTTCCCCTTTAGTAGAAGCCCGATGGTGATTATTCTCAGAAAGGTGCTCAAACAAGGGCCATGACTCCTCGGGTAGCTTTGCCATGAAGGTGCCTCCACATGACGAATCAACATTGTTCTGGCTCAACTCTACTAGCCTGATGTAGAAAGCTTGGACCATCTACTACAAGAGTACCTCATGATGGTGGCAGTCGTGTAGGAGCTTTTGGAACCTTTCCCATACCTTATGGAAAGGTTCATTTTCCTTTTGGGAGAAGGCAGTGATACATCTTTGCATTTTGGTCAGCTTAGCAACTAGAAAGAACTTCTTGAGAAACTTGTTTTTGATGCATTCTATGTCACCAACTCCAGCTTTAAAATGTACCATTCTTTGGCTTTTTCTTTTAGAGAGAATGGGAAAAGTGTCCTCCAGATGGAATCATTGGTGGCAACGGGTGTGCGGAAGGTGGAGCAAGTTTTAAGGAAGACGTCGATATGGTGGTAGGGGTTTTCATTCTCTATCCCGTAGTAGATAGGGAGGAGTCCAAGAAGTGTGGGTGGAATGGGAAAAATTGTTGACCAGACATTTGGTCTATAAGGGTTCCAATGGGGGAATTTTAGTTCCCTCGGGTGAAATACTTGTGGATGGGGTGGTTGGCCTACGGTTGAGCATTTCCATGAGGTATCTTCGCTTCATGGTCACCCATTTCGATTTCTCAGTGTTGGTTGCAGTGGCTTTGGCATCTCCATCTACCTATCTCGGGGTCGTATAACACCAAGTCGGTAAAAGTCAAATGCATATGATGCATGCATAGTTGTCACCTACACAATATACAAACAGGAAATAAAAACTAAGTTAGAATGGCAATATGCAAAAGTGAACAAAGAATAAAGAATAACAATGATGAGGGAAGTAGGAAAGGCAAGGCTGCACTAACTACCTAGGCCAAGCCCCTCTATCCCCGACAATAGTGCAAAAAAGTTTGGTGCGATATTGGACGCACATATGATCTTTCAAATTTATAAGTCCCCAAACAAGTTTCACGCATAACACTAGAATATGCTCCCATAAGAGCACGAGGTCATGTTATAGTATAGATCAGAGGTAAGAAATGGGGGTCCATCCATAGGGATAGAGGGGGCACTAGACCTAGGTTTGTGTTGGCTACGTTCCTAAAGAAGATATTATAGTTGCAGGGTTTTAAAATTGGGTTTGGTTTGATTTCACTAAGCAAGCAGGCAAGTAAAGGCAATATGAAAATTGGATTACCAAAAACTAGGTTATCCTAAGCAAGTTAGGTCTAAGAGACTAGATTAAGCAATCAACTGAACAAGAGAAAGATGATCTACACTACTCTAGCAAGGCAATTAGCAACTAAGATCTAATATAAACACTAGAGCAAACAAGGATCTAGGATAACCCTAATTAACAAGACTAAGCAATTAGATAGAGTGAACAAAGGAAATTAAGCTAAACTAGCATTAACAAGCTAAGATGAAAAGTTAGGTTATAAGCAATGGATTGGATAGGTGGGATATTTGGGAATGTGATTTGATATTAGTTGGGGGAGGTCTGAACAAAGCATACAAATCTCACATGTCAATCTAGATTACCAAACCAAACAACAAGGCAAGTTCTATTAGAATATACTATACTACTAGTTGGAGAACTAGGGTTAGGTGTAATTCTAGTAGGACTTGGCAAGTGTAGGTTTCTAGGGTAAGTGGTATTAGAACAATTGCGAACCAAGGGTAGGAATGGGAGTAGACATGAGGGTTTTTCACTTTATGTTACTTGCTATCTAGCCTTTAGGAAGCTCTAGGTAATTGCACTAATCACACTTACACTAGCTGCTGAGATCTCACACTCACTTGTAGGAGAAGGGAGATGTATGTAGGAACAAAGCGGGCTAGATAGGGATCCGCTAATTGGACCTAGGAGACATTCCTAAGATTGCCACATACATTTCAATTTCCCCTAGAAGCTAAGTGTCATCAAGCATCACAAAACAAGCAATTAATTTTTAAAAGTACAAACCACATGCAAGATAATGGGAAATGAGATAGAAGCAAGAGGCAATCATCATAGAATGAAATCATGTTCATTACAAGTTATTATCCCCTAACATGGTATCAAATTCACATTATAACCCCAAACAGCCCACCATTAGGGGATTAGCTAAACATGCTCAAAGAAAAGATAAAATAAATGAGAAGAAGGGGATAGGACTCCATGGAGCTCAAAGTAGATCCTTCTCCTTCACCTCCTAGCTATTGTAGGGCGACCTCCCTCCTCCAAGGTGGATGATGGGCATGAAAATGACGAGGATTATGGTAGAAAACCTAGAAAACTAGGTTTCTATGGTAGAAATGAGGTGGAAATGGTGGATGGAGAGCATAAATGTAAGGGGAGTGCAATGAATGCTCAAGAGTGGGTGGAGAGGAGTAATGGAAGCTAACCTAGTGTTGTAGCCTCCACCCATGTATATATAGGTGGTGGTGAAAGCACTAGGATAAGTAGGAGAGTTGTTGGAAAATAGTACAGAAAATGCTAGGGATTAGGTGGTAGCATGACCGTTCTGGGAAGAACGGTCATGGAGGGTAGGTGTAGGAACGGTCACGGTGGTGTGGAAGGGTCATTCTAAGAAAGTGGAAAATCACAGGTTGAGGTGGTAAAATGTAGGCTGGTAGCACGGTCGTGCTGGGAAGCAGGGTCGTGGTAGGGACTAGGTAAAACGGTCGTGTTGGATAGCGCGGTTGTGGTGGGCGAGTTGGAGGTGAGGTCGTTCTCTTCAGCACAACCATTTTGACTTTAGCTGGCACAGCTGTGCTGGACATCACGGTCATTTCAGGGGCTTCATGGCATGACCGTTCTGGGTAGCATGGCCGTGGTGGCGATGTTTCTATAGCTTGCAACTTTGGGATTTCCTTTATGACTTTTACATTGGCCAGCATGACCGTTCCTTGGCACCACAGTCGTGTTGGGGTCTTTAGTAGCAAAATCATCTTGAATCTTCATGGCTAATGGACTTCTTTGCTTGATATTGACCCTTGGCCATTAGGTGTAGGTTGAGGGAGCTTTGGGGTCTTCTTTGGACCCCTCCATAAGTGGAGGACTCTTAGAACTCCTTCCTTCTCTCTCATCCATCCAAAGCATGGTCCAAGTACCTAAAAAGTATGCAAATAACATCCATAAGTGCATTTGACAATAATATGCATATTGGGGAATTTAACTTGCATTCTACTATGTTTAGATGTGATTGATATACAAAAAGGCACAAGATGAAGCCCTAAAATAGGGTTGTGTTACTGGTCTTTGAGACTAATGCAAGGAAGACTTTACATCCTTTAGATATGAGATTTTTAGCTTTAAGAGAGGAAATTATAATATTATCAAAGAATCCGCTTCCCCTAAGGATTACCACATGAGAAGAATGAGGTTGATAGAGGACTATCATCTTGTTTCGACAACCAATATGGTCATGATACTTGTATAAATAATCCATACATAGTATAATATCATAGTCTTTCATAGTTAAGAGGAGGAATTTTAAAGGGCATGTCATGATTTTCAAATCTTAGAGGCATGACACCAATTTTTTGTAATGTAGTGAGTATTTTTCCACTAGGAGTTGACACATCAAGAATATATCCCAAGTCACTTATATGTTGGTGTAACATAGATGTCAAATTTTGAGAAATGAATGTGTTTTTTGTTCAAGAATCGAATAAAGCTTTACCAGGATGATCATTTAAGACTACAATGCCTACACAGGATAATTATATCATGAATAATTTAAAGGTATTGAACATGATATTAAGTATATGAAAGAATTAAGGTTACCTTCAATAAGCTGGTTGGGATTTGCCTTAACTTCCACTGTAGTCACTACAAATACTTTGGAATTGTGGTGTCCCTGAGTGGGTGGAGCACCTGTTGTATGGTTGCCAAATATGGTTGAGTTGGGCACTTGGCAATGAAATATCCCTTATTCTTACAGTTATAGTATACTGACTTGGGATGATGACATACCCCACCATGGAATCACCCACAAGTCTTGAACTTGGGATGAGTTGTCCTATGTTGGTTCTGGTTGTTTTTCTATCCTCCTTTACCTGAATCTCTTCCTTTTCCTAATCCCTTATTATTATGTCTAGGGTGGAATTTCCTGGACTTATCCTCCTCGGTGGTGTTTAGCCCTAGGTATCTCATATTTGAAGGCTTCTACAGACCCTTCTCCCTTTCCTACTTAAGGGCCATATCTAGGGATTCATCTATGCTCGCGGGATGGGAGGCGATGACTAGGGTTTTCAGGTGGGCAGCTAGGCAATCAACATAGTGCTCCACAAGGCGATCTTTAGTCTTAATAGGTGCATAACGCTCTAGAAGCATAAACTTTTGGGTGTATACAGCCACTGAGAGACTACCCTACTTAAGCTCAGTGTACATCCTTTCCTTCCTCTTCCTCTCAGCTATAGGCATAAAACAGTCAGCGTAGAGGGTTTTGAAGGCTTCCCATTCCATGTTGTCCACTTCTTCTCACCTATTACCACCATAGTTTTCCCACCATATTTTAGCTCCTCCCTTAAGCAACTATCTGGAAAATTTGACCTTCTTTTCATTAGGTACTTCTAGGGTAGGGAAGGCATTTTCCATAGACAGAGTCCAGTCTTCCGCCTTATCCATTACCTTAGGCTGGTCTTCCCCACAAAAGGTTTCAAGATTGAGTTTGATGAAATCTATCATAGTCATTTCCTTCTTCTTAGATGAACTAGGTTCATGGGTTCCTTTTAGGGCAATGGTCTCATGAAGTCCAAGAGAACTTTCTTTTGTTCTTCCCACCTATCCCTGGCCATTTTATTAGGATTAAGTTCTTCAGGAGTTTCAAGTTCTTTCCTCTTCTTAAAGGATGATTCTTTAGATGTCTTAGAGTTACGAGTCTTTGGAGGCATCCTAAAAATTAGGTGAAATATGTTAGATATATCATTTTTTTGAATCATATTGTATTTCATTATTCCTCTTTATTAGTTATTAATGATCTTAATGTTATGATTTGTAGAGGATACCCTAAAATCCTTATCAGTTGGTCCTTAGGGCTTTTAAATAGAGTGACTCTTTTCCTAACATTATATCATAGAGATGAGAGGGAAATATTTATAAAATAGAGATGAGGGGGAAATTTTTCTATATAAGAGGTGAGAGGGAATATCTATAGATGAAAAGGGTCCTTAATTAAGGTATGCCCAAGAAGTAGGGGACACATAGGGTATCAGCCAGGTAGACTTATAGTACCATATCGGTAGCCTCATTATTGCCAAGCTAATTGGGTCGGAGACTTTAGCCAGACCCATGGCAGATGCTATCCTAGTCACCTCCACCCTCCATATCCCTAACTAAGGATTACCCCAGAATCAAAATAAGGTGAATGAGGTTTTCATGACTATTATGTGTGAACATTGGCTCTGATGCCAACAATGACCACCCGAATTCCTATATACTTTCCATAATGACATTCCTTAGATATATGTTCACTCATATCTATAGGATGTCAAAAGGGAAAATATAAGGGATTGTGATTGTGCCATCCAACTTATAAAATACAAGATTAACTAAGCAAAAGTGAATCATTTGCAGCAGATTACTGAAAATCACTAAAAATTAAAACTTTTTGCAAAGAGATCCACACATAGGAAATCTTTTTCATCAAGAACCAAAATATAATATTTACATTCTGTTCCATAAGTACTCAACATGTACTATCTCTTCTCGAGGATTACAACATCAGCTGTCCTATTCAACATTATGTATAGACAACATAAAACCTCGAGGCATCAAGCCAAAATCTTGAGTCAATGATGAAAGCACTATCTATAAATCCTGAGGACATGAGAGTACAGAGACGACACATATGACTACTATCTATACAACTAGACATGTAGTATCTCCACCTGAGATATTACTGCTGTCCTCGATGATGCTGTTGTTCCTTCTCTACTAAAGGTTTCCTGCCTCTTTGTCTGCGTCCACCTAAAAACATTGGATCCCACGGGGGTGAGACAATTGTAAATTGCCCCAGCGAGAGATATAACTCTCTGCCAAAACATTGTATTGCAATTTAAAGATATGAAACTGAGCAGAGGTTAAGCATTTTAAAGCATTCTCAACTTTGTAAGCATTGCAACTATATATGATAGAGAAATATGTCATCTATTCTTTTAATAAGGAATAGGAATGTCATGTATATCATTTATCCAACATGTTATTCCATCATATCAAACTTTTCTTGTATCACTGATCATCTTGTTATGTCACTCATGAAACATTCTTGTTTCATTTTTTTGGCCTTAGCCAACCTGTTAAACAAATAAAGAGATATATCTACCATGTACTCATTTATCATCAATATAGGAATTGGATTAATACCAATCCTAAATCATCATTAGAGGCATTGGGTTATTACCAATCCTGTGTTATCACTACAAACATTTAGCCTCTGCCAGGTATTGGACTCTTCCAAACCTGATTACACCGCCAGGCATTGGACACTACCAATCCTGATTTCACAGCCAGGCATTAGACTTTAGCCAACCATGATTACAAGCATTACACCTCTGCCAAGTATTGGATTCTAACCAAACCTGATTACATAGACAGTCATTGGACTCTAACCAATCCTGATTTCACAGCCAGGCATTGGACTCTAACCAATCCTGATTTCACAACGAGGCATTGGACTCTAACCAATCCTGATTTCACAGACAGGCATTGGACATTAACCTATCCTGATTTCACAGCCAGACATTGGACTCTAACCAATCCTAATTTCACAGCCAGGCATTGGACTTTAATCAATCCTGATTACAGGCATTACACCTCTGCCAGGTATTGGATTCTAACCAAACCTGATTACACAGCCATGCATTGGACATTAACCAATCCTGATTACAGGCATTACACCTCTGCCAGGTATTAGATTCTAACCAAACCTGATTACACATCCAGGCATTGGACTTTAACCAATCCTGATTATAGGCATTACACCTCTTCCATATATTGGATTCTAACCGAACCTGATTACGTCCCATGTCTGTTTACACAGCACTAGGGACCTGATTCTTTTTCTAGCATTAAACTTTGGCCATGCCAATCATGCTCAATACATTCTTTATGTATTACAAGTATTCCTCTTTTATCCACACATGTATAATCCAGGTTCCATTATTATAATTGTATCCTTTTCTTATTATTATTATTATATTACTAAGTTCCCATTCCTTGGTTCATTATGAACATTATTATCTCTTACAAGAGACTTTTATAATCATCTTATTACCTCTCATTAGGTAACAACTAATCTCATGGCTTACAAAGCCCTTAAAGAATCTTGTCACCTCTTACTAGGAAACATCTAACCATATGGCTCATAAGGCAATTCACATCTTGTCACCTCTCACTAGGCAACAACAACATGTTCCCTCATTTAATACAATAGTAACACCACTATTCCCTCAATAGGGTTAGGGATTACTTTTCACATCACATTAGGGTTTTTCATGTCCCATTACCTAATTTAGGGTTAGGGTTTTCCCATCTCACATTAGGATTTCATATTTATCAAATCAACCTTAATACATTGCTCCAAACCTCTAGGAGCATCCATTAACATTTTGAGTAATCAATCATGTTTACTACTCTTAACATTTATCATTAAATGATTATCAATGCAAGGTATGAGTTCATCTCCCATCCTTATCATGATATGATTACATCATACTCATTTGTTTGGCTTAACCCCATTCTTAAGGTATGTTAGCCTATACTTATCAAAGTATATCAAACTCATTACATTTCATTGTAACAATTTACATAACACACTTCATGTATTCCTAATCCAAGTATATTGGATTTGAGGTGCATCAAGGTATATCAGCTCTAGAATGCTAAAAGTGATATCTATCACATTTTGATTTATCACTTTCCTCATCACTTCCAACTTTCTTGAGTTATCAACTTATCTTGTATTAAGAAATTTCCCATCTTAATCCTTTCATCCACTAACCTATCACTCTTACCATGAAGTGCATAGGTCATACATAAGAATGGTCCAACTATCTTTAATGATATGGACCCATTTCAGGTTAAGGCATTGCTTGCTATAAGGTTATCTATAATTAATCACTATAGGTATTTCTCTTATTAATGTATTAATCACCAGTCCATTATTTGGATTAGGGTCTCTCATATCATCGCCCTTTATTAGGGTTTAGGGTTTCACATACTATCATACTTCATTAGAGTTAGGGTTTCATATGGAATCAATCCCAAGTAGGGATTCTCATGGAATCAACCTCAATTAGGGATTCACATGGAATCAATCTCAATTAGGGTTTTGCAGCTCTTTCCCTAAATTGGAGTTTCATATATCGTTACCCTGGGTTAGGGTTACATCCTCACCCTGGATTAGGGTTTCATTTAGAATTGCCCTCAATTAGGGTTAGAGTTCAATAGCCATGTCCATTAGGGTTTATGTTCCTGATTAGGGTTTCATGATCTATTTACTTAAGGATCATACCCTTAATCACCTCATGAATCATATTCATGTATGAATTTCATGCTATCATCTTTGTAACTTGATTAGGTTACATCAACCCTCAATCAAGTACATACAACTGTTGGGTTTTAGGGGAGACAGAGAAGGCAGCGGAAACAAAAAAAATTTCTCCCCCAACCCATACCGAGGAAACGCGTCAACATCTATGAATTAGGAAAGGATGGTTTGCGGAATCATACCTTGTCCCGAGGCTTGCTCGGCGACAATACTTCGCGCAATGCGCGGTCTTCAACTCCGGACTTCGACGGTGTCTGTGCAGCTCCTGGTCGCACCGGGACTCACAACTCCTGCTCGAACCGGACTGTCGGATGACAGTTGTCCTCCAAAGCGGCAGTGTCCTCCTGCCTCCGTAGTAGTCCACACGGACCACCTGGAACTCCACACTCCTTGTCCCACAAGGAAGTGGAAGGAGTCGCACCCTCCTGTAGACGTACTAGTCGCCTACCTGCTCTCCTGCCTGCTGCTGCAACTGCAGTTGTCTTTCCCTTGCTGCACCTCCCTTTTGCGGGAAGCACTTGCTCGGGCTCTCTCACGGTTACCAAAACCAGAGAGAACGACAACTTGCAGAGCAACTGCTTGCACTGAGCTGTACTGTGAGAAGCCCCCAAGTACCCCTATATATATAGGAGAGTCATGGGACAGGGTTCTCCATCCCGGGCAATGCGGGACTAAAAGCAGGAGTAGAAGGGTCTGGGATTTTCCACAAAAAGCAACCATCTCGCAACCTGAACTGATCGGTTCATGGCTGAACCGGTCGGTTCACCCACTGAGCCGATCGGTTGGACATGAGCCGACCGGTTGGGGCACTCCAACCGATCGGTTGGTGCCCTGAATCGATCGGTTCATGGTCCTGATCCGGGTCAAATTGACTTTCCTTGTTTCTTTCCCAATTGGCATCGAAATACCAATACTATTTCCAATCAAATTAGAAATCCCATTTCCAATCAAATTAGAAATCGAAACGAAAGGCAATCTCGCACCAATCCTACTTTCCCGAGTTGCTCCATTGCACCAGTTGAACCGATCGGTTCAACACTTGAACCAATCGATTCACCCTGTGCATGAGCCGATCGACTCAACCCTTGAGCCGATCGGTTCAGCACCTCAGCCGACCGGTTCATCTCATGAACCGATCGGTTGGGAGTGTAGATTGTGCAGAATCAGTCAAATGCGATTTCAATCAATCCGATACTCCAATCAATGCGTCCAACACCTTGAACCATATGATATTGAGCTATCGACTGATTGAGTGTTTAATTGAACTACTAAACTCCTTTAGTAATCAATCTAAACATTGCTTGTGGAAAAACTCCTCTTCCAGGTTAAATCCTATGTGTGTTACCTGCAGGTCCATTTCACGTTGGCAGTGAAAGTCCATAACACTTATGACTTCACAAGCACAGAGCGGTGCCTAGTCACACATCAGTGCTACCCAAGTGAAAGTAGAAAGTTGGAGAACAACTTTCATCCTACAATCCGTGAATGGTGTTACAGCGAGTGTATAATTCCTTTGTCACTGATATCCCGAATGAACTCGAGGCATGGAACCGTCATCCTGTCAACGTTCATTCACTTTCTTGATCTCAGAGTAGATTGGAAGAGATATGTATGACATCAGTATCACATACTGACTCACACATGCGTGCACGCCTTTCTCAATCCTACTCATCAAGTGGCCATGGATATCAAACTCTCTCAGGAGGGACAAATCCCATATCTATCACTCGCCCCTCAAAAGCCCCATGTGTCAAAGCCACCCAATCATCACCTTTATAACATCCCATGTTTCAGGACTGCGTTTGATGATGTCAAAGTGTGCCCAACGACATGTGTTGAGTGCAGTGATTTCAAGTCTAAGAATCACACTCACCACCATCACTGTGAGTACTGACTGTGACTACCATCTCATGGTTCCATGTGTCAAACTCACGGTGGGTCTGTCCGGTACCTTGTTCTCTAACAAGTACCTATGTGTTTGGTTTGATATCTCTATATCATGACTAATGAGATTCTGTCATCAACCAACACCACAATCTAGTCTTGTGTGTCATAGTTGTCTATCTACCTTCCACTATGACATCCGACTAGGGACATAACAAGAATGTACAAACTCTTAGCATCCGTATGATCTCATCGTTCAGGTCCTGAACCTGAAGGCATACGTCATTGAGTACTGTCATTCTCTAGACATTCAATCTGTTCTATCACTATCTCATATGACTGAACCAGAATGAATTGGAAGCTTGCCTTTGATGTTTACCAAATCAATCTAAATGTATCCCACCAATCATCCCATGATTGGCTCTCAGGGCATACATACCAACAGACTCCCACTTGCACTGCGAGCCAATCACCCTTGAATCATATTCATAGTGATCTTCAAACATGTCCCACATGTTTCTGTGCTCTAGTGCCAACATAGTGAGTAAAAGCAACACCTTGCCAAAATCTGTACAAATTGCATGTCTCACATCTCTTCGTTGTACGTCACACGTATGAGATGGAGTTGCCGTAATATGCGATCCAGTATTCCAAATGCTAACGTTTAGCCACATTGCATGATCAAGGATTCCGGACTTGTCATCAATGAGTGGAATATCTACAAGTTCATCTCATGAACTTCCAGATCCATATAGTATCTACTGCTGTTCACTAACACACAGATACTCGGCATTTCCCTTTTAAATGGCTTTATTGGAACACTTCCAATTATCAATAAACATTTACTTTTATACATCTTATGTATAATTTGCGATTAATTTTCTGTCTTTTCGGAAGTTCGCATCAATGTAACTCTTTACATCGAACTCTTCCTTATCTCCATAGAACTAGTACTTCATAAGTACTTATCAAGTTCTCATGGTATTCCAGTAACCCTTACTGGAATTAGACAGTCATCCACTCGTCATGTCCCACATACGAGTTATCAGGACGATCTCATCATATTGTCATGTCATACATACAAGATGATGAATACTTTTATTCTTGCCATGTCACACATGCAAGGCAATGGGATGATTGCATACATGATAGATCCATATCTATTCTTAGTGTTCCCATTCTTCATAAGAATTGGACACTTGGCCTTGGGATACTAACTCCATGTAACATGGACAAGTTTTCTCCCACTGAATCTGTGCATACTGAACACTTCAGTACAGATTGCCAATGTATGCTTTCTCTTTCCAGGTCAAGAGATTTTCGAGAACTATCTCTATAGATCTCTACTCCTATCATATAGGAAACATATCTATCTTCCTTAAAGATAATTTCCACTTTTGGATTTCCAATTTAGAACATTTCCATTTCACATCAATATGTGGAATGTGAATACACTCCCACTAAATCACAGATCCCTTCTTTATCTTTGACATATCAGTCAAACCCTTTGACTATATCATCAAAGTAAAGATCCAATTTTGAGTTGCTTGTACTCAATCAATCACATTGATTAGTCCATTGTAACTTATAGACCTCATTTGCATTAGTGGATTCATAAACCTTATAGGTTGTGTCACGTACACATCCTTGTTTTATTCCTCATAGGAATGCGGTTTTAGTATCTATATGCCAAATGCCTTAGTCATTAAGTTGCAATCAACAAGCATCATCCTTCTCAAAATGTTATCCATGTGTCTTAACACTTAAGACTCATTTGCACTTATGGATATGATCCAATGAGTGCTACCATCAAGGTCATACCTTATGGTTCAAATGGATGTCATTTAGGATGTAATGGTCATAAACCATAACTCAAGATTCGGTTCCTCATATTCATCTTGATAGTTGACTCATCACATGAACAACTCATCACATAGATGATTTGAGGTGTATCTGTTAAGGATATAAGAACTCACAACCCTTGTGATTCTTAACTTCTTTTATTAGTGTGGGGTATTCATTTATTAAGAAGAATTCAGTTATTTGATAATCATTCTCTAACTCCTTAGATCATGATTCCTTCTTGATTTAGACATCAACATGCCTAAATCATGAGTTCACTATGATACACTATCATAATCACTCACAAGGATCTCAAACATTTGGTCCAAGTATTCTATTCATTGATCTCATCAAGAATTAATACTTTATCAAATTTGTACTTCATTTTATGATAATCTTGAACACTTCAAGACATTCATATTGGTATTTCTCTAAACACCATTTGAAGTATTAGCATTTGTTCCAATAGGTATGTAAATACATCATATGTATTATACCTAATAGGATAATCACTCTCCCACTACATTAGTGAAGATTGATTAATCATGTCCAAGATATTCATGTCCCTTACTGGTTCTCTAACCAAAAGAGTCTATCTTTATCCATCACATGGAAAATAGAAATGAATTTCTCATGATCAATGCTAATTATATTGTTTGAGTTATCTATAACTTCAGGTATCAACTTATCTTATGCATATCATATATCACAAGATAAACAAGGCATTGCCACAAAGATCACATCTTTATAAATTGAAACATCTCTTTATTAATTGCCATCATTGTCATACAATATGCAAAAATAAAGTGTTTCTATTTATTGGCAAATATGAAATAGCAGTTCATAACTGTATTACATTCCTTGTATGCTGAAAATAAACTAAAGTATTCCTATCTATAAAGGCAACACTTGCCCAAAGTAAGAATGCTTTACACTTTACATCTTGATATCATATATATCAGAAGTGTTACAAGTTTACTTTCATGACACCTTTAAGTAGAAGCTTCAGTCGCCTCTTTCTTCTTTTGTTCTTCCAGGTAGAGAGGACAATTCCTTTTCCAATGTCCTGGATTTTGACAATGGTGGCAATTTCCTTTCTTGGTCACGCCTCCCTTGGCCTTGAGAGCTGAAGATGGCTTGGACTCCTGGCTAGCTTCAGAACCTTTCTTAGCTTTGCCCTTGCCCTTGCACTTGGACTTGCCCTTCTTGCTCGTGATCACCATCACGGACTTAGGCTTGTCCTTCTTCATCTGTAACTCGGCTGTCCTCAACATGCCCAACAACTCTGACAGTGGCCTATCAAAGTTGTTCATGTTGTAGTTCATCACAAACTGACTGTAAGATTCTGGCAACGATTGCAGTATCACGTCAGTAGCCAACTCTTGGCTCAGTGGAAATCCCAGTCTCTGCAGGTTCTCCACATACCCAATCATCTTGAGTGTGTGAGGACCAACTGGATCTCCTTCTGTCATGACGCACTTGAACAGCGCCCTAGAAACATTGTACCTCTCTTGCCGTGCCTGATCTTCATACATGTTCCTGAGATGCAGAATCATCTCTATGACACCCATGTTCTCATGTTGCCTCTGCAACTCATGGTTCATTGAACACAGCATCAAGCACTTTGCATCAATGGCATCATCAGAATGCTTCTTGTAAGCATCCCTTTCTGCCTTTTGTGCATTTGGAGCGGGTTCCTATGGAATTGGAGTATCCAGGACATAGAGCTTACGCTCTTGAGTGAGAACAATTCTCAATGTCCGATACCAGTCGTGGAAGTTCGTCCCATTCAGCTTGTCCTTGTCAAGGACCGATCGCAAAGAAAAGTTGTTGTTGTTTGTTGCCATTTGAACTACAAAAGGAAAATATGCAATTTTAGTCCAAAAACTCATTTTTGACTTATTTGATTGATTTGAAAGTTTGACGATATAATTAGGCCTTTAATTAATTATCGCTCCCACTATTTCACTTCAAATTGATAGCCCTCACCATCAATTCGGAAGATTGCAGCATACAACCTTCTAGTGGGCAAGATCCTGAAATCCTCTAAGACATGAGTCAGCTTTGGCTGATCGCCCACAACTTAGATCTCTCAGGTAGGCAACTCTTGCCAATTGCATCATATGCAACTCTTGATAAGATGTCATATACAACTCCTTGCAATGAACATCTCTATGCCTCAAGGCGCTAGATCCTATCTAGGTCACCTTGTTAAGTCCGACCCAAAGCAAACACGATGAATATGCACCCTGCTTTGGCAGACCCACACATTCATCCTTCACGCTTCCACGAGATAGACGGTGCACCACGCTTTGGCGTGCCCACACTTGGTCGAACAAGTTTTTCACGTGTGTCACATTTGGAAGGCATCTTAAACTTAATATTTTAATGAGGGATTTGGTTTATATATACATATACATATCCAATCACCAAAATACATAGTACGTATCATATACATGCTATATCCCACAGAAAACATGCACAAACGATAAAAAGCGATGATTATGGCCATCCTAATGTGATTCCTCGAGCCAAGAGGAATCATGGTCATCTAGGTCAACATCACATGCAACCTGTACAAGATGAACTCTGTGCCTTGCCATCCGAGTAGATCAACTCATCACATGAATGATCCGTACTCTCTAGCCGGTCGTCTGGGTGCCACCAACCGATCGGTTGACTCCTTCAACCGATTGGCTTGCCTGGTCATCGTGCATCTCGTCATGTCCGCCACCCACTCATCTCGCTCCTCGAACCGGCCATCAACCCATCGGTTCACTCCTTGAACCGACCGTCTGAGAAGTCGTCTTGATGTCCTCCGGTCTTTGACATAACAGGAAATAAAATCCTATTCTATTTATTACATTTGCTTTAATAGGGAAACCCCGAGTTACATTCGGGGGGAGCAAAGGTAGGAAAGAATCTCGAATTATTTCGAGTTACATCAGGAATAAGAGAGGGAAGATCAGTGCACAGACCGAGATGCAAGCAACCACACACAACCAATCACAGATAGGGGTTATAGGCCATAATCACGCTACATACATCCACCACAAAACTCGTTTAAGGGCGACGCGTATCGAGTGCATTAATAATACATATCATATATGTAATTAGGGATTTGTGGATTTAAGATTGGACATGCATAAGCCGATATTATTCGCATCGCATGCAATAAATAAAGGCGACAAACTAAAATCGATCATATCGATATTCCTAAAACATAGAGCAGTTGACGTGGCTCTGATACCACTGTTGGGTTTTAGGGGAGACAGAGAAGGCAGCGGAAACAAAAAAATTTTCTCCCCCAACCCATACCGAGGAAACGCGTCAACATCTATGAATTAGGAAAGGATGGTTTGCGGAATCATACCTTGTCTCGAGGCTTGCTCGGCGACAATACCTCGCGCAATGCGCGGTCTTCAACTCCGGACTTCGACGGTGTCTGTGCAGCTCCTGGTCGCACCGGGACTCACAACTCCTGCTCGAACCGGACTGTCGGATGACAGTTGTCCTCCAAAGCGGCAGTGTCCTCCCGCCTCCGTAGTAGTCCACACGGACCACCTGGAACTCCACACTCCTTGTCCCACAAGGAAGTGGAAGGAGTCGCACCCTCCGGTAGACGTACTAGTCGCCTACCTGCTCTCCTGCCTGCTGCTGCAACTGCAGTTGTCTTTCCCTTGCTGCACCTCCCTTTTGCGGGAAGCACTTGCTCGGGCTCTCTCACGGTTACCAAAACCAGAGAGAACGACAACTTGCAGAGCAACTGCTTGCACTGAGCTGTACTGTGAGAAGCCCCCAAGTACCCCTATATATATAGGAGAGTCATGGGACAGGGTTCTCCATCCCGGGCAATGTGGGACTAAAAGCAGGAGTAGAAGGGTCCGGGATTTTCCACAAAAAGCAACCATCTCGCAACCTGAACTGATCGGTTCATGGCTGAACCGGTCGGTTCACCCACTGAGCCGATCGGTTGGACATGAGCCGACCGGTTGGGGCACTCCAACCGATCGGTTGGTGCCCTGAATCGATCGGTTCATGGTCCTGATCCGGGTCAAATTGACTTTCCTTGTTTCTTTCCCAATTGGCATCGAAATACCAATACTATTTCCAATCAAATTAGAAATCCCATTTCCAATCAAATTAGAAATCGAAACGAAAGGCAATCTCGCACCAATCCTACTTTCCCGAGTTGCTCCATTGCACCAGTTGAACCGATCGGTTCAACACTTGAACCAATCGATTCACCCTGTGCATGAGCCGATCGACTCAACCCTTGAGCCGATCGGTTCAGCACCTCAGCCGACCGGTTCATCTCATGAACCGATCGGTTGGGAGTGTAGATTGTGCAGAATCAGTCAAATGCGATTTCAATCAATCCGATACTCCAATCAATGCGTCCAACACCTTGAACCATATGATATTGAGCTATCGACTGATTGAGTGTTTAATTGAACTACTAAACTCCTTTAGTAATCAATCTAAACATTGCTTGTGGAAAAACTCCTCTTCCAAGTTAAATCCTATGTGTGTGACCCTGCAGGTCCATTTCACGTTGGCAGTGAAAGTCCATAACACTTATGACTTCACAAGCACAGAGCGGTGCCTAGTCACACATCAGTGCTACCCAAGTGAAAGTAGAAAGTTGGAGAACAACTTTCATCCTACAATCCGTGAATGGTGTTACAACGAGTGTATAATTCCTTTGTCACTGATATCCCGAATGAACTCGAGGCATGGAACCGTCATCCTGTCAACGTTCATTCACTTTCTTGATCTCAGAGTAGATTGGAAGAGATATGTATGACATCAGTATCACATACTGACTCACACATGCGTGCACGCCTTTCTCAATCCTACTCATCAAGTGGCCATGGATATCAAACTCTCTCAGGAGGGACAAATCCCATATCTATCACTCGCCCCTCAAAAGCCCCATGTGTCAAAGCCACCCAATCATCACCTTTATAACAACCCATGTTTCAGGACTGCGTTTGATGATGTCAAAGTGTGCCCAACGACATGTGTTGAGTGCAGTGATTTCAGGTCTAAGAATCACACTCACCACCATCACTGTGAGTACTGACTGTGACTACCATCTCATGGTTCCATGTGTCAAACTCACGGTGGGTCTGTCTGGTACCTTGTTCTCTAACAAGTACCTATGTGTTTGGTTTGATATCTCTATATCATGACTAATGAGATTCTGTCATCAACCAACACCACAATCTAGTCTTGTGTGTCATAGTTGTCTATCTACCTTCCACTATGACATCCGACTAGGGACATAACAAGAATGTACAAACTCTTAGCATCCGTATGATCTCATCGTTCAGGTCCTGAACCTGAAGGCATACGTCATTGAGTACTGTCATTCTCTAGACATTCAATCTGTTCTATCACTATCTCATATGACTGAACCAGAATGAATTGGAAGCTTGCCTTTGATGTTTACCAAATCAATCTAAATGTATCCCACCAATCATCCCATGATTGGCTCTCAGGGCATACATACCAACAGACTCCCACTTGCACTGCGAGCCAATCACCCTTGAATCATATTCATAGTGATCTTCAAACATGTCCCACATGTTTCTGTGCTCTAGTGCCAACATAGTGAGTAAAAGCAACACCTTGCCAAAATCTGTACAAATTGCATGTCTCACATCTCTTCGTTGTACGTCACACGTATGAGATGGAGTTGCCGTAATATGCGATCCAGTATTCCAAATGCTAACGTTTAGCCACATTGCATGATCAAGGATTCCGGACTTGTCATCAATGAGTGGAATATCTACAAGTTCATCTCATGAACTTCCAGATCCATATAGTATCTACTGCTGTTCACTAACACACAGATACTCAGCATTTCCCTTTTAAATGGCTTTATTGGAACACTTCCAATTATCAATAAACATTTACTTTTATACATCTTATGTATAATTTGCGATTAATTTTCTGTCTTTTCGGAAGTTCGCATCAATGTAACTCTTTACATCGAACTCTTCCTTATCTCCATAGAACTAGTACTTCATAAGTACTTATCAAGTTCTCATGGTATTCCAGTAACCCTTACTGGAATTAGACAGTCATCCACTCGTCATGTCCCACATACGAGTTATCAGGACGATCTCATCATATTGTCATGTCATACATACAAGATGATGAATACTTTTATTCTTGCCATGTCACACATGCAAGGAAATGGGATGATTGCATACATGATAGATCCATATCTATTCTTAGTGTTCCCATTCTTCATAAGAATTGGACACTTGGCCTTGGGATACTAACTCCATGTAACATGGACAAGTTTTCTCCCACTGAATCTGTGCATACTGAACACTTCAGTACAGATTGCCAATGTATGCTTTCTCTTTCCAGGTCAAGAGATTTTCGAGAACTATCTCTATAGATCTCTACTCCTATCATATAGGAAACATCTCTATCTTCCTTAAAGATAATTTCCACTTTTGGATTTCCAATTTAGAACATTTCCATTTCACATCAATATGTGGAATGTGAATACGCTCCCACTAAATCACAGATCCCTTCTTTATCTTTGACATATCAGTCAAACCCTTTGACTATATCATCAAAGTAAAGATCCAATTTTGAGTTGCTTGTACTCAATCAATCACATTGATTAGTCCATTGTAACTTATAGACCTCATTTGCATTAGTGGATTCATAAACCTTATAGGTTGTGTCACGTACACATCCTTGTTTTATTCCTCATAGGAATGCGGTTTTAGTATCCATATGCCAAATGCCTTAGTCATTAAGTTGCAATCAACAAGCATCATCCTTCTTAAAATGTTATCCATGTGTCTTAAAACTTAAGACTCATTTGCACTTATGGATATGATCCAATGAGTGCTACCATCAAGGTCATACCTTATGGTTCAAATGGATGTCATTTAGGATGTAATGGTCATAAACCATAACTCAAGATTCGGTTCCTCATATTCATCTTGATAGTTGACTCATCACATGAACAACTCATCACATAGATGATTTGAGGTGTATCTGTTAAGTATATAAGAACTCACAACCCTTGTGATTCTTAACTTCTTTTATTAGTGTGGGGTATTCATTTATTAAGAAGAATTCAGTTATTTGATAATCATTCTCTAACTCCTTAGATCATGATTCCTTCTTGATTTAGACATCAACATGCCTAAATCATGAGTTCACTATGATACACTATCATAATCACTCACAAGGATCTCAAACATTTGGTCCAAGTATTCTATTCATTGATCTCATCAAGAATTAATACTTTATCAAATTTGTACTTCATTTTATGATAATCTTGAACACTTCAAGACATTCATATTGGTAT
Organism: Alisma plantago-aquatica; assembly: GCA_963693085.1. Lineage (NCBI taxonomy): Eukaryota > Viridiplantae > Streptophyta > Magnoliopsida > Alismatales > Alismataceae > Alisma > Alisma plantago-aquatica. Next base: position 1,268,848,216 of record OY856412.1, on the reverse strand, counting down.
TTCTCTAAACACCATTTGAAGTATTAGCATTTGTTCCAATAGGTATGTAAATACATCATATGTATTATACCTAATAGGATAATCAGTCTCCCACTACATTAGTGAAGATTGATTAATCATGTCCAAGATATTCATGTCCCTTACTGGTTCTCTAACCAAAAGAGTCTATATTTATCCATCACATGGAAAATAGAAATGAATTTCTCATGATCAATGCTAATTATATTGTTTGAGTTATCTATAACTTCAGGTATCAACTTATCTTATGCATATCATATATCACAAGATAAACAAGGCATTGCCACAAAGATCACATCTTTATAAATTGAAACATCTCTTTATTAATTGCCATCATTGTCATACAATATGCAAAAATAAAGTGTTTCTATTTATTGGCAAATATGAAATAGCAGTTCATAACTGTATTACATTCCTTGTATGCTGAAAATAAACTAAAGTATTCCTATCTATAAAGGCAACACTTGCCCAAAGTAAGAATGCTTTACACTTTACATCTTGATATCATATATCTCAGAAGTGTTACAAGTTTACTTTCATGACACCTTTAAGTAGAAGCTTCAGTCGCCTCTTTCTTCTTTTGTTCTTCCAGGTAGAGAGGACAATTCCTTTTCCAATGTCCTGGCTTTTGACAATGGTGGCAATTTCCTTTCTTGGTCACGCCTCCCTTGGCCTTGAGAGCTGAAGATGGCTTGGACTCCTGGCTAGCTTCAGAACCTTTCTTAGCTTTGCCCTTGCCCTTGCACTTGGACTTGCCCTTCTTGCTCGTGATCACCATCACGGACTTAGGCTTGTCCTTCTTCATCTGTAACTCGGCTGTCCTCAACATGCCCAACAACTCTGACAGTGGCCTATCAAAGTTGTTCATGTTGTAGTTCATCACAAACTGACTGTAAGATTCTGGCAACGATTGCAGTATCACGTCAGTAGCCAACTCTTGGCTCAGTGGAAATCCCAGTCTCTGCAGGTTCTCCACATACCCAATCATCTTGAGTGTGTGAGGACCAACTGGATCTCCTTCTGTCATGACGCACTTGAACAGCGCCCTAGAAACATTGTACCTCTCTTGCCGTGCCTGATCTTCATACATGTTCCTGAGATGCAGAATCATCTCTATGACACCCATGTTCTCATGTTGCCTCTGCAACTCATGGTTCATTGAACACAGCATCAAGCACTTTGCATCAATGGCATCATCAGAATGCTTCTTGTAAGCATCCCTTTCTGCCTTTTGTGCATTTGGAGCGGGTTCCTATGGAATTGGAGTATCCAGGACATAGAGCTTACGCTCTTGAGTGAGAACAATTCTCAATGTCCGATACCAGTCGTGGAAGTTCGTCCCATTCAGCTTGTCCTTGTCAAGGACCGATCGCAAAGAAAAGTTGTTGTTGTTTGTTGCCATTTGAACTACAAAAGGAAAATATGCAATTTTAGTCCAAAAACTCATTTTTGACTTATTTGATTGATTTGAAAGTTTGACGATATAATTAGGCCTTTAATTAATTATCGCTCCCACTATTTCACTTCAAATTGATAGCCCTCACCATCAATTCGGAAGATTGCAGCGTACAACCTTCTAGTGGGCAAGATCCTGAAATCCTCTAAGACATGAGTCAGCTTTGGCTGATCGCCCACAACTTAGATCTCTCAAGTAGGCAACTCTTGCCAATTGCATCATATGCAACTCTTGATAAGATTTCATATACAACTCCTTGCAATGAACATCTCTATGCCTCAAGGCGCTAGATCCTATCTAGGTCACCTTGTTAAGTCCGACCCAAAGCAAACACGATGAATATGCACCCTGCTTTGGCAGACCCACACATTCATCCTTCACGCTTCCACGAGATAGACGGTGCACCACGCTTTGGCGTGCCCACACTTGGTCGAACAAGTTTTTCACGTGTGTCGCATTTGGAAGGCATCTTAAACTTAATATTTTAATGAGGGATTTGGTTTATATATACATATACATATCCAATCACCAAAATACATAGTACGTATCATATACATGCTATATCCCACAGAAAACATGCACAAACGATAAAAAGCGATGATTATGGCCATCCTAATGTGATTCCTCGAGCCAAGAGGAATCACGGTCATCTAGGTCAACATCACATGCAACCTGTACAAGATGAACTCTGTGCCTTGCCATCTGAGTAGATCAACTCATCACATGAATGATCCGTACTCTCTAGCCGGTCGTCTGGGTGCCACCAACCGATCGGTTGACTCCTTCAACCGATTGGCTTGCCTGGTCGTCGTGCATCTCGTCATGTCCGCCACCCGCTCATCTCGCTCCTCGAACCGGCCATCAACCCATCAGTTCACTCCTTGAACCGACCGTCTGAGAAGTCGTCTTGATGTCCTCCGGTCTTTGACATAACAGGAAATAAAATCCTATTCTATTTATTACATTTGCTTTAATAGGGAAACCCCGAGTTACATTCGGGGGGAGCAAAGGTAGGAAAGAATCTCGAATTATTTCGAGTTACATCAGGAATAAGAGAGGGAAGATCGGTGCGCAGACCGAGATGCAAGCAACCACACACAACCAATCACAGATAGGGGTTATAGGCCATAATCACGCTACATACATCCACCACAAAACTCGTTTAAGGGCGACGCGTATCGAGTGCATTAATAATACATATCATATATGTAATTAGGGATTTGTGGATTTAAGATTGGACATGCATAAGCCGATATTATTCGCATCACATGCAATAAATAAAGGCGACAAACCAAAATCGATCATATCGATATTCCTAAAACATAGAGCAGTTGACGTGGCTCTGATACCACTGTTGGGTTTTAGGGGAGACAGAGAAGGCAGCGGAAACAAAAAAATTTTCTCCCCCAACCCATACCGAGGAAACGCGTCAACATCTATGAATTAGGAAAGGATGGTTTGCGGAATCATACCTTGTCCCGAGGCTTGCTCGGCGAAAATACCTCGCGCAATGCGCGGTCTTCAACTCCGGACTTCGACGGTGTCTGTGCAGCTCCTGGTCGCACCGGGACTCACAACTCCTGCTCGAACCGGACTGTCGGATGACAGTTGTCCTCCAAAGCGGCAGTGTCCTCCCGCCTCCGTAGTAGTCCACACGGACCACCTGGAACTCCACACTCCTTGTCCCACAAGGAAGTGGAAGGAGTCGCACCCTCCTGTAGACGTACTAGTCGCCTACCTGCTCTCCTGCCTGCTGCTGCAACTGCAGTTGTCTTTCCCTTGCTGCACCTCCCTTTTGCGGGAAGCACTTGCTCGGGCTCTCTCACGGTTACCAAAACCAGAGAGAACGACAACTCGCAGAGCAACTGCTTGCACTGAGCTGTACTGTGAGAAGCCCCCAAGTACCCCTATATATATAGGAGAGTCATGGGACAGGGTTCTCCATCCCGGGCAATGCGGGACTAAAAGCAGGAGTAGAAGGGTCCGGGATTTTCCACAAAAAGCAACCATCTCGCAACCTGAACTGATCGGTTCATGGCTGAACCGGTCGGTTCACCCACTGAGCCGATCGGTTGGACATGAGCCGACCGGTTGGGGCACTCCAACCGATCGGTTGGTGCCCTGAATCGATCGGTTCATGGTCCTGATCCGGGTCAAATTGACTTTCCTTGTTTCTTTCCCAATTGGCATCGAAATACCAATACTATTTCCAATCAAATTAGAAATCCCATTTCCAATCAAATTAGAAATCGAAACGAAAGGCAATCTCGCACCAATCCTACTTTCCCGAGTTGCTCCATTGCACCAGTTGAACCGATCGGTTCAACACTTGAACCAATCGATTCACCCTGTGCATGAGCCGATCGACTCAACCCTTGAGCCGATCGGTTCAGCACCTCAGCCGACCGGTTCATCTCATGAACCGATCGGTTGGGAGTGTAGATTGTGCAGAATCAGTCAAATGCGATTTCAATCAATCCGATACTCCAATCAATGCGTCCAACACCTTGAACCATATGATATTGAGCTATCGACTGATTCAGTGTTTAATTGAACTACTAAACTCCTTTAGTAATCAATCTAAACATTGCTTGTGGAAAAACTCCTCTTCCAGGTTAAATCCTATGTGTGTGACCCTGCAAGTCCATTTCACGTTGGCAGTGAAAGTCCATAACACTTATGACTTCACAAGCACAGAGCGGTGCCTAGTCACACATCAGTGCTACCCATTTGAAAGTAGATAGTTGGAGAACAACTTTCATCCTACAATCCGTGAATGGTGTTACAGCGAGTGTATAATTCCTTTGTCACTGATATCCCGAATGAACTCGAGGCATGGAACTGTCATCCTGTCAACGTTCATTCACTTTCTTGATCTCAGAGTAGATTGGAAGAGATATGTATGACATCAGTATCACATACTGACTCACACATGCGTGCACGCCTTTCTCAATCCTACTCATCAAGTGGCCATGGATATCAAACTCTCTCAGGAGGGACAAATCCCATATCTATCACTCACCCCTCAAAAGCCCCATGTGTCAAAGCCACCCAATCATCACCTTTATAACAACCCATGTTTCAGGACTGCGTTTGATGATGTCAAAGTGTGCCCAACGACATGTGTTGAGTGCAGTGATTTCAGGTCTAAGAATCACACTCACCACCATCACTGTGAGTACTGACTGTGACTACCATCTCATGGTTCCATGTGTCAAACTCACGGTGGGTCTGTCCGGTACCTTGTTCTCTAACAAGTACCTATGTGTTTGGTTTGATATCTCTATATCATGACTAATGAGATTCTGTCATCAACCAACACCACAATCTAGTCTTGTGTGTCATAGTTGTCTATCTACCTTCCACTATGACATCCGACTAGGGACATAACAAGAATGTACAAACTCTTAGCATCCGTATGATCTCATCGTTCAGGTCCTGAACCTGAAGGCATACGTCATTGAGTACTGTCATTCTCTAGACATTCAATCTGTTCTATCACTATCTCATATGACTGAACCAGAATGAATTGGAAGCTTGCCTTTGATGTTTACCAAATCAATCTATATGTATCCCACCAATCATCCCATGATTGGCTCTCAGGGCATACATACCAACAACAACTATGATTAACATAGTGTACCAAGTCATTGTTCTTATAAGCAATTAGGGTTCATCCCTTAATTGGCACTAATCACATAGGTACTAATAGGATTTCAACCTTGTAACTTCATTGATTATCATTACTAATAATCATTGGATCAATGGATCATTCATAATCTTAATTCTTAAGAGATTCAATCATATTGGACCTCCACTACATAAGGTATCCAATTGATTTGACCAATTGAATCTTCAATTACAATAGGTGTCCAAGTGGATTAACCAATTGAGTCCTCAATTAGTTTTGACTACTTGATCCCCAAACGGTCTTGGTCTTTCAAAGTTCAAACGGTTTGAAATTTTTTGGTAAAGGTGGTCACTTGAAACCGTTTTCTAAAGCATGTACTTGAAACCGTTTGCTAAAGCACTCTTAAGATCGATTGGGTCTCAAAATGTTTGGGATCGTTTGGTCCCACACGGTCTTGAGACCGTATGGTCCCAAACGGTCTTCAGACCATTTGGACAAAAATGGTCTTGAGACCGTTTTGTCCAAACCTCCTCAAAACTGCATGGACCAAAGATGGTCTCAACCTATCAAGTCGATTTGGGGTTCTCAATGTTGATTCCTTCAATCATTGAATTCATGTAACCAATCTTCAATTGGACGCATCACCATACTTCAATTGAGTTAATTAGGTCATCCTACAACTGATTTGAGCCTCAATTAACCCTCAATTGATCATCAATTAGGGTTTGAATCAAATGAATTAGGGTTTGGAATCGATGATCCTTCAATATTAATCAATGTGTAACTAGTTACTTTAAAACTATTGGACCATCATCCAAATTGAACATGTCCTGACCCCAAACGGTCTTGAGGTCATTTGGATGACCTCCAAACGGTCTTGAGACCGTTTTCCCATATCATCACTCAAATCCATGTCATCCATTTAAGGTTTGGATCACTAGATTGATCACCAAATCAGCATTTGATTGCAAATCAACTTGGTATCCTTAGATCTTCAAACACCTAACCATAGTCAACCCTAGACCTCCAAACGGTCTTGGGTGACCCCCAAACGGTCTTGGGATCGTTTGGATGACCTCCAAACGGTCTTGAGATCGTTTTCCCATCACATCATCATTAGCCATGTCATTCAATTAGGGTTTGAATCCTAGGATTGGTCACCAAATCAGCAATTGATTGTACATCAACTTAATATGGTTGGACCTTCAATTGCTCAACCATACTTAACCCTAGACCTCCAAACGGTCTTGAGACCGTTTGGGTGATCCCCAAATGGTTTTGAAACCGTTTGGGTCAATCAACCCAAAGCATCAACTCATTCAATTGCAAAATCAACACTTAGCCGATTAGGGTTTATACCATATGTTTGAATCTTCAAATACCTAACCATACTCAACCCTAGACCTCCAAACGGTCTTGGGTAACCCCCAAATGGTCTTGAGACCGTTTGGGTGATTCCCAAACGGTTTTGAAACCGTTTGGGTCAATCAACCCAAATTTCAAACTCAATCACTTATGAAATTAGCACTCACCCGATTAGGGTTTAGGTGATTGATGGACCTTCAACTCATGAACCAATTGGAGTTAATCAATAATAATTGGTGGATCATTAACCTAGATCATTATGAACAAGTTCCCAAATGGTCAACCCTGGTCAACATACCAAACAGTCTTAAACTGTTTACTTCTATGCGGTTTAGTGAAACCGTTTCATTCCAAACGGTTTGAAACCGTTTGCTCCCAAACACAAACCGTTTGGACATTAGATTGAAACCGTTTGGACATTTGATTGAAACCGTTTGGTTTAGATATTTGGAGAGGTGTGTGCTTATGATGATTTCATCATCATCAAGCTCTAGACCCACGAAACCTGCTGTGATTTCCATGGAGATTGCATCAATCAACCAAATCAATAATTGTAAATAGAGAAATTATCATTATTTGATGGGGAATTGAATGCAATAACCAAGTTAGGGTTTCAAGTTATAAAACCCACCTCCAATTGAGCTCCAAATCTCGAAGTTCACGGAAAAAATGGTGGATGAAGCTTTTGCAACTCATCCTAAGCTCGTCCTCAAGCTTTTGGTTGAAAAGATTGGCTAGGGTTGATGAGGAGATCGAAATAAGATGAAATCAATGATTTATTTTTTATTTCCACCATGGAATCAAAGAGAACGAAGGTCAAGGACCTTACCAACAGGTTGGTGTCGTCCTCCTCCTGTTCCTTAGCTTCTCTTGGGGTCGTCCAAGGCAAAGAAAGAAAGGAAATCCGAAAAGAAGTCCAGTGAGTGGAAAAAGGGATATGTATAAGGAAATCCCAAGGACAGAGAAAATGGGATTATTTCCTTTAATTCCCAAAATAATTTCCACCAAATACCCCTCCATTTCTTGTACACGAAGCTATATTCATGTTCTTGCAAAACCTCTTCATTATCCAAGAATAAAGGGAAAATAAATTAAGCACCTTAACCCTCATAATATTAATATCCATTTTTGAGTGGAATTTCTTTTTCTTATAATAATGGTGAGTGGAATTTCACCTCCTTAGGATATGTTCGTGCCTTTGCAAGGCTTAATCTCGTCCACACGCATACGAATCCAACAATTTTAATTTTGTTTGAAGGCCCCTTCAATTATTTTATTTATTTTTGCATCAAATTGAATTAGGGTTCCAATTAGGCTTAAATCTTGATTATTTTAATATCAAGATTCTCTCTCCTCCAACTTAATTAAAATGAGGCGCCCCTCTCATTTTCCTTGCTCTAAATGATGTCAAGAACCATTAGGGACCTTATTGAAGTGGTAATTTGCATATTGAACCTTAGGTTTTGGGTAAATTGCACTTTACACCAAAACTAGGTTTTAATGCACAAACATTGCTTTATCAGCTCTTCCTTGGTACTCATGATACCACAAGCCATGCCTCTGCATCATCTTCATTCTCATGATGCTTCAACACATGAGGAACATATTATCATGCAACTTTTGCAATCGAACGCCTCAACTTGGGTAATTTTTATTTTAGTTCAAAATAAGCAAACATTGCTTCAACATTTTTCAAACAGGACCAAAATTGAAACATAAGTTCATCATGAGCCCTAATTACTTTTCACAAGATAAGATTAAGCATATAATCATCTTTATTTATTAAAACACCTAGGGTTAAAGCATAGCCCAGGTCAGGGATGTTACAAATTATCCACCCCTTTTAAGGATTTCATCCCCGAAATCCCAGATAAAGGAAAACAGTTATTATTCATGCATCATATCATCATGTACTCGCATAACACCCCATTATTATGCAGACACCATAGAGTTTTGGTCAATACAAAGTTATTCCATAAATGTTTATCATGGAATGATTCACATGGAACATATACTCCCATGTTCCTTAATTAATTCAGCCTTTCTCATACAAGATTCACCATTATATTCTGTCATCCACTTGGGACTATAAGTCTTTTTATGCTTTAATTATGTCACCTTACCTGATGACACAACACAAGCTTTCCTTATTACATGCACTAATTATCTCATTAGTGGTGCATTTTCTTACCATAAGAAGAGGTTACATATCAACCAAAAACTTTTCTCAAGGATATCTTCAATTATTATGTTTATGATAAACATAAACCCCTAACATGTGATGTTCATACTACATTAGGTAACTGGACTGATTTCACAGTTAACCCTTTCAGGCAACCATCATAAAATAGCCTGATATATCTCAGATACCAGAATTTCTTACCTTGGTACCTATCACATGTGTTGAAGACACATGACATGTTTATCTTCCTTTCATCTTGGAACATTACTTATTACATATATCTTCATCTTGGAGCCAAAGCCCAAGGACAAAATGGGTGGAGGGGATATGTATTTGTTGTTCAGGTCGATCAAAAGGTGCGGAAATATCCCGAAACTGATACCTTTCTAAGTATCCATCACATAAACATATTTGTATTATGCACATCAAGTGTCCTATGACCCACTTGATTGCCATGTCCTTGAAAGGAAAGAGAACAAGGAATCATATTTCTCTATTATTTCATGTATTTTCAACCATTCATGAAGCATTTACTATTTATCTCATCCTAGGTTCCTTGCCCTAGCACATGAATTATAAGGATGATAACATGACATTCTTTCTATCTTTATTATTATCTAACATGTTTATGATCATCTTAAGATCTCATCACATTTCCACATTATGGAGAGGATCTTTATTATTCTTACAACTTTATTGTATAGGGTTCACCTCCCTTATTCCCATTCTTATCTTATGAGGAGTATACTTTTAATTCCTCATACAAACATGCTCATCTGAGGTTATCTCAGGTTTCTCTATCTTATGCTTAGGATAGGACACATTTATTTATTCCATATTTCTTATTTCATGAAACTCATTAGATTGTCTCAGAATGACTACTTGATCAGAGCAATAAAAAAGATAACAATCTAAGAGTTTCCATACTCACTTTATCATCAATAATTGTATAGTTGGACATGGTATATAAATACTGAGATTAAGTAGTATGCACTTTTATACTATCATATTCCTTCCTTTTCATATTATCACAAGTATAAAATTTATCATTACTGGATTTTATCCGGGTATCCCTTCAATACCTCCTCTTTTCCTATAGAGGTAAGAACAACATAAAACACCTATAATGTTTATTATGCAAAATATAAGTCCTCATAGGACTAATCAAGCAAAGTTCAATCAATTACTTTCTCGATTTAATCCAAAAAATCATAAAAAGACATATAAGAATGACATTATTTTGTCTAACCTGTCATGATTCGTGGATTATTCACTGCCTCAGGCTGTATCTGCGTCAGAGGTTGATTCACCATAACATTTCTGGCTGAGCATGTCCTACATGTCTACATAGATAGCAAATTCTGGGTGCCAGGTATGGTCTAGAGGGTTCTTTACCCTTTCTAAATGACCATTGACTTGGTGCACTAGGTCCTAGTTTTACTGGTAATACCAAAGTCTTTCCCTTTTTAGAACTACTGCACTTCTGTTCCTGGATTTGGATAGGCCTTTTCTCAATTCTCTCTTCCTTATTCCTTGTTGTACAATTCTTTATAATATGTCCAGGCTTTCTACACCTATAGAAAATTCTTCTTTTGAGTTGTAACCTATTCCTTCCCTCATTATTTATTGATTCAACAGGCTGAGGTTGAGCACAAGTTTGTTCTAAGTCCAGAACTTCATCATTTCCCATTGCTTCAACCTGTTGTTGTGGATTACATATCATGTTCATGTCTAAAACATCATCATTGGGGGCTGGTAATCTAGGTTGTATTACTAGTGCTCGATCCACTAAATACATCATGGTTGCCCTAAGTTCCCCAACAGTGATACCTAGGGAAGCATTTCTTTTCATAGCTGGATTAGCTAAGGGATTCTCAAGCAATAGTCCCTCCCTTGCCTGCTCCCCTGCACCTCTTCTTGGTGCAACATTGCTGCTTTCTGCAACAAACTCCTCATGTGTCCCAGTCATCTTCAAGTTCTTTTTCTCCTATATGAGTAGAAGACACTATCAGATACATTGGATGACACTAGAACAGACTTTACTACCTTAGTCCTATGTCTCTGTAGACTCCGCGAACCTAGAGCTCTGATACCACTAAATTGTGGCATCCAACTTATAAAACACAAGATTAACTAAGAGGAAGTGAATCATTTGCAGAGGATTACTGAAAATCACTAAAAATTAAAACTTTTTGCAAAGAGATCCACATATAGGAAATCTTTTTCATCAAGAAGCAAAATAAAGTATTTACATTCTGTTCCATAAGTACTCAACCTGTACTATCTCTTCTCGAAGATTACAACATCAGTTGTCCTATTCAAGATTATGTACAAACAACATAAAACCTTGAGGCATCAATCAAAAATCTCGAGTCGATGATGAAAGCACTATCTATAAATCCTGAGGACCTGAGAGTATAGAGACAACACATAGGACTACTATCTATACAACTAGACAGGAAGTATCTCCACCTGAGATATTACTGCTATCCTCGATGATGTTGTTGTTCCTTCTCTACTAAAGGTTTCCTGCCTCTTTGTCCGTGTCCACCTAAAAGCATTGGATCCCACGGGGGTGAAACAATTGTAAATTGCCCCAGCGGGAGATATAACTCTCCGCCAAAACATTGTATTGCAATTTAAAGATATGAAACTGAGCAGAGGTTAAGCATTTTAAAGCATTCTCAACTTTGTAAGCATTGCAACTATTTATGATAGAGCAATATATCATCTATTCTTTTAATAAGGAATAGGAATGACATGTATATAATTTATCCAACATGTTATTCCATCATATCAAACTTTTCTTGTATCACTCATCATCTTGTTAAGTCACCCATGAAACATTCTTGTTTCATTCTGTTGGCCTTAGCCAACCTATTAAACAAATAAAGACATATATCTACCATGTACTCATTTATCATCAATACAGGAATTAGATTAATACCAATCCTAAATCATCACTACAGGCATTTGGTTATTACCAATCATGTGTTATCACTACAGGCATTTAGCCTCTTCCAGGTATTGGACTCTTCCAAACCTAATTACACCGCCAGGCATTGGACACAACCAATCTTGATTTCACAGCCATGCATTAGACTTTAGCCAACCCTGATTACAGGCATTACACCTCTGCCAGGTATTGGATTCTAACCAAACCTGAATACACAGCCAGACATTGGACTCTAACCAATCCTGATTTCATAGCCAGGCATTGGACTCTAACCAATCCTGATTTCACACTACCAGAAAAAGATGATTTTACTACAATTATTCTAACGACATGTATTTTATTTGTAGTTAAAAACTACTATCCTTTACAAACTAAAAATATGTAACCAAAACAAATATAGTTAATTATGATAACTACAAAAATAACTACATATTAGTATTCACTACAAAATTTTCTTCCTAACCCCTCTCCCTCTCTCCCCCGCCCCCCTCCAAAAGATTAAAAAGACCAAAAAAATCAACCTTTTCGCGCATCTCCGTCTCCCCGTATTGATGTGAATGGTATTCCTACTTTCCTCAATCACCAGCGGGACCACATTGTGTCTAATTACACCGCCAGGCATTGGACACAACCAATCTTGATTTCACAGCCATGCATTAGACTTTAGCCAACCCTGATTACAGGCATTACACCTCTGCCAGGTATTGGATTCTAACCAAACCTGAATACACAGCCAGACATTAGACTCTAACCAATCCTGATTTCATAGCCAGGCATTGGACTCTAACCAATCCTGATTTCACACTACCAGAAAAAGATGATTTTACTACAATTATTCTAACGACATGTATTTTATTTGTAGTTAAAAACTACTATCCTTTACAAACTAAAAATATGTAACCAAAACAAATATAGTTAATTATGATAACTACAAAAATAACTACATATTAGTATTCACTACAAAATTTTCTTCCTAACCCCTCTCCCTCTCTCCCCCGTCCCCCTCCAAAAGATTAAAAAGGCCAAAAAAATCAACTTTTTCGCGCGTCTCCGTCTCCCCGTATTGATGTGAATGGTATTCCTACTTTCCTCAATCACCAGCGAGACCACATTGTGTCTCAACTAGCTCTCCACCCTACCTGCCATCGACCTGGATGAATTCGTATTCTTGGCCAGCCCTGCTCTTGATCCGCCCCGATAGTGCCCCCACCTCTGGTGCTCTCTCCTTCTCACCCCAGCGATTTATCTATTCTCCCCTTATCACCCTCTTCCCTGTACCAGGCCCCAGCCGTCACAGGCCTGGATCTGGATTTATGGGAAGTAGCACATAAGTAGATGGAGTATTTGATCCAGAAAATGTACAACAGTTCTTGCCTCACAGACAATTCTTCACCGCCAGAGGCTAAGCACTCGAGGCTTCCGCCACAGAAAATGTACTAAGAATATCAGATATAGTGGTGAATTTCTCCTTTCCTGATAGTTAATTAGTACAAGTCAACAGGGATACTTCTTTCCCAATACTCTATAATTTTTTATGTTAGATTTGTTATCTAAACTATTGCATGAGGGTGGAAGTTACCTTTTTTCAAGATGCTTGTGAAAAAAATATTTATCTATTCACACATACCCTATTTTCTTCTATATACCATATGCTACTTTCTCTAGTCCTGATCCATTTTGTTTTGTAACAGTCTGCTATTTAATACCTCCCTTTATGAACCAAGATTTAGGTAATTGCTACGAAGTTGTGATAACAATTGGATACAATGACCCATTCACCACACGTTGTTGATTCAACTCTGGATTTCATCACCCCCTTATTATGTGTTGCATCTTTATCCAAATTTTGACCTTTGTTTTGTTGCTATTTCATTGTCTACAAGGTTGACTCCTTGACATGCTCCTGGGTAGGGACTTCAACAAGAATGGTTTTATTAAGTGACTGAGGACATACAACATAGATGTGAATCTGAAGATCTTGTGGGCCTAGTTCTCTTCTTTCTATCATGGGTATGGTTTTGCTAGTGAAGATGAGTTCAAAGACAATAATGTATAGCTTCTTGATATGCACTCCCCGCTATTAATTGAAGGAGTTGGTGACTTTGTGGTTCTTAATTTTATCATCCTTTATTGTCTATTATTGATAAAAATTTAGACTACGATATGTGCTTTTCCTATAGAATTATGGCTCTATTTGTGGTATGATCTCCTTGAAGCTCACTACTATCATGGCTGAAGCTTGTTTCTTTTCCTAGTGCCTATGACAATTACACAGTTTGTAGGGTAAGGAGTAGTTGTTCCTATGCTTGTCGCTTACTGTTTGTTTATCTTCTGAGTTTCTATTGCTGATTAGTAATGGACTAACTATTGGCATTGGTGGTATCTTGGAGGAGAAATATTAGAAAGTTTGGCTACACAGGGATGGACCTTGGCCACATAGCAAGTTCGGTATGATCAAGTTCGGGTACATAGGTGAAGTGCATGAACAAGACATATACTCATGAGTTTATGAATAATAAAGGGACTTGAACGTTTCATGTGTTTGAGCATGACAAATCGGCAGCACAATTGCTCATAATTATAGAAGAAAAATTAGAAAAGGAGTTTCGATCATCCTCAAGAACACTACGGGTTCACACAATCATGCCAAGTATATTTATAAATGTCACTTTATTTAAAGGTAGAAGAAGAGATGATAGTGGTTTTGTTTTTTACACTAATTTAAATCTGTAAGCTCTAGTTCTCCATTTTTATCTGTTAGTGTTTATGTCTCATGTTCTCCTAAATTTTTGATCATATGCAGATACCTAGACCACCCATGTACAAAATGAAATCTTTTTAGTTGACTTTATCTTTGGCCTGGCTATTAATTGTGTAGAGCTTTGTAAGTCTATTTTGAAGTCTCTACAAGTGCAAGAGGCTATCTCTTACCCTTATTTCATGTACTGAAGGATGTCTTGGTTTCTCCTTTCTGATCAAGAGGGAGTGTGATTTGATGACAACATTTTGCTTGTTTATGTATTGGTGACTATCTGGTAATATAAGGAGTTGCATTTGTTTTCTGGTTAATAAAGTTGTAGATAGTTCCTCAGGTTTGGCTTTGGATGGCTGGTACTTTATTACCTAGGTTTGGGACAATTACTCTCCATATAATGATCTAATGTGCACCGCTTTTCCGGATATGCATGTTGGCTCGGTTGTTTTTGCCTCGGAGGAGGTGCTTCTATTTCTCAATATGTGTTGTTGACTTCTGAATTGTTTTCATTATGATGCTAAGGTGATGTCTCTTCTGATCTTGTATGTTGAACTGGGATCTCTCATGTTTTCATCTCTGATGCCTGCTTCTTTCTATATACTCTTGAGCTGGGATCTAGTCCTCAGGTTTTTGTTTGCCTATTTTTATTTTGACTACTGGTTAGGAGGATCTATGAAAGAGTTATCATGGTCTTGTGGCTTATGTATTCCTCTTTTCCTTCTATGATTTTCTCTATTGAATGCTTACATGTTCTTGGCTTCTGCTTCTTACGAAGAATAGGGTTGTTATATTACTGGTTCTTATTGTCAAATGGCTTATGATCTATGAAGGTACTGATATAGTTATTCACCAATGTGTTTCTTGACTTTCATGATCTAATTTTAAGATTGTGTTCTGAGCTGCGGGCATTTCACTTTGGTATGATCTACTCCAAAATCCTTATTGTCTCCTAGAGTTTCAGGCTATCTGTTTCTTGTTCCCTCTCTGATGGGAACCTGGTGGATACCCATTTTGTGTTCTATGGCTGATGACATATTGCACTGAGCTTGTTTACAGAGGTCTTTTACCTTTCTTCTTTCTCTGATGTGCAATGCTCATACGATGGCATGGTCACAAAAATGGTTCTAATACAGACTCGAAATGCTACCTGAGTAGTTAATTCAATTTAGATGACTAGTACCATTGGTGCAAGTTGTTGTTGCCAATCAGAGTTTGGCAAAAGAAGAGAAAATTTGACAAGGTGGGTTTCTTTATTTTCTACCATGCTCACAGATTATTATCTTATTTGCTCAAGTAATAAAATATTTGTTTCTTACACTGCCTCTAAGTATGCATCATATTCGTAGTTTCCTGAAACATGGTTTTTAGAGATGACTTATTGTACTGTTTGATGAAGAAAAACTATCTAGTGGTTGATTGTTGGTCCAAGGAACTCAACTGTAAGATGAAACTATGTTAGGGAAGCCTGGTATCTTTTAAACCTTAACAGGGTAGTAAGGTACCATGAAATTATTTGATGTTTTTTAACATTAAACTTTATCATATTATTTTATATAGGAAGGATGTAATTGTATATCAGCTAGTATTAATCACAATCCATCTAGTTGTTCTTGAATGGCTGTTCCGGTCCTAAATTTTGTTGCATGAAAATGATAAGCTACTCTTAGTGGATCGCCACCTCATGCAAACTGTTATCCCTGGCACCAGATTAATAGTTGTTAGCATATGCATCGTGTTCCTAGCTTCTTCCAAGTACTTTGAATGCATTTTTTAAATCAAAACTTTTGGATTCTTGTGCGTCCGAAGCCACAATCATCACAATCATTAAACCGCCATTTCATCTTTAAAACTTGCAGCCAGAAAAATTACGTCGCTATTAAGCAACCGTATTTGAGTTATGTAGCCGGATCAAGGTCATGAATCAGATACTGGCAGTCTTATAATTTCCTAGACGAGTTTTTTATGCAATTTCTAGTCATATTTTATTATTTATCATGGTTTTGTTGTATCAAGGATCAGTACTTTGTATATTTAACTAAATTCTAGAGATTATGTCTAGGAATAGAAAGTGTATAGTAGTTGGCATCAAAATATGCGTATCACAGTAAACCAGAGAGTGTGAAAGGAGTTATTTTCAGAAGAACCCTATCATAAAATTCCCTTTTATTTATTTCTGTATGAATGACAAACAAACCACATCAGAATTAAGTACATTTCGAATCCTTATAAATACGATATCACTGACTGTAATAGTTAATCATAGTTGTCACTGAATATTCCCTTGAAAGTAAAAAGATATGTTAGAAGTTTATGAAATTACAGTCGTTATATACAGCTCACGAAACAAATTTGATAGTTAAAAATTATATATAATTTACCCAGCATTGTGCCCATTGGGCGATCAATTGTCTATACGATAAATTCTAGTGGTGGATATCTTTCGTATCATCCTAGATTTCTTAACTCCCATCATCACGGTCCTAATGTTAGGAACACAAACACAAAAGTTAATTGGTATAGTATAACATTTCCAATGCAAACTACATTGCATACACAGCATTGAGTTGTCATAACAAAATGAAGTACGTCTGAAAAGCTATTATTACGGTAGAAATTTCAAGAAGAGACTCACTAATGATTTCAGGAACGAGTCATGATGTGACCTACTCTCATACATTGATGTCGTCATAATGTATTCTCCTCACACCTTTGACAGCATGATAAGAAAGCAATCTATGATGTTACCGTCATCCAGACTAAGTATAACTAACAATATATTAAAAATCTTTGGAAATAAGAAGAATAACAGTTAACTAATAAAAAGTTTACAGTAAATTAATGTCAACAGATGGGACCTTTATCTTGAAGCACGTCTCTTCTAGATCAACTTTATATAATCAATGTATTAATCTATCTATGATTCTCATACATAACACTCTTTAAACAAGATTTAAGGTGGGGTCATTGGAAGCCAAATAAATCAGAACCCAATTCTAAGAAGTCATTCAAGAAAAGCAGACGTCTTTCTCTACCTGGGTAAGGCTTTCAATAATTCTTTTGAGATAATATGACTGCGGATCTTCTCAATTATTGGTCTGTCTTTCCAACTACCACAAGCGACCTGGACATGCTTTAGTTTCTTTGGATTGGATTGTAAGCCGGACTGCAACTTGGCTTTTGGTTTTTGTTTTCTGTTCACATTATTCATGGCAGTCAACCTTGTGCTGACAGTCATGAAAAACATCATTACCAGAAGGAGCACAACCGAATATCAATGCCTTACTTGTTTTACAAACTTTTCTTTAAGAGGTTTCCTTTTTATTGCCTATTGTCAATCAATGTAAGAAGATGGTCTTAGATGAGTATTTTCTTATCCAATATCTTTTCAGATGGCTAACATTTCATAATATTTTGTGAAGGCAGTGAAGACTCGAGCTTTTGAACCTTTTTCCTGATAGAAACATGTGTGGTTCCTGCTTCTTTTGAGGATTCTTGGATCCTTGTGAATCATTGTGAAGGAAGCAAAGACTCAAGATTCTAAACTTGCCAATACTCTGGCTTCGAACTCAGATCTGTAGGTTATATTCCACGATGTTTCACGTTAGTTTCTCTTAACTGAATTTTGTTTTCTAGAATTCCAATATTAGTCCCATCTCATAAATGCTTAACGTTGGTTTACTCCATTTCCATATTATTTCTAACTAGTTTTTGGCTTTAGTACCTCTGTTTTCTCATCGAGACCAGTTCTTCAATTAGAAATGCTACCGAAAAGTTCTTACCATTGAATGTTTAAGTCATCAACCAAAAGTCTCCTTATCAATTTGGAGATGTAACCAGAGTTTGGTTTCGTATGTGTTCCTTCTATTGTCATGTTTTTCTTCAGTCACTAAATGTGTATCTATCTTAGTATTCTACTAGACCATCTCTACTGGCGTGCCCATTGCTTATAGGGATTGAACATGTGTTACCTTGATTATTTTTTAGTGCTCCAGTGATTTTTTGAGCCATATTCCTCTAGAGAAGCATGCTTAGTCAACTCATATCAGTAACCCACAGCCTCCCTCTGCATGCTAAAACCATAGTGATATAGCAGCTACTACACTAGTATGAGGTCGAGACAGGTTGTGCACAACTTTGTTAGGAATATTCCAAGTAGCTAGGTAGTAGATAGAGAATTGGGGGAATTCTATAGCCCCAAGCTTGTTAATTACCCAAATGAACAAAGTAATAATGGAATTTTGATCCATGTCTATGGTAGTATGTGGGAAAGGACTCTAGTCCAATATTTCAATAGCAAACTTGCAACCAAACATAGCATGTCAAACTAATCATCTTCCTGATGATTCTATTACTAATTACTCAGTATGGACATGAGCTATCTTTTTTTTCAGAATGCATTATAAACCAGAGTCATTATGTCTTTGGTCATAACAAACCAGTCTATAGTTTCAAAAACAAAAAAGTAATCCCATGTTGGTATAACTACTGTATAAAAGTTGTACAAGAATGATTTGGAGAGTTTCTTCCTTTTCTACTAGAGGTTAATAAAAATGCATATGGAGCATTACTCTGTCATAAGATACTCATTGTGTCTATATGTGGGCTGTTGGAGCATGGCTTCTCTATAAATTAAGTTCCTTCTCTACTGTCATGTGCTCAACATCCTTTTCTACTGGTTATGGATGGGAAGAGATTCCAGGTTTCATCATGATAAATAGGTTTCATGCTTAATTATTTGAAACATACATCAACAACCTGATATTCTTAGAATTCTTTCTTCTTAGTCATGTGGTTTTGGTTGCTTTGTGCTGCCAATGTTTTGTTCTTATCTCGTTACCATTCAACGTCTAAGTTCAATTTCTTATTGTGATTCTTTGATGAGTTATTTGCTAATGTTAATGATCTATTAGCTTCTTGATGGAATGCTCTATTGTAAGGACCTAGATGTAGCCTATTTTGCTTGTCCTCCATGTCTGTTGTGTTTTTATTTGATTATTTTAAGGCATGCTTGTTGATTTCTCCACTTTATAATATGATGCTATGGATGAGTAGGATGCTGTCCTGATCTTGTTATTTTCTAGTGTTTTAGGCTTAATGATTCTGGTGTTACTTCATATATTTTTCTACTGGTGTCTTTAGAGTAGAAGATCCTATATCAGTTGAATATTGGTGTTTAAATAAGTAGTTTTATGTTCTTGAGGTGTTTTCTGGCTTAACTTTATATGCAACTATACAGAGTATATTATTCCTTTGTCGAGTTTGAAGATGGATCTAGGTTCAGAATTCTTATTTGAATAATATTTCCACAATGGATGTATTGAGTTCAATCTAGTACTTTCTTGTGTGAATAATACGTTTGAAGATAATTTTTATCCATTATATCTTGTTGAGGATGCTCATAACAGTGATTAGACCACACACTTGTTGAAGATGCTTTTCACCACCACAATAGCATTTATTTCAAAGTTTAGCTGGATAAAACCCAGTTGAAACGTGACCTGCAAGACAAGGAGAAAGGAAAACATTGTAAAAGATTGGTGAATATCCCTAGGTCCTAGAGAAGGATGTATTGGTCTTGCCACACAACTGAACAATCATTTACATAAGCAACGGATGTTAGTGAACAAGCCTTATAGGTGATTGTTTGAATAAAAAGAGGAGCGTATCTTATTATTTTGTAACAAAACTTTCCTCCATATCTTTCTCTTGTATGTAAGTCACTATATCTTATCTACTTCTCATCCATATTCTTATTTCTTTTTAGGGTTGTGCCTTCTCAGATATTGACGTAAGCAATTTTTTTAACACTGGGTAATGAAACTAATAGTACATTCCACTTATATGAATAGAGTAGTGTTACTGATCATTTACATTTGAGATGTACTTTGTAGTTTTATATAAACGTTTGAATACATGATGATTTGGCAGCCTTGCCAATGGCTTTTATAGCAGCTGCAGCACAGACAGTAGGCTTCTCATGTTTAAATTACTAAGCTTCACAACAACCAATGCATTTGGAGTTCTGGATTTTCCTTTTTTCTTTCTTGAATGGATTTCTGGATCTCTTCTTGTTGCTTTCTAGTCTCCAGTGCTTGGATCTATATTAGTCGGCTTCCATTCACCTTGCTTCAGAGTGAGACTAATATTGCCTTCAGGAGAATAGATGTTGAGCAGCATGAGAGAGTTCTGAGATTAAAATTACAATAATGGATCCTATGTAATACCATAACTTCACTAAGGCCTACCCATATGTAAAATTATGTATGTGCAAAAAAAGCTCAAAAAATACAAGCTAGACATCCATAAGAATCAAAACTCATTGTAGGAGCAATTGATAACTAACATGACATGCTCTGAGGCTATGCTGACCTGAAGAGAAAAACGATGTTAAGATATGGACGACATGTCACAGCAATTAATAGTTACCTTTCTAACAATTCTTAAGAACAATGAGCTAATACCATCATATTTTTTAGTAGAAGAAATATTTATTACATCCATCTATTTATATGAGACTAATATGACATACATGGGTCCTCACTAGCATAGCCATGAAAGAAAAGCATTATTATTCTTATTCCAGCAAGAAGTTGACTTACTTATTTTAATTCTGTAATAACTCATGCTGCAATGTACCATATTCACATGACTATAACCTACTACAAGGTTGGATCCTATTACCATAGAATTACACCTTATTAACAACTCTGTTGGCCTTAAACTAGAAGTAATGTACCATTTTCACAGAACAAAATAAAACCAAAATTTCAAACATCTTAAATGCAGATATAACTTGGATAGTAGTTCAACATGGAAATACAAGAACATCTCGATGTTAATCCTTTTTCTTGACAGCCATTGACATAGTAATATGCAATCAACTTTAGTCACTATGTTCCATACATTGACTATGTCAGAGTTGCAACTAGATGCCTTGAAGAATGAATGAACACGGCTCTTGAGAATTTCAATTAGCCAAACTCCCAAGTAACTCTGGCTGTTAAACTATGTTGCAAACCCTTTGAACTTGCTTTTGGATGAGCTTCCTTTCCCAATCTGCAACATTTGCAAAAGCATGATCATGCAAGCTCTCAAAAGGTTCTTTTTGTGAAATGTGAATCATTCTTAGCTAAATGATAGGTGGCCCCTCGAATGGCCCTCCTTATATCCACACTGCCTCTTTAAAGTCAGAAATTATAGGAAGGATCAAAATCTACAAGGTATACGACCTGTGCCACTGATGTTGTTATGTTAAACCTTGACTATTTTCTTGCCTACAGAGTGTAACAATCAATTTTTCTCCATACATGTTGCAGGTTTTCAGTGCCATCGCCATGATCTTAGGTGGTGGCCTATACAAAGGTTTAGTAAAAGTGATGAGCTAGTCTGCTGGTTGAATGCTATGATATAAAAGCAAGGTTCTGATTTGTTTCTTCTAGTTCAGAATATGTTGATGTCTTGATTGTGTATATTTTGGGATTATGTTGATGTCTAGTGAAAAGAAATGGTGAAGGATAAGCTTGGCCTGCTGTAGCATACAAATAAGGTACAAGATCATATTTGACAACATTGTTCTTTTATTCTGTATGACAGACAGGATGTATAGATGAAACTAAAATGAAAAATCATTATATTGATCCAGCATGATAGAAGAATGCATGACTACCATTTGAAAGTACTTGGAGAGCCATCACTGCTTTGTTTAAGCTACGTGGACAGCTAGCACTTTATGGATGTTTTTAGTAGAACCAATTGTTGCAAAGTCATGAACCTTTTATTTTACTATATATTGAACTAAATAAAACCCCAATGAAAGTTCTTAGTGATTGTGCCATTGTGATATTAGTTTACAATATAGTGAACCAAATAGTTGGTTTCCTTCCTTTGCAAGATTTTTGTAGGGGCTTCTAACATTGGGTTTTAGTTTTATATAGTGATTGTGTCATTGGGATATTAGTTATCTACACTAATTTATTTCTTTGGGATTTTAGTTCTCTATAGTGAATGTGGATTTGAGATTTTAGTTCTCTGTAGTAATTATGGTTTTGAGACTTTTGTCATTTTTCTTATGGGATTTTAGTTCTCTGTAGTGATTTTAGTTCTCTGTGAGACAGGAGCTGAAGTCATTGCATCCTCATGAGCCTAATATTGTCGTCTTGAAACATAATGTTTGGCGAATCAAAGGCCTCATTCAGATCTCTAGATCGATTGGAGATGTATATTTAAAGAACTCCGAATTCAACAGGGAGCCACTATATGCAAGATTCTGGTTGCGTGAGCCATTCAGCCGCCCGATATTGAGTTCTGAACCGTCAATCACTGTCCACCCATTTCAGCCACATGATCAATTTATTATATTTGCTTCTGATGGGCTGTGGGAACATCTTAGCAATCAGGAAGCTGTTGACATTGTTCAAAATCATTCTAAAAATGGAATTGCCAGGAGGCTGGTGAAAGCTGCTCTGCTAGAAGCAGCCAGGAAACGAGAAATGAGATACTCAGACTTGAAGAAAATTGACAGGGGTTCGACGACACTTCCATGACGACATAACAGTAGTTGTCATATTCCTTGATTTGAACCTTGTTAGCAAGGCTACATCTAACAAAAGTCCAGCTTTGTCTATAAAAGGAGGCGGAGTAAGTCTCCCTTCCAATTCTCTCGCTCCTTGTACCACACCAACAGATATTAGCAATTCTTGAGGGGGGCATTCCCCTCACAATCATTTATGTTGTATCAATTCAAGAGAAGAAAAATCAGAGGAGTTGAGCTGCTGGATGTGCTCCCCCCGTTGATGTAGGGGGGTTATATGTGAAAGGAGCTCTAGCCACCTAGTATTGCTACTTTGTACACTTGTAGCATTGCTTTGACGATTGAAGCCCACCTGCATTAACCATGTTGATTACGTGAAGTTTTTTATATTTAGTTTCCTCCCATCAACGGGTTCTTCTCTCTGTATAGCAACACCTTGTCATGCCAAGCCGGTGTTGCTATCTCCCCACAAGGGTTATCAGGATTTGTAGATTCTGCAAAACACTCCTGTAATTGGTAAAACCTTTTTACACCCAGTTGGGATAACTGGGCTCTTTTTCTTTAGAATTTGGTTGGAAGTTGGAATATAATCTTCAGTTTAATACAGTTTCTTAAAAAAAAATGTAAAGGCCACTAGAAGGTTCAAGTTGTCCAGTTATATGTAGAGCACTTCCTACTGTAGCTAATTTATGAAACTAGTTTTTCAAAATTTTGAAATGTATGTTCCTATAAGAATCTATGAACTATCCAAACGACCATATAAAACTTGTGGATATGCACTATGGTGTGTAGCATAGTATGTATGATTCAACTACCTATTTTGTATTGAAGAATAATATATGTTCATTGTCTTTGAGATGGTAACAAACTATTGAAGAATAGGATATGCTTGTTTATTCTTGATGCAGGGAATCTGTCTTTCAACTCAACATTTTTTTGTTCAAGGTAATGCTAAGCAAACCTACAATATGTTTCTGACTTAAAGTAATTCCACGTGTGTTTTTCAGGTGTGACATTTGCATCTGCTCTGCTTCTTACTAGGTGATGTTGCTCCCATTCAAGAACACTTTCCACTAGAAAAGGTATGAACTTTTTTCCTAGTGTTCTTATACTTAGGCTGCCATGTGGTACATAGCACTTAAGCTTACAACATGAGTGATTGGGTTACATCTATAAAGTTCCAGAACTATAGTGTTGTTCATCTGTATTGAGGTATCAGTTGATGTCTTTGGATAATCCATCTGAGCTGTATTGGTGTTTACCCCATTTCAAACATTCATATGCTGTGTGGAAACTAGCTTTTGCAGCTTCAACTCTCCCAGTAAACACTACTGCTAATGGACTTCTTGTCTTCAAAATCTAAGAGTCATTACTCCAGTTTATTCTCTGTTTATGTAAGAAAAAAGTCTGCTGCCCGAGGTAGGTACATTAGTTTGGAGGTGACACATTAAAACATTGCCTTCGTATCTTTAAAAACCACCCCCATACTGACATGTATTTTACATAGGATTGTTGCATCTGTATTGGTTTATTTCATTTATTTACATACATTCTTTGAATCTTGTTCTTTTAGCTCTCCTTCACCCTATTCAATCTATTTGGAATTCAGGGTATTCGAATATGTGGATGACTACCGTGCTGGGAAGATTGTTGTTGAACCGAACGGATTGAACAAATGATGTGTAATCAGTCCTTGTTTTGATGTTGAGGTTATGGATATTGAACCATGGACCACCAAACAGCTTCCTTCTCCTGGCCTCAACAGGTGCTCATTATTTTAGGGAGCTAGGATTACCAGTCTTGGGTTTTATCCAATGTCCGACAGCCCTATTTTGCTACATGCACACAATGAGGTAACTTTCTACCCAAATGTCTAAATGGATGGATATCCAAGTTGATATTGTTGCCACTTTGTTAGGTTCTTGACCTTTTTTTGTTGCAATCAGGATCATCAATGTCAAAGGAGTTCAAGCACTGCTGATCACCAACAGTGGGTCACAAAAACTGAAGGATTTCTAAATCTTGGTGCTGCTATAAAACATGCAAAGGTATTGGGACTTCGGTCTTCTGGTTCTCTTGCTGGAAAACAAACCTATAGCAGCAAGAAAATAATAGCAAGGCAACTAATTGAACTTGGAAATTTGTTTACAAAGAAACTCCTGATGCTATTTGTCTTGATGGGTCACAACAAGGAAACTCCAAACAGAAATAGGGACTCAAGTCGCAATGGAACCACTCAAAGGGCTTTAGCAATGGCGACTTTGACTTCTGCTTTCAACCCCACATCAGCAAAACCTACTGCTCCAAGGCTGTATCACGGACCCAAGCATCTCAAAGAGCGGCTACAGTTAACATGCACTTTATCTGGTGTATTGACAGCTGAAAATAAAGAATACAAAGAGCCTTCTTCTACATGGTTTATTAGAAGCCCTTCTCTTATCTGCCATAAGAAGGGTTCCTAGAGAATTAAAGTAGTGCACATTGTGTAATAGGGGCAAGGTATATGTCCTCCCCGTGTACATTTGACATTTTAATATAAATGAAAGTAAGATTGTGGGCATAATGAGCATAACTTGGCCTAACTACTACAATTATATATATATATATATATATATATATATATATATATATATATATATATATATATCTTTGTGTGTGTGTGTGTGTGTGTGTGTGTGTGTGTAGTAATTATCGCCTTTCCCTACACATTAACTTCATATAAAATGTATTAACTTCATATTTTTGCTACATACTGACTATATATGCAATTGTAGTCATACATTTAGCTATAATTATACTTATATTTAAATATGTAAGGACAATATCTAGCTATGCTTCCGGATACATATGAATTTGTAGCGAATGGATTATCTAACTACATATTTGAAAAATATAGTTAAAGGCTTTAGCTATACGAGCATATACTACAATTTGTATGTGTAAAGAAATATGTAGTTAAAGCCTTTAGCTACAAAATATGGGGTTTTCGCTACAATTTTTTTTTATAGTTAAAGACCATTTTTTTTGTAGTGTCACAGCTAGGCATTGGACTCTAACCAATCCTGATTTCACAGCCAGGCATTGGACTTTAACCAATCCTGATTTCATAGCCAGGCATTGGACTCTAACCAATCCTGATTTCACAGCCAGGCATTGGACTTTAACCAATCCTGATTATAGGAATTACACCTCTGCCAAATATTGGATTCTAACCAAACATGATTACACAACCATGCATTGGACTTTAACCAATCTTGATTACAGGCATTACACCTCTGCCAGGTATTGGATTCTAACCAAACCTGATTACACAGCTAGGCATTGGACTTTAACCAATCCTGATTATAGGCATTACACCTCTGCCAGGTATTGGATTCTAACCAAACCTGATTACATCCCATGTCTGTTTACACAGCACTGGGCACCTTATTCTTTTACTAGCATTAAACTTTGGCCATGCCAATCATTCTCAATACATTCCTTATGTATTGCAAGTATTCCTCTTTTCTCCACACATGTATAATCCAGGTTACATTATTATAATTGTATCCTTTTGTTATTATTATTATTATATTACTAAGTTCATATTTCTTGGTTCATTATGAACATTATGATCTCTTACAAGAGACTTTTATAATCATCTTATTAGCTCTCATTAGGTAACAACTAATCTCATGGCTCACAAAGCCCTTAAAGCATCTTGTCACCTCTTACTAGGCAACATCTAACCATATGGCTCATAAGGCCATTCACATCTTGTCACCTCTCACTAGGCAACAACAACATGTTCCCTCATTTAATACAATAGTAACAAAACTATTCCCTCAAGAGGGTTAGGGCTTACTTTTCACATCACATTAGGGTTTTTCATGTCCCATTACCCAATTTAGGGTTAGGGTTTTCCCATCTCACATTAGGATTTCATATTTATCAAATCAACCATAATACATTGCTCCAAACCTCTAGGAGCATCCATTAACATTTTGAGTAATCAATCATGTTTATTACTCTTAACATTTATCATTAAATGATTATCAATGCAAGGTATGAGTTCATCTCCCATCCTTATCATGATATGATTACATCATACTCATTAGTTTGGCTTAACCCCATTCTTAAGGTATGTTAGCATATACTTATCAAAGTATATCAAACTCATTACATTTCATTGTAACAATTTACATAACACACTTCTTGTATTCCTTATCCAAGTATATTGGATTTGAGGTGCATCAAGGTATATCAGCCCTAGAATGCTATAAGTGATATCTATCACATTTTGATGTATCACTTTCCTCATCACTTCCAACTTTCTTGAGTTATCAACTTATCTTGGATTAAGGAATTTCGCATCTTAATCCTTTCATCCACTAACCTATCACTCTTACCATGAAGTGCATAGGTCACACATAAGAATGGTCCAACTATCTTTAATGATATGGACCCATTTCAGGTTAAGGCATTGCTTGCTATAAGGTTATCTATAATTAATCACTTTAGGTATTTCTCTTATCAATGTGTTAATCACCATTCCATTATTAGGATTAGGGTCTCTCATATCATCGCCCTTTATTAGGGTTTAGGGTTTCACATACTATCATACTTCATTAGTGTTAGGGTTTCATATGGAATCAATCTCAATTAGGAATTATCATGGAATCAACCTCAATTAGGGATTCACATGGAATCAATCTCAATAAGGTTTTTACATCTCATTTCCCTAAATTGGAGTTTCATATATCGTTACCCTGGGTTAGGGTTACATCCTCACCCTGGATTAGGGTTTCATTTAGAATTGCCCTCAATTAGGGTTAGAGTTCAATAGCCCTGTCAATTAGGGTTTATGTTCCTGATTAGGGTTTCATGATCTCTTTACTTAAGGATCATACCCTTAATCACCTTATGAATCATATTCATGTATGAACTTCATGCTAGCATCTTCTTAACTTGATTAGGTTACATCAACCCTCAATCAAGTACATACAACTATGATTAACATAGTGTACCAAGTCATTATTCTTATAAGCAATTATGGTTCATCCCTTAATTGGCACTAATCAATTAGGTAATATTAGGATTTCAACCTTGTACCTTCATTGATTATCATTACTAATAATCATTGGATCATTCATCATCTTAATTCTCAAGAGATTCAATCATATTGGACCTCCATTACATAAGCTATCCAATTGATTTGACCAATTGAATCTTCAATTACAATAGGTGTCCAAGTGGATTAACCAATTGAGTCCTCAATTAATTTTGACTACTTGATCCCCAAACGATCTTGGTCTTTCAAAGTTCAAATGGTTTGAAACCGTTTGGTAAAGGTGGTCACTTGAAACTGTTTGCTAAAGCAAGTACTTGAAACTGTTTGCTAAAGCACTCTTAAGATCGATTGGGCCTCAAACGGTTTGGGATCGTTTGGTCCCAAACGGTCTTGAGACCATTTGGACTCAAATGGTCTTGAGACTGTTTGGTCCAAACCTCCTCAAAACTGCATGGACCAAAGATGGTCTCAACCTATCAAGTCGATTTGGGGTTCTCAATGTTGATGGTATCAACCAAATCAGCAATTGATTATACATTAACTTAATATATTTGGACCTTCAATTGCTCAACCATACTTAACCCTAGACCTCCAAACGGTCTTGAGACCATTTGGGTGATCCCCAAATGGTTTTGAACCCGTTTGGGTCAATCAACCCAAAGCATCAACTCATTCAATTGCAAAATCAGCACTTAGCCGATTAGTGTTTATACCATATGTTTGAATCTTCAAATACCTAACCATACTCAACCCTAGAACTCCAAACGGTCTTGGGTGACCCGCAAATGGTCTTGAGACCGTTTGGGTGATTCCCAAATGGTTTTGAAACCGTTTGGGTCAATCAACCCAAATTTCAAACTCAATCACTTATGAAATCATCACTTACCCGATTAGGGTTTAGGTGATTGATGGACCTTCAACTCATGAACCAATTGGAGTTAATCAATAATAATTGGTGGGTCATTAACCTAGATCATTATGAACAAGTCCCCAAATGGTCAACCCTGGTCAACATCACCAAATGGTCTTAAACCGTTTGCTTCTATGCGGTTTAGTGAAACTGTTTCATTCCAAACGGTTTGAAACCGTTTGCTCCCAAACACAAACCGTTTGGACATTTGATTGAAACCGTTTGGTCTAGATATTTGGAGAGGTGTGTTCTTATGATGATTTAATCATCATCAAGATCTAGACCCACGAAACCTGCTGTGATTTCCATGGAGATTGCATCAATCAACCAAATCAGTAATTGTAAATAGAGAAATGATCATTATTTGATGGGGAATTGAATGCAATAACCAAGTTAGGGTTTCAAGTTATAAAACCCGCCTCCAATTGAGCTCCAAAGCTCCAAGCTCACGGAAAAAATGGTGGATGAAGCTTTTGCAACTCCTCCTAAGCTCGTCCTCAAGCTTTTGGTTGAAAAGATTGGCTAGGGTTGATGAGGAGATCGAAATAATAAGAAATCAATGATTTATTTTTTATTTCCACCATGGAATCAAGGAGAACGAAGGTCAAGGACCTTACCAACAGGTTGGGGTCGTCCTCCTCCTGTTCCTGAGCTTCTCTTGGGGTCGGACAAGGAAAAGAAAGAAAGGAAATCCGAAAAGAAGTCCTTAAGTGAGTGGAAAAAGGGATATGTATAAGGAAATCCCAAGGAGAGAGAAAATGGGATTATTTCCTTTAATTCCCAAAATAATTTCCACCAAATTACCCTCCATTTCTTGGCCACGAATCCATCTTCATGTTCTTGAAAAACCTTTTCATTATCCAAGAATAAAGGGAAAAGAAATTAAGCACCTTAACCATTATAATATTAATATCCAATTTTGAGTGGAATTTCTTTTTCTTATAATAATCGTGAGTGGAATTTCACCTCCTTAGGATATGTTCGTGCCTTTGCAAGGATTAAGCTCGTCCAAACACATATGAATCCAACCATTTCAATTTTGTTTGAAGGCCCCTTCAATTATTTTATTTATTTTTGCATTAAATTGAATTAGGGTTCCAATTAGGCTTAAATCTTGATTATTTTAATACCAAGATTCTCTCTCCTCCAACTTAATTCAAATGAGGCTCCCCTCTCATTTTATTTTCTCTAAATGATGTAAATAAACATTAGGGACCTTATTGAAGTGGTAATTTGCTTATTGAACCTTAGGTTTTGGGTAAATTGCACTTTACACCAAAACTAGGTTTTAATGCACAAACATTACTTTATCAGCTCTTCCTTGGTACTCAGGCTACCACAAGCCATACCTCTACATCATCTTCATTCTCATGATGCTTCAACACATGAGGAACATATTATCATGCAACATTTGGAATCTAACCCCTCAACTTGGGTAATTTGCATTTTAGTTCAAAATAAGCAAACATTGCTTCAACATTGTTCAAACAGGACCGAAATTGAAACATAAGTTCCTCATGCGCCCTAATTACTTTTCACAATATAAGATTAAGCATATAATCGTATTTATTTATTAAAACACCTAGGGTTAAAGCATAACCCAGGTCAGGGTTGTTATAGTGATTGTCAACTTGCATATAATAAGAAGTCGGATCGTTGCTCACAACATCATTCAAGTAGTCACACAACCATCATTCAATAGAATAAAAGATCATATTACATTATTGATTGGAAGAAGAAATAAGTTCTTAATGATACAAAATACATAGGACATAGACATCCTACACGTCATCTAATGAAATGCAACAACTAACTAAACATAAAATAAAATGAGAGGTAGCAATCTACCTTGTCATCCTCCATGAGCTTTATTTAGTTTCTTCAAGTACTTTTGGATGCATCACTTGTTCCTTGAACCTAGAAAATGTGAGAAACAAAAGATCAATATAAAGTTAGTACGTGGTTGAAAGATACTATACTACACTAGCATATTCAAAATATTTGAAGAAGAAGAAAGAAAATGAAAATATTTTTAAGGCAGAAAATCATGTAAACCCAAGTTATTAGTCACATTTCAATGGACATGTATTACTATGATGGACTTAGCACAATCAACACCTATATTACTGGGCCCTATCCTTGCGTACCTTGTACCAATTGGGATCTCCCCATATACTTAGTACCATTAGGGAGGTGCTAGTCAACATTAATACTTTCCCTCTCTAATAGGGAGATTAATGAACCATCAGTAACTAAATTCCATTTTCTTTCCTTATTGTTCTCAATGTTCAATGCATAAAAGTGACAATATGTATGAATATACATCCAACAAGATTATACAACTACATGAAAACAAATACTCATAATTATATCATCCAGAAAAAACTAGTCTTGCACTTATATCCACATACCTTGAATCTCAGATCTGGATTTCAACAAGTCTAGAATAAGAAAGTAGATCACCTTGAAAGAAAAACAAAGACCTAATGTCATTACGGGTTCTCATCATCCCATATTACGCTTTTTTGTTTATTAGGGTTTGATCTCTATTTGGGGTGACTTTCATCTTCCTATGATTAGATCATGGATTATCTTTGACTTTTATCTTTTTTTGAAGTCATAAGATTATATCTCAAAATTAGGGTTTCATCTAAGTAATGATGCCCATGTGATATAAGAAAGAAACATTCATCTTTAATGTAACATCCCTGCCCTGGGTTATGTACTAACTCTAGGTGTTTTGCCTAATAAATATGATTAGTTGCTTGTTCTTATCTCTTGAAAAGTAACTAATGTTTTTTAAGAAACTTATACTTCATTTTTAGTCCTTTTTGAATAATGTTGAAGCATCATTTTGTTAACTTTGGACTAAAGTGCAAATTACCCAAGTAGAGGGGTTAACTTGCAAATTGCACATGTTAAGATGTTCCTCTGATGTTGGGACATTATACAAATGAATATGATGTAGTAGTATGGTTTTCTCAAGCTTGAGTACCCAAGACATAGCTTGTAGAGTAATCTTTGTGCATTAAAACCTAGTTTGGAGTAATGTGCAATTTACCCAAAACCTAGGGTTCAAAATGCAAAATATCACCTCTTGAGGGTCTCTCATGTTTCTTGTCATCAAGTAGAGCAAAGAAAATGAGAGGGGCGCCTCATTTGAATGATCAAGAAGGAAAGATAATCTTGATATTAAAATAATCAAGATTTAAGCAAATGGCTCTTTAATATACAACATATTAAGATGTTTGGTTTCTTTTCCTTTAAATCTTGGATAATGGAGGAGTTTGCATGAGTTTAGTTGGTGGAAACGTGGACAGGATGGAGCAAGCCTTGGTGGATATATTTGAGAGATAAAAGGAAAGAATCTTCTTTTTCCTTTTTCCCTAAAAACCCATATACAAATCTATTATGTATATCCTACCCAAAAACACATAACCACCATTTCCTTAGTTTCCTTCTTCTCAAACTTGCTTAGACCGACCAAGGAAGAGCCCTAGAGCAGAGGGAGGACGATCAACCTGTAGGGAAGTCTTGGTCATCCTCTATCTCAGATTCTTGGGGGGGAAACCCTAAAGCAAGGTTGGACTATTGGTTTTCTTCACACGATTCTTCTTTTTAGTCATCTTCTTCAACCAAAACTTGAAGAACGGACCTTAGACAAGTATTGGAGCTCGAGCCACCATTAAAGCTATGAATCTTGGAGCTCTG
Organism: Alisma plantago-aquatica; assembly: GCA_963693085.1. NCBI lineage: Eukaryota > Viridiplantae > Streptophyta > Magnoliopsida > Alismatales > Alismataceae > Alisma > Alisma plantago-aquatica. The sequence continues at coordinate 1,268,815,652 of OY856412.1, read as the reverse complement.
GATCATACCTAAGGTGGGTTTTATAACTCGAAACCTCAAGCTTTGTTAATGCCTCTTCATCACCATGAAAAATCATTAGCTATTCTTCTTCTTTAGATACTCTTGTGTTCTTGCTAGCAATTCCGTGAAGAACAGACCCTATTCTTGAGGTAGACGAAGTTGACTTTAACTTCAATGTTTATACAAGAATCTTACTTTAGCAAACGGTCTCCAACCTTTGCTCAAATGGTTTGCCAAACCGTTTGGAGCAAATGGTTTCAAACCGTTTGAATGCAAACGGTTTCACAAGAACGCATGGAAGCAAACGGTCCAAGACCGTTTGGAAGCTTTGACCCGGTGTTAACCATTTGGTTGTCTATTGATAATAATGTAGACTAATTACCTACCAAAAATCATCCATTAATTCCAAGTGGTTCGCCAATCAAAAGCTCATCAACCATCTAAACCCTAATCGGGTCAATTGCTGATTTCAATAATTTAATTATGTTGAAGTTTGGGTTGAGTGACCCAAACGGTTTCGAAACCATTTGGGGATCACCCAAACTGTCTCAAGACCGTTTGGTGATCACCCAAGACTGTTTGGCGGTCTAGGGTTAAGCATAGTTGACCAATAGAGGATCCAATGATATCAAGTTGATGAGTAATCGATTGCTGATTTTGGTGACCAATTCCAATATCCAAACCCTAAATGAATGTCTTGGTTTTTGATAAAATAATGGGCAAACGTTCTCTAGACCGTTTGGAGGATATCCAAATGATTCCAAGACCGTTTGGGGGTCATCCAAGACCGTTTAAAGGTCTAGGGTTGACTATGGTTAAGTGGTTGAATATTTAAAGGTAACAAGTTGAAGTGTAAGTGATTGTTGACCTAGTAATCAATCCAACGAATCAAACCTTAATTGGTTGAGTTGGTTTTTGATGTTGACTTGAGAAAACGGTCTCAAGACTGTTTGGAGGTCATCCAAACGATCCCAAGACCGTTTGGGGTCAGGTCATGACCAAATTGAATGATGGTTCAATGATTTCAAATTAATTAGACTCACATTGAAGTATGTTGAAGGGTCATCGATTTCAAACCCTAATCCAATTGATCCAAGCCCTAATTGATGATCAATTGAGGGTCAATTGAGTGTCAAATCAGTTGACCTAATTGACTCAATTGATGAGTGGCTAACAAGTGTATGATTCATTGAGGGGTTCAACCTTGTAAACCCTAACTCAATTGAAATGGTTGAGACACTTTTTGGTCCTTGCGGTTTTGAGGTGGTTTGGACCAAATGGTCTCAAGACCGTTTGGGACCAAACGATCCCAAACCGTTTAGGCTCATTCTATTTCAAAGTCAAACTTGACCAAACAGTCTTCACTCCAACTTTTGCAAACAGTCTTGGAGGTCTACATTACCAAACGGTCTCAAGGGTAGACCAAGACCGCATGGAGGTCCAAACGGTCTTAGACCATTTGGAGGTTAAGTTTGCAAGACCGTTTGAGGTCTAAGTTATTCAAGATCATTTGGGGCCTTAATGGCCAAGATCATTTGGTGGTTGTTTAACCTAAACCATTTGGGTACTTGAAGTGGTTAAAGAACAAAGTAATTAGTTGTTCAATACATGATGTAATCAAAGGTAATCATGGTACCTGCATCCTAATGGGATAGTGTGATTTAAACCCATGAAGTAATTAAGCCTTAATGATTACAGTGATAATGATTTAACTCATGATGTTGATTCTATTTCATGATTGAGTTACTTAACCTAATCAAGGCTGAAGTAAACATCATCCTATAGAGAATGAGAGAGAGAAGATTCCTTTTAGGAATGTTAATCAAGTAATGGACTTCCAATAAGAATGAATATCTAATTAGGGTATGATCCTTCGTAGTGAGATCATGAAACCCTAATTATGATGGTTAATGAATCATAACCCTAATTGAGGGTAATAATGGAAGTATCCCTAATACATGATGAAGGTATGACCCTAATTTGGAGTATGTTGAACATGAACCCTAATCAAGGGTGATACAATATGACATGAGAAAACCTTATTTGGGATGAATAGTGAATCTCTAATTATGGACCATTGAGTGAAATCCTATTCTAGAGTGATTTCATGAGAAACCCTCATTAAGAATTAACACCACATGAAGATCTATACTATGTTAGGATAAGAGGACCTAAGAAGGGTGAAGGTATGTGAGACTTTAATGTGGAGTCATGAATACAAAAAGCCCTAATCCTGGGAAATATGTCAAGAAACCCTAATCCTAATTTAAAGTAAGAGTATAAAGAAACCATAATGATGAGATAAGAGGAATTACCTTATTAAGGTGAAATATTCCACATAGTTGATTATAAGAAACCTTATTGTAGGTAATGCCTTAACCTGAAATGAGTCCATACCATTAAAGGTAGTTAGACCATTCTTGTGTGTGACCTATGCACTTCATGATGAGAGTGATAGGTTAATGGATGAAAGTGTTAAGATGGGAAGTGCCTTAATACAAGATAAGCTGATAACTCAAGGAATTTAGAAGTGAGGAGGAAAGTGATATACCTTGATGCATTTCAAATCCAATCTATTTGGGTAAGAAACATATGAAGTGTATTATGTAAATTGTTACATTAAAATGTAATGAATTTGATATACTTTGATAAGTATAGGCTAATATACTTTGAGAATGGAGTTAAACCAAACCAATGAGTATGATGTAATCACACTATGATAAGGATGAGGAATGAACTCATACCTTGTACTGAAAATCATTTAATGATAAATGTTAAGAGTAATGAACATGACTGAATTCTAAAGATGTGCAATGGCCTTATGAGCCATATGGATAGATGTTGCCTAGTGAGAGGTGACAAGGTGTTCTATGGGCCTTATGAACTATAAGGATGGTTGTTATCTAGTAAGAGGTAACAAAATGTTTTAAAGGGTACACATGATTGGCATAATCCAATACCTGGAATAATATCACAGGATTGATATAGTTCAATACCTAGAATAGATGCACAGGGTTAGCATAGCCTGATACCTGGAATAACAACTACACAGGATTGGTTAACTCCCACTACTTGGAATAATAGTACATGATTGGTTAAAACCCGATACTTGGAATAATAGAACAAGATTGGTTAAAACCCAATACCCAAAATAATGTCACAGGATTAACTTAGTCCAATACCTGGAATGATAATACAGGATTGGTCAAGTCCTAATACCTAGAATAATAACACATGATTGGTAATAACCCAATACCTAGAATGATAACACATGATTGATATAGATCAATACCTAGAATGATAACATAGGATTGGCATAATCCAATACCTGGAATAATATCACAGGATTGATATAGTTCAATACCTGGAATAGATGCACAAGGTTAGCATAGCCTAATACCTGGAATAACAACTTCATAGGATTGGTTAACTCCCAATACCTGGAATAATAGCACAAGATTGGTTAAAACCCAATACCTAGAATAATGTCACATGATTGACTTAGTTCAATACCTGGAATGATAATACATGATTGGTCAAGTCCCAATACCTGGAATAATAACACAGGTTTGGTAATAACCCAATACCTGGAATAGTTGCACAGGATTGGCATAGTTCAATACCTGGAAATACCTGAAATGGTTATACAAGGTTGACATAGTTCAATACTTGGAATGGATATACATGAATAATATAAGTCTAATGCTTGTACTAGTTACACATGATTGGTGTAATCCAATGCCTGGAATATTTACATAGGATTGGTATAGGACAATGCCTAAAAAAGACATGATGATGTATACTCTCATGTCCAATATAACCATAATCTGTTTAACAGATTGGCTCAGGCCAATAAGTTGAAACAAGAAGGTCTCATGGGTGACATATCAAGGTAATGAGTGTCACAAGAGAAGTTTGACATGACGGTATAACATGAAGGATAAATGATATGCCTGTTCTTTCTATTCCTTATTAAGAGAATAGTTGATCTATTATTCTATCATACATAGTTACAATGTTTCAAATTAAGAATGCTTTAAAAACTACATATTCTCTGTCCAGTTTCATATTTTTAACTACATTAATAATGTTTTGGCAGAGAGTTATATCTCCCGCTGGGACAATTTACAGTTGTCTCACCCCCGTGGGATCCAATGTTTTTAGGTGGACACGGACAAGGAGGCAGGAAACCTTTAGCAGAAAAAGAACAACAGCAACATCGAGGACATCAGTAATATCTCAGGTGGAGATACTGCATGTCTAGTCTTATAGTTAGAACTTCCTATGTGTCGTCTCTGTACTCTCGGGTCCTCGGAGTCAGTAGTCGGTGTTTTTATTAAATCAATCTGAGATTTTCGCTTGATGCCTCGATTGAATAGGTGCTAACCTCCAATTTTGTGATGTTATCTTAGTAATTTTCTTCAGTTTTCCACACATGTTTTTGGAGAAATTAGATAGAATCCCTAACTATCCTCTCTTATTGCAATTATACAGTTAGATTAACTTTTGTCCTTTTTACCTACAGAAAAAGACACAAAAAAATAACAAAAGACTCAACCGGTCTCAAGACCGCATGGACTCACACGGTCCCAAGACCGCATGAAGCCAACCAATTTCAAGACCGCATGGACTCACACGGTCCCAAGACCGCATGAAGCCAAATGGTCCGAAGACGTCATGGAGTCACACGGTCCCAAGACCGCATGAAGCCAAATGGTCCCAAGACCGCATGGAGTCACACGGTCCCAGGACCGCATGAAGCCAACCGGTCCCAAGACCTCATGGAGTCACACGGTCCCAAGACCGCATGAAGCCAAATGGTCCCAAGACTGCATGGAGGCCAAACGGTCCCAAGACCGCATGGAGGACAAACGGTCCCAAAACCGCATGGAGTCCAAACGGTCTTGGGGTCCAAACGGTCTTGGGGTCCAAACGGTCTCGGGGTCCAAACGGTCTTGGGGTCCAAACGGTTTCAAAGTCCAAACGGTCTTCAAGACCGTTTGGACCCAAAACTGTCCAAACCGTTTGGACTTCACTTGAGGCCTATAAATAAGACCCAAGGGGTCCTTCCAAAGACATCAAGTTTCAGACGCCCAGAGGCTGCCTCCATCACTCCGAAGCTATTCCAACTTCCGTCCTCCGCCTGAAGGATGCCGGTCTTAGATCCGCGTTCCATCTTGAAGCTGCTTTCTCTCTCTTTGCCAAAGAAGGTGGGAAGAGGAGACCTCATCATCGAGCAACCTGTGAAGCTTGAAGATCATCACTCTCTCTCTCTAAGGGGTTGACTTTCCTCTCTCCTTTGTGGGGATGATGCTCTCTCTCTCTTCTCGCCTCCTTCTTTGTCCTAGCTATGAGCGAGTAGTCTCATTCACTAGGGTGCGGGGAGTAGCCCCGCTACCCATGCTTTCATTTCATGTAATGTAATTCATAGTTTGCAATATAGAGTTACTTCCTTAACAGTTCAACATCAATCATTTAATGAATGCTTGTTGCTTGATCACCAACTTGTGTTATCTTTTATCTTTTAGTATGAATTGTCTATGTTTGTACTATTAGATTCAAAACTCATTTGAATGTTGGTTCTTGGTGCATGTATCCACCATGCACTGATTTCGGTATCTAGGAGTGCTTTCAAGAAGTGGAGTAAACTCACTTCCAAATGTTGTACTTTCATACTATGAAATGGAATCAGTTGACGTATGAAAGTACAACTTTGGTAAGTCGAGGAACACACTTTGCGAATGGCATGATGCAAATCAGTTGACCATTCATTTGGGGATGGCTGGCGTTGCATCATTCCCACACTTCTTGTAGTTAGTTCTCCGAAAGGAAACTAAATCTACAAAGATACTAACTGTTTAGACTCTTTTTGTAGGTTGTGTTTTATGTTGCATGCTTTGATCCATGTGTAGTGGCGGTGAAAGCCAATCACATCCTAGTGGTTCCTTATCATTGTTTAACATCCTTAAATTTACTTTCTTGCTTTACTTTACTTTCTCTTAGTCTAAAAACAACCAAACCAACCTTTTGATTCAAATACCAACTTTTAAGAGATTAAGTGAAATTCCAACGTTTTCCATCTTGTTGCTCCCAACAAGACCGTTGTCCCGAGGATTCGACCGTTAACCATACTACGATATGACTTCCATGTACCATAGCATATGTGGGTGGATTTATCGATCTAGTATAAGCAAGGATAAACTTAAAGATTTACCATCTTTAGGATTTTTAGTGGTGCACGCAATTCCGCATAAGTGGAAGCTCCATCAAAAATTGGCGCCATTGCCGGGGACAACGGAACATTTCAATTTCAATTAACTATCTTTCTAGTTGGTTAGGGTTTTACATTTTCTTTTAACCATAAGTCCATATATTCTTGAATCCATCATATCTCCTGCTTCATCTAAAAGGTGTATTTCTTTCTCTACTCAGGTAGAAGATGTGTATGCAATCATCTCATAACCTCGGATTCTCCCCTGATCCAGAGTACGACTCTGAGGTAGAGAGAAGCTTCCACCTTCGCATCAGACTCAACCGCCAAAGAGCTAGGCAAATAGATGAAGATCAACGTCAAGATGCTCTAGTAATGGAGAGGGTCAATGCTGCCATAGCCGCCCAAAGAGCGCAACTCATTGCTGACACCCGTGCTCAAATTCAAGTGGAGATTCAAGCAGAAGAACAAGCCTGCATCCGAGCTGAAAATGAAGCAGATAACCAAGCTGCCCAGTTAGAACTGAGGAATAAGCAATTGAGGGACTATGCTGTCCCCAAGAAATATGAAGACAATCATCCAGTTCGGCCTCCGATCATCAACATACCAAACTTCAAAATCCGGACACAATGGATTCAGATCATGCAAGGCATCTCATTCTATGGAGGTTCTGGAGATGACTGCATGGATCACTTGAAGAGGTTCAAGGCAGTTTGCCGTCTTGTCCCACAGGCTGGAGTTGCTTTTGATGCAATGATGCTACATCTTTTCCACTTCACTCTGTCTGGAAGAGCTTTGAGTTGGTACAATTCGCTTGATAGGGAGCCAATCATCACCACCTGGGCACCCTTGGAAGAAAAATTCCTAGAGAAGTTTTTCCCCCTTCGTTAACTTACGAAATTAGGGGGCAGATCAATCACTTCTCCCAACTACCTGGAGAATCGCTAGCAGAAGCTTGGGAAAGGTTCAAGGAGCTTCTAAGAAAGTGTCCTCATCACGGCATCTCCCAAAATCAATTAATAGAAACATTCTATAGGGGAGTGAGTGATGACATCAAGCAATTTCTTGATTCCTCATCTGGAGGAAATTTTATGAGAAAGAACTATGAGGATGCCAGGAAAATCATCACACTTGGAGCTGAGAATCAATCCAATTGGGGACGATCATCTGGCAAGGGAGTTCTCAATGTCTATAAAGCTGAGGAATCAATGGAAATGAAGGCTATTGTTGAAGCCTTAAAGACCATAGCTCATAAACAACAGGCCCTTGAAACTTCGCTTGGAGAATTTGATAAGAAGAAAAACCCTCAAGTCCAACAGGTTAAAGCTGCCACAGGAACCTATGAAGCATGTCACGCATTTGATCACCCTACTATGTCATGCAGTATGCTTTACAATGTGATGATGGATATGCACCTGCCAAAATAGCAGTATGATCCAATCATTGAACAACCTGAAGAGCAAATGCCCGAGCAAGTTAATTCTATTCACTCCATTCCTGGACAGGTATACTATAATCCTAATCAACCAGGAAACCACCCAGGATTTCAATACGAGAACCCTACAGGGACCGCCAATCCGCAAGACCAGGCATAGGGAGGATCCTCTAATAGGTTTCCACCTGGATTCCAAAGTAACCTTAACCAAAATCAAAGGAACCTCAGAAACAATTTCCCAAGATCCAATTACTCTAGAAATCCATCCAACTACTATCAGTAGAAGAATCCTCCTCTGCACCCGCAACTGCACCCTCAGTTGTAGCAACCTCAGCTAGCACCACCTCTGCAACCATCGCATCAAGGTCAACAACAATTTACTCAGAAAAATGCCACCTCCCAGTCTACTGACGAGATGACTTTGATAAGACAGATGCTACAATCCCAACAAACCATGCTCGCTAATCAACAAGCTCAAGAAAAGGCAGTAGAGGCTCAACTAGCACAAATTGCTGCGCAACTAAAGCCTCCAGCAGGCACTTTTGCAGGACAACCTGAGTCAAACCCTAGACACGACCAGAATAGACCTGAGCAGTTGAATGCCGTTACTACAAGATTCGGACACACCCTCCACAAAACTACGAGAATCACTCTTGATGATGATGATACACCTATCCTTATGCCGAATACAAGCCCGAACCTAGGAGCTAATAAGACTGCAGATAACGCGAGAGGCAAGAAGAGAAAGCTTCCAAAGAGCCAGAAATTCCACAGTATAAACCAAGGATACCATACTCGGGAAGATTAAGAGAGACTAAAATGGACACTAGGTTCCAAAGATTTAAGGAGGAGATGAAGAAACTCTATATCGACATCCCGCTCCTTGTTGCTCTCTCTGAAGTACCAGCTTGGGCTAAATATCTAAAAACTCTGTTATCAAGGAAATACATCACCGAAGAGCAAGAGACTGTTAAACTTGCTCAAACTACCTTTGATATCATCCTTAATAAGATGCCAAAGAAAAAGAAGGACTCATGTTCCTTCGGGATTCAATGTTGTATTGGAAATGCCTCAACCAAAAAGGGATTAGATGACTTAGGGGCTAGAATATCAATTATGCCCTATTCCATGTGTAAACGATTACGTTTCACTGACTTGCTGCCCAAAACGATGACAATTCAGTTAGCTGATTCCACCATAATTGCACCTCTAGGAATTCTTGAAGATATTCCAGTTAGGATAGGCAAAGATGCCTATGTCCTGTGCGATTTTGTCATCATGGATATTAAGGAGGATCTGAGATACCTCATAATATTTGGCAGACCTTTCCTTGCCACAGCTAGGGCTCTTATCGATGTTGAAGCTGGCACGATCATTCTAAGACTCAGAAAAGAAGCAATTCAATTCCGAGTTCTCAACAGCATGAAAGGTCCCAACATTCAAGAGGAAGTCTTTCTCTTAGATGGAATACATCAAATGTCCCAATTATAAATATCTGAGCCAGCTGATGAGTTAGAGAATGTTCTAACCAACCCAGAAGTCAAATTTTATGCAAATGAATTGGTTCAACAATTTTTACAGCAGTTAGAGAAAGCTGAGGAAGCACCAACAACCACCTTTGAGGAGCTCAAATCTGTCACCATTTTAGAAGCAACAGAAACACCCAAAGCTCCTGAGACGAAGACTCTACCCATGGGACTTAAACATGTCTTCTTGGACGAGGAAAAATTATGTCCGGTTATCATCAGTTCCACCCTAACAGAAAATGAGGAAGAAAGGCTTCTTGTTGAGCTGAAGAAACACAAGAAAGCCATTGGGTACAAAATAACTGACCTGGCGGGAATAAATCCAGCCTTATGCATGCATAGACTGCCAATGGTCAAAGAATTTAAGCCATCACGTGAACACCAGAGGAAGCTGAACCCCAATCTAAAGGAAGTAGTTCGCTTTGAAGTCCTTAAACTACTGAAAGCCGACATAATTTACATAATTTCAGATTCCCAGTGGGTCAGCCCCATCCAAGTGGTCCCCAAAAAGGGAGGAACCACTGTCGTGCTAAATGACAAGAACGAGTTAGTACCGACAAGGACTGTGAAGGGGTGGAGGATGTTTATCGACTATAGGAAACTTAACAAATCAATGCAAAAAGATTACTACCCTCTGCCCTTTCTCGACGAAGTCCTAGAACGCTTATCCCATCAAAAATACTTCTGCTATCTAGATGGTTATTTCGGGTTCTACCAAATCCCCATACACCCGGAAGACCAAGAGAAAACTACCTCTACCTGCCCCTTTGGAACATATGCTTTTAGAAGAATGCCATTCGGGCTGTGCAACGCACCCGCTACATTCCAAAGGTGCATGTCTGCCATTTTTGCAGGATTAACCGAATCTATAATGGAGATATTTATGGATGATTTTTCTGTTTATAGAGATTCATTCGATAACTGTCTTCTCAACCTTGGACAAGTCTTACAACGATGTGAGGAGACGAACCTCATCCTGAATTGGAAAAAATGCCATTTTATGGTAACTGAAGGTGTCATCCTCGGGCATAGAGTGAGAGACAGAGGGATTGAGGTCGATAAGGCAAAAATCGATGTTATCTCGAAGTTGTCTCCACCAAAAGATATGAAAGGATTTCGAGCATTCCTTGGTCATGTTGGGTTCTACAGAAGATTTATTAAAGATTTCTCAAAAATAGCAAAACCCATGACCCAACTTCTGACCAAAGACACCGAGTTCAATTTTAATCAAGAATGCCTACAAAGTTTCTCAACTCTGAAAAATGCGTTAATTTCTGCACCCATACTAAGAGCCCCAGATTGGTCACAACCTTTTAAAATCATGTGTGACGCTAGTGATTACGCCATAGGGGCCATATTAGGACAAAGAATCATCAAAGAAACCTTATGTGATCTACTACACATCTAAAACGCTCGATGAGGCACAGAAGAACTACACTACTACAGAGAAAGAATCCTTAGATATCATCTATGTGTTCGAGAAATTCTGCTCCTACTTGATTGGATCCAAAGTCATCGTCTACACTAACCACTCCGCCATACGATACCTAATTCAGAAGCAAGATGCAAAACCCAGACTTATTCGCTGGGTGTTGATGATTCAGGAATTCGATTTGGAAATCAAAGACAAAAGTGGAGTGGAAAATGTCGTAGCCGACCATCTCAGTCGTATTGAAGTCGAAGATGAAAATAAAGTCCCTATCCGAGACTCTCTTCCAGATGACCAACTAATGAAGATTACCAATGGATTCCCTTGGTATGCCAACATTGTTAATTATCTCGCTACAGGAATCATTCATACTTCCGCCTCCCATCACGAAAAGAGGAAATTCCTCCACGATGCAATGAAATTCTATTGGGATGAACCCTACCTTTTTCGCCTTTGCACAGACAGACTTTTCCGTCACTATTTACCCAAAGAAGAATTACCCCCATCCTAGAACATTGCCATTCTGGCCCCACTGGGGGGCACATGAGTGTGAAGAAAACTGCTATGAAGGTTTTGCAATCAGGCTTCTTTTGGCCAACCATATCAAAAGATTCTCATGATTTTGTAAAATCTTGCAACAAATGTCAATTTTCTGGCAGCATATCTAAAAGGAATGAAATGCCACTCGCCATGTGGCAAAAGATCGAACTTTTTGACGTGTGGGGGATAAATTACAGGGGCCCCTTTCCTTCTTCATATGGTTTCTCCTACATTCTGGTTGCAGTAGATTATGTCTCGAAATGGGTTGAAGCTATACCCACAATATCCAACGATTCCAAACTAGACATCAAAATGTTTAAAGATATCATTTTTCCCAGATTTGGAGTCCCCCGAACTATCATATCTGACGGCAGGACCCATTTTCTGGAACACAACTTTGAAACCCTTTTAAACAAATACGGAGTTAACCACAAAGTTGCCACGCCGTACCATCCACAGACCAGTGGTCAGGTTGAAGTTTCAAATAGACAACTGAAGGCGATCCTAGAAAAAATAGTCAATAGACATCGCACTGAATGGTCTACCAAGCTCCCTGATGCCCTTTGGGCTTACCGAACAACTTATAAAACGCCAATTGGGACAACCCCGTTCTGTTTGGTATATGGGAAGTCATGTCACCTTCCAATGGAACTGAAACACAAGGCTTGGTGGGCCATCAAACAGCTGAATTTTGATATTAGAAGTGCCAGAGAAAATAGACAACTCCAACTTCAAGAGCTAGAAGAACTCCGAATGACCACTTATCACAGTGCCATGATTTATAAAGAACAAACCAAAATATGGCACGACGGCCATCTAAAAAGAAAAGACATCACCATCGGTGACAAAGTACTCCTTTTCAACTCCAAGCTCAAATTGGTCAAATTTTGTGATGTTATCTTAGTAATTTTCTTCAGTTTTCCACACTCATTTTCAGATAAATTAGGTAGAATCCCTAACTATCCTCTCTTATTGCAATTATATTGTTATATTAACTTTTCTCCTTTTTACCTACAGAAAAAGACACAAAAAATTCATAAAAGACTCAACCCGTCTCAAGATCGCATGGACTCACACGGTCCCAAGACCGCATGAAGCCAACCGGTCTCAAGACCGCATGGACAAACACGGTCCCAAGACCGCATGAAGCCAACCAGTCTCAAGACCGCATGGACTCACACGGTCCCAAGACCGCATGAAGCCAAACGGTCCCAAGACCGCACGGAGTCACACAGTCCCAAGACCGCATGGAATCACACGGTCCCAAGACCGCATGAAGCCAAATGGTCCCAAGATCGCATGGAGTCACACGGTCCCAAAACTGCATGAAGCCAATCGGTCCCAAGACCGCATGGAGTCACACGGTCCCAAGACTGCATGAAGCCAAATGGTCCCAAGACCGCATGGAGGCCAAACGGTCCCAAGACCGCATGGAGGCCAAACAGTCCCAAGACCGCATCGAGTCCAAACGGTCTTGGGGTCCAAACGGTTTCAGAGTCCAAACGGTTTCAAATTCCAAACGGTCTTTAAGAGCGTTTGGACCCAAAACTGTCCAAACCGTTTGGACTTCACTTGAGGCCTATAAATAAGAACCAAGGGGTCCTCCCAAAGACATCAAGTTTCAGACGCCCAGAGGCTACCTCCATCACTCCAGAGCTATTCCAACTTCCGTCCTCCGCCTGAAGGTTGCCGGTCTGAGATCCATGTTCCATCGTGAAGCTGCTTTCTCTCTCTTCACCAAAGATGGTGGGAAGAGGAGACCTCGTCATCGAGCAACCTGTGAAGCTTGAAGATCGTCACTCTCTCTCTCTCTAAGGGGTTGACTTTCCTCTCTCCTTTGTGGGGATGATTCTCTCTCTCTCTCTGTTCTTGCCTCCTTCTTTGTCCTAGCTATGAGCGAGTAGTCTCATTCACTAGGGTGCAGGGAGTAACCCCGCTACCCATGCTTTCATTTCATGTAATGTAATTCATAGTTTGCAATATAGAGTTACTTCCTTAACAATTCAACATCAATCGTCTAATGAATGCTTTTTGCTTGATCACCAACTTGTGTTATCTTTTATCTTTTAGTATGAATTGTCTATGTTTGTACTATTAGATTCGAAACTCGTTTGAATGTTGGTTCTTGGTGCATGTATCCACCATGCACCGGTTTTGGTATCTAGGAGTGCTTTCAAGAAGTGGAGTAAACTCACTTCCAAATGTTGTACTTTCATACTATGAAATGGAATCATTTGACGTATGAAAGTACAAATTTGGTAAGTCGAGGAACACACTTTGCGAAGGGAATGATGCAAAGCAGTTGACCATTCGTTTGGGTATGGCTGGCGTTGCATCATTCCCACACTTCTTGTAGTTAGTTCTCCGAAAGGAAACTAAAATAACAAAGATACTAATTGTTTAGACCCTTTTTGCAGGTTGTGTTTTATGTTGCATGTTTTGATCCATGTGCAGTGGCGGTGAAAGTCGATCACATCCTAGTGGTTCCTTATCATTGTTTAACATCCTTAAATTTACTTGCTTGCTTTACTTTACTTGCTCTTAGTCTAAAAACAACCAAACCAACCTTTTGATTTAAATACCAACTTTTAAGAGATTAAGTGAAATTCCAACGTTTTCCATCTTGTTGCTCCCAACAAGACCGTTGTCCCGAGGATTCGACCCTTAACTATACTACGATAAGACTTCGACGTACCATTGCATACGTGGATGGAGTTATCGATCTAGTATAATTAAGGCTAAACTTAAAGATTTACCATCTTTAGGATTTTTAGTGGTGCACGCAATTCCACGTAAGTGGACGCTCCATCAATATGACAGTTGATGTTGTAATCCTCTAGAAGAGATAGTACAAGTTGTTTACTTATGGAACATAATGAAAATATTATACTTTGGTTCTTAATGAAAAAGATTCCCTATGTGAGGATCTCTTTGCAAAACGTTTTAATTTTTAGTGATTTTCAGTAATCCGCTGCAAATGATTTGCTTCTGCTTAAGTAAATTTCATTTTTATAAGTTGGATGCCAGAATTAAGTGGTATCAGAGCTCTAGGTTCGCTGAGTCTATAGAGACATAGGACTAAGGTATCGAGTCTGTTCTAAGTGTATCTTATATTGTCTTCTGGTTATGCAGAAAAAGATGTATAACTTAAGGATGTCTGAAGGACATGAAGAATACATTGTCGAGAGCAATGTTGCTGCACCAGTGGGAGGTGCAAGGGATCAGGCAAGGGAGGAACCAGTACCTGAAAATCCTCATGTTGATGAAATCATGAGAGGAAATCTAGATGTTCATAATCTTTTTGAGAAAATCATGACTACAATGAGGTATATAGCAGACCGGATGCAAGCACCACCACCTAGGGCACCAACTCCCAATGAGGGATATGGGTCTGGTAAGACCTTTGAATGACTACGTCGTGTAGGAGCCATAGAATATGCTGGAACATCTGATCCAGCAGATGTTGATCTTTAGCTCACTGAGTTAGAAAAAGCCTTTAAGATCCTTTGTATCCCAGAGGCTGACAAAGTTAAACATGCGGTGTACCTTTTGAAAGGTAGTGCTGGACATTGGTGGGCTATAGAAGAAATAAAAAGAAATGATGAAGAGGTTGGATGGGAGGAATTTCGTCGAGAATTCGTCAATAAGTATTTTCCAAAGACTTATTTAGATGAAAAGATCTCAAAGTTTGAGAAAATACGACAAGGAGCCATGTCAATAAGTGAATATGAAGTTAAGTTCATGGAACTTTTACGATTTTGCCCCCAGATGGTTGCTACTGAGGAGGAAAAGATTCGATGCTTTGAGAAAGGATTGAATGCTGAGATGTCCATTCCAGCATCTACCCTAGAAAGTAGGGAAAGGTTTGCCACATTTGTGGAGTATATATGGAGGATAGAAAGTTCTATAATAAAAAAACATGAAACAAAGCTCAAAAGAAAATCTACACAGTCACAGGGACTAATGAGTAGTGGCAGTAGACAACCAAAATCTTCACTAGCCCAACCACAATATAGTACACCTATACAGGTGTAACATCCCTGACTTGGGTTATGTGTTAACCCTAGATGTTTTTCCTAATAAGGATGATTAAATTCTTAATCCTATCTTGGGAAAAGTAATTAGGGCTCATGAGAAACTTATGTTTCAATTTTGGTCCTGTTCGAACAATGTTGAAGCAATGTCTGCTTATTTTGGACTAAAGTGCAAATTACCCAAGTTGAGGGGTTAACTTGCAAATTTCACATGATAAAATGTTCCTCTGATGTTGAGACATCATAATAATGAATATTATGTAGTGGTATGGTTTCACAAGCTTGGGCACCAAGATTAAGCTTGTAAAGCAATCCTTGTGTATTAAACCCTAGTTTTGGTGTAATGTGCAATTTACCCAAAACCTAGGGTTCAACATGCAAATTATCACTTCAATAATGTACCTAATGTTTCTTGGCATCATATAGAGCAAAGAAAATGAGAGGGGCGCCTCATTTGAAATAACTTGGAGGAGAGAGAATCTTGATATTAAAATAATCAAGATTTAATCCTAAGTGAAACCCTAATTCAATTTGGGGCAAAAATGTATGTATTAATTAAAGGGCCTTAAACCAAAATTAAAATGGTTGGGTTCATATGTGTGTGGATGAGATTAAAGCCTTGCAAAGGCACGATCATATCCTAAGGAGGTGAAATTCCACTCACCATTATTATAAGAAAAAGAATTTCCAGTCAAATATGGATATTCTTATTATGAGGATTAAGGTGCTTAATTTCTTTTCCCTTAATTCATGGATAATGGAAGGGATCTCGGTGGGTATAGAGATGCCCTTTCATGCAAGAAACCAAGGGAGAAGTGGTGGCAACAATTTTGGAATAAATAGACTTTTATAAAAGATTTTCTCTCTCATCAATTTTCTTATAAAAGTACCCTTTCCAAGCCAAAACAAAGGCTTTTTCGGATTTCTTTCTTTCCCCTTGCTTGGAAAACGACCAAGGAGCTGTGGAGGATCAGGAGGACGACCCCAACCTATTGGTAAGGTTCTTGACCTCCTTTCACCTTAAATCCATGGTGAAAATTGAAAATCAATTCATGAATTCTTCATATCTCGATCCCCTCTTCAATTCTAACCAATTCCTTTCACTCAATACTTGAGGAAGACCCTTGGAATAGTGAAAGGAGTTGCAAACACCATTGTTTCCGTGAGCTTGGAGCTTTGGAGCTCAATTGGAGGTGGGTTTTATAACTTGAACCCTTAATTTTTTTATTGCAATCAATTCCTTATCAATTGGTGATCATTTCTACATTTCCGAAATTAAGTTTGGTTGATTGATGCAATCTCCATGGAAATCACAGAAGATTTCGTGAGTTTGGAGCTTGATGATGATGAAATCATCATAAGAACACACCTCCCCAAATATCTAGCGCAAACGGTTTCAATGTTGGGACCAAACAGTTTCACCATACTGTTTGGTGTCCAAACGGTTTGTAAACCGTTTGGTGGTTTGGGTCCCAAACCATTTGGGATGGTTGACCGTTTGAAATGGTTGACTATTTGGAGATATATGCTGTGGTACTTGGATCTTGATCCAATGGTTTCAATTGGTTGATCTTGAAGGTTTCAATTGTGTATGATTCCTTAATTGCAAACCCTAATCGGCTAAGTGCTGATTTTGAAATTGATTGAAATGATGTTTTGAGTTGATTGACCCAAACGGTTTTAAAACCATTTCGGGATCACCCAAACGGTCTCAAGACCATTTGGGGGTCACCCAATACCGTTTGGAGGTCTAGGGTTAAGTGTGGCTAAGTGCTTGAAGGTCCAAAGGTACCAAATTGAATTGCAACTAAATGCTGATTTGATAATCAATTCAGTGGTCCAAAACCCTAATTGGATGCCATGGATTTTGATGATGGAATGGGAAAACGGTCTCAAGACCGTTTAGAGATCAAGCAAACGGTCTCAAGACCGTTTGGTGGTCATCCAAGACCGTTTGAGGTCAGGACATATCATGTGATGATGATAGTTCATTGATTTCAATTGATTTGATTCCACAATGTCAACCATTGATGGATCCTCGATTTCAAACCCTAAGTGATGGTTTATTGATTATAAAACCTAGTTCAATTGGGTTCAAAAACCTGAATTGAAGGCCTAATTGAATAGTGATTCAGTGGTCCAATTAATGAATGCTTTAGTGGTTCAATTTATAATTAGTCCATGGATTGAAACATTGAGTCGATTGAGTGCTAAAGTATCTTTTTGGTCCATGCGGTTTTGAGAAGGTTTGGTCCAAACGGTCTCAAGACCATTTGAGTTCAAACAGTCTCAAGACCGTTTGGGACCAAACGATCTCAAACCGTTTGGAGACCCAAAGTGCAAACGGTTTCAATACCTACCTTGTCCAATTGGTTTCAAGTACAACTTGTTCAAATAGTTTTCAACCAATTGATGTATGAGAACCAAGATCATTGAGGGTCTAAGTAATTAACTTTGTGAAGATCAACATGGTTAATCCATTTGAATATCTCATGTAATTGAAGGTCCAATATGGTGAACCTATTTAGATACTTAGTGCAGTTGAAGATTTCAATGGTTAACCCAATTGATCACTTTGTGGAATTGAAAGTTTAATTGGTCAATTCTTTTGAATTCCTTATGTAATTGAGGGTTTAATTGATTAGACCATTTGGACATCTAATACGATCAAAGGTCAATAAGCTATGTGATTATTAAAGATGTAAACCCATGATGATTGTGAAGGTTAACCCTATCTATGTGTACTCAAGTGAAGAGTTGACCTAGATTAATCTTGGAGTACTTAACATCCTAAAGAGGATGAGAGAGAGAGTGAGAAAGATGAATGCTTATTTAACTAAGCCCTAGTTCTCTCTTTATGAGTAAACTATGTGATATAGTTTTGATCCATAATAATGAGATCATGAAACCCTAATCAATGAGCCCTAACCCTAATTAGAGCAATGCTATGTGTGAAACCCTAATTAGAGCAATGCTATGTGTGAAACCCTAATTAGAGCAATGTTATGTGTAAAACCCTAATTAGAGCAATGATATGTGTGAAACCCTAATTAGAGTAAAGCTATGTGTGAAACCCTAATTTAGGGAAAAATCGAGTGTCATTGTAAATCCAGGGTGATGATGTCACCCTAACTTAGTGTAACAATGAAGGAAACTCTAATTTGGGTATGAGAAAAGAGAAACCCCACCTAGATGTGAAAGGTAAACCCTAATCCCTAAATTGGGATAAAGACCTTGCACAGGGTGATGTGTTGTGAAATCCTAATTTCACATAATACTATGTGAAACCCTTATATAGAAGGATGATTATATAAAACTCTATTGAAGAGTAATACTATGTGAAATCCACAAATATATGGAATATGCTATGTGAATCCTCAAATTATAAGTATGGAGAATGCTATTCCTAATAGTGGAATAGTGATTAATGTTATGACAAATGTAACACCTAGAGATGTTGATAATGGATATCCTTATACTAATAGTCCGTGACTAAAAGGGTGAGTCTATATCATTGGTAATGGTTGCATATCCTAAATGAGTGACTAATGACCAATACTTCACATGATAAATGTGATAAATTGGTGCATAAAGTATTAGGATGGGGAATACCCTAATACACGCTAAGTATATAAACCCAAGTAAGATAATGGTGTTGAGGGAAGTGATACATTAAGATATGATATATATCACATCCAACACCCCAATACTGGTATACATTGATGTGTTATAAGTCTAGTATAATTAGATGAATGACACATGAGATGTGTCATGTCAATGGTTATATTGAGATGTAATGCACTCTGTTGAATATATGCTAATATGCCTTATGAAAAGGTTAATCCAAACCTATAAACTATGATGTAATCATATTCTGGCAAAGATGAGAGAGCAACTCATGCTGTGTGTTGATAATTCATTTAATGATGAATGATGAGAATAACAAGTATGATTGAATACTTATGATTGTCCATTATTGATTCCTTTCTATGTGAACCTTATTATAGAGTAATGTTATATGAAACTATTACAAGTCAATGCTATGTGATCCCTAATACAAGGTAATGCTATGTGAAATCCTATGACAAGTTAATGTTGTGTGAACCCTAATACATGGTATTACTATGTAAAATTGTAACACGAGGTACCTATGTGATGCTCAAATACAGACTAATGGGTTATGAATGTAATAAGATAACCCTTGTATTGCATGATATTGATATGTAATTGTGTCATGATTACTAATCATGCAGATATGTTGAGACGATGAGCATAGCCAGGTATGGGATATGATGCTTTGTTATTAAGAATGTTTTATAGGCTTTATAAGCCTTCATATGCTTTGTGTAGTAAGAATCATAGAAATTTGCATACTGTGTGCAATACATTATTTAGAAAGATTTAGGATGTCCTTGGTTCAATGATCATAAGGTATTAAGTTACCTAATAAGTGATAATAAGTATCCTATGGTGAGTTATGGGTTCAAATACCCACATGCTATAATCATGATGATGAACTTATTAAAAAGAGGAAATGTACTTGGTGAGTTGAGGGATTAAGATCCCAACACTTTGTGAAAAGAATATGGCTACAGGCCATGACTCCACAATGACAATGCCAGGCTTTAGATATATGATCTAAGTCTGAAGAGAGTTAATTCTATGGTAATGATTCTGTAGTGAATAAATGTTATACACATTCTTCATATTCCTTAATGGATAAGTGACATGTTGCTCTTTCAAGTTATAGTTGCAATGTTTTAGATAAGAATAATATTCTAATCAGTTAGACAATGAATTAACTGCTGCCAAACAAATATGATTCCTATGTGCATATTTATCTTCTTAAGCTGCAATAATAATGTTTCTGGCGGAGAGTTATATCTCTCTGTGGGGAAATTTACAATTGTCTCACCCCCGTGGGAATCACATTTTTAGGTGGACGCGGACGAGGAGGCAGGAATCCTTTAGTAGGTGAAGGACAGCAGCAGCAGTAGGGACAATAGTGAAGTCTCATGTGGAGACACTGGCTGTTATGCCTTGTATAGATGTAGATAGAGTCCTATGTGTCGTCTTTGTACTCTCAGGTCCTCAGAGTAGTAGTTAGTGTTTTCGAGATTTTGGCTCAGTGCCTCGAGATTTTATATTGCTTGTGTTTAGCTTGACAGGACATTTAATGCTTGTAACTCTCAGAAAAAGATGATACAGAATATGTACCTTCAAACAAGAATGTAAATGTGTTGCTTTGGTTCTTTGTGAGAAAATTTTTCCTTTGATGGATCTCTTGATAAAAAGGTTTTATTTTTTAGTGATTTTTGGTAATCCGCTGTTTAGTGAACACTTCCGCATTAGTTAATTATGATTTCATGAGTTGTATGCTGATATTAAGTGGTATCACAACTCTAGATTTGTTGAGTCTACAGAGACATAGGACTAAGGTTGTAGCGTCTGTTCTAAGTGTCTTCCAGTTTATCTGATAGTATCTTCTGCTCACATAGGAGGATAAGAACTTGAAGATGTCTGGACCACATGAAGAATATGCTGCGGAGGGAAGCACTGCTGCACCAGGAGGAGGTGCAGGAGACCATAATAGAGAGGAGCCGGTAGCTGAATAGCCCCAGTTCAATCAAGCTGACATGGGGAACCCAGCCCTTCAAGCCATGTTTGGGCAGTTTATAGCTTCCATGACTCACATGACTGATAGGATGCAAATACCTGCACCCAGGACATCAACTCACCATGAGGGTTATGGAGCCAGGAAGACTTTTGAGAGACTTCGCAGGGTTGGGGCCATAGATTATGCTGGTACATCTGATCCAGCAGATGATAATTTGTGGCTGATAGAATTGGAAAAGGTTTTCAAGATCCTTGATATCCCTGAAGCTTAAAAGGTAAAACATGTTGTGTACCTCCTAAAAGGGAATGTTGGTCATTGGTAGATGATAGAGGAAGATAAGAGACCAGGTGAAGAAATTGGATGGGAGGTTTTCCGAAGAGAATTCGTCAGTAGATACTTTCCTAAGACGTATCTAGATGAGAAGATCTCTCAATTTGAGAGGATCAAACAAGGACAGGTGAACGTTAGCGAATATGAAGCTAAGTTCATGAAGTTGTTGCAGTTTTGCCCACAAATGGCAGTTAGTGATGAGGAAAGAATTCAACAATTTGAGAAGGGGTTGAATGCTGA
The DNA here is from genome assembly GCA_963693085.1 of Alisma plantago-aquatica. Taxonomy (NCBI): domain Eukaryota; kingdom Viridiplantae; phylum Streptophyta; class Magnoliopsida; order Alismatales; family Alismataceae; genus Alisma; species Alisma plantago-aquatica. Next base: position 1,268,794,290 of record OY856412.1, on the reverse strand, counting down.
ACTAACCACTTCTGTGTCTGCTTTAGAGAATAGGGAGAGATTTGCCACCATTGTGGAGTCAGTAAGGAGGATAGAGAGGTCTGAAATCGAGAAACGGCAGACTAGTAGCAAGAAGGTGTACACTCAGACTCAAAAACAAATGACCGAATGTTTTAAGAAGCCGAGATTTTCTACATCAACATCGGTAACTGGACCTCACAGACCCTATTTTGCACCTAGGATCTGTTATCAATGTAGACAACCGGGACATCTCGTAAAGGATTGTCTAGGCGGGAATCCAATGATGACTCAACCTCAGGTGTAGAGTCAGCAAGGATCACAAAGGAGGCAGTTTCCTAGTAACAATAGAGGACATGGACAGACGTCCCAGATAGGTCAGATGAAATAAAGTCATTATGATATTTCATTTTCTAATTCTATGTGTTAAAGATATAAAAGTAGTTGATTTTGAACTTCCTTTGACTAGTCCTATAAGGACACAAGGGAGATAAGAACTTATATCTTACTAAGTGTTCCTTAAAATGTTTTATAATCTCCCTTATCTGTGTGTTGAAAGATGAGATTTAGAAGTAATGCCTGAAGAAAAAAATTCAAGAATGGAAAATCATGTGTGTATAATGATATGAAAAGTGAGGAATATGATAGTAAGTAAAGTGCATACTACCTAATCTCAATACTTATATACCCTGGCCAGGTATATGATTATTGAAGATAAGGCAAGTATGAAACTCTTAGATTGTTATCTTTTTTATTACTTTGATCAAGTAGTCATTCTGAAACAATCTAGAGAGTATAATGTAATAAAAAAGGGAAAGCTATGTGAACATTCCCAACTAATAGGAAGATCTATGTGAACATTCCCAACTAAAAGGAAGAGCTACGTGAACATTCCCAACTAAAAGGAAGAGCTATGTGAACATTCCCAACTAATAGGAAGAGCTATGTGAACATTCCCAACTAATAGGAAGAGCTATGTGAACATACCCAACTAATCGAAAGAGCTATGTGAACATTCCCAACTAAAAGGAAGAGCTATGTGAACATTCCCAACTAATAGGAAGAGCTATGTGAACATTCCCAACTAATAGGAAGAGCTATGTGAACATTCCCAACTAATAGGAAGAGCTATGTGAACATTCCCAACTAAAAGGAAGAGCTATGTGAACATTCCCAACTAATAGGAAGAGCTATGTGAACATTCCTAACTAATAGGAAGAGCTATGTGAACATTCCCAACTAATAGGAAGAGCTATGTGAACATTCCCAACTAATAGGAAGATCTATGTGAACATTCCCAACTAATAGGAAGAGCTATGTGAACATTCCCAACTAATAGGAAGAGCTATGTGAACATTCCCAACTAATAGGAAGAGCTATGTGAACATTACCAACTAATCGGAAGAGCTATGTGAACATTCCCAACTAATAGGAAGAGCTATGTGAACATTCCCAGCTAATATGAAGAGCTATGTGAACATTCCCAGCTAATAGGAAGAGCTATGTAAACATTCCCAACTAAAAGGAAAAGCTATGTGAACATTCCCACCTAAAAGGAAAAGCTATGTGAACATTCCCAATTACATAAAGTTTGCTGAGTGAACTTTCCTAAATGAATAAAGGATTGATGAGTGAATTACCTCTATTATATATATATGTTTTCTTTTGGTAAATATTCTTGAGTAATGATTGAAGTATGTTCTTTTATGCTTCTTCCTTGTCAATAATATGCACATCACATGTTAGGGGTTCATGCTCTGCATAAGCATAATCATTGATAAGGCTGAATTAGTGAAAGGAACTTTGTGTGAATTACAGATCTATGGTATTTCCATAACATCAAGAAGTTAGGTGGAGACTCGAGGGTATGATTAATGAATAACATGTCCCTCATTTTTTTTCCTGGGATTTGGGGGACGAAATCCTTATAGGGGGGATAATTTGTAAATCCCTGACCTGGGTTATGGTTAATCCTAGATGTTTCCCTGATAAGGATGAGTAAATTCTTAATCTTATCTTGGGAAAAGTAATTAGGGCTCATGAGAAACTTATGTTTCCATTTTGGTCATGTTTGAACAATGTTGAAGCAATGTTTGCTTATTTTGGACTAAAGTGCAAATTACCCAAGTTAAGGGGTTAACTTGCAAATTGCACATGATAAAATGTTCCTCTCATGTTGAGACATCATAAGAATGAATATTATGTAGTGGTATGGTTTTCACAAGCTTGGGCACCAAGATTAAGCTTGTAAAGCAATATTTGTGTATTAAAACCTAGTTTTGGTGTAATGTGCAATTTACCCAAAACCTAGGGTTCAACATGCAAATTACCACTTCAATAAGGTCCCTAATGTTTGTTGGCATCATATAGAGCAAAGAAAATGAGAGGGGCGCCTCATTTGAATTAATTTGGAGGAGAGAGAATCTTGATAGTAAAATAATCAAGATTTAATCCTAAGTGAAACCCTAATTCAATTTGGGGCAAAAATGTATGTATTAATTAAAGGGCCTTAAACCAAAATTAAAATGGTTGGGTTCAGATGTGTTTGGATGAGCTTAAAGCCTTGCAATGGCACGAGCATATCCTAAGGAGGTGAAATTCCACTCACCATTATTATAAGAAAAAGGATTTCCACACAAATATGGATATTCTTATTATAAGGGTTAAGGTGCTTAATTTCTCTTCCCTTAATTCATGGATAATGGAAGGTATCTCGGTGGGGATAGAGATTCCCTTGCATGAAAGAAACCAAGGGGGAAGTGGTGGCAACAATTTTGGAATAAATAGACTTTTATAAAAGATTTTCTCTCTCATCAATTTTCCTATAAAAGTACCCTTTCCAAGCCAAAACAAAGGCATTTTCGGATTTCTTTCTTTCCCCTTGCTTGGAAAACGACCAAGGAGCTGTGGAGGATCAGGAGGACGACCCCCAACCTGTTGGTAAGGTTCTTGACCTCCTTTCACCTTAAATCCATGGTGAAAATCGAAATTCAATGCATGAATTCTTCATATCTCGATCCCCTCTTCAATTCTAACCAATTGTTTTCACTCAAAGCTTGAAGAATACCCTTGGAATAGTGAAAGGAGTTGCATACACCATTGTTGCCGTGAGCTTGGAGCTTTGGAGCTCAATTGGAGGTGGGTTTTATAACTTGAACCCTTAATTTTATTATTGCAATCAATTCGTTATCAATTGGTGATCATTTCTACATTTCCGAAATTAAGTTTGGTTGATTGATGCAATCTCCATGGAAATCACAGAATATTTCGTGAGTTTGGAGCTTGATAATGATGACATCATCATAAGAACATACCTCCCCAAATATCTAGGGAAAATGATTTCAATGTTGGGACGAAACGGTTTCACCAAACTGTTTGGTGTCCAAATGGTTTGTAAACTATTTGGTGGTTTGGTTCCCAAACCGTTTGGGATGGTTGACCATTTGAAATGGTTGACCGTTTGGAGATATATGCTGTGGTACTTGGATCTTGATCCAATGGTTTCAATTGGTTGATCTTGAATGTTTCAATTGTGTATGATTCCTTAATTGCAAACCCTAATTGGCTAAGTGCTGATTTTGAAATTAATTAAAATGATGTTTTGGGTTGATTGACCCAAACGGTTTCAAAACCGTTTGGGGACCACCCAAACGGTCTCAAGACCGTTTGGGGGTCACCCAAGACCATTTGGAGGTCTAGGGTTAAGTGTGGCTAAGTGTTTGAAGGTCCAAAGGTACCAAACTGAATTGCAACTAAATGTTGATTTGATAATCAATCCAATGGTCCAAAACCCTAATTGGATGCCATGGATTTTGATGATGGAATGGGAAAACGGTCTCAAGACCGTTTGGAGATCAACTAAAAGGTCTCAAAACCGTTTGGTGGTCATCAAAGACCATTTGAGGTCAGGACATATCATGTGATGATGATAGTTCATTGATTTCAATTGATTTGATTCCACAATGTCAACCATTGATGGATCCTCAATTTCAAACCCTAAGTGATGGTTTCTTGATTATCAAACCTAGTTCAATTGGTTTCAAAACCCTAAATTGAAGATCTAATTGAATGGTGATTCAGTGGTCCAATTGATGAATGCTTTAGTCATTCAATTTATAATTAGTCCATGGATTGAAACATTGAGTCGATTGAGTGTTGAAGTATCTTTTTTGTCCATGCGGTTTTGAGAAGGTTTGGACCAAACGGTCTCAAGACCGTTTCTGACCAAACGATCTCAAACCGTTTGGAGACCCAAAGTGAAAACGGTTTCAATACCTACCTTGTCCAATTGGTTTCAAGTACAACTTGTTCAAATACTTTTCAACCTATTGATGTATGAGAACCAAGATCATTGAGGGTCTTAGTAATTAACTTTGTGAAGATCAACATGGTTAATCCATTTGAATATCTCATGTAAATGAAGGTCCAATATGGTGAACCTATTTAGATACTTAGTGCAGTTGAAGATTTCAATGGTTAACCCAATTGATCACTTTGTGGAATTGAAAGTTTAATGGGTAAATTCTTTTGAATTCCTTATATAATTGATGGTTTAATTGATTATACCATTTGGACATCTAATACGATCAAAGGTCAATCAGCTATGTGATTATTAAAGATGTAGACCCATGATGACTGTGAAGGTTAACCCTAGCTATGTGTACTCAAGTGAAGAGTTGACCTAGTTAATCTTAGAGTACTTAACATCCTAAAGAGGATGAGAGAGAGAGTGAGAAAGATGAATGCTTATTTAATTAAGCCCCTAATTCTCTCTTTATGAGTAAACTATGTGCTATGGGTTTGATCCATAATAATGAGATCATGAAACCCTAATCAATAAGCCCTAACCCTAATTAGAGAAATGATATGTGTGAAACCCTAATTAGAGCAATGCTATGTGTGAAATCCTAATTAGAGCAATGCTATGTGTAAAACCCTAATTAGAGAAATGCTATGTGTGAAACCCTAATTGGAGTAAAGCTATGCGCAAAACCCTAATTTAGGGCAAAACCGATTGTCATTGTAAATCCAGGGTGATGATGTAACCATAACTTAGTGTAACAATGAAGGAAACTCTAATTTGGGTATGAGAAAAGAGAAACCCCACCTAGATGTGAAAGGTAAACCCTAATCCATAAATTGGTATAAAGATAGATGAAACCCTAATATAGGGTAGTGCCACTAATCCTATGTGAAGACCTAGCACTGGGTGATGTGTTGTGAAATCCTAATTTCACATAATACTAGGTGAAACCCTGATATAGAAGGATGATTATATAAAACTCTATTGAAGAGTAATACTATGTGAAATCCACAAATATATGGAATATGCTATGTGAATCCTCAAATTATAAGTATGGACAATGCTATTCCTAATAGTGGAATAGTGATTAATGTTATGACAAATGTAACATCTAGAGAGGTTGATAATGGATATCCTTATACTAATAGTTCCTGACTAAAAGGGTGAGTCTATATCATTGGCAATGGTTGCATATCCTAAGTGAGTGACTAATGACCAATACTTTACATGATAAATGTGGTGAAATGGTGCATAAAGTATTAGGATGGGAAATACCCTAATACAATCTAAGTGTATAAACCCAAGTAAGATAATGGTGTTGAGGGAAGTGATACATTAAGATATGATAGATATCACATCCAACACCCCAATACTGGTATACCTTGATGTGTTATAAGTCTAGTATAATTATATGAATGACACATGAGATGTGTCATGTCAATGGTTATATTGAGATGTAATTCACTCTGTTGAATATAGGCTAATATGCGTTCTGAAAAGGTTAATCCAAACCTATAAACTATGATGTAATCATATTCTAGCAAAGATGAGAGAGAAACTCATGATGTGTGTTGATAATTCATTTAACGATGAATGATGAGAATAAAGAGTATGATTGAATACTTATGATTGTCCATATTGATTCCTTGCTATGTGAACCTTATTACAGAGTAATGTTATATGAAACTCTATTACAAGTCAATGCTATGTGATCCCTAATACAAGGTAATGCTATGTGAAATCATATGACAAGTTAATGTTGTGTGAACCCTATTATAGGGTATTACTATGTGAAATTCTAACACGAGATAATCCTATGTGAAGCTCAAATACAGACTAATGGGTTATGAATGTAATAAGATAACCCTCATATTGCATGATTTTGATATGTAATTGTGTCATGATTACTAATCATGGAGATATGTTGAGACGATGATCATAGCCAGTTATGGGCTATGATACTTTGTTATTAAGAATTTTAATATGCTTTATAAGCCTTCATATGCTTTGTATAGTAAGAATCATAGAAATCTGTGTACTATGCGTAATACATTATGTAGCAAGATTTAGGATGTCATTGGTTAAATGATCTAAAGGTATTAAGTTACCTAATAAGTGATAATAAGTATCCTATGGGGAGTTATGGGTTCAAATACCCACATGCTATAATCATGGTGATGAACTTGTTAAAAAGAGGAAATGTACTTGGTGAGTTTAGGGATAAAGATCCCAACACTTTGTGAAAAAAATATGGCTACAGGCCACGACTCCACAATGACAATGCCAGACTTTAGATATTTGATCTAAGTCTGAAGAGAGTTAATGCTATGGTATTGATTCTGTAGTGAATAAATGTTATACATGTTCTTCATATTCCTTAATGGATAAGTGACATGTTGCTCTTTCAAGTTATAGTTGCAATGTTTTAGATAAGAATAATATTCTAATCGGATAGACAATGAATTAACTTCTGCCAAACAAATATGATTCCTATGTGCATATTTATCTTCTTAAGCTGCAATAATAATGTTTCTGGTAGAGAGTTATATCTCTCGTTGGGGCAATTTACAATTGCCTCATCCCCGGGGGAATCACATTTTTAGGTGGATGCGGACGAGGAGGCATGAATCCTTCAGTAGTTGAAGGACAACAGCAGCAGCAGGGACAACAGTGAAGTCTCAGGTGGAGACACTGGCTGTTATGCCTTGTATATATGTAGATAGAGTCCTATGTGTCGTCTCTGTACTCTCAGGTCCTTAGAGTAGTAGTTAGTGTTTTCAAGATTTTGGCTCAGTGCCTCGAGATTTTATACTGCCTGTGTTTAGCTTGAGAGGACAATTAATGCTTGTAACTCTCAGAAAAAGATGATACCGAATATGTACCTTCAAACAAGAATGTAAGTGTTTTGCTTTGGTTCTATGTGAGAAAGTTTTTCCTTTGATGGATCTCTTGATAAAAAGGTTTTAATTTTTAGTGATTTTTGGTAATCTGCTGTTTAGTGAACTTCCACATTAGTTAATTATGATTTCATGTGTTGTATGCTACAACTGGGGTCATCAAGTTGGGGTCGAGCTTGTCATAAATGTGGACAGCTAGGACACTTTAGACAACAATGTCCAAGGAGAAACGGTGAGATGACCCAACAGTCAAGGCATAATCTGCAAAACCCACAAGGACCTCAGTCCAGTGGAGTAGATGGTGGAGGACGAAGACAAGTGTCACAGTTTGGTCCATCTACTTCTGGTAGTAGAGGACAAAGGCAATAATAAATAACAACTAAGTTCATGTTTTGGAACATATAAGATGCTAGTTATCTTGTAAAAGTAGACTTGTCAAGATAGAACTTTCTATTTTGAGCTACCTTCTATGTTCTACTATAAGAAAAGTAGTTGTTGTTTAGTTCATCTGTGTAATCCTTTGAGGATATACGGAAGAGATAAGAAGGATGGAAACTTATGTTCAGTTTAATGTTCTCTTATATGTTTGAAAATTCCTCTTTACATGTAGAAATGGAAAAGATGTAAAAGAAACACTCAGAGAAAAATCTGAGATACCAAGTAATGAAAATTAAAGAGATGTTAAGAACATGGAACATAATATAAAACAAATACATACTACCTAATTTCAGTTCTTGAATACCCTGGCCAGGTATTCATTTATTGAAGGCAAGGTAACTATGAGACATCTAGATTGTTATCTTCTTGACTACCCTGATCAAGTAGTCAATCTGAAAACAATCTCTAGAGTTTAAAGAAGAAGGACATGTGGCATGGATATTTATACCACATTCTAATTGATATATGAAGGAATTTGATTACTCATAAATCAACTTATAAAGGAAAATGAAGATGTAATGTGTTACCAACACATGTGTAAATACCAAGGGAAGGAATTCTGGTATCTGAGAAATATCAGGCTATTTTATGATGGTTGCCTGAAAGGGGTTAACAGTGAAATCAGTCCAGTTACCTAATGTAGTATGAACATCACATGTTAGGGGTTTATGTTTTGCATAAACATAACAATTGAAGATATGTTAGAGATAAGTTCTTGTTTGACAAGTAACATTTCCTTATGGGAAGAGAATGTACAACTAATGAGATAATTAGTGAAAGTAATAAGGAAAGCTTGTGATGTGTCATCAGGTAAGATGAAGCAATTAAAGTATGAAAAGACTTATAGCTTTATGTGGATGAATTATTCCATAATAAACTTGTGAGGAATAACTTTGTATTGATCAAAACTCTATGGTGTCTTCATAATAATGAGGTGTTATGTGAGAACATGACGATATAATGCATGGATAATAACTGTTTCCCTTTATATGTCCCATGTGAATTATTCCATAATAAACCTGTGAGTATATGTCCCATGTGAATTATTCCATAATAAACTTGTGAGGAATAACTTTGTATTGATCAAAACTCTATGGTGTCTTCATAATAATGAGGTGTTATGTGAGAACATGATGATATAATGCATGGATAATAACTGTTTCCCTTTATCAGGGATTTTGGGGATGAAATCCTTGTTAGGGGTTTATAATTTGTAACATCCCTCACCTGGGTTATGTACTAACCCTAGGTGTTTTGCCTAATAAAGCTGATTAGTTGCTTCTTCTTATCTCTTGAAAAGTAATTAAGGTTTTTTAAGAAACTTATACTTCATTTTTAGTCCTTTCTGAATAATGTTGAAGCATCGTTTTGTTAACTTTGGACTAAAATGCAAATTACCCAAGTAGAGGGGTTAACTTGCAAATTGCACATGTTAAGATGTTTCTATGATGTTGAGACATTATAAGAATGAATATGATGTAGTAGTATGGTTTCCTCATGCTTGAGTACCCAAGACATAGCTTGTAGAGTAATCTTTCTGCATTAAAACCTTGTTTTGGAGTAATGTGCAATTTACCCAAAACCTAGGGTTCAACATGCAAAATATCACCTCTTGAGGGTCTCTCATGTTTCTTGGCATCAACTAGAGAAAAGAAAATGAGAGGGGTGCCTCATTTGAATGATCAAGAAGGAAAGATAATCTTGATATTAAAATAATCAAGATTTATGCAAATGGCTCTTTAATATACAACTTATTAAGATGTTTGGTTTGTTTTCCTTTAAATCTTGTATAATGGAGGAGTTTGCATGAGTTTAGTAGGTGAAAACGTGGACAAGGATGGAGCAAGCCTTGGTGTATATATTTGAGAGATAAAAGGAAATAATCTTCTTTTTCCTTTTTCCCTAAAAACGCATATACAAATCTATTATGTATATCCTACCCAAAAACACATAACCACCGTTTCCTTAGTTTCCTTCTTCTCAAACTTGCTTAGACCGACCAAGGAAGAGCCTTAGAGTAGAGCGAGGACGATCAACCTGTAGGTAAGTCTTGGTCATCCTCTATCTCGGATTCTTGGGGGAAAAACCCTAAAGCAAGGTTGGACTATTGGTTTTCTTCACACGATTCTTCTTTTTAGTCATCTTCTTCAACCAAAACTTGAAGAACGGACCTTGGACAAGTACTGGAGCTCAAGCCACCATTAAATCTACGAATCTTGGAGCTCTGGATCAGACATAAGGCGAGTTTTATAACTCTAAACCTCAAGCTTTGTTAATGCATCTTCATCACCATGAAAAATCGTTAGCTATTCTTCTTCTTTAGATACTCTTGTGTTCTTGCTAGAAATTCCGTGAAGAACAGCCCATGTTCTTGAGGTAGACGAAGGTGATGTTAACTTCAATGTTTATCCAAGAACCTTAATTTAGCAAATGGTCTCCAACCTTTGCTCAAACGGTTTGCCAAACCATTTGGAGCAAACGGTTTCAAACCGTTTGAATGCAAACAGTTTCACAAGAACGCATGGAAGCAAACGGTCCAAGACCGTTTGGAAGTGTTGACCAGGCATTGACCATTTGGAGGACTGTTGAGAATAATGTAGACTAATTACCTACCAAAAATCATCCATTAATTCCAAGTGGTTCACCAATCAAAGGCTCATCAACCATCTAAACCCTAATCGGGTCAATTGTTGATTTCAATAATTTAATTATGTTGAAGTTTGGGTTGAGTGACCCAAACAGTTTCAAAACCATTTGGGGATCACCCAAACAGTCTCAAGACCATTTGGTGATCACCGAAGACCATTTGTAGGTCTAGGGTTAAGCATAGTTGACCAATTGAGGATCCAATGATATCAAGTTGATGAGTAATCGATTGCTGATTTTGGTGACCAATTCCAATATCCAAACCCTAAATGAATGACTTGGTTTTTGATAAAATAATGGGAAAACGGTCTCTAGACTGTTTGGAGGATATAAAAATGATCCCAAGACCGTTTGGGGGTCATCCAAGACCGTTTGAAGGTCTAGGGTTGACTATGGTTAAGTGGTTGAAGATTTAAAGGTAACAAGTTGAAGTGTAAGTGACTGTTGACCTAGTAATCAATCCAATGAATCAAACCTTAATTGGTTGAGTTGGTTTTTGATGTTTACTTGAGCAAACGGTCTCAAGACCGTTTGGAGGTCATCCAAACGATCCCAAGACCGTTTGGGGTCAGGTCATTGTTGGGTTTTGGAGGAGGCAGAGCAGCAGCGGAAACAAAAAAATTTCTCCCCAAACCCAGAACAAAAGGAATCGCGTCAACATCTATATAATAGGAAAGATGGTTTGTGAATCATACCTAGTCCCGAGGCTTGCTCGGCGACAATACCACGCGCCTTGAGCGGTCTTCACCTCCGGTCTTGGACGGTGTTTGTGCAGCTCCTGGTCGCACCGGGACTGACGACTCCTCCTCCTACCGGACTGTCGGATGACAGTTGTCCTCCTGAGCGGCAGTGACCTCCCGCCTCTGAAGTAGTCCACACGGACCACCTGGAACTCCACACTCCTTGTCCCACAAGGAAGTGGAAGGAGTCGCACCCTCCTGTTGATGTACTAGTCGCCAACACACTCTCCTGTTGTCAATTGCAACTGCAGTTGTCCTTCCCTTGCTGCAACTCCCTTTGCGGGAAGCACTTGCTCGAGCTCTCTCTCAGTTACCAAAACCAGAGAGAACGAAAACTTTGCAGAGCAACCAACTTGCACTGAGTTGTACTCTGAGAAGCCCCCAATACCCCTATATATAGGCGGGTCATGGGACAGGGTTCTCTGTGCCCGGCAATATGGGACTAAAAGCAGGAGTAGAAGGGTTTGAAATTTTCCACAAAAAGCAACCATCTCGCAACCTGAACCGATCGGTTCACAAGTGAACCGGTCGGTTGGGGACCTGAACCGATCGGCTCATCACTGAACCGATCGTTTGGGACCCTTGAACCGATCGGTTCACTCATGAACCGGTCAGTTGGGGTTCCAGGTTGGTTCCCGATTGACTTTCCTTCTTTTGTTTCCAATCGGTATCGAATACCAATCCTATTTCCAATCAAATTGGATAATTGAAACGAAAGGAAAATTCTCACAAATCCTACTTTCCCAAGTTGCTCGATTGCACCAGTTGAACCGATCAGTTCAACACTTGAACCGGTCATTTCACTCTATGCATGAGCCGATCGGTTCAACAATTGAGTCGACCGGTTCAACAACCTCAGCCGACCGGTTCATCACATGAACCGATTGGTTGGGAGTGCAGGTTGTGCAGAACCAGTCAAATGCGATTTCAATCAATCCGATACTCCAATCAATGTGTCCAACACCTTGAACATTATGATATTGAGCTATCGATTAATTGAGTGTTTAATTGAACTACTAAACTCCTTTAGTAATCAATCTAAACATTGATTGTGGACAAAACTCCTCTTCTAGGTTAAATCCTATGTGTGTGACCCTGCAGGTCCATTTCATGTTGGCAGTGAAAGTCCATAACACTTATGACTTCACAAGAAAAGAGCGGTGTCTAGTCACACATCATTGCTACCCAAGTGAAAGTAGAAACTTGGAGAACAACTTTCATCCTACAATCCGTGAATGGTGTTACAGTGAATGTATAATTCCTTTGTCACTAATATCCAGAATGAACTCGAGGCATGGAATAGTCATCCTGTCAATGTTCATTCATTTCCTTGATCTCAGACTAGACCGGGTGAGATGTGTATGACATCAATATCACATATTGATTCACACGTGCATGCGCATGCCTTTCTCAATCCTACTCATCAAGTGGCCCAGGATATCAAACTCCCTTAGGAGGGACAAATCCCATATCTATCACTCACCCCTCAAAAGCCCCATGTGTCAAAGCCACCCAATCATCACCTTTATAACAACCCATGTTTCAGGACTGCATTTGATGATGACAAAGTGTACTTAACGACATGTGTTGAGTGCAATGATTTCAGGTCTAAGAATCACACTCACCACCATCACTGTGAGAGCTGACTGTGACTACCAAGTCATGGTTCCATGTGTCACTCTCACGATAGGTCTGTACGATACCTTGTTCTCGAACAAGTACCTATGTGCTTGGTTTGATATCACCATATCATGACTAATGAGATTCTGTCATCAACCAACACACAATCTAGTCTTTAGTGTTATTGATGTCTATGGTTATTTCCACAATAACATCCGACTAGGGACTAAACAAGAAAGAATACCCTTAACATCCATATGATCTCATCATTTAGGTCCTCAACCCAAAAGCATACGTCATTGAGTAAAACAATCTTTAGACATCTATCATGTTACACCATCATCTCAGAAACAATTTAAACATATAGATTGGAAATTGCCTTTATTATTTATTCAAATTATTTACAAAGTATCCCATTACAATCATCACATGACTTGCTCTATGGGCATACATACCAACAGACTCCCACTTGCACTTAGAGCCAGTCACCAAGGAATCGTAGTCCTTGTTACCTAGCATGACCATCATGCTTCTGTTGAGAAAGGGCCTTAGTCAGTGGATCAGCTTTGTTGTCTTCAGTTGGTACTTTGCAAATCTTCACATCTCCTCGCTGTACGATATCTCGTATGAGATGGAAGCACCACAGTATGTGCTTGGACCGCTGATGTGATCTGGGCTCCTTAGCTTGTGCAATAGCTCCATTATTGTCACAATAAAGCTCAATTGCATCACAACTACTTGGAACTACACCAAGTTCAGAAATGAACTTCCTGATCCAAACAGCCTCCTTTGCTGCATGCGAAGTAGCAATATACTCGGCCTCTGTAGTAGAATCGGCAACTGTTTCTTGCTTGGAACTCTTCCAGCTCACAGCTCCATTATTAAGGCAAAATACAAATCCTGACTACGATTCGTAATCATCTTTATCGGTTTGGAAGCTTGCATCAGTGTAACCCATTACAACCAGCTCTTCCTCGCCGCCGTACACAAGAAACTGATCCTTAGTCCTTCGCAAGTACTTGAGGATGTTCTTCACGGCTGTCCAATGAGCATCCCCGGGATCTGACTGGTACCTGCTCGTCATGCTGAGAGCATACGAGACATCTGGGCGTGTGCACAACATAGCGTACATGATGGATTCGATGGCTGATGCATATGGGATCCCATTCATACACTCCCTCTCTTCACAAGATTGGGGACATTGAGCTCTAGAGACGGTGACTCCATGTATCATGGTGACGTTGCCTCTCTTTGAGTTCTCCATGATGAACCGCTTCAGCACCTTGTCAATGTACGTGCTCTGACTTAGTCTGAGAAGCCTTCTAGATCTATCTCTATAGATCTTAATTCCTAGAATGTAGGATGCTTCTCCTAAGTCCTTCATTGAGAAAGTTTTCTCAAACCAAGTCTTTACCTTCTCTAAGGCTAAGACATCATTCCCCATCAAAAGTATGTCATCCACATATAATATGAGGAATGTGGTCGAGCACCCACTAACCTTCTTGTACACACAAGGTTCATCTTCATTTTGAATAAAGCCAAACACTTTGACTTCCTCATCAAATCAAAGATTCCAACTCCGAGATGCTTGCTTCAATCCATAGATTGACCTGTGCAGTTTACAGACTTTATTGGCATTCTTTGGATCTAAAAACCTTCAGGCTGTGTCATGTACACATCCTCATGTATATTCCCGTTAAGGAATGCAGTTTTAACATCCATCTGCCAAATCTCATAGTCATAATAAGCTGCAATAGCAAGCATTATCCTGATGGACTTAATCATGGCAACTGGAGAAAAGGTTTCATCATAGTCAACACCTTGAACTTGTCGAAATCCCTTCGCAACCAATCTACCTTTATAAGTTTGCACATTGCCATCCATGTCGGTCTTTTTCTTGAAGACCCACTTGCACCCTATGTGTTTTATCCCTTCGGGTGGTTCCACCAAAGTCCATACTTTGTTGGAGTACATGGATTCCATCTCGGATCTCATGGCTTCAAGCCATTTCTCAGAATCTGGTCCCTCCATAGCCTCTACGTAGGTAATTGGATCATCATCTATGATCAACTCACCGCCATCCTGAGTTACAAGGTATCCAAACCTCTCAGGTTCAAGGCGAGTCCTACTAGATCTATGATGTCCTTGTGTTACCTGAGGAGACTGAGATTCCACAACACCTTGTGAATCTGCAATTTCCTCTGGCACATCTACCAGTTCAATGTTTTCTTGTTGGGCTTGAACCTCTTCAAGCTCTATATTCCTCCCACTGCTTCCTTTGGAAATAAATTCCTTCTCTAGGAACACAGCTGTCCTGGCAACAAACACTTTGTTGTCAGTAGGGTGGTATAAGTAATATCCCCTCGTTTCCTTGGGTTATCCAACAAAATAAATTTTATCGGATTTGGGTCCAAGCTTATCAAGAAATGTTTTCTTGACGTAAGCTTCACAACCCCAAATCTTCAGAAAAGACAAATCGGGACGCTTCCTGTACCATATCTCATATGGTGTCTTTTGAACCGATTTAGATGGTACACGGTTAAGCATAAACGCGGCGGTTTCAAGAGCATGACCCCAAAAGGAAATTGGAAGATCAGCAAAACCCATCATTGATTGCACCATATCTAACAATGTTCCTTCTTTCAGACACACCATTATGCTGTGGTGTTCCAAGCGGAGTCCACTGTGATACAGTACCACGGGCTCGCAGAAGGTCCTCAAACTCCTGGCTCAAGTATTCTCCACCTCGATCAGAACGAAGTGCCTTAATACTCTTACCAAGCTGGTTCTGTAATTCATTCATGAAATCCTTGAACCTTTAAGGGTTTCTGACTTATGTTTCATCGGGTACACATAGCCATACCTACTGAAGTCATCAATGAAGGTAATGAAGTACTAATACCCACCTCTGGCATTAGTTCTAAAAGGCCCACATACATCAGTATGCATGAGTCCTAATAGATCACTAGCTCTCTCACCTTTACCTAAAAAGGGAGTCTTGGTCATCTTGCCCAACAAACAAGATTCACATGTCTCTACTGATTCATAATCAAAAGAGTCTAGATAACCATCTTTATGGAGTCCAGAAATGCGCTTCTCATTTATGTGCCCTAGATGACAATGCCAGAGATATGTTTTGTTGGAGTCGTTGAGTTTTTTCTTTTTGGTGTTTATGTTGTCTATACTTGTCTCCAAGTCTATCAAGTATAGACCATAAGACATAGGGGCACTGCCATAAAAGATCCCATCTTTAGAAATGGAACACTTTCCATTCTTAATAAGAAATTCAAATCCATCTTTGTCCAAACAAGAGACGAAAATGATATTCCTATTTATGGCAGGTACATAATAGTAGTTCTTCAACTCTATTATTAGCCCACTAGGTAGAGTTAACTCATAGGTTCCTACGGCACTGGCGGCAACTCTTGCCCCATTAGCAACTCGTAGTTCAACCTCACCTTTCCCCAAAGGCCTACTTCTCTTAAGATCCTTCACATTTGAACAAATGTGAGATCCGCATCCGGTATCAAGTACCCATGACGAAGAAGTAGTAAAGTTAATCTCTATCACGTATACACCAGAAGTAGAGATCTCTATCTCTGACTTCTTCTTCCATTGTTCTTTCCATCCTCTCCATGTAGAAGAAATTGGTTTGGCGAGAGAACACTTCTCTCCCTTACCTACTTTCTTCTTCACCAACGCATTAAGCGTACATAGAGTGGATTCTAAGGCTATTGGTATATCTGGATTGTTCAGAACACTTCCCACAATCCTCAACCAGTTATGGAATTTATTCTCAATTAGTTTGCCCATTTTAAAAGATGATTCTTTTTCCATTCTACAAGAGAAAATTTGCATTTGTCAAAACCTTTTTGATTTGATTTGAATAAAATTTTATGATAGTTAATTAGGCCTTTAATTAATTACCTCTCCCACTATTTTGACTCAAATTGATAGCCCTCACCATCAATTCGGAAGATTGCAGCGTACAATCTTCTAGTGGGTCAAGATCCTGGAATCCTCTAAGCCATGGACTAGCTTTGGCTGTCACCCACAACTCAGATCTTCCGGGTAGGCAACTCTTACCAATTGCATCATATGCAACTCTTGATGAATAAACATGCACAACACCTTGCCATGAACATTCCATGCCTCTGGGCTTAGACACTCTAAGAATCACCAGTTAAGTCTAACCCAAAAGCCGACACGGTAAACATGCACCCTGCTTTGGCAGAACCTCCATGTCGACCCTTCACACTTCTACAAGATAGACGGCGCACCACGCTTTGGCGTAACCTACGCTTGGTCGATCAAGTTTTCCATGTGTGTCGCTAATGGAAGGCATATAAGACTTAATATTTAATGAGGGATTTGGTTTTTATATACATATACATATCCAATCACCACAATATATAGTACGTATCATATACATGCTATATCCCACAGAAAACATGCATAAACGATAAAAAGCAATGATTATGGCCATCCTATTTGTGATTCCTCGAGCCAAGAGGAATCACGGTCATCTAGGTCTACATCACATGCAACCTATACAAGATGAAATATGTGCCTGCCTTTCTGGGTT
The DNA here is from genome assembly GCA_963693085.1 of Alisma plantago-aquatica. Taxonomy (NCBI): domain Eukaryota; kingdom Viridiplantae; phylum Streptophyta; class Magnoliopsida; order Alismatales; family Alismataceae; genus Alisma; species Alisma plantago-aquatica. Next base: position 1,268,777,064 of record OY856412.1, on the reverse strand, counting down.
TGATAAGCTCATCTCCATGACTGATCGGTTGGCCATCAGGTAGGTTGTTCGGGGCCACCAGCCGATCGACTGGCACCTCCAGCCGATCGGTTCACCGATCATCGTGCATCTCCTCAGGTCACCACCTGCTGGTCTTGTTCCTAGAACCGGCCGTCTGGATCACCAATTGATCGGTTCAATCCTTGAACCGATCGTCTTCAGGTCATCCGCCGTTCTCTGACATAACAGGAAATAAAATCTATCATATTTACAATTGAATTGTGAAACCCCGAGTTACATTCGGGGGGGGGCAAAGGTAGGAAAAGAATTCTCAAATTATTTTGAGTTACATCAGGAATAGGAGAAGGGAATCGGTGCGCAGACCGAGATGCAAGCAACCACATAAACAACCACACACAGATATAGGGGTTTATAGGCCATACTCATGCTACACATCCATCACAAAACTCGTTTAAGGGCGACGCGTATCGAGTGCATTAATATTACATATCATATATGTATATTTGGGATTTGTGGATTGGACATGTATAAAGCCGATATTATTCGCATCACATGCAATAAATAAAGGTGACAAACCAAAATCGATCACATCGATAATCCAAAAATATAGAGAGGTTGACGTGGCTCTGATACCACTGTTGGATTTTGGAGGAGGTAGAGAAGCAGCGCAAACAAAAAATTTTCTCCCCAAACCCAGAACAAAAGGAATCGCGTCAACATCTATATAATAGGAAAGATGGTTTGTGAATCATACCTTGTCCTGAGGCTTGCTCGGAAACAATACCACGCGCCTTGCGCGGTCTTCACCTCCGGTCTTGGACGGTGTCTGTGCAGCTCCTGGTCGCACCGAGACTGACTCCTCCTCCTCCTACCGGACTGTCGGATGACAGTTGTCCTCCTGAGCGGCAGTGACCTCCCGCCTCTGAAGTAGTCTACACGGACCACCTGGAACTCCACACTCCTTGTCCCACACTCCTTGTCCCACAAGGAAGTGGAAGGAGTCACACCCTCCTGTTGACGTACTAGTCGCCAACACACTCTCCTGCTGTCAATTGCAACTGCAGTTGTCCTTCCCTTGCTCCACCTCCCTTTGCGGGAAGCACTTGCTTGGGCTCTCTGTCAGTTACCAAAACTAGAGAGAACAAAAACTTTGCAGAGCAACCAACTTGCACTGAGTTGTACTCTGAGAAACCCCCAATACCCCTATATATAGGTAGGTCATGGGATAGGGTTCACTCTGCCCGACAATATGTGACTATAAGCAAGAGTAGAAGGGTTCAGAATTTTCCACAAAAAGCAACCATCTCGCAACCTGAACCGATCGGTTCACAAGTGAAAGGAAAATTCTCACAAATCCTACTTTCCCAAGTTGCTCGATTGCACCAGTTGAACCGATCGGTTCAACACTTGAACCGGTCATTTCACTCTGTGCATGAGCCGATCGGTTCAACAATTGAGCCGACCGGTTCAGCAACCTCAGCCGACCGGTTCATCACATGAACCGATCGGTTGGGAGTGCAGGTTGTGCAGAATCAGTCAAATGTGATTTCAATCAATCCGATACTCCAATCAATGTGTCCAACACCTTTAACAATATGATATTGAGCTATCAGTTAATTGAGTGTTTAATTGAACTACTAAACTCCTTTAGTAATCAATCTAAACATTGCTTGTGGACAAAACTCCTCTTCCAGGTTAAATCTTGTGTGTGTGACCCTACAGGTCCATTTCACATTGGCAGTGAAAGTCCATAACACTTATGACTTCACAAGAAAAGAGCGGTGTCTAGTCACACATCATTGCTACCCAAGTGAAAGCAGAAAGTTGGAGAACAACTTTCATCCTACAATCTGTGAATGGTGTTACAGTGAATGTATAATTCCTTTGTCACTGATATCCAGAATGAACTCGAGGCATGGAACAGTCATCCTGTCAATATTCATTCATTTCCTTGATCTCAGAGTAGACCGAGTGAGATGTATATGGCATCAATATCCCATATTGATTCACACGTGCATGCGCATGCCTTTCTCAATCCTTCTCATCAAGTGGTCGAGGATATCAAACTGCCTTAGGAGGGACAAATCCCATATATATCAGTCACCCCTCAAAAGCCCCATGTGTCAAAGCCACCCAATCATCACCTTTATAACAACCCATGTTTTAGGACTGCGTTTGATGATGTCAAAGTGTACCCAACGACATGTGTTGAGTGCAGTGATTTCAGGTCTAAGAATCACACTCACCACCATCACTGTGAGAGCTGACTGTGACTACCAAGTCATGGTTCCATGTGTCACTCTCACGGTGGGTCTGTCCGGTACCTTGTTCTCTAACAAGTACCTATGTGCTTGGTTTGATATCACCAGATCATGACTAATGAGATTTTGTCATCAACCAACACACAATCTAGTCTTTAGTGTTATTGATGTCTATGGTTATTTCCACAATAACAACCGACTAGGGACTAAAAAAGAAAGAATACCCTTAACATCCGTATGATCTCATCGTTTAGGTCCTCAACCCAAAAGCATACGTCATTGAGTAAAACAATCTTTAGACATCTATCATGTTACACCATCATCTCAGAAATAGTTTAAACATATAGATTGGAAATTGCCTTTATTATTTATTCAAATCATTTACAAAGTATCCCATTACAATCATAACATGACTTCCTCTATGGGCATACATACCAACAGTCATGACCAAATTGAATGATGGTTCAATGATTTCAAATTAATTAGACTCACATTGAAGTATGTTGAAGGGTCATCGATTTCAAACCCTAATCCAATAGATCCAAGCCCTGATTGATGATCAATTGAGGGTCAATTGAGTGTCAAATCAGTTGAGGGTTGAACTAATTGACTCAATTGATGAGTGTCTGACAAGTGTATGATTGATTGAGGGGTTCAACCTTGAAAACCCTAACTCAATTGAAGTGGTTGAGACACTTTTTGGTCCTTGCGGTTTTGATGTGGTTTGGACCAAACGGTCTCAAGACCGTTTAAGTCCAAATGGTCTCAAGACTATTTGGGACCAAACAGTCTCAAGACCATTTGGGACCAAACGATCCCAAACGTTTAGGCTCATGTGGTTTCAAAGTCAAACTTGACCAAACGGTCTTCACTCCTACTTTTGCAAACGGTCTTGGAGGTCTACTTTACCAAATGGTCTCAAGGGTAGACCAATACCGCATGGAGGTCCAAACAGTCTTAGACCGTTTGGAGGTTAAATTTGCAAGACCGTTTGAGGTCTAAGTTAGTCAAGATCGTTTGGGGCCTTAATGGACAAGATCGTTTGGTGGTTGTTTAACCTAAACCCTTTGGGTACTTGAAGTGGTTAAAGAACAAAGTAATTAGTTATTTAATACATGATGCAATCAAAGGTAATGATGGTTCCTACATTCTAATGGGATAGTGTGATATAAATCCATGAAGTAATTAAGCCTTAATGATTACAATGATAATGATTTAACTCATGATGTTGATTCTCTTTCATGATTGAGTTACTTAACCTAATCAAGGCTGAAGTAAACATCATCCTATAGAGGATGAGAGAGAGAAGATTCCTTTTATGAATGTTAATCAAGTAATGGACTTCCAATAAGAATGAATATCTAATTAGGGTATGATCCTTCATAGTGAGATCATGTAACCCTAATTATGATGGTTAATGAATCATAACCCTAATTGAAGGTAATAATGGAAGTATCCCTAATACATGATGAAGGTATGACCCTAATTTGGAGTATGTTGAACATGAACCCTAATCAAGGGTGATACAATATGACATGAGAAAACCCTAATTGGGATGAATAGTGAATGTCTAATTATGGACCATTGAGTGAAATCCTATTCTAGAGTGATTTCATGAGAAACCCTGATTAAGAATTAACACCACATGAAGCTCTATACTATGTTATGATAAGAGGCCCTAAGAAGGGTGAAGGTATGTGAGACTTTAATGTAGAGTCATGAATACATAAAACCCTAATCCTGGGAAATATGTCAAGAAACCCTAATCCTAATTTAAAGTAAGAGTATAAAGAAACCTAATGATGAGATAAGAGGAATTACCTTATTAAGGTGAAATATTCCATGTGGTTGATTATAAGTAACCTTATTGTAGGCAATGCCTAAACCTAAAATGAGTCCATACCATTAAAGGTAGTTAGACCATTCTTGTGTGTGACCTATGCACTTCATGATGAGAGTGATAGGTTAATGGATGAAAGTGTTAAGATGGGAAGTGTCTTAATACAAGATAAGTTGATAACTCAAGGAAGTTAGACGTGAGGAGGAATGTAACGCCCGGGCCCACTTCCCAAGGCTCTAGTAGAGTTTCAGGAATGACGACTGGCCCCACAAACCACCACTAGCCTTAACTGCGCACTTTGTCCACACTGACGTGCAAGCCAGGATCAACTTCCCGACTAGTCACCCATCCCAGTACTACTCCAAGCTGAGCACGCTTAACTATGGAGTTCTTAGTGATGGGCTCCTGGAAAAGGACGTGCACCTTGGTGATATGGGTAGTCCAATCATTCCTTTTAATATCGTCTTATCCAAGGCCTCAAATCCTGGGATGTTACAATCTCCCCCACTTAGGCTCTTGACGTCCTCTTCAAGGCTCAACTATAAGGCCTCATAATCTCTTCCCCATTTCAATGCAGACCTACAATGGCCCATGAACACCCAGCTCCCGTCCACGGCTACCAGCGCAAGGGCAGCTTCATCTCGTCTCTACGGATAGCCCTTTCCAACTTGCCTGGACCGCACGGCTCAAGACTGGCATGTCACATGCCCATGTGGGTCCCACCTACTGGAGGGGTTATGGTTATGATACCATTTGTAATGACCGGGCCCACTGCCCAAGGCTCTAGTAGAGTTTCAAGAATGACGACTGGCCCCACAAACCACCACTAGCCTTAACTGCACACTTTGTCCACACTGACTCGCAAGCCAGGATCAACTTCCCAACTGGTCACCCATCCCAATACTACTCCAAGTTGAGCACGCTTAACTATGGAGTTCTTAGTGATGGGCTCTCGGAAAAGGAGGTGCACCTTGGTGATATGGGTAGTCCAATCATTCCTTTTAAGATCGTCTTATCCAAGGCCTCAAATCCTGGGATGTTACAAGGAAAGTGATATACCTTGATGCATTTCAAATCCAATATATTTGGGTAAGAAACATATGAAGTGTGTTATGTAAATTATTACATTAAAATGTAATGAATTTGATATACTTGGATAAGTATAGGCTAATATACTTTGAGAATGGAGTTAAACCAAACTAATGAGTATGATGTAATCATACTATGATAAGGATGAGGAATGAACTCATACCTTGTACTGAAAATCATTTAATGATAAATGTTAAGAGTAATGAACATGACTGAATTCTAAAGATGTGTAATGGACTTATGAACCATATGGATAGATGTTGCCTAGTGAGAGGTGACAATGTGTTCTATGGGCCTTATGATCTATAAGGATGGTTGTTATCTAGTAAGAGGTAACAAAATGTTTTAAAGGGTACACAAGATTGGCATAATCCAATACCTGCAATAATATCACAGGATTGATATAGTTCAATACCTAGAATAGATGCACAGGGTTAGCATAGCCAAATACCTGGAATAACAACTGTACAGGATTGGTTAACTCCCAATACCTGGAATAATAGTACATGATTGGTTAAAACCCAATACCTGGAATAATAGCACATGATTGGTTAAAACCCAATACCTGGAATAATGTCACAGGATTAACTTAGTTCAATACCTGGAATGATAATACAGGATTGGTCAAGTCCCAATACTTGGAATAATAACATAGGATTGGTAATAACCCAATACCTAGAATGATAACACAATATTGATATAGATCAATACCTGGAATGATAACACATGATTGGCATAATCCAATACCTGGAATAATATCACAGGATTGATATAGTTCAATACCTAGACTAGATGCACAGGGTTAGCATAGCCTAATACCTGGAATAACAACTGCACAAGATTGGTTAACTCCCAATACCTGGAATAATAGCACAAGATTGGTTAAAACCCAATACCTGGAATAAATGTCATAGGATTGACTTAGTTCAATACCTGGAATGACAATGGTCAAGTCCAAATACCTAGACTAATAACACAGGATTAGTAATAACCCAATACCTGGAACAGTTGCACAGGATTGGCATAGTTCAATACCTGGAAATACCTGAAATGGTTATACAAGGTTGACATAGTTCAATACTTGGAATGGATATACAGGAATAATATAAGTCTAATGCTTGTACTAGTTGCACATGATTGGTGTAATCCAATGCCTGGAATATTTATATAGGATTGGTATAGGCCAATGCCTGAAAAAGACATGATGATGTATACTCTCATGTCCAATATAACCATAATCTGTTTAACAGATTGGCTCAGGCCAATAAGTTGAAACAAGAAGGTCTCATGGGTGACATATCAAGGTAATGAGTGTCACAAGAGAAGTTTGACATGACGGTATAACATGAAGGATAAATGATATGCCTGTTCTTTCTATTCCTTATTAAGAGAATAGTTGATCTATTATTCTATCATACATAGTTACAATGTTTCAAATTAAGAATGCTTTAAAAACTACATATTCTCTGTCCAGTTTCATATTTTTAACTACATTAATAATGTTTTGGCAGAGAGTTATATCTCCCGCTGGGACAATTTACAATTGTCTCACCCTGTGGGATCCAATGTTTTTAGGTGGACACGGACAAGGAGGCAGGAAACCTTTAGCAGAAAAAGAACAACAGCAACATCGAGGACATCAGTAATATCTCAAGTGGAGATACTGCATGTCTAGTCTTATAGTTAGAAATTCCTATGTGTCGTCTCTGTACTCTCGGGTCCTCGAAGTCAGTAGTCGGTGTTTTTATTAAATCAATCTGAAATTTTGGCTTGATGCCTCAAGGTTTTATTCTATATGTATATAAGGTTGAATAGGACAACTGATGTTGCAATCCTCGAGAAGAGATAGTACAAGTTGTTTACTTATGGAACAGAATGAAAATATTATACTTTGGTTCTTAATGAAAAAGATTCCCTGTGCAAGGATCTCTTTGCAAAAAGTTTTAATTTTTAGTGATTTTCAGTAATCCACTACAAATGATTCGCTTCCGCTTAAGTAAATTTCATTTTTACAAGTTGGATGCCACATTTAAGGTTTCCAAAGAGGTTTAGATCATTAAGGGTTCCCCTTTTGGATTCACCCGATCCAAGTGGTTCATTGTTAGATCTATGGTTTTTGTGAGTCGTACATAACTCATAGTAGATCATTACTTGATTAGGGTTGACAAACAATACATAAAAGTTCAATATGCAGAGAAAAGCTCAGTATTAGGGTTTCCTTATTCTTTAGAGGATTATCCATCACCAAATTAGGGTTTCATGATATATGAATATTGGGGACTCTATTAGGGTTTAAATGTCCCAAATATCAGATTACAAATCATCAATCACTATTATTACACAATAAGATGACATTAGTATGATCATTATGATTTAGTCTAGTATTTTTGAAAAAGGAAATCTGTGACGTCCCCGGATTTTGATTTCTCCAAACCCTATTGGGAATGAGATGTCAGAATCCGAAAACATCATTCAATCATATCAGAAAGCGATGCGGAATCATAATACACATACATGAACATACAACCATAACATTCCTCAACATTCAACATGTAAATTACAACATGAATTACAATTGCATATTGAAAGAGAATTTTACACAAGTCTAAACATGTATGCTAACAGGATCTACACAATAGGTACAACCTGGACGATTGCTCACTTCACGTCTTTTATCCCATGCTAGCTCTGAACCTAAAACATACGGGAAACAACGAATCAACACACAAGGTGTTGTGCACGTGGGTAGAAAGATACATATATTTATGGCTTGCATAATTTTTGAAAAAGATTTGCAGAAAGAAAGAAAATTACAGAAAACACTTCTTTATTAAGCGAAATACGCCAATTTAAGTCATTTTCCTAGATGAATTGCATTATCAAGGTGGACTAGTACCAAAACATAAATATGGGCCCATCCCCGTGTACCAAGTACTCTAGGGAAACTCCCCGTATACCATGTGCTCTAGGGAGGTGTACTAGCCAACATTAATCCATTCCCTCGTAAGGGGGATAATGAACACCTTAAATAACTACAAAACATCTACTCATAATTTATGTTTTCAAGTGACGAAACAACGGGTACTACATAGCAATACTACATCCAATATTTGCAAATAGAAGAGAGCATACATACATATCATGATTGCAAGCAAGAAAACCATAGTCATATAATTAAATAAAACCCACGTACCTGAGTTCAGAGATTCCTATTTACATTCTCAATCATCTACATATTTGATCATCACCTGATTAATAACAAATTAATCATCATTAATAAAAGAACATCATTAGTCTTGATTATTTAGGTCCAAGCTAGGGTTTTGGTCAAACCTCGGTCAAAGTGATGTTAGGATGGTGTCTAATATTTTTCTACTGATCATACAGTCATTTTAGAGGTCTGGTTCAGATCTCATAATTTTCTGATGCTTATTCCATTTCCTAGAATTAAAATGGGATTAAAAGCATCTAAATAGTCATTAATAGAAAATGACCTATTATTTAGATATATTACTCAAATCAGAGTCTAAATATGGATGTATATCATCATTAAGGTTCTAGGACAATTTTCTAAGAATTAATATCAACTGCATGCTATTTATTTAATTTAATGAACCCCAAAAAGGAGCATCATATTCTAAATTATTTATCATCATTGAAAGTGGTTCAAGGCTCTGATCTAGGGGTCTAGTAAGATAGAGGATATTTTTCTGAGTCTAGGGGTATTTTTGGGGGATTTATTGGCTAAGGGAGCTATTTATTGTGGGTTTTCTAAAATTTGTACATTAGATGAGGTATTTACCTTTCTGGAAATTCATAGGTCGTCGGATTATATGGATGACGCCTTAGATGGACGCCACGTAGCTCCTAAGGAAAGCACACCACACTCCCTGCCTTGCCTTGAACTGGCTGATTTGGTTGATTTGGATCTGTGAGCCGGGTGGTTCAGGGTAAATTGAACGCTGGTTCAGTCCTTTGCATCCCGGATGCGATCCTGTAGAAGATCTCGTGTTTCTCTGCTGAGCGTTCCCGCCGCCGTGCAGGATGGATCTATGGGGAGCGCCGTGGTTGGGCACCACCATGAGCCGGGCTGAGAACAAGGATTCACACCGTCTCGTCCTCGTGTTCTCATCAAAGGGTCCTCCTCAGTAGACTGCGTTCGTATTCTTCCTGATGCATGCGTGAGAGCCTCTGCTCTTCCGCACAGGGCCGCCGCCGTGGGGCTGGACCTCCGTTGAGGGATAGGTGCCGCTATCCTCCTCCTCGGCTAAAGCTCAGGCGGCACCACTGCAAGGGTTCTCAATGAAGAATCCTCCGCCCAGATATGCCCAAAGTTTCTGTGCGCGTCCGTGATTGCTGGATTCTCTGCTCGACACCTCCATCCGTGTTCTCAAGCACAACCACTGGGAGGAGGATCACAGGCGTTCATTTGACTGTCGTTTTCCACTCGCCAGGTCCTTCCTTCTCGATTCAGATCATGTGCCTAGGTTCTGCCTCCTCGTTTCTTACCCAACGCCGCTGTAAAGGGGCTCGACGCCTGGTCTCTGTCTATGAACTGCTGCCAGACACGAGACTTCTTCAGCTAACAAACTTAGGTGCCATGCTCCTCACCTACACCACTGCTGCGATCTGCTTCAGCTAGTCTTCTCCATCTCACTTCTCCACTATGGTTGGCAATGGAGGGACCGGGGGGTGTGTGGGGGTCTCTCTCTCTCCCTGCAGCCTTGCACTCGCGCCACCTGAAACCTAGCGGAAAGGGCAAGTGGCGATGGGGGAAGTTGGTTCTCGGTCTCCCTATACGCATCTCATGCCCCAATTCAGGAGTTGTTGGGATGATCCTAATCTCACGGAGCATTTGGCTCACGCGTTCAGGGCTGATTACCCCCGCAACCTATGGAGATAGGGGCGATCAGTCCGCAGTGTTAAGAGTTAGGAGACAAGGTCTCCATTGCCAGATCAACATTGGCAATAACCTGGATGGAGGAAGTGGGTCGTGGTGGCATATCAATGTCACGGCCGTGAATATTTCTCAGCTATTAAGGTCATCAAAGCACATTTCACCAAAACCTAACTAACTAACTTCTATGAGGGTCATTAAACTAATATTTCAAACCCAATCATCTCTCATCTAGATGATGAAAATTATAAACATTGGTTCCTCAACATGCGATCTAGCATTTAGCAAGGTTTAATACCAAAAATCTAAGATTATTTATGATTTCTCGAATGATCTCATCAATAAGCATATGAACTTGGATCATAAGTCAATTAGTCAACTTCTCTTGATCAAAAATTCAATCCATATTGGATAGTAATGATGCATCCTAGGGTCCCTTTTTCAACCATTTGAATTTATGAGCATCACTAATTGGTGCACATACTCCTAAAACTAGAATTATTTGACCAAATTAATTCATCACAAAAGATCTTAGTTGGTTGCCATCAGTATACTGTGAAACGAGTATATGATTCTCTATTATTCATTTAAAACTAAGGCCAACCATATATTGGCCATTCATGACTCCAATAGATCATACTGAGTATAAACCCCTAAAATCTAGGTCATCACATTCACCCCACCTTATATGGAATTTCATCCTCGAAATTCAACCAATCATATACTCAAAGTGACATCAAGGATTTCAAATTAACGTACGCCACCACTTCTAGGTGTCAAAGTTATCATATTTCTATATGTATCCCAAGTCAACATTTTAGGATCTAGAGCATCTAGGGTGTATCACCCCACCTTATATAGGTTGAAGAATCATCAAATGTTTTGGTCATCCCGTGACATTTTAATATTAGCATATGTCTATCTATCCTTATTCCCCTTAGGAATTAGTTTTTTTTTTTTGTACACAAGAAGTTGTGAAGGTATTAATCAAGATTTTCATCTATCATACACACCTTTGTAAGGTGTTATCATGATTTCAAGTCATTAATCACTGGAATTATCACTAACATCATTAGTCTATTTATGTGATCAACACACCGTATGATTGGATTAATAGAGGGAATAAATATTCATCTTTGTATGTAAGGGTTTCACCCTATTTTTTTGAGAGTTATCCTCAAACTCAGAAGCATAGATTGAAAAATATTGAGGTTAAGAACTATATTTTGTGATCATGTGACCTATGATCTAAATATATCATTATGTCTACCTCATGATTTGAGACTTATATCTTTCATGTAGAATATAGAGGGAGAGAGAATATACTAAGCCATGTTATCATGATTTCAACTTATATTTCACGTATGATATAGGAAGGGAATATAGAATAGGTCAAACTTATACGAGTGATTCCTCATGTATAAACCATCTATATAGCTCAAGTGAGGTTTCTAGCATCATATATTAAGAAAGAGAAGAAGAAGAAGAAGAAGAGACAACATGTGAGAGTATCTTATGCACAATGCATTTTACTCCAAGAACTTGCATTTCATATATCACCTCACTTGCAGCTAATGATGAGCATCATCGACTTAAGTCACTCAATCTAGGACCCAGCTCAGTCAAAGGATTGACTTTCTCATTATAAGTCACCTACCCATCATGATTTTTTTTAACCGAACTCTCACATATTGGATTGAATCATGCAAAAACACTCAACTCATCTACTCAAGAATAATCTAGTGTAGGACACATCATTTTAAACATATTTCTTATTTCTCATATATTGGAGGCTAGGTCCTATGACCTTCTCCTCTTGGGTCTCACTCTTCTAGAGTTCACCACATATCTCGTCCTACCACTAGATGTCCTCCCATGTAGAAGAGCTTGAGTTTCCTACATATTCAACTTTATCTTAACATAGCTCATCTTAAGTAGGAAAAGGGAATGTACTTTCATCATCAAGATTTTGCTTAAATTCTCCAAAATTGGATTCAAGCCTCATATACAACTTAAACCAATATGACACAACATATATCATCAGTATCAAGCTTATATTAATCATCCTTGCTTATATCATCTATCAATATATCATCTATTCTAACTTTCAAACATCTGATAAGGCTCTAAACATCTAATCTAGACTACTCTCTCTTCTAGATTGATGTCACTCCTTTTCACTTAGATTGATGAACACTAACTACTCTCCAGTGTGAGGGACACATTTTTATATTTACATATATATAATAAAATATTATATAGTTTTTCTCCGAGAAGACAGACGTCAGAGAAAACTGTCGAGGCTCGAGCCGATTGGAAAACAAAACCAAATCAGCAAAACGAGTGTCCAACACACAGTAGATAGTCTAGTGCTATGTCACCTAGTGAAATGGTGAGAACGAGATGTAGACTAGTGTAGCTACCCAATGCATATGAGCTCTATATGAATAGGGTTTCACACACTTGTCTAAACCTAGTTCTCAAACATCTAGGTTCTAACCTAGAGACTAAGTCAAACCTTATTCCTATAGAACAACTTACTATGTTTCTAGGATTTAATGTGAGAAGTGAAATTTAGTTTTTATGTTTCATGGTGAGCAATTGTCAGGTGTAGCTATTGTTCATGCTCTGATACCAACTGTGACGACCCCGGATTTTGATTTCTCCAAACCCTATTGGGAATGAGATGTCAGAATCCGAAAACATCATTCAATCATATCAGAAAGTGATGCGGAAGCATAATACACATACATGAACATACAACCATAACATTCCTCAACATTCAACATGTAAATTACAACATGAATTACAATTGCATATTGAAAGAGAATTTTACACAAGTTTAAACATGTATGCTAACAGGATCTACACAATAGGTACAACCTGGACGATTGCTCACTTCACGTCTTTTATCCCATGCTAGCTCTGAACCTAAAACATACGGGAAACAACGAATCAACACACAAGGTGTTGTGCACGTGGGTAGAAAGATACATATATTTATGGCTTGCATAATTTTTGAAAAAGATTTGCAGAAAGAAAGAAAATTATAGAAAACACTTCTTTATTAAGCGAAATACGCCAATTTAAGTCATTTTCCTAGATGAATTGCATTATCAAGGTGGACTAGTACCAAAACATAAATATGGGCCAATCCCCGTGTACCAAGTACTCTAGCGAAACTCCCCATACACCGTGTGCTCTAGGGAGGTGTACTAGCCAACATTAATCCATTCCCTCATAAGGGGGATAATGAACACCTTAAATAACTACAAAACATCTACTCATAATTTATGTTTTCAAGTGACGAAACAACGGGTACTACATAGCAATACTACATCCAATATTTGCAAATAGAAGAGAGCATACATATATATCATGATTGCAAGAAAGAAAACCATAGTCATATAATTAAATAAAACCCATGTACCTGAGTTCAGAGATTCCTATTTATATTCTCAATCATCTACATATTTGATCATCACCTGATTAATAACAAATTAATCATCATTAATAAAAGAACATCATTAGTCTTGATTATTTAGGTCCAAGCTAGGGTTTTGGTCAAACCTCGGTCAAAGTGATGTTAGGATGGTGTCTAATATTTTTCTACTGATCATACAGTCATTTTAGAGGTCTGGTTCAGATCTCATAATTTTCTGATGCTTATTCCATTTCCTAGAATTAAAATGGGATTAAAAGCATCTAAATAGTCATTAATAGAAAATGACCTATTATTTAGATATATTACTCAGATCAGAGTCTAAATATGGATGTATATCATCATTAAGGTTCTAGGACAATTTTCTGAGAATTAATATCAACTGCATGCTATTTATTTAATTTAATGAACCCTAAAAAGGAGCATCATATTCTAAATTATTTATCATCATTGAAAGTGGTTCAAGGCTCTGATCTAGGGGTCTAGTAAGATAGAGGATATTTTTCTGAGTCTAGGGTTATTTTTGGGGGATTTATTGGCTAAGGGAGCTATTTATTGTGGGTTTTCTAAAATTTGTACATTAGATGAGGTATTTACCTTTCTGGAAATTCATAGGTCGTCGGATTATATGGATGACGCCTTAGATGGACACCACGTAGCTCCTAAGAAAAGCACACCACACTCCCTGCCTTGCCTTGAACCGGCTGATTTGGTTGATTTGGATCTGTGAGCCGGGTGGTTCAGGGTAAATTGAACGTTGGTTCAGTCCTTTGCATCCCGGACGCGTTCTTGCAGAAGATCTCGCGTTTCTCTGCTGAGCGTTCCCGCCGCCGTGCAGGATGGATCTGTGGGGAGCGTCGTGGTTGGGCGCCACCATGAGCATGGCTGAGAACAAGGATTCACACCATCTCGCCCTCGTGTTCTCATCAAAGGGTCCTCCTCAGTAGACCGCGCTCGTATTCTGCCTGATGCACGCGTGAGAGCCTCTGCTCTTCCGCACAGGGCCGCCGTCGTGGGGCTGGACCTCCGTTGAGGGATAGGTGCCGCTATCCTCCTCCTCGGCTAAAGCTCAGGCGCAACCACTGCAAGGGTTCTCAATGAAGAATCCTCCGCCCAGATCTGCCCAAAGTTTCTGTGCGCGTCCGTGATTGCTGGGTTCTCTGCTCGACACCTCCATCCGTGTTCTCAAGCACAACCACTGGGAGGAGGATCACATGCGTTCATTCGACTGTCGTTTTCCACTCGCCAGGTCCTTCCTTCTCGATTCAGATCATGTGCCTAGGTTCTGCCTCCTCGGTTCTTACCCAACACCGCTGTAAAGGGGCTCGACGCCTGGTCTCTGTCTATGAACTGCCTCCAGACACGAGACTTCTTCAGCTAACAAACTTAGGTGCCATGCTCCTCACCTACACCACTGCTGCGATCTACTTCAGCTAGTCTTCTCCATCTCACTTCTCCACTATGGTTGGCAATGGAGGGACTAGGGGGTGTGTGGGGGTCTCTCTCTCTCTCCCCGCAGCCTTGCACTCACGCCACCTAAAACCTAGCGGAAAGGGCAAGCGGCGATGGGGGAAGTTGGTTCTCGGTCTCCCTATACGCATCTCATGCCCCAATTCAGGAGTTGTTGGGATGATCCTAATCTCATGGAGCATTTGGCTCACGCGTTCGGGGCTGATTACCCCCGCAACCTGTGGAGATAGGGGCAATCAGTCCGCAGTGTTAAGAGTTAGGAGATGAGGTCTCCATTGCCAGATCAACATTGGCAATAACCTGGATGGAGGAAGTGGGCCGTGGTGGCATATCAATGTCACGACCGTGAATATTTCTCAGCTATTAAGGTCATCAAAGCACATTTCACCAAAACCTAATTAACTCACTAACTAACTTCTATGAGGGTCATTAAACTAATATTTCAAACCCAATCATCTCTCATCTAGATGATGAAAATTATAAACATTGGTTCCTCAACATGTGATCTAGCATTTAGCAAGGTTTAATACCAAAAATCTAAGATTATTTATGATTTCTCGAATGATCTCATCAATAAGCATATGAACTTGGATCACAAGTCAATTAGTCAGCTTCTCTTGATCAAAAATTCAATCCATATTGGATAGTAATGATGCATCCTAGGGTCCCTTTTTCAACCATTTGAATTTATGAGCATCACTAATTGGTGCACATACTCCTAAAACTAGAATTATTTGACCAAATTAATTCATCACAAAAGATCTTAGTTGGTTGCCATCAGTATACTGTGAAATGAGTATATGATTCTCTATTATTCATTTAAAACTAAGGCCAACCATATATTGGCCATTCATGACTCCAATAGATCATACTGAGTATAAACCCCTGAAATCTAGGTCATCACAAAATGTATCCAAGTCTTGGGCATATTTTATTTGGATAGCCTTCATTTTAATGATGATAATCATATATAATATTGCTATTTTACAAAACTCCTAGCATTTTCTAGGGTTTTACTAAGATAAAAGGATTTTATAAGTCAAAGGGGATAAAAAGGCTTACAAGGCAGCCCACGATTGGTCCACACAGGTGTGTTTTTCCTTCTCTGATATGCACCAGCTTGCAGCTTTCCTTTCCGACATGGTGTCCTCTGATAGGTCCATGGGGACCCGAGTGGTGAGGACCTCTCTTACCTTTTCTTGCTAACTCGCGATGAGTTGGCGTCATCTGATTGGTCTTCCCCGAGTTGTGTTGTCGCCACCTTAGCCTTCTCCTACACTCAGAGGCCTTTTGACCTCAGTGGAGGGACTCATCAGCATGAGGAGGATTTTAGAGAAGAAGGCCCCGAGTATGGAGAGGAGGGTGTTGTTCGGGTCCTTCGGACGTTGAGGAGTCGTGTGGAGGGGGTTATTGAGAGAGAGGAGATGTGGGGGCCAAATGCCCAAGTTCGGGTGTGCGACAGCGTAGAGCAAATTGTGAGGAGAAATTAGGGCTTGTAGAGGCACGAGAAGGATCAAGAGCTTGGTATTAAGGTAAAGGGGTGGCGGTAATCCTTTGGGGTTCTTAAATAAAGTTTTGGGTAGGTTTAGGGCTAGGTTGGGTATGGGGTTTGGTTGCCACCGCCGGAGTGAGAGCATGTCATGCTTGGGTTGTTGGGATGGTGCAACAATGCACCAACTATGGTTGAAGTTGGGTTGTTTATGTGTTATTTCATGAGGCGAAGATATTTTGATGGGTATAAAGTGTAAATAATGAGTGAGGTCGTGACTTAGAGCTATTGGGGTTGTTTCTCTTGTCCCCGCCCTTTGCAGGAGGTTGAAGATGACACCTTAGGCATCCGATCAATTTTGGATGGCTAGGATAAAAGACCCAATAAAAGTGTCTGTGGCCATGATGTGTGACACCAATATGTCGCATATAGATCAGTTAAATCTAAAAACTTAGGTCATTGGCTAAATAAATGATATTATGTTCATCTAAGTTTAATTGCTTATAACTCCTTGATGGTTTATTCAATTAAACTAAAAATTTTGGTAGATCTTCATGATGTCATTATCTAACTATGGTATAATGTTTGGGTTGAAATTCGAATGTAGACTTCATAAAGTGACTATGTATCATAAAACATATAATTTACCTTAATGTGAAATTAGGGTTTGCATTTTATGATACTGATAATTCCTTTTAGTAAAGATGGTAAGGGGGATGGTTGAGGGTATAATTGGAAATGACAAAATTGTAAGAGAGAAAATATATGTTAATACTCACTCTGTCACACTTAAGCTTCTAGACACTTAACTAGAAATAATGAGAACTATCCCACACACGATCTTTTTTTTTGGTCGGTCCAAAAAGCATGTTAATATATTACCAAAACTTTGGGTACAAAAGAAATTGTGCCCCCATTACATCCCTGGATGAAGACATCCAAACAACCAGAAAAACAAACTAAAAATAAGCTACACAGTAGCTAACAACCTAGATAAAGAAGAAAAACAGACCCGCAATACGAACTCAAGAGATAACTGAGGGGCTGAAATGACTATCCTGACTACACATGCCAACACTGGCAGTAGACTCATCCTCTGAAATTGTGGCAACATGGGCAGCCGAACCATCACTTCAGCACCCAGGAAGTCACAGGAGCAGCATAGCAGGAGCCTCCATTGCTATCATCTAGGTCTTTGAGTTTCTGGTAAGAAAAGGAAACCACCAAGAAGACCTGGTAATTTCTTTACGCGAGAACCAGAGACCAAGAAATGATTGATGTTGTTTGCATAGCAGCACCCCAGATATGGACCTCCTAAAAGAACAAGAAGAAAAAAGAAAACAAAGGCAACCAGCAAACCACTGACACCAGCCGACAACTGAAGAGGCTAGCAACCAAACCACCAATGCTATCACTAGCATTACGCCCACCTTCAAAGAGTGACGTCTTTGGCTTTTGGAGGCTGAATCAAGAGTTGCAGGAGAACATCAACAGTGCTGGTTGCTAGTCTTAGTTACCTCTCATTCAAACCAACTATATCTATCACAAGGCAGTGAAGGTCACACGAGGGTCCATCAAAACATTGCATTGCACACTGGGATCATGTGATTAGTCCCCCTACTAGGTCTTCACTGGCATTAACTAGCACCCACAGATTTGTGAAGAGCAAATAGATATGTAATCCCATCCTCCAATCAATAGCAAAATGGATCATTGAAACCAAGAGGACCGAACACCAGCAATGGATCAGAAACTATCGGTAGAAGCTGTTTACACAATAGCATACCCATACCCCCAAAAACGTACTCCCTGCACACAGCAGCAGAACAGGCAAGGAAGAAGAGAGGACAAAAAAACCCCTCTAAGACCAAACCCCTCGTAAGGCACCTGAAGCAGTAGCTTGAGCCAGCCACTCAATAGCTCGATGCCCCTATTTTCACAAGAGAATTTCATCGAGCAATTGAGTGGCGTCAACGATCAGCAAGGGAAGATCAGGGGATCCGGATCAAACCCAACACGTGGGCTCGAACGACCACCCTGTTGATCCTCACGGAAACCTGCAGGGCGAGACGGACGTCGCCATAGCCTGGGGGAGGAACCCCATCGAATCTGGAGGACACCACTTGAGCCCATGAAGGCGGAACTAGGTTGTCGGAGGAGCGAGGAAACGTCCATCGACCAGAACCACCACGCCATCTATATAAATCCGCCCAAACCGGAGGGAGCACTTGAGAAGATGACTGAGGGCGAACCTCCAGTAGGGTGAGGAGGCGCCACCAGAACCAGGATGGGGAAGCACCGTCAAATCCAGAGGATGTCGCCAGACCACCCGCCGCCAGCGTCACCAGCAAGACCGTCGGGGGAGGACCACCGACGCTAACAGAGCAAAAATCTCCGAATTCCATGGTCTTTTAGGACCCGGACTCTGAATCGGGGAATGGGAAGAGAGTCTAGAGAAAGAGAGGGGCAAGGAACCATCTGGAAGAGTTGGTTGGATTACTGGATGCTAGATGGAGACGCCTCCACTCCCACTATCCTCCATTAGCTAGATGGGTGTCGATCAAATCGACTCTGCCGTTTCCGCTACTAGCTCCAGAACCTTCTTAAAATCTTCCAGTCCCTCGCCTCCAAACACTTTCTCAGCCTCCTTTCCCTCAACCAAATAAGACGAACAAAGGAGGAAGGCAAGAAGGAGTTGAAAATCCCCTTGCCAGCACTTCCTTGACTTCAGGCACAGACCACGATCAACGACTCTAACTAGATCAAGTCACTCACCACTACGTCCGGAGTCGTTTACAGGTCGCAAGAGAGGCCAAGGGGAGGAAGACGTCGGTGAAGCGCCCCTCCCCCCAGCGGCGGCCGCCGGGAACCCTAGAGAGAAGGGGGAGCGGGTGAACTAGAGAGAGAGTTGCGGGTACCGACTCTCGTTGGATCTTCTTGTATTATTGTTGTCCTTATTTTCCCACACATGATCTTGAGTTGGAAGAAGTAGTACATACTGTGAAAACATGGAATCATTACCTCTATGGTAAGTCATGTCAGGTCTTTACTAGCCATAAGAGTCTTAAGTACATTTATACACAAAACGATCTCATCCTGAGACAACAAAAATGGTTAGAGCTTATAAAAGATTATGATGTCACCATTTATTACCATCCCGGTAAGGCCAATTGAATAATATTCCATATTACACATCTTTTAGCATTAGATTTCATGTACAAACTTTCTTCTAACTATATCCACTCTCTATTCATTCTCAACTTGTAAGTACTACAATTCAAAAGTATGATTGTAAAAAAAAGTAAATATGTCATATCAATAGGTAATTACAAAGAAATATTTAAACAAAAATGTGTCACAATAACTAGAAAATTTGAATCCAATATTATTATCTCATATTGCCTTATCATGCTATTTATTGTGGGTCACTTGTTCTACTCTAGATTCCATCATCGATCATTTTCCCTAAGTCAAACTAGATCGACAATTACTTATATAATTGTGTCGCAACCATGATGTGACTATTCTTACATATCTACAACTCAATACAATTAGGAAAATGCTAGATTTTATCTTTGACCAATAGATATGACAGATCAACCATAGGAGGATGAATCTTATGGGAATATAGTGAATGGTCTCCTAGAGAAACATATTCAAGAGTTTATTGACCAGTTAATTAATCTAAAATTAGATAATTAACAAGCTAGCTTTTAGCAAGGTGATGTGTTTTACCATAGTTGGTGTAGTATGTTTGTCCCCATTGATAGGACTCGGGCTCAAACACTAGTAAAAAAACATTTTTTACAACAGTTTATTTTTCCATTTTACAACAGGTGTTAACCATTGTATTAGATCACGTGGTCTTATGGGGGGTGCTTTATACAACATGTAATGCGCATGTTGTAATACATGTATTTTATACAATAGTTGAAACATGTTGTCTTTTAATGTATGCCCTATTGTAATATGGGTGTTTTATACAACATGTGGTGCATGCATTGTAATATATATTATACAACAGTTGAACCATGTTATGTTTTACTAAACACACCCATTGTAATAGGATTGTTTTTTTACAACATATGGTGCACCCATTGTAATATACATTATACAATAGTTGAAGCATGTTATCTTTCACTAAACACACCCGTTGTAATAGGGATGTATTTACAACATACAATGAACCTCTTGTAATACATATATTTACATGATAGTTGAAGCATTTTGTCTTTCGGTAAATAAACTTGTTGTAATATGGGTATTTATACAATGTGTGGTGTGTCTGTTGTAATATACACATTTTATAAAACATGTGGTGCATGTTGTAGTTCACTAGACACACCTGTTGTAATAGAGTCCTCTTTCTAGACACATCTATTGTCATATGTGTGGATAACACACCTTGCGTTGTTTGTTGTAGTATCACACATTTTACAACATATCATTAACTGTTGTATTGGATTAGAGTTTGACTGGTCATACTGAACCAATTTATTTGATCAATTAACCATATTTTAGAAATTTTATATTAAATTTGAAATTATACATTTCTTCATTTCACAAGCAAGCACATAATTGAACAAAATTTACATCAAACCGTGAAAAAAACTTGCACTGAATTCAATAAATAATCAATCATATATAGAAAGATTCAATAATGCAAAGTAGTGAGTACACACTCTAGAATCAAACTGAAAATTAACTACAAAGGTTCCACACATTGGTCTATTCTATAGAACAAATGTCTCCCCCGCATGTCACATAATTTTTTGTGTGCTCAAGAACACATGTCGCCCACTAGTTTCATACCTCATCGATCTCTTCTTGGTTGCAGCAACGACCAATATACTACAAATAATACTGTAATCATATGCCAAATATACCAAAATATTGTCATTTATTCAATGTATTTAGAAA
Source organism: Alisma plantago-aquatica (assembly GCA_963693085.1). Classification (NCBI taxonomy): domain Eukaryota; kingdom Viridiplantae; phylum Streptophyta; class Magnoliopsida; order Alismatales; family Alismataceae; genus Alisma; species Alisma plantago-aquatica. Next base: position 1,268,755,656 of record OY856412.1, on the reverse strand, counting down.
TTTGAACAAACTAAAAGAATATAATGATACGTAGCTTACACATTCAGGAATATTTCTAATTCTCACATCAATGATGTCTCTCATGTACTTCAACATATAATACCATCAATCATTGTTGTTTAGCTGCTTTGGACACTGTATAAAATAAATATGGGATAAATTAAAATAATATTTTGATGTGCTAATGGTTCAAGAGTATTCTAACATATTTTCTCTTGAACCACTAGGTTTTCTTAAACCAAGAGAGATAAATTGTGAGATCAACCTTACATCTAGAACATTGCATACATAATTAACATTGTTAAATGTTCCCTTAGGTACCTTGACCTTTAGGATGGTCTGTAGGTTCAATAGTAATATATTCATGAGGACATCTCAGCCCCGCTTTGAGTCAATTTTCTCAGCATCAAAATAACGTACTTATTCAAAAGAATTACAAAGTAGTGCATCTAAATGCATAATGAAGAGAGGATGAGAGCAGTTAATAAATGGAGTATAATTATCCATAAATAACTCATAAAAATCTTGTCCTACCTTGGAAAAAGAAAGAGACAACAAGACATTCCATTGTTAATTTTTTATGGCATGCAAAACACACAAATTCAGCAAAAAGAATTGTGTACCTTTTATTGAAAGGAAACTATGAAAGAAACAACAAACTAAATAGGAGAGATCATAATACCCAAAGGAATGGTGAAAACTATAAAAGAAACAACAAATAGAACAGGAGAGATCATAGTACCCAAAATATCATGGAGTATGCATGCAACATAATGGGGTCCTTTCCTTGGATTTAGAGTAGTAGGGGCATCAAACTACAATCTCGTTCAGAGATAGAGATTTTGATTTAGTCGGTAACTTGTTGAGGATGGTGACGTTAACAATGACTTATCTTCAAAAGATAGTTATTTCTTCATCTAAGCTGACAGCCTACTAGATTGGCCCTCATCTAAGGGGGTGGACAAGAGCACCATGGCCCTTTTGTGGGTTCCTATTAGTAGTAGGCTCTATGCTTTACTCGCACTTAAGTGGCCACTCCAAAAATGGGATACCTCCAACAACTTCATAGAAATACATGCATCTAGAGAAATAATTATGTCATTAGTTCTGCAAGATCTTGGTAAAAATAGAAGTTAGCCCAAGTTGAAAATAAGCAGAAGAAAAGTGGCCCTATCATTTTAATGTACCAGTCTAGATCATGTTTCATTCCCACACCTTTATCCGACTATGTCTCAAGATCCATATGTTTGTATGTTGGTATTTTTGCAATGGAAACACACCATTATGGTTGGGTTGGCATAGAGATATGAAGAACGTAGGAGAGGTGTTGGATATTAGTTGGAAGCAGAAAAAACAAAAGTAAGATAGATCCACGATAGAAGATGATAAATGAGAAAAGGGCAGAGATAGGGGGTGCTAATAGAAAAATTGTTGGAGGATGGAAAGCGAGACACAAGGGAGTGGGGAGTTATGGAGAGGAGAGAGAGAAATGTATTTTTTTGGAAGTGAGAATCTACACCGAGTGGGGTAATTATGGTAAGAGTGATGGACTTTGAGTGGAATGCCAAATAGAGTGGGGAAATGGTTGTAGAGAGAATGAGAGAAATGAATCGTTTAGGAAGATAATTTACATAGAATACAAGAATAACAATTAATAAGACATGAGAAATGATAATAAACAATGTTTGAAATATGCATTGTATTAATTTGTGGATTGTATGTATAAGGTAAAAAAAATAATAAACCACTTATTTGCCTATGAAGTTTATAAATTTTTGGTTTTTGATACATTTGTGTTCTCTAATAATAAATGTTGAAAAATAAAAGAGAGTATGAGAGAAATGAATTGTTTCGGAAGATAATTTAGATAAAGTAAAAGAATAACAATTAATAAGATATGAGAAATGATAATAAACAAGGTTTGGAATATGCATTATATTAATTTGTGGAATGTGTGTCATAGTAAAAAATAGTAAACCATTTATTTTCTTGTGAAGTTTACAACCTTTTGGTGTTTGATAGATTTGTGTTCTTTACTAAAAAAATATTGAAAAGTAAAAGGGAGAATGAGAGAAATGAATCATTGAGGAAGATAATTTAGATGCAGTAAAAGAACCAACAATTAATAAGACATGGGAAGTGATAATAAAGAACATTTGGAATATGCATTGTATTAATGTGTGGAATGTATGAACATGGTAATAAAAAGTAAGGCACTTATTTTCCTGTGAAGTTTACAAATTTTTGGTTTTTAAAAAATTTGTGTTTTTTATGAAAAAATTTATCGAAAGGAAAAAGAAATTTTGAGAGAAATGAATTGTTTAGGAAGATAATTTAGATGCAATAAAAGAATAACAAGCAATAAGACATGGGAAATGATAGTAAACAACATTTGGAATATGCATTATGTTAATTTATGGAATGTGCTACATGAAATGTTTTAAAAACCATGAAACAATAGACAAAATAGAGAATAACATGGGGATATAACTGATGATAGTGTATATCAATTCATCTAGAATTATATATATGACAAATGTGGATTGCTAGTTCATTGGTAACATCATTGATAATGAAGAAATGAAATGAACTAAAATAAGAGATACATTTGCAATGTGTAGTTACAGTCATAGGGGAGAAGAGGAAAAGAAGGGAAGGGGGACTCTATAGATCGTGAACGTGATTATTGATTAACATGTAAACTATATTTTTTGTTAAAAAAATATATACATGTAATATATATCAATGTGTATGATTCATGTAGGGCTAATTAATTACTAGATTATATATCACATATGGGCAATAGCAGAGCCAACCCTTGATGAAAGGGTGAACATATAAAAATAATGTTAAGTATTTATGTTATCTGAGAAATAAAATTTGAAACATAAAGGTTGACATATAGTGACAAAGACTCCTACTACGTGGTTGCAAGCACTATCAAGCCTATACTTAGTGTATCCCTATTCTCATAACCGCTTTAGATGAAAATTCAAACACACAAAATTATGAAGTGGAGAAAAAGACGATGGTTTTCTAAACTACCAACATGCCATATATTCATACAACAATTGTAAATCTAGGTCCACCTTCAATAACAACCAGATTGACTAACATTAGATTCCATATCAATGCCTTCATGATACTATTTAGTCAAGCTTATGCTATCCCCATAGTTGCAATATTAGTTCCCATAGACATGCCAAGTTGTTGCCATCGTGTAGCGCTGATTTATTTGGTAGGATGCCCAAGTATTAATACAAGACATGGAAGCGTTATATTTTGACTTTTTAGTGTGTCTATACCTAAATGACCCTACACATGCATATAATGAATTATGAAATTTAATACCTAAAAAAATTATATGACGCCCTTGTGAATAGAATGTTCCTCAAATATTAAGTAAAAGACGCACATTGGAATATTTACAAATAAATTCAATAAACAAGGTATTATGATAATCATGTGAATATCATGCATACATTTGTGTATAATGTGACATTGAACTAAATCATTCACTTAAATGAAAGCAATTATTTTGCAGTGTTAAATGCTACATTTTATAGATTTATGATAATTTGATTATTTTTGGATGCACATTAGAAACTAAAATTTATATTTCAAGGTCTTTATGTCATCAATCCATGGTAATTTAGTTAGTTTGTTAATGAATGGTGTTTTAAGATCAGTATTGTCTTAGCTAAATCTTCAAGTGATAAATATTTTCTAAAAGTTGGTGGAATTTGGGGTTTGGTTTGTAAAGTTATAAGAATGAAAAAATAAAAGTAATTAATTTTAGTAGTAATTTTAGTATTTGGCTTATGAACTACAAAATTCTAAATGGGCATTGATAGTTGCAATGAAAAGAGAATCAAAATCTTCTGTTGATGGTTGTTTCTTGGTAAGATGAGAGAGTTACACTCCCCCATAATTGTTTCATGTCTATCACAATGTAGAAAGAAAAAGTGGGATATAAAGTTAAAATGAGGGTTTGGTGGTGAGTTTTGAGAAGAAAAAAAACAACATCAACGTTGTAAAGAATAGGAACAAAATTCTAATAACCTTTTGGTATGATCATAATTTTACAAGATCAATGAGTGAAACATTATCACCAACCAAATAATTAATGTAAAATAAGTATATTTTAGTTTATTTACTATTAATCAATGAGCTAAACAATGAGAGTCATTTATTTTGATATGATAAAATTCTAAATATATGTGAAACTGTAAGGAAACTATGATATATGTTGAGTACTTCAAAGGAATTGGTAAAATGGTTTTTATAGAGTGTATAGTACTATGATCTTTGTCCTCATTTGTCTCCCTCAGATACAATTTCTCAGTCTTCTACATGACCTCTCATAATGGACAATTTTTGGAGAGGTCATAATGCATGAGATGTAGCCACCTATGCTTTTTCATGTACACGATATAGGTAGAATCTGGGTAGAGACAAGGGAAAAGGAGGGGTCCCACTCAATCCAACCACACATAGTGTGCCACTAGGGTAGACCAAGACACTACAATCCTCAATATATCATGAAATCCCTTCAAAAATAGGTTCTTGAGCTTTGCATTACATCACTTGAGCTACATCTAGTCAATGCCTATAAAAAGTTGCCAAATAGTGGTGGAGGATCCTACACCTAAAGCTCAATTTGAAGAATATGAAATTCATAAGGGAAATCACCACTTGGTTGCACAACCTTGCCTCCCAACAGTATTGCGCCTTCCCGCCATGAACACCCCTTAGGATGCCCTTAGGAAACAATAACATGAATGCTTATCTCATTACCACTTAGAAGAGAATCAAAAGAAATCAATAGGGAATGAGAGAGCGTAGTGTGGAGACTCAAACCAAGTCAAGTTTATTGTTAAGATTGTGTGACACTCCCCCACATACAAGGCCCAACCCAAGTCTAAGGATCCAATCCCAAGGTGGCTTGACCAGTTATAGGGTTCTCCCACATGGTGATGTTTCTCAACATTAATCTTGAATTAATAAATGTCAATCCATGTTTTTCTATGATCAAGTAACATTTTCAAAATTGATATCTTATGTAGGAATTATGCAAAACGAAAATTAAGGCATGATTACTTAAAAGGAAACCAAGAAGAAGCCCATTATAAAAGAATTTTTATCCGAAGTATTATATCCTAACGAATCAACAGATCAATATTGATAAATGCATATGGGTTTTGTAATTTCATGATATTGCATATATCAAATACTACTTATGTAGTTGACCAAATACAATCTTTTGATTTCCATAAATTTAGTTTTCATTGATAACATAACAAGATATCACATTTTGATATCTCATTATTACATTATTATACCAGAAATTGTGACAATATCTAAAAAGAAACAATATGATCAAAACATACATGTCAATAACCCTCACACTAATACATGGTTGTACAAGTACAATAGCTAACAATATAAAAACTACTATACAACCACAAACTACACATTTAATGCACAAATTGGTTGCCTAAAAACATACACCATGATATATGAGGTGTTGTCGCCTTAGATATTGGGTAGTTGCTTCTTAAAAAAAGCATAGTAAGGGGACAATTTATTATTAATTAATTACCTGGTTAATTGATAATATATAATATGAAATTATTTAAAATTAAAGTAAGTATTAATGAATTAAAATCTATTGAATTTTACACATTCACTCTTAATAATCATATTTTTCACATCTTTTAGGTATCATTGTTATATCTTGTCTCCAAATGTCTTTCATCCTTTGTCATCTTGCCAACAATGTTGTACCATGCCTAATTTATTGGGATAGGAACATAGTTTTACATCCATAGAACTCTCAAGCGTTATGACTCAAGGCTTAAGTACTCAAAGAATATATGGAAAAATGTTAGAAATCCCATTTTAGAGAAGTATGTGGCAATGGCCCAACTAACATCCTCCTCGGGCGGAGAGTTATGCCAAGGCTCTACTACTCTTTTACAACAACATGGATCATCTTTCACTTTGAAATGTGGCATAGGTTTATGAAACCAACTCTTTGGGTTCCACATCCATTTTTTATCATTTGATTCATATATTCAATTTTGAATACATTTCCATCATTACACCACATCTCTAAGATACTCCCCTTAAGACATATCATCTTTAACATTGTTATTTCACATCTCATCATGTATATGTGGCATCTCAAACACGTTGTTGACCAAAAGAAACAAAACTAGAACAAAAAATCCTACTAGCATCATAATCCAACAGGACATGAAAATATCTAAATATAAACTCCAACATTATTCACAATATGGTTAGATAAATTTCCAAGATATACATATTCCATCTTATAATTGTAAAATGTAAATTAGAACAGACAAAGGTCACCACCTATTTATAGTAAATATCTTCATGTGCATATATACACCATAACTTCATGAATATGGCATACAACCTATATTGAGTTTTAGATAAAAATTGTAAAATAACATCCCACCCATCTTGACTATACATGCACGTCTTTAGATACCAAAATAGGCTAAACTCCCTCATTTTTCTAATAGTTCGCTAGAGAAGGTGAGTTCTTGATGCTAAACCCCCAATGTAGGTGTTGGGAAAATCAAATGGGTAAATAAAAAACTATGAGAAGAGACCAAAGATCCAATGAGATGGAAATCATATATATTGTATTCTATGTATGCAGTTACACCATATATGTTGAATCTTCACAATTATCTAATAACCTATGACTTCTACAAAATATATGCAAGTAGTAGAGGCGGTATAAAGTAATGTCATTTAACATATACAAGGAACATTGGGGCATTACATGAAATAAAGATGAAGTGATCAGAAACTATACATGTAAAGATACATCACTTGATTACATAATTTTTTATTACAACATGGTTAGTTGGTTCCACTTCCCGATCTAAAATCTTTTGTCTTTTAGCGCACCTTAGAAGATATTAGGATTTCCCAGTCTCCTTAACATCCCAACATGCCTCGGTTAGTGAAGTACCACCAGTAGGAGCTCATCAAACTAAGACCTATATAACAACATCAAGACTATCCTAATCACTCAGGTCATGAAACCTGCTATATTACGTAGGAAGGACCACCTTATAGTTTTATATCAAATTTTTATTAATAACAAGGGATCAAATGCCATATATCAATGTGAGATATGTGCTTGGTTGTACTCATGTAACATAATGAATTCTTGGTTCCTTGGGAATCATACTTTGTACGATTTCTTAGTAACCCACATAGACTCAATAGTTGAGGACCTTTAATAACTTCCCACAATTTGTAGATTGCTATATAGTCACAACCATTTTTCTTCCTTGATTTCTTAACACTAGGAAAGCTATATAGTCACATGGTACTACATGAATCAGGATTTCAGCAGTGAGTTATTCAATTTACTCATCCTTTAGTTAGAAAAAGTATAATCAAGAAAATAGTACTAAGATATGCCCATGGAAAGTGTTAGAATCAAAGAAACCAAAATTTAAACTCAACATGCATATTTGTAGTTCCAATTTCACCATTTCAACCATACTATGACCTTATCTAAATGGAGACCAAACACCAATTTATTTTCTCAAATCTCTTCTTTTAATAGTAAAAAGTTGCAATGCAAAATTTGTCCAACAATTTCATCGTTTGTGAATATAATGGTTAGATAGTAAATTGTGTAGATATTATTGACAATTTAGGCCACACACACGTACATTTTGAAATTTTCAGCAACATGAAAGTAACAATGTTTATCATTTTTATTTTAAAATAGAATACAATTATATGAAGGGTGACAATTGTAATGTCCCCAAGATATATAAAAAAACACCATAAAATTCTTTTTTATGTTGTTAACCATGTCTTTAGTGATATTTGGTGGTTGGAAATGCATCACATAGAATACTAAATATAATCCAAATCACTCTCTTTAGTTAAACACTGCAATCTCCAGTAATAAATCTCAAAACCCTTGATCGAAGGATCATGAAAAAATTTCAAAAAATCCACTCTTGTAAGCTCGGCTACAACTCGGCCAACCAAGGTGAAATGAAGAAACTTTTCCATTTATATCTAAGAACTTTTGCCAAAAAGATATGAAAGAGACAAAACTAACTCAAAGATAAGAAACAATGGAAGAACTTACATCATTAATGCTAAAAAATGTTTAGATGTAGATCATATGCTTTGATCCGCCAAAAGCAAGCTATATTACTAACTCGCAACAAAATGCATGACATCATCTTCTAGGAACACACTCACTACCTCTAGAAGCATCCTATCAATCCATAATGATCCAATAGGGCCTATAATCAATGTGGCCATGTGTTTATTGATTTTTTGAAAGAAAATTGTATTTCACCCCGTTAAAATCTCACTTTACGCTCCCCATCCATTATAGAAGACAAAAGGCAGTTCAAAGCACCTAAAATTTCCATAATTTAACACATTGGGTCATCAATGCATGCACTGACCTTTCTAGCAGCTTGAAGCAACTATGTTGGCCTCATGCTAGGATGAATTCATCTTCCACCATCTACATTTGGATCCTACCTAACTCAGTGTGACCACATCACCTTGGATCCTACCTAAAAGGACTACATTGCGTATGCTCTAGCTCAAAGCAATTGCATCATAGAACTAACACATCCATAGAACCAAATATTGGTCCAAAGTAGTTGAATTGACATCATGAGTCATCCAAGTTGGGCTAACCCTAAGGCTACAATCCCTTGCATCATTTAATTTCATTGACATATGCAATCACATAAATATACCTTTCCTTTAAGTCCATGACTCCAAATTTTCCTTAACGCAAATTTTAATTTTCATAACTATGAAACATTATTTTTGATATTTAGAAATTTGGTTGTTTAGTGTATCAAAAATTTAAAAAAATGTCAATCAAGTGATAAATGAATCAAATCAAGATATGTGAATGGATTCAAACTGGAAAAGATTTAGCATAAGGCTATGCACATAATCATAGTTAGTGAAATCTTGTTATGAAATACTAAGGGTTGCATTGGATGAGAGAAAGTGATGAGAATAAATTATGTATGTCAGTTACATCCCTAGGAATGTCAAGATATGTAAACATGATTATGTGCACTGCTCAACAAATAGAACAAGAAACAAGAAAGTAAAATTTGATAAATAATCAAATATAAAAAATTATTTGATAGAAATCATAATTTATAAGCCAATAAGAATTATATGTTGAATTATTCTATTTTGTACGATGTTTATTGATACATGTATTACAATTCAAACAACTCCTACCATATGAAGCCTTCCATCCACAATGAACATCAAATCAATTAATGTCGTGTCCCAAGATATCAATCTTAGATGTCACCACTAAGGTTGTAAACTAGGGATTACATGATAAGGGAGTTATCCCAAGGTACTCCCACATAACCACCTTATTTACTCTACCACCATTTAAACAAATGAGGTACCCCTAGGTACAAACCCAACCTACTCCCTTTTACATAAAAATTAATTTGCATTTTGATCCTGACGAAGAAATCATTTAATTTGTCCATGTGGTGCACAACATGAGTGTGCCACCTCTAACTATAGAAATCCATTGCAAAGATTATGGAATTGATTTTCACCTATTCCGGAATACTATGATGGTAGCCTCTTTAGTATGCACTCTATCTGTTATATGTAGAGATTATTTCACTAACAAATTCACCAGAGATAAATCCCTTATGTTTGCCATAAGCAAAATGCAATAATGTCACCCGCAAGAGGACAAGTCTTATCACAATTTAGTTGAATATCGAATCCTAAAGGAATTTTTTTAAGAATCTTCTCGTTTATATCTATTTGAACTTAGACTAATATTTAAAACCAAACTTTGATTGGGTTGAGTTAATTTAATTTCTTGTAAAGTAAAAGTTGGAATAGAATTGAGTCTAGATTATGAAAAATATTGGGGTGGAGTCAGATATTACTTCCACTATCTAAATTTTTGCATTTGTTGAAATCCAAACTCATACGAAGATTTAATTGGAATTTTGTAAGTTTCCCCTTTCGATGTTAGAAACTTGAATCAACAGAGTTCATTGCAAAATCGATGTATTGATGCTTACATATCATTTATTTGCTACTCTAGAGACTTCCCATCAGAATTTCCGGTCAGGCCATCCATAAAAGCCATTTGATATTCAAATCATAAATTTTTATGTTCTTGTAGTCTAAGATTATAATAAATCATGTAGAGAAAATGATCAATCCTAAAACAAGTGTTAAACAATTGATAATGAATTCAGTAATTTCATACATAAATTGGAACAAGAAAGAAATTATAAGGAGCGGGTAACGGGGATAGTTCCCACATCCTAGTGAAATGACTACTCGCGCATCATGGGGAGATAAATACAACATAAGAAATAAGAAGGTGCAATTATTATCATGAAAGCTTGTAGCCGAAGGCATGACGTGGTGCATGAGGGACATTCATCTCCCTTCTTCTTCATCTGGTATCGACCCTGACTTACAGGGACCAGGTAGGTGATGAGACAATGGTTGTTGATGGTGGATGGGACCTTTTTTAGTGATAGAAAGAGTGGTTGCTCGTTGTTTTCTGGTAGAAAGGGGATCGATGTGTATGGTAGGGATGAGGAGATATGATGGTCAATAAAGGATGTAAGAGAAGGTTGGAAACCTACTTAGTCGCTTGTCCAATCTTCCTTCCTTGCCACACATGTAAAGTAAGAAAGGAACAAGGTAATATGTATAGTTTCATAGAGATATTCCACTATTAGAGGAGGCTATAAGGTTTATTTATAACCCACACAGGTAGCATTTGGCTTACTTAATGTTATGGACCCCTCCACATTAAGTGTTGACTGAGGTCAGAATGTGATGGTTTATTGTTGCCATCAACTGGTGGTTGTCGATCGATGATTTTTGTGCTGCTCGAGTTCCATGGTTGCAGGTTGATCATGGAACTTTTCCATATCTTTTGAGATGGAAGGTCGGGCAAGAAATAGGTCGATTGGTCTGGAACTTGAAATTTAGTCATCAATCTGTTGGTTCATTTTCTTAGAATTTAATGGGGTGGTCGAGCATTGATGTCAATGGTCCTATTAGGATCTTTTTCTAAAGGTTGATCGATCTACAATTTGATACAAAGAAGGTCAATCACCGTAGCTCTATTATTAATGATATTTTATGGTCGATTGGTCGTACGATCAGCATGTCAATTATGGACTTGGACATAAAAAATGTTAATCAATCTTCCTTTTGGAAGTGCTCAAAATGTGTAAGAGATGCAATAGGGACCCTCTCGATCGTATTTTTGTAGAGGGATAAGGTCAAATCCTATAAGAGGAGTCAAAAAAGTATCAATTTCTATAATTTAGCATGAAAACCTAAGTAGATTGAAGCAAAGCTATTTTTAATGAAAACTTAGAGATCTAAGTGAAAAATTGGCATAAAATAGAAACTAAAACTAGGATGAATATGCATTCATCACTATTCTCGCAAGAAATCCAATATGAAAAAGGTACAACAAATGATATCTGAGCAGCCTCATGTAAGAGGGAGTTCTCCCGTGAAGCATGTCCACCCTTTTTATTGGCTAATTTTGAAAATTATGAGGCAAGTAGGGTTTTACTTTACCTAATCCCTAATATAACTTCTCAATCTCAATATAAGCAATCCCTTGACAATTATTTATAGATTCGGGATCCGAATCATAAAGGGTTACATCCTAAAAATGTACTTGAGAACATACCCAACAAAGGGTAATATAAACAAACCTAATTTTGTAGGAGAACAAGCCTTTTCCATCACCATTATTTCCATGTATGGTATATTAAGACTAGGAACAAGTTAGACCTCCTCCGCTCCTCCATTTTTAGTAATCATACTTAGGTGTGGTGATATGAGCACTCAAGAATGATGATACTTTTATATAATTTTCAAACTAGTGGTTTTTTAAGTCACAAAAAGCATGCAAAGTTTTATAGTGCCCTTTTAACATAGGCCTATTTTACTATGGTACAGATCTACATTTTACCATTCTAGAGTCAGTAATACCAAATTCAGGTGCATAGGGGTTCCTAACACTCTTTTTCTACATAACCTGGTGCAATTTAAATATTTGAAATGTAGATTTATGCCTTATCCAACTACTTTTTGAAGCCTTTTACAATTTTTCCATTATTTCTTTATCATGGTGGATACTCGATCTTCCACCCTATTCACTGCACCTTTTACATGAATTAGGATGTATATTCATTTTTTTTAAACCTCACTTAATAAGTAGTGACAACTCTGGTGGGAATGGGGATTAAAGTTGTTATTAACCCCATCAAGGTTGAGTTTTTCCTATATTTTTAGATTTTTGTCTTGGGAGCCATTTTTAGTGGACCACCATGGTATTAGTACCCTTATGTATGGGACTACATTATTTCTTCTAGCACGTAGATAAGTTTGAGAACCCTCAATGAAGGTGTCCCGTAAGTGTGTGCCCCATCGATTAGGATTTTTGGTGATGTTTGATCATCAATAGTGCATCGACTTGTGTATATTTGAAGAAACCTAAAAGTCTGCACTGCCTTGGAGGCTTGTCCATTCAATTTGGGTTTATTTAATCATCTTTGCAGCTGATCAACATTCACATGGAAGTTTTTATGGATCCTCATGTCGGCCTAGATGCACACCCTTTTTGTCTGGTTTTTTCTGTCTATGTAATTCTATAATCTACATTAATTCATGTCCTATTTGAAGTCACCATGGGCATCCTACAAATGTAGCATTCCCATTTAAAGTTACATGCATAGCCTCTTGTCAAGGGAGGGAGTCACAAATCTATTCTTAGAATCCAAACTAAAGGTAATGTGTCCTTACCGGGAAATCTTGTTAAATGTCGTGGTTATTTTTTGATGAACTTCCAATTATCATTTGATTGTCAACACCATAAAAGGTGGATACTATTCGAAACTTGAATGCTTTGAATATATTTTTGTGAAAATCCTAGAGGGACAACATATAAGGACGCTAGGACATCAAGAATAGAGGGGAACTTTTCCTCAATTATGATAACCTAGACATCTTATCCCCTCCCAATCATGACTTAAAGGAGGCGTATCTTTGTTACATGTCCTTCTTTTTGTGGTCTCATAAATTGCTCATTTTATCCAAGTTCCCTTTTTAACATCTTCTTATTTGGGCACCATATTTGGTGCCCCCTCCATTTTCTTTTTCTAGCTAAAAGAAGGAAATAAGAAAAGGAGAATCCACACAGTTCTGATTAGATTGTACTCCCTATATATACTTTCTTAGTTATACAAATTTATGGTTCTAAATCAATTTTTTTTCTTCTTCTGAAAGTGAGTGGAAATCTTTTATCAAATGTCATAAATGCACTAACCAATTAGTTTCCTTCCATTTTGGATAAAATAGGAAACATATTTCATATAGAAACTGATATGCACAACCTTTGTCTAGATTTATTATTCTTCTTTTCCAATTCAATTCTCCTTCAAGTGTGTGTTTTTAAATTCACTTTAAAACATATGAATTGCATTGCATGACCTTAAAATTCAAAGCTTAGCACCAAGCACCATCCCTCTTCTAAGATGTCAAATAGGGAAGAGTAACAATAGTCCTACCCGGTCTGAAAGACACAATGTCATCCTTAGACCTAATTGTGCTCACTCCTTTGTACCTACAATCCATTGTGGCCCTAAGGATCAATAGGTATATTAAGGTTATTGGCCTAGTCTGGTTACCATGGAGACAAATATAGAATAAACCAAAATATAAGCCTAGTGAAGTTAAGTATTCCTATTTTAACCCATTGTAAATACAAGAATGGAGACATTGAAGACATATATGTTAGTATTATACACAAAAAATGAGAATGATATGCTTTTTTTTCAAACATCCTAGTCAATACCCAAATAAAAATTAAACATAATGGCTAGAACTTTCAAAAATTTGTCCCTAGTAAATCAAGTTATTTCAAAATCCTAAAATAGTGTCTAAAGGTGGCTTGAGTTTTAAACTTTTACAAGAACTCATAAGTGTTTCAAAATAAAAAACACTTAAACCTTTTTAAAAACAATATTTTCATAAATCTTGCATAAGAATTTAATTTGGGCAAATGATTTTTATCAAAACCAATAATAATGTCAATATGTTGCTGACACCTTTTGGTAATAACATTTTCTAAAACCCAAAAAGGGTATCAAAATTTAAAATATTTCAACCTTTAGTTAGATCTTAAGACCTATAGCATACCAAAACCTAATTAGGGAATAACTTTAGTAAACCCATCATTTATAAACCAAAAATCAGGTCAAAGTATTATAAAATTTATACCTAAATGATACCAAAAACAGATATGATGTTTCCTTTTACATGAAAGTTATGATTTGTTGAATGTAAACATAAGTTACAATGATGATTTTCTTGACATAGCTTGTGACTAAAAGTTTCCATATGATTCTTTTAACTAAATATTTTTAGTCGGCAATTATGTTTTCATACCAACACATCCTAGACACTTAGGTTAGTAGATTTGATTTGATAAATGACGCTTAATGGCTTCCAAAAACCCCAAAAAATTGAACTTTTCCCTAATTTCTTAATTTGTCGTGTATGAGATTGGGGACTCAAGTGATTTCAACCTAGTTCACTTTAAATGTTGTTTTTACATTCATCACAATTGTTTCTAATGCATCCTTTGTCACCTCCATTATTGTTGCATCCATTGACTCTACACCAAAATGGTAAGTCTGTGGATCCTAATAGTGATGGTTATAGATTTTTTGTATGCATTCACCTCTATCACCCAAAGAAAAGCATATTTGTAGTAGATCATCTGAAAACTTTCACAAAGTCAAAAGTTGAGATCTTTAAGGACCTGCAAGCTATGCCTTGGTTTCTATGAGAGAGAGGAATGTGAGCACATACATCCACAACCCTAGAGGCACTACTTAGAAATAGATGGGGGGATTTTTATCTAGTTCTATCTATTGAGTTGGTGGACTGTATAGTGGTTGGCTGTGGGATTCTTGGTAGGGTGGGAGGGGTAGTAAGGTTTATTTTATTTCAATCGGTAATGGTGAATGATTTGTGGTGAATCAGGTTGAGGGAAGAGAGATGAGACTCATAAGTTTACTTAAATTTGTTGAAAACTATGATCATAAATACTTACAACAAAAGAAAATAATTCTAAAGTAGATCACAATATTTTGTATCTTACATGCGTTTTTGTTCTTCATAGACGATGGATTTTCTAATTCATGACAACCACAACTATGTTAATATTGGTGTGAATTATTAAGTTTAAGAACATAAACATTTGATATTGTGATGATTCATCATTAAACATAATGTAGTGGTATCTTCATCATTATTTTCATATTGTGATGATTGATCATTAAACATAATGTAGTATTATCTTCATCATTATTTTATTTGTATCACCAATGGTTTCCTTTATATGATCAAATACCCAATTGAGAAAATCTCTACAGGTGTGGCCAAATGCTGATTAGAAATCCATACATTGTATATGCAGTCAATCATACTTGATGGAGATCTTTTTCTTATATTCTTGTTAGGAAACTTTTGAAATATGAAAACCAATTTTCAACTATTTTCTTTTTCTCTCAACTAACTACGCATGGTGATAAATAAGAACAAATTTTCACAATAAGCATAGAGATGATCAATTATTCTTGTATTTGCATTGTTAAGGAAACTATCTTATAACTACTTATGAATTCATGATAAAAACATCTAATCTTAACATTTGGTTTGTCATCTATATAGAACTACATGAAAAAAGTATAACGGGTAGATCCATCAAACCATTCACATATTTTTCTTCTTACAAATCGATAACTTTTACGGGTTGATCTAACATGCCGTGTGGTTTACGTATATAAAATTTTCTTGACCATAATATACATACTTTTGGAGGTTCAATATATTTCTAAAGAAATTCATGAACATGTTTATGTGGAGTTTGAAGTGTAAAAAATTTATTCCCTCATTTGAAGTCATACATTCATTATTTTGTATATAAAAGAAGGTTTCAGGATATTGATAATTGTACACCATTGTAGCTATTCCTATTTGGTTTGAGCATATAGGGATATCGTTGCTACCAGTAATAGCTATGATGAAGACAACAACCCTCACTGACTATATTATATGTGTAGACTTGATCTCCTTCATAACACATGCTATATGATGGTAATGATGCACCACCTATAATATGACTTTGTGAAATTGACTTCATTGAGGGATAACATGATAACACAACTCACTTATTCAAGGAGTTAAAATAAACAATGGTCAACATGTCTTAACTATTGAGCATCTTGAAAGCATACAGAAATAGGATCATTTTATAAATTTATAATCTTAGGAGAAACATGGATTTCAAAATGAATGACTTCACAACCTGATAGATAGTGGTGCCTCTATTAGGAGGAAATATGGAATAATAATTAGTGTTTTTTTCTTACTTTCATGACCTATCATTATAGCTACATGAGAAAAAATAGTTCAATTTTTTAAGGAAGCTCACTAAAAGTAGTTTAAGTGATGAACCAGAATAACTATGGTATTGTTATTGTATCATGTAATTGGTTGTGGTGTGTAATTTTCAAGGGCATCACTACTTGTGTGAAAAATTATCTACAATAAGGGATAACATACAAGATGTAGTAGTGTAGTACTTAAGTTAATTGTGTGAAAAACTATGAGAGTTTAATTATAATTGTTTGACATGCCAACTTTAGCCACTTCTATGAACAACTAAGAGGTTTTTCTTATACTTGGGTGACATAAATTAATACATTACACGTTTGCATGTGAAAACATATAATAAAAAATTTGTAAGAAAATGACCAACTTCTCTTCTTGCACTAGGTTAGTAAATCTACCACCTACTCAAGAGTCAGTACATGCTGAGATGAAATTACAAAGTGAGGAATTCAAGTTTGCCATAGGCTAGGCAATGAGTCTAAAAGACATTTTTGAGATGAATCATGATGTCAAAGATTCTTAAATATCATATTTGATAGGATAAATAAAATGTTTGTGGAAGTCCAAAGGTTGGATTATTAGAATCACATTTTGGATCCATCACTACCTTGACTTTATCAAATGTAGTATTATTTACATTATTGTTTATTTTATTATTCATGAAAAGACTAATGTGACATAAGGAACCTATTTTGACCTATTATTTCCTAATGTACTATAATTGGTATAAGTTTTCCAAATATGACATAATTTCTTATACTCATGATGTAGCACCCCTGTAGTAAGATAATTGACATAATTTGCAAAGAAGGGAAAGAAGAAAAAATCTTCATTAAGTGGTCGTCATAAAGAAGTTGTTGAATTGGATTGTATCATTGTCGGTATAATGAATTCACCTCATATGATTAGCCATGAAATTCTTGCTCCCATTTTTATCCTTGATGTCAAGATAAAATTCCTATAGTATCAATATTCATGTGATTAATCAAGGTTCAATATATTTTTATGAATTAGATACCAAATGGATCCATGGTCAGTATAAAAAATCACATGCAACACCATAAGATAAGTTGGAACTTTACTAAAGCATGTACTATGATGAGCAACTCCTTCTCAATAATATCGTAGTTTCTATGTGGTTCATCTAAAGTCTTGGAGGCATAATAGATCACACCTCTTGTCAATCTATTGTCCTATAATTTATCCTACGATGTAATTACTTGCATCACAAATGATATCAAAAGACCTCCATTGAGGTGTAGCTCGGGGGGGGGGGCTTGTTGGATAAATTGGACATTATGATAAATCCCTTTTGTTTGGATGATGACAAACATTTCATTCCTATTAATCTAACGAGCTACTTAAGTGTGCAGGAACAAGGTGATGACAAAGTTATAGGGAATCCATACGCTTGAATGCTTGTAAATGTCATGCAATATAATCAATTGTAAACTTGTACAAATATATAATGTACAAGTACTTAGACTTCATGTAAATCAAGCGTTAGATCTCCCTAGATAAACACTACACTTAGTTAGGTCATCTCCTTCAAATAGGATCACATATGCACATTCATACACACACTTAGTGCCTTAATTGAAAGATTGAAACAGAGTCAATCTCGGTCGACAAACTCCTCGACCGAGACACTCTCGGTCGACAAACTTCTCGACCGAGATTGACTCAAGTAGCCGTTAGACACAGCTGACAAGATAGTTGGCAGTTGCAAATGAACGTTGATCCAGAGAGCCTATCGGTCGACAAAACTTCGACCGAGTAGGTATCTCGGTCGACAAATTGTCGACCGAGATGGTCTCTGACAGCAACTGCAGAATAAAGTAACTAGCTGTTACTAATGCACCTAACTTATATCTAACGGCTAGTTAAGCACTTAGAAACCCCTAGAAGTTGTCTAGAACGTCCTTAAGCATCCATAGGCCATTCCTATAAATAGGACATGCCTTAGGACACCAAAATACACCTAAGCTACACTTGTGCTATACTTGAGCTTGAATACACATTGGCAATACTGTTTTGAGCAATAGAGCAATTCCTACATTTGCTATTCATTTCCATTGCTCCCATTTCGTGTCCTATAGGCTAGTATCTCCTATCCACTACAATCACATTGTCATACACATTGGTTAGGAGATCTATACGCTTGATATAGGCAAATCAAGCCTTGTGCTTACAACGGTATTGTAATTTCTATTTTCCTTCTTGTTCCTTTTATCCTTTGTACTCTCCTTGCTACTCCTAGGGTTGGAGGCTGCGAATCGGAGAGGGTTGACTTCTCAGGTGGAGAAGGGGACTTCAAGCTACTTCAAGAAGGCTATCGCACGGGAAGCTACTTCAGAAGGCTGGTGCAACGGGAGTTGGTGCACCTACTTCAAGGGAAGGCTGCTTCAAGGTTGGGCGATTACTTCTAGGTGAAGGCTGCTTGAAGGGTTTGGGAAAAGAAATTGTATTTTATGTAAATTCCTTGCGAGGTAATAAAATAAATTTCTTTTCAAATCCCGGTTGGGTAAGCAACCGGGTAGTGGACTGACTTCCTTAGTATTTGCTAAGGTTGGAACCACTCTAAACCCTGTGTCTCCTTGTCCAATATTTTCATTGTGGTTGTTTGAGTTTAAATCATTATTAAAATCTTTATAAAACTCTATTCACCCCCCTCTAGTAGTTTTCAGCTGGTATCAGAGCAAGGCTTCAAGGAACCCTAACAAGGTCTTGAAGAAATGGGTGATGGAATGCTCAACAACCTCAACATTGAAGGGACTCTTGTTGCTAGGCCTCCGGCGTTCGATGGAACAAACTACCAATACTGGAAGAGAAGGATGAAATTCTACTTCCAAGGCGTCAACTGGGATCTATGGAGAATGGTATCTACTCCATATGTGTTCCCTCAAAATGACTTTGCGGAATGGGATGCAAACACGGTAAAACAGGCCCAAATGAACGCAAAAGCTGTAAGCATTTTATATTGTTCTATTTCAGTAGGAGAATTTAATAGAATATCCAATTGTGATACAGCTTATGATATTTGGCATAAACTATCTATAACCTATGAGGGCACAGTCCAAGTCAGAAATTCCAAAGTTAGCATGCTTAAAACGAAGTTTGAACATTTTTCGTATGGATCCTAATGAGTCTATTAGTGAAATGTTTTCAAAATTCTCTACTATTGTAAATGGTTTAAGTGCCCTAGGAAAACCTATTCCTGAGGAAGATCAGGTATCAAAAATCCTTCGATCACTTCCTCCAAAATACAAGCCAAAGGTGACAGCCATTGCAGAAGCAAATGACCTCACTCGACTCAAAATGGAGCAACTCATTGGCAATTTAGAAGCTCATGAGGCAGATTTAGAAGAGGAAGAAAGAAGAGAACATGAACGTCAACATGGGAAAAATAAGGATATTGCATTCAAAGCATCAAATAAAGACAATCATGACACAAGTGAAGATGATAGTGAAGAAGAAACTCTCATTGTGAATGGTAAGCAATATAAAAGTTTTAAAACTAATAAAACTTCTAGTGTTTCTTATTCCAGGTGCTTTGAATGTGGCAAGAAAGGACATATGAAAGGTGAATGTCCAAAACTCAAGAAAGGGAAGAAATCATCTCACAAAAAGAAAGAAAGATATTGCTAAGTTACAAAGAAATGTAAATGAGTTAAGAGAAAATGACATGCTTGAGAATATTCTAAAACTTTCCTCTGGTTATAATGGAAGAAGAGGATTAGGATATGATCCAAGGAGAATTAAACCCAAAAGAGTCCAAGCATCCAAGACTAAGATTATGTTTGTACCTAGGAACATAATTCCTAGAAATGAAGTTGACTCTATCAGCTGTCATTATTGCATGCGTCTTGGACATTATTCATTTTCATGCCCATTTAAGAAAAAGAAAGATGAGTTAGCTTGGATTCCTAAAACTTAGTAGCTTAAAAATGAAAAGTTGAGATTTGACCTAAAATAATTCTTGATATCATAATGTCTTATCTCAACACAATTAAGCTCTAATTTGCATAATTTCTTTCTGCTTGAAATAGATTTCTGAACATTTTCCAGAAACTTGGTCGGTCGATAATTTGTCGACCGAGTGAACCTCGGTCGAGAAATTGTCGACCGAGCATGTCACTATTTTTCAATGCTGTAAAATTGCTGAATTCTTTTAAAAGTTAATCAAAATCGTTGTCTATTTGTGGTTAATGACTGTACAATAAAGTATAAATTATGGAAATCATCTTTGAAAGCTTATGTGAAATTAATTTGGTCAAAAACCAAAATTATGCTTAGTTTAAAGAAAATTTCTGTTTTATCATTACATGCCTTTACTGTTCTGTCTTTACATAGGCAAGCAAAAGGATTTATTGGTGATATATCTCTTAAACATGCTTGTAAAGAATACAATGTTTTCAATTGGTATCTTTAAAAGATTTACAATATTCATTGTGCTTTCATGTTTAGTATCATTGATACGAATGCTTAATTGGAAATCTGAAATTTATGCCTCTTGGTTAAAATGTAATTTGACCAAGGGGCGCTATGGTCGTAGTCAAGGGCGACCTAAAATAAGCTTTGACAAATGCTTATTTGGACATCATTTTACTATACTTAATCTTAGTATACTTTTGATAAAGGTCAAAATCAAGTTTTAAAATCATTTGTGACCTTAGAAGCATTAAATTGCTTAAAGTGTAAGATTAAGGGGGAGCTCAAAAAAACAAATTTGACTATTTGATTAAGCAGCTTACAAAAACATTGCAAACATCATTTGAAGCTTGTTAATACCTTAGTACTTTTACTCTTGGATATGAAGAAATCTATAAATGATAATCTCATATCATTTCTAGGCTTAACATCCTTTGCAAATAATTGAGAAACAAATTGTGGATAAATTAGACAAAAAATGATATTAAATCCATGTGCCTACTAGGATATCTATTTAAGGGGGAGCATAATATAAAATTAAGGGGGAGAAGAAAAATAAAATATTCAACTTGGATATCTTTTTGAAATGACAAAGTGGGAGAAAGAATATAAAATTAAAAATATAAATGAGTTTCATCTTAATGGCTAGCATTCACTTGCAAAAACAACAATGGCTACAAAAGGTAATTTTCAGGTATGAAACTCACATGCTTTATATTTCCTTATTTCATATTTAGGAAATGTTTGTCATCCTCAAAAAGGGGGAGATTGTTGGATAAATTGGACATTATGATAAATCCCTTTTGTTTCGATGATGACAAACATTTCATTCCTATTAATCTAACGAGCTACTTAAGTGTGCAGGAACAAGGTGATGACAAAGTTATAGGGAATCCATGCGCTTGAATGCTTGTAAATGTCATGCAATGTAATCAATTGTAAACTTGTACACATATATAATGTACAAGTACTTAGACTTCATGTAAATCAAGCGTTAGATCTCCCTAGCTAAACACTACACTTAGTTAGGTCATCTCCTTCAAATAGGATCACATATGCACATTCATACACACACTTAGTGCCTTAATTGAAAGATTGAAACAGAGTCAATCTCGGTCGACAAACTCCTCGACCGAGACACTCTCGGTCGACAAACTTCTCGACCGAGATTGACTCAAGTAGCCGTTAGACACAGCTGACAAGGTAGTTGGCAGTTGCAAATGAACGTTGATCCACAGAGCCTGTCGGTCGACAAAACTTCGACCGAGTAGGTATCTCGGTCGACAAATTGTCGACCGAGATGGTCTCTGACAGCAACTGCAGAATAAAGTAACTAGCCGTTACTAATGCACCTAACTTATATCTAACGGCTAGTTAAGCACTTAGAAACCCCTAGAAGTTGTCTAGAACGTCCTTAAGCATCCATAGGCCATTCCTATAAATAGGACATGCCTTAGGACACCAAAATACA
Source organism: Alisma plantago-aquatica (assembly GCA_963693085.1). Taxonomy (NCBI): domain Eukaryota; kingdom Viridiplantae; phylum Streptophyta; class Magnoliopsida; order Alismatales; family Alismataceae; genus Alisma; species Alisma plantago-aquatica. The sequence continues at coordinate 1,268,733,218 of OY856412.1, read as the reverse complement.
CCTAATCTACACTTGTGCTATACTTGAGCTTGAATACACATTGGCAATACTGTTTTGAGCAATAGAGAAATTCCTACATTTGCTATTCATTTCCATTGCTCCCATTTCGTGTCCTATAGGCTAGTATCTCCTATCCACTACAATCACATTGTCATACACATTGGTTAGGAGATCTATACGCTTGATATAGGCAAATCAAGCCTTGTGCTTACAACGGTATTGTAATTTCTATTTTCCTTCTTATTCCTTTTATCCTTTGTACTCTCCTTGCTACTCCTAGGGTTGGAGGCTGCGGATCGGAGAGGGTTGACTTCTCAGGTGGAGAAGGGGACTTAAAGCTACTTCAAGAAGGCTATCGCACGGGAAGCTACTTCAGAAGGCTGGTGCAACGGGAGTTGGTGCACCTACTTCAAGGGAAGGCTGCTTCAAGGTTGGGCGATTACTTCTAGGTGAAGGCTGCTTGAAGGGTTTGGGAAAAGAAATTGTATTTTATGTAAAGTCCTTGCGAGGTAATAAAATAAATTTCTTTTCAAATCCCGGTTGGGTAAGCAACCGGGTAGTGGACTGACTTCCTTAGTATTTGCTAAGGTTGGAACCACTCTAAACCCTGTGTCTCCTTGTCCAATATTTTCATTGTGGTTGTTTGAGTTTAAATCATTATTAAAATCTTTATAAAACTCTATTCACCCCCCCTCTAGTAGTTTTCAGGGCTCCCTAATGAAGGGACTCTAGTTTGACTCCCTAGTTGTGCACTTCATAAATGATGTATCCCAACACACATGATAGCCCACTATGTGATTTAAAATGTCCCCCCCCCGAAGTGTGCATGTAGCTGGGGGTGAGAGTTTATGTTGTTTGGGTATGGGGGTAGTTCTCTCATATATCCAAGAGAGAAGCTAAGACCAGTCTAGTGCATGAATACGGTTTTGTAACTAGAGAAGATTTCAGGTCTTAAAGTTGTTCATGTAGGATAAATCAAATATGAATTTAGGGTCCTTCAATAGTATATTGGTAGGAGGCTCTGCAAGAATTGAAAAATTGTTTATGTATCTTCTATGAAACCCTATGGGTCCTAATAATGCTATCACGTCCTTGATAATAGATGTTGTGATAATTTTTCAATGACTTTAATCATCGCCTTCTCCAATTCAATTCCTCTACTGCTCACCTTCTGTTCCAGGATTATGCCCTCCTTCACTTTGAAGTGGCATTTCTCCCAATTAAACACCATTGGTGCCTCTTCATTTCTAGATAGGATATGTAAGATACTATGTATACAAGAATCAAATTAATCTCCATAGATGAAGAAATCATCCATATAGACCTCCAAAATTGTCTTTATCAACCCTACATCGATAGATTCCTTGTAGTGTTAGAATGTGGTAGGGGCAATCAAAGATCGAACGATATCCTTCAAAATGCATATGTTGCAAATAAGAATATAAATGTGGTGCTTTCTTGATCAACTAGGAGGATTTCAATTTCATAAAACGCAAAATACCCATCAAGGTAATAGAAAAATCCCTAGCGTGTTAGCCATTCTAGGACTTGGTCAAGGAAAGGGAATCTTGTGGCATTGTTTAGCTTCCTATAATCAATGCACATTCAACCCCTTTGTCGGTGCGAGTGGGAATGAATTCATGTTCTTCTCACTTAGAACCATATTGGTGCCCTCCTTGGGAACCGCTTGAATATGGCTCAACCTTGGTTTGTTAGAAATGGGATACATGATCCCAACAATTAGAACAACCACCTATTTCATATTGGGATTCAATTTGCATTGTGAATCTTTGACAACATGTAGTCATACACCATGGTGATCTTTTTCATGAAGATAACCTAACTAACTCCTGTGATATCTATCATATTGCACCCAAAGGACAACCTCCTATTCTTAAGCTTGATTAAGTTTTTCCTCCTGATATATGGTGAGGTCAGAATATGCTTACATGGCAAACTAGTTGTTCATCAGAAAGACATATTTCAAACCCTCGGGAAGAGTCACCATTTCTTATTCCTTAGGTGTTGGTTATCCTCTTCAACAATAGACAGAGATTTCAATTATTCAAAAATAGAGTATAGATCTTCGTTAAACGTAATACTGTGAAGAAGACATTGCTCCACCTAATAATCCTGATTCTAAAGCTTTTATGCTGGTGAAGGATTCCTGCAAAGAACTTTCAGACATTGCACCATCCTAGTTGACCTGAGCTAACTTACCAATACAATCAAACAAGATGAACTCCTCATGGATGTCATGACTATTTAGACTATCAAACAGTCAAAACTTGAATTCCTTCTTTCCTAGCCTCATAACAAGAGTGTCTACCTCTACATCAATGAATGCTCGGGATGTAGATAGAAGGGACAGTCAAATATGGTAGGACATCAAGGATCCCCTTGATGTGCATAACAAAAAAATCACAAGGCATAAAATAATCTTTTCCTACTTTTTTTTAATGTAAGAATGGCCATTATATTAAGGAAGCCATACGACATCTACAAAGACAAGAGAACCAAACAATTTTGATAACATAGTAGCTAAGGTACAAATAGAAAAAAGTTTGATCGGATATGATTATGACGCTTCTGCATAAATTCCTCCCCAACAAGATGGTGAAAGCAGCTTTTAAACAAAATCTTTCCATGATCATGGTTGGCACTGTCATAATTGAAACTTTACGTACTAAAACCAAAATCACCAGATAAATGGCATTATCTTTCCACACATGTCTTAGCAAAGCCAAGACACTCATAAAACACATGAAAACATAGTTATTTTGGTCAAGGTAAGCTTCAAACAGATACAAGCAAAAGAGAAGCAAAACTAAGAACATAACACTAAACAAACAATAAAAACACACACGAAAAAGAACAAAAATATAACAAGCAAGATTGGAACATGCAAAAGGAGGAAAAGTATAACCAACAACATTTGGCATGTGCAAGTAGAAGCAAGTGAAAGGAATACAAGGGGAGTATTGTTGAGAGAAACCCCACCACCATGACCAAACAATCACGACTTCCCCCCATCTTGATCATATCCTCAAGATGTAAGAAGGCCAACCTATACATGTGGATACATCTTTCACCTCACTAAGAATCTCTGAAAATTCTCCTACAATAGCAAACCACTACCTCTGGCAAGGCCAACCCATCACCACAACACTGAAGCCAAGATAAATACAAAGAAGGAATAAAAACACAAGAAAAGACACATGAAAGGGAGGGGGAGAGCCAAAGCTCACACGATCTGAAATAATGAAGGGGGGCCATGATTCCACCACCAATAGAAGAAAACCCCTGAGAAGCTTCATAGCCACCGACATGAAGCACCTGCACACCACCGTTTGTCCACAAGTCATGACCCAGAACCAGAGCTTCAGAAAAGGAGCAGATGAAGGAGATCTCAACCACCAACCACCTGCTAAGAGATACTTGGGAGACCTTAAGGAGAGAAAGTTCCCTGGGGGAGAGGGTGACACTCCACAGCCGCCAGAAAACCCCTCCCAAAAGTCATAAGTTGCGTAGTCCCTAGTTCGCCCAAAAGTGCTAGGGCATGGGAGTGAGAGATGCTAAATCCCCTTTAATCGTTTACTACATTGATTGGAACGTCTTCAATTATCCCCAATGGATTAATCATCGAAGAATACACCAAGTGGATGGTCATTGATGTTAGAGTAGATAAGTGAATCCAAATATCTAACATAGGCAAAGTGATATAATGGAAATACTATGATTAAGATCTTCTATCCCTTTTCTACATGTCTTATACCATGATTCCCTAACATATACCAAAGGAACCAAGATCATTCTACTTCTTTGGCGTCACGTTAAGAACAATATCAAAAGTTGTCTTGGCTAACTTAATCATTCCATACATTTCAGTAGTGTATATCCTGGTGAGAAGAGTCTTTAGATATTTTGATCAAGCCAGAATTGCATCAAGCAAAGGGATGTCAGCATGAACCTTTTTCATAGCTTCCTTGAACTTCATGATGTGAGCATCTCGATTAGTCTACCCTCAAACAATTTTCCTTGCACACTAGACTCGCTAGATTAACAAATTTTGCATGTGCCTTCCATGTGTCATCTACCATGCATGTGTCTTCTTCTACTTTTCCACTATCCTCTGTCATACCTACCATTGAACCTTCACTCGAATCATGTATTGTTGGCTCATCAACCATCAGAAAGTCCTCATCTTCAATAAAGTCTGGGATGGTGCAACAAGTTTGTCTGCATGCCTTGTGTAGACATTTCATAAACATGTAATAATGGCCTTTATAAATTTGTGATTCTTAAAATAAAATTCCAGATGTCCAAAAAATGCACCAATGGCGGGTGTAGATGAATTGTGAGTTGTGCCAACTATAACTCAATATCCTTCTGGTGAGATTGCTTATTTGAAATATTCATCTATTGGTACTGCAAAATCTGTTAAATGTCTAAGAATTTGTGTTTCTTCACTCGGTGTGTGATCTATTATTGTCCATGTGATCGTTATTGCGGAACTTGGTTGGGGTTCTGGAACTGGTACCCCTAATTGTAACCTCACTTATGGAAACTTCCCCTATAGCTCCCCTGGTCCCTAATGTTTTGATGTTGATTGTTCTAGAACTGAGAAAGACCCTAAACTTGATTGTTGACATGTCCTCCCCTATATTGTGAAGCATTTTCAAGACAATCATGATTGTTGTATTGAATTCCTTGATGATTCCTTGTTTGATTGGTATTGTAGTAGGCTTGTTCTTATATTTTGTGAATAGAATTCAAGTTTCCCTGGTTCCTTGGTGTATTGATGAATGTTTTAATTTGTATCATTGTACCTCATTGTCAATGGAGTTCAAAATGATGGGTTGTAATGTCTGGAGGAATGACAAGGTGATGGCAATCAATTGTTTTATGGATAAAAAAGTTTGTAAGATTATTTTATCTCTTGTCTTTAAGGATTGCCACTTATTTCCCTCTTCAATAGAGGCTCAAGTTTCATGCATAAGTACTACTCTCTACGAAGCAAGAGCTTGGTTCACCCTATATTTGACTTCTTCTCTCCATCCTACTTATATCCCTCTATTTAGATGATCGAAGGCTCTATCTATTTGAGGATCATTGTTGTGAGACCTTGAGTAAACACTGGTACAATGTTGCATGCACTAGATTGATACCAGAAATAACAATGATCAGGATCATATGGAAGAAAGTAGAGTTCAAGTAGATAAGACTTAATATATATTGCAAAGTAAAACCCTAACTAAACTTAACAAATGGATTAAAAAAGTATTCAGTTATCCCCAAAAAAAGTATCATTATTTGATGTGTGATTTATTGCATCAGAAAATTTACCTACAGAAAGGTCCCTAGGTTCTTACCTAAACGATAATAGATAGTCACCTCCCGCATGTGGATGAGTCTTATTGGAATATAATGATAGGATTGAACCCAGAGGACAACCTTTTTATGGAATTGTAATTAAATCCAATAAATAGAGACCAAGATTTAAAATAGTTGATTGGTTGGTTGAGTTTAAATAAGAACAAAAAGTTGAAATGATGCAAAAAAGGTTATTAATCAAGAATAAATACACCACCACTTATTGATTTCACAACCACTACATGTACTTAACTTATCTACTACAACCCATTCAATTTTTGATAGTTTGATTAGGACCATTCTAATATGCATCCTTTTAGAGAATTAATTCTGTAAGGATAAGACTCCCTATGGGATCGAAGTCTTGTTACCTTCGTATCATCATCTCATTGTCCTAGAGAACATGTTTTTTATCTCATTTGGGGTTTTCTGTCTCCATTTGGTAACGTAATCGTATACTTCATGATCTCTACGCTAAGGATTATATTCGACATGAAAAGTGAATGATCAATCCATGGAATAAGTACAAAATGAATGGCAAACAATTGATTAACAGAAATTGACAAGTTCGATAACAATTAGAAGATGTGTAGGCAGCATGGCTACTCCACCTATCCCATTGAGGAAACTATTCATTCATGTCCATAGAACAAATAGAAGAACATGATAAAAAGGAAGAATTCATGTCACTAAGACATAAATGATGTTGTTAGTGATCTCCAACAAGAAGTCATGCACCATTCCCAACTTAAAAATCTAGTAGGTCTTCAAGAGATGATCGAAATACTCTTCTTATTCTTTCCTTGATCCCCACATGAATAGGATAGAGTGGAGATGATCCATTTTCATTGACACATGTTTCCCTTTTATCAAGCACCCCAGGTCCTACCAAATCTATTTATGGATGGGCTAGCGGTGTTTCCTTTTAATGGTGTGTTGCGCCAGTCAAATTATTGGGTTGATGGAGAAGTAGTGTAGTTGATTGAATGGCTGCTTGGATCCTGCATGCTTTGCATTGAAGCATGAGTCAGTCAACTCAATTGGATGAATCGGTTGGCTAGATGTTGATAAGAGTTGTTGAAGAGATTTTTGGTGTACTGACCCACTTGGTGAATCATACCATTGGTCATTAATAAGGACCATAGTGATAAATGTTTGTCAATGACTAGTTGGATGAGTTGGCGGTCCAGAAATGCATTAAGGATCCTAGACTCTCGTGAGGGTAAAATACCTGACTGGTTGATTGATTCACTAGGTGATTCAAGAGCCTCAAAATGCACTAGGGACTCCACGTTACCCTATAAGTAAAACTCCCAACTGGTTGATTGACTGACTAGGCGCGTCAGGAAACTCATTTGTTGTGTGAGAGGGCTCCTTTTTCTATGTCCCAAATGTGAGATCGATGGAACCTAGTCACATGATTTGATTTTTAGTTCAATGTTGGTCCATTGTTTAGCATTAAAATCTTCCCATATGGTGGAAGAAGAGGGTAAAATAGAGCATGGAGATGTCCTTGGTTTGTCTCTTGTGATTTTCTTACATTAGAGTGAGAAATTACACTAGAAACATAAATTTTAAAACAAAAGAACTACAAACTAAACTATGCTAGAACTGGAGTAGTAAGCATGTAATATTAATGAATATAATTTTAAATGTGTAATTAACATGAGATAAATATGCATTCATCGCATTGCAGGACATATGCAAAATACTCAGAGAGACATCCAATGTGGGATCTAACCAAGATCTCACCAATGCATTGGTTAGCCTTCCTAAAGATCATGAAGGGTTCCTAGTGTCAAAGGATACCATCCTGAAATAGGAAGTTGATACCATCACACTACTTGCCAAGCCAAATATTATCTCCATATATGAACACAAGATCCCAGAAGGTCTTGATACTAATCGATTATAATACATATCAACCAAACATGGTGACATGAATCTTCCCATTGTGGCTTTTGATAATGTTTCTACTCTCAATGTCCGCACTTTGAAGATGTTTGTCCCACTTAGTGTTGAGTCGACTAAGATCCATCTTGTGAGCACCATATTTATATCTTCAGTAGGATGCACAAAGGAACCCATAGAAAAAGACTAGATGCATATACACAAAGCCAAAGCTATGCATAGAGATATTCATCATCATGGAAATCAATGCCTACTTTAACCTCTAGTTGTTATGCTTGTGGATACATAATTACAAGGTTTTAGCTTCTTCTTTGCATCCATGCTTCATATTTAGGTATGAAAACATGGTCATTAGTTTACCTAAATATTTTGTTCCAAAAATGGTGACCCCATCAGGATTTTGGATCTACACCTACGCTTCCACACATCTTTAGCTATATCGATTCACTCTGATATATACATGATTATGACCTCTATCTCAAGTTATTGAAAAGAATGGGCCTGGATATAAGGTTGAGGTCTAGGAAAGCTACACCAAGACATTGGGAGTGCATTGTCCTCCTGAAGAAGCATGATATGATTGAACTCATGTACATTCAACCACAACTTTAAAAGGAACATCACCTTACTTACTAGTCTTCATATTTGCATCCATCAATTGTATAGCCCACATGTAGTAGTCGAACAATTAGAAGATTTGAAGCTTGTGGCACTACGACGTCAGTTGAGTGTCACAATGATTGGGAGTACACACTCACTCAATCATGAAGTCCCTAAAGGAGACCATCAGGGTCAACCCGTGACACTCTTAGAGAAATGTTAAGATCCAAAATAATATTCAATCATAGACACTAGGCACAAAGCCACTAATAATGTATATATATAAATATATATATATATATATATATATATATATATCTGTGTGTGTATGTGTGTTTAAAGCATTTTTGTCTTGTACAATTGATCAACTCATGGAGGAAAGCCCCTGTAACGACCCCACCTCCCGGTAACCCCCAATTAAGGGAGTCCCGAAGGTCAGAGCCGTTATTCAATTAACAGGATCAAAGGTTCGACAAATAATCAATAATAATTATGAAATTCTACTAATTATACTAGAATTTGGTATAAAACTAAAACTTTACTTACCTTTCAAAACTTTGGAAATCTATCTATCCAGAGCTTGAATTATTCTATCTAATCCTCCTTGCACTTTATTTATTATTCCACAATGTGTCACTTTACTGTTTGTTCTTTCAATTGTTGTTCCTAAAATGCCGACAAACAAAGTTTCGGTCAGTATATCGAAATATACTGTATGTGGGAACAACCAAAATCTTGCAAATATGGCTAACAATTTACTAATCACAATCAAATTATTTAACAAGACAATTTACATTTTCAATGTGTCATCCTCCACCGCTTTTGCCCTAACCCTGGTATACCCCTCTAGGGTTTCGCTTTTGCCATTGACTTAAGGCCACCTTCTCACTCCCGAGCTTGGTGCTTGGGAGTCACCTCTCATGGTGCTCCATAGTCATGCATCATAGACCACCTTCTCATTCCCGAGCTTGGTGTCTGGGGTCACCTCTCATGGTGCCCATGCGTCTACCCTCTTGGGCCTGACCTTTATGGCATCTTCCATCAGGGTGGCATGTAGGTGAGAGAATTCACATGTATATATAACAGTGATAGCCATAGTGACTTTATAATTGCAGTATGAACATCCAAACTGTTTAGATTGCATTCAATGCGAGGAAACATTTAGAAAACCCTCGGGAAACTAATGTGATTAATCATAATTAACCACATACCTAATCTGACGATTTGAATAGAAATATCCATGCAAATAAGAATCCAAGCAAGCAGGCATTTTCAACAAGATCCTGAAATAATCACGTAATTCCCTTTTTATTATATCCATTAAACCTAGCTCGCTTCCTAGGGTTTCTAATTCACTTTTAGGGTTTTTATTGCAATTAGGGTTCCCTTCATCTTTTACTATTTTTAACCTTAATTTAATGAAATTGATCACCAACCCTAATTATTTCCACATCTAATCCTCAATTTCAGATTAAAGGCATAATTAACCATTTATTAAGTTCATTAAGTCTCTTTTACATTAAATCTATTATTTTTATCCCTTTAATCCATGAAAAGATCATTATACACATTTATCATCAATTCATAGTTCATTATGGTTCAATTCACATATGAACTCGATTTGCCATTAATTCCACCTTTTATTCATGAGAAAACCCTAATTACTACATTTAGGGTATTTATCCACAAATTAGGAACTTTAATGCTCGAAATAGCTTATAACCATGAAAACTTAGTTTTATTCATGAAATCAAATAATTCAATCCATTAGTAGTCCTAATTACCAACATTAAGGTTTCAAGGCATATTAAAGTATATTCATGCACATGAAACTCTAAATTAACTAATTATTTGCAAAATTCATCTTTTTCAATCTTAATGTATCTCTTTATGATTAACAGGTTAATATCAACTTTAACCACCAATTAAAACCTACTAATCACATTAAGTATATCAAAATGGGTTTCTTAACCATGAATTCAATAAAGTTGATAAATTATACGACTTTTTGAATTGCGAGAGGAATTAGCCTCTAAAACTATTGATAAATGTATATTTATCCCTTTTATTTATATATTTTTTATATTTGTTTAGGATTATTTTGTTATTTATTCTCTTAGTTGAATAATTAATTGTTTTATTTTAGATTTTTCTCTTTAATTGGAGTTTTAATTCTATTTTTTTGGGTTTTATAGGAAAATTACACAATTTGTAGCAGTCCTGAAATTCATATATACCCTCCACCAAAAGTGACATAACTCTTGCATTCGAACTCCAAATTGAGTGCACAAGTATTCATTGGAAAGGCAATTTAATTTTCTAAAATAAAATCCTATTATTTGGACCGCTTTGTACTTTTAAAGGGAGTCAAATACATTCGAAATCACTGCTGCGAGAATCTGCATTAAAGGGAGTTACATGGTCAAGATAATTAAAGACAAACCAACTTCCGATTTGACCAAATCCAAAAAATTCAAAAATTGGTCTCCCTCTCTTTTTCCCCTCTTTTGAGGGCAGCCTACCCCTTCCCCTCCTATAAAAGGAGGGACTCTTCACTTTTAAAACCATTCCATTCTTCATTCCATTTCATCTAATTTTTAGTTGTAGACCACATCTTGTATAATGTTGAATCTCATTTTGGTTTGTATTTTTTATGGTCTTGTTATGTCTGAGTAAATCTCTCTGGGGAATGGAAGTAGCCCCTTAGCCCGGTTCTATTCAATATAATCAATCATATTCCTCCATCGAACAAATGTCTTCTCTCTGTTTCTTTGTGGTTATTTGGATGATCTGATATATTCTTATGGAGTGATATGACCGTGGATCTCTGTAATAATGAAACAATAGTCCCTTAATTGCGATTATCATATTTTTGTCTATTTAATCTTATTCTTGTTATAATCCTTGGTGACGCGACCACCTGAGCCTTGGGTTTGAATGCCGGTTTGAATTCACATGCTTTTTGATATGACCGTGGATAATGGCATGTTGGATGGTTGGGCAATGATCCGTGAACGCTGGGACCAACAGGTTCACGGGAAGTCTGACGCTTGTGAGTTTGTCCGTAAGGACATGTAAACACAAGGTCCTGATTTGATCCTTGGAGTTTATAATTTGATTAGTTGAATAGGAACGTGGTTTTGGTGGTGATCTTCCGGACCCCAGATCTTTATTTCTTTGCTTAGTTAAATTTTATTTCAGCACTTTTATTTTTGTTCTTAGTATTAACAACTCTCTCAAATCAGAATTTAATTTTTGTACTTACAATCGGATTTAGATTTCGACTTTTCTCTTCCACCGTCCCTTGGATCGATACCTATCTATACTAAGTTGACTTGTTGTTCACAACAAGTTGACAACCGGGTTAGAAGGTTGAACTCTAGGACTTTTCCTAGTGATTGTTGCGTGTACAACGACGCACATCAATTTGGCGCCGTTGGCGGGGACGGCATAGTTGTTTTTCATATCTTGTTCCATGTATATCTTGTATAATCCTTGTTCATATTCTCTAACTTTCATAACTTTAGTCTTTTTTTTATTATTTTTTTTAGATTTTTGTAATTTCTTTTTACCTTCCGAGCACAATTCCGGAAGTGTATCTCCTCTTTCTGCTGAGTTTCCATTCCAGCAGTACTGCTCTCTAGTTATTTTTTTTGTAATTTTAGTTTATTTTTTAATTTTTTTAGATTTATAATTTTTAGTTCTCTTTGTAATTTTTTACTAACCTTTTATCTCGCAATCTTTCTTCTCTCATTTGTTGATTGACATATCTTTTAGGAACTTTTCTTTTCAAATGGAGTGGGCATCCCAATATCCCCCACAATGTTATTATTGTGGTTTTTACCACCATGCATCTCTTTCCTGTCTAACTCTACCCCATGCTTATAATAGCACCCCTTTTAATTGCGAGCCCTTTCATCCTGGTGGGTACAATGTGAATCCACATTTTTCTGAGAACCATTATGGGGAACCTTGCTATCCATATTCTAATGGGGGATATGATCAACACAATTTTGTGGGGTGTAACCAACAAAACCTTGGGGGTTATGAACATGTTTATGAAACCTAATGTAATCCTCAACAAGAAGAGAAACTTAAGTCCCTAGAGAATATGGCAGCAAAACTTCTAACTAGCCAAACCTTATTGGCCACCTTACTAGAAGCCAAAATCCAAAATATAGATTGTTCAAATATGTTTACTCATGAATTGATGACACCTTATAATATTGAATCTTCCTACCAAGATGGACGCAATGGAAATTACAATCCACCATCTTCTGGAGATTATAATGAGGAGCAATGCCACCCAAAACAATATGAGGAGTACTATGGCCAAGGACACTATTGGGAGTGTCGGGAGGATGACCAAAATTTTGGGGTGTATAAATCCTATGGTGAAATGCAAATTGATCTTGAACCGGAAGAGAGACTTAAGGCCCTAGAAAAGAGGGTAGCAGAAGCACAAGCAAAACTTGAATCCAGTCAAGCCACGTTAGCTACCTTTCTAGAGGATCAATCACAAACTCCCCCTATAGAGCTTGAGCAACCCAAGATGGTTCTTCCTGACGATGACGATGATGATGCTTATTTTGTGTCATATATGTCAGATCCTGAAGAAATAGAACAAACCATGGAGCCATATTTTGTGTGTGATGAGGACGTTGGTATCACTATCTTTCCTTTAGAGACTCTTTTACTTTAATATGAAATGACAAAGAAGGAGAGTCATTCTGAAGATCCAACAACTCCTCCCATCCTCAACATAAATCTAAATGATACCATAGACCAATACCCTTCTTTTGAGTCTATTTTGGATAATGAGAATCTAACCCCCTTTATGATTCTTCCCGAGCCGTCACAGCCAATTTCCATCCCACAAATGGCTGATCTAGAAGGGGAGATACCACCATTGGAAGAATCCCACACACCCCCTTCTATTGTTTGCAAGGAAGACATCATCATCCCTCCCAAATACTTGGGGAACCCTTGTACAAAAAAATTAGAGACATATGTTATATCAAAAATGAAACTTACCAAACCCAATGTTGATGGCATTAATTTTAAGGAGAAACAAAACACTTTTGTAAATGATTTTAAATTTTTTGTATTAGCATCAATTCCCCCATATGCAGGTCATCATGATGGTGGAAAACCTGAACCAGCTCCTCCACCCGACTCAGTTCATCATGCTGTACTGGTATTACTAGTCGGGTACATGTCAACCTCTCCTTATCCACATCCATCTTCAACACTTCCCTTGCTATCAAAGAAAGATCTATGGATATTATTGGAGGGAATGCGAGGTGAAAAAAAATATGAGCACCCCACTGAGCTTCTACAATTACCCTATCATAGGGTACATTATGAAGCTCCTCAGATAAAAGTCCCAGCCCTCATACACATCCCCTTCAGTTGGACATTTTTTGAGCTACCTAGGCCACCTGGAAATCCTCACTCTTCTCTTCCCTCCATCACGGGTTTTGATTTTGCTCGGGACGAGCAACAATCTAAGTCCGGGGTGGAGGTGGGTGGTATGTTTCCATTCCACCCCCTTATCTTTTTTATTCTTGCATTATTTCTACCTCTTTTTTTGTTTTGCATATAGTTACTTTGTACATGGCCATTATCTAGCCGGTCATGTTTTTATTTCTTTTGTTGTAAAATGGACTTTATCTAGTCGGCCAATATGAATAGATGTTTATCATTGTACCCCTTTGAATTTAGTAAATGTTTTGCAAAAATTGTTACAAATTGCCATGTCTGAAACCACCATGTCACCAAAATAACATCACTCCTTGGAAAAGTTGGCAAGCCGTATGGAATCAATCAAAACCAAACACAAATTTTCTCTATTTTTAAACTTTTGATTAACTTGATATAAATCTTGTATAATGTGATTGACATGAATGTTCTTTCTGATGTAATGACACTTTCAAAAAAAAAATGTGTGAAGTTATAAGCACAAGGACACCTTTTGTTTCCCCCTTATTTTCTTTCTAAAAAAAGAGAAGCAAAGAATCACCACCAGACAAAAATCAAGTCTGGGGTGGCATGCTTCCCATATAAAAAATTCCATACCCCACAATGGGGCGTACCATCAAAAGATGCCAAAAGTGCACATTAAAAAAAATGTGACCAATGTAGCCACAACTCCACAAATTTAAATCCGAAGTCGAATAGAGGAGGGATAAAAAAAATCATCACTTCCTTCTTTGTTTTCACACCACCTAATTTCATCTTGTTCTTGTGCAACAACTAAAAAAAACATTTATAAAAATGAGAGTGTCAAAGAAAAAGTAAGATGAAGCATGTTTTTCTACAAAATCATGATTTTGAACCAAGATATGCTATTTGTTTTTAATAGGGAATATAAAATTTTGTGTTTTGTGGTTTTAGGAGATTGGGTTGCTTGGCCAAATTTGGAGGTAAGGAATAAAGTGATGTTACAAGGGTGAGGATAGATATGTTGTTAGTATAAATTGGAATAATTTGTGATTTTATTTGTTTGAGGACAAACAAAGATTCAAGTCCGGGGTATTTTGATAAATGTATATTTATCCCTTTTATTTATATATTTTTAATATTTGTTTAGGATTATTTTGTTATTTATTCTTTTATTTTAATAATTAATTGTTTTATTTTAGTTTTTTCTCTTTAATTGGGGTTTTAATTCTATTTTCTTGGGTTTTGTAGGAAAATTACACAATTTGCAGCAGTCCTGAAATTCATATATACCCTCCACCAAAAGTGACATAACTCTTGCATTCGAACTCCGAATTGAGTGCACAAGTATTCATTGGAAAGAGAATTTAATTTCCTAAAATAAAATTCTAATATTTGGACCGCTTTGTACTTTTAACGGGAGAGAAATACATTCTAAATCACTGCTGTGAGAATCTGCATTAAAGGGAGTTACATGGTCAAGATAATTAAAGACAAACCAACTTCCGATTTGACCAAATCCAGAAAATTCAAAAATTGGTCTCCCACTCTTTTTTCCCCCTCTTTTGAGGGCATCCTACCCCCTCCCTCCTATAAAAGGAGGGACTCTTCACTTGTAAAAGCATTCCATTCTTCATTCCATTTAATCTAATTTTTAGTTGTAGACCACATCTTGTATAATGTTGAATCTCATTTTGGTTTGTATTTTTTCTGGTCTTGTTATCTCTGAGTAAATCTCTCTGGGGAATGGAAGTAGCCCCTTAGCCCGATTCTATTCAATATAATCAATCATATTCCTCCATGGAACAAATATCTTCTCTCTGTTTCTTTGTGGTTATTTGGATGATCTGATATATTCTTATGGAGTGATATGACCGTGGATCTCTGTAATAATGAAACAATAGTCCCTTAATTGCGATTATCATCTTTTCATCTATTTAATCTTATTCTTGTTATAATCCTTGGTGACGCGACCACCTGAGCCTTGGGTTTGAACGCTGGTTTGAATTCACATGCTTTTTGATATGACCGTGGATAATGGCATGTTGGACGGTTGGGCAATGATCCGTGAACGCCGGGATCAACGGGTTCACGGGAAGTCTGACTCTTGTAAGTTTGTCTGTAAGGACATGTAAACACAAGATCCTGATTTGATCCTTGGAGTTTATAATTTGATTAGTTGAATAGGAACGTGGTTTTGGTAATGATCTTCCGGACCCCAGATCTTTATTTCTTTGCTTAGTTAAATTTTATTTCCGGACTTTTATTTTTGTTCTTAGTATTGACAACTCTCTCAAATCGGAATTTAATTTTTGTACTTGCAATCGGATTTAGATTTCAACTTTTCTCTTCCGCCGTCCCTTGGATCGATACCTATCTATACTAAGTTGACTTGTTGTTCACAACAAGTTGACAACCAGGTTAGAAGGTTAAACTCTAGGACTTTTCCTAGTGATTTTTGTGTGTACAACGACACACATCAACTATTTTTATTGGATTCCCCTCGTTTTTATAAGCAAAATTCATGTATAAACTTTTGTCATCCGAGCTACTATTAAAGAGTTATGATTTTTGGAAGAAATACCTTACTTGAGCCAATCAGAACCCGCCAAGTGTCCTGCTCCTTGCAACGTGCTCTTTTGGAAATATAACGGATTTACAATCTTGCCCTTACATAAGTGGCCGATCTTTTAATCTTCAGGAGGGTACAATGGTCCAATGACCGAAGGTTGTCTTCAACCATGAGCCACGCGAGTTGGCCACCGGTTGCAGCCCTACTCGGGGCTGCCCACTCCTCCTTAGGGCGCGCGGACCTCCGCCAAAGGTTTCCCCAGCTTCACCATCCTCCCCCGCACCTGGGGTGTTGTCTGGCTTGCGGCCTAATTGGCTATACCGTGCACACAAGGTCTGCGACCTGGAGACATCTTGCAGCCATCTAACAATTATGGCGCACGTCCCAGAGTACGGAAAGCTGGCCTAGCTCCTCCGGTGTTGTCGTTGGAGTAACACACACACATCACACCTCCTCCATGGCCTCTTATAGCGCCAAGATGCGAGCTACCCTCTCCACTAGGGTTTTCATGCAAACAAGAAGAATAAGAAAGTGAGGGATGCGTGGGATCCTTCCTGGGCTTGGACAAGGTTCTACCCCTATATATAGGGGAGTGTATCCACGTCTAGAGACCTTGCTCCCAGAGAAACCGAATCCCACTCTTTAAAGGAAACCTATTTCTTCAAGGAGAAGCAAGCTTTCTCTCTCCTCACTATCCATTTTGATATTCTCCATTATTTGGGGTATTTAGAATTCGAAAATCTTTCTCGTGATTATCTTTATTCTTGGCTTTTAATTCATTGGCCTAGAAATTATATTCTCCTCAAGTAGGAAATAGTCCTTCTTAACAAAACCACATAATTCCATTAATTATGTATTCCCATTATCCTTTTATTTTGCAATTTTTTTATTTACTCTTTCTTTCCTCTTTTTTGGGACTCCTTGGATCCCAAGAAACTCTATTATTTAGAAATTATTTTTATTGGATACTCATTATCCTTCTAGATGCATCTAAATGCATTATTCTTCATTATCACGTGTATTTCTTATTAAAATATTTCTTTTTGAAGATTTCTCTTTATTTCTCTTTTATTTCCCTCATTGTTATTCCTTTTATCATTAGGAATCCTTGGAATACTAAATTCCTTTAATTTCCCTCATTGTTATACCTCTTTCCACTTATTTTCCACATTTTATCATTGTTTTCAATTTTTTCTTAACAAAGAAATACTTAATCAATCTTTTCTTTTCTTATTGCTTTTCTTTGCAACTTTGGACTCCTTGGGTCACAAGGAACCCATG
The DNA here is from genome assembly GCA_963693085.1 of Alisma plantago-aquatica. Classification (NCBI taxonomy): domain Eukaryota; kingdom Viridiplantae; phylum Streptophyta; class Magnoliopsida; order Alismatales; family Alismataceae; genus Alisma; species Alisma plantago-aquatica. The sequence continues at coordinate 1,268,716,039 of OY856412.1, read as the reverse complement.
AGGCACGAAATCCATCCTTGGATTACATTCTTTTGCCTTCCAGAGATTTCCACCTCTCTCTTTTCTCAAAAACTCAATTATTGATTTATTAATTAAATTTCCTTGTAATTGGGCCCAATAGCCAATAAAGCACACAACACAATAATCAAGGCTATTGTAAATGTAACTCATTTATTCAAAACAAAATATGTCATTATTTGTTCCAATTTCTTTAATACGAGGAATTACATTTCTCACCAAAAGAACCCAAAACGGGGGTTGTAACATCCTTCCCCTCTTAAAAGAATTTTGCCCTCAAAATTCCATCAAGCAAGCAAACAAACAGGATAAGCCTTTCATATGTCCATCATGGATCCTGTGTGTCCTTACCCTTTCCATGGTTCTTCCCAAGAACCTTCATCATCTCATATTCTTCCATCTGAGTTCTTTCTTACTTTGGTATATCGTACCCTCATAGGTGACTCAGGACATTTCAGCCTCTGAAAAGCTGATTAGGTTCAGGGCTCAACACATGCCTAGGGTACCTCACATAGTGCTCTAGATCGGACTTATGTCACAAATTATACATCATGTTATCCTGAGGGGTAAGGCTAAACACAACCATATCCACCGATCCATCTCAAATGGACCCCTATATCGGGGACTCAGCTTTCTCAGCTGTAGCTTAGAGGGGTCGGATTTTCACATCACATATTCTCCCGCACTGAACTGCATGTCAATCTGCTTTGCATCGGCTCGTGACTCATGTCACCACTGGGCCCTCTCTCAGCCATTTCACGATCAAAGCAACTTCATCTTCACATATTGTGGTTCTTTTCTGACCTTCGCGAGGCCTCCTTCACCAACATCATCTTAATGAAGCGGTGACTGACACAACCTCCTTCTTGCATCCCGATAAAGGCTATGGTGGTTAACATCACATCTTATGAACTGTCTCTTTGTATCACCCTGAACAAGCACACTTTCTCTCATCAGACCATCTAGTCTGGATCAAACTAATCATTAGTTAGGGGTGATAAACTATACTATCATTGAGTTCTTTATGTATCTACTCCCACCTCATGGAAGTGAACCTTTAGGTCATACTCAAAAACTTTTGAACTTGCATCATGGTGTAGTTGAACCATCTTTCTCTCTTAAGTAGTTCAACTGAATCTGCCCCTTGACAACATTCTTTCTATCTCATGGCATCTAGGTAAGGCGATCTACCATAACCCATATTGCATCTTGACCTTCTTTGGTCTAGGGAAGACTTACCACCACATATGTAGTGATGAATTCCCATTCCCTCTCGGAGATTCTTTAACCTCTAAGTCAAAGCACTAGGTTACTGGTGTTCGTCCTTCACCTTCTGGCTTGCATGGCTACATGAAACATGTATCAGGCATCCAAAGCTCTACCATCACTTACTATCTTTGTAGTTTCATGGTGTATGATTTCATGTATGTCATGATTCCTCAAGGTCGATTCCTCAGAAGCCCTAAACCACTCTCATCAGGGTTTTATTACCTTCCTATCTAAAGAAGTATATCCAGAGTTCTACAACCATCCTTCAACCACATCAAGGACTAGGCTGGCTATCCAAACAACCACTAATCTTGTTCAATAGATCTCGTTATATCTGAGTGTTAGCCAAACTTATCTCTTTTTCTCAACTTAAGGTTAGCCTAACAACCTCAACTTCTTCTAGCTTCCAGCTAAACTAGGCAGCTATATCTCAGCCAGAGCATTCATTACCACTTCTCATCCTTCGAAATTAGGTAATGTTGAAAACATACACCTCCATGTATTCCGCTTAAGTCTCAACTCAAACTCTAAGTTTATCTTCATCAAGAAAACTCTGAGATCATCCTCTTGGTTATCAAACTCAACCTTGTATCACATGCAGATTCCACATAGCTCATGATAAAACATTTTCACAAGGTGGTTATCTTAATAATTTTATCGTTTGTACCCGTCCATGCATCATTCACTGCACCAAGGTATGTTATCATCTCTATCCTCATACCTTGTAGCAACATTCCAACTCGCATCATCTTTTATCCTTGGTGTATGACATGCATACTATCCCATCTCTCCCTCTCATAACAAGAGGAATTAAGCATTTGGCGGTCGTCCAAACACAAAGTTCTTCCTGTTCCAAGAGTAGAGATGATACATCCACATTGCCAGTACACCTTAAATTCCAAGTTGAAACGTGCAACATATATCTCTACATCACAAACATCATGATATCAAAGTTACTTCTATGGAAAATTGGTCTCGAACCTACTTGGATCACCACATAATCCTTGGTCATCTCCTCTAGGTCTATAGGGTGTCGGCACTTTTGGGGTCATCCCGTTTCCCTTATGCATCCAGAGAGTCCCCTACTCATCTGCCCTTTGGGTCCCATGAGTTCATGAAGGTGATCCATCTCCCAAACCATGGCCCTCAGACAATGATAGTTGTTACCTCCCGACCCTATGGTCATGTGCAACTAGAGAATTAGGCAACTCCTTCTTCCATCGATGTTATCCCTACCTGACCCTAGGATAGACTTAGGATTCTATTATAGTACATGTCCAACATAGAACCTTACCCAAACCTTCATCATCTCGCTCTGCATTCTTGGGCTGTCTTTTATCCTTTCTCAGGGATCATGGCGACCTGTCTACCTTGGTCAGGCCCCATACCAGTTACCTCCATGGTAACACATCCATATGCACTTAGAGATGGTTAACTATGGGTCTACATGTTCAATCTCATACCATGTACCTTTCACTTAGCTTTCTCAAGATCCCATGAAACCTATTTAGGTTACCTTGACACCAACAAAACTGACATATACCCAACCAAAGGGTCCCTCTCTCAGGATGGGAGGAAACTATAACTCTTGACAACAAGGTCACAACTGTCCTTAGGGTTTACATTCACCTGAGCATGCTTAATCCAACAACTACTAAGGCACAAGCGTTCCTACTAAACCATGCTAGGTCACACTTGTTCTCATCCTCAACATTAGACCAACTTAGTTGTGAGGGGTTCATCAAACATACCCTTAACTTAAGGGATTTCTTTTACCTCTAGACATGAGGAGTACCATGCTCGAAACTATAGAGACTCAAATCTCATCATGAGCATTGGATACACTGCTTCCCCTCTTAGGCCTAGGAACCCTAGGTTCACCTTTGGGTGTCTGAATGCCTACTCAATCTCTTAACCACGAATCAAGCATGTCCAAGGTATGCCATGTACTTCCATGATCCTTCTACTCAAGCAACACTTCGGAGTTGAGTCCTCTTCCAGGATAACCAGCTAGGTATAAAGCCTCACAACTGGTTACTTAAACCTCCTCAAGGTCTAAAGCACTCTTTATCTCATCCAACAGGTAATCACTTATACCATAGGTACTAGAAGCATCATCCTCTCTCTAGGGTTTGGTTCCTCTAAAGGCCACCAAGATATCATCAGCCTCTACGGGTCCCGTATAAGGCAACCACTATCATCCACTTAGGTCGCATCATCCTCAACTCCCCACTGTTCCTCATATCTCGGGGTTTTAGGCTTCCAACCTCCTTTCTGGGTTCTTTCTTTCTCTCTTTAGAGCTAACTCCACATCTAGCCATACTAGTAGAGGTCCTCTCCATGAAGGCTCATGATCACAAGCATACCCCTATGTGGCTGAAGCCTATGCTCAACTCATGTTTGGCTCAAGATTATCCATATCTCTTTATGCTTATCTCACAAGCCATCCATCGTGCCCTTCTGGCCAGGGTTTCAACCTACTACCGTACCATTGACGTACTTTGGGTGCATATGATCCCCTACTTGCATAAGCCATAGGGTTTCTATAGGTCCTTCACTAACCTCATCAATGAAGGAGCTATCCTTTACTCTAACATGCCTGACCCTATCCAGGGTTGGGTCATCAAAGGTACTAGGTCATGTAACCTCTCATGCTCGTGTGGCATCCCAAGGTGTGTCCATCCAAACACCCAATCAACCATGGCATCTAACTTGCCATGTCATCTCTCTTTCTAACCTCCACTTAGGGTTAGGGTTAACATCATCCTCATAGGATGTGCTAGGTCTCTACTTTTAATGGAGATATCTAAATCCAAGACTCACTTTCTCTACTCATCCTCTGACAAGAAGGTCTAGCCTCAGGTTTCTCCTGAGGGCAATGACAACTTATGTCATATGACCTAAGCATGTATCTATTCTTTTACGCTTACTCTATTGAGCTTATGTCCAAGACATCGTATTTACATGCTTTTTATTAATTCAGTGGAGGATTCCTTAATCCTTATCAACCTTACCCATACCTCAAGAGGGTGAGGAGAAGAGAGAAAACCCTAATCCTCAAGGTCCTTATCAGAATTTGAGTTGCGAAGGGATGAACAAGATGAGAGAGTCCTAAAGGTATCTTATTTCGATTCATACCCTAAGACTTTGTGTAACAACCCTGACCTGGGTTATACTTTAACCCAAGGTGTTTTGATTAAGAAATGTGATTCAATGATTAATCTCATCTTGTAAAAAGTAATTAAGCCTCAAGAGGAACCTATGTTGCAATTTTAGTCCTTTTTGAACATTGTTGAAATCAATGTTTTGTTTGTTTTGGACTAAAGTGCAAATTACCGAAGTTGAGGGGTTTAAGTGCAAATTATGCATAATAATATGTTGCTCATGTGTTGAAGCATCATGAGAATGAATATGATGCAAAGTTATGTCTTATGGTAGCCTGAGTACCAAGAAAGAGCTGATAAAGAAAGGTTTGTGCATTAAAACCTAGTTTTGGTGTAAAGTGCAATTTACTCAAAACCTAGGGTTCAATATGTAAATTAATACTTCAATAAGGTCCTTAATGCTTCTTGGCATCATGTAGAGCAAAGAAAATGAGAGGGGCACCTCATTTGAATTAAGTTGGAGGAGAGAGAATCTTGATATTAAAATAATCAAGATTTAATCCTAATTGAAACCCTAATTCGATTTAGGGCAAAAATGAATGTATTAATTAAAGGGACTTCAACCAAAATTAAAATGGTTGATTCATATGTGTGTGGATAAGATTATAGCCTTGCAAAGGCACGAGCATATCCTAAGGAGGTGAAATTCCACTCACCATTATTATAAGAAAAAGAATTTCCACTCAAATATGGATATTCTTATTATAAGGGTTAAGGTGCTCAATTTATTTTCCCTTAATTCATGGATAATGTAAGGGAGTTCGGTGGGGATAGATATGCCCTTGCATGCAAGAAACCAAGGGGGAAGTGGTGGCAACAATTTCGGAATTAAAAGACTTTTATAAAGTATCTTCTCTCTCATCAATTTTTCTTATAAAAGTACCTTTTCCAACCCACCTAAGGACTTTTTCGGATTTTCTTTCTTCCCCTTGCTTGCAAAACCGACCAATAAGGCTAAGGACATCAAGGAGCACTTGCCCAACCTGTTGGTAAGGTTCTTGATCCATTTCACCTTGATTCCATGGTGGAAATCGAAAATAAATTATGGATTTCTTCCTATTTTGATCTCCTCTTCAATTCTAACCATTCCTTTTCACTCAAACCTTGAGGACGAGCCTTGGAATGGTGAAAGGAGTTGAATACACCATTGTTTCTGTGGACATGGAGCTTTGGAGATCAATTGGAGGCGGGTTTTATAACTTGAACCCTTTTTCTTTGTTATTCAACCATTAATCTTGCAATTTCAATGATTCCTTCATTATCTTGTTTAATTGCTGGTTGAAAATGGTTATTTCATGAAATCAGAAGTTGTTAGAACTTCAGGGACGAAGGTATATGATGATGAGATCATCTTGGATACTTTTTCCAAAGAAATCATGGTTCATACAGTTTTGAGTTAATTTCTCATGTGGTTTCACCAAACCGTTTCAGAGCAAACGGTTTGAAACCGTTTGGGAGCAAACTGTTTCAAAACCGTTTGAGTGAGTTTCCCAAGGATTTTGAGATTACTGTTCCTAATTATGTATGTTAATGAGTCACCAAATTTGATGGGTTAACTCCCAAGTAATCATGAGTTTAAGGCCAATCAATTAGGCAAAGCCTAATTGGATTAAGTGCTGATTTTCAACTTGATTAATTTGCCTTTTTAGGAAAACGGTTTCAAAACCATTTGAGAGGGTTGACCAAAGGTTGCCCGTTTGAGATTCCTGTTTCTAATGATTTTGGTTAAAAACTCGCCAAATTTTATGGATTAATTCCAAAGGAATCATGAGTTGAAGGCTAATCAATTAGGAAAACCCTAATTGGATTAAGTGTTGATTTTGAACTTGACTGATTTGACTTTTTGGGTAATTTAACCCAAACGGTTTCAAAACCGTTTGAGGGTTACCCAAACGGTCTCAAGACCGTTTTCAGGTCACCCAAGACCGTTTTGAGGTATAGGGTTAGATATGGTTAAGTGTTTGAAGGACAAAAGATATGGTGTTAACCCTAATCGGCTAAGTGCAGATTTTGCATTGGAATGAGTTGATGTTTTGGGTTGATCGACCCAAACGGTTTCAAAACCGTTTGGGAATCACCCAAACGGTCTCAAGACCATTTGGGGATCACCCAAGACCGTTTGTAGGTCTAGGGTAAGCATGGTTGACCAATTGAAGGTCTAAAGGTACCAAATCACTTTGTAATTAAGTGTTGATTTTATGAGCAACTGAATACCTCAAACCCTAATGATTTTTCACTAGAATCCAAGGGTTTTATGAGACAAACGGCCTCAAGACCGTTTGGAGCTCATCCAAACAGTCTCAAGACCGTTTGGAGGTCACCCAAGACCGTTTGGAGGTCTAGGGGTGAGTATGGTTAAGCGATTGATGATCCAATGATACTAAGTTAAATTGTAATCAATTGCTAATTTGGTGATCAATCCAATGATCCAAACCCTAATTGGTTGACTTGGATTTTGATGATGTGATGGGAAAACGGTCTTCACCTACTTGGCCAAACGGTCTTCACCTACTTGGCCAATCGGTCTTCACCTACTTGGCCAAACGGTCTTCACCTACTTGGCCAAACGATCTTCACCTACTTGGGAAAACGGTCTCAAGCACCACCTTTACCAAACGGTTTCAAACGGTTTGAACTTTGAAATACCAAGACCGTTTGGGGGTCAAGTAGTCAAAGTTGATTGTAGATTCAATTGATCAATTCAATTGGATACCTTATGTAATGGAGGTCCAAGGTGATTGAATCACTCGAGAATAGAGATGATGAATGACTCATTGATCCAATAATGATTAGTAATAATAATCAATGAAGGTACAAAGATTGAAACCCTATTAGTACCTAAGTTATTAGTGCCAATTGAGGGATGAACCCTAATTGCTTATAGGATCAATGACTTGGTACACTATGTCATTCATAATTGTATGTACTTGATTGAAGGGATGATATGACCTTATCAAGTTGAGATGATGTTAGCATGAATTCATAACATGAATATGATTCATATGGTGATTAAGGGTATGATCCTTAAGTAAAGAGATCATGAAACCCTAATCATGAACATAAACCCATAACATGAATATGATTCATATGGGATGAATAGTGAATCTCCAATTATGGATAATTTAATGAAATCCTAATAAAGATGAATAGTAGACCCAAATTGTGGGAAACTATGGTGGAAACCCTAGTTGAGGGTGATTCCATGAGAAACCTTAACGAAGTATTAACACCACATGACGTACTAATGTTATGTTGTGATAAGAGGCCCTAAGAAGGATGAAGGCATGTGAGACTGTAATGAGGAGTCATAATACATAAAGCCCTAATCTTAGATAATATGACAATGAATCATAATTATAATCTTAAGTAAGGGTATAAAGAAACCCTAATGATGAGATAGAAGGAATGGCCTTATAAAGGTGAAACATTTCATGTGGTTGAATATATGCAACCTAATTGTAAGAAATGTCTTTACCATTAGACAAGTCCATATCATTAAAGATAGTTGGACAACTCTAATGTGTGGCCTATGCATTATATGCTATAGGTAAGTGATTAATGATGGAATGTATTAAGAAGGGAAATACCTTAATACAAGATAAGATGGTTAATTCAGGAGAGTCTGAAGTGATGAGAAAGTGATACATCAAAATATGATAGTTATCACATTCAACACTTCAGGGTTTATATGCCTTGATGTACTCCAAATCCAATATAATTGGGTAAGAAACATATGAAGTGTGTTATGCAACTATTACAATGAAATGTAATGAGTTGTTGCACCTTGATGAGTGTTAATTAATGTACCTTGAAAATGGGGTTAAGCCGAAATGATATGTATGATGTAATCATACCATGATGAGGATGAGAAATGAACACATACCTTGAATTGATGATCATTAATGCTATATGATGAAAGTAATGTTCTATAATAATCAAATATGATATCCTTGAATGCCCCATAGGTATGGAATAATGTATTAAGGGTTGGACAAATAATGAGATCATGAAATATTTATTAATGAGAAATGGGGAACCCTAACCCTTATTTGGGTAAAGAGAATGAAAATCCCTATTTGATAGTAAACCCTAATTCCTGGTAGAGGAATAATGGTGTTACTATTGCATCACATGATGTGATGTATATCTTCTATGACTGTTATCATGCCTAATAACCATACATATATTATGAGGTCATGTATATAGCTAGTTTGAGCTGTGACATTTATATAATAAATGTTGATTGGCATTATGTGCCTTAATGTTGTTGTTGCTTAGTAAAAGAAGCAATATGCATGGACTTTTATGAGTCACATGAGTAAGTTGTTACCTAGTGAGAGGTGACAAGATATTTCATGGCCTTGTGAGCCAGGTGTGATGCTTGTGTAACAAGTATCATGAATGCCTTGGTCAGATGACCTGAAGGTGATAGTTACTTGAAAAAGGTATAATAATGCTCAATCATGAGTTAAGGGTTTGAATACCCAGAACCATATGATTATGGTGATGAGAATGTGAAGGGATGAGAATTCCCAGCATTGAAATGAGGGATTGAGTTCCCAGGGTCTTTGAAAGACTGATAAATAATTGATGATAGTAGTACATGTCTCTTTATAGCACTGTTGTAATAAGTTATGTATGAGAACTTGGCCGATGCTAAAAGAATATGAAAATTCACTTAATAAATCAAGTGAAATCTATTCATGTAGTTCTCTGACCATAGATCCATCATCGTCAGGAATAGGTGATGGTGAAATGGGTGCCCTCGGCAAAACCCGGAGCACATATTTTGAATATGTGGGGGTAAATGGGTGAAAACATCCTTACGTCCTCTTGAAGAGATTGTTGGAAGGTAAACAAGAAACCTCTCAATCCTTCATGAATATGTCGGGATGGATGTATCACGAATCTCCCAATGATACTTAATGTTGGATCGAGGAGATAAACAAGAAATCTCTCGATTGGCGATGAGAGTGCAGTTGACACTGTAACTCTATAGAGAAGGTGCCAGAATACCCTGGCTAGCTAGTTAGCAGAGACACGAGATGTCCTGCATGTGGTCTCGTACTGACCGAGACAGATGAGGTCATAAGAATCCGGCTCTTTTGATGACCTATGTATGGTACCGATGCGATTTCGTAATGGTCGGTTGGAGTATGAGCGGCATATTTCATCTCCTCGGAGAATTAATGTGATTGTAAAATGTAATCAACCGTATAACATGTTTGCTTAAGGATTGAATACGGAGATTCATCATCTAATGTTGCATTTTTTTGTGCATTCCTTAGTAGATAAATGTTAATTATGTTCCTTTATATTCTCTGCAAGGTAGACAGATGAATTACTTATCTACCATGGGTAGATGCAATGACCTCCTTGAGAAAGGAGATTATCTTATTCTGTTCTACGATGAATAATTCTGCCTGATAATGTAAAAAAACAACCTCTACTCAGTTTTAATTTAATAAACTGCAATAACAATGTTTTTGGTGGACAGTTATATCTCTCGCTGGGGCAATTTTCAATTGTCTCACCCCCGTGGGAAACATTTTTAGGTATGCATGGGAGGCAAAGCAGAAATCCTAGAACAAGGAAAGAACAACAGCAACAGCAGGGACAACAATAAGATCTCAGGTGGAGATATTGTCTGTCTAGTCATACAGATAGTAGTCCTATGTGTTGTCTTTGTACTCTCAGGTCCTTGGAGTTTTTAGACAGTGTCTTATGAATCAATCTGAAGTTTTGGCATGATGCCTCGAGATTCCTATACTGTCTGTATATAATGTTTATAAGACAGTTGATGTTGCAATCTTTGAGAATGAATGGTACATGTTGTGTACTTGTGAACCAATATGAAATTAAAATACTTTGGTTCTTGGTTAAAGAGTTTTCCTTTGAATGGATCTCTTGAAAAAGTTTTAATTTTTAGTGATTTTCAGTAATCCACTGCAAATAATTCGCTTCCGCATTAGTTAATCATGTTTTCGCGAGACGATCTCCACAATTAGTGGTATCAGAGCTCTAGGTTCGTTGAGTCTACAGAGACATAGTACTAAGGTAGTAGAGTCTGTTCTGGTGTCATCTAGTGTATCTGATAGTGTCTTCTGCTCGTATAAGAGAAGAAGAACTTAAAGATGACTGGGTCACATGAGGAGATTGCTGCTGAGAGAAGCAATGTTGCACCAAGAAGAGGTGCATGGGAACAGGCAAGAGAGAGACTAGTGCCTGAGAATCCCCTAGCTGATCCAACTATAATAAGAAAATCCTTCTTTAAGTATTACTGTTGGAGAACTTAGGGCAACAGTAATGTATATATTGGATCAAGTTGTGGCAGTGTAACCTAGATTACCAGTCCCAATGATGATGTTATAGATATCAATGGGATTTGTAATTAGCATTAGCAGGTTCAAGCAAAGAAAATGATGAATTTCTGGACTTAAATTGAGTCTGTGCTCAACCATAGCCTGTTGAATCAACCTTTGAGGAAGACTTAACCTGAGGCAGTGAATGATTTATGTATTATGACAAGTTAGACAAGATAATTTCATGCAAATATGTTAATTTATGAATTCCTAGATTAACTGAGAAAGGAAATGATTGAACTTTCCTTGCTTAGTCTTGTGAGGACTTATGTTTTGCATAGTAAAACATTACAAATGTTTTATGTTGTTCTTACCTCCTTGAGAAATAATGAGGTATAGAAGAGATGCCTGAATGAAATTCAGGGATGATAAGTCTTATGCTTGTAATAATATAAAAAGGAGGAATATGATAGTATACAAAGTGCATACCACTTAATCTCAGTATTTATATACCCTGGCCAGGTATACAACTATTGATGATAAAGTGGGTATGGAAACTCTTAGATTGTTGTCTTTTTGATTGCTCTAATCAAGTAGTCATTCTGAGACAATGTAATGAGTATAATGAAATCAGAAATCTGGAATGAATAAATGTGTCAAATCCCATGCATAAGAAAGATAAGTCTAAGATAATCTCAGATGAGCATGTTGTATGAGGAACTAAAAATGTACTCCTCATAGGATAAGAATAAGAATAAGGGAGATGAACCCTATTCAATTATGCTTCCCGCATAATACAGATCTTTCCCATAATGAGGAAATGGGAGATATGATGAGATCATGAGATGATCATAAACATGCTAGATAATAATAAAGAAAGGGATAATGACATGTAATCATCCTTACAAATTCCAATGCTAAAGGCAAGGAACCTAGGATGAGATAAAGAGTAAATGGTCCATGAATAGTTGAAAATACATGAATTAATAAGAGTAATATGAATCCTTGTTTTCTTTCCTTTCAGGGACATGGCAATCAAAGTGGGTATTAGGACACTTGATGTGCATAAGATAAATATGTTCATGTGATGGATACTTAGAAAAGTATCAGTTATCTTGGATTTTGGTCCTAAGATGAGGACATATGAAACAATAAATATTCCAAGATGAAAGGAAGAGATATATATGATGTGTTTCCAACACATGTGATAGATACCAAGGTTAAAGATTATGGTATCTGAGAGTTATCAGATGGGTTAGGTTGGCTACCTCGAGTGGTCAACTGTGAAATTAGTCAGAATATATAAAATAGTATGAACATCATATGTTAGGGGTTTCTGCTATGCATAAATATGATATTAATAAAGAATGCATGATGTTCCTCTGAACAAGAAAAGTGTTATTTGACACAAAGTTGACTTTATAGTCAATGATGAGGAACAATGGAGCATGTGCTTTGTGTGTTGATTCTATGAGAATCTTGTATGAAAACACTTTGTGCTGATCAAAGTTTTATGGTGTCTCCATAATAAAGAGATGTTATGTGAAGACTAGATAGTATGATGAATGAAATACATTTGTCTTCCTTTATCTGGGATTTTGGGGATGAAATCCTTGTTAGGGGTTTATAATTTGTAACAACCCTGACCTGGGTTATACTTTAACCCTAGGTGTTTTGATTAAGAAATGTGATTCAATGCTTAATCTCATCTTGTGAAAAGTAATTAGGCCTCAAGAGGAACCTATGTTGCAATCTTAGTCCTTTTTGAACATTGTTGAAATCAATGTTTTGTTTGTTTTGGACTAAAGTGCAAATTACTGAAGTTGAGGGGTTTAAGTGCAAATTATGCATGATAATATGTTCCTCATGTGTTGAAGCATCATGAGAATGAAGATTATGCAAAGGTATGGCTAATGGTAGCATGAGTACCAAGCAAGAGATGATAAAGCAAGGTTTGTGCATTAAAACCTAGTTTTGGTGTAAAGTGCAATTTACCCAAAACCTAGGGTTCAATATGTAAATTACCACTTAAATAAGGTCCATAATTCTTCTTGGCATCATGTAGAGCAAAGAAAATGAGAGGGGCGCCTCATTTGAAGTAAGTTGGAGGAGAGAGAATCTTGATATTAAAAATATCAAGATTTAATCCTAATTGAAACCCTAATTCGATTCAGGGCAAAAATGAATGTATTAATTAAAGGACCTTCAACCAAAATTAAAATGTTTGGATTCAGAAGTGTTTGGATAAGCCTAAATCCTTGCCAAGGCACGAGCATATCCTAAGGAGGTGAAATTCCACTCACCATTATTATAAGAAAAAGAATTTCCACTCAAATATGGATATTCTTATTATAAGGGTTAAGGTGCTTAATTTCTTTTCCCTTAATTCATGGATAATGGAAGGGAGTTCGGAGGGGATAGATATGCCCTTGCATGAAAGAAACCAAGGGGTAAGGGGTGGCAACAATTTCGGAATTAAAAGACTTTTATAAAGTATCTTCTCTCTCATCAATTTTTCTTATAAAAGTACCTTTTCGAACCCACCTAAGGACTTTTTCGGATTTCCTCTCTTCCCCTTTCTTGCAAAACCGACCAAGAAGGCTAAGGACATCAGGGAGCACGTCCCCAACCTGTTGGTAAGGTTCTTGATCCATTTCAACTTGATTCCATGGTGGAAATCGAAAATAAATTATGGATTTCTTCCTATTTTGATCTCCTTTTCAATTCTAACCATTCCTTTTCACTCAAACCTTGAGGACGAGCCTTGAAATGGTGAAAGGAGTTGAATCCACCATTTTTTCCATGGACATGGAGCTTTGGAGCTCAATTGGAGGCCGGTTTTATAACTTGAACCCTTTTTCTTTGTTATTCAACCATTAATCTTGCAATTTCAATGATTCCTTCATTATCTTGTTTAATTGCTGGTTGAAAATGGTTATTTCATGAATTCAGAAGTTGTTAGAACTTCAGGGACGAAGTTAGATTACGATGACATCATATTGGATACTTATTCCAAATAAATCATGGTACATACGGTTTTGAGTTAATTGCTCATGCGGTTTCACCAAACCGTTTGAGAGCAAACAGTTTGAAACCGTTTGTGAGCAAACGGTTTCAAAACCATTTGAGTGAGTTGAACAAGGGTTGACCGTCTGAGATTATTGTTCCTAATTATGTTTGTTAATGACTCACCAAATTTTTGGGTTAACTCCCAAGGAATCGTGAGTTTAAGGCCAATCAATTAGGCAAAGCCTAATTGGATTAAGTGCTGATTTTAAACTTGATTTATTTGCCTTTTTGGGCAAACGGTTTCAAAACAGTTTGAGAGGGTTGACCAAAGGTTGACCGTTTGAGATTACTGGTCCTAATGATGTTGGTTAAAAGCTCACCAAATTTTATGGATTAATTGCAAAGGAATCACGAGTTGAAGGATAATCAATTAGGCAAACCCTAATTGGATTAAGTGTTGATTTTCAACTTGATTGATTTGACTTTTTGGGTAATTTAACCCAAACGGTTTCAAAACCGTTTGGGGATTACCCAAACGGTATCAAGACCGTTTGGAGGTCACCCAAGACCGTTTGGAGGTCTAGGGTTGGATATGGTTAAGTGTTTGAAGGACAAAAGATATGGTGTTAACCCTAATCGGCTAAGTGCTGATTTTGCATTGAAATGAGTTGATGTTTTGGGTTGATTGACCCAAACGGTTTCAAAACCATTAGGGAATCACCCAAACGGTCTCAAGACCGTTTGGAGGTCTAGGGTTAAGCATGGTTGACCAATTGAAGGTCTAAAGGTACCAAATCACTTTGCAATTAAGTGTTGATTTGATGAGCAACTGAATAGCTCAAACCCTAATGATTTTTCACTATAATCCAAGGGTTGGATGAGCCACATGGTCTCAAGACCGTTTGGAGTTCATCCAAACGGTCTCAAGACCGTTTGGAGGTCACCCAAGACCATTTGGAGGTATAGGGGTGAGTATGGTCAAGCAATTGATGATCCAATGATACTAAGTTAAAGTGTAATCAAGTGCTGATTTGGTGATCAATCCAATGATCCAAACCCTAATTGGTTGACTTGGATTTTGATGATGTGATGGACAAACGGTCTTCACCTACTTGTCCAAATGGTCTTCACCTACTTGGCCAAACGGTCTTCACCTACTTGGCCAAATGGTCTTCACCTACTTGGCCAAACGGTCTTCACCTACTTGGGAAAACGGTCTCAAGCACCACCTTTACCAAACAGTTTCAAACTGTTTGAACTTTGAAAGACCAAGACCGTTTGGGAGTCAAGTAGTCAAACTTGATTATAGATTCAATTGATCAATTCAATTGGATACCTTATGTAATGGAGGTCCAAGGTGATTGAATCTATCGAGAATAGAGATGATGAATGACTCATTGATCCAATAATGATTAGTAATGATAATCAATGAAGGTATAAAGATTGAAACCCTATTAGTACCTAAGTGATTAGTGCCAATTGAGGGATGAACCCTAATTGCTTATAGGATCAATGACTTGGTACACTATGTCATTCATAGTTGTATGTACTTGATTGAAGGGATGATATGACCTTATCAAGTTGAGATGATGTTAGCATGAATTCATAACATGAATATGATTCATATGGTGATTAAGGGTATGATCCTTAAGCAAAGAGATCACGAAACTCTAATCATGAACATAAACCCATATTTACAGGGTTATTGAATTCTAACCCTAATTAAGGGCAATTCTAAATGAAACCCTAATCCAGGGTAAGGATGTATCCCTAATCTACGGTAATCATAAGTGAAACACTAATTTAGGGAAACGAGATGTAAATCCCTAATTGGGATGAATAGTGAATCTCCAATTATGGATAATTGAATGAAATCCTAATAAAGATTAATAGTAGACCCAAATTATGGGAAACTATGGTGGAAACCCTAGTTGAGGGTGATTCCATGAGAAACCTTAACTAAGTATTAACACCACATGACGTACTAATGTTATGTTGTGATAAGAGGCCCTAAGAAGGATGAAGGCATGTGAGACTGTAATGAGGAGTCATAATACATAAAGCCCTAATCTTGGATAATATGACAATGAATCATAATTATAATCTTAAGTAAGGGTATAAAGAAACCCTAATGATGAGATAGAAGGAATGGCCTTATAAAGGTGAAACATTTCATTTGGTTTAATATATGCAACCTAATCGTAAGAAATGTCTTTACCATTAGACAAGTTCATATCATTAAAGATAGTTGGACAACTCTAATGTGTGGCCTATGCATTATATGCTATAGGTAAGTGATTAGTGATGTAATGTATTAAGAAGGGAAATACCTTAATACAAGATAAGATGGATAATTTAGTAGAGTCTGAAGTGATGAGAAAGTGATACATCAAAATATGACAGTTATCACATTCAACACTTCAGGGTTTATATACCTTGATGTACTCCAAATCCAATATAATTGGGTAAGAAACATATGAAGTGTGTTATGCAACTATTACAATGAAATGTAATGAGTTGTTGCACCTTGATGAGTGTTAATTAATGTACCTTGAGAATGGGGTTAAGTCGAAACGATGTGTATGATATAATCATACCATGATGAGGATGAGAAATGAACTCATACCTTGAATTGATGATCATTAATGCTATATGATGAAAGTAATGTTCTAGAATAATCAAATATGATATCCTTGAATGCCCAAGAGGTATGGAATAATGTATTAAGGGTTGGACAGATAATGAGATCATGAAATCTTTATTAATGAGAAATGGGGAACCCTAACCCTAATTTGGGTAAAGGGAATGAAAATCCCTATTTGATAGTAAACCCTAATTCCTGGTAGAGGAATAATGGTATTACTATTGCATCACATGATGTGATGAATATCTTGTATGACTGTTATCATTCCTAATAAACCATACATATATTATGAGGTGATGTATATAGCTAGTTTGAGCTGTCACATTTATATAATAAATGTTTATTGGCATTATGTGTGGGCTCCGATCTCCAAACTACGATATAATCACAATTTAAACTTAAGAGGAAGCATTCGATAATCAGCGGAAGACAAAAATTACGGGAAATTAAAACTTTTTGAGACAAGAGCTTGAAACCACAAACCTTTTCCATAGAAAAAGGATTTAAACTGTATACATCTCTGTCAAATTACTTCTTGGGTAATTATATACAACATGATAAAAAATCTCAAGAACTCATAACCAAAAAGACTCCAAGACCTGAGAGTATAGAGGACACATAGGACTGACTCTAACTACACCACATATCAGGCTGAATCTCCACCTGAGATTTACTGCTGCTCCTGGTGCTGTTGCTGCTGGGATTGGTCACCTGTTCTCTTGTTCCTCCGTCTTCGACGACCACCTAAAAAGTTGAAGTCTACAGGGTGAGACAATTATACATAATTGCCCCAGCGAGAGTTATAACTCTCCACTAGAAGCTTTATAAGCAAAACAAAGAATAACTTAAGCAGTAAAAGCTTTCAAAGCATTCAATAGCTATTTTAGCAATAACAAGAGTTCAGCATTTCTGAACATGAAGAACATCTACATTATTCAAAGTAACATCAATCAAGTAATTCGTAGTTAACTCTAACAGATATACTACACTGTTGATTATGTTTTTCAAACATTATTATGCCCTGTGGAGATGAGGCATACCACTCATACTCCAACTGATCGCTAAGAAGTCACATCAGTATCATACATAGGTCATTAAAAGAGCCGGATTCTTATGACCTCATCTTACTCAGTCAGTTAGAGGATTGTTTGTTAGACATCTGGCAGGACGTCTTTTGTAATAGCTTACGAGGGTAAACTGGTCCTTCGCTATTTTTAGAGTTACAGTGGCGTTCTGTACTCTCTTTGTCATCGGAAGATTTCTTATTTATCTTTCATCGATACGGTGTTTGTATCTTTTGGGGAGAATAGTGATACATCTCACCTTTTGGACATTGTAGTGAAGGTTTGACGGACTATGAAAATCTACATCAATTCCTCTCACCTTTTGGATTTTGTAGTGAAGGTTTGACGGACTATAAAAATCTACATCAATTCCTACACTAGGATGTAAGGTTCTAGACATCCATATACCCCACATACTCAAAAGTATGTGATCCAGGAGTTCCCTTGGGAAAACCTGTTTCACCATCATTTAGACTCTGACAATGATGGGTCTATGATCAGGGCTCTACATTATACTTGATTAGTTAGGTACATTCAGTATTCTTTTAACATCATACATTGTTCTTCAAACAATAACATTAGCATAACAACTATAAGTGAGAATACTAGAATGTAGCAGGCCTAACTCTTTTCAATCATCAGTTCTCAATTATCTCATCACCAGTCATCTGTTAAGCATGACCTTGATGGTATTTATGGCTCTTACAGCCCATAAATCTCAATAGATGTCACTAGCAGTGCATCAAGATATTTCACTTATTCATAAAGCTTAAGACATGCTTTCAATGAATATAGTATTGTAATCCATACCTGGATATGATCATCATCTCATGACAACCTGCAAGGTTATTTCAACTGATAATAGTAAACAATTCATCAATCAGGGTTTACTATCCATCTTTCATTTTATCACCCTAGAATTAGGGTTTACTATTCACTCCATGGTGAATTGTACTCATTACATCATCATGTATGAGAAAGATCATCATTAAGTTCTTAAATAAGATTAAGATTCATTAGACATCATAATTAGGGTTTCCATGACCTCACATAGGTGGATCATTCCCTAATCATGCACATTCATGTGTATTGAAAGTATCTTACTTGAGTTTCCACCATAAAAGGGTACTTTCTCTCTCTTAGGATACATTCTCTCTCCTCTTACTAGTAGATGGTGATAACACCACTCTATATCATGTTGGGTTAAGTCCTCATAGACTAACATAAGCCAAGACATCACTATCATGTGATTAGGGTTTTATTAGAACAAGGTTTTACTCCATTAAACCCCTCAAGGGTATTTTGGTAATTTGCCTCATGATCACCGCCATGGGTTAACTCATTAATCAATTAGTCCCTTAATGGCCTAGGTTATCATTAGGGTTTAGATTAGATCACCATTGAATCAATTACATCATCAATTGATTAAGTACAAATTATATTGAAAACCTTCAAACAGTTTCAACCTTCAACCACCAAACGGTCTAGAGACCGTTTGGTTTCAAACGGTCTTGAGACCGTTTGACCTCAAACGGTCTTGAGACCGTTTGGATGTGTTGACCGTTTAGAATGGTTGACTTTCCAAACCGTTTGAAACTCAAGCGGTTTGAAATCGTTTGATCAAATCGACTTGAGATCGTTTGGTCCAAATGACCCTGAGATCGTTTGGTCCAAACGACCCTGAGATCGTTTGAGCCCAAACGGTCTTGAGACCGTTTGGCCCCAAACGGTCTTGAGACCGTTTGGCCTAAAAAGGTCTTGAGACCGTTTGGATCCAAACAGTCTTGAGACCGTTTGGTCCAAATGGGCTCAAACCGTTTGGACCTCCAAAGTGGTTCAAAACATACAATTAGTCATGATTATGTATGTTGAAGCCCTCAATTGGCCAAAGCCATATTAACCACTTATAAATTGAGTCAATTAGGGTGATCATCAATCAATTGGACATCAAATTAACCCTCAATTGAAAGCCAATTAGGGTTAAGTCAAGCTCAATTAGGGTTTCAAGTCGGATGGTCATCAATATTCAATAATGTGAATCAATACAAGGTTGAACCTATCAATTGACCTCCAATTGGGCCCAAACTTGGCCCTAACGGTCTTGAGGTCGTTTGGAAATCATCCAAACGGTCTTGAGACTGTTTGCCCAAAGTTTGACCAAAAACCAAGTCGGTTAGGTTAGGGTTGAACTCCAATTAGGTCAAAAATCAACATTTTTATCAATTCATCAACTTGTTGCAATTGGACCTTCAAACCATTAGATTATCTTAACCCTAGACCTTCAAACAGTCTTGGGTTGTGCCCAAACGGTCTGGATACCGTTTGGAGGAACCCCCAAATGGTCTTGAGACTGTTTGGGTCCTTCAACCCAAAACTTAACAAGATCTATGTTTTAAAACATCAATTTTGACCCGATTAGGGTTTGGATGTTGAAGTGCCTTCAACTATCAATAGGTTAAGAATGAAACTTTGATTCTTTGTAGGAATGAAATTCAATATATAACCAACATACCCTCAAACGGTCGTCCCTTGGTCAACCCTATCAAATGGTCTTGAGACTGTTTCAATCCAAACGGTCTTGCAAGACCGTTTGAAATCAAACAGATTGAAACCGTTTGACCTTAAACGGTTTGCAACCGTTTGGACCAAAAGGGTCCAAGGTCGTTTGATAAAGTAACATTGGGATTCACGCCCCTCATCTTCAACCTCTGTCAAGGTCGGTTCCTCCACCGTTTTGCTTGCAAAAGTGCAAGGAAGAAGGGAGGTAGAAGAAGAACTAGCACGCTAAATTGCAAGAACAAAGTATGCATATAAAGCAAGAGTTTAGAGTTATAAAACCCGCCTAAAGCTTGCTCTTTGTGCTCCAAGCTTCCAAGCTTCACGCATCTAATGGTGTGTTGAGCTCCTCAACTTGGTCAGAGGTGATTCCTCCAAGGAAAGGCAAGGTTGGTCGGCTAGAACAAGAAGACTAAGTAAGCTATCCACAAAACCAACCTTAAAGGAAGAATTCCTCCATGAATTCGAGCTAGAAGGTGGTGTTCTCTTACCTAGAACAGGTTGGTCATCCCCCTGAGCTCCATAGCTTTGCCTTAGACGTTTGAGAAAGAAGAGAAATGAGGAAGTGAAGGGGAAACGTTGGTTTGGTTTGGAAAGAAAGGTGCTTATATAGTTTAGGCTGATTTTCACCATAAGGACCTCTAGAACTTAAAATTCTCATCCAAGTCCCTCCTTAATCTTAGGCACGACCTAGCTCATATAAACTTATGCAAAGCTCATGAAATCTCAAGGTCTAAGGGTAAAGAAAGCCAACTCTCAACTAGGGTACATACATGAAAGGTCTCCATACCCATTTAGGTGACTTTTACCTCATAGATCATTTTTCTTATCTGATTGTTCATTGATGTGTCCCTTTCATAATTTCTACTAAAAATGATGATAAGAGTTATAAAAGATGCTCTAGAAGGTGGAAATTACAAGTTGCACCCCTCAATTTGGGTAAATTGCACTTTACTCCAAATTAGGGTTTTCAAGCACAGGGATTGCTTCCACAGCTGCACCTTGGTGCTCAAGCTTGGGAAATCCCTCAAACTTCATCATAAACATCCTACAGATGTTTCAACATCAGAGGTACATCTTAACCTGTGAATTTGCAAGTTAAACCCTTAAACTGGGTAATTTGCACACAGGTCCCTGCATTGCAAAATAATGCTACAACTTTACATATAAAGGAGCAAAATTGAAAATATATGTTCCTGAGGAACTTAACTACATGCCAGGGAGTATTCACAAGTATATAATTACATATTTAGGCAAAACTTCCAGGGTTAGGTTATAACCCAGGTCAGGGATGTTACAAATTATCCACCCCTTCACAAGGATTTCATCCCCGAAATCGATAAAGCGTATTAAGAGAAAAGAGTAGGGTATTTCCTTTTCATCTCATCCTCTAGTTCCCAAGTGGCTTCTTCAACACCACGATGGTTCCAGAGAACTTTCACAAGGCTTATATCCTTCTTCTTTAACTTTTTAGTTCTGTTATCTAGGATAGACACTGGTCCCTCCTCATATGTTATATCTTCATTCAATTTTATTTGCATAGGTTGTAGAACTGACTCGGTGTGTGGGTGATATTTCCTCAGCATGGAAATGTGAAACACAGGGTGTAGCTTCTACAACTCTTGAGGTAACTCTAGTCTATAGGCCACCTTTCCAACTCTTTCAACAATTGGATAAGGTCCCATAAATCTAGGAGCTAACTTCCCTTTCCTTCCAAAACGAAGGACTCCTTTCCAAGGTGAGACTTTAAGATATACTCTGTCTCCAACTTGGAACTCTAGGGGTCTACGACGTTTATCAGCATATGATTTCTGCCTATCATGTGCAGTCTTAATTTGTTGCTGTATAACTTTAATCTTATCTGTAGTTTGCTGCACAAGATCAGGACCTAACAACTGGTGCTCACCAGTCTCATACCAACACAAGGGTGATCTACAATGTCTACCATATAAGGCTTCATATGGTGCCATATCAATGCTATGCTGATAGCTATTGTTATAGGCAAACTCTATCAAGTTCAGATGTAGATCCCAACTCCCGGTAAACTAGAGAACACATGCTCTCAACAGGTCTTCCAAGGTCTGTATAGTCCTTTCCGACTGTCCATCAGTCTATGGGTGAAAGGCTGTACTAAACCTTAGCTTGGTTCCTAGGGCTCTGTGTAACTGTTCCCAAAAGCGACTTGTAAACTGGGGACCTCTGTCAGAAACTATAGTGACAGGAACTCCGTGCAAATGCACTATCTCCTGAACATACAACTGGGATAACCTTTCAGCAGAATAGGTTGTTTTGACAGGTAGGAAATGTGCTGTCTTAGTCAACCTATCAACAACTACCCAAATGGAATCATGTCCTTTGTTTGTCCTGGGTAGGCCAACAACAAAGTCCATGGTCACATGGTCCCACTTCCACTGTGGTATGGGTAAGGGTTGCATTGTTCCTGCAGGTTTCTGGTGCTCAGCCTTGACCTGCTGACACACAGGACACCTCAGAACAAACTCATCTACATCCTTCTTCATCCCAGGCCACCAATACATATCTTTCAAGTTTCGATACATCTTGGTGCTCCCTGGATGCATAGCATACATTGAAGAATGAGCTTCCTCCAGAACTAACTTCCTCAGGTTCTCAACATCTGGCACTATCATCCTCCCATGATAGCATGCCACCTGGTCATCTGACTCATGAAAACCATTTTGTTTCTCACTACTATACTCAGATCTAATCAGTTGAACTGCAACATCAACTTGTTGTGCCTCCTTGATCTGCTCTCTTAGAGTAGGTTTAATCTGCATCTCAGCTAACAAACCGGCTAACAATGACACCTTCAACTGCACATTGTCTTGCCTTAAAGAGATAAGCATATCTCTCCTAGAGCATACTAGGGAACTTAGTTGTGCTCTATCCATGGTTGATGTTGCCGATTTCCTACTCAAGGCATCTGCAACCACATTGGCCTTGCCTGGATGGTAATCAATTGTACAGTCGTAGTCCTTGATTAACTCCATCCAGCGATGTTGCCTCATGTTAAGCTCATGCTGAGAGAAGATATACTTAAGGTTCTTGTGGTCTGTGAAAATCTGGAAGGTTTCTCCGTAGAGATAATGTCTCCAGATTTTCAAGGCATGGACCACAACAGCTAACTCCAGATCGTGTGTCGGATAATTCTCCTCGTGTTTCTTAAGCTGTCGGGAAGCAAAAGAAATCACTTGTTTATCTTGCATCAACACACATCCAAGTCCATTCTTGGAGGCATCACATAAGACTACATATCCTTTTCCTTGCTCAGGTAGCACAAGCACAGGTGCACTTGTCAACCTCTCCTTCAACAGCTGAAAAGACTGTTGACATTTATCACTCCAAGCAAAAAGGAACATCTTTACTGGTTAACTTGGTCAAAGGTAAGGCTATAGAACTGAAATTCTTAATGAACCTTCGATAATAACCAGCTAATCCCAGGAAACGTCTAATCTCCATTGGTGTCTTCGGTTCTTCCCACTGTAGAACAGATTCCACCTTTGTAGGGTCAACACGAATTCCCGAGGCAGATATCACATGTCCAAGAAAAGATACCTCCGGCAGCCAGAACTCACACTTGCTAAATTTAGCGTACAGCTTGTGTTCTCTTAGCAAGGTCAGAGCTTGGCGAAGATGCTGCTCATGCTGCTGAGCATCCTTACTATAAATCAGTATGTCATCTATGAAGACGACAACACACTGATCAAGGAAGGGTTGAAAGACTCTATTCATGAGTTCCATGAATGCAGCTGGTGCATTGGTTAGTCCAAACGACATAATCGTGAACTCATAGTGACCATATCTTGTCCTAAAGGCAGACTTGGATATGTCACTGTCCTTAATGCGGAGTTGATGATATCCAGACCTTAAGTCTATCTTGGAGAAGACTGTTGCTCCACGCAACTGGTCAAAAGATCATCAATCCTCGGCAAAGGATACTTGTTCTTTATTGTTACTTTATTGAGTTGTCTATAGTCAATGCACAACCGCATTGATCCATCTTTCTTCTTAACAAACAAAACCGGAGCACCCCATGGTGAGGTACTCGGTCGGATGAAACCCTTCTCAAGTAACTCTTGAAGGTGTTTCTTGAGTTCTGCCATTTCGGCAGGCGCCATCCTATACGGAGTCTGGGCTATGGGTTTCGTATCTGGGACCAAATTGATCTCAAAATCAATCTCCCAAGGTGGTGGTATACCAGGAAGTTCTACTCTTGCCTCATCAACTTATCAGCAACCATAGCTGATACAAGACAGGTGGGCAAAATCTTTCTTTCTCCTTGAAAGATCCATGTGTTGCTTTCATCAGCAAAAACTGCCAACTTGGACTCACAATCCAAGACAACTCGATACCTTTCCAAGGTATCCATCCCTAGGATTACATCAAATCCTTGCATATCAAGCGGTATAAGGTCCACTTGAATGCGATGTTTAGAAAATAAGAGTATGCAGGGAGATAATACCTCCTGCAAAACAGCAGACCCACTCAATGGAGTCTCCAACAACAACCTATATGTCCTATGACTAGCTGTCATATTGCAGTTACGAATCACTCTTCGAGTGATGAAAGAGTGCGTAGCACCCAGGTCAATCAGAACAGATACTACACAAGATTTAGACATATCAGAATATAAAAGTTCCATCTGACCTGTCACCACTTGTGGATCGACCACTGCCTCTGGTGGGTTCATAGCATAGAACCTCGCTGTAGCCTGTTGTTGAGGTAGTGCTGATGATCCAGCTTGAGACGCTTGCCCGCGTCCTCGAGCTGCTCCTTGAGATTGCCCTCTCTGTGATCCATGTTGTCCTTGTCTCGGAGGCTGTGTTACAGTGACAGGCTTAGATCGACAGTCCTTCATCAAATGTCCCACCTTACCATAGATGTAGCAGCTTCTTTCCAGTTGTTGTGGTCTTAGTGGTCCAGTAACTGACATTGATGCAGAACTCTGAGTCTCCCGAGGTGATTGTCCTCGTCCTATACCTCTACTAGGAGACCACTGAGTCTGAGAACTAGATCTAGGTGGTGGAGGGTTAGGTGTAGAGGATCTAGGCTTCTTAAAGTCCCTAGATGAAGAACCCTGTAACTGTGGATATCTTTTCTGAGTTTGCCTCTTCTCAACCACAGATCTCTCTATCCTTCGGATTGACTCAACGAAGGTAGAGAATCTCTCTCAGTTTTCTAAGGCAGACACAGGGGTACTCATGTCAACATTCAAACCCCTCTCGAACCTCCTGATTCCTTCTTCTTCTGTGGCAGCCATATGCGTACAAAACCGCAACAACTCCATGAACTTAGCTTCATACTCGCTAATGTTCATTATGCCCTGCCTCAGTCTCTCAAATTGAGAGATATTCTCGTCTAGGAAGGTCTTTGGGAAATATCTATGAACAAATTCCCACCGAAAATCTTCCCACGAGATCTCTATTCCAGGTCTCTTCTGCTCTTCCATTGTCCACCAATGACCAACGCTTCCTTTGAGAAGATAGACAGCATGTCTGACCTTATCAGCTTTAGGGATATTGAGAATCCTGAAAGCCTTCTCCAACTCTGTCAACCACAGATCAACATCTGCGGGGTCAGCAGTCCCAAGGTACTCGGTAGCTCCGACACGACATAGTCGCTCAAACGTCTTCCCGATACCTTGACCTTCTGGTTGGACAGGTGCCCTGGGTACAGGCATAGGCATCCTATCGGTTATGTGTGTCATGTCAGTCATGAACTGCCCGAACATCGTCTGAACTGCTGGGTTACCCATATCGGCTGGGTCGAACTGGGGTGGCTCTCTAGGTTGCTCAGGTATAGGCTGTCCTATCTCTGGTACTCCTGCACTAGCTTGAGGTGCACTAGCACTACTTTCTACCACGTTCTCATCATGTGGCTCTGACATTCTTATGTATCTTCTTCTCCTGAGGAGCAGAGGATTCTATTAGATAAGGAAGGAATACTAAAGATAGACTCAACTTCCTAAGTCCTATGCCTCTATAGACTCGGCGTACCTAGAGCTCTGATACCAATTAATTGTGGGCTCCGATCTCCAAACTAAGATATAATCACGATTTAAACTTAAGCGAAAGCATTCGATAATCAGCGGAAGACAAAAATCACGGGAATTTAAAACTTTTCGAGACAAGAGATTGAAACCACAAACCTTTTCCATAGAAAAAGGATTTAAACTGTATACATCTCTGTCAAATTACTTCTTGGGTAATTATATACAACATGATACAAAATCTCAAGAACTCATAACAAAAAAGACTCCAAGACCTGAGAGTATAGAGGACACATAGGACTGACTCTAACTACACCACATAGCAGGCTGAATCTCCACCTAAGATTTACTGCTGCTCCTGGTGCTCTTGCTGCTAAGATTGGTCACCTGTTCTCTTGTTCCTCCGTCTTCGACGACCACCTAAAAAGTTGAAGTCTACAGGGTGAGACAATTATACATAATTGCCCCAGCGAGAGTTATAACTCTCCACTAGAAGCTTTATAAGCAAAAAAAAGAATAACTTAAGCAGTAAAAGCTTTCAAAGCATTCAATAGCTATTTTAGCAATAACAAGAGTTCAACATTTCTGAACATGAAGAACATCTACATTATTCAAAGTAACATCAATCAAGTAATTCGTAGTTAACTCTAACAGATATACTACGTTGTTGATTATGTTTTTCAAACATTATTATGCCCTGTGGAGATGAGGCATACCACTCATACTCCAACTAATCGCTAAGAAGTCACATCGGGGTCATACATAGGTCATTAAAAGAGCCGGATTCTTATGACCTCATCTTCCTCAGTAAGTTAGAGGATTGTTTGTTAGACATCTGGCAGGACGTCTTTTGTAATAGCTTACCAGGGTAAACTGGTCCTTCTCTATTTTTAGAGTTACAGTGGCGTTCTGTACTCTCTTCGTCATCGGAAGATTTCTTGTTTATCTTTCATCGATACGGTGTTTGTGTCTTTTGGGGAGAATAGTGATACATCTCACCTTTTGGACTTTGTAGTGAAGGTTTGACGGACTATGAAAATATACATCAATTCCTCTCACCTTTTGTATTTTGTAGTGAAGGTTTGATGGACTATAAAAATCTACATCAATTCCTACACTAGGATGTAAGGTTCTACACATCCATATACCCCACATACTCAAAAGTATGTGATCCAGGAGTTCCCTTGGGAAAACCTGTTTCACCATCATTTAGACTCTGACAATGATGGGTCTATGATTAGGGCTCTACATTATACTTGATTAGTTAGGTACATTTAGTATTCTTTTAACATCATACATTGTTCTTCAAAAAATAACATTAGCATAACAACTATAAGTGAGAATACTAGAATGTAGCAACCCTAACTCTTTTCAATCATCAGTTCTCAATTATCTCATCACCAGTCATCTGTTAAGCATGACCTTGATGGTATTTATGGCTCTTACATCCCATAAATCTCAATAGATGTCACTAGCAGTGCATCAAGATATTTCACTTATTCATAAAGCTTAAGATATGCTTTCAATGAATATAGTATTGTAATCCATACCTGGATATGATCATCATCTCATGACAACCTGCAAGGTTATTTCAACTGATAACAGTAAACAATTCATCAATCAGGGTTTACTATTCATCTTTCATTTCATGACCCTAGAATTAGGGTTTACTATTCACTCCATGGTGAATTGTACTCATTACATCATCATGTATGAGAAACATCATCATTAAAGTTCTTAAATAAGATTAAGATTCATTAGACATCATAATTAGGGTTTCCATGACCTCACATAGGTGGATCATTCCCTAATCATGCACATTCATGTGTATTGAAAGTATCTTACTTGAGTTTCCACCATAAAAGGGTACTTTCTCTCTCTTAGGATACTTTCTCTCTCCTCTTACTAGTAGATGGTGATAACACCACTCTAGATCATGTTGGGTTAAGTCCTCATAGACTAACATAAGCCAAAACATCACTATCATGTGATTAGGGTTTGATTAGAACAAGGTTTTACTCCATTAAACCCCTCAAGGGTATTTTGGTAATTTGCCTCATGATCACCATCATGGGTTAACTCATTAATCAATTAGTCCCTTAATGACCTAGGTTATCATTAGGGTTTAGATTAGATCACCATTGAATCAATTACATCATCAATTGATTAAGTACAAATTATATTGAAAACCTTCAAACGGTTTCAACCTTCAACCACCAAACGGTCTTGAGACCGTTTGGTTTCAAACGGTCTTGAGACCATTTGACCTCAAATGGTCTTGATACCGTTTGGATGTGTCGACCGTTTAGAATGGTTGACTTTCCAAACCGTTTGAAACTCAAGCGGTTTGAAACCGTTTGATCAAATCGACTTGAGATCGTTTGGTCCAAACGACCCTGAGATCGTTTGAGCCCAAATGGTCTTGAGACCGTTTGGCCCCAAACGGTCTTGAGACCGTTTGGATCCAAACGGTCTTGAGACTGTTTGGTCCAAATGGGCTCAAACCGTTTGGACCTCCAAAGTGGTTCAAAACTTACAATTAGTCATGATTATGTATGTTGAAGCCCTCAATTGTCCAAAGCCATATTAACCACTTATAAATTGAGTCAATTAGGGTGATTATCAATCAATTGGACATCAAATTAACCCTCAATTGAAAGCCAATTAGGGTTAAGTCAAGCTAAATTAGGGTTTCAAATCGGATGGTCATCAATATTCAACAATGTGAATCAATACAAGGTTGAACCTATCAATTGACCTCCATTTGGGCCCAAACTTGGCCCAAATGGTCTTGAGGTCGTTTGTACATCATCCAAACGGTCTTTAGACCGTTTGACCAAAGTTTGACAAAAAACCAAGTCGGTTAGGTTAGGGTTGAACTCCAATTAGGTCAAAAATCAGCATTTTTATCAATTCATCAACTTGTTGCAATTGGACCTTCAAACCATTATATTATCTTAACCCTATACCTTCAAACGGTCTTGGGTTGTGCCCAAATGGTCTTGAGACCGTTTGGAGGAACCCCCAAACGGTCTTGAGACCGTTTGGGTCCTTCAACCCAAAACTTAACAAGATCTATGTTTTAAAACAACAATTTTGACCCGATTAGGGTTTGGATGTTGAAGTGCCTTCAACTCTCAATTGGTTAAGAATAAACTTTGATTCTTTGCAGGAATGAAATTCAATATATAACCAACAGACCCTCAAATGGTCGTCCCTTGGTCAACCCTATCAAACGGTCTTGAGACTGTTTCAATCCAAACGGTCTTGCAAGACCGTTTGAAATCAAACGATTTGAAACCGTTTGACCTTAAACGGTTTGCAACCGTTTGGACCAAAAGGGTCCAAGGTCGTTTGATAAAGTAACATTGGGATTCACACCCCTCATCTTCAACCTCTGTCAAGGTCGGTTCCTCCACCGTTTTGCTTGCAAAAGTGCAAGGAAGAAGGGAGGTAGAAGAAGAACTAGCATGCTAAATTGCAAGAACAAAGTATGCATATAAAGTAAGAGTTTAGAGTTATAAAACCCGCCTAAAGCTTGCTCTTTGAGCTCCAAGCTTACAAGATTCACGCCTCTAATGGTGTCTTGAGCTCCTCAACTTGGTCAGAGGTGATTCCTCCAAGGAAAGGCAAGGTTGGTCGGCTAGAACAAGAAGACTAAGTAAGCTATCCACAAAACCAACCTTAAAGGAAGAATTCCTCCATGAATTCGAGCTAGAAGGTGGTGTTCTCTTACCTAGAACAGGTTGGTCGTCCCCCTGAGCTCCAGAGCTTTGCCTTAGCCGTTTGAGAAAGAAGAGAAATGAGGATGTGAAGGGGAAACATTGGTTTGGTTTGGAAAGAAAGGTGCTTATATAGTTTAGGCTGATTTTCACCATAAGGACCTCTAGAACTTAAAATTCTCATCCAAGTCCCTCCTTAATCTTAGGCACGACCTAGCTCATCTAAACTTATGCAAATCTCATGAAATCTCAAGGTCTAAGGGTAAAGAAAGCCAACTCTCAACTAGGGTACATACATGAAAGGTCTCCATACCCATTTAGGTGACTTTTACCTCATAGATCATTTTTCTTATCTGATTGTTCATTGATGTGTCCCTTTAATCATTTCTACTCTAAATGATGACAAGAGTTATAAAAGATGCTCTAGAAGGTGGAAATTACAAGTTGCACCCCTCAATTTGGGTAAATTGCATTTTACTCCAAATTAGGGTTTTCAAGCACATGGATTGCTTCCACAGCTGCACCTTGGTGCTCAAGCTTGGGAAATCCCTCAAAGTTCATCA
Source organism: Alisma plantago-aquatica (assembly GCA_963693085.1). NCBI lineage: Eukaryota > Viridiplantae > Streptophyta > Magnoliopsida > Alismatales > Alismataceae > Alisma > Alisma plantago-aquatica. The sequence goes on along the minus strand of OY856412.1, from coordinate 1,268,685,721 downwards.
TAAACATCCTCATGATGTTTCAACATCAGAGGTACATCTTAACCTGTGAATTTGCAAGATAAACCCTTAAACTGGGTAATTTGCACATAGGTCCCTGCATTGCAAAATAATGCTACAACTTTACATATAAAGGAGCAAAATTGAAAGTATATGTTCCTGAGGAAGTTAATTACATGCCAGGGAGTATTCACAAGTATATAATTACATATTTAGGAAAAACTTCCAGGGTTAGGTTATAACCCAGGTCAGGGATGTTACATTATGTGCCTTAATGTTGTTGTTGCTTAGTAAAAGAAGCAATATGCATGGACTTTTATGAGTCACATGAGTAAGTTGTTACCTAGAGAGGTGAAAAGATATTTCATGGCCTTGTGAGCCAGGTGTGATGCTTGTGTAACACATATCATGAATGCCTTGGTCAGATGACCTGGAGGTGATAATTACCTGAAAAAGGTATAATAATGCTAGATGATGAGTTAAGGGTTTGAATACCCAAAACGATATGATTATGGTGATGAGAATGTGAAGGGATGAGAATGCCCAACATTGAAATGAGGGACTGAGTTCCCAGGGTCTTTGAAAGACTGATAAATAACTGATGATAGTAGTACATGTCTCTTTATAGCACTGTTGTAATAAGTTATGTTTGAGAACTCGGCTGATGCTAAAAGAATATGAGAATGCACTTAATAAATCAAGTGAAATCTATTCATGTAGTGCTCTGACCATAGATCTATCATCGTCAGGAATAGGTGATGGTGAAACGGGTGCCCACGGCAAAACCCGGAGCACATATTTTGAATATGTGGGGGTAAATGGGTGAAAACATCCTTACGTCCTCTTGAAGAGATTGTTGGAAGGTAAACAAGAAACCTCTCAATCCTTCATGAATAAGTCGGGATGGATGTATCACGAATCTCCCAATGATACTTAATGTTGGATCGAGGAGATAAACAAGAAATCTCTCGATTGGCGATGAGAGTGCAGTTGACGCTGTAACTCTGTAGCGAAGGTGCCAGAATACCCTGGCTAGCTAGTTAGCAGAGACACGAGATGTCCTACATGTGGTCTCGTACTGACCGAGATAGATGAGGTCATAAGAATCCGGCTCTTTTGATGACCTATGTATGGTACATATGAAATTTCGTAATGGTCGGTTGGAGTATGAGCGGTATATCTCATCTCCTCAGAGCATAAATGTGATTGTAAAATGTAATCAGCCGTATAGCATGTTTGCTTAAGGATGGATACGGAGATTCATTGGCTGATGTTGCATTTCTTTGTGCATTCCTTAGTAGATAAATGTTAATTATGTTCCTTTATATTCTCTGCAAGGTAGACAGATGAATTACTTATCTACCATGGGTAGATGCAATGACCTCCTTGAGAATGGACATTATCTTATTATGTTCTACGATGAATAATTATGCCTGATAATGTCAAAAAATAACCCCTGCTCACTTTTAATTTAATAAACTGCAATAACAATGTTTTTGGTGGAGAGTTATATCTCTCACTGGGGCAATTTTCAATTGTCTCACCCTCGTGGGAAACATTTTTAGGTATGCATGGGAGGCAAAGTAGAAATCCTAGAACAAGGAAAGAACAACAGCAACAACAGGGACAACAATAAGATCTCAGGTGGAGATATTGTCTGTCTAGTCATACAGATAGTAGTCCTATGTGTCGTCTTTGTACTCTCAGGTCCTCAGAGTTTTTAGTCAGTGTCTTATGAATCAATCTGATGTTTTGGCATGATGCCTCGAGATTCGTATATTGTCTGTATATAATGTTTCTAAGACAGTTGATGTTGTAATCTTTGAGAATGAATGGTACATGTTGTGTACTTGTGAACCAATATGAAATTCAAAAACTTTGGTTCTTGGTTAAAGACTATTCCTGTGAATGGATCTCTTGAAAAAGTTTTAATTTTCAGTGATTTTTAGTAATCCACTGCAAATAATTCGCTTTCGCATTAGTTAATCATGTTTTCACGAGACGGTCACCACACTTTGGCCAGGCAGTCACATAGATCTGGGAGTCCTCGTATTCCGACTAGCGGTGCGGAGGAAAATATTGCCATCCCCCAGTCGTGATCCTTTTCAAGACACCTATGTCTTTCAGATAATTCTCTAATAACTCCCTTGGGTTCTACATAATTTGTAAAATTTAATAATTATTAAAGATTAAATGAGGAACCTACGCTCTGATACCAATTGTAATGACCCCACCTCCCGGTAAGCCCAATTAAGGGAGACCCGAAGGTCATAGTCGTTATTCAATTAACAGGATCAAAGGTTCGACAAATAATTAATAATAATTTTGAAATTCTACTAACTAAACTGGAATTTGGTATAAAATTAAAACATTACTTACCTTTGAAAACTTTAGAAATCTATCTATCCAAAGCTTGAATTATTCTATCTAATCCTCCTTGCACTTTATTTCTTATTTCCACAATGTGTCACTTCACTGTTTCTTCTTTCAATTGTTGTTCCTAGAATGCCGACAAACAAAACGTCGGTCAGTATATCGAAATATACTGGTTGTGGGAACAACCAAAATCTTGCAAATATGGCTAACAATTTACTAATCACAATCAAATTATTTAATAAGACAATTTACATTTTCAATGTGTCATTCTCCACTGCTTTTTCCCTAACCCTGGCATACCCCTCTAGGGTTTCTCGTTTGCCATTGACTTAAGGCCACCTTCTCAATCTCGAGCTTGGTGCTTGGGAGTCACCTCTCATGGTGCTCCATAGTCATGTATCATAGACCACCTTCTCATTCCCGAGCTTGGTGTCTGGGGTCACCTCTCATGGTGCCCATGGGTCTACCCTCTTGGGCCTGACCTTTATGGCATCTTCCATCAGGGTGGCATGTAGGTGCGAGAATTCACATGTATATATAATTGTGATAGCCATAGTGGCTTTATAATTGCAGTATGAACATCCAAACTGTTTAGATTGCATTCAATGCGAGGAAACATCTGAAAAACCCTCGGGAAACTAATGCGATTAATCATAATTAACCACATACCTGATCTGACGATTTGAACAGAAATATCCATGCAAATAAGAATCCAAGCAAGCAAGCATTTTCAACAAGATCCTGAAATAATCACATAATTCCATTTTTATTATTCATGTCATCAAGATCCATTAAACCTAGCTTGCTTCCTAGGGTTTCTAATTCACTTTTAGGGTTTCTATTGCAATTAGGCTTTCCCTTCATCTTTTACTATTTTAAACCCTAATTTAATGCAATTGATCACCAACCCTAATTATTTCCACATCTAATCCTCAATTTCAGATTAAAGGCATAATTAACCATTAATTAAGTTCATTAAGCCTCTTTTACATTAAAGCTATTAGTTATATCCCTTTAATCCATGAAAAGATCATTATACGCATTTATCATCAATTCATAGTTCATTATGGTCCAATTCACATATGAACTTGATTTCCCATTAATTCCACCTTTTATTCATGAGAAAACCCTAATTACTCAATTTAGGGTATTTATCCACAAATTAGGAACTTTAATGTTCGAAATAGCTTATAACCATGAAAACTTAGTTTTATTCATGAAATCAAATAATTAAAGTCATTAGTAGTCCTAATTACCAACATTAGGATTTCAAGGCCCATTAAAGTATATTCATGCACATGAAACTCTAAATTAAGTAATTATGTGCAAAATCATCTTTTTTGATCTTAATGTATCTCTTTATGATTAATAGGTTAATATCAACTTTAACCACCAATTAAACCCTACTAATCACATTAAGTATATCAAAATAGGATTTCTTATCCATTAATTCAATAAAGTTGATAAATTATACTACTTTTCGAATTGCAAGAGGAATTAGCCTCTAAACCTATTTTTATTGGATTCCCCTCATATTTCTAAGAAAAATTCAAGTATAAACTTTTGTCATTTGAGCTATTATTAAAGAGTTATGATTTTCAGAAGATATACCTTACTTGAGCCAATCAGAACCCGCCAAGTGTCCTGCTCCTTGCAACGTGCTCTTTTGGAAATATAACAGATTCACAATCAAGTGGCCGATCTTTTAATCTGTAGGAGGGTACAACGGTCCAATGACCGAAGGTTGACTTCAACCTTGAGCCACGCGAGTTGGCCGCCGGCTGCAACCCTACTCGGGGTTGCCCACTCCTGCTTAGGGCGCGCGGACCTCCGCCGAAGGTTTCCCCTGCTTTGCCATCCTCCCCCGCATCTGGGGCACCGTCCGGCTTGCGGCTTAATTGTCTAGACCGTGCGCACAAGGTATGCAACCTGGAGACATCTTCCAGCCATCTAACAGTTATGGCGCACGTCCCAGAGTGAAGAAAGCCAGCCTAGCTCCTCCGGTGTTGTCGCGGGAGTAACACGCACACATCGCACCTCCTCCATGGCCTCTCATAGCGCCAAGATGCGAGCTACCCTCTCCGCTAGGGTTTTCATGCAAAGAAGAAGAAGAAGAAAGTGAGGGATGCGTGGGATCCTTCCTGGGCTTGGCCAAGGTTCTACCCCTATATATAGGGGAGTTTATCCACGTCCAGAGATGTTGCTCCCAGAGAAACCGAGTCCCACTCTTTAAAGGAAACCTATTTCTTCAAGGAGAAGCAAGCTTTCTCTCTCCTCACTATCCCTTTTGATATTCTCCATTATTTGGGGTATTTAGAATTCGAAAATCTTTCTCATGATTATCTTTATTCTTGGATTTTAATTCATTGGCCTCGAAATTATATTCTCCTCAAGTAGGAAACACTCCTTCTTAACAAAACCACATATTCCATTAATTATGTATTCCCATTATCGTTTTATTTTGCAATTTTTGTATTTTCTCTTTCTTTCCTCTTTATTGGGACTCCTTAGATCCCAAGAAACTCTATTATTTCGAAATCCTTTTTATTGGATACTCATTATCCTTCTAGATGCATCTAAATGCATTATTCTTCATTATCATGTGTATTTCTTATTAAAATATTTCTTTTTGAGGAATTCTCTTTATTTCTCTTTTATTTTCCTCATTGTTATTCCTTTTATCATTAGGAATCCTTGGAATACGAAATTCCACCAAGGATAACTCAATTATACCTCTTTCCACTTATTTTCCGCATTTTATCATTGTTTTTTCTTAATATAGAAATACTTAATCAATCTTTTCTTTTCTTATTGCTTTTCTTTGCAACTTTGGACTCCTTGGGACACAAGGAACCCATGAGGCACGAAATCCATCCTTGGATTACATTCTTTTGCCTTCCAGAGATTTCCACATCTCTCTTTTCTCAAAAACTCAATTATTCTTTTATCAATTGAATTTCCTTGTTATTGGGCCCAATAGCCAATAAAGCCCACAACACAATCATCAAGGCTATTGTAAATGAAACTCATTTATTCAAAACAAAATATATCATTATTTGTTCCAATTTCTTTAATATGAGAAATTACATTTCTCCCCAAAAGAACCCAAAATGGGGGTTGTAACAACCCCCCTGCAACAAATTCAACCATTGTAGTCCAAGGGAGAAAAGAAACCCAATATAATGAGGGAGAAAGCGCAAAATGTTGAGCTTCTATATATCCAATCGAAGTCCTATTATGCTCAAGTCTAGGAATATCAATTTTGGTCCTAATGTATAAGCCATTGGATCCGTGTAAGGCTCAAAAATCATGCCCACCACTTCAACAACACTGAATAGCTGACGAGAAATAGAAAACATGATGTAAATACTAAATAAAAGGACTTGACTTCCAACCATACACATCACAACCCCCATCATCATCAAATCCTTTAAAGGGGATTGAGCAACTTCCCTTGCTTTCTTTAGCTTTCTAGTAGGCCTCATCATCCTTTCTTTTGCCTTTTCAACTTGGATCATCTTGGTCATGGGGAAGAGTGACTAAAGTTGAGAGGATCTACTGCCACAAGTAGATTCTACGATCAAAAAAATCCTCCCTCCCATATTGTAGAAAAACCCTTTCTCTTGCCAATCCTTCATAATTATCTCTGCCAAGAAATGATTTGATTATCCAGTTCAGTTGATTGCCTTCAGGTCAACTGAGGTTACGATGTCCTCTCCATCGGATAGTGGTGTGTGTTACGATAGATAATGGGTGGCATGAGGGAGCAATGAGGTTACAAACACTATTGGACTACCAGAGTTTGGAACTCCCTCGACACTTGTCCTTATTGTAATAGAATGTTTTACCATTTCAAAAAAATCTTCAAAAATTTACTTCTCTATTCTCGAGATGGACCAGTTGCACATGACATCAAGAAAGACAACCTAGTTACAAAATCAGGGGGATTAGAGTGTATTGGGGACTTGAATATGTCTCCAATTACTACGAGTGGGGAAAAAAGAGGCAAAAAATCAATCTATCTCATCTCTTCTTCTATTTTTGTTTCCTCATGCTTTGGGAACCTTATTTCCATTGATTTGCAAGGTCTCAACATAACTAGGGGGAGCAGAAGATGAGGTGTGACTGGGCGGGGGTGTGAGGGGAAGATAATAGGGTGAGAAGAAGGGAGAATAATCACTGGGAGGAGGGGATATCTGGGTGGATGGTGAAGGTGTCTATCAGGGCGGATGAATAAGGAGATATCAGGCTAGAAAGGGCGAAGGAGATGAAGTACATGTGCAATGGAGTGTTAGGTGTGATTAGGGGAGGCTGGCCACACCAAAAAGATAAAAGTAGAGTAGGCATGAAAAAATTGAAGCCTTAGAGCGTGTGGTTATTTGATAGCGGGTTTATGGTTAATAGTATGATCTTTAGTCAAGTGAAATTTGTAGTTAATTTATAGTTATTAGAGTTAACTATATTTTCTCTATTTACATTAATATATTTGTAAAGAAATTTTTAACTATAAATACAATATATGTACATAAGACAATTGTAGCTAAATTATATTTTTTTGTAGTGTTGATTCTCTGTCTCTTCTAGAGGGTTTTGTTCAAAACCTAAAACCATATTATCATTTTATTAATATCACCCCATGTCCACCACATTTTGGGTTCCTTTCAATCCTCCTGAAGATAGAGGATAGAATTACCTCTCTATTTACTACATCACTCATGATTAGAGAATTCATCCTCGAACACCTCGTACTGTGTTAGCATCTACAGACTACTAAAATGGTAACATACTATACTGTAATTGTTGCATCTGATATATAACTATTATAATTTTCCTATATAACTATTTTGATCTACTAACCCAATTTACCATTATGTTATAATGCATTGTTATTCTATAATTTGTCATGCTATGGGTTGCGGTAATCGAGAGTATATGCTATGTGGCACATGGAAGATGGATCAAATCCACTGGGTATCCCAGTTTGTTGAAAACTGGTATCTCAATTTTCTAAAAGTTTCAGGAATGTTCTAGACAATATCAAATAAAATTGCAAAGAAATAACATTTGAGATTTTCTCTCAAACATATCATGAAAAATAATTAAATGTCCATGGGGAAAAATAATTAATTTTATATTTTATAATTCAACTGGGCATTTTATGCAAGTGGGCTTTAATAAGTAAAATTGAAAAATAAATTCTAATTTTTGTCTGAAAAGAAGATTTCTTTATAGAATGCCCAAATTTGGTAAAGGTGGGTGATAATGGGTGAATTAAATATGCAAAAAAATAGGGGGAAATGTAAAAAAATGAGAAGTGTGAAAATGGGTGGGATGTGGAATGGATTGTCACATAGGCAGAGAATTTGCACTAATTTTGTATTTCTTCCAAGTGTCAAAAAATTGGGTGTTAGCATGTTTACCCTCTCAAGGTAAGGATCAAGATAAGAGATAGAACTGTAGGCTTGATCCAAGTCTAATCTCCCATTGTTGGTCACAAAAGGCCAAAACAATTGAACTTGCAAACCTTGTGGAGGGTGGGAAGCGCATGTTCTATCTTTTTATTCTAGGGATGAATTGATGAAATAACCATTCATAACAGAAGAAGCTATGAGTATGAATGATTTCTCTAGAGTAAGGGTTGCCTTCAACTTAGGTACTTACTTATATCTGACCAGTCATTTATTCCCTTGATGTTATGATGAACCATTCAATGTTTGTGGCCACAAAAGTGACTCTCATTATTGGTCTAGTTATTATGTTAGCATAGTTGATTTTATCACTAATTCATACCTTCGTAAGAAAAACGTGGATGTGAAGAGTGGGTATGATGGTGATTTGTCTTTAGTTGATAAGATCAAGAGTCAATAATCATAATAATAGTGACAATTTCTCTGTCTATAAGAAGATCTTTGAGAAAGAGTGATCATCCCTCTACTTAAGCATATTTATCTTTCATTATATTTTTTTTTGAGAGTGGGACAATCTAGAGACAAGACCAAAATAATTAAAAGACACAATATGGAGATTTTATTTTATCATGCATAGGGCCTGGATTACAGAGATTGGCATTTGAGTGTTAGAGAAGCTCCCATAGTTAAGGTGGCCAAGTGGCCAGTGACTGTACAGGTCAGTTGTATGTTACCTTGAAGCATACGATTGATCTAAGGTTGGTCGTTTAGGAGATTATACAATTAAATATTATATCCATGACTTGTTATCCTATTGGTTCTTTATTCATACCTTAGAGTATCAATGAGAAATTATCGTCAGTCCTCTAGTCCCCAATTTTGGAAATTGGAGATTTGAGCCATAAACAGGGTCATAATTTGTTTTTGAAAATTTGGTTCATTTTAGTGTCATGATCCGAGATTGTGAATGTATGTGTGTGAGAAAGAAAAGTGGATGCCCCAGTTGTGATTTGAGGCCATCGAAAAAGATATGAATGGAATGGTAATTTTGATTTGCAAATGTGAGCATGAGATTGATCTAGTTTCATATTGTAGTCCAGGACCCTTTGTATGTCTAAAAATGAGGTTTTTAGCTGGCTAAATTTTAGATCATAATCAGGGACACAAAATGATTAGAAAGTGATGTATATGGTTGGTCCAACTTGAGATCATGGTTTAGGACCCTAAAAAAGTTGGATCATGGTGAAAAGGGTTGGTCCAGTATTAAGTCATGGCTAGGACCCCAGTGATCCTAGTTAGATTTGATAATTATCTTTCTTTTAAATTGAGAAATTTTATCTTTCGAAGCCATGATTTAGGATTTTTAAATATTTACAATTTTTTTGATATTTTGTTCATATTTTTATGATTTTTTTCTAATTTTCTATGACTTTAATAATGTTCTAAAAATTATGCTGAAAATCTAGAGACTTGTTTGCAATTTTTGCAAAAAAAAATTTAAAGAGGGGAAATATGAGTAGTATCAAACACCCTTCTCATTTCTTCTTCACCCAATCTGCGGCGTTGTGCAGTGAGTTCATTTGGGCAAACAAGGGTGTCAATCACGGCACAAAGGGAGGAGACTAGGCCGACGTATTGTGATAAACTATCACCTCTAATCTAGCACATCACAATATTCTGTCGGCTAGGCATAGTTGTTCAGTGAGCTACTCCAATTTGGTGGTAGTGGGGGTTTCAGACAACCTATTTGGGTGGTGCTTTGTGCATATTTCAATTAACTTCATCTTAGGGGAACTATATATCTTTCATGTTTGCACTTTTGTTTTGCCATTTTTGCCCTATATGGAAAAATCCTATTTTCAGCTTCCTGACATCCTTTGCAGTCTGAAGGTTGAAGATGACCTAGATTCACATTTTATTTTGATTCTGGTAGATCTTGTTGTTTTGCCATTTCCTTGACCTTCCATTGTCCGATTGAGCTGATTTAGTTGTTGTGGAATGCTTATGGTGCTGCTTCTATACTTGTGTACATGGTGCCTTGTGAATGGCATAAAGAGGACCCTATCATGTATGAGCAAGATGCAGGTGATGAAGTAGGATCAAGTCATATCTATGGTATACATGATATCTTCTTTTCTTGAGTTTGTATTTTATTTACAAGATATCTGATTGATTTTTGCTTTAGACGTGTCAAGGTGGTGCAAGCAGGACCATGGGGAATTTCTCCATGTTGAGATATTCTTCCTTCATTCTGGCATGCTTTAGATGAATCTGCATCACCTATGTCATCAAGCGAGCAATGAGGTATAACTTTGTAGCTTTGTGTCGCGTTACTTTCCTTCTCCTTAGCTGATCTTGAATCGATTTTTTTGCCATGTAGAGTCAGTCTTGAGTTTGTCTTCCTCCTTGTTTTTGTTATGGTCTCATAGTGTCAAATGTGTATTGTCATACTAGTTGAAATGGTCTAGGGTTGTTATATGATAGTACACTAGCGTAGGTGGTAGACCTGTGTGAGAGAACAACTTTTAGTAGTATTTTTTGGTCCAAGATAATTGATAGGCCTTATCTCCTTCATTTGATTGAGAACTTCCACCATGATACTTGCACATCCCACTTTGCTTTTGGTGAGATAGCCATCACTCAAAGTGAGTTTTTTGGGATTATTGGGGTAGGATTTGGTCGAACCCCTATTCGTTCTCTACCTGACCCAAGAGAGTTGGAAAATCACCATTTTACTGGGATCTTTGGGGTGAACCTCAAGGATATGAAGATGGCTATAGATATGATGAGAAGTTTACTTTATTGAGAGCCACCTTCTTTTGTTATAGTAAATAGAGGGATTCTAGTGATCCTTTGTATGCATCCCTGAGGGTCAGGGTGTTCTTCCTTCTCTTCATCACAAGTTTGTTGTTTAGCAACAACACGGAGAATAGAAAACACGTGGTTGGTTCTCCTTCCTTATGGATCTAGATGTGGTCCCTGAAAAACTCTAGAGGGGGGTGAATAGAGTTTTAAAGATATTTTAACACTTATTTAACTCAAACAACCAACCACAATTGAAAATGGACAAGGGGACAAGGATTTAGAGTGGTTCCTACCTTAGCAAATATTAAGGTAGTCAGTCCACTACCCGGTTGCTTACCCAACCGAGATTTGGAAAGAAATTAATTTTATTACCTCGCAATGACATTACATAAAGTTACAATTCTTTCCCTAAACCCTTCAAGCAGCCTTCACCTAGAAGTAATTGCACCAACCTTGAAGCAGCCTTGACCTAGAGGTAATTGCACAAACCTTGAAGCAGCCTTCCTCCTGAAGTAGCTTCCCATTGCAATAGCCTTCTTGAAGTAGCTTCCCGTTGCAATAGCCTTCTTGATGTAGCTTGAAGTCCACCTTCTCCTCCGAGAAGAACCTTCTCCAATACGCAGCCTTCAACCCTAGGAGTAGCAAGGAGAATACAAAGAATAAAAGGAACAAGAAGGAAAATGGAAATTACAACTTATCCTTTGAAGCACAAGGCTTGATTTGCCTATATCAAGCGTATTGATCTCCTAACCAATTAGTGTAGAAGTGTAAGTGTTGTGGAAAGGAGATTCTAGCCTATAGGACACGAAATTGGAGCAATGGGAATGAATAGGGAATGTTGGAATTGCTCTATTGCTCCAAACAGATTGCCAATGAGTATTCAAGCTCAAGTGTAGCACAAGTGTAGCTTGGGTATGTTTAGGTGTCCTAAGGCATGTCCTATTTATAGAAATGACCTAGAAGTGCTTAAGGACATTCTAGACACTTTCTAGGGGGGTCTAAGTGCTTAACTAGCCGTTAGGTATAAGTTAGGTGCATTAGTAACAGCTAGATACTTTATTCTGCAATTGCTGACAGAGTTCATCTCGGTCGAGAATTTGTCGACCGAGATACCTACTCGGTCGAAGTTTTGTCGACCGACAGGCTCTCTGGATCATGTGTTAGCAACGTTCATTTCCAACTACCAACTACCTTGTCAGCTGTGTCTAACGGCTACTTGGGTCTTTCTCAGTCGAGAAGTTTGTCGACTGAGAGTGTTTCGGTCGAGGATTTTGTCGATCGAGATTGACCCTATTTCAATCTTTCAATTAAGGCACTAAGTGTGTGTGTGAGTGTGCATATGTGTCACTATTGAAGGGGATGACCTATCTAAGTGTGGTGATTGGCTAGGGAAGATCTAACGCTTGATTTACATGAAGTCTAAGTACTTGTACATTATATATTTGTACAAGTTTACAATTGATTACATTTCATGACATTTACAATCATTCAAGCATATAGATTCCCTAGAGCTTTGTCATCCACCTTATTCCTACAACACTCAAGTAGCACGTTAGATCAACAAGAATTAAATGTTTGTCATCATCGAAACAAAGGGATTTATCATAATGTCCAATTTATCCAACAATCTCCCCCTTTTTGAAGATGACAAACATTTCCTAAATATGAAATAAGGAAATATAAAGCATGTGAGTCTCATACCTGAAGATTACCTTTTGTAGCCATTCTTGTTTTACAAGTGAGTGATGGCCATCAAGATGAAACTCATTTATATTTTTTATTTTATATTCTTTCTCCCCCTTTGTCATTTCAAAAAGATATCCAAGTTGAATATTTTATATTTCTTCTCCCCCTTAATTTTATACGATGCTCCCCCTTAAATGGATATTCTATTAGAAACATGGATTTAATATTATTTTTGTCTAATTTAGCCACAATTTGTTTCTCAATCATTTGCAAAGGATGTTAAGCATTGAAATGATATGAGATTCCCTTAAGCTTATGATGAATGTATATTGATTTCTCATCTATCAAGGGATGTTAAGCCCTAAAAATCAAATGAGAATCCTTTAATCTTAGAGTACATAAAAATGTCTCTATCCAAATGCATGGGATGTTAAGCCCTGATTTGTTTAGAGAGTTCCTTTAAGAATCAAGATATATCATATATTTCTTCATAACCAAGAGTAAAAATACTAAGGTCGTAACAATCTTCAAATGATGTTTACAATGTTTTTTTAAGCAAATAATCAAATTTGTTTTTATGAGCTCCCCCTTAATCTTACAATTAAAGCAATTTAAAGCTTCTAAGGTCACAAATGATTTTTATTTTGACCTTTATCAAGAATATACTAAGATTAAGCACAATAAAATGATGTCCAAATAAGCATTTTGTCAAAGCTTATTTTAGGTCGACCTTGACTTCGACCATAGCGCCCCTTGGTCAAATTTCATTTCAACCAAGAGGCAAAATTGCAGATTTTCAATTTGAGCATTCATATATGAAGTATTTTTAACTTAATTAGATATCAATTTTAAAGCATGTTAAGTGATACTCAATATGAAAACATCCTCTTAATAATGAAAGCACGATTAATATCTCTACTCTTTAAAAGATACCAATTGAGAGATAACATTGTGTTATAAGCATTCCAACAAATCATTTTGCTTGCCTATGTATCATCAAGGATCATTCATGCAATAATCATTTAGAGAATAAACCAATTTAATCTCATATAAGTTTTCAAGGATGATTTCCAGTCATTAATCACAAATAGATAGCAATGTGATCAATTACAAAAAGAATTCAGCAATTTTACAGTAGATTGGAAATCAGTGACAAGCTCGGTCGACAATTTCTCGACCGAATATTCACTCGGTCGACAGATTCTCGACCGACCAAGTTTCTGGAATATTTTTAGAACTGTTAATCGATTTCAAAACAAAAAGATATTATGCAAATTAGAGCTCGATTGTGTTGAGATAAGACATTATGATATCAAGAATCAGTTTAGGTCAAATCTCAACTAGTTAATTTTAAGCTACTAAGTTTTAGGGATCCAAGCTAAAACATCATTTTTCTTCTTATATGGGCATGAAAATGAATAATGTCCAAGACGCATGCAATAATGACAACTAATAGAGTCAACTTCATTTCTCTTTCTAGGAATTGTGTTCCTAGGTACAAACATAATCTTAGTCTTGAATGCTTTAGCTATTTTGGGTTTACTTCTCCTTGGATCATATCCTAACCCTCTTTTTCCATTATAAGTGGAGGAAATTTTTAGAATATTTTCAAGCATGTCATTTCCTCTTAGCTCATTTACATTTCTTTGTAACTTAGCAATATCATCCATCTTCTTGTTTATATCTTTCTTTGCTTGATATAAATCAGATACTAGAGAGTTTCTTTCTTTGACAACCTCATCATAATCTAAATGTGAACATAGAACAGGTTGTTTCTGAAGATCATTCATTTTAGTTTGCAATTTTAACTTTTCTAAAGAAAGAATATTGCAATTAGCTTCTACCGATTTTAATTTAAGATCATAATCTTCATTTGCTTTTTTGAGATCTTCATTTTCAGATGCAAAAGCAAGAAGTTTAGCATATAAATCATCATTCACTTTATTTGATTTCTTAAGTTTCTTCTTGCACTTAATATATTTCTCATGAGTTTCTTGAAGACTAGCAATTAAATCTTCTTTTGGTAGATCAAAAAGACTTACCTCTTCTTCTTCTTCATTTGTTGTAGCAATGAGGCACTCTACTTCTTCTTTTCCATCATCACTATCATCACTTGAATCATCCCATGCAGCTCTATATGCTCTTTCTTTCTTTTTGTGAGATGATTTCTTCCCTTTCTCGAGTTTTGGACAATCACCTTTCATGTGTCCCTTTTTACCACATTTAAAGCACCTGGAATAAGATACACTAGAAGTTTTATTAGTTTTAAAACTTTTATATTGCTTACCATTTACAATGAGAGTTTCTTCTTCACTATCATCTTCACTTGTGTCATGATTGTCTTTGGTTGATGCTTTGAATGCAATGTCCTTCTTTTTCCCTTGTTGACGTTCACATTCTCTCCTTTCTTCCTCTTCTAAAGTTGCCTCATGAGCTTCTAGATTGCCAATGAGTTTCTCCATTTTCAGTTTAGTGAGATCATTAGCTTCTTCAATGGCTGTCACCTTGGGCTTGTATTTAGGAGGAAGTGATCGAGGTACCTTTGACACCTGATCTTCTTCAAGAACAGTTTTTCCTAAGGCATTCAAACCATTAACAATAGAAGAGAATTTTGCAAACATTTCACTAATGGATTCATTCGGATCCATACAAAAGTGTTCAAACTTCTATTTAAGCATACTAATCTTAGAATTCTCAACTTGAACCGTACCTTCATAGGTTATGGACAATCTATGCCATATTTCATAGGTTGTTTCACAATTTGATATTCTATTAAATTTTCCTACTGAAATTGAACAATAAAGAATACTTACAGCCTTTGCATTCATTTGAGCCGATTTTACCGTATTTGCATCCCACTCTGCATATTGCATTTGAGGAAGCTCGTATGGGGTTGAGACCATCCTCCATAAGTCCCAACTGATGCCTTGGAAGTAGAACTGCATCCTTCTCTTCCAATATGTATAGTTTGTTCCATCAAACACTGGAGGCCTAGCAACAAATGTCCCTTCAAGGTTAAGGTTGTTGAGCACCCCGTCACCCATTCTTCAAGACCTTGTTAAGGTTCCTTGAAGCCTACTCTGATACCAATTGAAAAACACTAGAGGGGGGGTGAATAGAGTTTTAAAGATATTTTAACAATTATTTAACTCAAACAACCAACCACAATTGAAAATGGACAAGGGGACAAGGATTTAGAGTGGTTCCTACCTTAGCAATACTAAGGTAGTCAGTCCACTACCCGGTTGCTTACCCAACAAGGATTTGGAAAGAAATTAATTTTATTACCTCGCAAGGACTTTACATAAAATTACAATTCTTTCCCTAAACCCTTCAAGCAACCTTCACCTAGAAATAATTGCACCAACCTTGAAGCAGCCTTCACCTAGAAGTAATTGCACCAACCTTGAAGCAGCCTTCCTCCTGAAGTAGCTTCCCGTTGCAATAGCCTTCTTGACGTAGCTTCCCATTGCAATAGCCTTCTTGAAGTAGCTTGAAGTCCACCTTCTCCTCCGAGAAGAACCTTCTCCAATCCGCAGCCTCCAACCCTAGGAGTAGCAAGGAGAATACAAAGAATAAAAGGAACAAGAAGGAAAATGGAAATTACAACTTATCCTTTGAAGCACAAGGCTTGATTTGCCTATATCAAGGGTATTGATCTCCTAACCAATTAGTGTAGAAGTGTAAGTGTTGTGGAAATGAGATGCTAGCCTATAGGACACGAAATTGGAGCAATGGGAATGAATAGCCAATGTTGGAATTGCTCTATTGCTCAAAATAGATTGCCAATGAGTATTCAAGCTCAAGTGTAGCACAAGTGTAGCTTGGGTATGTTTAGGTGTCCTAAGGCATGTCCTATTTATAGGAATGACCTAAAAGTGCTTAAGGACGTTCTAGACACAATCTAGGGGGTTCTAAGTGCTTAACTAGATGTTAGGTATAAGTTAGGTGCATTAGTAACGGCTAGTTACTTTATTCTGCAATTGCTGACAGAGTTTATCTCGGTCGATAATTTTTCGACCAAGATACCTACTCGGTCGAAGTTTTGTCGACCGACAGGTTCTCTGGATCACGTGTTAGCAACGTTCATTTCCAACTACCAACTACCTTGTCAGCTGTGTCTAACGGCTACTTGGGTGTTTCTCGGTCGAGAAGTTTGTCGACCGAGAGTGTCTCGGTCGAGGATTTTGTCGACCGAGATTGACCATGTTTCAATCTTTCAATTAAGGCACTAAGTGTGTGTGAGAGTGTGAATCTGTGACACTATTGAAGGGGATGACCTATCTAAGTGTGGTGATTGTCTAGGGAAGATCTAACGCTTGATTTACATGAAGTCTAAGTACTTGTACATTATATATTTGTACACGTTTACAATTGATTACATTTCATGACATTTACAATCATTCAAGCATATAGATTCCCTAGAGCTTTGTCATCCACCTTATTCCTGCAACACTCAAGTAGCACGTTAGATCAACAAGAATGAAATGTTTGTCATCATCAAAACAAAGGGATTTATCATAATGTCCAATTTATCCAACAATCCCCTCCATCAATTTTTTGGTAGAGGTATGTATGCTCACCTACTGATACACCTTAGGAGGTGTATTGTGGGTGACTTTGAAGGGGATATTATCTGGGTTATGAAGGGTTGAGGTGGATTTTTATGCTTGATTACAATATGTTTTTCCTACTATCTTGTATTTTTGCTTTGGTATATCTATAGTAGTTGATTCACTATTCCTTTCATTGTAGTTGTGGGGCTATGATCACTTCTAACTTCATACACCCATCACTATGAGCGGTCTTGAGGGTTACCTTCATGTATCCCTCCATACATGTCACCATTTGACATTTGTGGAACTAGAGTATGGTAGGAGTAGTGGAGAGGAGCACTGAAGATGATGATTGTAGCTAAGGTATGCATAGTATTTTAACACTTCATTATTTTTTTCATGTGTATTTTAGCATACTCCAGTTCATTGTTGTTCCTAGGTCTAACTTAGGATCTCAGTATATTCTAGTATGATGAGGTGGCTACGTCATGGGCAATCTATTTTCGGTGTTGTCTTTTTATGCTTACCAGATCTAGTTGGAGTCATCCTCAGGCAGTTTGCTACATATTGGTGAGTGTGTTGCTCATCAGTGCGCTAGTGAATGGAATATTCCTTTTGACCCTTTCTTGGGTTGGTTCCTCTTAGTCTCCATATATTCAATGAAGTTTGGGAGTGGATGTATGTCCAATTAACCCATGATGAGTACCTAGAGTGGTTTTATGATCATGGCCAATAGATAATTTTTTCTAGAGAGGCATACAATCAACTTCGAAGTCCCCTAGTGGTAATTATTTTCATTTTGATTCTATTTATATCTACTTACATTGCTTGATTTGTGTTTTCTCAAAGTGGTCAACTATGATTATACTAAGGAGTAGGATGATCATAGGGATTTGTCTCATCATCCACATACTCTAAAGGATCTCATTCTCATGTGGCTCAGTGTTCTCTGCCTCTTCACGTTCATAACTTTGATGAGTTCATGGGCCGAGGCCTCTTCAGGACTTTGGTTTGGGTTGCTCATGTCACTTTGCAAGTGAACTTAGCAAGATAAAATCCTTTTAGATGGAAGATGTGGATTCAAATTGGGTGGGTGGACTCTTCAACTCAAGTATTCTACCCAGATACAAGGACACTCCACGTCTCATGATCTTCTCGAATTGGTAACTTATCCTCTAACATCCTTTTCAGACTGGCGATCTATCGTCAGATGGCATTGTAGAAGGTTCTTCTAGTTAGAGAGATTGTTCTCTAGTTTCTGAAGTTCCTTCTAGTAGATATTTTTTTGGTCACTAGTGGTCTACCGGTGCTATTCATTTAGATGTGAGATGGAAGTTCATTCATTAGGGTCTTATTCCACTGATCATTGGCCTTTGGCCAACCGTTTGACGTAGTGGCTGAAGAAGAACCTAAAGAAGTAGTACTCATTTTAGAATTTCTTTTTCAACATGTATTTCCCTTTCCAACAGGAAATTAAATATATTAGGCAATTTTTGTATGTAAGACTCTTTTTAATGAAAAACCAAAATCTATGTTTGGGTCAAATCAAGTTATGATTTTTTTATCTTCAATTTGGAATTGCATTTTTGGAGTTTGATCTTTGGAAGATCTATGATAGGCTCAGTAGGTTGCCTCAACCCACATGATAGTTTGTTGGTGGTGATTGTAGTAATATGCTGGTTTGTGGGACAACAAGTCCTTTTATCTTGAAATGCATGTTAGCTTTGATCTATGATGTAGATTCGTCTAGTACACTTAGCTATTCCACTAGGGGATATGACAAGGAGTCATGTTGTTTCTACAAGGAGATTTTTTCATGTTCAAGACCAACAAAGAAGATTATATGCTCTCTTGTTATCTACACATCTTTCCTTTTACAATCAGTAGACATGGGAGAGAAGAAGAATTTTGAAATCCCACTTCTACGATGTTCTCCCATTAGACTATCCTCGGTGCATCATTGCATTGTTGATCTCTCTAAGACTGAAGAAGTTGCTCTTGTGAACTTTGGCATGACCCATCATCTTTGTCATTTGACTTACGTCCATGTTGTGAGAGAGTTGATGTTGGTAGTGATCCACTTCTGGGATCATCTAAGTCACTCCTTCCATTTTAGTGGTTTCTTTTTTACTCCCACCATGGAAGATGTGGCCAAGATTACTCAGATTCCCTTCCAAAACCACTGACCTATTGTTTTAAAGGAGTCAAGTTGGTCTATTGAGTTGGGCAGTTTCTAGGCATGATGAAGTCCCAAGCTTCTCAATGGTTTAATGATGATGGTCACTGGATTTAGATGGCCGCCCTGTGGGAGTCATTTAAAAGTGAAGCACAGAGTGGTGTCGACTCTCCTGACATGCCTCATTTTTTAGCATACACTTTGATCATCCTCTCAGAGCTAGTTTTTGAAGATATTGTTGATTGATTGGTGATTGTTGCTTCTAGAATTGTTGTTGTCATATGGAGGAAGGAATCCATGGTTACTTTGATATGATTTGAGCAGTATGAGTTCTTATATGAGACCTAATTGATTGGGAAGATGTTTCAAGGTCTTATAGATTTTTCTAGGAATGCACATTGGTCCTTCCAAATTAATGGAGTCTTTGAATCCTCATTTAGTGTCGAGAAGGAGTTCTTATCCAATTATATTTGGGTCAATGAGCCCCTTCAGCTGTGTGAAGATCTGGCTCGGTGGCTTGTGGATTAGAAATCCATGGACGTGCATTGGGAATGGATGGAGTTTGGTCTTGATAATTTAGAACTTTGATTTTCCATGTATGGATTTTATTGGTGATCATCCTACTAGGTCCAGAGAGCTACGTGGCATAATATCACATGTCAATGTTGAGGTAGTGCAATCCCCACCAATGTGTGTATCAAGTCAACATGTTTCCTCCTTTTTTCAACAACCCAATGATAGACTCCTATAATGTTCCTAATAATGTGGCATAGATGTGGTTGAATTAGAAGAAGTTGACATGTGATTCTTTCACCATAGGCTGGTATTGCTCTCCAAAAAAGATGGAGTGTCCTGTGTTGACATCTCTGGTTCTAGTTACATGTAGTTTTTTGAAGAACCACAATGATATCTTCTTCATTTTAAATATTTTTTTATTTTGTGCTCATTAGTATAGAGATCCAAGTCTTTTGTAATAAATTTACTTTGAAATAAAAAAATCCATTCATGGCATGCAGAACTCGTTATGGGTAATCCATTTGTGATGTTATGAAATGTTCCTTTGTGCTTTGGTCTCTAAAGAACATATTATTATGAGCTCCTTTCTAACAAGCTAGTTGATCTAGAGCAATATAGGCCTTATGTCCTTGCATTAGGATACCATAGTTGGTTGTAATTTTTCCTAGTAAATGTTAAGATCACCGCCTCCTCATCCATTTCTTCTTATAAAGTCAAAAGATTGAGAATCCCAAGAACTTTTTTATCCACCTCTAGTCTCAATCTCCTGATGCCAGGTGTTTCTTCCATCCATACAGTTGTTACCAATTTTTTAATAAGTAAGTCTTTATTTCTATGAGAGGAGATGGAATAACACCTATGCTAGACATATGTGTCATTATAAGTATCAGAAAAAATTCCTACCGAGTTGAGCCAAGGCGCCATGTGTCAAAGATAGCTGATAGATAGGCTTCACTCACGACATGTTTTAATGTAGTGATCTACCACAAGCATGTGGCCACATATTTAAAGGGCTTTATAAGGTTTTTCTTGTGAGGTTCCTACTATTTTTGGGTCCTTTTCATTTAATCTTTTGATTGGACATTGATGGTCATGGCCTTCATACGAGTTCCTAGGATTGTGTGGGGAATGAATGTGGTTTACCTAGAAAAGATTTCCCACCTCATTTCTCCTAGGTTAGTCTATGTAGAGTTTAGTCTTAACTCTCTTCAAGGTATTGGATGAGGATAGCCACGACAAGTTTCAACTTCTACCATCTCACTGGTCATATCTTTTTTAGGTTTCCCCGTTAGATGTTAACCTTATGGCATGTACCTGGGTATCGATGTCAAGACATTGATTATGATGATAGTCTCTAACCTTCGGGGAATCATAGTAACTACCCTCGTCTTATGTTCATGTCCATGTGGTTTTTCCTTGCCTTTGTTGCAGTCATGGACACTTTTTGTGTGTTTTGTTAAGATGAGCCTATTTCAAGGAGTTCATTTCAGGTGAAGAACTATTGGGGCCTCAGGGTAATGGTTGTGCTCCTTCCATCCTAGACCCTAGGTTCTACTTTCACCTTTCTACTTCAAGGTGCATGGGGTTGGGGTGGGTACTTGAGTAGGTTTTAGGTATTTTTTATAGGGGCGGGAACTTTTTCCTCTCTTACAATGCTTCGTACAAGTCTGACTTGCTTATCATTAAATCTTGATTATATATAGTTGTAATGCTTGATGAGGTGTGTGTTCATGTGATAAAGATGGATATATCCATCCATGATCTTTAGGCGTAAGCCTCCCTAGTCATAGATGTCGTGGATGATGTAAGGACCTTCCCATTTAGAGTTGAACTTGCCTATGGAATTTATATCTTGGATAACACACATTACCATGTCACCTTTCTAGAAATTTTAGGATACCTTCTCGTTGAATGCTCAAGTAGTTCTAGATTGATAACATTGTGCATTATGTAGCTCTTATCTGTCATGCTTAAAGGTGTTGAGGCTACATTTTTTATCTTGAAGCCATTCTTCTTATAAAATATCTATTTGTCACATTATGTGAAGTGAAGGGATCTGGATGTGGACTTGTAAGACCGCTTCCATTCCATATACTAGAGAATATGGTAGCTTCTTGTGGAAGTTCTAATAGATGTGTGGTAGGCTGAAAGGGACACTAGAAGTTGTTCATGCCAATTTCCATGAGAGATGATTGTCTTCTTTAGACTCTTTATCAAGTTCTAGTTGGAAGCTTCTATGACTCCATTCATCTAGGGTCGATAGGGCAATGTTCCATGATGCTTGTAACCTAATGAACTCAGATAGTCACAGTGATAATTGTGTATTGTTATCAGTGATGATATCATGTTGTATCCTCAACCACCTTATGATGTTGTTCTTGAGGAACTTGATAACTTGCTGAGCTAATGTGTTGGTGATTGATATTACTTTTACCCATTTGGAGAAGTAATCAATTGCAACCAGAATGAAACAATTCCTATTTGATGCTTTAGGATCATTTTTCCCCATGTCAATTCCCCAAGTTGAGAAAGGGTAAGGCATTGACATGTTGTACAATTGATTTGCAGGTGAATAAATGTAATCAATATGTATTTGGCATGACCGACACTTATAGACATATTAGAAGCAATATGCTTCGATGGTGTTCCAGTAGTGCCCCAAGAGTTTCTCTTATTGGATAACTTGACTGCACTCATGCATGCTCTGCATGACCCGACATGGACCTTCTTCATGAGGGTTTCTACTATCTGCTTGACACATTGAAGAAGAGTGTAGTTGTAGGATTTGTGACATTGTTGTTCTACCCCTAGGACATATTTCATGGATTGTCATTTGAGTGAGTGCTACTCTCTCCTGGAGAGGCTTTCTAGGATTTTTTTAGGAGATACACCTTGATGTCATGGAACCAAGCCATTTTTTCATCATTACACGTGTTGTCGATGACCATGCAATAGGTGGGTAGAGATTGGTTTGTGCCTCAAAGGAGAAGGTATGGTCTTTTTGGATATTGCTCAAGAAGTGAGGGTTTCCAGAGTATTGGCAAATGCATTTTTCTCTTTTTTTTTGAGAAACCAGATATCCTTTATTCACAATGTTCTCCTTGTGTAGTTTGGAATTCTTGGTTAGTAACATTACAATTTGATAATTGAAAAGCATAAGGACATGTACTATTACAAAGAGGAGAAAGGAGGGGATGACTCATAGGGTCGAGGGGCGTCTCTATATATACCAGATCCTCCAAGCAGTTTTTAAGATGGTGCTTTGTGAGGTTGTCTACCAAATAAATCCACCTTTGATCAACCTTGATGATTTGGACTTCATTTAGATTTTCCATGTTGAGCTTTACTTCACAAACCCAAGGTTGTAGTTTTGGAAATTATTATGTTCTGCCTTCAATTGCCTAAATGTGCTTGATGCTATCAGTCTCTATTATAGCCTCAGGTATTCACCATTCATTCAAGATTTTCACCATAAGGAAAATGGCTCTTAGTTCTACATCTTCCACTGAGTTCACCCTTTTTGTCGAAGCCACTCCTCGTAGCCATCTTCCATTCCAACTCAGTATAACAATAACAATAGCTACCTGGTTGTCCTTCACTGCAACATTCACCATTATGAGGTTGCAATGCCTCCCTAGGTTGACCCAATTGGACTCATCTTCATTAGGTGTCTATTTTGGATGTACTGGTTTCCCTACACCTATAGTATTCAGGAGGTTGTATGCAGAACTCGCAATTTACCTTCTTGTGGCTTCATGCGCCAATATCCACCTATCTACACCATATCTTACTTTTTATTAATTCAATGATGTTCATAAGAAGATAGGTGATTATGAAATTGGTGTCCCATTATCCTTGCATGTTTACCAAGCATGCAACTTGCATGTCCTTCAGCTCATCCTCAGGATCATGGATGCTAACCATCATCAAATTTCAATACCAAGTAGTCACGTATCTGACCAGACACATATATCTTCTCCATTGTTAATGGATTTGAAACTGTGTTGTTGAATGAAGCTGGATAAAGTATGACAAGCTCTCCAGAAAGGCATTTCTCTCTGCCTTTCTTTTCTCTATAAGATTTATACTTACATTGAAGGCCTCTCTTCCATAGAGCCACCTCCCCCATAATCAATTACCATGCATTCTTGCCTAAAACTTCCTTATTCCAAGAAGTAATCCACTTTAACCTAAGTCCTCCTTCTTCTATGATACTAGAGTTATTGTCCTATCTTTGTGACCTCCACCCCAGATAAACCTATGTATAGTTTTATCCATGCTCTTGTAGACCCCTGTTGGTATCATGGCAGTCTGCATCGTATAATTTGGTGACGTAGTGAGGACTATCTTCGCAAGACTAATCCATTCTAGCAGGGATAACATTTTTTCAGCCCACCCATTTACTATTTGTTCCATCTTCTCTGCAATATGTGCATAGGTTGATCTTTTCACCTTACTATGAAGTACTTGGACACCGAGTTGCAACCCTAGGTCCGAGGTATCATCTACTTAGCTTGTGTTACATATCGTTGGGTATAGGTTTTTGTCCACTCAACTCGAGAAAAATATGTCTGTCTTCTGGATTGAGATTGATTGCCCTGATGCAGTTTCAAACTTTTTGGAGCACTCCATAATGATGCCCATCTGATCCATGCTTGCCTTAGTAATGATCACTATATCATCCACAAAGGTTATATGGGAGATGAAGGAGCCCAGTTGAGAGAATTTCTCTGGCTTCCACTGGTTGTCTACTATTGACTAGTTGATTAGCTGATTCAGGCATTCCAAGCACTAATAAACAAATAAGAGGACAAGGAGTCCCCTTATATCAAACCTCTAGATGGTTTTATATCTGTAAGAAGCTATTCATTCCAAATGATGTTGGAGCTGCCACTCTCCAAGGAATTCATAGCATATTTCTTGATGTTAATTGGCCAGTACGTTTTTTTAATGGTGTCTTTAATGAAGGGCCAAGACCTCCAATCATACTCCTTAGACAAGTCAACCTTAATCACCATTAAGGGAGCAAAGCTTTTCCTCTACATATTTAAACAATTTCTTAGACAAGGATCATGTTATGGGAATGAATTTTGCTCTCTTTTGATAAAGTGGAAGGAGATTTTAACAAAGTCTCTAGCTAGAGAGCACATGTGCTCTGGATATGGCGCCAAATTCTGATGGAGCATCTTCTAGTTGTTGTATACTTAACATAACACGAGAAGGTGTTCGCCATAGACCTAGAAGTGACATGCCCCTTGTTTTTTGGTAATCTAGTGACCTAAGATGCAAGCTTCATACTTGACCACATTGTCCGTGGACTTGAAATCCATCCTTATATCTATTTAAGCTATTCTCTCAAGGGTTTCTTGTTGGGAGTTTTACAAAGAAAGATATCAACTCTCTAATTACCAGCAAGTGTACATGGTCAATGTAGTCGGGTGTCAAACACAAGGAGCTAGGCTAGTTAAGCACAAATTTGTTAACTTTCACTAATCAAAGTCGGGTTATAAACACCAGGTTGATAAGAGATTTAAAAGGTGAGCAAAAGAAAAGCCTCTATGTTAAAGGGTTGACTAAGCAACTAAAGGCTTGGACATTAGATTTCACTACCATACCATCATATCCTATGGACTTACGAAATCAAGATTACCATTAACATGCAAGGAGGTTTCATCGTCGTGCATTTCCCAACGTCACGAGATGGTTCTCAACTTTCCATTACACTCCCATGTTTATGCTTAGTATCGAACACAACCTTAACCCTCAATATTCCGAAGCCACTCCCGTGATCAAGAGAATACTGCCATGAATCCTACTCCCTACTTGCTCATACATTCTCTTGAAGTACAAGGTAAGTATAAAACATATATGAAAGGTGGTCAGCCACACATACAAGCAAGAAACACCGTAGGAATCTATGGAAAGGAAAATTAACTAGCAATAGATATAGACTTCGAGTTCACATGCACAATGGCATGGGAGTTACTCTCCCATGCCCAAGAAAAGAGTTCTACTAGTCAATAATGTACATGTATAGACACATTGCAGAAATTTCAGAGTTTTTCATGCTTAAAAGAAGAAAAAGCTAAAGGAACCAAAGATGTAGCCAAAGGGAAGTAAAACTATGACTAGAGGATAAAATTACACCCTTGGAGCAACTCCAACTTGGGCAATCTTCCCTTCCAGAAAGCTTGAGTGAGATAAGTAAGCTTTATTGTACCTTCGAGGAAGAAATGGAGAAGAAATGAAGTAAAATGGAGGTTATTTGCCAAGAAACCACCTTCTTCTACCCCAAAATAGCCCTCCTTAGCTCTAGAACTTCTCTTGTACGAAAGACGCTTTCAAAATGATGAGAGATAACTACCCATTATGTTGCCTTGGTCTTTAAAAATGAGGAGTGGTTTCTCTCATTTATGCAAAAACTGATAGTGACACAACCTGTTTGTTAAAGGACACACTGTGTCCTATAGTGTAGTTTTGCTGGATCATGATGTTGTTGTGCAGTACACGATGTGTCTTAAATAAGATATGTCGTTTGATTTTCTTCTGGAGTCATTTCAGGAGAAAGGCACACAACATGATCACATTAACACATATTGTGTGCATTGACACCAAGTTGTAGCTGGCCTTTAGGTCCTGAGGACAAATCGTGTCCCAGTTGGGAGACATCATGTTGCGTTCTTCTACATTTTGGTGTTGAGGCCCCTGGAGACACACACGACATGTGTTAAATACCACATGTCATGTTCTTCATTATGTGAAGATTTTTGTGAAGGAACACGTCGTGTCCTAAATAAGACACGCTGTATGCAATGTTGTTTCTACAGAAATAAACTCTAAATTAGTTGCAAGTTGGGGAGAAGTCAATTTGTGGTCGGATTTGAGTTGGACTATCTCCAATTTGGCACTTTGAATGTGTATCGGCAATCAACATCATGCGGTAAGTAAAAATAACTAAAATGTGGCAAGATAAATATGAATAGAGGTTAATGGAATGTATTATTAACTGAATTTGTGTGTGAGATTGTAAAAAAAGTCGATATGAAATGCACACATCAAATCCCACCAAGCTTGAACTGTTGCTTATCCTCAAGCCAAAAGAGCATAGAGCATAGATGAATGATTTGCAAAGCTTATGTACAGATCAAATGAAAAGAAAGATGTGTATGGGACTACATCAACCATGATCAACTTGGTTATACTTGTAGCCGTCAATTCAATTTAAACATCCATGAAAGATATTTTTTTAGTTTAGTAGGGGTTGTCACAAACAAATGATAAATCAGTTAAACAACACTAAGTAGAATCTGCATGACCAGGCCAAACAGTTAGTGGATGTGCAACACGAAGTCTTAGCTATTAAGGATACAAACGACAAAATCTTAGTTAACATTAACAATCTTAGTTGAACTCTTCTTCTTTCCCAAAAGATTATTTTGACAATGGATTACAAGTTCCAGCACTCGACTTCTTATGTAAGGTTATGCACACGTGGAGTGTCGGTTGGGGTATTTGACCCTCATTTGAGACATATCACCTAACCATCATTTCCATATCTATTTTACATTAGGCTAGAATGATATGTGGGAAATTGGCAATCTTTTATGGGGTATGAGGGTGAAACAAGGCAATAAAAAACTTAAAAAAATTTCCACAATGACAGAGTCAAAAAAATTGCAAAATTAGCTACATTTCGTTCATTTGTTTTGAAAAGACTTACTGAAAGAGCGGTTGTATATGCACTAAGAGCTTGTTAAGGGCATCTCGTATCCTAATTAATGTTGTAAGCTTGATTCACTCATAAATAATTGAGACCATTAGATGTTATAGGATATAAGAGATGTGAAAGGTGAATGTTCAAGCTACAAGTTATAAATAGACTTAAGCACATGTTGATGGCCAAAGGGTTTCATTTGATTCATTCATTCTCTTTAACAATTCCTTCAAATGATAAATTGTGTGCAAGAGGACAAGGTGGTTCAAACTTGTGAAGAAATAGTTCATTACACAAAGAGAGCCTCACATCATATTAAACATGCCAAAGGAAAAAGAAAAGCAGAACTTAAAAACAAGATTAAACTAAGGAACTAAACAAAAATAACAAAAGCAACTACATTACCGGCCGGTTGCATCCCCCCTAAGCTTGAAATTTGCAGTGTCCTCACTACAGCAATAAAACTCAAAGAAAATGCAACCGGGTACCTATCATGGAATAGCATCAGTAGGAGGGACAACTCCCCCATGACTAGTAGGAAAGTACTAGCTAATGAGATCATCATCATCTAGAATGTCAATGTGCATGGGTTGTGGGACAAACTCAAGTTGTGGTGGATGAGATGTAGAGTGGTGTGGTTGAGGGGTAGAGTGGTGTTGTTGATGCATTGGATAGTGGCTCTGAGAGATGTACACCATATCCATGCGCTGGACCATGTCATGCATAACGGAATACTAGTGACCCATGAGGTCCAGACAGCCGTCTATGTGGCCAAACCGCTGCTACACGTACCCAATAAGATGCCTAACATCAGGCAGCACCTACGAATACTCAATTTTATTGCCTGTGGAGGGAGGTGGTGGAGCTTTAGGGGGTTCCTCAGTAGCTTGTGGTCCTTCTGGAGCTTCTACATCATTCGGGTCAGTAAGAATTACCTTCCAGTTGTCTTTGTTTGTAAATGTGATATTTTCCAAGTACGGAATGTCGATGTACTGGTCGACATCAAAGAACTGTCTAAACTTGGTATCATCATTGGGAACTCTAGAGATCAATCCTATAGATAGAAGGTATTGAATATCTACCAAGTTCTTACCTAGTGCAACCTCTAGACATGTGAGGTCCACCTCAAGCTTGTTGGCAATAAGAGTAATCAAGTCCCCACACAAGATATCCCCAGATTCTTTCTTCTTCATTTTGTTGATGTCTAGGAATCCAGTTTGAATGTAGTAACATGCATTGCTCTTATAGTCACTCACCATGCCCCATAAAAAGAATAACTTTTATTTCATGTAGACTCTGTGAGTTTCTATCTTTGCAAAAAACCCTATGCTGAGAAGGCGGTGGAAATATATGAAGATGGAGTTGTGAATGGAAGACGCCCTAGCCTTTTTGGCATCATGACGGTCCTCAACGGTGATATCAGACCAGAATTCATCACTATTAAAAGCTGGAGGGAAGTTGAGTGCCACTTTGTAATGTTACTCTAAAACCTCACTGAATCGTCTGAAGGTGAATTTGAAGCCTCAGCCCAGTAAACAGAAACGAATGATTACATACGGTTCCAACTTTTTCTGTGGGTCGTTCTCTATCATAAGAGTAGTCAGAAACTCGTATACAAGGTGGGGGTAAGTATTCATTACCGAGCAGCATAGGTAGTGGAGTCCGAGTTCCTTCAAATGCACGATGAATTCATCTTTAAATCCCAAGGCATTCAATGTTTACATACACACAAAACATGAAGGTGGCACCCTCATTGGGATGAGGAACTAGTAAGTAGGGTCCTCCTCTGCTGTCACCCTAAACTAGGTCATGGAGATGTAGGTTGGGGCTGAGGAAGAGCTTGCCCTATGTTTGCGGTTGTAAGTTTGTTTCACGAGTGCCATTGCTACTTGGAGTCTTGCTGAAACGTCCTTCAACACATCGTGTTTGATTGACGACAAGTTGTGTGTTGTGGCAGAAATGCGAGTAGAACTACATGGAGACACTCTGTTGATAACACCCAAATCTCTGCATATTCTCTATGTTATTCATCTATGATTTTGTGTCACTTTGGCCTTAATTTGTCTTATAATGCTTATGTTTTAGTACCTTTTATCTTGTCATAGGTAAAGTGGCTAAAAATATCCAATAAAGTAGCGAATATAGCCATGTTTTCTCTCTCTCTGAGGCCTAGTTCTTCTATTGATTAATTGCTTTTATTGCCTAAACCTTCTTATACACCCTTATAACCTAATTGATTTAATTTCTATTTTAATTGGATTTATTTTTGATGTGCAGACCAAATTAGAGAACATGGGCCCAATCTTCTCGGTCCATCTACTATTTGGGCCCTTGTTTATTCAGGTGATCAAGCGATCAACAGCCCCTTTTTCACTTCTCAAGTGCACAGATCGTGATATTCTACCCTAACCATCCATGATCGCGGTCTCCTGGGCAACGCCAACTCTAAGCATCACCACGACCAGTAGCTCCAACACCTCAACCTGCCCGTGATCGTCTACAAATCACGACATCACCCCCCCTGACACCGCAGTTGTGGTGTCCAGGAACTGCAACCCACGGTCCATCAGCCTCGCTTGCGATCACCTCCTCCACCTGACCACCACCTGTAGCCTGCCCTAATCGCGACCCGCGATGGCCAACGCCACACCAAGGCCACGCTTCCAAGTGCCTGCTCCTTCTAACACCGCGATTCACCCACACCGATAACCCTTGATCACAGTCTACGCCTCCAAACCCCAGATTGTGACCCCTCCCTCATCACCTCAGATCGTGATCCAAGCTCTCAATATACCTCAATCGTGGTTCCTCATCCATCCACCTGCGGCCTCCTCTTCCTTCTCCATCCGCAATGGCCTCTGCCCTCACCTCACGATCATCTCCTGCAACCTACCACAATGACGACGACACCTTCCCTCTATGCTCGCCTCCCTGTTGCACTCGCCATCAGAACCTCCCCCTCACACCGTGGTCGCGGTATCCATGATCACGACTCCACCACCTCACACCACGCCCATAGTTCCCGGTTATCATCCCACGATCCTTCATCAACACCAAACCATGACCAGTGGCACATCCATCATGCTACACCGCGACCACCCTCTCACGATCCCTAACCATGACCTGCACCTTCCACACTCCAAGATCACGACCTACTTGCCGAACTCGACATCCAGCTCCTCATCTCCGCTTGGTCGCCATTGCCTCCTTACACCTTGCACACCGCGACCTTTCCACCCTCGTCGACATGCACCTGCTCATGCTCTGCACGACCTCCATCACCCACCAGGTCGCGAACCCCTTGCTTCCACCCTCATCAGCGCATGTGATGGCCATGTAGATGATCGTGACCCCTCCCTCACACCGCGGTCATAGTGTCCAGGAACCTCGACCGGAGATCCCCAGTTCCCGACCCTACTGCCTCGCCCGCGATCTCCACCCACCAACTTAACCAACACCTCGACCTCCTCCCTGCTTCTATAAATAGCCCTGTCTCCTGCCACAAGGGGGGGAGTCCAGGACAAGAGTCCAGATGCTAGAAGGAGGTCTCCAGCCGCCACCAGGCTGCCACCTTGCACCCCAACCTGAGGAGTTTGACTCATCCCGATGCCATTCACTCTGCCTTCTAGATCTATGGAGAGATACAAGAACCTGGTCCATCCATCCATCCATTTCCACCTAGATCTGTGGTGGAAACCTAGATCTAGATCATCCACGCCACTGTTCGGGGAGGATTTGAGAGAGAGAGAGAGAGAACCAAGGAGTCCAAATCTAATCAAGGAGGAGGACCAGAAGATGAGATCCAGCCTATACGGAGGAAAAGGAGCAAGAGCCACCTCTCCTCCATGGACTAAATCTTATCTTCTTCCCCTTGGGCATGCTTATGTACTTTTCCTTAAGCAAGTAGATTTATTTCAGATCTAGTATGATTTGTTATATCTTCTCTCTCTAGTTGTGATTGCTAGTTTGGTTGATCTCTTCCTAGTTTAAACTGTTGTTTCTACCTATATCGTGAGATCGTGTAGGAATAGATGTAAGAAGATAGTTTGGATCAAAATCTGAGAGGAGGATGGTTCAAGGTCATCCGTCCCTAACATGCTAGCACATTATAGACCCAAGAGGACCTCTAGAATATGTTGAGATGTCGATGTATCATCCTCGAGAGAGGTTCTATGGCATATCACGATGGGTTTTAGTCACACTGTGCGAGAGCGAGTGGGATGACCCCACAAGAACAGACACGACAATATGTACTATGTTTGGTATTAGGATGCTTTCTCAGGTGTTCGGGGGTTGTCTACACCCGAGAACGGGTGCATAGACAGCCTAGCTTGTGGTTACATAGCCAAGAACTCCTTCTCTCTGATTAGTAGAATCTCGCAGACTGTTTTGTTTTGTTTTGTTTTCTTTATTTTGTTTTATTTTGTGACAACCCGCTAGACTAGTTCTAGCACATATTTTCATCGACTATCATTTCAGATTATCAGAATAAAGAACGAAATCTCTGGCATCCTAAACGTCACCACATCCCTATTTTCAACCACATATATCTACTTTGACCCCGTAATAAAAGTTGTGGGCATCCTCAATGGATTCGAGTTATAAATTCAAAAGTTTCTAATCCCATCTGAGGCCAATCAAATTTTTGGCGCCATTGCTGGGGACGCGGTTTTCAACGTTTACATGCCTAAAAGATTTTGTTCCATCACTTTTAAGCCCGTATATATACATATATGAATAGTATTTCTTTTATTTTAAACATACTTGTTCATATACACTAAACACCTTTTTCTTTTTCTTATACCTTTTTCAGCCATGGATCTTGCTTCAGCGAGATGAGTCATCTTGTCCACCTGTCCTCCTGAGTTTTTCCACAGTTCTAACTATTGGAAAATAGTTGAAGGTCGTGCTCTATAGCTAGTCGAGTTATACTCACCTCCACTGTTGTCGTACATTGAAATTACAACAACGGAGATTGCATATCAGCCCTTGACTTCCGTGCTATCATGGGATCAAGAACTGATTAAGGCAGTGGAGTTAGTTGGGGAAAGTATTCACGCACTCACCTCCTTAGCCCCTCATCTCCAAGAACATGTCAATTTTCTCTAGGAACTATTAGATAAGTGGGAGCGTCAACTCCAAATAGAAACAGAGATTTCAGACCGCAGTAGAAGTATGCTTCAAACTGTTGAACAAGGATTCATCTGGAAATATCAGTTTGATACAGTGGATTCCCATCAGAGGTGTATGGCAGAATCGACGGGTCTTAAAAGCATTGTTGCTCAAGATGAAGGACAACGGATAAATACTTGGAGAAGAGCGGTGACTTGCGGAAGATGAACACAACAGGTGCACACAACAACTCAAATCGAACATGGTGGATGCTTTTGCTGTATCTTGAATGAAAGATGGAGGAGGAAGCAAGGATGATGGAAGAGATGAATCTCGCTTTCTCTCCCCCAAAGATTTGAGGTAGGTGGTGGTGGAAATTGGAGGTGGCTTGCCCAAACTACCCCACTCCTTGGAGAGAGAGAGAGAGCAAAGCAACTTCACAGGTCACACACGGTAGCTCAGCTGGAACACGACAAAGCTTGGTTAGAGAAGATGATGATGGAGAGGCAGCTTCACTCCACAGACACGATGACTGCACATGTCTCTTCGAGAGTTGTAGTGTTGTGAGAGTGAAAGATACGGGTTGGGGTTAGGGTTAAAAATCCCCTTTCTCGTCAAAGGAGACGTCGTGACTTGCAGAATCTGTCACTGCCTTTTGAGAAAAATCTAACCTGAAAGGCACACGACGTGCACTTTTTAGCACTGGACGTGTATGATTGTAGAGGCTGAAGTATAGATTTCTTCACTAATAAAGACACAATGTGTTTGAATAAGGACACGTCGTGTTTAATTCTAGAAACTTGTTGTTCATTTTTGCAAATGAAGTACATGTCATGTTCGAATTTGCACACGACGTGTAACTTTCTAAATGTAATAGCACATTTTTTGTCTGATAATAACACATAGTGTCATTGGGAGACACATTGTGTCTTTTTGAGATCTTCTCATATTGTTCCTTCTATGAGTGCTGACACGACATGACAAATAAAGGCACATCATGTCTATATGAATTTCTAGAGAAATTGTCTTCTTATCAGCACCTGCAGAAGTGATGAGATGCAAATATAAGTATCTAAATTATTACATTCATCCATGACAAGTTTATTTCAGGAAATTAAAGATTGTTCTTGACTCAAACTACTTAGAGAAAATATATCTTAATGTGGGTTCAAGTCTCACAAGTTCCTCCATTTAAAGTTTGGAGTAAGACTCTTCAAGTTGTTGGTTAAACATCTTGGAGGGAGCATGAGGCTCCCTTGTCAATTTCTTCTCCGGCGGTGTACAACTTGCATCTTTGACCATTTACTTTGAAGGTTGATTTCTTCCCTTACAGCTCCACTACCCCATATGGATATACTTGTAAGACTAAGAATGGCCCGACCCACTTGGATCTTAATTTTACTAGAAAGAATTTGAGTTTGGAGTTGAACAGTAGAACTTTGTCTCCTTTTTGAAGTCCTTGACCTTGATTCTTTTGTCATGCTATCTTTTGGTCTTTTCTTTGTGAATCTTGGTGTTCTCATAAGCATCCATTCTTAGTTCTTCTAACTCTTGGAGTTGCAACAATCATTTCTATCATGCCTTATTGAGGTCATAATTCAGGAATTTGATTGCCCATAGTGCCTTGTGCTCTGATTCTACAGGTAAATGACATGATTTTCCATAAACAAGTTTGAAAGGAGTTGTTCCAATAGGAGTTTTATAAGTTGTCCTGTATGCCCATGATGCATTGTCTAACTTCAATGCCAAATCCTTCCTTGAACAGGAGACTGTCTTTTCTAGGATAGCTTTTAGTTGCCTATTTGAGATTTCCACCTGACCTGAAGTTTGAGATGATAAGGTGTAGACACCTTATGCTTCACTCCATACATGCTAAGCAGGTTGTTGAAATTCCTTTCATTAAAATGGCTGCCACCATCTGATATTATTGCTTGGAACTCCAAATCTGGGGAAGATGATCTTCTGGAATAGTTTTATGACTAATTTGGCATCTGGAGCTTGAGTCGGGATTGCCTCCACCCATTTGGAAACATAATCACAAGCCACTAAGATGAACTTCTATCTGCAAGAGGATGGAAAAGGGCCCATATAATCTATTCCCCACACATCAAAGACTTCTATTTCCAAAGTTGAGTTCAATAACATTTCATCCCTCTTTGAGATTTTCTCAACTCTTTGCCAATTGTCACAAGACTTGACAAATGTGTGTACATCATAGAATAAACTTGGCCAATAAAAACCAGATTGAAGGATCTTGATTACAATTTTGTTCACTCCAAAGTGTCCACCGTAGGGAGAGGAATGGCAATCTAAAATCACACTAGCAATTTCTTCATTTGGGATACATCTCCTGATGAGTCCATGTGCACATTGCTAGAACAGAAGAGGGTCGTACCAATAATAGAATTTAACATCATGAAGGAACTTCTTCTTTTCTTGGTAAGTGAGATTAGGTGGAAGACATCTGGTAGCAAAGTAGTTTGCAAAATCAGCAAACCATGGAAAAACAAGAGAGTTTACTACATACAGCTTCTTAATGGGCATCTTGTCATCAATAGGTCTTCAACACTAAAAGTAAGACATGAGAGATGGTCAACTACATTATTCTCAGTTCCCTTCTTATCTTTGATTTCTAAGTCAAACTCCTGTAGTAAGAATATCTAGCGGATGAGGCAACATTTGGCATCTTTCTTGCTCATAAGGTATCTTATTGCAGCATGGTCTGTATAGACAATGACCTTAGAGCCCACTAGATATTGTCTCACTTTATCAAATGCATAAACAACGACAAGCATCTCCTTCTCGGTAGTAGTATAGTTGATTTGTGATTCATCAAGGGTCTTACTTGCATAGTGTATAGCATGGAGTTTGTTGTCTTTTCTTTGTCCTAAGACTGCTCCTATGGTGTAGTCACTGACATCACACATCACTTCAAAGAGAGCACTCCAATTTGATGGTTGGATAATAGGATTTAAAATTAGAGCATCTTTTAACTTCTAGAAGGTAGTTTGACAATCATCATTGAAAACAAACTCAAAATATTTTACTAGAAAGGAACGTAGGGGCTTTGCAATCTCTAAAAAATCCTTAATAAATCTCATGTAGAATCCTGCATGGCCCAAAAAGCTGTGAATTTCCTTCACATTATTTGGATCCGACATCTTTTCAATAGCCTCCACTTTATCTCTATCTACTTCAATCCCTTTGTTCAAAATAACATGTCCTAAAACGACACCAGTCTGCACCATAAAGTGGCATTTATCCCAATGAAGCACAAGGTTGTCTTGTTGGCATCTCTGCAAAACCTTAGTTAGATTTAACAAACAATCATCGAATGTATTTCTGTAGACACTAAACCCATCCATGAATATTTCCATGATATTTTCAATGTAATCAGAATAAATGGCCATCATACACCTTTGAAAAGTAGCGGGGACATTGCAGAGCCCAAAGTATGTCCTACTATATGCATAAGTTCCATAGGTGCAAGTAAATGTAGTCTTTTCTTGAACATGTGGATAGATGGGAATTTGAAAGAATCCACTATACCCATCAAGATAGCAAAAATAGGAGTGGTGAGCAAGTTTTTCTAGCATTGAATCGATAAAAGGTAAAGGGAAATGATCTCTTCTGCTGGCTTTGTTCAATTTTCTATCATCAATGCACATTCACCATCCGTTGACAATTCTTGTTTGTATTAATTCATCATTTTCTCCTTTAATTATAGTTTTTCCTCCTTTTATAGGCACAACATGTATAGGACTCACCCAAGGACTGTCACTTATTGGATAAATGATTTTGACATCTTTAAGTTTTAAGATTTCCTTTTTTACCACTTCCGTCATGTTTTAGTTAAGTCTCCTTGGGGGTATGTGCATGGTTTGGTGTTCTCTTACAAAGCTATCCTATGCAAACAAATGGATGGGTTAATTCCTTTGAGGTCTTCAATGGAATAACCTATCACATCTTTGTAGCTTCTAAGTTCGTTTAAAAGTTTTTCTTCTTGATCATTGTTCAATTCAGCATTTATAATGACATGAGAGGATGAGTTTGGGCCTAAGAAAGCATACCTTAATCCTTCTGGGAGGGCTTTTAGTTATACCTATTTTCTTGGAGTTGTGGTATTGCTTCCTTCATTCTTTTTGGAGTCTTCTTCACTTGGTGGAGTCTCTAAAGTTTTAGGACTTTCCTCATTGAGAATGATACTTGCATCATATCTTCTTCAAAATCATCTAAGGAAGTTTTAAAGGAATTCTTTTCCTATTCAAGCAATGTATCGATGGTATGAACAAGATAAAGGTACTCCTTGGAGCTGGGCACCTTCATGGCATCATAGACTGAAAATACTAGTTCCTCATCACCCACCCTGACGATGAGCTTTCCTTCTCTAACATGACTAAACAACCTGCAGTGCGTAAGAAGGGTCTACCAAAAAGGATTGGATTGGTTGGGTCTTCATGCATGTCTAAAACCACAAAATCACATGGAATAAAGAAATTTCCTATCTGAATAGGTACATCCACAATCACTCCCCATGTGTGTTTAATTGAGAGGTCAGCTAGCTGAATTATCATAGATGTAGGCTTCAAATCTCCCAATTCTAGCTTTTCCCACAAAGAGATGGGGATTAAGCTAATGCTAGTTCCAAGGTCAACAAGGCCTTTATCAAAAGTGGGTTCTCCTATCTTGCAAGGGAGAGTAAAGGAACCTTGATCATCTAGTTTCTCAAGCATACAGTTCTAGATAATGGAGCTTAGCCTTTCTGTAAGCATCATAGTTTCTACCTATCCATATCTCCTTTTCTTTGATAGGATATCCTCTAAGAACTTGGCATAGGAGGGCATTTCGGCTATGACTTCAACTAGGGGAAAATTTACATACAACTTGTTCAGAATGTCCATAAATTTGTTGAGCTTCACGTCATCTTTGGTGTAAGCAAACCTATGGGGAAAATGGGCAGTTGGCTTGCTAGAAGAATCACCTTGATTCAAATTTCCAGTTGATTTCTTCCTTTGATTTTCTGCAATGTCTTCAATGGTAGTGTCAGGAATCTATACATATTTCCTCTTGGATGGTTGTGCAGATCCTCCTATGACTGCTCCACTTCTCAAGGTCACAAATTTACATGTCTCCTTGGGGTTCATAATAGGTCGACTGGGTAAAGACCTTGATGATGTTCCTTGGTTGGCTAATGCTTGTTGAGCTATCTGATTCTCCAACATTTTGGTGCGACTAACAATTCCATCGAACTTGGAGGACAACTGTGTGATAACATCTTTTAATATGTTGCCATGTGCATGGAACCCATCATTTTGCTGGATTTGAGTGGTGATAAAGGTCACAAGGAGGCTTTCCAAGCTTGCTTTTTGCGGTGGAGGAGTCACTTGTTGAAATTGATTGAGGTTCCTATTGTTGTTAGATTTGTACCCCAGTGGATATTGGTGGTTTGCATTCGTCCGTTGACGGTTTCTCATAGGTTGTTGACCTTAAGCTTGACCTTGTTGCTGGTTCTGTGAATTATTTTTCCTATAAAAGAAATATGGATAATCTCTCCATCTCGGGTTATAGGTTTCAGAAAAGGGTTTGTAGGCATGTCTGTTATTAAACTTTCCTACTGCATTGACTTGTTCTGGTGTTTTAGTGGCATTCAAATATGGTGCAAAACAAGAAGTAGAGTTATGACCAGATGTTCCAAAAGCCTCACATACTTGCTCGACTACTTGGACTGAGTGAGTAGCAAGCTTTTCAAATTTTTGGGTTAAGGTGTCAAGCTTAGCTACAATAAAGTCTATGGCATCTATAGTATATTTCCTATTGGACTTCTCACATGAAATGGAGGAAGAGAATGGATGACTGGTCCATTTAAAGTCTATTAGTTGTGCTTAAGTGCCATGTCTTCAATAATGGTGTATGCTTCTCAATACGACTTGTTCATCAAGGCTCCATTTGTAGCGACATCAATGGGCATACATGTATTGTAGAATAACCTATTGTAGAAAGTTTGTAGAAGCAGCCAATTTGCCAAACCATGGTGAGGGCATAGGCGTTGGAGGTCCTTAAACCTCTCCCATGTCTCGTAAAGCATCTCACTCTCTCATTTCTTGAATTTTGTAATTTGATTCCTCAACTGGGCAGTCTTGCTAGGAGGAGTATACTTAGTCAGAGAAGCATTCAACAGATCATACCAGGTCTTGATAGAACATTCAGGCAATGAGGAGATCCACGTCTTGGCTCGATCTTGCAAGGTGAATGGGAATATGAGTTGTCACACTCCCTTGGGTGGAACACCATTAATCTCAAAAGTGTTCATGTACTATAAAAACTCCACTATGTGAAGATTTGGATCTTCCATAGGAGTTTCCCCGAAATTGTTTTGTTGGATCATCTGCATAATTGTAGGGCTGATGGAGAAGTTTTTGGCCTCTATTGCAGGATAATCAAGAGGTCTACATGTATTAATGGTGGCCGACACAACAAAATCCTTGAGTGGACGGTTTTCCTTCATCTCCATCTATTGAAGGGGATAGGGTGAAGGCGGTGGTGAAGGTGAAGATTGCACTAATGAAGGACGTGATTCCCCCATATTTGAAGAGTTCTCACTCCTCCTTGCTTTTCTACGGCTACATAAAGTCTGCTCTATTTCAGGTTCCAGATATATTGATGTTTGTAGACCTCTCTTGGAGTGACGCATGCACCTTAAAAAGAAAAGTTGAGTAATATTTACAATAGCTAGGAGATACCACAATACAAAATGCAGAAATGATGGCTCAATCTCAATTACTAGTTAACTCATCTACTCTAACTAAACATCATTGTAGCTGTGGCATCCAACTCATAAAATAAGATTAACTTATGCAGAAGTGTTTCGTTAGCAGCAGAATTACTGAAAATCACTAAAAATTAAAACTTTTTACAAAGAGATCCATAAACTGAAAAACTCTTTCATAAAGAACCAAAGTAATTCAAATACATTCCGGTTTACTAGTACATCTCTTGTACCAATTCTTCTCAAGAGTTAAAAACATCATCTGCCCTATTAAGCTATACACAGGAAGTATAAAAATCTCGAGGGTGTTTTCAAACATAAAACATTACAACAGTTACTACAAAGAATGAATACTATTTCTATCAAATTCTTTTTAAAGCTTTGTTAAACATTGGGATCTAAATCCCTTATCACATCAGAGTATTCTCATCCCTTATCTTTTCATCATCATGATTATGAAACATGGGTGTGCAAACCCTTAATTCATCAAAACACGTGTTACCACTTTATCAGGTAACTTAATGCCTTCAGGTCATCTGATCATTGTAAACATAATAATTGTCGTGTAGGTATTTCACATGGCTCTTAAAGCCCAATAATATCTCTTGTTACCTCTCACTCGGCAACACAACATATTATGGCTCACAAGGCCCATAAAGCAAATTCAATAGTAAAGCATCATTGCTCATACCTGGCTATGTCCACCATCTCATGAAACCTACATAATTAGTGCACATGATAACAATTATATCAATTACAAATCAGCACTATGCATTGTAAGAGTATCTGTGATGACCCAGAATTTAGGATTCTGATACTCAATATAAAATTTGAAATCATGATTGCGGAAAAATATTTTAAGGATGTACCTAGAGGTGTAATGTGGTCATATAATGAAAGTTGTACTTTTTGATCAAGAGTTGATGATGAATTAACTTGTATTCAAGGTTTATAAACTTAATTATGAGGGTACTTGATGAATATATCTAGATGATCATATGTTGAGGTTCCAATATCAAATTTGAGTTTATGTTAAATTGCATATTGTGGAGTTAAGGTATCATATTTGTGGTATGTTGATTTACCATTCAGGAGATACAATCCAAGAGATACTGAGTTTGATATAACAACACTATTAATTATGTAGGATTTTATACCTGATAAATTCTAGATGATGGAATGACTTAGGGGGTTGGTTGAAAATTTATCGCATGGCCCTTTTGTTTGGGCGGATTCCAATTAGTCGTATGGTCTAGACTGGGTGGTGAAGACCTGGTCTTCCACCTCCATCTTCTTAGGATCGACCAACACCTCATTCTGTAATATGTTCAGCGTTGGTTGGGTTCACTCGACTACAGATTCACTTGTCTCTCTCCAAAGCTGCAAGCAGCGAATAACCTTAGAGAAGGACTCTTTAGCCTAGCTCAACGAGCCCAATCTCCATCTATAGGAAGGTGAACCTCAGGTCTGTTGCACAACCCCGCCACCTGCTAAGACATCTTCCAAGATAGAATCGAGGCTGTGGTACTCGGCCCATTCCCTTTCACCCTTGCTGGGATGTGTTCCGGTGAGGAGAGAACAAAGGAGGAGGACAAGATCTAGAACTTTCTGCAGTTCCATGTCCTACGGCGGCTCCCATGCTTCCCTCACAACGGCATAGCGGCTCAGACTTTTCCTTTGGTGGAGCTATGTTCGCCGATCACAACAACTACAAACTCAAGGCTATCGATTGCAGCGGCTTGAAACCGGAGGATACACCTGCAGCGCCGACTGGAGAACATGCGGGCGGCGGCCGTGAAACTGAGTCCCACGGACTCGGCGGATCGCGAGGGAGCGCAAACACGAGAAAGAAAGGGGCGAGTAGGGTGAACCGTGAACCAGCCAAATCACGCTTGAACTGGGTTCAAGCACCGAGAACCGGCCGGCTCACAGTGAACCAACAAACCGACCGAACCCAAGCAAAGGAGCGCGCCCTTGGAAGGACACGTGGCGGCGCGTAATTGGCCGAATAAGGTAATATTCCCATAAATATACAGTTCTTCATTAATTCGTAGAAATTAGCTCGATGCTCAGAAAAATACAAATAAGGTACCAAAATGTTCATAAAAATGCGTAGAACAAACTGGAACTATAATATTAGGCTTTTGATGCTTAAATCTTAGTGATATCATGAAAGATGTGTAATGCTTGTTTAGTGGATAATAAATAGCAAATGATGACATAAAATCATGGAAAAATGTCAGTAACTCCATAATAATGTTTATAATGCACCTGAGTCAAGGATGAGCATGTTTATGTACAAAACCATATAATTTGGTTAATATGCCTAATTAGGGCTAATAACACTAAAGATGATGTAATAAATGCACACATGCTCAATAAATAATGAAATTCACAGAGTAAGATCATATCAGTATATGGAACTTCATTTTTAATTATGAGATCATAATGATGAAGAGAATCTATGTTATATGAAGATGAATCTTAATCCATGTTATAAAACCCTAATCTGGGTTAATGATGTAACCAGGGTTAATATGTGCACAAAAAGGATATGGAACCTAATGTTCAGATAATGAACCATAATCTGGAAAATGACATCATTAAGATAATTCAAAGACAAGAATGCAAGTAATGATGAGAATATCCTAATGAGTTAAGAAAACCCTAAAATGGATACGATTAGGGTTAAGATGAGATGTAAGATGATAAGAACCTGATGATAGTATATGGTCTTGTCTTGATCAGGTGATGACCAGAGATGTAGATGATCCAGAATATAAGTATGAATCTCTAAACTCAGGTACGTGGATATAATTATATGAATAGATTTGCTGTATGCTAAATATATGTACTTGCTTGTTTGTACTTGAAATACATTATTGGATGTAGATCTATATGTATTGACATTTCCGCCTTGAACAATAAGAACACTAAAGAAAGAAAATGGAATGTAGTTACTGAT
This sequence comes from Alisma plantago-aquatica, assembly GCA_963693085.1. Classification (NCBI taxonomy): domain Eukaryota; kingdom Viridiplantae; phylum Streptophyta; class Magnoliopsida; order Alismatales; family Alismataceae; genus Alisma; species Alisma plantago-aquatica. Next base: position 1,268,643,644 of record OY856412.1, on the reverse strand, counting down.
GGTTCATTAATCTCCCTATTAGAGAGGGAAAGTATTAATGTTGACTAGCACCTCCCTAATGGTACAAGGTACGCGGGGAGATCCCTAATGGTACAAGGTACGCAGGGATAGGGCCCAATATTTATGTTTGTGCTAAGTCCACCATAGTAATACATGTCCATTGAAATATGATTAATAACTTGGGATTACCTGATTTTCTGCCTTTAAATAATGTTTTCTTTCTCTTTCTTCAATTTCGAATATTTTATATGCCAGCATATTATAGCTCTTTAATTCCACGTACCAACTTTTGTTGATGTTTTTGTTTCTCATATTTTCTAGGTCCCGAGCTGGAATGGGATAAAAGAATAGGATGTGAGCAAGTTGTATAGGTTGTACCTATTGTCTAAGATCCTAGATAGCATACATGTTCATAGATTGTAGAATTTTCATTCAATATGTAACTGTAAATCATTTGTAATTATTCATATTGTATAAATATACATGTTGAATGTTGAGTATGTTATGGTTGTATGTTCATGTATGCGTATTATGCTTCCGCATCGCTTTCTGATATGATATGGATGATGTCTTCGGATTCTGACCTCTCATTCCCAATAGGGTTTGGAGAAGCCAAAATCCGGGGACGTCACAGTTGGTATCAGAGCATGAACAATAGCTACACCTAACAATTGCTCATCATGAAACATTAAACCTAAATCTCACCTTTCACCTTAAACCTTAAAAACTTAGTAAGTTGTTCTATAGGAATAAGGTTTGACCTAGCCTCTAGGTTAGAACCTAGATGTTCGAGAACTAGGTTTAGACAAGTGTCTGAAACCCTTTGCATATAGAGCTCATATGTATTGGGTAGCTACACTAGTCTACATCTCGTTCTCACCATTTCACTAGGTTACATGACACCAGACTATCTACTGTGTGTTGGACACTCGAGTTTGCTGGTTTGGTTTTGTTTCCCAATCGGCTCGCACCTCGCAGTTTTCTCTGACGCCTTCTTTCTCGGAGAAAAACTATATAATATTTTCTTAGATATATGTAAATATAAAAATGTGTCCATCACACAGGAGAGTAGTGGGTGTTCATGCAACCTAAGTGAAAGGGAGTGACATCAGTCTAGAAGAGAGAGTAGTCTAGAGTAGATGTCTAGAGCCGTATCAATATATGTGATACACAGTGTAGATGATAGAATGGTAGTTGATATAAGCATGGATGATCTTATTTAAGTTCTACCTCTAATGATATAAGTTGTGTTATAAGGATTTAAGTTGTATATGACCTGAATCCAATTTTGAAGAATCTAAGCTAAGTCCTGATAATGAATGTGCATCCTCTTTTCTTATTTAAGATGAGCTAAGTTAAAATATGGTTGAATATGCATGAGCCTCAAGCTCTTTTACAAAGGAGGACCCTCAGTGTTAGGACAAGATATGTGGTGAACTCCAGAGAGGGTGAGATCCACAAGGAGAGGGTCATAGGACCTACCCTACAATATATGAAAATATGAGATATATGTGATATGATGTGTCTTAAGCTGGGTTACTCCTGAGTAGATGAGTTGTGTCCTTATGCATGATTCAAATCTATATATGATAATTGGGTAAAATAAAAAGATGGGTAGATGACCCATATGATAAGGTCAATCCTTTAGCTGAGTTAGGTCCTAGCTAGAGTGACATATTTTGTGAATCTCATCATTAGTTGCAAGTGAGGTAATATATGAAATCTAGTTATGAGAGTATGATGCTTTCTGCAAAAGATACTCAAAATACATGTTCTCCCTTCTTCTTCTCTTTCTTAATATATGATGATAGAAACCTCACTTGAGCTATATAGATGATTTATATATGAGGAGTCACTCATATAAGCTTGACCTATTCTATATTCCCCCCTATACCATACATGTAGTACCAAAGATTGAAATCATAATAAGTTTGACTTTAAAATATTCTCTTCCCCTTCATATGAAATATGAAAGATATGATGCTGAGATCATGGAATAAACTTAGTATATTCTCTTTTTCCCTTCCCATAACACATGCAAGACAAAAAAATTTGAACTCATGAACTTGAATAAAGATATTTTTGGATCATAGGATATGTGATCAGAAATATAGTTTGTAACTTTGATCCTTCTCAATGTATGCTTCTAAGTTGGGTATGAATATCACACCATAGGGTGAAACCCTAATGGTCAGACATGTTACGTAAGCCCTTCTTATGTAGAAAAATCCTAATATCAAGGATGAAAATAAATCTCCTCTAATGCTGAAATGATTGTAAGATGTTGATCATAAAACATATTAATGATGTTAGATTTGAACAATCTGAATATCATGGCATATAAATGAATTCCACCTGAACATTAAAAGTATGAACAAAACATGTACCCTTAGAGGTGATGTAACCCTAAGATATCATAATGTCATGTTATGGCTAAGACATTAAGTGATACTTCAACCTATATAAGGTGAGGTGGGTACACCCTACGTGCTTAAACCTCCTAAGATGACAACCTAGGATGAATCAAGATAATGATACTCTGGAGCTTAGAGTGGTGGTTTAGAGACATCCACAACTCCTGCATATTAGCTTAAGGATGAAACCACTTGAATTTCGAGGACGAAATTCCATATAAGGTGGGGTGAATGTGATGACCCAGAATTTAGGATTCTGATACTCAATATAAAATTTGAAATCATGATTGCGGAAAAATATTTTAAGGATGTACCTAGAGGTGTAATGTGGTCATATAATGAAAGTTGTACTTTTTGATCAAGAGTTGATGATGAATTAACTTGTATTCAAGGTTTATAAACTTAATTATGAGGGTACTTGATGAATATATCTAGATGATCATATGTTGAGGTTCCAATATCAAATTTGAGTTTATGTTAAATTGCATATTGTGGAGTTAAGGTATCATATTTGTGGTATGTTGATTTACCATTCAGGAGATACAATCCAAGAGATACTGAGTTTGATATAACAACACTATTAATTATGTAGGATTTTATACCTGATAAATTCTAGATGATGGAATGACTTAGGGGGTTGGTTGAAAATTTATCGCATGGCCCTTTTGTTTGGGCGGATTCCAATTAGTCGTATGGTCTAGACTGGGTGGTGAAGACCTGGTCTTCCACCTCCATCTTCTTAGGATCGACCAACACCTCATTCCGTAAAATGTTCAGCGTTGGTTGGGTTCACTCGACTACAGATTCACTCGTCTCTCTCCAAAGCTACAAGCAGCGAATAACCTTAGAGAAGGACTCTTTAGCCTAGCTCAACGAGCCCAATCTCCATCTATAGGAAGGTGAACCTCAGGTCTGTTGCACAACCCCGCCACCTGCTAAGACATCTTCCAAGATAGAATCGAGGCTGTGGATCTCCTTGAGGTATCTTAGACTCAAGGCAAGCACTGTGAAAAGAACCGCCATCTTATTCCAGCGCCAGCAGCTCTGCCATGGCATCCAAGAAGGTCGAAAATGGCAGACCTATAAACACCGAAGACCCTCTCTTCTTCTCTACAAGATTATGCGAGCAATGTCAATCTGTTATGACTCGAGATCTATGCAAGATGCTGCCTGAAGTCCGAGGTCGAGGTCGTAGGGTTCCTTGACTCCCCCCGACTCCAAGCAAGACGCCGCATGGAGCAATTCCTGATGCCTCGACACAGACGCTAGGCTCATCGGAACCCAGCCTCACGGTGACAGTCAGGGCGGAGCAGACACAGTCGGTGTTCTCTGGTACTCGGCCCATTCCCTTTCACCCTTGCTGGGATGTGTTCCGGTGAGGAGAGAACAAAGGAGGAGGACAAGATCTAGAAATTTATGCAGTTCCATGTCCTACGGCGGCTCCCATGCTTCCCTCACAACGGCATAGCGGCTCAAACTTTTCCTTTGGTGGAGCTATGTTCGCCGATCACAACAACTACAAACTCAAGTCTATCGATTGCAGCGGCTTGAAACCGGAGGATACACCTGCAGCGCCGACTGGAGAACATGCGGGCGGCGGCCGTGAAACTGAGTCCCACGGACTCGGCGGATCGCGAGGGAGCGCAAACACGAGAAAGAAAGGGGCGAGTAGGGTGAACCGTGAACCAGCCAAATCACGCTTGAACTGGGTTCAAGCACCGAGAACCGGCCGGCTCATAGTGAACCAACAAACCGACCGAACCCAAGCAAAGGAGCGCGCCCTTGGAAGGACACGTGGCGGCGCGTAATTGGCCAAATAAGGTAATATTCCGATAAATATACAGTTCTTCATTAATTCATAGAAATTAGCTCGATGCTCAGAAAAATACAAATAAGGTACCAAAATGTTCATAAAAATGCGTAGAACAACCTGGAACTATAATATCAGGCTTTTGATGCTTAAATCTTAGTGATATCATGAAAGATGTGTAATGCTTGTTTAGTGGATAATAAATAGCAAATGATGACATAAAATCATGGAAAAATGTCAGTAACTCCATAATATTGTTTATAATGCACCTGAGTCAAGGATGAGCATGTTTATGTACAAAACCATATAATTTGGTTAATATGCCTAATTAGGGCTAATAACACTAAAGATGATGTAATAAATGCACACATGCTCAATAAATAATGAATTTACAGAGTAAGATCATATCAGTATATGGAACTTCATTTTTAATAATGAGATCATAATGATGAAGAGAATCTATGTTATATGAAGATGAATCTTAATCCATGTTATAAAACCCTAATCTGGGTTAATGATGTAACCAGGGTTAATATGTGCACAAAAAGGATATGGAACCTAATGTTCAGATAATGAACCATAATCTGGAAAATGACATCATTAAGATAATTCAAAGACAAGAATGCAAGTAATGATGAGAATATCCTAATGAGTTAAGAAAACCCTAAAATGGATACGATTAGGGTTAAGATGAGATGTAAGATGATAAGAACCTGATGATAGTATATGGTCTTGTCTTGATCAGGTGATGACCAGAGATGTAGATGATCCAGAATATAAGTATGAATCTCTAAACTCAGGTACGTGGATATAATTATATGAATAGATTTGCTGGATGCTAAATATATGTACTTGCTTGCTTGTACTTGAAATACATTATTGGATGTAGATCTATATGTATTGACATTTCCGCCTTGAACAATAAGAACACTAAAGAAAGAAAATGGAATGTAGTTACTGATGGTTCATTAATCTCCCTATTAGAGAGGGAAAGTATTAATGTTGACTAGCACCTCCCTAATGGTACAAGGTACACGGGGAGATCCCTAATGGTACAAGGTACGCAGGGATAGGGCCCAATATTTATGTCTGTGCTAAGTCCACCATAGTAATACATGTCCATTGAAATATGATTAATAACTTGGGATTACCTAATTTTCTGCCTTTAAATAATGTTTTCTTTCTCTTTCTTCAATTTCGAATATCTTATATGCCAGCATATTATAGCTCTTTAATTCCACGTACCAACTTTTGTTGATGTTTTTGTTTCTCATATTTTCTAGGTCCCGAGCTGGAATGGGATAAAAGAATAGGATGTGAGCAAGTTGTATAGGTTGTACCTATTGTCTAAGATCCTAGATAGCATACATGTTCATAGATTGTAGAATTTTCATTCAATATGTAATTGTAAATCATTTGTAATAATTCATATTGTATAAATATACATGTTGAATGTTGAGTATGTTATGGTTGTATGTTCATGTATGCATATTATGCTTCTACATCGCTTTCTGATATGATATGGATGATGTCTTCGGATTCTGACCTCTCATTCCCAATAGGGTTTGGAGAAGCCAAAATCCGGGGACGTCACAGTATCATCACTATTTCCTTATTTGAGCTAAGATTTCCCAATTTATGTCAATTAGGAATACTTAATCTCATTACCTAGATTTGGGTCATGATTATCATTATATTGCCCAAATTAGGGTTTCATACATTACAACCCAAGATTCATACATTATATTGCCCAAATTAGGGTTTCATACATTATATCTGTATCCTATATCAGTATAGGATTTCATATCAAAGTATCACATACCTGTACATAATATCACCTTGAATCATGTTTTACATCTCATCATTGTATTAAGGTTTCATTTTGACCTTAACCTTATCTAGAGTTTCACATGACATCACTCTCACTTTAGGGTTTCATATAGCTTCACCCTTGAAACTACCAAACAACCGTTTGGTAGTGTGAGACGACCATCTCGCATACCAGACAATCGGTTGGGTGTGCAAAATGGTTGTTGCAGCTATCGTAGGTTGCAGAAGTTCATGTCCTTCAAATCCTTTCCACTCCCACACAATCCCATACGGACAACAAACCCTAACCCTAATCTCATCTATAAACGGAGGGGTATTGGGGTCTTCCCAAGATACCACACATACACCTAAGAATCAATTACTCTAACAATTATTATCTTCTCTGGTTGTGGTAACTAAGAGAGCCCAGACAAATTGGGGGTTACCGGGAGGCGGGGTCATTACATTTGGTATCAGAGTGTAGGTTCCTCATTTAATCTTTAATAATTATTAAATTTTACAAACTTTATAGAACCCAAGGGAGTTATTAGAGGATTCTCTGAAAGATAGAGGTTTTTAGAAAAGGATCACGCCTAGGGGCTGACAAGATTTTCCTCTGCACCGCTAGTCGGAATACGAGGACTCCCAGATCTGTGTGACTGCCTGGACAAAGTCTCAGGATTTGACTCGAAATAAGATACCTTTAGGACTCTCTCTTTTTGTTCATCCCTTCTCAACTCAAATGCTATTAAGGATTATAAAATTAGGGTTTTCTCTATTTTCCTCACCCTCTTGAGGTATGGGTAAGGTTGATAAGGTTTAAGGAGTCCTCCACCAAATTAATGAAAAACATGTAAATAAGATGTCATGGACATAAGCTAAATAAGACTAAGTGCAAATTACAGAATAGATACATTCTTAGGTCGTATGACATGAGTTGGAATTGCCCTCAAGAGAGACCTGAGGCTAGACTTTCTAATCAAGAGGATAAGTAAAGAAAGTTGGTCTTGGAGGTAGAGATCTCCATTTCAAATAGAGACCTGGCACTTTCTCTGAGAGTGATGTTAACCCTAAACCCAAGTGAAGGTTAGAGAGAGAGATGGCATGATGAGTTAGATGTCATGGTAGACCATACGTTCGGATAGACATGCCTTGCATGCCATATGAGATATGAACCGAGTACCTTTGGTGACCCAACCTTGGGAAGGATCGTGCATGTTAGAGTGAAGGATAGCTCCTTCATTGATGAGGTTAGAGAAGAACCTATGGAAACCCCATGAGCTTATATGAGCATGGCATAGTAGGCACCCAAAATATGTCAGTAGTGTGAGCAGTAGCTTGAAATCCTAACCAGGGGAGTATGATGGATAGCTTGTAAGCTAAGCATAAAGAGCTATGGATAATCTTGAACAAACATAAGATGAACATAGGCTTCACCCACGTAGGGGTATGCTTGTGAGCTTGATCCATCTTCATGAAGATAGGACCTCTAGTAGTGAGGTTGTTTGTAGGGTTATCTCTACAGAGAGAGAAGGAACCATGCAAGAAGGTCGGAAGCCTATACTCTGAGATATGAGGAAAAGTGGGAAGTTGAGAATGATGCAACCTAAATGGATGTTTGTGGTTGCCTTGTACTTGATCCTTGGAGGCTGATGATGCCTTTCTTGTCATGAGAGGAACCAAACCCTAGAGAGAGGATGAGTCGGTTGGTACCTCTGTACCTTTGGTATAGATGAGAGGAAGAGTTCCTTAAACCTGAAGAGGTTTAGTAGCAAGTTGTGAGGCCTTGTACCTTGTTGGTTGTCCTTGATGAGGACTCGACTCTAAAGTGTTGCTCGTCTAGAAGGATTACAGGAAGTGCATGCCATGCCTTGTACATGTTTGGATCGTAGTTAGGAGGTCGAGTAGACAATGGACATCAAAGAAGTGAACCTAGGGTTCCTAGGCCTAAGAGGGGAAGTGGTGTACCTGATGCTCATGACAAGGTTTGAGTTCTATAGATTCGAGCATGGTACTCCTCATGATTGGAAGAAAGGGAAACCCCCTTAAGTTTAAGGTATGTTTGATGAACCATTCATAGCGAAGTTGATGACATGGGAAGGTATGATCCTAATCCAGCATTGAGGAAAGAGAATAAGTATGACCTAACATGGTTTAGTAGGAGGTCTGCTTGTATCTTGGTAGTTGTTAGGTTGAGAATGCTCATATGGATGTAAACCCTAAGAAGGTTTGTGACCTTGTTGTCAAGAGTTGTAGTTTCCTCCCATCCTGGGAAAGGGACCCTTTGGAAGGGTGTATACCAATTTTGTGGGTTTTGAGGAAATCTAAAGAGGTCTCATAGGATCTTGAGAAGCTAAGTGAAAAGTACATGATATGAGAATGAACCTATAGACCCATAGATAACCATCTCTAAGTACATGTGGATGTGTTACCATGAAGGTAACCGGTATGGGGCCTGACCAAGGTAGGCAGGTTTCCATGACCCCTATGAGAGGATGAAAATCAGCCCATGAATACAGAGAGAGAGATGTTGAAGGCTTGGGTAAGGTTCTAAGTTGAACATGTACTATGCTAGAATCCTAAGTCTATCCTAGGGTCAGGTAGGGATAAGATCGATGGAAGTAGGAGTTGCCTAATTCCCTAGTTGCACATGACCATAGGGTCGGGAGGTAACAACTATCATTGTCTGAGGGCCATGGGTTAGGGGATTGATCACATTCATGAACTCATGGGACCCAAAGGGAAGATGACTAGGGCACTCTCTGGATGCATGAGGGAAAAGGGATAACCCCAAAAGTGCTGGAACCCAATAGACCCAGAGAGATGACCAAGGATTGTGTGTGGACCCAAGTATGTTTGAGACCAGTTTTCCTTAAAGGTAACTTTGATATCAAGATGTTTGGGATGTTGAGACATAAGATGCACAATTCAACTAAGATTTAAAGGTGTACTGGCAAGGGGGGATGTACCATCTCTACTCTTGGAACAGGAATAACTATGTATATGGACTGCAGCCAAATGCTTGTTTCCTCTTGTTATGGGAGTGAGAGATAGGACAATGCGCATGCCATACACCCAGGATAAAAGATGATGTAAGATGGAATGTTACAATGAGATATCAGGACAAAGATGATAACATGCCCTTATGGAGTGAATGATACATGGATGGTTTACAAACACTAAGAGTTATAAGGTAGTCATCTTATGAGGATGTTTTTTATCATAATCTATGAGGTTGGGTTTGAAAACCAAGAGAAGGAGCTCAGAGTTTCCTTGATAAAGATAGACTTAGAGTTTGAGATGAGATGATAAGTGGAATACATGAAAGTATTTGTCTTCAACGTTACCTAACGCCTAAGGATGTGAAGTGGTAATGGATGCTCTAGATGAGATATAACTACCTAGTTTAGATGGAGGCTAGAAGAGGTTGTTAGGATAAACCCCAGTTGGAAAAAGAGATAAGTTTGTCTAACACACAGATGTGACAATATTGGTTGATCAAGTTAATGGTTGTCTGGTTAGCCAGCCTAGGGCTTATCATGATGAAAGGATGGTGGTAGAACCTCAGATGCACTTCTCTGAAAAGGAAAGTGATGAAACCCCGATTAGAGTGGTTTAGGGTTTCTGAGGAATCGATCTTAAGGAATCATGACAACACAGGAGATCATGATTTAAGATTACCATATACCATGGTACTACCAAGATAATAAGTGACAATGGTACTTTGGATGCTTAAGATGAAGTTGCATGGGGTGAATTGACATGCAAGCCAGGAGATGAAGGATGAACACCAGTAACCTAGTGTATCAATATGGAGGATAAAAGAGTCCCTGAGAGGGAATGGGAGTTCATCACTGTGGATGTTGTGGTAAGTCTCCCCTTGACCAAGGAAGGTCAAGATACAATATGGTTTATGGTAGATCGCCTTACTTAGATGACATAATAGAGAAAGAACACTGTCAAGGGTCAGATCCAGTTGAACTGCATATGAGAGAGATGGTTCAACTACACCATGATTGAAGTTCAAAAGTTTTTGAGTATGACCTAAAGGTTAACTTCCATAAGGTGGAAGTAGTTGCATGAAGAACTCGATGTTAGTACCTTATCACCCGAACTAATGGTTAGTGTGATCTAGAGCAGAGGGTCTGATGAGAGAATGTGTGCTCGTTCAGGGTGATACATAGAGACAGTTCTTGTCCTTTGTAAGATGTGATGATAACCACCATAGTCAGTATCGGGTTGTAATGAAGCTCTGCAAGGGAGGTTGCGTCGGTCACCACTTCATTAAGATGATGTTGGTGAAGGGACCTCACGAAGGTCAAGAAAGAACCACAATGTGTGTAGATGAAGTCGCTTTGATCATGCAATGGCTGAAAGGATCCCAGAGACGACATGAGTTGTAAGTTGATACAAAGTAGACTGACATGTAGTTCACTGTGGGGGAATATGTGACATGAAAATCTGACCCCTCTAAGTTATAGCTACGAGAGTTAAGTCCCCGATGCATGGGTTCTTTTGACATGGTTTGGTGGAGAAGGTTAAGTTTGACCTTACCCCTCAGGATGAAGTAATGTGTGATGAGTTTCATGTGTCCAAATTAGAGCACTATGTGAGGTACCTGGACAATGTGCAGAGTAATGAACCTAGTGAGCCCCAAGGGAGGCTGTAATGACCTGAGTCACCTATGAGGTTTATAGATGCCAAGGTGAAAGAACTCAAAGAAAGGAATATGTGATGATAAAGGTTCTTTGGAAGCACCATGGATAGGGACAAGCCACATAGGGGCCAATGATGAACATGTAAAAGTCTTATCCTGAATTGTTTGTTTTCTTGATGGAATTTTGAGGGAAAATTTCCTATAAAAGGGGAAGGATGTTACAACCCCAGTTTTGGGTTCATTTTGTGAGAATTGTAATTTCTCATATTAAAGATATTTGAACAAATAATGATATAATTTGTTTGGAATAAATGGATTTCGTTTACAATAGCCTTGATGATTGTTTTGTGGGCTTTATTGGCTATTGGGCCCAATAATAAGGAAGAGACAAAAGGAACTCCATTATTAATAAGAAATGGAGAAAAGAAAAAAATGTAGAAACCTTTAGAAGGCAAAAGTATATAATCCAAAGGTGGATTTCCTGCCTAAGTTTCTAGAGCAAGTGATTATAGTTTTTAAGGTCCCTTTAGGGTATTGATTACACTAATGATGAACAAGCAAGAAAGGAAAAAAAGAAGTATTCCTGAAATACCCATAACCTACTAATGCTAGCCCGGGCGGTCAAGCCAGTGCGCCCCTCATGAAGGGTCGCTGGTTCGATTCCGCTCGGGTCAGCTGTATTTACCAACCTCTTGGGTCATCCGAGATCTGGCACCTATTTGGAGAGGGGGTGGGCTTCGGCCCATGCAAATCCAAAAAAATTTAAACTATCTAAATAAATGACTAAATGAAGATCAATCACTATAAGTGAAAGATAAAGAGAATAGAAGTTACCATATAAGCTAGAAATTACACAAAGAAATTAGGCAAGAACTACACTCACTAGTAATTAAAAAATACTAGAAGAAACAACTAAATAAATACAAATTAATCTAACAAGTGATAATGAGCAAGAACAATTTAAGCAAGCTAAATAACAAAATGAATTATCTAGTGAGAGATAAAACTAAGGTTTAAGTAATTAGATGATCATTGTGGTCTATTTAGGGGAATATGTACTAATCAACAATGTATAGGGTTATATCCATACATAAACTTCAATTGAAAATATATCCAACCAACAACAAGGATTAGACGAGATCATTCACCTTACTATATTAGTGTACCATGGATGGAATGGTAGTGAATAGTGGAACTAGTCCCTATCACTAACCATCCAACCTTAGAAGGCTTATGTTGAAATATACTTTAATAGGTTTATTCTCCTTATTTATGTATTCCTTTTACTTAAGTCTTATGTAATATGGGACTAAGTCTAATAGTCCCATTAAGGTTTTCTATTTGCATCCTTGTTCTTATTTATAGGTGAGGGTTGTACTCTTTCCAAAATACAAAAAGATGGTTACTATCAACATGCTATTAGAGTAGGACATATAGCCGCCTCAAGACCCCTACTTTCCAAGCCATTGCTGCCACCGTCGTCTCCCTCCCATCCCCAACCATCATCTTCTTTCTTATATAATGTTGTTTATCATACTAAGGGAGATCTAGTCTTCTTTATAGCCCTATCCTCATCCCAAAAAGAGGATCAAAGAGGATTGCATATGGCCTTACTATCAGTCTTATGCCATGAAGACCGGTTGTTCCAAAAGTTGTACAACATCCTTTTTGTGTTCATGTATGTCCATATTTTATCGGGATTTATCTACATATTCTTTGACCTAATTGGATCTTTTCAGCATATCCCTATTTCCCATAGTGACCCATAAGGTTCATTATATTTTCTGGGTCATTTCTAGACATTGATTTGTTGTTTTTCTGCCTACATGGTGTGCCTATTTCCTAGCACGGTGTGTTGTCACTACAAACAGGTTGTTGTTCCTTCTTCTACACTATATTCAACATGTCAACTTCTTGACACAATGTGTTAGTGAATTTTAGACCCTTTTTCTGCTCAAAATATTTTGTTATGTTACACCTTGTGTTGATATATTATGCGTTAATCATTTTCCTCTGTTGGGATTCCCAAGACACACCCTAAGTGTGTAACCAATATGAAGTTTAATAGATGGAGATTTACAAGAGAATGTCTATATGTCACAACCTCCAAATTGTGCTATTCAAGGGGAGTACTCTGGAAAAGTATGCCTTCTGAAGAAAGCCATTTATGGCCTAAAACAAAGTCCCAGAGCATGGATTTGGCTTCACACGGTCTTAATATGACCATTATGTGTTTATCAAAACTACTTCTTTTCGCATAATTGTTTGTTATTATTTATGTGGATGACATCATCCTATCTCGCAGTGATGATGTGGGAATTGATGATATAAAGAAATAACTCGTGAAGCATTTTGTAACAAAAGACCTTGGACATCTATAGTAGTTTATTGGAATTGAGGTAGGACATAGTAGAAATGGGGTATCTTTATCTTAGTGAGAGTATACTCTAGACTTACTTACATAAATTAGAATGCTTGGTTGCATACCTACAGTTTCCCCTATGCATGAAGTACATCATCTATGGGCATCATTTACTCAAACCTTAGAAGATAAATTTCCCTATAAATGCTTGGATGGAAAACTTTTATATCTTATTGTAACTAAGCCAGATATATTGTTTGTTGTAGGTGTTCTTAGGCAATTAATGGATTGTCCTAGGAAGTCTCACTTGGAAGTTGCATACCGAGTATTGAGATATTTGACGAACGCAACTGAACTATTATATAAAAGAAATTGGCATCTATATTTTACTGGATATTCTTATGCTAATTATGCATGAGGTAAATCTAACATGAGATCTACCTCTACCTATTATACTTTTATAGGGATAGTAGGGGTAACTTGGTTACTTGGAGAAGTAAGAAACAAAATGTTGTTGTCAGATCCATTGCAGAATCTGAGTATTGTGCAATGGAAGATACTACTTGTGAGCTATTATGGATCAAATATTTTCTTTATAACTTTGGGCCATTTTATTCTAATGTACTATGATAATTTTTCTACTACTTTCTTTTCTAATAATCCTATCTTTCTTGAAAGGACAAAGTATACTGTGGTGGACTACCATTTTCTTTGAGATGTTTTACTAAATGAGAAGATCACTACCCCTTTTCTTCCTACACATGAGCAAAGTGCAAATATTTTTTACTTACCATCTCTTTGGAAAGAGAATTGGGGAGTTGTGTTGCAAGCTGGGCATGATTGATATCTATGTTCCAGCTTGAGGGGGAGTATTGACATGCATTTATCTTCAGCTAATGTATTTTCCTTATTTCTGTCTTCCTTTTACTTCCTTATGTAATATGGCCTTATGTAATATGAATCTAAGTATAGTACACACACTAGGTTTTCTTTGCTTCCTTTTTATGTCCCCTCTTATTTGTAGGAGAGGGTTGTACTCTTTCCAAAAATATTGAAATACATCTACTTACGTTGTACTCTTTCCAATAGTTATATAGACTAATGAATCTATACGTATAGGTCTAGATTAGTCTAAGTCTAGGTTTCTATATGTGGTTTCCTAGAGAACTTAAGGGCAAGGAATGGTGTGTACGGTAGGAGGAGGATGTTTCACCTCATATACTTCCATCTAGCCAATAAGACAACCATTTTTCAATTTTTATATTGGGGAGGCACATGTACTTACTTATATGTCATGCATAGGAATAGGAGAATGGGTAGACAAAGAGGAATGTAGTGAAACTACACATCTGACGATACTTCTTGGAAAACAAGATCAACAAATGCGTAAGCGATTAACTAGCAGCGGAATTATTAAAAATCACTAAAAATTAAAACTTTATATAAAGAGATCTGCAATTGGTAAAACACCTTCATAAGGAAAACATGATATATTTACAAACGGATCCATCATTACATCTCTATAAATCACATCTCGAGAGTCACAAGCATCAACTTCCCTGTTGAACTGTACAGGAGTAGTGTACAAAAATCTCGAGGCATTAACCCAAAAATCACAGATCTACTTTAAACATCTACTGACTCCTAGGACCTGAGAGTACAGAGACGACACATAGGCCATACTATCTACAAGACTAGACAGACATTGTCTCCACCTGAGAATCACTATTGTCCCTGAGGTTGTTGTTGCTGTTGTTGCTTACCCACTGGTAGGTTCCTTCGTCCTCGGCGTCTACCTAAAAAGTTGAATCCCACGGGGGTGAGACAATTGAATGATTGCCCCAGCGAGAGTTATAACTCTTCGCCAGAAGCTTTGTTATTGCAATAATGGAATAACATTGAGCAGTAAAACTATAGTTATTCAACATCAGATAAAACAGTATATAAGCTAAGTTAAGCAACATTCTTTTAAGATCATTTCAATTATAACTTAAATGAATGATTAACCATATAACAATAAAGAATATGAAGAACATGAATACTAGTTATTTAACTAGAACACTATAAACAATGTATCATCATTCATTGTTTCTTGTAGTTCAACCTAAGCAATAATGCTATACGGCTGATTACATTTTTCAAACATATTTATGCCCTGAGGAGATGAGTTACACCTCTCATAATCCAACCGACCATTACGAAATCGCAATCAGTACCATACATAGGTCATCAGAAGAGCTGGATTCCTATGACCTCATCTTCCTCAGTCAGTATGAGGATCAACATGCAGGACATCTTGTGTCTCTGCTATAATAGCTTTTCAGGGTATTCTGGCAACTTCGCTATTAGAGTTAGAGTGGCATGCTGTACTCTCTTCGTCTGCGAGGGATTTCTTATTTATCACTCATCGATGCGTCATTAACAATATCATCGAGAGATTAGTGATGCATCATCCCGGCATAAACATATAATGAAAGATTGATGGATTAAAGGTACATCTTACATCAAATCCTACATTAGGACGTAAGGATATTAGCATCCATAACCCCCACATACTCAAAAGTATGCTCTCCAGGAGTTCCCTTAGGAAAACCTGTTTTACCATCATTTAATTTCTGACAATGATGGATCTATGGTTAGGGCTCTACATGATATCATTACGCTTGATTATTTAAGTACATTATGGTATTATTTTAGCATCAGGCATGTTTTCAACATAAACCAATAAGACAATTGCTATAAAGAAAGAGTACTAATCATATCAAGTTTATGTCACATATTGTTAATTCTGGGATATCAATCCCTAACCATCTCATCATTATGATTCCGGAATATGGGTGTTCAAACCCTTAGATCATCAAATGACTTGTTACCAAGTAAAATATTGATATCAAGTCATTTAACATCATGACCTTGATTGTAGCAAAGCAGATGTTTCTCATAGCTCATACAGCCTACCAATCTCATATGTTACCCTTCACTAGGCAACATAGCTTATCATTAATCTTAAAGCTTATAAAGTGCTTTCAATATATATGGCATCATAACCCTTACCTGGCTATGCTCACCTCTTTATAAAAACCTGCATGGTTAACACAATTGATAACATGCATAATGTATCTATATCAGCACAATACAAGCTCTTTTCAAATTAAATGTAAAACACCATGGCTGTGTCACATTACCACGGCTGGTTTCTAGGGTTAGGGTTTCTACATTCAATTCGGTTAGGGTTATTCAACCCCTTTAGCTTAATAAAGCATAATGATTCCTTATTTCAAACTCAAGTATCAAGTTTCATGCTAAAAAGCATAACCCAAAATTAGGGTTATGTATCCCACCTTTCATTAATTAGGGTTTCCTGCTCACATGATTAGCTCAACCCTAACATATTGCTTCACAATTCCCGGAAGCATACAAGAATATCTTAAGTATATGTTTTTTACTATTATACTCATCATATGCCTTTAGTGATCATCAATTCTAAGTATTAGTCCATTTCTCATCCTCATCAAGGTATGATTACATATTACTCAATGATTTGGCTTATCCCATTCTCAAGATATATTAGTCAATCATTTATCGAGTACATTGAGTCCATTATATCTTTATTGTAATCAATTACTTATCATACACTCCATGTGTCTCTTGTCTAAGTATAATAGTTTAGAGGTTCATCAAGGTATGTTACCCTGAATTGTTGAATGTGATATCTATCATATCTTGATGTATCACTTTCTTCTTGTTTCCATCTTACTTGAGATAGTTAACTAACTCTGTATTAAGGTATTTCTCCCTTTATATTTTATCCACTAACTTGTTACTTTCATCATATGGTGCATGGATCATATATTAGAATTGTCCAATTGTCTTTAATGATATGGCTTATCCATTTGATGCACATTGTTGATATAGGATAACCCATCATTAACTATTCTAGGTATTTCTATATTCAGGATGTTATCCACATCATTATTTAGTATACATCATCTCTAAAAAGTTTCATGTCCATTATCATTGTAAGGTGTAAAGGCTATTACTCATTTATAGAGATGTTTGTAC
Source organism: Alisma plantago-aquatica (assembly GCA_963693085.1). NCBI lineage: Eukaryota > Viridiplantae > Streptophyta > Magnoliopsida > Alismatales > Alismataceae > Alisma > Alisma plantago-aquatica. The sequence continues at coordinate 1,268,626,530 of OY856412.1, read as the reverse complement.
AAGGATCTAGACATCATCTTACTTCTTAAATCCTTATTTATTAATATTACACATTTATCATTCAAATGGCTCATAATCTCTATCCTTTATATTTATGACATAATTGTCCTATTTAATTATTTTAGCCACACCTCTCTTTGGTGTACTAGCTAACAAACCCTCTCTCGGGTTTCATATATTATTACTTGATATTACCCTGAATTGAGTCTTAGACCATATTATAATATCAGGGTTTCACATAACATTACTTAAAACTAGGGTTTCATATTCAGTAAACCATAATGGAATTTGCTATTCATCCTAATTGGGGTTTCTCATAACATCACTCCCAATTAGGGTTTTTATTCATATCACATCCCCCTAGATTAGGGTTGTCATTAATATCACACCATTAGGGTTTACTATTTCACATCCTATATTTCCCTAGATTAGGGTTTACTATTCATGGTAAATCACATTACCCTAGATTAGGGTTTACTATTCTTATTACATCACATTATCCTAAATTAAGGTTTACTATTCTCATTACATAAAATTACTCTAAATTAGGCTTTACTATTCACATTACTGTGAATTAAGATCATACCATCATTATGTATGAGGATTACTTCCATTAATGCCCTCAAATTAGGTTAAGATTCATTAACTGTTATAATTAGGGTTTCCATGATCTCATTATGAAGTATCATACCCTAATTAGATGCATTCATACGAATAGGAAGTTTATTACTTAATTCTTTTTCACATTAGGAGTCTTCTCTCTCCTCTTATTATTAAATGATGTTTACATCACTATTGATTAGACTCAGTCAAATCAACCTTGACAACATAAGTCATGTCATCACCACTGTGGTCATTAGGGTTTACTTGATCAAGGGATATTAGTCACACTATCCCATCAAGGGGTACTTTTGTAATGTTCACCATTGACCTTATCATGCATAAAACCACTAGTTACTTGATCCCTTAATTACTTTAGGTATCATTAAGGTTTAGGTTAATCAACCACTAAACCATCTTAACCTCTAAAGCATCAAACGTTCTTAACCTTTTTAAACCTCAAACGGTTTTGCACTTTCAACCCCCAAACGGTTTTGAAACCATTTGGTGGTGTTGACCTTTTGTTGACTTTTGAAACCATTTGGCCATGTACACACTCAAGACCGTTTTCCCAAGGTGAGGTGAAGACCGTTTGGCCAACTTGGACTTTGAAACCGCATGGGCAAGATCGATCTTGAAACCACATGAGATCAAACGGTTTGGGATCGTTTGGTCCCAAACGATCTTGAGACCGTTTGATCCGAAATGGTCTTGAGACCGTTTGGACTCAAACGGTCTTGAGACCATTTGGACCCAAACGGTCTTGAGACCGTTTGGTCCAAACCACCTCAAAACCGCATGGACCGTAAGTGTCTCAACCACTTAAATTGAGTTAGGGATTCCAATGTTGAACCCCTCAATCGATCATGCATTTGATAGCCACTTTTCAATTCAGTCAATTAGGTCAACCGTCAACTGATTTGACACTCAATTGACCCTCAATTGATCGCCAATTAGGGCTTGGGTCAATTGAATTAGGGTTTGGAATCGATCTTCCTTCAACATGTATCAACATGAGTCTAATTGATGTTGAACCCATTAAACCATCATTCAATTGGGTCATGACCTGACCCCAAACGGTCTTGGGATCGTTTGGACATCCTCCAAATGGTCTTGAGACCGTTTGCTCAATTTAACACCAAAAACTAACTCAACCTATTGAGGTTTGACTCATAGATTTGATCATTAGCTCACTAATCGTTTATACTTCAACTTGTTATCCTTCAATTTTCAACCACTTAACCATGGTCAACCCTAGACCTCCAAACGGTCTTGGGTGACACCCAAATGGTCTTGGGATCGTTTGGCCCATTATTTTATCAAAAACCAAGTCATTCACTCAAGGGTTGAACCCTAGGTTTTGTCACTAAATCAGCACTTAATTGTTTGACATCTTGATATATTTAGACCCTCAATTGGTCAACCCTACTTAACCCTAGACCTCCAAACGGTCTTGGGTGATCACCAAACGGTCTTGAGACCGTTTGGGTGATCCCCAAATGGTTTTGAAACCGTTTGGGCCACTCAACCCAAACTTCAACATGATTGCATCATTGAAATCAGCAACTAACCCGATTAGGGTTTAGGTGACTAATGTTCCTTCAATTGGTGATTTACTTGGAATTACTTGATGATTTTTGGTGGGTGATTAGTCCATAATCTGTAAAACAGATAACCAAACGGTCAATGCCTGGTCAACCCATCCAAACAGTCTTGGACTGGTTGCGCCCAAATGGTCTTGTGAAACCGTTTGCTTTCAAACGGTTTTGCAACCGTTTCCTTTCAAACGGTTTTGCAAACCGTTTGAGCAAGCTTGGGAGACCGTTTGCTAAAGCAAGTTTATGGATAAACTTTGGAAATAACGTCATCTTCTTCTACCTCAAGAACAGGGGCTGTTCTTCACGGAATTTCAAGCAAGAACACACCAAAGTGTCTAAAGAAGAAATATAAGCAACGATTCTAGGAGATGAAGATGCAAAAGTAAGGCTTAAGGGTTAGAGTTATAAAACCCACCTCTAGGACTGATCCAGAGATCCAAGCTTCGTAGATTTAATGGTGGATGAATCTCCAAGGGTTTCCCAAGATCCTTTCTTCAAGGTTTGGATGGAGAAGAAGACTAGAAAGAAGAATTGTGTAAGGAAAGCTAACAAATCAACCAGGATTTCCACCATGAATTCGAGATGGATGATGATCAAGACTTACCCAAACTATCCTGGTCGTTCTCCTCTGCTCCTGAGCTTCTCCTTAGTCAGCCAAAGCAAGAAGATAAGGGAGAGAATGAAGGGAAACGATCCCTTGCTTATTAAAAGGATGCACTTATATATTTTTGGATATATTTTTAAGGAAAGAAGATTATTTCCTTTATTTCTCAACTATATCCACCAAGTCATCCTACACTTTTTGGCCACGTTTCTACCTTCATTTCTTAAGAAAAACTCCTCCCTTATCCAAGGTTAAATGGAAAAGAAACCAATCACCTTAATAAGTTATATATGTATAAAAGGACCATTTTGCATAAAACTTGGTTATTTAAATATTAAGGTTATCTTTCTTACTTGATCATTCAAATGAGGCGCCCCTCTCATTTTCTTTGCTCTAATTGATGCCAAGAAATATGAGAGATACTATAGAGGGTATATTTTACATGTTTAACCCTTAGTTTTGGGTAAATTGCACTTTACACCAAAACTAGGTTTTAAAGCACAAGGATTGCTCTACCAGCTATATCTTGGTGCTCAAGATTGTGGAATCCATACCACTACACCATATTCATTCTTATGATGTCTCATAATCATAGGAATATCTTAACATGTGCAATTTTTCAAGTTAGCCCCTCAACTTGGGTAATTTGCATTTTAGTCCAATTTTAACAAAACAAAGTTGCAACATTGTTCAAAAGGGACTGAAATGGAAATATAGGTTCCTCAAAAGCTTTAATTACATTTCATAAGATAAACACAAGCATCTAATCACATATTTAAGCAAAACACCTAGGGTTAGTTCATAATCCAGGTCAGGGATGTTACAAATTATAAACCTCTAACAAGGATTTCGTCCCCGAAATCTCAGATAAAGAGAAGCATATTTTATTTAAGCATCATATCATTGCATCCTCAGATAATATTTCATTATTATGGAGACATCATAGAGTTTTGATTAATACAAATTTACTCCACACAAATTTATCATGGAATAAATCTCATGGAACATATACTGTCATGTTCCTTAGTTAGATCAACATTTCTTAAGATCACAATTATACTTTGTCATCAATTTGAGACTATATAAGTCATTTCCTACCTTCATTGTGTCATCTCACCTGATAACACCATATTAACTTTCCTTATTATTTGTATTACCTATCTCATTAGTTGTACATTCTCTTATCATAGGGAAAAGTTACTTATCAATCAAGGACTTTTCTCAAGGATATCTTAGAAAAGATATATTTATGAAAAACATAAACCCCTAACATGTGATGTTCATATTATCTTACATACTTTAATTTGATTTCATGGTTCACCATTCCAAGTAGTCAACATAAATCATCTGATATATTATTACATTCTTATCTTGATGCCCATTACATTACATCTTTATCTTCCTTTCATCTTGGGACTTACTTGTTACATATATTCTCACCTTGGGACCAAAGTCCAAGGTAAATTGATACCTATCTAGGTATACATCACATAAACATCTTTATATTATGCACATCAAGTGCCCTAATACCCACTTGATTGCGATGTCCCTGGAAGGAAAGAGAATAAGGAATCATATTCCTCTTATTATTTCATGTATTTTCAACCATTCATGAACATTTACTCTTTGTCTCATCCTAGGTTCCTTGCCCTGGCATAGGAATCTTATAAGGATGATTTCATGACATTGTTCCTTCCCTTGTTATTATCTAACATATTCATAAACATCTTATGATCTCATCACATTTTCCATTTCTTCATTATGGAAAGGATTTTTATTTTGCATACAACATTATTGGACAAGGTTGAACTTCCTTATTTCCATTCTCGTCTTATGAGGAGTATACTTTTAATTCCTCATACAAACATGCTCATCTGAGGTTATCTCAAATTTCTCTTTATTATACTTGGAGCAGGACACATTTATTTATCCCATATTTCTTATTTCATGATATACTCATTAGATTGTCTTAGAATGACTACTTGATCAGAGCAATCAAAAAGATAACAATCTAAGAGTTTCCATACTCACTTTATCATCAGCAATTTTATACCTGGCCAGGGTATATAAATACTGAGATAAGGTAGTATGCATTTGTATACTAACATTTTCCTTCTCTTTTCCTATTATCACAAGTATAAGATTTAACATTACTGAATTTTTATCCAGACCACACTTTAACACCTCATCTTTCTTATAGAGGTAAAAGCAACATGAAACATCTATTATGTTTATTATACAACATTATAAGTCCTCATAGGACTAATCAAGGAAATTTCAGTCAATTACTTTATCAATCTTATCCAAGAGATCATAAAAAGACATATAAGAATAACATTTATTTTGTCTAACCTGTCATGATTCGAAGATTATTCATTGTCTCAGGTTGATTCTGCTTCAGAGGTTGATTCGCCATAACATTTCTGGCTGAGCAATTTCTTGCCAGATGTCCAACCCGTCCACATAAGTAGCAAATTCTGGGTGCCCAGTGTGGTCTAAAGGGTTCTTTACCCTTTCTAGATGACCAATGTCATGGTGGATTAGGTCCTGGTTGTACTGGTGATACTAAAGTCTTTCCCTTTTTGTAATTACTAGGCCTCTGTTCCTAGATTTGGATAGGCCTTTTCTCAATCATCATCTTGTTTTTCTTTTCTGGGAAAAACCTTTTGATGTGTCCAAGTTTCCTGCACTTGTAGCAGATTATGATTTCTAGTTGTATTCTAATCCCTACATTACTATATATTGATTCAACAGGCTGAAGTTGAGCACAGACTCGTTCTAAGTCCAGAACTTCATCATTTCCCATTGTTTCAACCTGCTGTTGTGGATTACATATCATGTTGATATCCAAAACATCATCATTGGGGGCTAGTAATCTAGGTTGTATTTCCAGTGCTTGATCCACTAAATACATCATGGTTTCCCTAAATTCCCCAACAGTGATTCCTAAAGAAGGATATATTATCATAGTTGGATTAGCTAGGGGGTCTCAGGCAATTGTCCCTCTCTTACCTGCTCCTCTGCACCTCTTCTTGGTGCATCATTGCTGCTCTCTATAGCAAACTCCTCATCTGGCCCAGTCATCTTCAAGTTCTTCTTCTCCTATATGAGTAGAAGATACTATCAGATACTCTGGATGACACTAGAACTGTAACAACCGGGCCCACTACCCAAGGCTCTCGACTGGCCCCACAGACCACCACTAGCCTTAACTGTGCACTTTGTCCACACTGACTCGCAAACCAGGATCAACTTCCCGACTGGTCACCCATCCTAGTACTACTCCAAGTTGAGCACGCTTAACTATGGAGTTCTTTAGAGATGGGCTCCCTGAAAAGGAGGTGCACCTTGGTGATATGGGTAGTCCAATCATTCCTTTTAAGATCATGTTATCCGAGGCCTCAAATCCTGGGATGTTACAATCTCCCCCACATAGACTCTTGACGTCCTCGTCAAGGCTCAACTATGTAGCCTCATAATCTGACCCCATTTCAGTGCAGACCCACAATGGACCATGGACACCCAGCTCCCATTCACGGCTACCAGCGCAAGGGCGGCTCCATCTCGTCTCTATAGATAGCCCTTTCCAACTTGCCTGGACCGTACGGCTCAAGACTGGCATTCCATGCCCATGCGGGCCCCACCTACTGGAGGGGTTATGGCTCTGATACCATTTGTAACAACCGGGCCCACTACCCAAGGCTCTAGTAGAGTTTCAAGAATGACGACTGGCCCCACAGACCACCACTAGCCTTAACTGCGCACTTTGTCCACACTGACTCGCAAACCAGGATCAACTTCCCGACTGGTCACCCATCCTAGTACTACTCCAAGTTGATCACGCTTAACTATGGAGTTCTTTAGAGATGGGCTCCCTGAAAAGGAGGTGCACCTTGGTGATATGGGTAGTCCAATCATTCCTTTTAAGATCATGTTATCCGAGGCCTCAAATCTTGGGATGTTACAAGAACAGACTCTACTACCTTAGTCCTATGTCTCTGTAGGCTCAGCAAACCTAGAGCTCTGATACCGCTAAATTGTGACGATACTTCTCGGAAAACAAGATCAACAAATATGGAAGCGATTAACTAGCAGCGGAATTATTAAAAATCACTAAAAATTAAAACTTTATATAAAGAGATCTGCAATTGGTAAAACTCCTTCATAAGGAAAACATGATAAGTTATTTACAAACTGATCCATCATTACATCTCTGTAAATCACATCTCGAGAGTCACAAGCATCAACTGCCCTGGTAAACTATACATGAGCAGTGTACAGAAATCCCAAGTCATTAAGCCAAAAATCTCATATCTACTTTAAACATATACTGACTCCTAGGACCTGAGAGTACAGAGATGACACATAGGACATACTATCTACAAGACTTAACAGATAGTGTCTCCACCTAAGAATCACTTTCGTCCCTGAGGTTGCTGTTGTTGCTGTTGCTTACCCACTGATAGGTTCGTTCTTCCTCAGCGTCTACCTAAAAAGTCGAATCCCACGGGGGTGAGACAATTGGATCATTGTCCCAGCGAGAGTTATAACTCTTCGCCAGAAGCTTTGTTATTGCAATAATGGAATAACATTGAGCAGTAAAACTATAGTTGTTCAACAACAGATAAAACAGTATATAAGCTAAGTTAAGAAACATTCTTTTAAGCAATCATTTCAATTATAACTTAATTGAATGATTAACCATGTAACAATAAAGAATATCAAGAACATGAATACTAGTTATTTAAACTAGAACACTATAAACAATGTATCATCGATCGTTGTTTCTCGTAGTTCAACCTAAGCAATAATGCTATACGGTTGATTACATTTTTCAAACATATTTATGCACTGAGGAGATGAGTTACACCTCTCATACTCCAACCGACCATTATGAAATCACAATCGGTGCCATACATAGGTCATCGAAAGAGTCGGATTCCTATGACCTCATCTTCCTCAGTCAATATGAGGATCAACATGAGGACATCTTGTGTCTCTGCTATAATAGCTTTCCAGGGTATTTTGGCAACTTCGCTATTAGAGATACAGTGGCGTGTTGTACTCTCTTCGTCATCGAGGGATTTCTTGTTTATCACTCATCGATGCGGCATTAACAATATCATTGGGAGATTAGTGATGAATCATCCCGACATAAACATATAATGAAGGATTGATGGATTAAAGGTACATCTTACATCAAATCCTACATTAGGACGTAAGGATATTAGCGTCCATAACCCCCAGGTACTCAACAGTATGCTCTCCAGGAGTTCCCTTAGGAAAACCTTGTTCCCCATCATTTAATTTCTGACAATGATGGATCTATGGTCAGGGCTCTACATGATATCATTACACTTGATTATTTAAGTACATTATGGTATTCTTTTAGCATCAGGCATGTTTTCAACATAAACCAACAAGACAATTGCTATAAAGAAAGAGTACTAATCATATTAAGTTTATGTCACATATTGTTAATTATGGGATATCAATCCCTAACCATCTCATCATTATGATTCGGGAATATGGGTGTTCAAACCCTTAGAATATCAAAACACTTGTTACCAAGTAACATATTGATATCAAGTCATTTAAAATCATGACCTTGATTGTAGCAAAGCAGATGTTTCTCATAGCTCATACAGCCTACCAATCTCATATGTTACCCTTCACTAGGCAACATAGCTTATCATTACTCTTAAAGATTATAAAGTGCTTTCAATATAATGGCATCATAGCCCTTACCTGGCTATGCTCACCTCTTTATAAAAACCTACACGGTTAACACAATTGATAACATGCATAATGTATCTATATCAGCACAATACAAGATGTTTTCAAATTTAATATAAAACACCACGGTCATGTCACATTACCACGGCTGGTTTCTAGGGTTAGGGTTTCTCCATTCAATTCGGTTAGGGTTATTCAACCCCTTTAGCTTAATAAAGCATAATAATTCCTTATTTCAAACTCAAGTATCGAGTTTCATGCTAAAAGCATAACCCAAAATTATGGTTATGTATCCCACCTTTGATTAATTAGGGTTTCCTAATCACATGATTAGCTCAACCCTAATATATTGCTTCACAACTCTTGGAAGCATACAAGGGTATCATAAGTATTTGTTTTAGACTATTATAATCATCATATGCCATTAATGATCATCAATTCTTAGTATTAGTCCATTTCTCATCCTTATCAAGGTATGATTACATCTTACTCAATGATTTGGCTTATCCCATACTCAAGATATATTAGTCAATCATTTATCGAGTACATTGAGTGCATTATATCTTTATTGTAATCAATTACTTATCATACACTCCATGTGTCTTTTGTCTAAGTATAATAGTTTAGAGGTTCATCAAGGTATGTTACCCTGAATTGTTGAATGTGACATCTATCATATCTTATGTATCACATTCTTCTTGTTTCCATCTTACTTGAGTTAATTAATTAACTCTGTATTAAGGTATTTCTCTCTTAATACTATAACCACTAACTTGTTACTTTCATCATATGGTGCATGGATCATATATTAGAATTGTCCAATTGTCTTTAATGATATGGCTTTTCCATTTGATGAACATTTTTGATATAGAATAACCCATCATTAACTATTCTAGGTATTTCTATATTCAGGATGTTATCCAGATCATTATTTAGTATACATCATATCTAAAAGTTTCATGTCCATTATCATTATAAGGTGTAAAGGCTATTACTCATTCATAGAGATGTTTGTACAAGGACCTAGACATTATCTTACTTCTTAAATCCTTATTTATTAATATTACCACATTTATCATTCAAATGGCTCATCATCCCTATCCTTTATATTTATGACATTTTTGCCACACCTCTCTTTCGTGTACTGGCTAACAAACCATCTCTCGAGTTTCATAAATTTTTACTTGATATTACCCTGAATTGAGTCTTAGACAATATCATAATATTACAGTTTCACATAACATTACATAAAACTAGGGTTTCACATTCAATAAACCATACTGGAATTTGTTATTCATCCTAATTGGGTTTTCTCATAACATCGCTCCCAATTAGGGTTTTTATTCATATCACATCCCCCTAGATTAGGGTTATCATTAATATACCACCATTAGGGTTTACTATTTCACATCATGTATTTCCCTAGATTAGGGTTTACTATTCATGGTACATCACATTACCCTAGATTAGGGTTTACTATTCTCATTACATCACATTATCCTAAATTAAGGTTTACTATTCTCATTACATCACATTACCCTAAATTAGGATTTACTATTCACATTACTGTGAATTAAGATCATACCATCATTATGTATGAGGATTACTTCCATTAATGCCCTCAAATTAGGTGAAGATTCATTAACCGTTATAATTAGGGTTTCCATGATCTCACTATGAAGGATCATACCCTAATTAGATGCATTCATACAAATAGGAAGTTTATTACTTAATTCTTTTTCACATTAGGAGTCTTCTCTCTCCTCTAATTATTAGATAATGTTTACATCACTATTGATTAGACTAAGTCAAATCAACCTTGACAACATAAGTCATGTCATCACCATTGTAGTCATTAGGGTTTACTTGATCAAGGGATATTAGTCACACTATCCCATCAAGGGGTACTTTTGTAATGTTCACCATTGACCTTATCATGCATGAAACCACTAATTACTTGATCCCTTAATAACTTTAGGTATCATTAAGGTTTAGGTTAATCAATCACTAAATCATCTTAACCTCTAAAGCATCAAACATTATTAACCTTTTTAAACCATCTTAACCTCTAAAGCATCAAACGGTTTTGCACTTTCAACCCCCAAATGGTTTTGCACTTTCAACCCCCAAACGGTTCTGAAACCATTTGGTGGTGTTGACCGTTTGTTGACTTTTGAAACTGTTTGGCCAAGTACACACTCAAGACCGTTTGCCCAAGGTGAGGTGAAGATTGTTTGGTCATGAAGACCGTTTGGCCAACTTTGCTTTTGAAACCGCATGGTCAAGATCAATCTTGAAACCGCATGAGATCAAATGGTTTGGGATTGTTTTGTCCCAAACGGTCTTGAGACCGTTTGGTCCAAACCACCTCAAAACCGCATGGACCAAAAAGTGTCTCAACCACTTAAATTGAGTTAGGGATTCCAATGTTGAACCCCTCAATCGATCATGCACTTGATAGCCACTTTTCAATTGAGTCAATTAGGTCAATCCTCAACTGATTTGACACTAAATTGACCCTGAATTGATCACCAATTAGGGCTTGGGTCAATTGAATTAGGGTTTGGAATCGATCTTCCTTCAACATGTATCAACATGAGTCTAATTGATGTTGAACCCATTAAACCATCATTCAATTGGGTCATGACCTGACCCCAAACGGTCTCGGGATCATTTGGACATCATCCAAACGGTCTTCATACTGTTTTCTCAAGTCAACACCAAAAACTAACTCAACCGATTGAGGTTTGACTCATAGATTTGATCATTAGGTCACTAATCGTTTATACTTCAACTTGTTATCCTTCAATTTTCAACCACTTAACCATGGTCAACCCTAGACCTCCAAACGGTCTTGGGTGACCCCAAACGGTCTTGGGATCATTTTGACATCCTACAAATGGTCTTGAGACCGTTTCCCATTATTTTATCAAAAACCAAGTCATTCACTCAAGGGTTGAACCCTAGGTTTTATCACCAAATCAGCACTTAATTGTTTGACAACGTGATAACTTTAGACCCTCAATTGGTCAACCCTACTTAACCCTAGACCTCCAAACGGTCTTGGGTGATCACCAAACGGTCTTGAGACCATTTGGGGAAACCGTTTGGGGCACTAAACATAAACTCAACTTGATTGCATCATTGAAATCAGCAACTAACCTGATTAGGGTTTAGGTGACTAATGTGCCTTCAATTGGTGATTTACCTGGAATTACTTGATGGTTTTTGGTGGGTGATTTGTCCATAATCTATACAACAGATATCGAAACGGTAAACGCCTGGTCAACCCATCCAAACTGTCTTGGACTAGTTGCTCCCAAACGTTCTTGTGAAACCATTTGCTTTCAAATGGTTTTGCAACCGTTTGCTTTCAAACGGTTTTGCAAACCGTTTGAGCAAGCTTGGGAGACCGTTTGCGAAAGCAAGTTTATGGATAAACTTTGGAAATAACTTCATCTTCTTCTACCTCAAGAACAAAGGCTGTTATTGACGAAATTGCTAGCAAGAACACACCAAAGTGTCTAAAGAAGAAATATAAGCAACGATTCTAGGAGATGAAGATGCAAAAGTAAGGCTTAAGGGTTAGAGTTATAAAACCCACCTCTAGGACTGATCCAGAGATCCAAGCTTCGTAGATTTAATGGTGGATGAATCTCCAAGGGTTTCCCAAGATCCTTTCTTCAAGGTTTGGATGGAGAAGAAGACTAGAAAGAAGAATTGTGTAAGGAAAGCTAACAAATCAACCAGGATTTCCACCATGAATTCGAGATGGATGATGATCAAAACATACCCAAACTAGCCTGGTCGTTCTCCTCTACTCCTGATCTTCTCCTTAATCGGCCAAAGCAAGAAGATAAGGGAGGGAATGAAGGGAAACGATCCCTTGCTTGTTAAAAGGATGCACTTATATATTTTTGGATATATTTTTAAGGAAAGAAGATTATTTCCTTTATTTCTCAACTATATCCACCAAGTCCTCCTCCACTTTTTGGCCACATTTCTCCCTTCTTTCATTAAGCAAAACTCCTCCCTTATCCAAGGTTAAAAGGAAAAGAAACCAATCACCATAATAAGTTATATATGTATAAAAGGACCATTTTGCATAAAACTTGGTTATTTAAATATTAAGGTTATCTTTCTTACTTGATCATTCAAATGAGGCGCCCCTCTCCTTTTCTTTGCTCTACTTGATGCCAAGAAATATGAGAGATACTCTAGAGGGTATATTTTACATGTTGCACTTTGGTTTTGGGTAAATTGCACTTTACACCAAAACTAGGTTTTAAAGCACAAGGATTGCTCTACAAGCTATATCTTGGTGCTCAAGCTTGTGGAATCCATACCACTACACCTATTCATTCTTATGATGTCTCAACATCAGAGGAATATCTTAGCATGTGAAATTTGCAAGTTATCCCCTCAACTTGGGTAATTTGCACTTTAGTCCAATTTTAACAAAACAAAGTTGCAACATTGTTCAAAACGGACTGAAATGGAAATATAGGTTCCTCAAAAGCTTTAATTACATTTCATAAGATAACCACAAGCATCTAATCACATATTTAAGCAAAACACCTAGGGTTAGTTCATAATCCAGGTCAGGGATGTTACAACACCTTTAAGCTCAAAATAATCTACTTTGCACATTCCTTAAGTTATTCCATAGCTCAAACAACCATAGACATAGGTAGTGAAGGAGAACAAGCAATAACATAGAATTAGAAAATGAAATAAGGGATTTATACAGAAAAATTTCCCGACATGGTATCACAATTATTTATTATTATCCCAAATATCCCACAAAGGGGCTTGGACTCAAAATAAAATAAATAACAAAGTAAAAGTGTAAAGAGAATATAAACTCCATGAGGTGAAATATGAAGAATTTCCTCTCTTCACCTACAACATCTCTAAGGACGCCATCATCCTCAAAGGATGCCAAGAAAACATGAAAACTAAAATAGAAATGCCCAAGACCCTAGAAATTATGATATTTTGATTAAGGGATGAAGGAGTGAGGTGGAATGGGTGGGGAATCAAGGGCAGTGTCTATGGAGTCTTGGAGTGGCTAACCTTAGAGTCCCAATAACCACTAGTGTATATATTATGGCCTAAGAGATCTAGGGTTAACTGATTGTAAAGATATAAAATGATAGTAGGGAAGCAGTAGGGTTTGGCAGGAAACATGGCCATTGTAGACATAATGGTCATGGTGGGTGAGTGTGTGAATGGCCAAGCTATATGCGAATGGCTTTGGTAGGAACATGAAAATGACATATTAATTTTGGTGGAATGAGGTGAAGTAGTATTTTTTGGGTAGAATAATTGTTGTGCCACAAGGGTAGAACAACCCTAGTGGGTACCATGACATTTTTCAAGGAGGTATGATGGGAGTTCTAATTACCACCCATGGTATCCCTTATTCAGGAAGACCGAGAGGGCAAGGGTCATTATCTCTAATACATGATCATAGGTTTAGAAATTACCAGAAATAATTACTAAATTTTACTAACAAGAGGAATATAGTACAAAACTAAAGGGATATCTAAATTTTCAACATAAAATAAAATATAACTATAGCCTCTATGTTTACCTTATATTTCTTCATCATTTTTCTTCTTTCTGGATATTGAGTTTCATCATAATTGTAGATGATAGATTATCCTAAAATTCCAACAAACAAAATGCTAGTCAACATAACAAATTATACTGGTATGTGGGGGAAACAAAAGTTTGTATATAATTTTAACAACATAACCACAACAATGATTTGTTACAAAACAACATTTATAGATTCTTCATAACTTCTCAACCATTTTTACCCAACCCTGGTATACCCTCTCTTAGGGTTTTGTCCCTACAATAGACTTTTAGACTGCCTCTCAATTTGGAGCTAGGTATCTTATTGGCCACCTCTCAATCTAGAGCTAGGTTACATTAGGTCTTCCCAACTAGGGACTTGACCACTCATGACCTTTAGTCATCATCATGACTTTATTCATCTTTTCTTTCATAATTTCTAGAGATGGTATGCGGGTTCGAGCATGTTATAATCTTTATAAGGTGATAGTCACAATCACTTTTAAAATTGCAAGAATTAAAGTTCATTCAAGCATTTAATCTCAATCAATTGGCAAGATCTCTGAAATTTCTATAAAACTAGAGTGATTAGTCATAAGCGCAACAACATACCTTGATCATGAGTCTAGATGTCCAAGCAAACAATCAATCAATCAGCCAAGCAAGTTCACCATGAAAGTTAATGCAACAAACCATGTATTGATATTTTATCCAAATCATCCTTAAGACTGACTTGGTCCTCAAGTTAAGGTTTCTAGGTTAACATTCGGGTTTCCTTAGGGTTTCTTGGTTTCCAAACTTTTACTTTCCAATTTTATCCTTTTTAGGTCAACAAACCCTAAAACCATTTTTCTACTCATAAAACCCTAATTACTCAAATTATCCAAATTAAGTGTCTTTATCCACAAATTAGTCCAAGAACATCATTTTCATGCTTTCTTCATTGATTTTCATATTTAAATCCAACAAACCTCATAATTATCAAGATAAGGATTTCTAAGTCCATTAATGCACTTTTATAATCATGGAACTCAAATTAAGCAATTAATGAAAAAAATAATCCAATTAGATCTAATACATCCTTTTTATGTCAAGAGGTTGAACTTTGTTCATAATAGTTAGGGAACATCATTAGATCCATTAATCTTCAAAACATAGGTTTTCAAAATAATTAAAACTATTAAAGATATCATATTTACACATTTTTTCAAGATACAAGAAGATTTAGGCCCTGAATTCATTCTTAATAGTTTCTACATATTTTTCTCATCAAAAAGCACTATCTACTTTAATTTTTTGGCCAAAGGATTGATTTTTAATCAATTAAGCAGGCTAAGACCATTTTTTCCATTTTCAAAGAAGACAGACAAGTTAATTACCTTTTTCATAAAACTCTTTAACCGTTTGGTCACCACGGTTCTTCAATTGACTCTAATCGTCCAACAGTAGTTGCACGTGCCTACTCAAGCCAGTCTGAGATGCTAGAAATACCCCAGTCATCGAACCTCTTTACGGGTCAATGTTTGACCCTGATCCAAGGGCTCCTGCTCCACCCCTTTCCTCGTCTTTAGAGGCAAGAAGACAATGGTGTCGTGGAAGAAGGTTCATCAGAGAAATTCCAATTGCAAGGATGAGAGGGACTCAGGGGCTTGGAAGACATCAGTTAGGATCATGGGATCTCGACGAGTTGATTGGGGGTCTATTTATAATTTTAGGGGATGGGATTTAGGATTCCTGACCCTCACCACCAATTGGGATCTTGTGAGGTTTGGGCGTCTCCTCTAGAAGCCTATCGACCTCTTAAAACCTAGGCTAGGATTGTTCAATATTTTCTCCCAAATCCAACCAAGCAATTATCTTTCTTGCACATGCATTAGTCTGTGAGAAATCCAAGATTGAAAATCTCATTCGCATTGAACCTTTCCCGATCTGGTTTGAACTAGATGACGCATGAGATCCAATGGCTTCCTTTGCATGAACCATACATTAATCCTTTTATAAATAAAAAATATTGTGATGTTTAATGCATTTATTCCATTATCCTTTCACTTTAGGGATTTTCAAAAACCTGTATCTCTTAAACCATACATCCTTTTAATCCCAAATTTAAGGGAATGTTTTTAATGACAGAATCCTTTTATAGCACAAATTGAGATCTAAGATCTAAAGAAATAAGTCGCTTTCTTCATGTGCAAGTCATCCACTCATTATTCATATATTGTGCATTAAAACACATATTTTCTCTTTCTTTTCTTTTCTATTTTCTTTATTTTGATTTATTTTTCTTATTAAAGACATTGTGGAATTAACATCAAACAATAGTGGACATCCATGCCACCCTTCTAGATAATTCTACACATTTCTCATATATGCACACAATTCTCCATCATTTCTTTTCTTTTTTCTTAAAGATAGGAACATCATAAATGACAAAATCATGCATCCATGGGAAATTTGCAAAATAATCCATTCTTTGAAAAATAATCAAACAATTTTCCATTCAAATCCGTTTTATTTGAAAATTTGCATTTCAATCAATACAAGAAAAAATGAACATCCTTCCCCTCTTATTGGAATTTTTCCCTCAAAATTTGACTAATCAAGGCAACAACTCAGGGTAAGACTTTTCCATCTCCTTCTTACGCTCCCATGTGGCTTCATCCTCTCTACTGTGATTCCAAAAAACCTTTACCATCTCTATCTTCTTACTCCTAAGCTCTTTCACCATGGTATCCAATACCCTCACAGGTGACTCAGGGTATGTCAACCTCCCTTAGAGGTCAATAGGTTCAATGCTCAACACATGGCTCGGGTCCTTCACATAGCGCTTTAGATTGGACACATGGAACATGTCATGCATCATACTATATTGAGGGAGTAGGGCTAAACGATAGGAAACTTTACCCATCCGTTCTAAAATCTCAAACAGACCTACATATCGGGGACTCAACTTTCCTATGTTCTTAGCTATAGCTCGGAGGGGTCAAATTTTTAGAAACACATTCTAACCCGTAGTGAAGTGCAAGTCAATCTGCTTTGCATCAGATAACAACTTCTATCAATTGTGGGCTCTCTTCAGCCTTTACTTGATCAAAGTAACTTTATCATCATACAACTGTTATTCCTCTGACCTCAACAATGTCCTATCATCAACATCATCCCAGTGAAGTGGAGATCGACACAACCTCCTGTAAAGAGATTCATACAGAGGCATCCTGATATTGGCATGGTAGTTGTTATTGTAAGCAAACTCAACTAAGGGTAGGTACTACTCCCATGATCCACCCCAATCGATCACACATGCTCTCAATAGATTCTCTAATGCCTAGATTGTTATTTCTAACTGTCCATCAGTCTGGGGGTGATAAGTTGTGCTAAACTTTAGTCTAGAGTCGAGTTCTTCTTGCAATTGCTTCCACAAATTAGAAGTGAAATTTGGGTCACAAATAGAAATAATCAAACTCAAAACACCATGTAATTGTACTATCTCTCTAATATAAAGTTTAGTTAGATCAGTCACTTTGGCAGTGGTCTTTAAGGCAAGGAAATGTGCCGACTTGGTAAGGTGTCATGACCTTTCTTGGTCTTGGGGAGACCCACCACAAAGTCCATGGTGATCTGTTCCCATTTCCACTCAGGAATTTCAATTGATTATAGCATTCCACCGTGTCGCTAGTGTTCATCCTTCACCATCAGGCACTTGAGACAACTGGCCACATATGACACTATGTCCTTGTTCATCCGAGGCCTCAAAAAGTACCAGGGCAAGTCTTTAAACATCTTAGTAGCGCTAGGGTGTAATATATACTTAGAACCATGAAATTCTTGTAAGATATGATTCTTCAGAGGTGAATCTCTAGGAACCCAAATACAACTCTTGTAGCATATTCCACCATCTACTCCCATTGAGAGATGTTTTTGAGGTTTCTCTAACAAACCTTTCATCTTATCAAGCTCTGGGTTGGCTAACTGGGCAGATACCAACTCAGTCATCAGGTCTGATTTTTTCTAGATGTTATCCACACTGATCCGGTCTTCTAACGATTGTGGAGTCCACCTACCAAACTCTTTATGTTCTCTCCACTAGCTAGACAAGACAACTGCACACTTGAGTTTTTTCTGACTAAGAGCATATGCTACTACATTAGCTTTCCCAGGGTGATAGGCAATGGTAAAATTGTAGTGTTTCATATACTCCATCCATCGTCTTTGTCTCATATTTAGTTCCTTCTGAGTCATGAGGTACTTCAAGCTCTTATGATCGCTGAGGATTTTAAAAGTGGCTCCATAAAGATAGTATCACCAAATCTTCAAGGCATGTATAATTGCAACCAGTTCTAGATCATGTGTCGGGTAATTCACTTTATTGGGCTTGAACTGTCTGGAGGCATAAGAAACAACATGCATGTTTTTTTAGCACGCATCCAAGCCCCATCTTTGATGCATCAGTGAAGATCATAAAACCTTCCCTTCCTACTGCTAAAGTCAACACTGGAGTTGAGGTTATCTTTTTCTTCAATTCCTCGAATCGAGCTTCTTCACACACGTCTGACCACACAAACTTCTTATCCTTCCGGGTAAGCTTGGTCAGTGGCAACATAGTCTTTGAGTAATCTTTTATGAAGCACCTATAATATCCGGCCAATCCCAGGAAGTACAAATCTCAGAATGGCTCTTCCATGCTGGCCAATCTCACATGGATGACACTTTAGCAGGATCCACTGAGATGGTCTCTCTAGATATGATGTGCCTAAGGAACATGACACAGTCTATCCAAAACTCACACTTTGAGAATTTCCCATAGAAAGTTTGCTTTCTCAGAATATCAAAGACTCTACCCAGGTGGTTGCGGTGTTGTTCTAAGTAATAAGAGTAATCCAGGATGTCATCTATGAACACTATGACAAATGAGCCTAGGAAAGGTTGGAACACACTATTCATGAGATTCATAAACACACTCGGGGCATTGGACAACCCAAAATGTATAAACAAAACTCAAGGTGGCCATAACGGGTTTAGAAAGTAGTTTGGGATGTCCTCACTCTTGACTCACAACTGGTGATACTCGGACCTCAAGTAGATCTTTAAAAAGACCTGCGCTAACTTGAAATGGTAAAATAGGTCATATATACAAGGTAAATGATACTTGCTCTTAATGGTAGCATGGTTGATAATTCTATAGTCTATGCACATTCAGAGCGATCCATCCTTCTTATTCATAAAGAGGACTGGTACTCCCCATGGTGATGTGCTAGGTCAGATAAAGCCTTTGCCTAGCAATTCCTATAGTTGTTTTTTCAGCTCAAGCAACTCGGAGGGGGCCATCCTGTAAGGTGCCCTGGAAATAGGGTTTGTCCCGTAGCTAGCTCTATCAAAAAGTCTACCTCTCTCTCAGGAAGAATCCCAACAAAATTATCTGGTAACACATCTAAGTAGTCCCTAACTCTCTCTTTTTCCTCTAGGGGATGCACCTTAGGCTCAGGCTCAATAACTAATGCTAGGAATGCCTGATAACCCTTGGCTATCATCCATTCCTCCTTTAAGGCTGGCATGTATACCCTAGTGGTAGAATCCTTCCTACCTCTAATGGTGAACATTGGATGACCTTGTCTCTCTATTCTTATTTTCTTTTCCCTACAATCGATCTTTTGCCTATAAGCACAAAGCCAATCCATGCCAATTATCACATCAAAGTCATTTATGTCATGGAGGATAAAATATGTAGAAATCTCAATATCCAGATACTTAATAGGTATAACTGGGCTTTTCAAAACAAACATAAAGATCCGAAAATTCAGGGTTGTGACATCCAAAATATATCCTAAATTCTTAGTGTCCAAATATAGCATAGTTGCAAGATTTCTCAAAAAAAAAAGAATTAGTAGAATCAGAGTCAAAAGGAGATTTTACATTGTGTCCCATGATCTCCAGCATGCCTACATTATTTTTCATAACATGTTAGACTATTGCATGCTTAGCATAAAAAAGGAAAGAAAACTCTAAGGGTTATTACCCTCTATCAAACATTTCGCATTGGCTTGAGCCTCTTCACTGTTGATGATGAAAACTCAGGCTTGCCTTTGTTCCCCTGTGGGTGGGACTGCAACTAGTGCACCTGCTGCCATTGGTGGTGCTACTACCATTGGCTGGGCTGCTACATGGACTAGACCTCTTGGGTTAGGTAGAGGAAAATTTGCTTGAAAGTGTCCCTCTTGTTGGAAACAGAAGCAGAACTTGTTCTCGAAGCGACACTTGCCTAGGTGCGATCTTATACTGTTGTGACACCTCAAGTGGCAGTTCTCATTGTGGGGATTCCCTTTTCCTACATGCCTTCCTTTGGTTGCATCCTTGTCCTTTCTTATGGCCATTTCTTGGGCCCGAGGTACCTTCCGTGAAACACAGGCACCCCTTCGGTATGTCTCGAGCAAGCATCACTCTCTTCTCCATGTCTAGGGCGGTGTTGTAGGCGTCGGTGAAGTTTTTTGGTTATCTCAGCATCACATGAGGCTTGATGGAAGGATGAAGATGCTCCACAAAGTTGTCCACCCTTCTTTCCTCAGTCAACATGTATCCAAACAACTCCAGTAGGAGGAACTTGTAGGCATAGTCTGCTACAAATAGGTTGCCTTGAACTAGGAAGGTGAACTCCCTCTCTGTAAAGACCCAAGTCTCTACTATTAAACATGATAAACAAATCACCAATAGGATAGCAGCGGAAGAATAAAATCTTGACTTTATTCAAAATGTATAAAGAGTACATTATAAAATTTCCATAAAGGAAGTACAACTTTATACAAGCACAAGGATCTAGGTAGAGGAAGACTTAACTAATACAACATTGTCTCCAAGCAAACAACTATATAACATAAAAGCAAATATGTTCACTCAAGCTATATATTCCTTTCTTCTTATCCTATCCTTGTGTTCACCAAGCTTCCATGCACACTCTGATCCTATCCTGGATGGTTGGGGTCATCCAGCAAGAGAAAGATAAACAAGGTATGTGTTAAAAATAAGGGATAGGACAAATCATAAAAAAAGCTTTACAATATAAAGGATTTTCCACAATAAGAGATTTCAAAAGGAATGAGGCTAATATATGAATATTCCAATAAATAACAGATCTTGCCACCATTAATCATCACATTAAATTAAATATTTGCATGTAGATATATTGGACTAAAGTAACTATAGTAGGGTCAAGACACCACTGAGTCATTGACCTAAATATATGTATTGGGTAGAAAAGCACACCCATAGGCAGAAAAGCACGCCTCTGTATATATAAGGGTAGAAAATCACACCCCGGGTAGAAAAGCACACCCTAATGGTTACGCATAAGCGTCTACGATAGTTAGCTAGTCAAATTATCTACCATGCATAAAATAGGGGCAAAATATCTCATTCATTAGACATTTGCATCATAAGACAAGCACAATAGCATGTGGGGTCATTGACCCAATTCAACCTGTAAATAATAATTCCAAGAGAATAGGATATGTCAAAGTGAAACAAGAGCAAGTATATCAAAAGATGAGACAACAACGGTATTAGAAGCATAAAATAAGTTAGGAGCCAATACATGAAATTAGAGGGAAATGAGGCTAGCACAATAATGAGTGGGGTTGGGTAAAAGCCCAACTGAAAGTTAGGTAGTTTGCACATTATATATTCCACACATTCATCATAGTTGTTCACATACATAAAATAAGTCTCACATACCTTAGATATATATACATTACCATCATATCCACCAAACAGATAGCAAACCATCCACATAATATCCTAGTTAAATCATAACACATGTATAAATATATATAAAGGCATAAATCATAGGAAAAACCCTAATTTTACAAAACTACGATTAAGGGTTCAAAACCAAGCCTAAAGGATTACTCATAATCTCCTGATTAAGAAAACATATCTTATTATATAAAACAGAGTTAAAATGAATTAATTATGTATTTTAAAACATTTACATACTAAAAATGCCAATCAAAGCAAACTTCGGAAAACCCTTGAGAATCAGGTCTCAAAAACCACAGAATCAGATTCTACATTAAAAATCCTTTCCATCGACTATTTATTCATATTTTTCTGATAAAGGATTGATTTACTATGAATTAAGTAAACCTGACCAATCAGAAATTAGGAAAACCATAGTGTGACAGATATTTAAATAAAAATAGGATTCGATTTAAATAACAGAGTAAAGGACCAAAATATCCTTGCTCATTTAATCAAACCAATTAACTTTACGAGGGAAAAAGAGTCATTTGGACCCGCGATCGGTCGTTTGCGACAGAAAGAAGAATCAAGGGGAAAAGACAATACTACCCCTGGTGGTGAATCGAATACATGGATCAGAGTGGGGGCTATCTTGGTCATTCCATCTCCGTGTTTGTTGCTGCTGTGAGCCATGGCTCGAGCGCACAACGTGGAGGTCGGGGAACGATGGCTTACGACTGCTCCTCTGCTAGCCGACCCAAGCTGAGACCGGGAACACGTTCCCCGACGTCTCGCGGTCACAGAGAACTCAAAAACGCATAGAGGCGTGTACAGGCGCAAAGAAAGGAGGCCCGAGATGGCCGGAAACAGGGGAAACAAGATCGAGGGGTGAAACCACACAAAAACACCACCAAATCGACAACCGAGACCGGGCGTAGATTCGCGAAACCAAGGTGAACCGAACGGCGGAGGAATTGAGGTCGGAGGAGCGGCAGTGCCGGAAAAGACATGGCGTCGGCGGAGCTTGTCGGGGGCTCTATAGGACCTGACGCTCGGAGGCATCGCGAGGCGAGGTGAAGATACGAAAAGGAAGAACAGGGGTCTAGGGTTCTTATGACGCGAGAGATTGAACCGAGATGGCCGGAGGAGGGAGCAGCAAGCCAAAGTCACCGGAGATGAAAGTGGAGTAGGTCCGGGAGCTCCGCGGAACAAGAGGAGAAATTAGAGGAAGGGAAAGGAAGTGCGAAGCCCGAGGGTCGATTCTAAATCCTTATATAGGCGTAGATGAGGTCAAGGCTGGCTCTGCGGTTCCACGGTGGAGAGGAGGAGGTTGCCGACTTTGGGCGTTTCTCACACACAGAAAGGGGGCGAGTGAGTAAATGCTCGTTCGAACTGGCTCGTCGAGACGAAGCCAACGGACAAGAAATCGTGCGAAACGCTTAACCGTAGAGAGAGAACGAGACCGGGAGTTGAGAAGCTAAAACTGCCCAAACGGCTGAAGGTAGAAGAAGGAGCGGACACCGCTGGATCAGGTCCAGATTAAGTCTTGACCGTCGGATGGCGAGTCTACCATGGACCGGCCGCGTGACAGGTTAAAATAACGGAACATTAGCGTTACATTTTGATGTAAAAGAAATCGATGCAATAACTATATACACACCATATTAAAAGCTAATAAAATGCATTAGAGGGGTCAAATCAACTCCAAACAACACCAAAATTGAACCATAGGCTCATAATGACGTATATTACAATGCTATATAATTAGAATCTCGTTTAATGCATAATATGGCCATTAATAAATATATGGCCCATAAAGGAGTATAATAATATATTAAAATCAAGGAATTATATGAAAAAGCTACATTAATGAGAAACATGTGAGTAAATTCGACATATAAAACACATTAGGGTACAAATAATCATTACTCAACAAAATAACATATTATTGTGAACTAAAATCATATTTTGAGGAGAGAGAAACAATAAAGGCTAATATACTCATATATGAACTCAAATACACATTATTAATAATATATTTATCCAAAAAGCTCCAAATAAATATAATCTACTATATTATCCCATTAAAGACAAAATTACAACATTAACCCTAACTTATCTCCTAATGTGGGTTATTTGTGCAAACACCCCTCAATTTACATAAAAGAGGGTAAATAGTGATCAAATTGTGCTCAAATTGCACAAGAAGTCCAAAAATGATTATAAAGGGAGGGAAATTTATGGAAAAGGTCCAAATGGACTAAAAGTCAAAGAAAAGCTCAGAAGTGGGTAAATTGCAGGGAACACCCTGAGATTCAGTATGTTACATCACACCACCCCTTAAAGAGGATTTCGTCCCCAAAATCACAACAAGAGGAAAGAGAGGGTGAGTGTGTAACATACCAACCATAAACAACTAGGTTATAACCCTTACTCTAGGGCACATCACAAAATCTACATAAGTTAGGTGTTACTATGGTTTCGACAAAACCTATAGCCTTTTATCAAACTCAAACTAACATCTTGTTGCATAAACTCTATCATGAAAAGGCAGCATATCTATTATACTAACACTTGTGCCACATTTTATTACCTCTTAACATAATATCATATGTATTTCCCTCACCAAGGGTTTTAAGCACGATTAGGGTTTACCGGGCCATTACAACCTATATTAAACCAATCCCAACAATAATCAATGTATTAGGTCAAAACCTAAATATCTCACATTATTACCCAATAACTACATCATGTGGGATTATGTCATATAATATCATCCTAATAACACGTCTAAGGGTATATGGCTTATCTCCAAGCTACATGTTGTCACAACATCTAACATACTCATATCCATGACATCACTAATCATATTCTCTCACAACACTAATTACTATGAATTAACCTCACATTATATGGATCTAATTACTCATCATCTCATTACTGATTTGATCCATAAACCAATAAGATGATCAATGAGATGTATTTTAGTCAACAAGGTGCTATGCCTAACATATGAGGATAATTAGGTCACAACTATGATTAAGGGATTATAATCCATTTACATGCATTAAGGTATATCATGTGATGACACCTAATGTCACTAGAGTATCATGAAAGGCACGAAGGGTATATACATATGTTGTCAAGGCTAGATGATTACATCCTAGGGTTTAGGTCAACATGACCATTACATATCAAGGCATCCTTAGGGTGCATTTTACCATACACATTTTACCATTAGGGTGACTTAACCCAAACGATGTATATCCACATATGAACAATTAATGATTATGTGCATCAAGAATATATTAAGGTTCAAGCATATGGATTACATGACTTATCCATTTGTTCATAAACAAACAAGATGAATTACAAACATATTAGGTTTATTAAACTCTAAACACATAAGCTCTCTATTACCATGTCTAAGGAGTTATGGTTACTTGATTTCAAGGCATTGAGGGACTCCAACCCCCTAAAGAGGATTTCGTCCTCGAAATCAACAACCCCAAAACCTATCAAGGTACTACACTACCCTTCCACTCAAAGGGTTGACTAAGTCAAACTATTTTAAGGGTATAAAGCCCAACATGAAAAGTCTTACTAAAATCTATCTTCCAACTCAAGGTATAGCATAGGGTACACTAAACCCTAAACATGGAAATCTAAGGCTCATAAAAGATACTTAGGGATTACAAGATGATTTTTGTTTGAGAAAAGAAATCAAATCATCATATAAAGGATTCTAAGGTTATTCAACAATAGGGCAATATGTCTAAGGGTAGACTATTTCGAGCTGTCCGTTTCAGATCAGGCCAGGCCAGGTCATATGAGCTCCGGAGTCCTCGTGACCAAGCTAGTGGGGCGGAGGAAAATATTGCCAGCCCCTAAGCTCTGACCCTTTCTAGACACCATCACTTCAACTTCTTGCTCTAATAGTTACTCAATAAACAATTCACCAAAAAGTTGACAAATTTTATTTTCAATAAGGATACTAAATCTAACTTTCATGCTAGGTCAACTCTAAGGTGAAAAACTAACTAAAGGAAAACTATATAAGATAAGGGTTCTATCTAGGAGACAATTTTGAACTAGTCAAGAATCTGACTACCTTGATGCTCTGATACCATGCTGTAAAGACCCAAGTCTCTACTATTAAACATGATAAACAAATCACCAATAGGATAGCAGCAGAAGAATAAAATCTTGACTTTATTCAAAATGTATAAAGAGTACATTATAAATTTTCCATAAAGGAAGTACAACTTTATACAAGCACAAGGATCTAGGTAGAGGAAGACTTAACTAATACAACATTGTCTCCAAGCAAACAACTATATAACATAAAAGCAAATATGTTCACTCAAGCTATATATTCCTTTCTTCTTATCCTATCCTTGTGTTCACCAAGCTTCCATGCGCACTCTGATCCTATCCTGGATGGTTGGGGTCATCCAGCAAGAGAAAGATAAACAAGGTATGTGTTAAAAATAAGGGATAGGACAAATCATAAAAAAAAGCTTTACAATATAAAGGATTTTCCACAATAAGAGATTTCAAAAGGAATGAGGCTAATATATGAATATTCCAATAAATAACAGATCTTGCCACCATTAATCATCACATTAAATTAAATATTTGCATGCAGATATATTGGACTAAAGTAACTATAGTAGGGTCAAGACACCACTGAGTCATTGACCTAAATATATGTATTGGGTAGAAAAGCACACCCATAGGCAGAAAAGCACACCTCTGTATATATAAGGGTAGAAAAGCACACCCCAGGTAGAAAAGCACACCCTAATGGTTACACATAAGCGTCTACGATAGTTATCTAGTCAAATTATCTACCATGCATAAAATAGTGGCAAAATATCTCATTCATTAGACATTTGCATCATAAGACAAGCACAATAGCATGTGGGGTCATTGACCCAATTCAACCTGTAAATAATAATTCCAAGAGAATAGGATATGTCAAAGTGAAACAAGAGCAAGTATATCAAAAGATGAGACAACAACGGTATTAGAAGCATAAAATAAGTTAGGAGCCAATACATGCAATTAGAGGGAAATGAGGCTAGCACAATAATGAGTGGGGTTGGGTAAAAGCCCAACTGAAAGTTAGGTAGTTTGCACATTATATATTCCACACATTCATCATAGTTGTTCACATACATAAAATAAGTCTCACATACCTTAGATATATATACATTACCATCATATCCACCAAACAGATAGCAAACCATCCACATAATATCCTAGTTAAATCATAACACATGTATAAATATATATAAAGGCATAAATCATAGGAAAAACCCTAATTTTACAAAACTACGATTAAGGGTTCAAAACCAAGCCCAAAGGATTACTCATAATCTCCTGATTAAGAAAACATATCTTATTATATAAAACAGAGTTAAAATGAATTAATTATGTATTTTAAAACATTTACATACTAAAAATGCCAATCAAAGCAAACTTCCGAAAACCCTTGAGAATCAGGTCTCAAAAACCACAGAATCAGATTCTACATTAAAAATCCTTTCCATCGACTATTTATTCATATTTTTCTGATAAAGGATTGATTTACTATGAATTAAGTAAACCTGACCAATCAGAAATTAGGAAAACCATAGTGTGACAGATATTTAAATACAAATAGGATTCGATTTAAATAACAGAGTAAAGGACCAAAATATCCTTGCTCATTTAATCAAACCAATTAACTTGACGAGGGCAAAAGAGTCATTTGGACCCGCGATCGGTCGTTTGCGACAGAAAGAAGAATCAAGGGGAAAAGACAATACTACCCCTGGTGGCGAATCGAATACATGGATCGGAGTGGGGGCTATCTTGGTCATTCCATCTCCGTGTTTGTTGCTGCTGCGAGCCATGGCTCGAGCGCACAACCTGGAGGTCGGGGACCGATGGCTTCCGACTGCTCCTCTGCTAGCCGACCCAAGCTGAGACCGGGAACACGTTCCCCGACGTCTCGCGGTCACAGAGAACTCAAAAACGCACAGAGGCGTGTACAGGCGCAAAGAAAGGAGGCCCGAGATGGCCGGAAACAGGGGAAACAAGATCGGGGGGTGAAACCACACAAAAACACCACCAAATCGACAACCGAGACCGGGCGTAGATTCGCGAAACCAAGGTGAACCGAACGGCGGCGGAATTGAGGTCAGAGGAGCGGCAGTGCCGGAAAAGACATGGCACCGGCGGAGCTTGTCGGGGGCTCTATAGGACCTGACGCTCGGAGGCATCGCAAGGCGAGGTGAAGATACGAAAAGGAAGAACAGGGGTCTAGGGTTCTTACGACGCGAGAGATTGAACCGAGATGGCCGGAGGAGGGAGCAGCAAGCCAAAGTCGCCGGAGATGAAAGTGGAGTAGGTCCGGGAGCTCCGCGGAACAAGAGGAGAAATTAGAGGAAGGGAAAGGAAGTGCGAAGCCCGAGGGTCGATTCTAAATCCTTATATAGGCGTAGATGAGGTCAAGGCTGGCTCTGCGGTTCCACGGTGGAGAGGAGGAGGTTGCCGACTTTGGGAGTTTCTCGCACACAGAAAGGGTGCGAGTGAGTAAATGCTCGTTCGAACTGGCTCGTCGAGACGAAGCCAACGGACAAGAAATCGTGCAAAACGCTTAACCGTAGAGAGAGAACGAGACCGGGAGTTGAGAAGCTAAAACTGCCCAAATGGCTGAAGGTAGAAGAAGGAGCGGACACCGCTGGATCAGGTCCAGATTAAGTCTTGACCGTCGGATGGCGAGTCTACCATGGACCGGCCGCGTGACAGGTTAAAATAACGGAACATTAGCGTTACATTTTGATGTAAAAGAAATCGATGCAATAACTATATACACACCATATTAAAAGCTAATAAAATGCATTAGAGGGGTCAAATCAACTCCAAACAACACCAAAATTGAA
The DNA here is from genome assembly GCA_963693085.1 of Alisma plantago-aquatica. Lineage (NCBI taxonomy): Eukaryota > Viridiplantae > Streptophyta > Magnoliopsida > Alismatales > Alismataceae > Alisma > Alisma plantago-aquatica. The sequence continues at coordinate 1,268,597,749 of OY856412.1, read as the reverse complement.
CCATAGGCTCATAATGACGTATATTACAATGCTATATAATTAGAATCTCGTTTAATGCATAATATGGCCATTAATAAATATATGGCCCATAAAGGAGTATAATAATATATTAAAATCAAGGAATTATATGAAAAAGCTACATTAATGAGAAACATGTGAGTAAATTCGACATATAAAACACATTAGGGTACAAATAATCATTACTCAACAAAATAACATATTATTGTGAACTAAAATCATATTTTGAGGAGAGAGAAACAATAAAGGCTAATATACTCATATATGAACTCAAATACACATTATTAATAATATATTTATCCAAAAAGCTCCAAATAAATATAATCTACTATATTATCCCATTAAAGACAAAATTACAACATTAACCCTAACTTATCTCCTAATGTGGGTTATTTGTGCAAACACCCCTCAATTTACATAAAAGAGGGTAAATAGTGATCAAATTGTGCTCAAATTGCACAAGAAGTCCAAAAATGATTATAAAGGGTGGGAAATTTATGGAAAAGGTCCAAATGGACTAAAAGTCAAAGAAAAGCTCAGAAGTGGGTAAATTGCAGGGAACACCCTGAGATTCAGTATGTTACAGCACACCACCCCTTAAAGAGGATTTCGTCCCCGAAATCACAACAAGAGGAAAGAGAGGGTGAGTGTGTAACATCCCAACCATAAACAACTAGGTTATAACCCTTACTCTAGGGCACATCACAAAATCTACATAAGTTAGGTGTTACTATGGTTTCGACAAAACCTATAGCCTTTTATCAAACTCAAACTAACATCTTGTTGCATAAACTCTATCATGAAAAGGCAGCATATCTATTATACTAACACTTGTGCCACATTTTATTACCTCTTAACATAATATCATATGTATTTCCCTCACCAAGGGTTTTAAGCACGATTAGGGTTTACCAGGCCATTACAACCTATATTAAACCAATCCCAACAATAATCAATGTATTAGGTCAAAACCTAAATATCTCACATTATTACCCAATAACTACATCCTGTGGGATTATGCCATATAATATCATCCTAATAACACGTCTAAGGGTATATGGCTTATCTCCAAGCTACATGTTGTCACAACATCTAACATACTCATATCCATGACATCACTAATCATATTCTCTCACAACACTAATTACTATGAATTAACCTCACATTATATGGATCTAATTACTCATCATCTCATTACTGATTTGATCCATAAACCAATAAGATGATCAATGAGATGTATTTTAGTCAACAAGGTGCTATGCCTAACATATGAGGATAATTAGGTCACAACTATGATTAAGGGATTATAATCCATTTACATGCATTAAGGTATATCATGTGATGACACCTAATGTCACTAGAGTATCATGAAAGGCACGAAGGGTATATACATATGTTGTCAAGGCTAGATGATTACATCCTAGGGTTTAGGTCAACATGACCATTACATATCAAGGCATACTTAGGGTGCATTTTACCATACACATTTTACCATTAGGGTGACTTAACCCAAACGATGTATATCCACATATGAACAATTAATGATTATGTGCATCAAGAATATATTAAGGTTCAAGCATATGGATTACATGACTTATCCATTTGTTCATAAACAAACAAGATGAATTACAAACATATTAGGTTTATTAAACTCTAAACACATAAGCTCTCTATTCCCATGTCTAAGGAGTTATGGTTACTTGATTTCAAGGCATTGAGGGACTCCAACCCCCTAAAGAGGATTTCGTCCTCGAAATCAACAACCCCAAAACCTATCAAGGTACTACACTACCCTTCCACTCAAAGGGTTGACTAAGTCAAACTATTTTAAGGGTATAAAGCCCAACATGAAAAGTCTTACTAAAATCTATCTTCCAACTCAAGGTATAGCATAGGGTACACTAAACCCTAAACATGGAAATCTAAGGCTCATAAAAGATACTTAGGGATTACAAGATGATTTTTGTTTGAGAAAAGAAATCAAATAATCATATAAAGGATTCTAAGGTTATTCAACAATAGGGAAATATGTCTAAGGGTAGACTATTTCGAGCTGTCCGTTTCAGATCAGGCCAGGCCAGGTCATATGAGCTCAGGAGTCCTCGTGACCAAGCTAGTGGGGCGGAGGAAAATATTGCCAGCCCCTAAGCTCTGACCCTTTCTAGACACCATCACTTCAACTTCTTGCTCTAATAGTTACTCAATAAACAATTCACCAAAAAGTTGACAAATTTTATTTTCAATAAGGATACTAAATCTAACTTTCATGCTAGGTCAACTCTAAGGTGAAAAACTAACTAAAGGAAAACTATATAAGATAAGGGTTCTATCTAGGAGACAATTTTGAACTAGTCAAGAATCTGACTACCTTGATGCTCTGATACCATGCTGTAAAGACCCAAGTCTCTACTATTAAACATGATAAACAAATCACCAATAGGATAGCAGCGGAAGAATAAAATCTTGACTTTATTCAAAATGTATAAAGAGTACATTATAAATTTTCCATCAAGGAAGTACAACTTTATACAAGCACAAGGATCTAGGTAGAGGAAGACTTAACTAATACGACATTGTCTCCAAGCAAACAACTATATAACATAAAAGCAAATATGTTCACTCAAGCTATATATTCCTTTCTTCTTATCCTATCCTTGTGTTCACCAAGCTTCCATGCGCACTCTGATCCTATCCTGGATGGTTGGGGTCATCCAGCAAGAGAAAGATAAACAAGGTATGTGTTAAAAATAAGGGATAGGACAAATCATAAAAAAAAGCTTTACAATATAAAGGATTTTCCACAATAAGAGATTTCAAAAGGAATGAGGCTAATATATGAATATTCCAATAAATAACAGATCTTGCCACCATTAATCATCACATTAAATTAAATATTTGCATGCAGATATATTGGACTAAAGTAACTATAGTAGGGTCAAGACACCACTGAGTCATTGACCTAAATATATGTATTGGGTAGAAAAGCACACCCATAGGCAGAAAAGCACGCCTGTGTATATATAAGGGTAGAAAAGCACACCCCAGGTAGAAAAGCACACCCTAATGGTTACGCATAAGCGTCTACGATAGTTATCTAGTCAAGTTATCTACCATGCATAAAATAGTGGCAAAATATCTCATTCATTAGACATTTGCATCATAAGACAAGCACAATAGCATGTGGGGTCATTGACCCAATTCAACCTGTAAATAATAATTCCAAGAGAATAGGATATGTCAAAGTGAAACAAGAGCAAGTATATCAAAAGATGAGATAACAACGGTATTAGAAGCATAAAATAAGTTAGGAGCCAATACATGCAATTAGAGGGAAATGAGGCTAGCACAATAATGAGTGGGGTTGGGTAAAAGCCCAACTGAAAGTTAGGTAGTTTGCACATTATATATTCCACACATTCATCATAGTTGTTCACATACATAAAATAAGTCTCACATACCTTAGATATATATACATTACCATCATATCCACCAAACAGATAGCAAACCATCCACATAATATCCTAGTTAAATCATAACACATGTATAAATATATATAAAGGCATAAATCATAGGAAAAACCCTAATTTTACAAAACTACAATTAAGGGTTCAAAACCAAGACCAAAGGATTACTCATAATCTCCTGATTAAGAAAACATATCTTATTATATAAAACAGAGTTAAAATGAATTAATTATGTATTTTAAAACATTTACATACTAAAAATGCCAATCAAAGCAAACTTCCGAAAACCCTTGAGAATCAGGTCTCAAAAACCACAGAATCAGATTCTACATTAAAAATCCTTTCCATCGACTATTTATTCATATTTTTCTGATAAAGGATTGATTTACTATGAATTAAGTAAACCTGACCAATCAGAAATTAGGAAAACCATAGTGTGACAGATATTTAAATACAAATAGGATTCGATTTAAATAACAGAGTAAAGGACCAAAATATCCTTGCTCATTTAATCAAACCAATTAACTTGACGAGGGCAAAAGAGTCATTTGGACCCGCGATCGGTCGTTTGCGACAGAAAGAAGAATCAAGGGGAAAAGACAATACTACCCCTGGTGGCGAATCGAATACATGGATCGGAGTGGGGGCTATCTTGGTCATTCCATCTCCGTGTTTGTTGCTGCTGCGAGCCATGGCTCGAGCGCACAACCTGGAGGTCGGGGACCGATGGCTTCCGACTGCTCCTCTGCTAGCCGACCCAAGCTGAGACCGGGAACACGTTCCCCGACGTCTCGCGGTCACAGAGAACTCAAAAACGCACAGAGGCGTGTACAGGCGCAAAGAAAGGAGGCCCAAGATGGCCGGAAACAGGGGAAACAAGATCGGGGGGTGAAACCACACAAAAACACCACCAAATCGACAACCGAGACCGGGCGTAGATTCGCGAAACCAAGGTGAACCGAACGACGGCGGAATTGAGGTCAGAGGAGCGGCAGTGCCGGAAAAGACATGGCGCCGGCGGAGCTTGTCGGGGGCTCTATAGGACCTGACGCTCGGAGGCATCGCAAGGCGAGGTGAAGATACGAAAAGGAAGAACAGGGGTCTAGGGTTCTTACGACGCGAGAGATTGAACCGAGATGGCCGGAGGAGGGAGCAGCAAGCCAAAGTCGCCGGAGATGAAAGTGGAGTCGGTCCGGGAGCTCCGCGGAACAAGAGGAGAAATTAGAGGAAGGGAAAGGAAGTGCGAAGCCCGAGGGTCGATTCTAAATCCTTATATAGGCGTAGATGAGGTCAAGGCTGGCTCTGCGGTTCCACGGTGGAGAGGAGGAGGTTGCCGACTTTGGGCGTTTCTCGCACACAGAAAGGGGGCGAGTGAGTAAATGCTCGTTCGAACTGGCTCGTCGAGACGAAGCCAACAGACAAGAAATCGTGCGAAACGCTTAACCGTAGAGAGAGAACGAGACCGGGAGTTGAGAAGCTAAAACTGCCCAAACGGCTGAAGGTAGAAGAAGGAGCGGACACCGCTGGATCAGGTCTAGATTAAGTCTTGACCGTCGGATGGCGAGTCTACCATGGACCGGCCGCGTGACAGGTTAAAATAACGGAACATTAGTGTTACATTTTGATGTAAAAGAAACCGATGCAATAACTATATACACACCATATTAAAAGCTAATAAAATGCATTAGAGGGGTCAAATCAACTCCAAACAACACCAAAATTGAACCATAGGCTCATAATGACGTATATTACAATGCTATATAATTAGAATCTTGTTTAATGCATAATATGGCCATTAATAAATATATGGCCCATAAAGGAGTATAATAATATATTAAAATCAAGGAATTATATGAAAAAGCTACATTAATGAGAAACATGTGAGTAAATTCGACATATAAAACACATTAGGGTACAAATAATCATTACTCAACAAAATAACATATTATTGTGAACTAAAATCATATTTTGAGGAGAGAGAAACAATAAAGGCTAATATACTCATATATGAACTCAAATACACATTATTAATAATATATTTATCCAAAAAGCTCCAAATAAATATAATCTACTATATTATCCCATTAAAGACAAAATTACAACATTAACCCTAACTTATCTCCTAATGTGGGTTATTTGTGCAAACACCCCTCAATTTACATAAAAGAGGGTAAATAGTGATCAAATTGTGCTCAAATTGCACAAGAAGTCCAAAAATGATTATAAAGGGAGGGAAATTTATGGAAAAGGTCCAAATGGACTAAAAGTCAAAGAAAAGCTCAGAAGTGGGTAAATTGCAGGGAACACCCTGAGATTCAGTATGTTACAGCACACCACCCCTTAAAGAGGATTTCGTCCCCAAAATCACAACAAGAGGAAAGAGAGGGTGAGTGTGTAACATACCAACCATAAACAACTAGGTTATAACCCTTACTCTAGGGCACATCACAAAATCTACATAAGTTAGGTGTTACTATGGTTTCGACAAAACCTATAGCCTTTTATCAAACTCAAACTAACATCTTGTTGCATAAACTCTATCATGAAAAGGCAGCATATCTATTATACTAACACTTGTGCCACATTTTATTACCTCTTAACATAATATCATATGTATTTCCCTCACCAAGGGTTTTAAGCACGATTAGGGTTTACCATGCCATTACAACCTATATTAAACCAATCCCAACAATAATCAATGTATTAGGTCAAAACCTAAATATCTCACATTATTACCCAATAACTACATCATGTGGGATTATGCCATATAATATCATCCTAATAACACGTCTAAGGGTATATGGCTTATCTCCAAGCTACATGTTGTCACAACATCTAACATACTCATATCCATGACATCACTAATCATATTCTCTCACAACACTAATTACTATGAATTAACCTCACATTATATGGATCTAATTACTCATCATCTCATTATTGATTTGATCCATAAACCAATAAGATGATCAATGAGATGTATTTTAGTCAACAAGGTGCTATGCCTAACATATGAGGATAATTAGGTCACAACTATGATTAAGGGATTATAATCCATTTACATGCATTAAGGTATATCATGTGATGACACCTAATGTCACTAGAGTATCATGAAAGGCACGAAGGGTATATACATATGTTGTCAAGGCTAGATGATTACATCCTAGGGTTTAGGTCAACATGACCATTATATATCAAGGCATCCTTAGGGTGCATTTTACCATACACATTTTACCATTAGGGTGACTTAACCCAAACGATGTATATCCACATATGAACAATTAATGATTATGTGCATCAAGAATATATTAAGGTTCAAGCATATGGATTACATGACTTATCCATTTGTTCATAAACAAACAAGATGAATTACAAACATATTAGGTTTATTAAACTCTAAACACATAAGCTCTCTATTCCCATGTCTAATGAGTTATGGTTACTTGATTTCAAGGCATTGAGGGACTCCAACCCCCTAAAGAGGATTTCGTCCTCGAAATCAACAACCCCAAAACCTATCAAGGTACTACACTACCCTTCCACTCAAAGGGTTGACTAAGTCAAACTATTTTAAGGGTATAAAGCCCAACATGAAAAGTCTTACTAAAATCTATCTTCCAACTCAAGGTATAGCATAGGGTACACTAAACCCTAAACATGGAAATCTAAGGCTCATAAAAGATACTTAGGGATTACAAGATGATTTTTGTTTGAGAAAAGAAATCAAATCATCATATAAAGGATTCTAAGGTTATTCAACAATAGGGCAATATGTCTAAGGGTAGACTATTTCGAGCTGTCCGTTTCAGATCAGACCAGGCCAGGTCATATGAGCTCAGGAGTCCTCGTGACCAAGCTAGTGGGGCGGAGGAAAATATTGCCAGCCCCTAAGCTCTGACCCTTTCTAGACACCATCACTTCAACTTCTTGCTCTAATAGTTACTCAATAAACAATTCACCAAAAAGTTGACAAATTTTATTTTCAATAAGGATACTAAATCTAACTTTCATGCTAGGTCAACTCTAAGGTGAAAAACTAACTAAAGGAAAACTATATAAGATAAGGGTTCTATCTAGGAGACAATTTTGAACTAGTCAAGAATCTGACTACCTTGATGCTCTGATACCATGCTGTAAAGACCCAAGTCTCTACTATTAAACATGATAAACAAATCATCAATAGGATAGCAGCGGAAGAATAAAATCTTGACTTTATTCAAAATGTATAAAGAGTACATTATAAATTTTCCATAAAGGAAGTACAACTTTATACAAGCACAAGGATCTAGGTAGAGGAAGACTTAACTAATACAACATTGTCTCCAAGCAAACAACTATATAACATAAAAGCAAATATGTTCACTCAAGCTATATATTCCTTTCTTCTTATCCTATCCTTGTGTTCACCAAGCTTCCATGCGCACTCTGATCCTATCCTGGATGGTTGGGGTCATCCAGCAAGAGAAAGATAAACAAGGTATGTGTTAAAAATAAGGGATAGGACAAATCATAAAAAAAGCTTTACAATATAAAGGATTTTCCACAATAAGAGATTTCAAAAGGAATGAGGCTAATATATGAATATTCCAATAAATAACAGATCTTGCCACCATTAATCATCACATTAAATTAAATATTTGCATGCAGATATATTGGACTAAAGTAACTATAGTAGGGTCAAGACACAACTGAGTCATTGACCTAAATATATGTATTGGGTAGAAAAGCACACCCATAGGCAGAAAAGCACGCCTCTGTATATATAAGGGTAGAAAAGCACACCCCAGGTAGAAAAGCACACCCTAATGGTTACGCATAAGCGTCTACGATAGTTATCTAGTCAAATTATCTACCATGCATAAAATAGTGGCAAAATATCTCATTCATTAGACATTTGCATCATAAGACAAGCACAATAGCATGTGGGGTCATTGACCCAATTCAACCTGTAAATAATAATTCCAAGAGAATAGGATATGTCAAAGTGAAACAAGAGCAAGTATATCAAAAGATGAGACAACAACGGTATTAGAAGCATAAAATAAGTTAGGAGCCAATACATGCAATTAGAGGGAAATGAGGCTAGCACAATAATGAGTGGGGTTGGGTAAAAGCCCAACTGAAAGTTAGGTAGTTTGCACATTATATATTCCACACATTCATCATAGTTGTTCACATACATAAAATAAGTCTCACATACCTTAGATATATATACATTACCATCATATCCACCAAACAGATAGCAAACCATCCACATAATATCCTAGTTAAATCATAACACATGTATAAATATATATAAAGGCATAAATCATAGGAAAAACCCTAATTTTACAAAACTACGATTAAGGGTTCAAAACCAAGCCCAAAGGATTACTCATAATCTCCTGATTAAGAAAACATATCTTATTATATAAAACAGAGTTAAAATGAATTAATTATGTATTTTAAAACATTTACATACTAAAAATGCCAATCAAAGCAAACTTCCGAAAACCCTTGAGAATCAGGTCTCAAAAACCACAGAATCAGATTCTACATTAAAAATCCTTTCCATCGACTATTTATTCATATTTTTCTGATAAAGGATTGATTTACTATGAATTAAGTAAACCTGACCAATCAGAAATTAGGAAAACCATAGTGTGACAGATATTTAAATACAAATAGGATTCGATTTAAATAACAGAGTAAAGGACCAAAATATCCTTGCTCATTTAATCAAACCAATTAACTTGACGAGGGCAAAAGAGTCATTTGGACCCGCGATCGGTCGTTTGCGACAGAAAGAAGAATCAAGGGGAAAAGACAATACTACCCCTGGTGGCGAATCGAATACATGGATCGGAGTGGGGGCTATCTTGGTCATTCCATCTCCGTGTTTGTTGCTGCTGCGAGCCATGGCTTGAGCGCACAACCTGGAGGTCGGGGACCGATGGCTTCCGACTGCTCCTCTGCTAGCCGACCCAAGCTGAGACTGGGAACACGTTCCCCGACGTCTCGCGGTCACAGAGAACTCAAAAACGCACAGAGGCGTGTACAGGCGCAAAGAAAGGAGGCCCGAGATGGCCGGAAACAGGGGAAACAAGATCGGGGGGTGAAACCACACAAAAACACCACCAAATCGACAACCGAGACCGGGCGTAGATTCGCGAAACCAAGGTGAACCGAACGGCGGCGGAATTGAGGTCAGAGGAGCGGCAGTGCCGGAAAAGACATGGCACCGGCGGAGCTTGTCGGGGGCTCTATAAGACCTGACGCTCGGAGGCATCGCAAGGTGAGGTGAAGATACGAAAAGGAAGAACAGGGGTCTAGGGTTCTTACGACGCGAGAGATTGAACCGAGATGGCCGGAGGAGGGAGCAGCAAGCCAAAGTCGCCGGAGATGAAAGTGGAGTAGGTCCGGGAGCTCCGCGGAACAAGAGGAGAAATTAGAGGAAGGGAAAGGAAGTGCGAAGCCCGAGGGTCGATTCTAAATCCTTATATAGGCGTAGATGAGGTCAAGGCTGGCTCTGCGGTTCCACGGTGGAGAGGAGGAGGTTGCCGACTTTGGGCGTTTCTCGCACACAGAAAGGGGGCGAGTGAGTAAATGCTCGTTCGAACTGGCTCGTCGAGACGAAGCCAACGGACAAGAAATCGTGCGAAACGCTTAACCGTAGAGAGAGAACGAGACCGGGAGTTGAGAAGCTAAAACTGCCCAAACGGCTGAAGGTAGAAGAAGGAGCGGACACCGCTGGATCAGGTCCAGATTAAGTCTTGACCGTCGGATGGCGAGTCTACCATGGACCGGCCGCGTGACAGGTTAAAATAACGGAACATTAGCGTTACATTTTGATGTAAAAGAAATCGATGCAATAACTATATACACACCATATTAAAAGCTAATAAAATGCATTAGAGGGGTCAAATCAACTCCAAACAACACCAAAATTGAACCATAGGCTCATAATGACGTATATTACAATGCTATATAATTAGAATCTTGTTTAATGCATAATATGGCCATTAATAAATATATGGCCAATAAAGGAGTATAATAATATATTAAAATCAAGGAATTATATGAAAAAGCTACATTAATGAGAAACATGTGAGTAAATTCGACATATAAAACACATTAGGGTACAAATAATCATTACTCAACAAAATAACATATTATTGTGAACTAAAATCATATTTTGAGGAGAGAGAAACAATAAAGGCTAATATACTCATATATGAACTCAAATACACATTATTAATAATATATTTATCCAAAAAGCTCCAAATAAATATAATCTACTATATTATCCCATTAAAGACAAAATTACAACATTAACCCTAACTTATCTCCTAATGTGGGTTATTTGTGCAAACACCCCTCAATTTACATAAAAGAGGGTAAATAGTGATCAAATTGTGCTCAAATTGCACAAGAAGTCCAAAAATGATTATAAAGGGTGGGAAATTTATGGAAAAGGTCCAAATGGACTAAAAGTCAAAGAAAAGCTCAGAAGTGGGTAAATTGCAGGGAACACCCTGAGATTCAGTATGTTACAACACACCACCCCTTAAAGAGGATTTCGTCCCCGAAATCACAACAAGAGGAAAGAGAGGGTGAGTGTGTAACATCCCAACCATAAACAACTAGGTTATAGCCCTTACTCTAGGGCACATCACAAAATCTACATAAGTTAGGTGTTACTATGGTTTCGACAAAACCTATAGCCTTTTATCAAACTCAAACTAACATCTTGTTGCATAAACTCTATCATGAAAAGGCAGCATATCTATTATACTAACACTTGTGCCACATTTTATTACCTCTTAACATAATATCATATGTATTTCCCTCACCAAGGGTTTTAAGCACGATTAGGGTTTACCAGGCCATTACAACCTATATTAAACCAATCCCAACAATAATCAATGTATTAGGTCAAAACCTAAATATCTCACATTATTACCCAATAACTACATCATGTGGGATTATGCCATATAATATCATCCTAATAACACGTCTAAGGGTATATGGCTTATCTCCAAGCTACATGTTGTCACAACATCTAACATACTCATATCCATGACATCACTAATCATATTCTCTCACAACACTAATTACTATGAATTAACCTCACATTATATGGATCTAATTACTCATCATCTCATTACTGATTTGATCCATAAACCAATAAGATGATCAATGAGATGTATTTTAGTCAACAAGGTGCTATGCCTAACATATGAGGATAATTAGGTCACAACTATGATTAAGGGATTATAATCCATTTACATGCATTAAGGTATATCATGTGATGACACCTAATGTCACTAGAGTATCATGAAAGGCACGAAGGGTATATACATATGTTGTCAAGGCTAGATGATTACATCCTAGGGTTTAGGTCAACATGACCATTACATATCAAGGCATACTTAGGGTGCATTTTACCATACACATTTTACCATTAGGGTGACTTAACCCAAACGATGTATATCCACATATGAACAATTAATGATTATGTGCATCAAGAATATATTAAGGTTCAAGCATATGGATTACATGACTTATCCATTTGTTCATAAACAAACAAGATGAATTACAAACATATTAGGTTTATTAAACTCTAAACACATAAGCTCTCTATTCCCATGTCTAAGGAGTTATGGTTACTTGATTTCAAGGCATTGAGGGACTCCAACCCCCTAAAGAGGATTTCGTCCTCGAAATCAACAACCCCAAAACCTATCAAGGTACTACACTACCCTTCCACTCAAAGGGTTGACTAAGTCAAACTATTTTAAGGGTATAATGTCCAACATGAAAAGTCTTACTAAAATCTATCTTCCAACTCAAGGTATAGCATAGGGTACACTAAACCCTAAACATGGAAATCTAAGGCTCATAAAAGATACTTAGGGATTACAAGATGATTTTTGTTTGAGAAAAGAAATCAAATCATCATATAAAGGATTCTAAGGTTATTCAACAATAGGGCAATATGTCTAAGGGTAGACTATTTCGAGCTGTCCGTTTCAGATCAGGCCAGGCCAGGTCATATGAGCTCAGGAGTCCTCGTGACCAAGCTAGTGGGGCGGAGGAAAATATTGCCAGCCCCTAAGCTCTGACCCTTTCTAGACACCATCACTTCAACTTCTTTCTCTAATAGTTACTCAATAAACAATTCACCAAAAAGTTGACAAATTTTATTTTCCATAAGGATACTAAATCTAACTTTCATGCTAGGTCAACTCTAAGGTGAAAAACTAACTAAAGGAAAACTATATAAAATAAGGGTTCTATCTAGGAGACAATTTTGAACTAGTCAAGAATCTGACTACCTTGATGCTCTGATACCATGCTGTAAAGACCCAAGTCTCTACTATTAAACATGATAAACAAATCACCAATAGGATAGCAACGGAAGAATAAAATCTTGACTTTATTCAAAATGTATAAAGAGTACATTATAAATTTTCCATAAAGGAAGTACAACTTTATACAAGCACAAGGATCTAGGTAGAGGAAGACTTAACTAATACAACATTGTCTCCAAGCAAACAACTATATAACATAAAAGCAAATATGTTCACTCAAGCTATATATTCCTTTCTTCTTATCCTATCCTTGTGTTCACCAAGCTTCCATGCGCACTCTGATCCTATCCTGGATGGTTGGGGTCATCCAGCAAGAGAAAGATAAACAAGGTATGTGTTAAAAATAAGGGATATGACAAATCATAAAAAAAAGCTTTACAATATAAAGGATTTTCCACAATAAGAGATTTCAAAAGGAATGAGGCTAATATATGAATATTCCAATAAATAACAGATCTTGCCACCATTAATCATCACATTAAATTAAATATTTTGATGTATATATATTTGACTAAAGTAACTATAGTAGGGTCAAGACACCACTGAGTCATTGACCTAAATATATGTATTGGGTAGAAAAGCACACCCATAGGCAGAAAAGCATGCCTCTGTATATATAAGGGTAGAAAAGCACACCCCGGGTAGAAAAACACACCCTAATGGTTACGCATAAGCATCTACGATAGTTATCTAGTCAAATTATCTACCATGCATAAAATAGTGGCAAAATATCTCATTCATTAGACATTTGCATCATAAGACAAGCACAATAGCATGTGGGGTCATTGACCCAATTCAACCTGTAAATAATAATTCCAAGAGAATAGGATATGTCAAAGTGAAACAAGAGCAAGTATATCAAAAGATGAGACAACAACGGTATTAGAAGCATAAAATAAGTTAGGAGCCAATACATGCAATTAGAGGGAAATGAGGCTAGCACAATAATGAGTGGGGTTGGGTAAAAGCCCAACTGAAAGTTAGGTAGTTTGCACATTATATATTCCACACATTCATCATAGTTGTTCACATACATAAAATAAGTCTCACATACCTTAGATATATATAAATTACCATCATATCCACCAAACAGATAGCAAACCATCCACATAATATCCTAGTTACATCATAACACATGTATTAATATATATAAAGGCATAAATCATAGGAAAAACCCTAATTTTACAAAACTACGATTAATGGTTCAAAACCAAGCCCAAAGGATTACTCATAATCTCCTGATTAAGAAAACATATCTTATTATATAAAACAGAGTTAAAATGAATTAATTATGTATTTTAAAACATTTACATACTAAAAATGCCAATCAAAGCAAACTTCGGAAAACCCTTGAGAATCAGGTCTCAAAAACCACAGAATCAGATTCTACATTAAAAATCCTTTCCATCGACTATTTATTCATATTTTTCTGATAAAGGATTGATTTACTATGAATTAAGTAAACCTGACCAACCAGAAATTAGGAAAACCATAGTGTGACAGATATTTAAATAAAAATAGGATTCGATTTAAATAACAGAGTAAAGGACCAAAATATCCTTGCTCATTTAATCAAACCAATTAACTTGATGAGGGCAAAAGAGTCATTTGGACCCGCGATCGGTCGTTTGCGACAAAAAGAAGAATCAAGGGGAAAAGACAATACTACCCCTGGTGGCGAATCGAATACATGGATCGGAGTGGGGGCTATCTTGGTCATTCCATCTCCGTGTTTGTTGCTGCTGCGAGCCATGGCTCGAGCGCACAACCTGGAGGTCGGGGACCGATGGCTTCCGACTGCTCCTCTGCTAGCCGACCCAAGCTGAGACCGGGAACACGTTCCCCGACGTCTCGCGGTCACAGAGAACTCAAAAATGCATAGAGGCGTGTACAGGCGCAAAGAAAGGAGGCCCGAGATGGCCGGAAACAGGGGAAACAAGATCGGGGGGTGAAACCACACAAAAACACCACCAAATTGACAACCGAGACCGGGCGTAGATTCGCGAAACCAAGGTGAACCGAACGGCGGTGGAATTGAGGTCGGAGGAGCGGCAGTGCCGGAAAAGACATGGCACCGGCGGAGCTTGTCGGGGGCTCTATAGGACCTGACGCTCGGAGGCATCGCGAGGCGAGGTGAAGATACGAAAAGGAAGAACAGGGGTCTAGGGTTCTTACGACGCGAGAGATTGAACCGATATGGCCGGAGGAGGGAGCAGCAAGCCAAAGTCGCCGAAGATGAAAGTGGAGTAGGTCCGGGAGCTCCGCGGAACAAGAGGAGAAATTAGAGGAAGGGAAAGGAAGTGCGAAGCCCGAGGGTCGATTCTAAATCCTTATATAGGCGTAGATGAGGTCAAGGCTGGCTCTACGGTTCCACAGTGGAGAGGAGGAGGTTGCCGACTTTGGGCGTTTCTCGCACACAGAAAGGGGGCGAGTGAGTAAATGCTCGTTCAAACTGGCTCGTCGAGACGAAGCCAACGGACAAGAAATCGTGCGAAACGCTTAACCGTAGAGAGAGAACGAGACCGGGAGTTGAGAAGCTAAAACTGCCCAAACGGCTGAAGGTAGAAGAAGGAGCGGACACCGCTGGATCAGGTCCAGATTAAGTCTTGACCGTCAGATGGCGAGTCTACCATGGACCGGCCGCGTGACAGGTTAAAATAACGGAACATTAGCGTTACATTTTGATGTAAAAGAAATCGATGCAATAACTATATACACACCATATTAAAAGCTAATAAAATGCATTAGAGGGGTCAAATCAACTCCAAACAACACCAAAATTGAACCATAGGCTCATAATGACGTATATTACAATGCTATATAATTAGAATCTCGTTTAATGCATAATATGGCCATTAATAAATATATGGCCCATAAAGGAGTATAATAATATATTAAAATCAAGGAATTATATGAAAAAGCTACATTAATGAGAAACATGTGAGTAAATTCGACATATAAAACACATTAGGGTACAAATAATCATTACTCAACAAAATAACATATTATTGTGAACTAAAATCATATTTTGAGGAGAGAGAAACAATAAAGGCTAATATACTCATATATGAACTCAAATACACATTATTAATAATATATTTATCCAAAAAGCTCCAAATAAATATAATCTACTATATTATCCCATTAAAGACAAAATTACAACATTAACCCTAACTTATCTCCTAATGTGGGTTATTTGTGCAAACACCCCTCAATTTACATAAAAGAGGGTAAATAGTGATCAAATTGTGCTCAAATTGCACAAGAAGTCCAAAAATGATTATAAAGGGTGGGAAATTTATGGAAAAGGTCCAAATGGACTAAAAGTCAAAGAAAAGCTCAGAAGTGGGTAAGTTGCAGGGAACACCCTGAGATTCAGTATGTTACACTCTCTTTCTCTTTTGTGGCTGAGACGAGCACAAATCTGGTTGAGAAGATGGTCTTGAACTCAATCTTAGTCATCAATTCTTCATTCAGATCTTGGACAATTAAGTGTCTCTCCCACCAGATCTTAGCTACTCCTTCTAGGAGGTGAGCTGCAAATGGGACCTTCTTATTTGGCTTCACTTCCAGAATGTGAAAACCATTCTCTACTTCTAGAAGCTAGACATCAACTTTTTCAACCACCTCAATCTTGTCTTCTCCCTAGAACTTCTCTATGTTCAGCTTCACGAAGTCCAAAATGGTGGCTCCAAGTTGTGGATGAACTTTTGTGGCTCACCATCTTCTACTCTGGCTATGTCCTTGATGGCCAAGTCACTAATGGTCTCAGTCAGTTTCTTCTGTTGTTCCATCTAGAGGACATCAGGAGTATGGACTATTACTTTTCCTACAGTTGGTCTAGGATTAGCTATAGGGTCGACATTGGGCTTATCTTCTACCATCATCTCCCTCTTATGTTCATTCTCTTTGTTTATGTTGTCGAAGGGAATAAGTTTTGGATCAACATAATCCTCAGAGGATTCATCAGATCTCTTCCTTTTCGTGGAGGCTTCTCCCTCCATATCTCTTAGTGTGGGACTCGAGGCACTCAAGGGTGTAAATTGCTTGCACCCCAACTCTGAGCATGTGCCTCGCGACATATGCTTAATGGTATGAATAACTCGTGCCCTAAACCACCATCAATAGGTTAGTCATGTACGTGATCCATCATCTTCCTAGCCATCAAGTGCCATTGTCTAGTCCTTCCATCAGGTGAGCTCAGGGATGACCACCGGGAGATGCATCTAAACTGGGCATCGGTTTTGGAAATTGCTGAATGGTATTAGAGGTTGTCCTTACTGGTCATCGATTTTCAGAACCGATGGCTAGTCTGGATACATCTACTGATGGTAGTCTTGATAGGGTGTCTAGGCTAACCATCGGGTTTGAAGACCAATGGTTGTCCTAACCACCTTCCAATGGTTGGGCACATAGTCTTTGTTGGAGGCTATCAATTTTAAGAATTGTTGGGTAGTCATCTCAGTGGACTCAGTGGTATCTGAGGACGTTTGGTCACCATCAGTTGTGGAAATTTTTGGGAGATCTGCACAGTGGTTAAAACCATTTTGCGAGTTACTTGCACATAAATACGTAGTTAACTTTGATTCTGGGCATCATTTCTAAACATGAACAAAAATGTGAGTAAGTTAAGGAAAATTGTAAGATTGGAGGAAATTAAGGATAAAATTCGGTATGAATTATCAAAAGAATTGAATGTTATCAGAATTTCTTTAAAATTTCAATTATATATGATGGATGGAAAGATGAGGAATATCTCAAACACCATTTGATTATCATTTCTTTGTCTCCTTGGATTTACATCGTTTAGGACCCAACATAAAATCATATTAGGGACTAATATTTAATCTGGTCCAACTAGGTAAATATAGATATGGACCCATCAAAGTGAGTCAAATATTACTTTGCAATGTAATTTTTACATTACATGTGATATTTTACAATAAATGAATAAATAAAAGTTGTTTTTTACCAAGAGTGGATCATTGCATATCACAAACAAAAATATTTATGTCTATAATAAAGATGTAATATGATAGCATAGCATGTTGTCTTTCATTTACCTTGATTATAGGTGAAATATTTAACATCACGCCTTTGTCCGTCATCTATCTACATAATAGTGCAATATGTTACACCTCTGACCCATTATATTACCCCTAGTTTTATTTATTAGTAATTTTTTTGAGCTTCTATCACAGTGAAGTGAGAGGTATGGACCGAGATAGTGACACATTGAACCTCAAAGACTCCAAATCCATCAGCCATACATTTTCACTAATTTGTGTATTAGTTTTTAGGGGATTTTATATGTTGAGTGCACTTTTATAAATAAATGGACTCACTCTATTAGGTACAATATTCATTTTAAACCAAAATTTTTTGATGCAATATTGATGGTTTGGTCTTGTGTATATGTGCACATACATTGAGAAATAATATTATATAGTTAGGTATACTAATTTAACATTATGGAATGATAATGGACATTTCATTGAAGAATAATTTGATATATGTTATAAAGTAACAATTTATTTATATATATATATATATGTATATATATATATATATTTGTATGTACATAAATGTATATATATCACATTTTGATCATATCCTCCATTTTTCAGGTGTGGTCCATAACGGATTAGATCTTATTCTTGTTGGACTTCAATTCAAAGGATATCATTTACTCAAATTTTGGTAAGCTCTGATCTAGTTATGGACTATTCTAAAATAATTACTGGAGTAGTTTAGATATCAAAAGGTGTATATTTGTCTCCCCATAAGCTAACATGTATGTAGAGTAACTTAGATAGAGAACACACTAGAAGGACCACTTCCATCTTTGTTGTTGGGTGCTCAATTTCACTGACCCTTTAAGTTGTATACTTATAATCAAAATCTTACATTCCATTTTCTTTTTTGTGCCTTATGTGGAAATATGATTAGAACAAAACTACTTGTCAGTATCTCAAAGGACAATCCCCTCTTAAGTGCATGAGATTG
Organism: Alisma plantago-aquatica; assembly: GCA_963693085.1. NCBI lineage: Eukaryota > Viridiplantae > Streptophyta > Magnoliopsida > Alismatales > Alismataceae > Alisma > Alisma plantago-aquatica. Next base: position 1,268,578,908 of record OY856412.1, on the reverse strand, counting down.
TTTTTTAATTATAGAGAGTAGTGAACTTGGAAGAAGCAACTTTTTGGAAAATTACACTTTGGCCCTTGTTATATTAAACAACATGAAATATAAACAAAATAAAAAATATGATGCAGCTAATTGTTGGGTGGAAAAACTAAGAGAGAGTAGTCACCATGTCACAAGTTTCTAGTAAAAAAATTCTTAATAATGTGAAAAAAATCCAATTAGAATACATGATAACTATGTTCAACATGCTCATACAAAAACTACAATACTTATATTATGATTAAGAGGTAGTAGTTGTTGGTATGTATGCCCATAGAGCAAGTCATGTGACGATTGTAATGGGATACTTTGTAAATGATTTGAATAATAATAAAGGCAATTTCTGATCAATATGTTTTAACTGTTTCTGAGATGTTAGTGTAACATAATATATGTCTAAACAATTGTTTTACTCGATGACGTATGCTTTTCGGTTGAGGACCTAAACGATGAAATCATGCAGATGTTAAGAGTGTACTTTCTTGTTCAGTCCCTAGTCAGTTGTTATTGTGGAAATAACCATAGACATCAATAATACTAAAGAATAAATTGTGTGTTGGTTGATGATAGAATCTCATTAGTCATGATATAGTGATATCAAACCAAGCACATAGATACTTGTTAGAGAACAAGTGTACCGGACACCCCCCCCCATGAGAGTGACACATGGAACCATGATTTGGTAGTCACAATCAGCTCTCACAGTGATGGTGGTGAGTGTGATTCTTTGACCTGAAATCCCTACACTCAACACATGTCATTGGGTACACTTTGACATCATCAAACGCAGTCCTGAAACATGGGTTGTTATAAAGGTGATGATTGGGTGACTTTGACACATGGGGCTTTTGAGGGGGAGTGATAGATATGGGATTGTCCCATGGCCACTTGATGAGTAGGATTGAAAAAGGCATGTGCATGCATGTGTGAATCTATATGTGATATTGATATCACACACATCTCACCCAGTCTGCTCTGTGATCAAGGAAATGGATGAACGTTGAAACGATGAATGTACCATGCCTTGAGTTCATTCAGGACATCAGTACAAAGTAATTATACATTCGTTGTAACACCATTCACGAATTGTAGGATTGAAAGTTGTTCTCCAACTTTATGTTTCACTTGGGTAGCACAAATGTGTGACTAGGCACCGCTCCTTGCTTGTGAAGTCATAAGTGTTATGGACTTTCGGTGCCAACGTGAAATGGGCCTGCAGGGTCACACACATAGGATTTAACCTGGAAGAGGAGTTTATCCACAAATGATGTTTAGATTGATTACTAAAGGAGTTCAGTTGTTCAATTAAACAATCAATCAATTGATAGCTAAATATCATAGTATTCAAGGTGTTGGACTGATTGATTAGAGTATCATATTGATTGAAACTGCAATTGACTGATTTTGCACAGTCTGCACTCCCAACCGATCGGCTCATGTAATGAACCAATCGGCTCAGGTTGGTGAACCGATCGGCTCATGTGATGAACTGATCGACTCAGGACAGGCTGAACTGACCCATTCAAGGGTTCAACCGATCGACTCAACTGGTCCAACCGAGTGAGTTCAGAAAGTTAGGTTGGTGATAAATTTATCTTGTCTAATTTGATTGGAACAAGGATTGCTATATGGATCAATTCAAAATAAAAGAAGAAAACTCAATTGGGAACTGTTCAACACCATGAACCGATCGGCTCATACTTGAACTGATCGGCTCAGGTGTCCCAATCGATCAGTTTAGGTGTGAACCGATCGGCTCAGGTCCCCAACCGACCATTTCATGCTTGAAACAATCGGTTCAGCTGACCCAATTGGTTGTTTTGTGGAAAATATCGAACCCTTCTACTCCTGCTTTAATCCCGCATTGCTCGGGGTAGAGAAACTTATCCCATGACCCTCCTATATATAGGGGTATTGGGGGCTTCTCAAAGTACAACTCAGAACACTAGTTGCTCTGTAAAGTTGTCATTCTCTCTGGTTGTGGTAACCAAGAGAGCCCGAGCAAATGCTACCCGATAAGGGAGGCACAACAAGGGAAAGACAACTGTAGAAAATCAACTGGTGGCAGGAGAGTGTGTCAGTGACTTGTACGCCGACTCCTTCTGGTTCCTTGAGCGACAAGGCGATCGGAGTTCCGGGCAGTCTGTGTGGATGACTACAGAGGCGGGAGACTTCTACCGCTCGGAGGACAACTGTCAATGTAGATAGTCCTGGTAAGACCAGGAGCTGCACAGACACCGTCCAAGATTGGAGCTGAAGACCACGCAAGCCGCGAGGTAACGTCGCCTATCATGCCTTGGGACAAGGTATGTCTCTACAAACAATCTTTCCTATTGTACTGACGTTGACGCGATTCTTTTATTCTGGGTTTGGTGAGAAGAAAAAAATTTGTTTCCGCTGCCATCTCTGTCTCCCCTAAAACCCAACAACGGTATCAGAGCCACGTCAACTGCTCTATATTTTAGGATTATTGATATGATTGATTTTGGTTTTTTTCCTTTATTTATTGCATACGATGCGAATAAAATTCACTTTATGCATGTCCAATCCTAAATCCACAAATCCTAATATACATATATGATATGTAATTCGAATGCACTCGATACTCGTCGCCCTTAAACGACTTTTCTGGTGGATGTATAGTGTGGTTATGGCCAATAAACCCTATGTCTATGTATGGTTGTATGTGGATGCTTGCATCTCAGTCTGCACGCTGATTCCCTATATCCTATTCCTGATGTAACTCGAGATAACTCAAGATTTCTTTCCTACCTTTGCTCCCCCTGAATGTAACTCGGGGTTTCCTTTTTCAAATGCAAAGTAGGAAATATTTTTTATTTCCTATTATGTCAAAGAACGGAGGACAGTTTGACGACAACTGAGACGATCGGTTCAAGGCGTGAACCGATCGGTTCGCGATCCAGACGATCGTTTTGAGTAGTGAGATGAGTGGGTGGTTGCCTTAGGAGATGCACGACGACCAGTGAACCGATCGGATGGAGGCGCCAGTCGATCGGATGGTGGCACCCAACCGACTGGTCTGATGGTGAGCTAATCAATCATGGAGATGAGTTGATCAAACCCAAAAAGGCAAAGCACAAAGTTCATCTTATACAGGTTGCATGTGATGTGGACCTAGATGACCGTGATTCCTCTTGATTTGAGGAATCACATTAGGATGGCCATAATCATCGCTTTTATCGTTTCACATGTTTTCTAGTGGGATATAGCATGTATATGATATGTACTATATATTCTGGTGATTGGATATGTATATGTACCTATAAAAACCAAATCTCTCATCTAAATATTAAGTCTGTCATGCCTTCCATTAGAGACACACATGAAAAACCTAACTGACCAAGCATAGGTTACGCCAAAGCATGATGCGCCGTCTATCTCGCAGAAGTGTTAAGGGTGAACATGTAGGTTCTGCCAAATCAGGGTGCATGTTTATCGTGTCAGCTTTTGGGATAGACTTAATTGTTGATTCTCAGAGCGTCTAAGACTAGAGGCACGGAATGCTCATGGCAAGGTGTTGCGCATGTTCATTCATCAAGAGTTGCATATGATGCAATTGGCATGATGGCCTACCTAAATAGTCAAGTTGTGGGCGATCAACCAAAGCTGACTCATGACTTGATGAAATACGGATCTTGCCCACTAGAAGATTGTACACTATAATCTTCCAAATTGATGGTGAGGGCTATCAATTTGAATCAAAATAGTGGGAATGGTAATTAATTAAAGGCCTAATTAACTATCATCAAATTTTATTCAAATAAAATCAAATAAAAAAGGAGTTTTGACAAATGCAATTTTCTGTTGTAGGATGGCAAAAGAATCATCTTTTAAAATAGGTAAAATTAATTGAGAATAACTTCCATAACTGGTTGGGGATTGTGAGAAGTGTTCTGCACAATCTAGATATACCAGTAGCCTTTGAATCCACTCCATGTATGCTTAATGCATTGTTTGAGAAGAAGGATAGTTCATTGATGAAGATCAATGGAACAAGGTCCAAGGATAAAGGTGAGGGAGAGAAGGGTTCTCTTGTCAAACCAATGTCAGAGTCTTCTGCATGGAAAGGATGGAAGGAACGATGGAAGAAGAAGCGAGAGATAGAGATCTCTACTTTTGGTGTATACGTGATAGAGATTAACTTTACTACTTCTTTGTAATGGGTACTTCATACCGGATGTGGATCTCACATTTTTTCAAATGTGAAGGATCTTAAGAGAAGTAGGCCTTTGGGGAAAGGCAAGGTTGAACTACGTGTTGCATGGGGCAAGGGTTGCCTGTAGTGCCGTAGAAACCTATGTGTTAACTCTTCCTAGTAGGTTAATAATAGAGTTGAAGAACTGCTATTATGTACCTGCAATAAATAGGAATATCATTTATATTTCTTGTTTAGACAAGGATGGTTTTGAATTTCACATTAAGAATGGAAAATGTTCCATTTCAAAAGATGGGATCCTTTATGGAAGTGCCCCAATGTCTTATGGTCTATACTTGATAGATCTAGAGACAAGTGTATACAATGTAAACACCAAAAGGAAAAAAACTCAACAACTCAAACAAAACATATCTTTGGCATTGTCGTCTAGGGCACATAAATGAGAAGTGCATCTCTAGACTCCATAAAGATGGTTATCTAGACTCTTTTGATTATGAATCAATAGAGACATGTGAATCTTGTTTGTTGGGCAAGATGACAAAGAATCCCTTTTTGGTAAAGGTGAGAGAGCTAGTGATCTATTAGGACTCATACATACTGATGTATGTGGGCCTTTTATAACTAATTCCAGAGGTGGGTATCAATACTTCATTACCTTCACTGATGATTTTAGTAGGTATGACTATGTGTACCTGATGAAACATAAGTCAGAAACCCTTGAAAGGTTCAGAGATTTCATGAATGAAGTACAATACCAACTTGGTAAAAGTATTAAAGCACTTCGATCCGATCGATGTGGAGAATACTTAAGCCAAGAGTTTGAGGACCTTCTGCGAGCCTGTGGTGTCGTATCACAATGGACTTTGCCTGGAACACCACAACATAATGGTGTGTCTGAAAGAAGGAATCACACCTTACTTGATATGGTGCGATCAATCATGAGTTTTGCTGATCTTCCAATTTCCTTCTTGGGTCATGCTCTTGAAACCGCCACATTTACACTTAACCGAGTACCATCTAAATTGGTTCAAAAGACACCATATGAGATATGGACTGGGAAGCGACCCAATATGTCTTTTATGAGGATTTGGGGGTGTGAGGCATATGTCAAGAAAATGTTTCCTGACAAGGTAGGCCCTAGATCTGATAAATGTTGTTTTATTGGATATCCTAAGGAGACCAAGGGATATTACTTATACCACCCAACTGACAACAAAGTGTTTGTTGCCAGGGATGTTGTGTTCCTAGAAAAGGAATTTATTTCCAAAGGAAGCAGTGGGAAGAAAATAGAGCTTGAAGACGTTCAAGCCCAACAAGAAAACATTGAACCAGTAGATGTACAAGAGGAACATAGAGATTCACAAGGTGTTGTGGAATATCAGTCTCCTCAAGAAATACAAGGACCACATAGATCTAGTAGGACCTGCCTTGAACCTAAAATGTTTGGATACTTTGTGACTCAGGAAGGCGGTGAGTTGATCATAGATGATGATCCAACTACCTATCTAGAGGCTATGGAGGGACCAGATTCTGAGAAATGGCTTGAGGCGATGAAATCCGAGATGGAATCCATGTATTCCAACAAAGTATGGACTTTGGTGGAACCACCCGAAAGGGTAAAACCCATAAGGTGCAAGTGGGTCTTCAAGAAGAAGATCGACATGGATGGCAATGTGCAAACTTATAAAGGCAGACTGGTTGCAAATGGTTTTCGACAAGTTAAGGTGTTGACTATGATGAAACTTTTTCTCCAGTTGCCATGATTAAGTCCAATGGGATCATGCTTGCTATTGTGGCTTACTATGACTATGATATTTGGAAAATGGATGTTAAAACTGCATTCCTTAATGGGAATATAAATGAGGATGTGTACATGACACAACTTGAAGGTTTTGTAGATCCAAAGAATGCCAATAAAGTCTGTAAGCTACAAAGGTCAATCTATGGATTGAAGCAAGCGTCTCGGAGTTGGAATCTTCAATTTGATGAGGAAGTCAAAGTTTTTGGCTTTATTCAAAATAAAGATGAACCTTGTGTGTACAAGAAGGTTAGTGGGAGGATGACCACATTCCTCATATTGTATGTGGATGACATACTATTGATGGGGAATGATGTCACAACCTTAGAGAAGGTAAGGATTGGTTTGGGAATACTTTCTCAATGAAGGACTTAGGAGAACCATCCTACATTCTAGGCATTAAGATCTATAGAGATAGATCTAAAAGGATTCTCGGACTAAGTCAAAGCACGTACGTTGACAAAGTGCTGAAGCGGTTCAACATGGAGAACTCAAAGAGAGGCAACATCCCCATGCTACATGGGGTCACCATCTCTAGATCTCAATGTCCCCAATCTTGTGAAGAGAGGCAGCGTATGAATGGGATCCCATATGCATCAGCCATCGGATCCATCATGTACGCTATGTTGTGCACATGCCCAGATGTCTCGTATGCCCTTAGCATTGCGAGCAGGTACCAGTCAGATCCCCAGAATGCTCACTGGACAGTTGTAAAGAACATCCTCAAGTACTTGTGAAGGACTAAGGATCAGTTCCTTATATACGGCGACGTGGAAGAACTAGTTGTAAGTGGTTACATCGATGAAAGCTTCCAAACTGACAAAGATGATTACAGATCACAATCAGGATTTGTATTTTACCTAAACAATAGAGTTGTGACTTGGAAGAGTTCCAAGCAAGAAACAGTTGTTGATTCTACTACAAAGGCAGAGTACATTGCTGCTTCACATGCAACACAGGAGGTTGTGTGGATCAGGAAGTTCATCACTGAACTTGGTGTAATTCCCAGTAGCAGTGATGCAAATGAGCTTTATTGTGACAATAATGGAGCTTTTCCTCAAGCTAAATAGCCCATATCACATTAGCGGTCCAAGAAAATACTGCGGTGATTCCATCTCATACGAGAGATCGTACATCAAGGAGATGTGATGATTTGCAAAGTACCAACTGAAGACAACATAGTTGATCCACTGTCTAAGGCCCTTTCTCAGCAGAAGCATGATGGTAATGCTAGGTCATAAGGACAGAGGTTTCTAGGTGACTGTCTCTAAGTGAAAGTGGGAGTCTATTGGTATGTAGGCCCATAGAGCAAGTCATGTGATGATTGTAATGGGATACTTTGTAAATGATTTGAATAATAATAAAGGCAATTTCTGATCTATATGTTTTAACTATTTCTGAGATGATAGTGTAACATGATAGATGTCTAAAGAATTGTTTTACCCGATGACGTATGTTTTTAGGTTGAGGACCTAAACGATGAGATCATGTGGATGTTAAGAGTATACTTTCTTGTTTAGTCCCTAGTCGGTTGTTATTGTGGAAATAACCATAGACATCAATAAAAATAAAGACTAGATTGTGTGTTGGTTGATGACAGAATCTCATTAGTCATGATATAATAATATCAAACCAAGCACATAGGTACTTGTTAGAGAACAAGTGTACCGAACAGACCCACTGGGAGAGTGACACATGAAACCATAATTTGGTAGTCACAGTCAGCTCTCACAGTGATGGTGGTGAGTGTGATTCTGTGGCCTGAAATCACTACACTCAACACATGTCGTTGGGTCCACTTTGACATCATCAAACACAGTCCTAAAACATGGGTTGTTATAAAGGTGATGATTGGGTGACTTTGATACATGGGGATTTTGAGGGGTGAGTGATAGATATGGGATTTGTCCCTCCTAAGGGAGTTTGATGTCAATGGCCACTTGATGAGTAGGATTGAGAAAGGCATGCACATGCATGTGTGAATCAATATGTGATATTGATATCACACACATCTCACCCAGTCTACTCTAAGATCAAGGAAATGGATGAACGTTGAAAAGATGATTTTACCATGGCTTGACTTCATTCAGGACATCAGTGACAAAGGAATTATACATTTGTTGTAACACCATTCATGGATTGTAGGATTGAAAGTTGTTCTACAACTTTCTATTTCACTTGGGTAGCACTGACGTGGCACCGCTCTTTGCTTGTGAAGTAATAAGTGTTATGGACTTTCACTGCCAACATGAAATGGGCCTGCAGGGTCACACACATAGGATTTAACCTGGAAGAGGAGTTTATCCACAAATGATGTTTAGATTGATTACTAAAGGAGCTTAGTAGTTCAATGAAACACTCAATCAATTGATAGCTAAATATCATAGTGTTCAATGTGTTGGACCGATTGATTAGAGTATCAGATTGATTGAAACTACAATTGACTGATTTTGCATAGTCTGCACTCCCAACCGATCAGCTCATGTAATGAACCGATCGGCTCAGGTTGGTGAACAGATCGACTCACGTGATGAACCGATCAACTCAGGACAGGATGAACTGACCAGTTTAAGGGTTGAACCGATCGGCTCAACTGTTCCAACCGAGTGAGTTGGGAAAGTCAGGTTGGTGAGAAATTTCTCTTGTCCAATTTGATTGGAACAAGATTTGGTATTTGGATCAATACAAAACAAAAGAGGAAAAGTCATTCGGGAACTAATCGGGACCACAAACTGATCGACTCATACTTGAACTGGTCGGCTCAGGTGTCTTAACATATTGGTTCAGGTGTGAACCGATCGACTCAGGTCCCCAACCGACCGTTTCATGCTTCAAATGATCAGTTCAGCTGACGCAATTGGTTGTTTTGTGGAAAATCTCGAACCCTTCTACTCTTGCTTTAATCCCGCATTGCCCGGGGTAGAGAACCTTGTCCCATGACCCTCCTATATATATAAGGCTATTGGGGGCTTCTCAAAGTACAACTCAGAACACCAGTTGCTCTGTAAAGTTGTCGTTCTCTCTGGTTGTGGTAACCAGGAGATCCCAAGCAAGTGCTACCCGATAAGGGAGGCACAACAAAGGAAAGACAATTGTAGAAAAGTGACCAGTGGAAGGATAGTGTGTCGGTGACTAGTACACTGTCATGAGGGTGCGACTCCTTCTGGTGCCTTGTGCGACATGGCGATCGAAGTTCTGGGTAGTCTGTGTGGATGACTGCAAAGGCGGGAGACTTCTGCCGCTCAGAGGACAACTATCAATCCAGACAGTCCCAGTAAGACCAGGAGCTGCATAGACACTGTCCCAGACCAAAGGTGAAGACCACACAAGCCGCGAGGCAACATCGCCTAGAAAGCCTCGGGACAGGGTATGTCTCTACAAAGCATCTTTCCTATTGTATAGACGTTGACGTGATTCCTTTATTCTGGGTTTGGGGAGAAGAATTTGTTTTGTTTCTGCTGCCATCTCTGTCTCCCCTAAAACCCAACAGTAGTGGTGCTACTCTTTCACACAGACCAATTGATTGAATACCATTATTTACATAGAAGATTATATGGAGAAGGAAAAAGAGAATAAATGAGTTAACCAATGGATGTTTTCTAATCATTTTAATTGGTTTATCAATTGCATTTAGAAAACTAAAAGGTACAACAACATGATATGTTGCTATCCATGCATTAACTATACAAATCAATGACCACTCACCTAAACTTCAAGAATCTCTAACTGACTTCTTTAGACCAATGCATGTAGATCTCAACAATGTTGATTATTGTTTTTCAAGTGGGAGGTCAAGAAAAATACAAATAGGGGCTTTCATGTTCACAAAAATGCAAGAATGTTTTATACATGTTTATTTCCCACTTCCATGATGCTAATTTTATCTTGGGTCTCACTCTCAAAATATATTGGGTGTGGTATAGGCTTAAAACATAGATAAAGCTGGAGGGGGCATCATGGACTTTAACCCACCTCCCAAATCTAACAATATCCATTCATACATATACATCATAGAAAAATACTCTACACATAAGATAATATAAATTTCGAGTTGAATTGTTATCTATATTTTATTTTTAGGAAAACGGCTTGAGTTCAGATCCCAGTCACAATATATCCATTTAAATTGTTTTAATTTAGTCCCCTATTACAACTAACATTGTTTTAATCTAATTCAGCTCCCCCATTGTATTTTTTTGGCTCCTCCACTGGCTTAAAACAGGAGGCTATATGTTGTAGTACAACCTATCACCATTGATATAGTTGAACAAAAGAACTCAAAAACTTTAAATGCACGAAATAGTAGAGAGCATTTATCAATATAGGAGAAAATGTTCAAAAAAATATCCTAATATATACAAGGCATATTTTTGTACCCATTTTTAGGTCATTATTGTTTATGAAGAATATTATATTAATGTCAAAATGTTGTACACATTCACATTCAACGATGTGTTATCTTCATGTTGCATTTTTACAAACTAATGTCCAATATCAATCCTAAAAAATAATTGCAAGCAAATGAGGAGAATAAGTGGTAAAAAGTTCCCTATCACACATGATTGTCAGGCAGAAGTTTTACATGCATTATTATCTAACAGAATATTCCAAAACCCAACCATAGAGTTTAACAAATGCCTCTTCCCTATAGTTGTTACTATGGGCCAAAATTTTATGACTTGTTATGGGGTAGCTATCTGACTAAATGTTAGCTTCATAAGTTTATATGAAAACAACTATAGGTTTCTAATTTGCAACACTATCCTGATCTTACAGTGATAGAAATTTAAGCATTAATATTATAATAGTAATTAATGATTAAACCTCAATCTAAAATTAAGGATACCAATAGGGATCCACTCTTGGTTAGAATATAGAATCAATTGGAAGAATTGATTACCAAGTAAATAACAATAAACGTATATGAGGCGGGGAAGGTTGTGTGAGACATCGACTATCATATTTTGCTCCATTGGGTTTCCATACCACTGACATAATTTAGCTCCAACACACTCTTAATTTACAAGAAGGTCATTAAGGACCTAGGAAGGGGAAGAACAAGAGAAGTTGGGGAGAATGAAACGGGAAAAGAACATAGGGAATGAGGCACACAGTGGTGAAATTCTCAGATTCCAGTGTTAGAAACAAAATAACACGTGAGAAGTCTATGTTTTGGGATGTAAAAAGTGAAAGTGTAGTTATTAAATTCATATATCCATTCTAAACCACATTTATTTTAAATATATATTTAAAAATTGTAAGGGAAAATAATTCTAACTACATTTAAAGTAAATGTACCAAAACTAATTGTACTTATATTCTTATCTTTTGTGTAGTGAGTGCAATACACTTTTGTAGGAGTGTTTTAAGATGTTGCTTTAGTTGGTTGTTTCATTGTGCCACGTAATGTGGGAAGGAGACTGGAAATCTATAGGTGGACCATAGTAGAAACTTGGTGTATACAGCTATTGTGGTTGTACGGAAAACATTTGGGCTTACATAGGTTGTAGTTTTCGTTGATGCATAAAGAATGATAGATACTTGTGCTTGAGAATTTTGAGGCTGAGTGGATGAAGATCCTTCCACTAGAATTTCTCGTTGAGTATATTGTTTACCAGAAGATTATTGTGGATGACCCCCCACCATTTCTGTAGGCTTCAACAATTGACATGGCTTGTCATTGTGTTAGAAGTATTTCCTTGTAGGTTGAGGTCAATGTTACAATAGCTTTTTTCCTTGATAGCATTTGTTATATGTGTGCCTACTTGTATACTTTAGTGAAGGAGTTTAATCATTGTAGGGATAAATAGGTTGAAAGTGATCGAGTAGCCACTTTAGTCACCATGTTCATGGACTTTGTATTTGTTTACTATAACTTCAACCAGACACATTCTCTTTAATATCCTATGAAGTCAGTGAGGGGTTCATTTGTCTTTTGTGGTAGATCTATGAATTTTGGTTTCGCAGAAACTTGATCCATGGTGTAGGCTTGATTCTCTAAGAACCATTTTGCTAGGGCTGTCAACAGGGAGGGTATGGGGAGGGTATGGGCGGGGGGTAAGGTTCTACCCTTACCATTACCCTCCAAATCGTGGAAGGTAAGGGTAAGGTTAATCACCCTTCTTAGCAATCCCCTTACCCTTAGCCTCTTCCCCACAGAGTAAACGGGGAGAATAAATGGTAAATGAACAATTTTGATGTAAATAATTTTATCAAAAGTTAATTTATATTAAGATGGTGCGTAGGGTGGTAAAGATTTATTCACATCTTTCTGGACTTCCATTTTCACAAATGTGAATATAAGTAGGATAATGTTATACTTTGCATAATATGTTTAGACGTTGATCTAAGAGAAACTTATTTTAAGGTGATGTGGTCATCCTTTTCACATTGTTCTATAGTCTTATCAACTAGTTAAACATTTCATAATAATATACAAAAAACATTTAACTGTGAGTGGGGGTGGGAAGAAAGACACAACTCACAAGCTTTCCTATTGGAATAAATATGATATAAATTGAACTAGAAGCTTCTATATTGTTATATATCTTTGTTAAATAAATTTGGGTAAAAGGGTAAAAGGGTATGGATAATGTCTATATCTTACCCTCCCCTTTTAATGTGGTGGGATAATGAGTAAAGGGTAAACGTGGAGCGAGTAACAAAAATCTTTATTCTTACCCTTAACCTACATGGTATGGATAAAGGGTAAACAGGTAATGCCCTCCCCATTGACAGACCTACATTTTACAAGTTGTGCTAATGTCTTGAAAAATGGGGGGTTATTCTAGTTGTACCATAACAATGTAAATCCCGTAAGGTTTTTCTCTGAGATTCTGATAACGACATGATCTAAGCTTGACCATGTTTGAAATGTATAAACTTCCATTTGGAATTGGATCACCTTTACCCCTAATTTATTGAAGATGATAGTTACTAACTTCTTTGGAATCTTGGTTTTAGGAAAATAATAATTTTGATCACCCAGACCTTTCACTCTCCTCAGATATGTGCTATGCACTTAAAATTCACTCTTTTTCTCAATATTGAAATCAATTTTATGAATGAATGTGTTTTGATGCTTGATTGGTTTTTTATGTGCATGTGTCTTATTAAGACAATTAATTTGCTTTTTGACTTAAGTTCCTTGATTTGTCACCATATTTTAAATTGATTTGGACCTAATTATGTGATGTCCCACACCATAAAACACAAGATAACTCAAAACAAAGTGTGGAAATAAAACAAAACAAACATATTACCGGAAAACACTAGAAGTTAAAATTGTTTTCATTAAACACTAAGGTAGAAAAAACCTTTACATGCAGGTCCTCACATAACATGAAACAACATAAACATATACTTACCATGTATGCCATCAACCTATTACAAGAGAACCTATTCCAAACATATATACATATCCACTATATATTTACATCAAAAGGGTATAAGCCAAAACAATGTATCAAAAACACGTCTACACAACACACTCAACACCATCCCAAAGACCTAAGCATACATGGATGACTCTAGGAGTCCACAATAGAAGGACCACAAGCAGCATTCCCCTACCTTGTCATCTACTATCCCTCTTGTTGATGCTTTGCTTCAGCTACACGATCTCTACCTCCTCATGAACATCCACGTAAAAGATGTGGGAAACCCACAGGGTGAGATTCCAAATCTCAACGGGAGAGATAACTCTCAACTAGCACTATTATTAGCACGGATAAGGCAATTAAAGAAGTGAAGAAGAGCTATAACTATGATAAGCAAGTAATCATTAATAACAGTTTTAAGCAATTGCAATTGGATTATTAAACATCTTACCATCATAAAAGGAATATGAAGAGCATGTATATTCACTACTATCTATATTGTACGAAAGAAAACAAGGTCTCATCAAATATTTTCGTATTTGAAACTAAGTAAGATACTATATAGTTGGTTACGTAATTTATTATGCCCCAAGGATTTGAGTCATACCACTCAAATCCAATAGACCACTGCTAAGTCAAAATCGGTGCCATACAAGGTCTGTGGAAGAGCCAGAATCCATGACCTCACCAAACCTTCTAGTCAGTACATGAGTACAAAGTAGAGACATACCATTCAACTGTAACCTGAGACATATAGTCAGCAGTGAAAGTCCTAGCCCACCTTGGTATAGGTCACAACGCTAGTGAAATTGAGTTATGGACCATAGCCACACTCCTTCCAGGATATGGCCCGCATCCAATCCTATGAAACCACATAATCAAGATAACACTGAGCTACGGCCCACAACCACACTCTTTCTAAGGTATGACCCACAACCAATCATGTAAATGCATATACTCAACAATATATGACTCCAAGCTTCCTCTAAGGGAAATCTCGTTCCACCATCCAATAAGGGCTGACACTGAGATGGATCTATGGCACAGGGAAAGACTACCTGATTAGGTTCCCCTTGATTAGTTAAGTCAATTATGTGTCTTTTAGCGTCAATCAAGTTACAACGTATAAAGTCATAACAAATTCTACAAAGATAGGGGCATAACACACTTCTAGAAGATATAGACATATAGGGTGTGAACTTGTCACACTATTACCACCTGACACATGTATTATTTCCATTGACAACATCCTCAACAAGGATGCATACCATGGGATATCAATCCCTCAACTTATCTCATATTAGGAAACAAATCACTGCTAGGTGATATGACCATTTACATCATTCCTATATCATAAGTTCCTCAACATGCCTCTCAAGGCTCATTTAACATGTATTACATCATAGTCACCATAACATGCACTCACTATGATTATCAATTTCTTAATACCTACATGGTTAGAAGATAATAAACATTAGAGAGATTACTTCATAACATCATAATCCTTTCATGATAGGAAAACAAGCAAGATCATTTTTCACTATTTGGGTTAGGGTTTTCTCTTAGAGGATTATAACTTACAAGACTAGGTTCAACCATAAACCCTAGAACCATCACCATCCATCATCTTTGGGTGTAAAGAGTATTAGGGAAAATCATTAAGGTTGATTAGATAATGTTCCAATCATCATATGTATGGCTTATCTATTATTCATGCATGACTATCATTAAGTGATCACATGTGTTTCTCATCCATCTACCATTACCCTATGCTAGCCACATAACCATATAGGTCATGACCACCAATCATGGTCCATGTCACGACTGTGTCCCTCATGTGTCTAGACCATCCATCATCATGTCACGACCCCACCTTCTAGGTCATGTTGCACCCATGACACTTAGGGTTAGGGTTTTATAAAGCATCACGACCAAAGGTGTCATGGTCGCAAGGGTGTATCGACCTCCACCCATGTCATGGAACAAGACTATCATGGTCACGTCCCTACGCTTTAGGGTGTGTTTCAACCCAAACAAGGTAGGAACAAGACACCAACACTAGGGGTAATGAGGCCACTTCGCACCAAATGACTTGACCTAACATCACTAAGTCAAACTCAACCTCCAAGGAGCATCTCGACCAAAAGGCATCAAGGTCACGACCACCATGAGGGAAGTGTCATGACCAAAACAAGATGCACTATCTAGGCCTCAAGACAGAACCAAAACCAAGGAAAAAACCAAGGTCACCAAGAAGGGAAAATTCAAGCAACCGATCACCAATCCCTAAGGCATAGGTCAAGAAACCACCACGAAAGAACCACTTCCAAAGAAGGGAAAACCATGCTCAAGACAACCAAGACTGAACTTAACATCTATCCCACTTCTAGGTACATGAACACCATGCATGGAAGATAGGTTAAAAGCAAATCTTAGAGAAGAACCTCCCTAACTCATCATCTACTAAATTAGGTACACATAGATTAGGGTTTTGGGTTTCTTCCAAACCAAGCATGGTATCTCTATTAAACAAGCTCTAGAGATCACCACTAAGCACAAGCATTATGAGGAAGCAATTTAGAGAGAGAAAATAGTAATAGAACACATAAAGAAGTGCAATAATAGAGTAGGTTTTGTGTTATATAACCCACCTTAAGTTTATCACCACCAAGATATCCAAACTCCAAGATCAAGAGCTCCAAGCTCACAATCCAAGGGTTGAAGAAGCTTCACCAAAGTTCCACACTCGTTCACAAGAGCACCTCATGAAGAATAAGAAACCAAGGTCAAAGCTAGCCTAAGGAATGAAACAAGGAAGCTCTTGGCTAAACTAAAAGAGAAAGGAAGAATGAGAGGAGAAATCCTCTTTACACTTGGGTCAACCTTGTCAAGACATAGTCTATGACCCTTGTGATGAGGAGTTTCTCTCCCAAAACGACCACCATGGAAGAACCATGATCGAGGGCCGAGAAAAGAAGGGAAGATGAAGGTATGATATCAAAATAAAGATCAACTTAGAAGACAAAAACATACCAAGGGTGGAAGATGAGCTCAGATCGTCGCTACTACCACATGCAAGAGGAGATTGATCCCCCAAGCTCCAAGGACAAACCGCCTTGCTACAACAAATTCCAAGAACAAGCAAAGACGGAGGAAGAAGTTAGACGACCGAAAAGGATTGAATGAAGGAAGGGTTAAGGGGTTATATAGATGGAGGATGAAAGAGGGAACAAGGGGTGAGGTGTTAACATACTAAGGGGCATAAGGGACACGTGTCCTCGCAAAACACCCACATGTAACTACTTAAACATGACATGCAAGACATGGTTATACATTGTAGGTAGTTTCTCGACCACCATGGATTATCCCATGGTCACGATCATGACCCTCCAAGGTTGCACCACCCATGTCGTGACACCACCTATCTCCATCTCCTCTAGGTCGAGACAACCCATACATGGACAACCAACTTGACTTAAGACTACCCTAGAGCACATAGGTCATGAATCAAACACCTAGAGAAGGTTTATCAACCGTAATACCCTCCAAAGACAACCTTGGTCTCAACCCAAGGTCGATACAACACAACCAACTCACACATGGTTAAGGCATTCAACACTCACATCAACCCTAATAACCACCTAGGGTGATGATCCTCAACAAAGGCTCAAACATGGCACCATCCTATATATATTTACCCTAAATGATGTCAAGAAATATAGGGAACACTCTAGAGGTGGAAAATTACACATCAAGCCCCTATATTGGGTAAATTGGAATTTGCACCAAAACTAGCTCGGAAAGCACAAACAACGTACAAACAAGCTCAAACGGGAGACTTAAGCTCTCCACAAGACCAAATTACATTTCAAAATATTATAGCAAGGTTATAAGCACATGTTTAAGCTAAATCAAATAGGGTTACCCTAAAACTTAGGTCAGGGGTCTTACAAATTATGTCAACAACTTACTGTCTAATGTATTTCATGTTGTAGAGCTTTTACAATGACACAAAAATCATCTCAATTAGATAATTATAGCTCGAGTTATAAACATTTAAAATTGGACCGATTCCTCTTGTTTTAATTCGATATTATCCATTGTAAAAACTATTTTGGGCTTTTATTAGAGGATGTGGCCAAATCAAAGGGTGCCCCTCTAGCTATACCAACAATGGACTCTCGACCAATCATATTAGGTGATTTAGTCCCAACTACTGTAGACTGTTGGATCTCCCTTCCCATGACTTTCACTTCTAATCAATGATTGAGATGTCATCATCCTCCTCCACATGAAACAAAAAAAATCATGGTGTTTCCCTCCACATACCCCTCTGTCCTTCCATTTTGATACAATTTAACCCTACCTCCCCCTATAAAATTGCTCACTCATACTTTTTCCCTGTTTTCTTGGCTACTTGGGTTCCCTAGTGCGCTAATTTCATTTTCCTTATTGTACCTCTTCTTGCGGAGTCACCACCTCCCCTTTTTGGGCATCAACGTCCTAGACCCCTATGATCCTGATTAGGACTTCCCTGGAGTTTGAAGTGAACAACCATAGACATATTGCATGGTCCTAGGTATTTCAACTGCCCTAACCTCCCATTCCTCCACAAATCTAGTAAGGAGGAGTATCTGTGGTCACTGGTTGTGCTTGGGGCAGTGCTGCTCGTGGCAAAAAAGTGGCCAGCGGCTGTTCTCACTTACCGCACTCCCCCAATCACTTGGGGGCAATCTACCACTTCACTTGGCCACAGTGGATATCGACTAACATCCAGTAGCATAGGTCACAAAGCTCCATGTTGTAGGCCCAATATGGTGAAGGCTGGATGTAGATGGAACCTCTTAAGCACCTATATTGGGCCCAGTAGGCTGTTAAATCATCGTACAAATCCATGATATTATGTCCTTTTTAAAACTATCATAACTCCTTATGTATATATTGAAATAATATGATGTAATATATGTGTAACACTAGTTATCACAAAGAAAATGAGATTACACAAAACCAAGTGGAAATAACCATTAGCAGCAGATTATCGAAAATTAATAAAAATTTAAACCATTTTTCAAAGAAATCCAATGCCAGGAAACCCTTCACAGAAAGGTCCAAAGCCAATTATGCATGTATACAACATGATTCACTTATTTACATATGACATTCCATCACATTCCCATGATATAAGATATCAGTTGCTTACCAGATCATACACAAAAGCAACATTATCATCGAGGCATTCTAGCCAAAATCTCAAATCGATTATAAATATGTTATGCAAAATCCCCCAAAGGACATGAGAGTACATGATAACACATAGTACTTCTATCTATAACAAGACACGACTGATAGCATACCATCTCAAATATTAGATTTTCTTTTTAATGTTGTCCTATTCAGCTTACATGATCTCTGCTACCACGTGCACTTCTACCTAAAAATTGTGGATCCCACGGGGTGAGACAAAAGTCCCAATGAGAGAAAACTCTTCAACAAGGCTATTATTATAGAGTGTATATTGTTATTTGAACAGAGAGTAAAGCTACATTATATTAAACAGATCTGTCCTTCAATTAATTACTTTAGAAGGAATATGAAGAACATGTATTACTGCCATAAATTAAATAGTATAAAAGCAAAGCAAGGCTTCATCCAATATGTCTATATTTGTATCCTTAAGTAGATATGCTATATGGTTGATTACATATTTCCATCAATCTTATGCCATGAGGAGATGGGAAGATACCTTTCATCTCTAATTGACCACTATAAAGTTAGCATCAATGCAATATAGGTCTATGGAAGAGCAGGAGTCCACGACCTCTCCTTCCTCGGTTAGTACGGGAGTGGCAGGTGACATATGAGTCAATATGCATGGTAGCTAGCCTGGCGTATGGAGGCTCTTCTCTATAGAGATATAGTGCATACCATGTTCTCTGTTCTGGGTATGACTTTCAGTCAATCCTGCTTATATATTTTTAGTCATGGCTTGTAGCCATACTCTTCTTTTGTATTAGATCTATGGCCTCAACCACACTCTTTTTAGGAAATGGCTCAAAGCCAAGAATATGCACTATGAGTTTCCCATAGAAATTTCTCGTTTCACCATTCAGCAAGTTCTAGCGCTAAATGGATCTATGGCCAGGGAAACTACATGATTATATTTCACTTCATTACTTAGACCAATTAAATTATATTTAGCATCAATCAAGTTATATTGTGCAAGCCGTAGACAAATTCTTAAAGGAAAGGGCATAATATATCAACAGAATATAATAGTTTACACCATAAACTGATTCCAATCATCTCATGACATTGTATTACTTCCCTTCATAAGGCTATCACTATCAGAACATTATCATAGGAAAACAATCCCTTATTTCAGCACCGGAGGATATCACCTCAACTAGGCACTAAGCCTTTATCAGGTCATAAGACTCATCACATCATCCTTGTGATTCATTGTTATCTCAACATACTTTATTGAGCATATAGGCATTACCCATGCCAAGCATTACTTGTGGCACAACATGTGTACACCATAGCAACCATAGCAATCATTAACTATGACATCCATCTCAATTGCAATGTGAGAACCCGTTACACTATACGAGATTACTCAAAACATAAAATGCAATCAATCACCAATTAACCACATACCCAAAAATATGGGTAAGTTAAAATTGATTTCAACATCAACACCTACTCAAAAACTTTTGCATAAGAGCCCTTTCTTTTATCCATACTATGACAAGAATTTGATACAAATTGTGCTATCACCTTAGCCACAACATATATACATAGGATAACAATATTTGTATATGCCACACAAACAAGCATTAACAGGCTAACAAAATTTTGATTCATTTGAAACATCATATACAAACGTTTGCTTCCCAGACCTGAGAGTACATAGATGACTCTAGGACACACTAAACATCTAATCAAATTTTTCAAGGATTCATTACTATAGCTCCTCTTTGCTGCCACATATTTGTTTTCATCACTTCCGATTACCTAAAAAATGTGGCAAAGCATATGGGTGAGACCCATGTCCCAGCAAGAGATATAACCTCCAACAACGCTTATTGAATAAAACATTTTAAATAGTAGATAACTAAGTAGTTGGAGTATTTAGGAATTAATTAAACAGATTGAACAGTTCAAGTATACTAAACAGATTAAGCAAATTATCTTAGCAACAAGTATGATCATCAATGCATATATATATAACAAATAAGTCCATTTCTTTGGATAGAATCAAGTTAAATATCATCAAATTGCATCTAATAACAGTCATTATCATTAATCTTACTATCATCATATTCCTTGCTAACATCACAAGCAATCTAGTAGCATAAGCATCCCTGACATCATCAATATGTCTAGTAACATAACATGGCTATCAATATTGGCATCATAAATAAAGGGAATAGATCTATATCATAAGTAGAACTAACATCATAACACAATTAACTGCATAGGCATGATTAGCAGTTTAAGCATCTATAATTACATAGGCATGGCTAGCAATATTAAACATAGCTAGCAACATCATCTTAACCATTAATGTCAATATATTTGACAACATAAGCATGTTTACAACATGCGCATAACTACAACATAAGCAAATCTATTATCTCTTATTGTACTAAACATGATCTCAATGAAAAGAAAGCAAACAATGGCTATCATCCAATATGAAGCGTTTTGTATATCCCTGAATAGATATGCTACACGGATGTCTTACATCTTTTATTATGCCATGTGGAGTTTGAGTCGTACCACTCAAAGTCCAACTGACCATCACTTGGTTGCAATCAGATCCATATAGGACCGAGAAAGAGTCGGACTCCAAGATCTTCTCCATACTTGGTTAGTACGAGTCTGCACCATAGTGACATATAGTCAAACTATAAAACAACGACATATAGTCATGTAACTAGCCCACCTTGGTATAGGTCACGACACTACCATCTAGGGTATTCAAACCTAATCATTGAGGTACAACCACAGTTGACCTCTAATCGCATCATGTTATAATCATTGAGACCCGACCAAAGTCATTCTCAAAAAGTGGGCTAGGTATGACCGCAACCATCCTCCCGAAACACTTGGTGTCAGGATGACAAGAACCTCCATACTCGGTATTTTGCACTCCGAGTTTCCCTTAGGAATACTCGTTTCACCATCCAGCAAATTCTGACATTGAAGATGGTTCTATGGCACATGGCACTACATGATTAGAGTTTCACTTGATTACTTATCTCCAATTGGGTGAATTAAGGTAGCATCAAACAAGTGGACATACAAATCCTAATTCACTTCTAGAAATTATATAAGTATCACAACTTCAAAAGATATAAAATGTGTGAAACACAATTTCTCATATCCTCATCACATGGTACTATTCACTTGCCATTCATGACACTACACTAGTCATCATACTATCGTAAGATATAAATCCTTTTCACAATATCACAGGGTATCAACCCTTATCAACACAAGAGGATTACACCTCATTAAGGGCTCAACCATGCCCAAATGTCATTAGGACCATCATACTATCAAAGGATATAAATCCTTTTCACAATATCATAGGGTGTCAACCCTTATCAACATAAGAGGATTACACCTCATATAGGGCTTAACCATGCCCAAAGGTCACTAAGACCATTATATTATTCCCCTACAAGATCATCATTATCTTTCCATGCCTTATAACAAGGCTCAACAACATCACTTACATATAATACACCAGATCAGCACAATATTGCATTAATGAGATAGGAGATATTCATAAACAATCATAGCAGGGTTATATTAACATTAAGAGTGTTCCTTTATTAAATCAACATGAAAGTAATCTAGATATGATTAACCCTCATCATATTCATAATGCACATGTTTAGCATAAGAAAGTATCAACCATGTGGCTATGACAACCACCAATTAACACATTTATGTTATGATCATGTTAAGGAGGTTATTCCACCATCATTCCATCATATAAAAACTTTAAACTTGAATACTCATCTTTGTCTATTTGTGTTTGAGTCAGGTTCAACAAGATAAATTATATTAATGTTACTATTCAACTGTTATACCCAAACCCTAACTCACGGCATCCCCATTGTATCATGGATGCATAAGGTGAAGCATCACCATCACATTCCATACTATTATCAAGTATAAATCCACAAATAAATCAAGGTGTAACCATCAGGTCATAGCATACTAGGGTTTCAACAACAGTAACAGAGTACTCCATGATTGTATTAGTCATTCAAGGACTATTCATGCCCAATTACCATCATTTGGTTATATAAAAGCTAGGTATAACAAGCTATACCTCATTAGGGTTATGTATCAACACAATATGGTTATCATCCCTTCTATTCACATGAGTGAATAGGTAAGACTACCTTGTTAAGGGTAACCCTCCATTTGTTCCATCATCATTCAACCCATATATATCACTATGCCACAATGTCACCCAGAACCATTGGATGTTTAAAAGATAAGACCATTGGCTGTTTACATAAGTAAACACCTTGGATAAACCAACTATGGAGTCCTTGATTTGTTCTCTATAAAGAGTCACCATCTAACCCTAGACATCCCTTGATTAACAACACAAAAAGTTCAATTAAGAGTACGGTAAAACCCACAATCGAATGTTCATTTAAAACAAGCCATCCATTGTCAACAAGTAATCTCCTTGTGTTGATCATATAAAGGAAACCATCTAAATCACATTAATAGGACCAACTTATTACATTAGCCATCATTCCACTTTATTGGAGGAATAAACATTACATCTTGACCATTGCATAAAGTTCATATGTTAAAACCATTAATTATTGTATAGGTTCGACCATTACATCAAGTGACCCAAGAAACCATTGGTCTACAACTTAATTGATGATACAACTATATGATTAACTCACCATAGGTTATGGAGACACTACTACAGAAACCGCCTTTGGCGTCAGTTGTTTAACCACTTTTGGCGTCGGTGCCCGACCGACGCCTATGTGGGCGCCGCTAAAGGTCTAACACTTCAGCGTCGGTTTTTTACCCGACGCCTATTTAAATTATAAGCGTCGGGTGGTTATAAACAATCGACGCCAAAAGGGTTCGCGCCACAGAAAACGGCAACATCTAGGAAAGCCCTTTGGCGTCGGGTATCTTCTACAAGACCGACGTCTACATGTATTAGAGACCAAGTACTGCTTTGGTCACATCAGGCGTCGATTTTTTACAAAAACCCGACGCTGTACCTCTGTGCTGACGGTTATCTGTAAATAACCGACGCCTATATCTATTTTTTTTTTCATATCAGTTTGCAGGCCTACAGTGGCTGGTCAGCAGGATGAGAACCTGCAATTCAGTTTTATGAACTGCAGGTTTACGACATCCATTGATATGAGCCTACAAACATGCCACAAACCTGCAATATTAACAACAAAAGATTCACACAAGTAGATACATTCAGACATCAATTCAATTCTCACGTTCACACATATAGAAACATTCAAATACATGTTTTAACATTCAGAAATATCCATTTACAAAGTATCATTCAGCATCACTATCAACATCCCAATTATATCTTACAATTGCCACTGTTTGTATGGCTATTGCCCATTTTTCTCTTACTTCATTTAATGCTTCCCTCGTATATGGAGCATGTACATTTTTTAAGCGTTTGCCTATAGTGTGGTCAGTTTTAAACACCTGCAAAGAGAATGATGTATATATATAAGTAATAATATAAAAATAAGATTGATATATTACATACTAACTAATGAGACTATATATAATACCTCATGTATGGTATCGATGTCCAATGCGGCATGTTTGATAATCATCTGCATAAATCGCATCACATAGTATGCGCATGCCCAGCCGTTGTCTTGTGTAGCGCAATATAAATTGAAACCAAAAATAGAATTGCAAATAATAGAATTTGTAATCTACAAAATAGAATTGCAAATAATGATAACTCACGCATAAATCTTTCCATATCAAGTCTTTCTTCGCCTGTGTATATTCAGAAATATTCAAATACATATAGAAACATTCAAATACATGTTTTAACATTCAGAAATATTCATTTACAAAGTATCATTCAGCATCACTATCAAAATCCCAATTATATCTTACAATTGCCACTGTTTGTATGGCTATTGCCCATTCTTCTCTTACTTCATTTAATGCTTCCATCATATATGGAGCATGTACATTTTTTAAGCGTTTACCTATAGTGTGGTCAGTTTTAAACACATGCAAAGAGAATGATGTATATATATAAGTAATAATATAAAAATAAGATTGATATATTTCATACTAACTAATGAGACTATATAGAATACCTCATGTATGGTATTAATATCAAATGCGGCATATCGGATAATCATCTACATAAATAACATCACATAGTATGTGCATGCCCAGCCGTTGTCTTGTGTAGCGCACTATAAATTGAAACATACAAAATTTTAAAAAAGTAAACTTACTTGACACAAGGTATATGGATGTATAAACAAGATCTCACCTGTTTCTTCTTGGCTTATGTGGTGTTTTGTTACATTGGTAGGTGTTACTCTCCTCCAGTATCTCCCTCGGTCCCTCCATAGACTGGCGGTGTATCATGTTACTTTAGTATATATGTCCTGGCATGAACTCAGTTGTTCCTCACCTGCCTACTACCATTCCCTCACAGACTCCTGTGCGGAGAGGGACATTCCAAATCGAGAAATCGTCTTCCGTTTCCTCCTCCACAACAATATCCTTATCTCTGAACGTTTCTCATAGGATTCTGAACCCCTTCCGTCCCTCTACTACATCAAAGCCATGCTGCAGTTGAACCCTTTCGCCGAGCCCTACCTGGCCAAGCAGGCATCGCCTGAAGCACCACCACCGTCATCGTCTCCACCTCCATCACAACTTTTTGTGCCAATCCTGGCAGTTTATCACCCCACATGCCTTCCTCCCCAGTTCCTACCGCTAGAGGCACTCCCGCAGCACCCCCATCCTTTCTTCCCACACAGATCCATGATATGTCCTACGTTTTATGCCAAACCATGCGGGATGTACCCTCCGATACCCACCAAGCAACTGAGGGTCAACAACTTGGTAGGACAAGCGAACCCACTACTCTATCCTCGGTGTCCTACCAAGTTGTGGACCCTCAGTTTCTCGGTGGGTATCGAAGGGTACATCTCGCATGGTTTGGCATAAAACGTAGGACATATCAAGGATCAGTGTGGGAAGAAAGGATGGGGGTGTTGCGGGAGCGCCTCTAGCGGCAGGAACTGGGGAGGAAGGCATGTGGAGTGATAAACTGCCAGGACTAGCACATCAAGTTGTGATGGAGGTGGAGACGACGACGACGGTGGTGCTTCAGGCGACGCCTGCTTGGCCGAGTAGGGCTCGGCGAAAGGGTTCAACTGCGGCATGGCTTCTATGTAGTAGAGGGAAGGAAGGGGTTCATAATCCAACGAGAAACGTTTAGAGATGAGGATATTACTGCGGAGGAGGAGGAGGAAACGGTAGACGATATCTCGAGTTGGAATGTCCTCTCCACACATCAAGTTGCTCCAGTGCTTCAGTGGTTACATGTGCATCATCAACCTAAAATTTGACAAAAATAAATACACTGAATTAGCATTTGTATTAAAAAAACAAACATTTAGCTTCAAGTTGTTACCGCAATGCCTACATGGACAGTAGAACCTATCTGTAGGTTTTTTCCTATGTTCCTCGGCAAATCTAATAAACTAATTAAGACCAGATATAAACTCTGGGGTGCAGAGATTGCGAATGAACATCCATGTCGTTTATATATAATAAATGTGTACCACCTATCCCATCCTTGAACACCTAATCTCACTAGTAAGTGTATAATGTGTATTGGGTTTTCAAGACAATTTTGGCAGCATTTCCCTACTGTTCTCTAAGTACATATGTACTTAGAGAACAAACGAGGAAATGCACCGAAATTTTCTCGAAAACCCAGTACACATTATACACTTACATCCTAAGTGACATTAGGTGTTCAAGAACAATCCCAAATAGGGGACTATCCAAAATTTACTCCAAATGAGTAAATCTTGGACGGGTTTTCTAGGCCAACAAACACAATAATAGATATGTACATGTTAGGGTTTCATGACAATTGAATTAGGATTAGAAGCACAAATATATTAGAAGCACAAATATATGCAAGCAAAAGATTTGTTCGTATCCTAGAATTTACATAAAGCGTTACATATAGATTTGTTCATATCCTTACCAACAGCAAACACGGCCGTGGCTGTGCTGCCCAGCACGGCCGTGGTAGGCCATTCTTCTCAGTTCTCAGTGAAAAAAGTAGAACACTAACTAGTCTTTAACGACGGTATCTCACTGAACTTCCAGGTAACCATAGCCAAGTGGCTAAGGTGCTTAGGTTTTGAAATCAAAGCAGCAAGCAGAGCAGAGCAGTGGGCGGCAAGGAAGAAGACAAGGAAGAAGGTGCTACGGCTAATACCTGGAGAGAAGAGTAGTAAGCAGCGGGCAGAGCAGAGAAGCAAGCAAGACAGCGCCGTAGTAGGGTGCAATGAGGAAAGGCGGCACGACGGCGACGCAAGGAGGAAGGCGGCGGGTGGCGGCGGCGATGCAGAGCAGCAGCAAGGATCGTCAACGGCGAGCGAGAAGCAGCAGGCACCAGGCGGCGATTTTGGGAGAGCGGCGACGAGCAGCGCATAGGAGAATCATGAAACAGGAAGAAAGGGGGAAGAGTCGGGTGATCGGGCCTCTATTAAGTTGCTCAACGGCGTCGGTTATCTATAACACCGGCGCCTATTATTCTTTCGCATCGGTTGATAGTAAAAGACCGACGCTTAACTAGACAACCCTTGCCCTAAATTATTTGGCGGGAACCATTATCAGTGTCGGTTATCTAAGGATAACCGACACTGAAAGTGAGACTTTTCGTGCAAATTTTCATTTTAAATAGGCGTCGTTGAATAGTTTAAACACCGACGTTGTAGGTGACCTAAAATGTTTTCGCTCGAAAATTAGATTTCACAGGAGATTTCACGCGTCGGTCTGTTATAAGCAACCGACTCTGAATACAAAGTGGTACCCGTGTCTGGCTGGTCTTCGAATATAGACGTCCGTTTTTATAAAGAACCGACGCCGAATAGTATAGGCGTCGATTTTCCTCAATAACCGACACCCAGAAAAGCGACACTGAACGATGTTTCTATAGTAGTGAGACCTGATCCACCATCATTAGTGACCATTAAGTCACCATAGGTTGTTAGACCAGCACTATATTCATTAATCAACATCAAATATTAAGCTAATGTCATCATTGATTGATAACATCAGTAGGGTACTTAATGGTTGATCATTAAAATTCTAATTGATCCAAAACTTAACTTAAGGGGGGTGAACGTCAGTTGACACCCTTGGTCACCACCATTAGTTGTCATGAAGACAACACCATCGGTTGTTGCAATGGTACCACCATTTAGTCTTGTATTTGTAGAATAAATCAACTTTAAACCCTAAAATTAACCATTGGTTGATAGGTCCTAGCACCATAGGTTGTCAAACCAACATGATCCAAGTCATATTATACCTTAAGAATAATGTAAACATGATCACAGGTTCATATAGAACTGAAATAAGAACATGGAATATTATAAAAATCAAAATCCAAGTCAAGCATAGCTTTTTGGTGCATGGATCATCGTTTTCAAGCAAGAACATGAGCTAGAAAGCTTATGGTAAGCAATAAACTTGGAGCAAGTCATAAAACTTGTCTATAATTTGAATATAAAGTCCCAAATAGAAGTAAGCACAAGCAATTAGAGTAGGAAATCCAAGCATAAGTTGTGAACTCGTCCATCTAGCACCTTTCTTCATCAAATGAGCAAACCTTAAGCAAGGAAGGTAGGGTTTTAGAGCTTTAGAGAAATTTATACCATTTAATAGCAAGGTTCCGACCTAGAGAAAGCTATAAGGAAGGATAATGAAGAAATAAATGGAGGGAAGAAGGGAACTCTTACTCTTTTAGGTTAATATCACTAGAAGGAAGCTTTTCAAACCCTAAAAAGAAGTCAATTGCAACCCTAGATTCTTTTTCCAAGAAGATCCCCTCTTTCTTATTCATTGGATAGGAAATTAGAAGTAGAAAAGAGGGAGAAAGAGGTTCATATATGGAGGGAAGTGGTGGAGAGAAAATGGCTCGTTTTGGTGCTTAGGGATAAGTATATGAAAATTTAAGATAAAGAAAAAGAAAAGTTGAAGTTCTAGTAACTTTCCAAGTGTCCATGGCCTTAAAATATTAAGAATATATAAGCACACACACAAGAAGCTCCCCCACCGTCCCTAGATACATTATTATCCATAGTTTATTGAATTTATAAGAAAAAAACATAATTCATTAGTTGATTGCTACTAAAGGTAGCTCATCCATGAAGGGGTAAACCCTAAAATACCCTTTGAGAACACACCTTCAAACCAAGGATTAAATAGGTGCCCTACGGCTCAAAAATATCAAGAATGATGATAGAATATCCAAGTAACATAATTCAAGTGATAAATTGCAAATAAAACCTCTCAAATGGGTAAATTGTAGAAAAGTCCAAAATGTGCATAAAATTGCATAATTTTCTCAAACAGTGTCCAAATTGGACCAAATTTGAAATGTAAGATTGTATTATAATTTCAAATCATATCAAAAGGTTATATTAGGTTTATAAGATATCAATTATGATAACTAAGATTATTCAACTCATTAAGCAAATTTAGGGGCCTTACATGCAAGATTATCTTTATATAGATAGAGGTAGAATATGTCTTGATACATTAATTACTTTTTAAGTAAATCACGCCATGCACATTTTGTTTTCTTAAAGAAGATTAGGTTTCATTCTCAACCAGATAGGGTTCCCTGGCATCATTTATCTTTCCATCCTTCTAATTGCACTTCCTCTCACCAATTGGAATGTGTAAGGTTGTGCATTATTTATAATAACCAAGCTTAGATACTCACATTTTCATATTTCCTATATTCATTTATCAAGGTTCATATAGCTCACTTAAAATTATTTAATCATCTTCATATCACTCATAATATATAACATTTCATTTATTTGTATGTTTATCATTACATGAATAACCGAGAGGGAAAACAATCTCAAGTTTTTAATCATACATACTTAGTAAGAGTAGCCTTTTTTTTTTTAGTTAAGCCAGGAGGTCGTCTATTCATCTCACCCTCCTCGTGTGAGCTAAAAAATCGTCAAGTACAGCTCCTGCTTATAAAATGCAGGTCAAACCCCAACATGACTGACTCACATCACAAAGACCACAGCAAAAGCCCCCAACAGCCAAGACGACAACAGGACATATACAAGCAGCAACCCAACCTGAGCATTAAGGATGCTTAAACCTCAAAACCACGTAGGGAGTGTGGTTCCTCTCAAGAAGAGCCATGCCACGAACTCTAGGCGGAAAACAACTAGGATCAGAAATCACAATCAAATCTTGACTGAGGACTCCCCATTTACCAATCTCTCTGGGAATAGAATTGATGGCCCTGTGAACAAGCGAACCAACAATACCTTCGTCCTCCATGTAGCTCTTTATCTCCCTGACAATACGAGAAATCCTCCAAGGAACACAAGCAGTGCCCCATAGCATGCGATAAGAGTGCTCGTCATCAATCTCCAAAACAGCAATCCACAAGGATTGGTTCTCAGCCAGCTTCAACCCAACTGCACAAGCTTGAAGGGAAGCAGAAAGATGATCATTTGCAGTTAACCATGCTCTAGCAATCTGACAAATAGCAGCCCGGTGATTCCTGATGATACTAGCCATCCACCACCTGTGGTGACCGGAAGAGTCTCTACTCCTACCAATCGTGATGTTCATCTTCAAGGAATTGAGGTCAGGGGTCATCCATCTCAAAAGGTGAACCTCCCTAAGAGCATAGTTAGGGTCATCAATACCGTGATGATTTAGGCGCCTATGTTCCTCCGGTTGGGTGAGGGCGCGGAACCATCTCTTTTTCAACATGGTGTTGAGCTGTGCAATCATGCAGTTCATATCATGGGCAATGGGGGCCTTACAGCCATCATATCTAGCACGACATCTCCATCTCCAAATGTAAAAAGGAATAAGCGTAGCAAGGCAAGCTGCAATCCACTCCATAACAATGGAAGATCTCCCCCGCGAATAGATAGATAAAAGCTCAGCTGTATTATGAGGCCGGGTTCTAGTAGTAAGAAGAGAGAACTTGTTCCAGAAAGCAGAAGCAAGGCAACCATGGAAGAAAAGGTGATCCATATCTTCAGTATTGGGATCATCACAGCAATCACATCTAGAAGAAATAGCAATATGGCACCTAATAATGTTGTCATCAATAGGAAGAGCTCTATGGGAAAGCTTCCAAATGAGCGTGCAAGCCTTGGGTGCATCTAGGTGCCAAATCTTCTGAACGG
Organism: Alisma plantago-aquatica; assembly: GCA_963693085.1. Lineage (NCBI taxonomy): Eukaryota > Viridiplantae > Streptophyta > Magnoliopsida > Alismatales > Alismataceae > Alisma > Alisma plantago-aquatica. The sequence goes on along the minus strand of OY856412.1, from coordinate 1,268,548,026 downwards.
CAGATGGAGCATCATTTTGATTCATAGTCAAGATCTTCTTCACAGATTTGATAGAGAACATACCCGTCACCTCCGGACACCAAACAAGCATATCATCATCATCATTTATCTGCTGGTCGGCTTTCTTGATCAGATAAATACCATCCTCATTGAGAAGCTGCCTCAAAGAAATCCAGTCCCAACCTTCATTTTGGATCCAGAAGTCACAAACAAGGAAATGATGGTTGCGATCACTGGTATGCAAGGCATGATCAAAGAGTCTCTCATCACACCATAAGGAATCCCAGAAAGAGATGAGACCTTTCCCAACTCGCCATCTACAGAAAGGAAGAATCGTAGGGAACAGATTCCAAAGATGTTTCCAGTAAGAAGAAGCAAAACTACTGTATCTAACATTGTGCGGATAAAACTCAGATCTACTATGCGCCCTACTCGCATATTTCTCTCTACAGAATCTTGCCCAAATCGTGTTCTTTGCTAAAATCTCCCAGCACGCTTTAGCCATGAAAGCTTTGTCGACAATTCTCGTATTATGAAGGCCCAAACCACCATACTCCACAGGCTTTGCAATCTTGTTCCAGCCAATCCACGCCTTACGATGGTTATTCTCTCTATCTGCCCAAAGAAACCGAGCAAGGATAGCGTCTATACGATCCGAGACTCCACAATCATTGACTATTGCATTTACCAGGGTCTGAGATTAGGGTAGCCTGCTCTGAGATTAGGGTCAGTGTTCTTTACACATAACCTGATTAGGGATTTTCTTTTGAATTATTATTACCATACCCTATATACATCGTTTTCCATTTTCAAGGAATCAACCTAGGATTGAACAATCATTACTAGGTATCACCATTGCATACATGTATATGTGTATTACCTTATTAGATTATGTATGTGCTACAATCATTCATTGTGTAGACATATTGATCATGTACTCACATAATGTCTCATCAATATTATCACATACTACAATGTTTCATTACCCCTTGACTCATTATTAAACAATGCCACCTCTTACTAGGCAACAACCATCTCTAGGTCATCAAACCCATATCATTGACTATTGCATTTACCAGGGATCTTAATCCCTTGAACATATTATTAAGGATCTTATCTCTTCAAAGATTCATCTACCTGATCACATGCTATGGGGTATCAACCCCTCAATTTATTATTGAACCATGTCACCTCTTACCAGGAAACAATAAACTCTGGGTCATTAGACCCATATAACATCATACTTGTTGTACAAGTTTTTCACATGGCTCACAAGGTTCATATAAGCTATATTATACCATGCCATAATAGATCATACTTAGCTATGATCATTGTAACATAATACCTACAAGGTTCAAATTTCATGATAAAATCAATTAGATATTATCGCCATGCCATAAAGAGAATCATTCATATTACAACCCTCTTGTAATTAGGGTCAAGGTTTTCCCTTATAAGTGATTAGGGTTTTCACATCCATGTTTAACATCAAAACCCTAATTCATAACTCCTTATGTCTAGGATATTATCTTATTATCTTTTCATTCCATTGTATCACAGATAATCATTCAATCAAGTCGCAAATATGATAAAACAAAAGGTATATCATATTTCCTAAAATTCTTTAACTGTTGGAAAACCTATGTGTTACCCTGTCATTTTTTTCTTAGGATATTAATCCTTTAAACTCATCATTGAGTACCACATCCCTTTCTAGACAACATGTATTTACCAGGTCACATACCTCTTTACATTCTTCTTGTGATACTTGTTTTCCATATGTCTTATGAGACATAAACATGATATATTAGATTATAATTACTATAGCCCTTATTTGTATATGATCATCATCTCTGTGTGATTAAAAATTTCACTATGTTATTGTAACCATTGATTACTATCATTATGTTACATCAAGTTGTACTCCCTTTTGTGATTAGGGATATGATTTCTCTTCTTCAACTGATTAGGGTTTCTAGAGTTATGTTCAATAATTTAACCCTAAATCATAACTCCTCATATCTAGGAGCTCATTCATTTACCATAAGTATTCATTCATACATAATTACTTTCATCAATTATCATTGATTGATGATATACATGAGGGATACAAGTTCCTCTCTTATCCTTATTAGGATACTAGTTCAATTTGACTTTTTGTATTAACTTGATCCTCATTAGAATGTATTGACCTACACTTATCTAAGTGTATACATCTCAGTATGACATCATGTATTGATTTGATTACTTTCCCCATGTGTAGGCCTACTTTCTTCAAAGTGTACCTTCCTCCATACTATCCCTTGTGTCGGCCTACTTTCTTCAAAGTGTATCGACCTCCACTCTATCCTTTGTGTCACCCTAGACATATTCACTTGTTTGAACCATGACACCATTGCTTGTATCGGTCAAAGAACATTTCATTATATCGATTTAGAGGTGGTTAGGGTAGTATCGATTGTGAGGTGTTGGAGGTATATCGGCCATTGCATATTCATGAGGCATCAGCCACTCAACTAACTAGTGTGTCAGCCACACCATCAACTAGGGTATTAGCCTACCTATCCCTTTGTGTAATGGCCATTAATGTTTTGGTTGTTTCTGGTTAACTTTCAGAAATACCTTGATTTCCTTCATCGATGGACCTCACCACTACTTGGTGTGTCAACCAAAATCTCAAGGAATGTATTGCCCCTACTTCCACATGATGTGTAGGCCTAAGTGTGTAATCCATCACACTTATTGAGAATAGGGAGAGATCAGTTAATGAGTGTATCAGTTTCTAGGGTTAGAGTTGTATGACATCGGATTAAGCATCATCATATCCCTCAAACCCTCGCCCATAAAGGTATCAACCCTTTCTATCTTTAGTGTATCATTCTCACCCTTCTTTGGCACATCACATTTCATCATATTTTATTGTAATATCTTCTTCTTATTTTAGTATAATATCTTCGTCTTCCTTGGGTATAACACCCTTACTTTACTCAGGTGTGTCGGCCGCACCACACTTTGGTGTATCGGCCTCACCATACCTTGGTGTATCGGCCACACCATACCTTGGTGTATCAGCCAAACCACACTTTAGTGTATTGGCCTCACCGTACCTTGGTGTATCGGCCACACCATACCTTGGTGTATCGGCCACACCACACTTTGGTGTATCAGCCACACCATAACTTGGTTTCTGATAACACATCAAAGTGATATCCGTCTTGAGGTGATAAAAAGGATATCGACCTTGCGGTGCTAAAAAGGATATCGACCTTGTGGTTCTAAAAAGGATATCGACCTTGAGGTTCTTAAAGGGATAATAGTTTCTGAGATGCTTAGATGGATATCAATTTGATCATCTTCCAGCTTAATACCTTCGTACATTAACACTCAAGTTCATGGGAAACAACCCCATGTTTCCATTAGATCGTCATAGATTCATCATTTAATCAAGAGAAATCAAAATTGGGAAGGAATCACCAAGTATTGTAAAATTAAAATTAAATAATAATAGAATTGAAGTAGAGTTATATAACCCACCTCAAGATCACCATTAGAGCTTCAAGATCCAAAGATTCATGTTCCCAAGGTTGAAGATGACTTATCAAAAGTCCAAGATTCATTCATAACTTTACCTCCATCAAGAAGAAGGTATCATGGTAAGGAATAAGGTGAAGAAGGAGAGAAAGAAAGAATTATGGTTCAAGAAGCATCGCTCATTCAAGGTAGAAGATCACCATTGATTTACCTTGGGCAAGATTCTCGGCCTTCCTCTTATTCCTTAAGCTCCTAAGGTCATCCACCCAGCAAGAGATGGTTTAAGGGTTGAAATGATTACTAGGAGGTGAAAGGATAGGCTTTTATAGTTGAGGGTCATGAGAGAGACTATATGAGAGGTTTCCTCACCATATGTAACTAGGTGACACGTGTCCAAGCATTGTGGCATCATGAAAACATGATTATCTTGACATGCAAAAATCTTGTGGATAATCCAAGGGTAAGGTACCAGCCATTGGGTATCTTGCTTGACAAGATTTCTCAACCCAATTAACATATTATATACAAATGGATACATCTTTTCTAAGGAACATCAAAATGATATTCTTCACCTACTTGAGGTTCTTAGCCTGACATGACTATTTCAAAAAGTTTCCAAACTGATAGGGGACTTACTCTATGGATTTAAACTGATAGGAACCCCCATATACCCTCCATAAGTCGACACAACCTCATTTATGGTTTAAGATACTAAACATTCTTGAGTTCTTTCACAACCAAGAGTGCTATCACTCAACCATGACTCAAACAAGGACCCCCTCCTTTATCTCTCCTCTAGATGATACTAAGATAGCGTAGGGACACTCTAGAGGTGGTAAATTGCACATAAACCCCACATTTTGGGTAAATTGCAAGTTGCACGAAAACTAGCACATAAAGCACAAGGATCATCCATACAAGTTCAACTTGGAACTTAGGATTTCCACAAGGATCCCCTTACCATCATTATCTCTCTCATGATTCTAAATTACTAAGGGCACACCCATAATGTGACATATTTCAAGATAACCCCTCTTCTTGGGTAAATTGCACTTTGGTCCAAAACAAGCAGACATTGCTCAAACAACATTCAAACAGGACCAAACTTGAATCTTGAGCTCCCTTTTAGTCTTAATTACTTTTTAAAACATTAATACAAAGTTATAATCATCTTACTTAGGCATAACTTCAAGGGTTATCCCAAAACCCTAGTCAGGGGTGTTACAAGTTATCAACCCCTCACAAAGATTTCGTCCCCAAAATCTCAAGAGAAAAGATATAGGTACTTCTTCTTTTAACTCTTTATTAAACTTTATGAAATCACCCAAAAGAATCCTAAAATACTAAGCTTACTTTATTACTATGAAAGATTCTTATATTAAACATCTTACCAAATTGATATCATGGAACTTTATTGGAAGTCAATACAAGATTGATCACATATGATATATCCTAAGCTATTTTCAGTTGTCGTAACAGATATTAAACACATCAAAAGGATCTTTTATAATTATATAAGGTACGAATAACATCATCAACCTTAGATATCTCTATCTTGGAACTAAAATCCATGTCATAATTGATACGTTTCAAGTATCCATCTCATGGTCATATCAAAACCATGCACATCAAGTGACATAAGACTCACTTGACTACCACATCCTTCAAAGAAAAGTACAAAAGTAAACATACTCCTCTTGTTACCTCATAATCATCTAGGTATTTCTTATGAAGAAGAAGGAATTACGAACCTCTTTGGTTATTATATAAGTTTTCAACTGTTCATGTGTCATTCAACCTGATTTCATCTTGGTTTCCTTGCCATTGGCATACGAATTATACAGATGATTACACATCATTACTCCTTGATGAGTTATTATTTGACATGTTCATGAACATTCCTTGTCATTACTATCTTTTTCTTTTTCACATCATGAAAGAAATCATCACTCTTTACATATCCTTTATTAAGTAGGGATTGTATCCCTTGTTTCGTTTCTCATATCATTAGAATTGTACCTTACATTTTCTTATACTCATAGGTTGGTCTGAGATTAACCCAGGTTCCTCTTTATTTATTCATCATTTATTCTTATTTTTCTCTTCATTTCATCCTTCATTTAGAAATTTTCGCCATCTTATGTGGATTCTACATCCTAACTTACTTTATTATCTCACATTTATCTGTCTTTTGCTCCATACATTTCTCAAAATTACAAACTCAAAAAAGTTTCATATCTTATTCATGCTTAGCTTTAGGTTGCACGGGTTGTATCTTTCTCTTTTAATTACCAAACATCCAAGCTTTAACAAGTTATGGTGTATTTCTTATTTCTTTTAAAGTAAGATGGAAGTATTAGTATCATGATTTCTGATTTTTTATGCTCCTTAGAATGCTCTAAAATGACTACTTGATCAAAGTAATCAAAGATAAACCAATCTAAGATTACATTACTTACTTTTTTTTAATATTTAAATACCTAGACAGGGCACTCAAGTATTGATGTTAGGTAGTGTGCATAATATATTATATCATGTTTACAAAATTTGATACTTGTTCTACGTTGAATCAATACATGCATGCTTCTAACTTTGGAAAGTATGCTTGATCTGATTCAAACCAAGGTCTAAGGGGATATAGGAATGACTCATATAATGTTTAGCTTATCTTGACCCTACTGATTTAAGACCATACATATGTCTTTTTGCATCTTATGTTCAATTTGCATTGGGTCCTTTCTAGAAATCTTACTCAAGGATCATAAAATGTTCTTGACTCACATGGTACGCTTAATATATTGACCCTAATTTGTATGCTCGTATGAATGCTTGGATAGATGATTACTTCATCGATCTATTGTTCCCATGATTACTACTTTTATTTTTTATTATACTATGCTGACAAACCTTTAACATAATTTAGACAAATCAATTTTATATCCTAGTGTACTTACCTGAAGTATTGGGGTAAGGAACAAGGTATGCTGAGAAAGGGCTAGCTTTTGGCGATATCCTTGAGGTCCCATTTGTATAGTGTTAACTCATTATATGTGACTCTTGAAATCCCTCAAAATGAGATAGGGTACATTTCTAGCTTTGGCCAAAATGTCCCTCGCGGACCCTTCCTTGGGAAATGATCAAAAGGCCTATGTTGATATAATAATTAAAGAAACCTAAAACATGTTTTGCATAAAAGAATGTGGTTAAGTGTTCTTGACTTGTTTCTACTTCTTATTTTTTATGAATTTTCTATCCAATAAACTTTAATATAATCTTAAATTGTATTTACATTCATTTTCATATTGTACTTAATGCACTCACATGGATATATTCTGTCTATTAAATTTGTAGTTTCCAAATGAATAACTCTGCACTCAAGCCTATAAGCTCTAAAATGAACACCAATGGGTATCATTTATATAAAGATAGGTACATATCTCATTTCTCCATTTTCAATATGTTTATTTTTTTATTTCATTTTTATATATATTTCATGTGTGAAACAATGTTCTATTCAAGGGACAGACGCCCAAGTCCTCTTTCATTTGGTTTTCTAGCCATCAGGTGTTTGCATTTAGGTAATAAACAATTTTGTGACAACAATAATACCCAAAACATTGGATCCCTCCATTTTTCCTTCCATCTCCTTTATATCATGCATGATTTTGTTTGGCATTGGATTTGCTGTAAACTCTTCTTTGACAGGAAGAACTTCAGTGGAAATTTGCATTGAAAAGTAGTGGTTTTGATTTTGTGTAATTACAATCTAGGATTGTTGATGGTATTCATATTGTCCACCCATACATACATTTTAGCATGAAGATAAAACAGGGTAGAACATATGGGTATTTGTCATTGCTCACACCCACATCTAATTTGTGTGTGGGTGGCTTTCCTGACTCTGGAAGTGTAGTTATTTTTATCAACCACCATTCTGAATGCCTTAATTTCTACCTTATAGATGTATGTATGACCATTGGGATGGGAAACTGTTGTGTTCAAAGACTTATGTGGCATGTAGAAGTATGTCTTTCGTTCTTTTGGAGTTTTATTATCATATTCCTATCTCATTATCTCGTTGTGTTGGGGTTCATCTTAGTGTTTGAGCATGGACTAGATGCCTTGTCTTTCTTCTTGGTGCATTGAGTCTTATTGTGATCATCTTTTTTTAATAAATACTTCCACTATAGAAGTAGTTAAGGGGTTCCAAATAATTTTGTACAGATGTGTTGAGATTTTACACACATTTTCTACACAAAATTTGGCCATGATAGTCAATCCAAATAATATGAATCCAACACATTAATTTATATTTATAGAAAATTGTTAACATTAATTCCCCACTTGTGCAACAAGGGGGGATGGGCTAGGGAAAATCTAGCAGAATATGCCCTTGATTTAGACAAGGTTAATGCTAGATAAGAAAGATTTTGACCATGATTGCAAGGTAACCACATATAATGATAAATAGATCACTTTTTCCTTGCATATCAAGGTGATTAATCATTGAATAATTTGAATGATTCACACAACATGGTTCCCTTTATAATATTATTCATTGAATATAACTACATACCCATCAATATGAATGTTTAAATAAATGGAGTGGGTGGACCCATCTACCTTGGGAAGTGATATATGGGATCTTCTTTCTTTATGTAGGCTTAATAGGACGCAAGTGACTGGGAAAGTTAATACGGTCTTGTTGACCATTACTTGTCTTTTTTTTCTATCACAATCCCTAGAGAAAATTCTAGTTCCTAGGGGGAGTAGCATCATTTTGATTCTCACTCCCAATCCCATTACAATTAGTTTTCATTGTAGTCCTACCTATCGTAACCAGTGGGTTCTAGGATCACCATTTATACAGGTACGATGGAGGTGGAAAGAGTTATTTTGGTCTACTTTAATGTCATAGCCCAAGAACCAAGTAGTCACGAATATGGTCACAGGCCATGACCTGAATGACATGTGTAATTTTAATGAAGTAGACTAGTTTCAAATCATCGTATGCCATCTATATGGTCTAGTTGGAGGTCATAGGCCAAGGCCATTATAATTATTCATAGTTGGTAATTCTAATTCACCATACTAGTAGTTTGATTTTAGATTTATGAAGGAACCCTTTGGTTTGGGATTATGGTTGTTGTGCTTGCATGAGTCTATGTTTTATAAATTAAATGTTCCATCCTTAATTGAAATATCAACAATGTTCTATGTAGTTCAAGGTGGAAGGGTTGATATCCCATTATCAGTAAGTTGATCAAGAATCTTAGATGACTTTGTAATCTTCATAGAAAAAGTTGGGTTCCAAAGACACACCAATTTACCAGGTAGTGATCACATTAATAATTGTAATAAGCATACACTTTTATGAAGCTTTCATCAAAAAATATTTATATATTTTGGAATAGAACATGTGTGAGGAATTTGACTTTTCTGGTCCTTTTATGTAGCTTAGAATTAGGATAATTGTGTACTTAGACACCACTAAACACATGATCCAAACATGCACAGGGTTTGATTGTGCAAGCCTGGAACTTGGAAGTGTGGTCAAGGGTAAATGTATTTGGATCCTTTTCGTGCCCATTCATTTTCAAAATTTAGAGTGAATAACTTGAGCGTATAGATCATAACTTCATAATCCCTTCAAAACAATCTCAAGTTTTTGTTGTTGATACCTAAATAGTTTAACCATTAAAAGACATCAAATTAAAATGAGTATCCATTTAGTGTGAGTTTCAATTATTGGTATTTTGATCCTTAGGTGGTTAGGCTCTTAGGGATATTGGTTTTAATTATATATAATTTTAGTGTGGTTTGTATAATCAACTATGCATGATCCAAAGAGTAGAGTTTTTGAAAAAGCTTTAAGTGTGCTTTTGTAGTATTCAAAATTGATTCTAGAAATAAGAAGTTCAAGGAATAGAGAGTTGGATTTTGGTGCATTTTGACAATATTTTGGCTTCATATCTAGTGAAAGAAAAGGTTTACACATTGTGGGTGTGCATTTGGGCATTTCTGGGTGGCAATCAGGTACATCTCAAGTTTCTCAAATGACTTCCAATTGTAACCTTAAAATGGTTATATGGGACATTAATATAGCTCAACCCTAATTTAACTCTAATCTTTCCTAATTATCCTAATTGAATTCTTAATGTTTTTCTTTTGAATCAAATTATAAGAGGAAACCTAGTTAGGCTCAAATTTCACTTTGTTTGCCTAATTTCATCTTTTCTTTCTAGTAGAGCAATCAATTTTTTATTTACATAAAAGAGTAATGTTTTTTAGACAATTGATATGCCCATAGATAATGTTGAATTTATAATTAATATCACAACTCTACAAAACATGAAATCATGGAAAACAAAGTGCAACTCAAAACAAATTACATTTCCACTTATCGTGTAATTCTAAATCGTATCATTCAATTAGGTTAATTAAGCATGATTACAATGAATCATTTTTTATTCTTATTAATTCCTTAATTAAGTCTTAGAATCAATTAGTTAAGAGGAAACCCAAATTCAAATTGCATTATGTTTGTCCTAATTTCATGATTTTTTAAACATTCAACTTAATTACAAATTCCACATTATATGAGAACCTACTTAAAAATTGTGTGAAAAAAGCAAAGCTTAGATACATTGCAAACAATTTGTAATTCGGTTCTCTTATTTTGGTGAATTTAAAATTAATTCATAGCATGTAAGAAAACATAAGTTTACGACAATCAAAGTGAAATTTGAACAAATTTGGGTTTCAACTTAGTCATTTTTGTCAAAAAGATAATAAAACATTCAAATAAAATTTAAGTAAAATTTGAAACTAGTTCTAGTCTACGTCTAGGGTCTCACACACTATAAATTGAGTATATTTTAACAACTCTTCTTGAGAAATTCAAGAAATCTTAGAGGAAGTGATAAAATGGGTAATGTAGTATTACATTTTAGGATGATGGATCTAGTAAAAATTTCACTTTTTAAATGGTTTCATATATAAGATCATATCTCATAGATTTTCAACTTTATTAAAGTTTGAAAAAGTTGAACCTCTTACTGTTGGCTTTTTTATACGCCACACTCATATTTCGATTATGCTAATATTTCCCAAATTAAATTAGAGAGATGTGTACTAAGTATTTCAGGTGATCAAGGAACTGAGTCAAGACCCAACTATAAATACCTTGCATATATATATATATATATATATATATATATATATATATATATATATATATATATATATATATATATATATATATGGATACTTACAAATTAGGTTGTACCATGTATTTATGTATTCTTGTTCTTTTGTACAACTTGATAGACATGATGTAAGGACAACTGATGATCTTCTGAAATCTACCAAAAACCCTATACTACCTCACGTAAAGACCTTAGGATTGATTGGTTTCAAATAAGTCTTCTGTAGGACCTCACATATTTTGCATATTCTTGAATAGAGTCCTTCCCGGATGAACTTATTATCGACCGGACACACCTTCGGTCAAAATTGTTCTCGACCGACAAAGAGCCAATGTGATATCTTTTGATTTTTGACTAGGATATAGATGTTGGAGCATTTTTACACCCAAAACAATTCCAGTTAAAATAAAGTTTGATCGAGACAGTGCATGGACGAAATAAATCTCAACCGAGGAGCGTTCTAGAGTAAAATTTAATTAGCGATCAGACTAGTCATTTCACCTTAATTAACTTTGTCCAAACGGCTAGTTTGACCATCCAAAAGACTCTAGACACTCCTTAATATGTCCTAGCAACTTGTAAACCATTCCTATAAATAGTAGTGGTCTTAGGACACATAGACACATTCATTGAGAAATAATTGCATATACTTTAACATACACTTGAGCATACTAGCCATCTTTCCCAAAGTGCTTAGTCCTTATACTACATATTGACATTAATCTAGACTAAGCCCCAACATCATCTTGAGTGTCCTTTCACCAAATACAACTTTTCCATAAACTTTGTGTAAGAAGATCGTCAAGACTTGTCCATAGTGCTTACTTGTACATCTTGTGAAAATAGCATTTGAATCTCCTTATTCCTCTCTTGTTCTTATACAACGGTGTGGTGGTGCTTCTCACTACTTCAAGGAATAAGACCGTGGCAAACGGATCTTAGTTCTACATCAAGATTGAAGGCTACAACCAGGGTGGTGGAGGTGGATTTCGATCCACTCTATGTGGGTTAACTTTTGTGGCCTATTAAAGAAGGTGGAGTTCTCTTCGAGCTGAAAAAGAGGGTTAGTCTTGTGCCACAAACGACATTGGTAAATTATTAGTATTGAGTATCAGTACATAAAAGGAATAAAATACATGTTTGTAAATTATGGTTGGCGACAACCATGTAGTGGATTGACATTTTAGACAGAACCACTCTAAATATTTGTGTTCTTTTGTGGTTGCATCTTTTATTTTATACATCTGCTACAATTTATGTTGCGTAATTAATTTGATTAAAATTATATAAATCTCTATTCACCCACACCCTAGATCTTTCATTTGGTATCAGAATAGGACTTCAAAGAGCCTTAAGCGGCCTTCAAGATGGGGGGAAATAGAATGGGACAACCCGATGTTTATCGCAAATGGTGTTTTGAATGTGAAAAGAGAAGCCAATTCACTTTTTAATGTCTAAATATCAAGATATGTAATAATTCCTACAAATCTATATGGGAGAAATAAATTGATGATAGTTAAAGCAGTAAAGTGGATATGGTAGAATGTATCATGGGAATAACAGATGAAGAAGAAACTGATGAGGTCAGTATTTTTTTATCTAAAGAAGAATTAGGTAACATTCTTGAAGAACTTCATGATAAATATATTGATTGCAAAAGATAAAAGAAGAAACTTGCCAATATTATTGATGAACTGTAGGTTGATAAGTATAATCTTAGATTTCGAAATAATACTTTAAAATCTTCATATAGTGCATGAAAAGAATTTATTAAGAGTTATAAAATTGAGATTCTTGTTCTTGAAAATAACAATAGTTTTCTTTCTCAAGAAAAGGTTGATATGCTTGATAAACTACATGATTATGAAACTCAACCTATTTTATGCAATCAGGTAGACTATGATTCTTTGGTAAAGGAAAAAGATTCTCTACTTTCAAATCTTGCTATGTTGATCATAGATCTAAATAAGAAGATTTCTAAAAGTTGATTTGCAAAAACAAGTTTCTATATTAATGCAAGGAAATAAAAATATTGATGACATCTTAATCAATACTTATCAACAAATAGGAAAAAGAGGTTTAGGATATGTGCCAAAGAATCAACCCTCACATATGCCTAGAACCAAAATGGTTGATGCTCTAAATACTATAACTGTATAAGTGCTTAAAACTAATGTCATAGAAAAGAGAAATGAAAACTCTTATATCTCATGTCATTGTTGTCACCATTTTGGTAATTATTCATTTTAATGTGATAATAGAAAGAATGAAGCCCTTAACATGATTTGAATTCCAAAACCCCCAACATAGAAAATAAAGGGGAATCTGTTGAGATTCGACTTGTGCTTAATCTTGATAAATATATTTTTGCCTTATCTCAACCTAATTTTGAGGCTAACTTGTTGTTATTTTATATAAATATTTATTTTCTTATTTTTACTTTATAAATGATTCGTTTTTCAAATAGAAAATCTGCATAATTTGAACGCATTGCTAATAACAAACTTTCACAAATTCTTTGTCTTGAAAAATGCAAGTTTCATACATTATATCTATGTTATACCAAAATGATATTATTTTCTATAAATTTTTCTTATGAAGTTCAAGTTTTTCTATGAAAAGAAATCTTTTCTACACTTACGAAAACTTGGATTTAACTTTCAATGCTTAAATTAAATCATGACAGCGCCCTACATATCTTGGTTTCTACATGTGCCATGAATGTTTTATCATGAAAGTTTGGGATCCTAAATGTCTATCCTTTAGTAAATCCTTTTATTTGAGTTATATTTTCATGGTATGAGATTAAGGGGGAGCTCAAAGTTCTTTAATATAACTTGCATATCTTTTTTTTCTCTAAATTTATTTTCTATATCAATGTAGGCTTAGCATCCATTGACATTTGGTTTTGAGATTCTTTTAAGAGTTGTTACTATGGTACTTAATGGCTTCTCTACATCAATATGGGCTTAACATCCCTTATATTTGGTCTAGAGATATTTTTATTGACATCACCTTTGTGCTTAATGGATTCTCTAATCAGTTATGAGCTTAACATCCCTTTAATATATATGGTTGAGAAATCAATTTGAGTTTGATTTTTGATTTCCATGGCATCTCTACATCATGGTGGACTTAACATTCCGGACCATTGATTTAGAGTATCCTTTTTATATTTCCACTTTATGGGATCTTTTTGCATGAAGGACTTAGCATTCCTTTCGTTGGCAATTAGACAACCTTTTAATGTTTCTTGATCATATGGCTTTTTGACTATGCCTTAATGTCTATATTTTTGAATTTTCCATCTATTGGTATTCTTTTTAAATTAATACATCGAGTATAAGTTTTTCCCTCTCCAAAATGACTATCTTATTGATAGGGATTGTCTCCTTGAGGAGGAGCATTGGTAAGTATTGACCATTTTTTACTTCAACAAAAGGGGGAGAATAACCTAGGAGATAAATTGTATATCAATAGAGTGATTCAAACGTATGATGTTTCAAATTGGGTACTTTCATTTATCTTTTGGAAATATGTGTCATCATCAAAAGGGGTAGATTTTTGGCTTCACTCATATTTGGATGATGCATATATTTCCCAAATTATAATACTGACATGTGTACCAAGTATTTCAGGTGATAAAGGAACTGAATCAAGATTCAACTACAAATACCTTGCATATATATATATATACATAGATATATATGTATATATATGTATGTATATATATATATACATATATATATATATATATATATATATATATATGTATGTATATATATGTATGTATATATATATATATATATATATATATATATATATATATATATCTTGATAGTTGAAAATGAAGTTGTACAATGTATATATGTATTTTTGTGCTTTTGTGCAACTTGATAGGCATGATGTAAGGACAAGTGATGATCTTCCAAAACCTACCAAGAACCCTATCCTACCTCACATAAAGACCTTAAGGTTGATAGGTTTCAAATATGTCTTCTATAGGAACTCATGTACTTTGCATATTCTTGAATAGAGTCTTTCTAGGTCAAACTTATTGTTGACCAAGCACACCTTTGGTTGAAATTTTTCCTGATCAACAAAGATTGATTCGATCATATTTTTATTTTTGACCACGATATAGTTGTTGGATCATTTTTATACTCAGAAAATTTTCGTTCAAAATAACTTTTGATTGAGAGAGTGCCCGATCAAAATAAATCTCAGCCGAGGAGCATTCTAGACTGAAATATAATTAGTGATCAAACTAGCCATTGCACCTTAATTAACTTAATCCAAACAGCTAGTTTGACCATCCATAACACTCTAGACACTGCTTAAGATGTCCTAGACACTTGTAAACAATTCCTATAAATAGTAGTAGTCTTAGGACACTTAGACACGTCCATCGAGCAACAATTTCATATACATTGACATAGACTTGAGGATACTAGACATCTTCCGCGAAGTTCTTAGTCCTTACACTGCATATTGCCATCAATTTGGACTGATCCCCGACATCATTTTGAGTGTCGTCTCCCCCCATTCAACTTTACAATAAACATTGTGGAAGAATATCATCATCACTTGCCATGGTGCTTACTTGTAGATCTTCTGAAAAGGGCATTATGATCTCCTATTCTTCTCTTGTTCTTATACAACGATGTGCTGCTTCTTCTCACTAGTTCAAGGAAGAAGGTTGTGGTGAAGCACTCTTGATGCTACTTCTAGGTTGAAGGCTGCAACCAAGGTGGGGGAGGTTGATTGTGATCCTCTCCAAGTGGGCTATCTTCTGCGGCCCATTACAGAAGGTGGAGTTCACCTTGATCTAAAAAGGAAGGTTAGTCTTGGACCATGAAAGGTGAACCAGGACTGGATTGTGTATTAGATGGAACCACTCTAAATCTATGTGTACTTTTGTGGTTATATCTTTTACTTTATATTTCCTCTACACTTTAGGTTGAGTAATTTAACTTGATTAAAATTAGCATAAAGATCTATTCACCCCTCATCTAGATATTTCACATACTTCAAGAGTGTTGGATGACACACTTTACATTACAATCTTTAGGTGTGGAAAAGGTTAATAAAGGGAAGGGAGAGTCTTTTTAGTAGAACATCAAACATCATTTTTGAAGACCTGGTAGTGTGGTATGTGCGGCAAAAGAATTGGAAGTTACTTTGAAAAGATACATATGTAACTTTAGTATCTATAGGTGTAGACAAGGTGTAATATAATTTATAGGTGACAAGGAGCTATGAGGCAACCTCTCAACTAATTTTTGGGTAGTCGGAATTTTTACATCTCAAGGCTGATTTTCAAGATAGATGAACAACCAATTTCAGAGGTAAATCAATCTAACTATCATATATATATATATATATATTTATATTTATATATATATACATATATATATTCTTGTTTATCATATTGTCTTTTTGTTATTATACTCTCACTTAAGCCTAAATTGAGTAGGTGGGGAGGGAACAAGCATCATAAGGGGTGCATGATGACAGTCTCAAACAATATATGGGGTTCATCCTGCTATGGATGATACACATGATACACCCTATGATTGAAACATCCACTATTAGACATTAGTTTTAGGAGATGGGTGTCCTCAAGGTCTTTGGACATTCCAGTTTTTAGATACCTTTACTAACTCCTATCTGCTTTATCTTGATATCATTCATGAGTTATGATGTTGACTTCTTATATATATAGTTATATAGGAAGTGTGTAGTATTTTTTGATTCAATGACATTTCATACATATTTCAATAAAATTTAAAGTTCATGCATTTAAAGCATAGGTGAGAATCCCCTAACGGACATGTACTTTATATCATCTACTAATTTGCCAAAAAAGGAATCCATTTGTGTACCTAAGTAAAATGGAAATTTTCTATTTGCATGTAAAAAAAAAGATGAAGTTTTCTAACTTATCATATTATTAATCATCAAATAGAAAAATAATCCATGAATTTTATTAATTGTAGAAAGAAATATAGAGAATGGGTATAGGATATTGGAGAGTATGTAAATAAAAATACCTTGTTATTCTTATTTCTTTTCTAGTTCCTTTTATTTTTTATTTGTATATTTTTTTATTCATTAATTTTGGAAAAATAGAAGCAAACTAAAGAGAGAAAATGACATGTAAAGTTCAATGAAAAAAGAAAACCCTCATCAAACTTGGTATGAAACTCAGATTAGTAAACTTTCCACAATGGACATGGTAAACTATTTTTCCCATGCAAATTTTTGTTGGATTCCACATGCATTCTTCTAGTTGACATAAAACTAAAAGCCTAAAATGTTAGAGTAAGGATAAGGAAAAAGGAGTTTCTAACATGTTTTGTATTTTAAAATGGTAAAAATATAGAGTGAATTTGAAATCAGTGGGAAAATGCAAAGAAGGCCTGGTTCTATACCATATAATGTTGGATAAGAAAGAACAACGTGGAATAAGGACTAGTGAGGAAATTTATTATGAGTGGAAAGTGTGAGGAACCCCTAAGTCATGTGATATAAATTGTCATTACTCATAACTTATCATCAATAATAAGAAATAATTTTAGTACATGTTTAAGTTTTGGTTTTTAGATTATAATAAAATCTAAAATATACTGAATCTATGCCTTAAGTTGATAAAGGATTGATTTTCTATTTTTTGAATAGAATATTTGAGTGTATATTAATATCTTAACCACCGTATGATCTCCCACGTTTGAAATCCATGTTGAGATGTTGGGATGATATTGAATGGGTGTTAGAGATATGATGGATAGAACATCAAGAATTCAAATAAAAATTAATGAAAAAGTCATATTTTGGATGAGTAAATATGAATACCATATGGTCATGTATATATAATTAGGTGATAAATTAAAAAAACCATTCATTATTATGTCATAAATTCAATACAAGTAATTGTGAGACATTCCTTTGTGTTTTTCTTAACTTTTATTTAATTCTCTAATTTGTTTTATTCTCTAGTTATAAGGTTTGTGTATTTTTAATTTCAATGATAATAATTATCTTTTATTTTTAACACACTTATTCTAAATGTTTTCTTTGTTATGGTCATGCATTAGGACTAGAATCCTATTTCAAGGAGTTTGTTAGTTTCCAAGTGTGTGTGATGTATTTATACATAAGAAACAAGGTATGCCTATGTTAGAAGTGAATTGTATCTAATGCACTTTTGAGAAGTAAGAATAACTTGTTGGGATAATAAGATAAAGTAAGAATTTGGATTCGACCTATTGGTAATTGAGTGGGTCATAGAATTTTGGTTTCCATCATGTATAGTTATTTGTTATTTACTTTTGTGGACCCATTGCTTGGTGGGTCATTCATTGGATGAGTAGATGGTTACCCAGGCCAACTTATTTGATGACTACATTGAGGTCGAGTTGATTTTTTTACCTACTTTCAATCCATGTTTGATGGTTATAAGTGAGTAATCAGAACAACTTGTGGTAATTCATCTGAATACTAGGGGTTTCTCCTATTTTACAATAAGGTCAAATTTTAAATTTTCACTCAAACCAACCCCTATATATACCAACATAAACTCATGAACATGTGTTTTTTTCCATAAGTTGGAGTAGTTTTTCCTTATTGAGATGTTCTATTTTGGCGAGTATGGTGGATTTTTGAAGATCCAACTCAGATTATTTATTCCATCCTAGAAGGTACCTTGTAACGACCCTAGATTTTCCCATATAAGAAACTAGACTCTTGGACTATTATCCTAGTATATTAGAAACACTTTATCTACATATACAAGTATATGTGGTTGGTATCTATGCCCACAGAGCCAATCATGTAATGATTGTAATGTGGCATGATGTAATTGATTTGATAAAAATAATAAAAGTGTCATTATATTTATTTTGTTTTATTCAGTTATGGGATAATGATGTAACATTATAATGTCTAAAGAATGATGATACCTGACGACATATGTCCTTAGGTTGAGGACCTAAACAATGAGACCATATGTATGATAAGAGTGCATACATTTTTGTTATGCCCCTAGTTAGATGTTACAATTGAAGAAAAATAGAAAATGATAAATACACAAGACTAGAATGTGTGTTCTTGATGACAAAATCTCATTAGTTATGATATGTGATATCAAACCAAGCACATAGGTACTTGTTAGAGAAAATGTACCGAATAGACCCACCTTATGAGTGATACATGGATATCATGGAATGCTAGTCGTATTAATCTTTCATTGTGATAGTGGTGATTGGGGTTCTTACACCCGAAGTCACTACAATCATCACATGTCATTCGATGAATTTTGACATCACCCAACGTGACTTTGAATAAGGGTTTCCATAAAGGGAATGATCAATAGGCTGTAAATGGGTAGGGTATGGTACATGTACGGTAATATCCATAACCTTAAACATTTAGTTAAGAAGATATGGGTATGGTTATATACCCACTTTGTCAAAAGCTATACCCATAACATACCCATATTCGTATAACCTCCTGGTATATAGATGGGTAATTGGGTATATGGTTTTGTTTAACTTGCTATTATAATACTACACAAACTTTGAGATATAACAAACTACCACACTTAGTGGATAGGTTATCGAGAAATAACATTCAAGATAGATAGGGGAGAGGATAGAGGAGGAAAATGACATAAATACATATTAATATAAATGATTACTATTTCAAGGCACATATAATTGATAGATTTGAGTCATACAATAATGTAAATTATGTACACATAAGTATAAGTAAATGGGTATATGGGTGTATAGGATATGGGTATATAGAAAATTGTAATCTTACTCTGTAAGAGGTGGGTATGTGGGTATAAGGGTTAGCGGTTACATGGTTATAAAAATTTGTACCCATGATGGGTTTAGTGGGTATGGGTTTGTGGGTATGCGGCTAAACGCGCATCCATTTACAACACTAATGAGAGGTACATTATAACATATGGGGATTGATTGTGAGTGATGTAGATGAGATTTTACCCTTCTATAGGAGTTTGATATCTTGGCCACTTGATGAGAGAGACTAAGAAATGCATGGCCATGCTCATGGGAGTCAATATATGATACTGAACTCATATTTATCTCAATAATTTGCTCTTGTTCAAGAAACATGGCTTGAATGTTTAGAGGATGATGATTCGATGCCTCAAGTTCAATCTGAATATCATAGATAAACGAACTATACAATCATGGTAGCATTGATCTCAGGTTGTAGGTTGAAATTGTTCTCCATCTTTCCAATTACTTGGGTAGCATTGATGTGTTTCTAGATATCACGTATTGCTTGTGATGTCATAAATTGGTTATGGACATTCACTACCAACTTCACTTGCAACCAAGAGGATCACACACATAGGATACATCTGGAATAGGATTTCATTCATGAATGATATAACATGATTACTAAAGCATTTAGGTATTCAATTTGAACAACAATAGATGAAAATTGAATGATTGGACTGTGAATCAATCAGTTCAAATTTTGAACCGATCAATTCAAGTGTTAGGTCAATTTGAAACAACATTGGAAATTAGAACTCTAAAATGATCGATACAACAAGTGAATTGATCGGCTCAAATCTGTGAACTGACGGGTTCTGGTTGTAAACCGACCGTTTGGTTGATCAATACAATTGGATCAAAAATTGATGTTGACACATATTGTGCATGAATTGAATATTAATTGCCAATACAATTACGTATAGGAAACATAGTGAAACGATTAATTCAAGTGTTGAATTGATTGTCTCATGTGTGAACAGACTGTCTCACTAGTGAACCGACCACTTCATAGTTATTAGGTTCTAAAAAATTCATAAAAATCCTTCATTTCGACTCCATCTCAGATTAAAACTATAGAGTAATTGGGAATTGCTTGTTGAATGAATAAACCAGTGTATAATACAATCTCTTATATAACAGAAGGGAATAGAGACTAAAGTAGAGATTAGCAATATGGGACTAAACTACATAAGTGAAAGCATAAGTGAGGTACATGCTATGCACATGACACTCAACAAAACACAACATAACACAACATATCTCTATACTCCCCCTCAAGATGGAGCATAGATGTCGAACATATCCAGCTTGTCAACTATAGTCTAAAAATGAGCTTTTGGAAGTATCTTTGTGAAGATGTCCGCCACTTGTTTTTTAGTGCTGAGATATGGAGTGCAAATCCGGCCAGAAAGGATTGTTTCTCAAACAAAGTGACAGTTGACCTCAATATGTTTCATCCTTTTATGAAAAGTGGGGTTGCACACAATAAAAATGGAGGCCTTGTTGTCACAAAACATCGGTATAGGGATGGAATAGGATATATCAAACTCCTGGAGGAGACTCTAGACCCACATAAGTTCACATATAGTATGAGCCATAGTTCGATATTCTGCCTCTACATTGGATTTGGCGACAACAGTCTGCTTTTTTCTTCGCTAGGTAACAAGATTTCTGCCAACAAATGTACAATATCCTGATGTTGAGTTACGATCAGAATGACTTCCTGCATAGTTAGAATTTGAGAATCCAGATAGATTGCAGTGGACATATTTCTTATACGTCAATCCTTTTCCTAGAGAGCTTTTAAGATACTGTAGAATATGACATATATCATCCCAATGACATTGTCAGGGTTTATCAAGATATCGATTGATGAATTTGACAGTAGAAGTAAGGTCAGCTCTTGTAACGGTTAGATAGATAAGCTTGCCTACCAACCTTCTGAACTAGTGATGATCAGCATAGGGAGGATAATTTTCATCATCCTAGTCCATATTTGGGTCAAGTGGAGTGTTGGCTGGTTTGCATCCGATCATACCAGTTTCCTACAAGAGATCAAGTACATATTTTCTTTCAGAGAGACACAACCCTACATATGATTTGGAAACCTCAATGCCTAAGAAATACCTCATATTTCTGAGATCTTTAGTGACGAAATGTTTTTGTAAGTAGGTTTTAGTTGCATGTATACTCACAGTATCAATGCCAGATAAGATAATATCATCAACATAAACAATAAGAATGACAAGTCCAGCCACTATTTTATGAATAAAGACTGAATGATTAGAGTGAGAGTGACAAAATCCAAAAGTGACTAAGATCTGATAGAGCTTCTCAAACCAAGCATGTGGCTCTATTTTAGACCATAAATGGCCTTTTTTAGCTTACAGACTTTAAAGATAGACCCCCACTGAGCAACAAACCCGAGTGGTTGCTCCATGTATACTTCCTCCTGTAGATCTCCATAAAAAATGCATTTTTAACATCTAACTGAAAGAGAGACTCGTCTTTCTTAACAACAATAGAAATCATAATTCTAACGGAGTTTAATCGTGCAACAAGAGAGAAGGTCTCAAAATAATCAACACCGTATGTCTGCGTGTAGCCTTTTGCAACAAGTCGAGGTTTGAGGTGTTGAATAGTCCCATTAAGTTGATATTTAATGGTAGAGACCCAACGACAGCCAATAGTAGGGTAGGAATAAGGTTGAACCACAAGTTCCCATGTCTTGTGATCACAAAGTGCTTTCATTTCCTAATCTGTTTCCTATTTCCATGCAAGAATAACTAGAGCCTCTACATCAGTCTTTGGAATGGTGATAGAAGAAATTACATTAGTAAAGCAGTCAAAATTGTTATGCAGATTGGCAGAAGTGTAGTAATTACTGATAGGATGTTTAGTACAGGAGTGAACACCTTTGTGCAGACTGATAGGAAGGTGCAAGTCAGAAGTTACCTCAAATTTATTTGATCATCTGTAGACAGAGGAATTATTTGGGGAGGGGCCATGGAAGGAGTGCTTGTCTTCTGTCAGCATTTGTACACTTGCAACGAATGATATTCAGGATGGTTCGAAGAAGGCAAGTCTTCAATAATATTTAGTAGAGGTTTGGGTGCCAACATTTCATTCGATAGTGTTGCTCCATCATCATAAAAATAGGGCATATGCTAAAAAAATATCACATCCACATTGACAAACCATTATTTGAGTATCGGATCAAAGCAGCGATAACTTTTATGGGTTCTAGAATAACCCAAAAAAATACATTTAGCGGATCGAGGATCAAGTTTTGTAATTCCTAGACGTAAATTTTTAACAAAGCAAGTACACTCAACAATGCGAGGAGGAACAGAGAGAAGAGGTGCATCATGAAACAAAATGGAGTAAGGTATACAATTTTGTAAAATAGAAGATGGCATATGATTTATAAGATAGCATGTCGTAGTGACTACCTGAGGAAAAAACCAGTGTAGAGCTTTATAATGAACAAGAAGGGTGTGAGCAACCTCTAATAAGTGGTGATTTTTCCAATCAGCAACACAATTTTATTGTGGAGTATAAGGAGAAGTGGTTTGATGGATAGTACCACGATCAGAACAAAAGATGTGATAGAATTCTGCATAAAATTATAGGACATTATCAGTACGGAAAATTTTAATGGATTATTGAACTGGGTCTGTATTTTAGAAAATAAAAAATGTATATTATCTAAAATAGTGCCATGATCTTCGAGCATAAATAGCCAGGTATTACGGGAATAATCATCAACAAAAGTCAAAAATTATTTAACACCAGTTTGACTCAGAACAGAGCATGGAACCCAGATGTCTGCATCAACAATATCAAAAATTGCTTTAGAACCAAGTACCTTCTTAGTAAGAAAGATAGGCCTCATTTGTTTTCCCAAAACACAAGATGCACTAGAAAAAAAAAATTTAGATAATGTAGGAAATAAATGCTTCAACTTTGCAGTAGACAAATGACCCAGCCGGAAGTGTCACTGAAGTCACGTGACTAATGTAGACAGAAGATCAGAAGTTGCAGGCGGTCCATCCAAATAGTATAGTCCATCCAGTCCTTCATGACCCGAACCAATCCTTATCTTCATGCAAAGATCCTTCAAAACAAAACTTGAGGGATCAAATTTAATGGAGCACTGAAGCTATTTTATAGTTTTAAACTGACAGATAACAAATTAATAGGAAATTGTGGTATGTAAAAAACATATTGAAGATTCATCTTACAAGACAGGGGAATAGTGCCAATGCCATGAACATGAGTCTTAGATCCATTTGCAACAGTGATATATTTGAGGTTTTATACATATCAAAAACTAATTGGACACACCTGAGTCAATGCACCATTTACTGTTACCAGCAAAAGGAGAAGCAAGCATGGTAGAAGAACCAACAGCAGACTTCGAATGTAGTTGAGTCATGCACTCCTGAAAAAACTTCTCGAATTCAAAGAAAAGCCATTTAGTAGTCGGAGGGGCAGCTGGTGGGTCAGATGAAACATCCGTAGCAGTTTCTGTAGAGGCCTGGTTCGCATAGGCTGGCTTGGCGTGATTGATCTAGCACATATCTTCAGTGTGATTATCACAACTACACCAGTTGCAGTTGTGAGGACCAGTAGCTTGATCTCTTCTAGGGGAAATAGAGGAACCTCATCCGCTAGTTGGAGGTATACGTCCTCCATGACCACGTCCTCGACCGTGGCCACATCGAGAATCAGCAGTGCGACAACTAGAGCAGAATGCTCAATAATAGGAGTGGATGTCACAGATGGTAGCCATTGAATTCTCTTGACGACGTCATGAAGACTAGGAAGAGGGTCACTTGATAGAATTTGATTGACCACTCCGGAAAAGGAAGCAGGTAGGGCAGCCAGAAATTAAACCAGTTGTAGTTCATTGCGTTTCTTCTGGGCTTTTCTGCTATCAGTTGTCAATGAATGGTAGATTTCATACTCATTACAGAGAGCAGAGAACTAGTTGTAGAAGTTCTCAATGGAAGCATCACAAGAAAACTCCTTGGCCAGGTTTTTGAAATTTTTAAAAATATGTTTCGGATTTTGCTGATGGGAGTAGACATGAGAAAGATGGTCCCACATTGCTTTAGCATCATGAAGACATAGCAGAGACTGATTGATCCGAGGCTCGGTGCTATTAAGAAGCCAAGACATAACACCATTGTCATCTTTAGACCATTGATCATACGCTTGTTTGATTTATCAAAAGTAGCAGCAGGGGTAGTAGGAGGATCAATGGTAAGATGTGAGTACCGACCTTGGGCTTTGACATAGA
Organism: Alisma plantago-aquatica; assembly: GCA_963693085.1. Lineage (NCBI taxonomy): Eukaryota > Viridiplantae > Streptophyta > Magnoliopsida > Alismatales > Alismataceae > Alisma > Alisma plantago-aquatica. The sequence goes on along the minus strand of OY856412.1, from coordinate 1,268,523,169 downwards.
GGACAAAGCAAGCCAACCACATATGATACTTCAAACCTTCGAGCTTGATGGTGGTAACACACAGAGCGAGGAGGGTCAACAGAGGCCATGATGAGCAGAGGCAGACATTAGTGAAGTGGCAGCGCAGCAGCAACAGGTAGTGAAGAAATAACCCACTATGGGATAGTAGCAGCAGTAGGGATCTAACACATTAGAGTAGAAGAAACCCGTATCGGGTAGATAGATTGATAAAGGAACCTACGCCATCATGAGTAAGATCACTATCCCATCATGACGGGTAGGCAAAAAAATAACCAGAGAGTTATGAGACTCTCAGCGTGGGATGGCTATGGCTGTCTGGAAGGTTGCACATGCTAAAAAAGAGGAGGAAACCCGAGAGAAGGAGGGAAACAGTGGGGTGGTGGAGGGAGGAGGGATGGTGGCTGGCGTAGAGAGGAGGAGGGGCAGCAGATTTGGTGGAGTAAGGAGGAGGGGAGGGGCAGCAGATTTGGTGGAGTAAGGAGGAGGGGAGGGGCAGTGCCGGGTGGAGGAGGAGGAGCGGAGGCGGGGGGAGAAGGGTGGAGGGGAGGTGACGGGTGGTGGAAGAGGGAGGGGGTGGCGATGGGTGGGGGAAGGCAGAGCCATTAGCAGTAGGTGGACAGGCTACTGGCGGCGGGTGGTGGAGGGGGTTCAGGCAGCGGCAACCGGGGTGCAGGCTGAAGGCTTAGGGCATAGGGGTAGGGTGGGAAAGAAAAATTCAAGGAACTGGACATGCTCTTGATACCATATAGAGAAACTGTGAATTGCTTGTTGAATGAATAAACCAGTGCACAATACAATCTCTAATATAATAGAAGGGAATAGAGACTAAAGAAAAGATGAGAAATATGGGACTAAACTACAGAAGTAAAAGCATAAGTGAGGCACATTCTATGCACATGACACTCAATGAAATACAACATAAGACAACATATCTATATAAGAATTCTTGACCTTGTCTCACATATAAATAGAGGGGTAGTCAAGGCTTTTTTAGACCTCACAATAAGTTATAACAATTGTTGTCTTCTCACAGTAGTAGTAACATGAGAACCCGAGAAAGTTCAACCCGTCAAAGGGAGGAACTACAAAGGATAGACAATTGGGAGAGCAAGTCGACTCTATCACATTGAATAAGAAAATCCTTCCCATCGGCTCTAGTAGCACAATGTAGAGTTCCAGTTGATTTTCATAGACTACATAGAGGCGTGGAGGTCGTAGCCACCATGCTAGGAGGACAACAACCACCACGGTCCATAGTGTTGCACTAGGAGGCCATCATCACTAGTTGTATGTGCGCATCTTGCAAAGAGAGCACATCATAAATAGAAATTGTTGAACTTTCTCTAGAACGAGGTATGTCTCTTGCTATCCTATTTCCTAGATTCATTATTGTTGACGTGTTCTACTAGATCTAGAATTGGGCATTTAATATTTTTTTCTTCTACCTTATCTATTTTCTTGATTTCCAAACATATTTTTCATACACATTAGCAATATTGTTGCAGACAATACATGAATAAATAATGCACAACATTATATTTATCAAAACAATACTTACTATATTTTATAATTATAATTTGACATTTGCAACAAAAGTGTACATGTGCTAACTAAAAAGATATTCGATATGTACAACCTAAGAAACCGTTCACATCATCATATTCATATCCTTACTATGATATGAACCAAAAATTGTAAAACAAGTATGCATGGAACTAGTGTGATGAGGATGCGGGAACAAACACTAATATAGTTCAGTAAATGCTTGGCAAAAGAGAGTCTATATATTTTTCAAGATTCACAATTCACACTTATATCTTTATTTCTTATACTTCAATTTTTAGTTTACATATATAGTTGCATTGTATTACTGGGTTAGAACCATATCCACATCATATTATATTTGGCCATGCCAATTTGGAGCTACCAAGTCTTGTTGTTCCTCAATAGAATTCTATTTGAGGGTGGTATGATTATTATACCCCCAATAAAACTACGCCTCCAATACATAAAAGAGAATTTATATCATTGTTTTATTGCTTTTCAAACATCAGTGATGTAATGTATTATATTGTATGAATTAATATATGAGAACCGCATACATGCAGTTGAAAGTAGTAAACATATGTTAAGTAGTTATTTGGCATAATCAAATATGTCATCAAATAAAGAGGAATATTTTCATATAATCCATCTACACTATACACATATCAAGAAGAAATTTACAAAAATACCCAACTAAGAGACCTATCATAAGCTCCTAGAGTCAATTATACTCTGGTCAAATCCTCAAAGAGACAATATAGTCACAACATATATAAGAACATCGTTAACTTGATTAAGGAATAGTCAAGTTTCTAATATCATTAAGCCAAATCTAACCCATACCATGTTCATGCTCACATATTATTAATCATATTTCTTTTATGGTCAGGAGACCTACAACTATAATTATTAGCCCAATATAATGTCAAAGCTATATTTAAAACATATAATAAACTAAGATCATGATATATTATTATATTTAGGATTTACTCACCATACAATAAATTATATGGCCATATATTTATTGAGGTCTTGTTATTAATAAATATTACTAAATTTATAAGATAAGGTTGAGAAAAATCAATAACATTGATTTTAGTTTTAACTTTAAAATATTGAATACATACTCAATAGTGATACATCTTATAGATGAAAAAATCTTCTTTTATAAATAGTATTTCATGTAAGATGTGAAGAATCACTTCAACAATGATATAGGTACTACATTACTGTTATCTTAATAATGTTAGGTTATTTCATGGTTTTGGGGATCAAACATGATCACTCTAGTTTATTCTTTTGGTTTTAGAAAATAAATTAATTTACATAACCACGTTAGGTATATGAAAACATTAATCACTTTTCCAAAATGCTAAAACTCTAGTAAAACTTTAGTTCAATAGATATTAACATTATATTAGATAATGTTATGATTTTCAACCGATTCCAATGTTGTTGGCCTGGTAAAAAGACCTCAGTTGTACTTTACTACTAGCTAAATGTCACAAAAGTATACCTGCTGCACAATTTGTATTAATATTAGATATTATTTTGCTAATTTTAGAATCAGATCTTTGAAGACCATATAGTTATGTTGATTTGGAAGTATATTACTTATCAAATGCCAAAGCAAGATTTTAAATGATATTTTATTAAATTATACAAAAAATAAACTTTCAACAGGTATTTTATTTTGCCCCATAAATGTAGGAGATATGATGTTTTAAATTTTACCTATTTTGAGTGATGTATACTATTGATGAATGATTGGATAGCTCCGATTAGAGCCGTGCTAGCAGGGTGTTGGTCTGATGCGATGATTTTGAGTCGCATTTATAGACTTGTTTGATAAGTGTTTTATGCATTTATTAGTCATTTGTATGGTTAATGTTGCATAATTCATTCATTTTGGTCTATTCTACCTCTTTATGTAAAATTCCCTCTATTTAAGCATTTTGAGTATTAATTATCGAAAGAATATATTTTTTGTGGATTTATGTGGTTTCGTGTGTTAATTTTAGGAAAAACAAGTATCAGCTGTCGTCGATACCATCGACGGCGGTCGATACCATCGACCGGACCACAGGCTTCCAGCCGCAAGGACCAGGACAAGATTGATACTATCGAAAGGGATGTCGATGGTATCGAGATACCATCAGGTTTCTGGCAAGGAGCAAGTCGATACTATCGACACGACGGTCGATACCATCGGCGGGAGGAGCTACAGCGACACAAAACAAAAAAACCGTCACTACAGGTTCGTCTATACCATCGACCCGCGCCGATGGTATCGAGATGACATCAGGCGCTCAGACGAAAGAAAAGAAGGATTGCCGCTACCACTCTAGGTCGATACCATCGACCCGCGTCGATGGTATCGACACCGTCAGATATCACTTTGATTCAGAATGATGTTAATCGGACAGCCGTGGTTAATTGGCAACTTAATTTGGGGAGATATACCTAATGAAGATGCCCTTGACTGGGATATCACGTCATTAGTTGCTGCACGCATCCCGTAGAGCAAGGAGAGAAGAACGGAGCACGATAGAACGCCCCAGCCGATCCGGATGCTGAAGAAGAAGAATTCCACCACCGAAAGGCGGGAGAACGTGGATTCCACGCCAAGGATCGATTGGACCATCTCCGTTCATGGGTTTCACCACTCAATCTCGTTTTTCTCATGTTTCCCCTTTTCTCTACTACATTGTACTCTGAGATGAATATGCGGGGCTAATCCCCTTTGTCTTTAGGACCGGGAGTAGCCCAGGAATTTATTGTATGACGATTCTATAATAGTAATTCATATCTTATCTCTTAAATCCGTGGTATAATTTCGTTTTCTCCAATATATTGTTATGTTTGATCCCCATAATAATAACCTAATGCCCTTAATTGCTTTGAAAGAAGAATTAACGGTTGAAAAGAGACGGAATTTACATTAATTGACAAATCCCTTGAGCAAGGTCGTGTAAGATTAATGATGGATACCGAGAGGTCGCATCTAATGCACCTAGTTTAGGGTATAGGTTACTACGACGGTGGAACTGACCTAGACATAGGTAGTGAATTGTACCACGACAGTGGGCAAGTCTGATTTCAGGCCACTACCTAGATAGAGAGATAAAATTGAGTAGCTACATAGAATAAAATACAATGAAAACTCGCGGTGAAACTGCAACCCTAAGATCTCCTTTTGAATTGATTAAACCAAACATTTAATCGATTGCTTGTTTTGTTTTTATTTTAATTTTAATTTGAACAACAACTCTCAACTTTTTAATCGGCTTAGCTGATCGCGAGCAGTTAGTAGGAGTCCCCGACGATTTCACGTATCCCTGAGTTTGACTTGGGCCTCACAAAGGCATGTACTACTTCGACGTGTTCACTTGCGTTTCTGCGCACGGTAAATTTGCGTCATGTTTTTGGCGCCGTTGCCGGGAATACGACAATTTGTTGGCACTTCGAGGCTGTGAGCGGCCACTCTAGGCCACATTTTTTTTTATTTTTTTTATCATTCCAAAAATTTATAATCTATTTTCTAAATATTTGTAATCGTCAAGCACTGTAGTAAATTTAATTTTCCTATTTTCAGGTATTGTGCATGGTGCAGACACGTAGTACTGACTACGCGAGGCACGCACCAGAGGTTTCGTTGCCAGAACCAGAAGACGAGGGCGAGTATAACCAAGAATAGCTGGAGGATATACTTTCTGAACCCGAACAAGAAGAGATGGACGAGCCACAGACAATATGGGAGAAGATCAAGGCTTCTTCTTCATCCGCTTCCAAGGGGCCAATAAAGAAGCAAGCGCTAAATATTCTGACATATAAGATAGATCCATCTTTAATAAATTTGGTGAAGTCTAATGCCTTCCATGGGCTCAAAAATGAAGACCTCGTCGCGCACATAAGTCAGTTTGTGGAGAATTGTGTTATGGTAAAAATCGACAGTTTTCCACAAGATGTGCTCTACTTGAAACTTTTCCCGAGTTCTCTGGCGGGAATTGCGCGCGAATGGCTACATAATTTGGACGATGAATATGTGGAGTCTTGGGACCACATGGTGGAGGTCTTCTTCGAGAGGTTCTTTCCGCCCGAGAAGACCAATGACATAATCAGAAAGATCCATAACTTCACCCAACAAGCAGGAGAGACCTATTCTGAGACATGGGAAAGGTTTCAGATTATGCTCATGCGATGCCCGCATCATGGACTGGATATGGAGACACAAGTCAAAATCTTCTATTTTTCTCTCTCGGAGCATGATAGAAGCAACCTCGATTCAGCCGGTTACGGATTCTTTTTGAATAACACGGACACTAGATGTTGGGAGATCTTAACGAACATGGAAAAGAAAAAATCATGGGGCGAAAGAGGCGTCGTGGAGCAGGTTCGAGCAGTAGGAGAATCTAAAGCAATAAAGGAGCTGAATGAGAAGTTGGATCTTCTCGCAAAGAAATTGCTTGCAAAAGAGGATATCGAGTCCGAGGACGAGGCTCAAGTGAAATTCATGAGGCAGCAGCAAGGTTACCGGAACAACGACTATTCATAGAGGAAAGACAAGAAGTTCTCCTGGAAGGATCCCAATAACTTCTTGCAGGATCCAGATGCTAAACCCCAGCCAGTGGCAGAGGATAAGAGCACAGAGCTTCTCAATCAAGTGATAAAGCAAAACCAAGAACTCATGGCTAATTTCGGCCAGCAAATAAAGCAACAAGGGGAGTTCATGAACCAATTCGGGCAGACACTACACAGCCATGGGGCTCAAATGAGGACAATAGAGACATCTATGGCACAGATGGCTGCGGAGATAACCAGTTTGAAGAAGTCGGCACATCCAGGTTTCCCGGGAAATACTAATGTTCCAGGAGGGAACCAACAAGTGAAGGCCATCTTGCTAAGAAGTGGCAAGAAATTGTTAAATCCCATGGCCGATGAACCAAGCAAACCTCAAGCTGAAACTGTAGGTGAGACCACTGAGGAGCTGCCCGCACCGGTCATAGAACCAGTGAATGACACAGTTGTGGATGCTACTAAAGACCCTGTTGCAAAGGAGGAGGAACCTCAGAAATGGACACCCTATGTGCCATCGCATCAAAGGCCACAGGCGGTACCGGTCCCTTATCCGAACAGTGCTAAGGCAAGGAAAGTAGATGATCAATTCAAAAAGTTCTTAGATAGTTTCAGGAAGCTTTCAGTCAACATCCCTCTATTGGAAGCTATTGAGCAAATCCCTTCTTACGGAAATTTCTAAAGGACATCATCACTAAGAAGATAAAAATTCTGGACACGAAAGTAGTTGTTCATAAGGAGCAGGTGAGTGCCTTCATCATGGGCACATTGCCACCAAAGAGGCAAGATCTGGGTTGTTTCAACATTTCGTGTTATATCGAAAAACTCAAATTTGGTGAAGCATTATGTGACTCAGGCGCAAGCATCAATTTAATGCCCCTTTCTACATTCAAAAAGTTGGGATTAAAGGAGTCAAGGCCAAGCAACATGACAATTCAATTGGCGGATAACTCTGTGGTGAAACCGTATGGGATTTGTGAAGATGTGCTTGTGAAAGTGGATAGATTTGTATTTCCTGCAGATTTTGTCGTCATGGAGATGCAAGATGAACAAGGCAATGAGCTACTATTCGTAAGACCATTCCAAGATACAGCCGACATGATACTGGAGATGGGGAGAGGTTGGTTGACCTTGGGTATAGCCGATGACCAATTTGAGATGGTCATGCCTTCCAACACCACTTCACCTAAATCTAAGGAGCAATACCACATGGTAAAACATTTTGATAATACTATCTCACTTTGTCTAGGGAAGCCATTTCTGGATATGGCTCATGTAATGACCAAGGTGGACAAGGGGACTTTGGCTGTAAACATCATGGAGCAGACTAAAGTAGTATCCCTTTGCAAGGCTATTGGGTTCCAGAATGATGAGGATGAGGACATTCCTCCCTCTACTGAGGATGATGCCGTAGCAAATTCAGTTGTTGATGCATATCCGGAATTACCACTAGAGGCCTATTTAGTCAACATCACTCATGATTGGATGAGAAGCAAATCACTCAAGGAGTGCGCCAAGATGCTTCAGATGCTTCCATGTTTCTATGCGAGGTATTATGAATATTTAGGTGAACTTCCCCCTCCGCTTCAATCATCCTTGATTAGCCCACCGGAGTTAGAGTTGAATCCATTGCCACCGCATCTCAAGTACGCCTTTCTAGCTGAAGAGGAAAAGTTACCAGTGATTATTTCTGCATATCTGAGTGCGGAAGAGGAGGACCAGCTGTTGATAGTGTTGAGGAACCACCGGGGAGCATTTGGGTGGTCCGTTGAAAATATCAAGGGGATTTCCCCTACCTTGTGTCAGCATAAGATTCGGCTCGAGGAGGGAGCCAAGCCGGTGATCCAACCGCAGCGTCGACTGAATCCGAGCATCATGGAGGTTGTGAAGAAGGAGGTGATTAAGCTTCTTTCCGCAGTTATTATCTATGCAATTTCAGACTCGACATGGGTATGTCCCACGCAGGTAGTCCCTAAGAAGGGGGGAATAACTGTTACTCAAAACCTTTTGAATGAACCTGTCACCACCCGCTTGGTAACCGGGTGGCGAGTTTGTATTGATTACCGACGTCTTAATGCCGCTACGCTAAAGGATCATTTTCCTCTACCATTTATTGATCAAATTCTAGAGTGCTTAGCCAGCCGATCTCATTTCTGTTTTCTGGACGGGTATTCGAGATACAATCAGATTTCAATTGATCCTAAGGACCAAGAGAAATCTACTTTCACTTGTCCTTATGGAACTTTTGCGTATCGCCACATGCCCTTTGGCTTATGCAATGCACCATCGACTTTTCAGCGTTGTATGCTCGCCATTTTTTTTGATATGGTAGAACACTGTCTTGAAGTCTTTATGGATGATTTTTCGGTTTATGGTGCTTCATTTGATGAATGCCTTTATAATTTGGATAAGGTGTTACAGAGATGTGAGGACACACATTTGGTCCTCAACTGGGAGAAATGTCATATGATGGTGAGTGAAGGGATAGTTCTAGGACATAAAGTGTCTAGCAAAGGTTTGGAGGTAGATCTAGTGAAAATTAAAGTTATTTCTAAATTGCCCCCACCAAATTCGGTAAAAGGGGTAAGAAGTTTCTTAGGACACACTGGATTTTATCGTCGGTCCATAAAAGAATTTTCTAAAATCGCCAAACCTCTATCTGAGCTTCTCAAGAAAGATGTCGTTTTTTATTTCAATGACAAATGCTTACACGCGTTCAACGTGCTGAAGGAGAAATTGATTTCCGCACTGGTTGTTCAAACGCCGGATTGGACTAAGCCGTTCGAACTCATGTGTGATGCATCGGATTTTGCTGTAGGAGCGGTGTTGGGACCGCGGGTGGACAATAAACCCGCCGTAATCTTTTATGGTTCTAAGACTTTGAATGATGCTTAAATAAATTACACAACTACTGAAAAAGAATTGCTTGTTGTTGTTTTCGCTTTTGAAAAATTCCGGCAATATTTAGTTGGATCGAAAGTAGTTGTTTGGACTGATCATGCCGCTATTAAATATTTGATGGAGAAAAAAGATGTCAAACCTAGATTGATTAGGTGGATCTTGCTCCTACAAGAATTTGATATCGAAATTAAAGACAAGGCGGGGATTGAGAATGTTGTAGTGGATCATTTGTCCATGTTAGAGAGGGTAGATGAAAAAGATTTACACATACCCATAACCGAGACATTTCCGGATGAACAATTGTTGAAAGTGAATTCTAAAGATCCTTGGTTTTCATATATTGTGAATTATCTTGCTTGCAGGATCATCCCAGAAGATTGGACATGTCAAGAGAAGAAGAATTTTTTCCATTCTCTATGTTATTATTTTTGGGATGACCCCATTCTTTTGAAGCAATGCAGGAATGGTGTTCTACGCTGGTGTGTACCTGAGGAGGAATATGAGAGTGTTCTTCGTCACTGCCACACTCTACCTACGGGCAGACACCATGCGAGCTCTCGTACGGCGGCCAAAGTGTTGGAAAGTGGCCTATATTGTCCTACCTTGTTCCGAGACGCCTATGAGTTTGTGAGACAATGTGATTCCTTCCAAAGGGTGGGTAACATTTCAAAGAGATAGGAGATGCCCCAAAATGTTTTCCAAGAGGTTGAGGTATTTGACCTATGGGTTATAGATTTCATGGGACCCTTTGTGTCCTCAAATTCGAATTTATATATTCTTTTAGCGGTTGATTATGTGTCGAAGTGGGTAGAAGCAATACCCACAAGGACTAATGATTCTTCTGTAGTGTGCAGATTCGTAAAAGAAAATATCTTCTGCAGGTTTGGAGTGCCCCAAATGATCATCAGTGATGGGGGTACGCACTTTAAGAATCAAAAGTTCTCGGCATTGTTGACGAAATATGGGTTCAAACATAACATAGGTACCATGTATCACCCGCAAACTCAAGGATAGGTGGAGGTCTCCAATCGCGAAATTAAGAAGATTTTGGAGCGTACAGTGGCTTCCACGAGGAAGAACTAGAGTGCCTTACTGTCGGATGCATTGTGGGCATATAGGACGGCGTACAAGACACCTATAGGCACCATGCCTTTTAGGTTGGTGTACGGTCGGGCTTGTCACTTACCGGTAGAGTTAGAGCATAAAGCACACTGGGCGCTAAGAAAGCTCAACTTGAGTTATGATGAGGCGGGGAAGAAGAGATTGCTTGAACTAAATGAATTAGATGAGATGCTCATGACTGCATATGAGAACTCTCGGATATACAAGGACTGCAATAAGTTGATCCACGATCGCCACATTCAGATGCGCACCTTCAAGAGGGGAGATTGTGTGTTGTTGTTTAATTCAAGGCTGACTCGGGAAGCTAAAATCCCGATGGAGTGGGCCATTCACGGTGGAAGAAGTCAAACCACATGGCGCAATCTTGGTGCGCGATGGGGAGACTACATTTTTGGTGAATGGACAGAGGTTGAAGCTATATTTTGGTGAAAATTACACGAAGAAGGTGAGTGAGGTCAAACTCATTTCACTTTTGTACCAATGATGTGATTCAAGTCGTCTAGACTAAGATGTTAAATAAGGGCACTTGTTGGGAGGCAACCCAACCATTGGTACCTTAGTTTAGTTCATTTACATTCGTAGTTTAATTTGTTTTCACTTAGTTTGTAGTGTAAAAAAGATACTGTGATCGTTTGCTACATGTGCAGGGCTGAGGCAGAGTCGATACCATCAACCATTGTATCGATGGTATCGACCGTGGTATAGGTTGGCGACTGCAAGAATCGCACTGCGTCGATACCATCGACGGCCTCGTCGATGGTATCGACATACCTACAGGTAGATCGCAAAGTCAAGGTCGATGGTATCGAGATGCCTGTCGATACCATCGAGATCTCTGGAGATTTTCGTAAGAAATCGGCTCAGTGAAGTCGATACCATCGACGACTCTGTCGATAGTATCGACACTTTCATGCAAAGAAGGTGGCGGCCGGGCCTCGCGAGGATTTGCCCTAATCAGAGAGTCGATACTATCGACTCGCGTCGATAGTATCGACGCGCCACATCAACGATCGGTGAGGGAAGATCAACGGCGATCGCAGCAACACGGAGTTCGATCCAAGGTATGGGTCGATACTATCAACCCGCGTCGATAGTATTGACGCGTCAGCAATCCGGGCCCCGAATATCCAGCCATCGACAACCGTCGTTACTCGCGGAGGTACGGATCGTGCTACCCGAGTCGATACCATCGACTCGCGTCGATGGTATCGACGGGCGTACAGTAGCGTCAGCCACGACTATATATGAGGAGTAGTTGCGTTAGATGACATCACACCTTCAGTGAAACTCTCCTCCACTTGTGCTGAGCATGTTCCAGAGCTATCCAATCCCGACGACGAGCAACACCGAGCTAGTTCTTCATCGAGCGGAGATTCGCTTCTCCGATCTTCACCGAGCTCCCTTTCGATTCCTCCTTCTCTCACAATCATGGTGCACACAGCTGGTGCGTCCTCTTTACACACGAATCTGATGGACATCCTAGAGTTCGTGCCACCTACGAACGCGTCCGTTACACGCCCGCGGCTGATTCATCCATCCGCGGAGGTGAAGAAGATCTACGAGGAGATCTTGAAGAGGAAGATAGAGCCGACCCGATATGTTGATCGGGATACCATCCACAACCTCAGGTTCGAAGCGAACCTCGCCTATGTCTTGAAGGGACAAGCGCGCCACACGAGACGAAGACCTGACGAGCTGGAATTTCATGCATATGGCCATTCGTTCTTCGGCGAGTGGCCCACGTACAAGGAATTGGTGGCTGAGTTCATGGCATCACTGGACGTCTGCGTCGTGCCCAACGAAGTAATAGCCACCGACCGCGAGTAAATCAAAGGTTGGGTGTCGTTCTGGCTGTATAACAATGACTATACCCTTATACTTAAGCAGTTCAACAAGATTTTCAACTTGAATCACTCGCAATCCGACTATCGGTGCCCGGACAACCGCACCGACTATGATGCCATCTTTTCCGAGCTGGTTACGGTGCTGCCGGGGAAGTCCGTTAGCTACCATAATGCTGTGGTAGCTGACTTCGAGCACCCTTTCGTCCGGATTCTGCACCGGATGCTCAGTTCGACGTTGTTTGCTTGGGGTGATTTGGCCCTCAGCAAGTTTCAGGAGACGGATTTATTCTTTTTGTGTAAGCTCCTGAAGCGTCAAGAATGTAATTGGGATGCCTTCTTTCTGCAGAGAGTGTTGGCGGTGAAGAGGAGTACGAGGAAAGCACCGATTCACTTCGGAGGGCTTATCACAAAGTTGGCGCATTACCTCGGGCTGAATTTCTCAGTTTTGACCCCGCTCAACAACAGGAGCAAGGTGAACTTTCAACATCTGCACCGTTCCAATCTCCTACTTCTTCGAGATGGTTTGGCGTATGCGCACTGCCACGTCAACCATACTTACCAGGAGTGCTCGCTGCCTGATCCAGTCTTCAACATTGAAGGGGCGCAACACTTCCGATGGCCAATCATAGCTATCGCCGACTCTGATGAATAAGGCGGCAATGACGACGGCAACGACAGAAATGACGACGAGGCTGAGGTGGAAGAGGAGGCATTTACACCTCATTGAGTACGAGTGGCACCACGAAAGCGTCCTCGGATGCATTCGGGTGCATCTTCATCATCACAGCCTACTCTGCCGCCACCACCGCCCTCGCAGCCGAGTGAGGATGTCTATTCTATGTAGGGCATGTACGCTATGCTGCAAGACATCCAGCAAACACAGCAGCAGCACATGGCAATGTATACCGGTATTCAAGACACTACGAACTGGTTACTGGAAAACCAAAGGGCGATGTTCGAGAACAAGCGTCTTCTCCTCGAAAACCAACAACAAATTCATGATCGGTTGTATCAGATGGAGATGCAACAGGAGCCCTTCTACGACCACTATTGGAGCCAAAATTACTTTGGAGGCTATCCACAACCTCCACCTAGGGCCCAGTTAGATCCAAGCTTCCAGGGGGAGTTTCCTTCTTGGGACCCTACGGCTCTACAGTACTCGCCTCCACCACAAGAGTAAACTGGTATCACTGTTCCAACCTTTGAGTTTGTTTTTGACTATGAGGCCATAGTCGAATTCAAGCTTAGGGGAGGTAGTTGGAACAGTTCTATCTTTATTTTCTCTATTTTTAGTTTCTTGTCATTTGTTTCTTGCAATTTTAGTTTGTTGTAGGATCCACATTCTATCAAGTGTAATCGTGGATGTCTTTAATGTTGAGTCATCTCAGTTGCATGTGCATGGGAGTTGAGGGAAACTAAAATTTTTGAGTGTTCACAAGCTTGAGTGTTGTTTCACCTTGATCACTTAACTTAGAAAATGATTGTTTTTTTCAACTTTAAAACAGAAAATCACGACTGTATATTCCTAATGATTCATGAAAGTGGACAAAAATGGTTGTTTGAGCCTAAACTGACCAAATTATAATGAGACTTTAATTTGAAGTAAGAGAGGAAAAAACCTTTTAAGTACTACACAGGTCAGTAAGGAGGGACACATAATATTTTTCTAAGGTTCAGTCAATTAGTCTTGTGATCTGTCCACCTCATTGTTTTCACAATCCACCAACAATTGGAAGTAAAGTATGATTTTAACTCTTTGTGATTGCATGGCATGTAGATAGGACTTGCATTGCAACCATCTTCATTTGTTTTGCATGGAAAATGAAAAATAAAAAGATTAGAATAGGTATACATGCACATTACCCTTAGGTGCATGTCATGTAGTTGCATCCATAACTTTTATGCATAAAGTATGTCATGTACCTCATTTATTCTTTAATGGTGAATCACATTGTTCCATACCTTCCAAATAAGTCAAATGTTTGAGTATGTAGAAAAAAATAAGCCCAATAAGTACTCATTGCCAATTATCAAAATAAGGGTTTGAAAAAAAAAGAAAAAAATTCTGAAAAAAAAGAAAGTTATTTTGAAGCAACAAGAATAAGAAGGAGAAAGGAACATAATCTCACTTGTATTTCAAGATAAGTGAGTACATGAGGTAGCTTAATTATATATCCATCTCATTTTGAGACGGATGGTTAGTGCATGCATCATTCCACCTAATCTTAGGCATTAGGGCATTTTTCATGTGCATGTGCATCATTTAGGGCATTTTTGTTTTATGCATGTTGAAATCGTATAATACTTCCACTTCCTCCATTAGCCACCTATTTCATCCACCCGTTGCTCGGATTGGTAGGCCATCGTGAATTTCTCCTCACTAATGAATATCAGGAGAACTGCTTCCATGTAGATGGTAGTTAGGGCGAGCAACGTAGTATAGGATATCACAAGATGCACTAAGTCTGGACCGGCGAATTTTATTATGTTAACTACCTTATGTGATAGTGTTCATCAGTTTGAGGTTAATATCTTTCATGGATGATTATTGTCGCCTTTAGGGTAATTATCATTTTGTGGTTAGCGAGGGCCGGTATGCGAATGTCCGGTGGGAGTCATATGGGATGTCTGTTGTGATGCTTTGTTATTTATTTGACTCTGGAAATTCTATTCTAAGGATTAGTTGCTCGAGGTCGAGCAATGTTCAAGCTTAGGGGAGTTTGATGCGATGATTTTGAGTCGCATTTATAGACTTGTTTGATAGGTGTTTAATACATTTATTAGTCATTTTTATGGTTAATGTTGCATAATTCATTCATTTTGGTCTATGCTACCTCTTTATGTCAAATTCCCTCTATTTGAGCATTTTGAGTATTAATTATCGAAAGAACATATTTTCTGTGGATTTATGTGGTTCTGTCGTCGATACCATCGACGGTGGTCGATACCATCGACCGGAGCACAGGCTGCCAGCCGCATGGACTAGGACAAGATCGATACTATCGACAGGGATGTCGATGGTATCGAGATACCATCAGGTTGCTGGCGAGGAGCGAGTCGATACTATCGACACGATGGTTGATACTATCAACAGGAGGAACTACGGTGACACATAATGACAAAATTGTTGCTACAGGTTCATCGATACCATCGACCCGCGTCGATGGTATCGAGATGACATCTGGTGCTCAAACGAAAGAAAAGAAGGATTGTCGCTACCACGCTAGGTCGATACCATCGACCCGCATCGATGGTATCGACACCATCAGATATCAGTTTGATTCAGAATGATCTTAATCGGACGGTCGTGGTTAATTGGTGACTTAATTTGGGGAGATATACCTAATGAAGACGCCCTTGACTGGGATATCACGTCATTAGTTGTTGCACGCATCCCGGAGAGCAAGGAGAGAAGAACAGAGCACGAGAGCACGCCCCAGCCGATCTGGATGCTGAAGAAGAGGAATTCCACCACTGAAAGGCGGGAGAACGCGGATTCCATGCCAAGGATCGATTGGACCTTCTCCGTTCAGGGGTTTCACCACTCAATCTCGTTTTTCTCATGTTTCCCCTTTTCTCTACTACATTGTACTCTGAGATGAACATGCGGGGCTAATCCCCTTTGTCTTTAGGACCGGGAGTAGCCCGAAAATTCATTGTATGATGATTCTATAATAGTAATTCATATTTTATCTCTTAAATCCGTGGTATAATTTCATTTTCTCCAATATATTGTTATGCTTGATCACCATAATAATAACCTAATGCCCTTAATTGCTTTGAAAGAAGAATTAACGGTTGAAAAGAGACGGAATTTACATTAATTGACAAATCCCTTGAACAAGGTGGTGTAAGATTAATGGTGGATACCGAGAGGTCGTTTCTAATTCACCTAGTTTAGGGTATAGGTTACTATGACGGTGGAACCGACCTAGACATAGGTAGTGAATTGTACCACGATAGTGGGCAAGTCTAATTTCAGGCCACTACCCGGATAGTGAGATAAAATTGAGTAGCTACATAGAATTAAATACAATGAAAACCCGTGGTGAAACCGCAACCCTAAAGATCTCCTTTTGAATTGATTAAACCAAACATTTAATTGATTGCTTGTTTTGTTTTGTTTTTATTTTTCTTTTAATTTTAACAACAACTCTCAACTTTTTAATCGGCTTAGCTGATCGCGAGCAGTTAGTAGGAGTCCCTGATGATTTCACGTATCCCTGAGTTCGACTTGGGCCTCACAAAGGCCTGTACTACTTTGACACGTTCACTTGCATTTCTACGCACGGTAAATTTGTATCATGGTCATTTTGGGTTGTCTTCCCCAACACAATGTCTCCATGGGGGTCAACTCTGATAAGGTTTGCTTGTTAGTTTAGCCTCCTTCTCACAATCTAAGGATGTGAATGTCTCCCCTTAGCCTCCAAGATCAAGGGAATCTATGAAGCCCCTAAAAAACACCAGAGTCATCATCTTCAATGAGTACCTTTCCAATATCAGTGGAGCTGCAACATCTATACTGTATCCTTTGTTTCTTGATGAAACAACATACTTGTAGTGTCATTGGCTTCGTATAAGGCTTAAGAGTGAACTAAATATGTCACTATATAGACACAAACCCCACAAACAAAGTTCACAATCCAATTTGAGGACTATATAAGTCCTTATCCTCCTAGGATAACATAGAAAGAAGCTAAAGTTGGATGTTAGGTCAAACAATTCTTGTAGTTTGTGTTATAAAATTAAATTTTGAATTTCTATATTTGTTGGGTATCTTCAAAATATGATAAGTCTCTCCTTGCTTATTCAAACTCCATGACCTTTTAATTATATATTAAAAAAATCTACTATAGGTTTCTAAGATAGTTGGACATTGTCTCATTAGTAGCTGAATAAAACTCCCAAAGATATATAAAAGTGAACCCATATATTTCTGAAACCTATATTGAACATTATCCTAAAATTCTAGCTATATCACAAAAAATCTACAATGGTCAATACAAAATTTTGGTACATGTTGAAATGGAAATTTAGAGATATTAGACTTTCATCATATTGCTGAAATAATATAAATTACTTGAATCAATAAATCAATTTGAGTATAGTTGTTGTGTAATTTATTTGAACTATTAAAAGTTCTCCACTTGCTCTAAAATTTTAATTCAAGCTTTAATATCATAAGAAAAATCCATCAAAATATAAATTACGTTGTCTATCCAAATAAATATCATAAAGTTAGTATTTCGGCACATAAGAATTTTATTGTTATTCAAATGTTCCCATATAAATACTGAAAAAAGTTCCCATAGATCCATACTAATGTCAATTTCATTTATTGAAACATATTCTCTAAAACTATATATTAAAGACTTTATTTAGTTGGAAGAACCAAAATACCTTATATAAAGAGTCTCTATGCGCCAATATCATCCAAATGATCTCAAACTTTGATACAACCAAAAATTATCATTATGGGTTCAAATTACAGCTTCCACTTTGGTTTACCACCCTCTCAAATGTTCATCCTCCATCATGGGCATGGGAGAGGGGAGAGAATGTCTCTCTTAATTCCATAAATTATCATTATGAAGCTTTCTAGAATTTATGGAACAAGATATTTCATCATTGGATGGTCAATTATATTTTTGACCTCACCGAGTACATTATTAAAATCAATGCCTAAAACTAGGCCATATGTACATACATTATAACATGTATCATGTATCATACCATCCCTTATGAAAAACATCTTCTCTAGGGTTTAGGGAACCTAAATTCGGGATATAACATTCACCCCTCTATACAAGGAGTTATGTCACCAAAATTAAACTTTTATTACATTCAAGGTGAGAGTAAAGAATATTCAAACGTAATATTAGGTTTATGTCCGGTCTTACACCTTCATCATAGGACTTTTTACTTAACTACAAATGTTCTTTGGATTAAAGCTACCTCTGAACTAATATCACAATATTTGTGATTGGAACTTTCATTTTTCTTATAAGGACCTAAAAGCCCAAACCCCCCATTCTTATAAGGATTTTCTCTATACCCAAGTGTATCCATACCCCAACAAACATGTTAAGGTTGTATACGATTTCCTTTCCTTATTCTTTTCAATAGAGGAAAATATCCACTTTATATATTTGTATATATAAACATATATATAGTGTAGAGATGATACATCCATACTCTTGATCATGTAATATTTGATCAATATATTTGTATATCCTCAAGTAAAGATTATCATCTCAACCGAAGTACATAATCTCAACTTAAATCTTGCTATTATAAAGTTACACTAGTTTCTATCTTGGAAGAGTGACTTACATCTCATTGTATCTATAATACAACATCCACATCTCATGTGGCACCTCTATATCACTGTTTCCACCCTGAGAGACAAACGATCACTCATCTCTTTGAATCTCAACTTTTACTTAGAATAAAATTAGGTCCTCATGTATGGTTTCATGAGTAACTTAGGCTGAGAACTCCAAGCTAAGGTCACTAAAGTTGGGATATACCCAAATCAAGACACGACTTTTTTACCATTGGTGCTCTATCCATGATCATTTATACAACCCAACTCTTTTTTTATAACCACTATATTCCTAACAGGAAACCACTAACTCATCATGAGGCTTATCACTCCACTTCCCCTAGGATCTAAGGATAAAATTGATCATATTTGTATTTGACCTCTTCTTTTCTCTATGTATGGGAATAGGTCCCTCCAACATATCTAGACTTACCCCAAACATCATACGCAACACATACTTACTCAACTCATCTACATTGGTTTAATCTTGTATTGGAATCACATGTCTCATATCTCAAATTTCTCCACAAGTTAGACCTTATAGCCTCAATCCCTAGTTCTAGAGGTTGGGATCACTCTCCTCTTTGTGTGTGTCCCACTCATGGAGTCATTAACATTTTTGTCCCTATACTATATGACCTACCTTGCATAGAGTTCTATTCTCATGTTGGTCCTCACATATATATCTTATCTTATATCCTACAGAGCTACATGCATGGGGTACCACTAAATATATACAACCAAGGAAACTATGTTTCTTAGTGTGCTAACACAGATAATGTTAGTGTGTTAGACGTAGATGGTGTTGCACTATCTAGGGTTTGCATGACAATCTTAACTTAAATCCTCATGTGAGATTTATCATAATCATGATTAATCTCTGATCTCCTAAATCATTTTTAGGTTATCAAGATCAAGAATACAACACCTGGGATATTTATATAGCATAACCTTTTATCTTTGTCATTATAAGTTTAGATCTGCATACATCATCTAGGAACATCTCAGTTAGACTAATGTCACTCTATTACCATTAGATCTCATTGACCATATGTTCCTTTTTGTGTTTAGTAACATTTTAATATGTACACACACCAATATATATATACATATAAAGATCTGTATGTTTTCTTCATTGGAAATAGAGCACTTGAAAAACACCAATCTCCTTCTTGAGAAACTAAAACCAAGATATTTGCACACATTGGGAATGCTAGTTCCACAAAACTTAGAGAAATAATAACCACTAGATATAGACTAGATTAACTTACCTAACCTAAACCCTAGAAATCATATGCCCCATAACACATAACACTAGGGAAATAAATAGAAGAAACCCTACACCTAGTTCTCAAATATCTAGCATCTATGAGACAACTCAATAGATTTATAGGGCTGATCTACAAGGTTTTCATATTTGTTTTGTGAATAGAAAAATTGTTAATGGCAACTATAATTCATGCTCTGATACCATCTGTAAAGACCTTAGATTTTCACCTCTAATGGATGGAACTTCTAGACCATTATCATGTTATATCAAATGTTCTCTTAGCTGCAGAAGCAAAAAAAGTTAAAACACATGAACAACCTTAATGCAATCACCCCCAGATTTATATTATGCATAACAATATATCTATTGAAAGAATATTTATATCATTTAACATTTACAATTTGTTATTTACGATAACTAGAAGGATCATCAATATGTACATCCTAAGAAACCAATCACATCTTCATCTTCATGTCGCTGCTACATTCTAAACCTAAAATTGTAAAATAAGTATGGATCAACACAAATAAGCTGAGTATGTCGGCATATGATGTGGTAAATTAGATGCTTGAAAGTAAAGATTATATATATTTACCAAGAATCACAACTCACACTTGTATTTTTATTTTTAATACTTCAACTTTGAGTTTAAATATTTAGTTGCACTATACTACTAAGGTGGACCCATATCCAACATCATATCATAGTTTCCCATGATAACCAAGTCAATCAATTCGTTAATAGACTTCTGTTTGAGGGTGGTTCCCTCATGGGGCTACATCTTTAGTACATACAATCAAGTTATATTATTACTTCCTTACTTTTGAAACATCAGCAATGCGATGTGAAACAATATGAAAATCAACATATGGAACCCATATACATGAAATTGAAAGCACTAATTATATATCAGGTAGTTGTTTCACATAATCAAATATGCCATTTGATTAAGAGGAAAAGAATGCATATAATCCAATTAAAAGTTACCCATTAAAAGCCCTATCATAACCTCCTAAGGTCATTTGGAATCTATTCAACTCCTAGAGAAGATAATGTAGCCACAACATATATCAAAACATCATTTTGTTAATCAAGTTATATTTAAGTTTCCATTATGAATAGGACAAATCTAACTCATCCCATGGTAATGCTCACATATTATAGGTCATATTTCTTGTACAAAGGACATGGGACCTAAAATATCATCTAATAACAATTAGATCAACTTATGTCAATGTTAGGCTTGTGACTCATATAATTACCTAAGATCATGATATATCAAAATATTCAGGATGTATACTATTTAGTAAATTTTCATATTCTTACAAGGTTTTATTATCAAAAATATTGTTGTATTATTATGATAATATTGAGAAACATCAACATTAATCATTTTAATTTCAACTTCACATATCACATACATATTAAATAGTGACATATATTACATACGTCAAAACATCTTTTGTTAATAGTATGTTCATATTTGATGTGAAAAATTCCTCAAACGTCCAACTAGGTGCTACATAAAACATATATCAATATTTTTAGGGTATACCTTGTTTTATGAATCAAGCTTCATTGATATAATATTTCCTTTTGAATTATTGAGAATCAATTAGTTTAAATAACCAACTAGGTATATAAAACATTTGTATCCATGCCAACCGAGTCAAAGTCTATTAAAACCATATATATATGAATACAATACCAGATTATGGTGTGAGTTTCAACACACTCCATGGTTGTTGGCCTTGTGAAATGATCAAAATACTTCTAGGGTAGTTTCATCTATTAAAACATGATGAAACCTTAATCTAGACTATACATCTAGATAAATATCACTAAATAAAGTATATCTACCATGAATTTATTGTAATCATATATTGCTTTTTGTTTTTAGTATCATATCTATCAAAAATATAGTTTGTACTTACTGATGAATAATATATATCATATGCCAAAATCGACTTTTATATCAATTTTTATAAAAGTGTACATACCATCAGGTTTTTGTAGGTATTTTATTTTCCCAAAATTTCTCAGACACATATAAGATATGAATTTTCTACATTCACCAATTTTAGATGATCTGGAGTGTCAATGAGTTTTGGAATTTCTCCAATGAAAATGTGCTAGTAGTTGCACCAATATATGAGTCATCTTCCTCAACACTATGCCTACATCATAGTTAACTTTGGAAACATTTTCTTGTTGTTTCAGCCTCTTGTTCTCAATCTGAGGTCGTGGATGCTTCCAGTTGGCCTCAAAAGAGAAAGCACAACTATAAAGCCCCCTCTACAACACCATGGTAATCATCTCTGACTAGCTCCATACCTAGTGTTTTCTGAGTTGCAACATCAAACCTATCTCCTTTATTTCCTGATGAGACAACATTATTTTGATGTTGTTGTATTCTTAAAATTTTTTTGAATGAACTACATATGTCAAATATAGGTGTATACCCCATATACAAATATTTCAATCTGATTGGGTACTATCAATTTCATTATCCTCTTATAATAATATAGATAGTACCCATGTTTGGATCGAATATCCAATGGATGCTGAAAATTGCATTCGAAGATTAGATACAATGTTTTTATTTGTTTGGTATTTTAAAAATTTGATAACTCTGCACTAAAACATTGTCACCATATATTCACACCAACTAGTAATACTAAATCTCAAGACAATTCGACATTATCACATTTGGATTAGCCAAATAAAATCCTCAAACATACCTCAAAATAAAACTTAAATTTATCTTACAAATATATTAAACATTATTTTAAAACCCTTGAAAAAAAAAAAAATTTAACTCTGAAAATCTCAATACAATATTTCATATAATCTGGAAAAGTAAATCTCAATATATTTTCCATTCATCATATTACTGAATCAAATTAAATTGCCTGAATTGTTAAGTCAAATTAAATATCGTTATTTATATAATTGATTTGTACCAACAAAAGAGTTCCAAATGTTCTAAAATTGTAAACCGAGGTTTAGTATTTAAATACAACATTCCAATCATGTTTCATATGATTATGAATATGTTCACCCACCCAACTAAAGTATCATTAAAAATTATCATTTTGGCCCATATGAACTTTTTTATTATTCACATGTTCTCAAAAAAGTCTCAAAAAAATCCATATCACTATAATAATATCAATATCATTATTAAGTTACTAGTTTCAATAAAAACATATATGAAGGACCTCACATAGGTTGTCTATGGAATATATTTTCTAGGATCATAAAATGATATGAAACTTTGAAATAGTCTTAAATTAATAGTAAATATATTTCCAAAATTATTTGAACAAGATATTTAAAAATAGGATAGTCCATTATATTTTTGACCTCCCTAAACCTATTATTCAATTCAAGTCCTAGAACTACGTCTGATGTATATGAATGATATCAACCATCATATATCATGTAATCACTTATAAGAAACATCATATCCAGGGTTTAGGGAACCAAAATATCTAGGATACTACAAACCTAATCTAAGTGTCCCCTTCTTTTTCTTCCTTTCACATCTTTACAATCTTATCTACCTTATTGTCTAATGTCATTTGACAACCTTTGTATGAAAGTATGTTTTCTTCTTAAAACCATGTCTTATATCACTCTATGGCTTTGTTTAATGGTGATGTATCTTTGATGTTGGGTGCTTACTATGCAAGATGTTAAGTAGGGATTCAGCTTCTAGGTTCTGGAACTATTTCTACCTTAAGGAAATTCATATGTTATCTATATATTAATTTTGTATCTGTATTTGTATCTGTAGTCACCTATTAGTATTTTATATGACTGTGAAATGGAACTCTAGGATTGTATTTGGGTGATATCTTGGGAACTCCAAAATTTTTATTCTTCTCCACATTAACTATTGGTCTAATAATGATTCTATTTTTCCTAACATATAATTGAAAGTTTTAATCATTTTCATAGATTTCCCGTCAATTGTTAATTTGCTATTTTTTGCAGTATCGTATTGATCTCAAATAGTGGATATTTTAATGAAATTCCAAAAACATTGTTTGCAGTTGTCATGACCTGATAAGTTCACCATTTGTTATGGATTTTGAGCCTAATTAATCTAGGGATATAGGCTTGGGTGATGAAGGGTGTTGGTAGTTATGCTTGTATATGATGTATAAAAATTCGGTTCTGTTATCTAGTCTTATTATTCCTTACACATAGTTGTTCAGTATTATTTTACTTTTTCATGGAATAGATTATCAAGACTTGTTATTAGGTAGAGCCTAATCATGTAGTTTCCATAATATGTGTTCGTGTGGAAATATAAGGAGTGTGAGAAGGTACTTAAAATAAGTGATTTTGATTATATATGGGTAACAAGGTATCCATAGGAGTAACATCCCAACAATGTCATTTTTTTCACATCATATTTGAATGTGACCTAGGACATAGATGATGTTTACATATAATTTTTTCCAATGTGATTAAGAATTTATGATATGCATATGGTATATCTGTTATTTGGATTTTGTGGCCCAAGCATCAAGAAAAAAACATTTTTATGTAGGTGTGATGCAATGATTCCTTATATTTTGCACTCCCATAGTATGATGAGTGATAGACTCTAGTTGATACTAGATAATCCTAATATGCATTATATTGTCTTAAGGTACTTCTTAGTCATTGGTCAATATTTTGGATGGTACTTCCAAATTTTTCATGACTTAAAAACGAACTTGAGTTAAGTCATGTAGCTTAACTTCTATACTAGATTTTTTTCATGTTTATAATCTTCTTATTTTTCTAATTCATTGTATATGCTACTATATATATGTAGATTTTTTGGGTCCAATTTAGATAGTGGATCTTACATACTATGATTTATTTATAGACATTGTATTTCTCTATGGTGTTTTGTTCTCTAAGTCATGGTTTATCGTGTTTTTTGGATCCCATCATCAATCGTACATTTCTTTTGGTGAGGAGTCTGCTTCACACATTATCCAGTAGTTTAGTGTGGGGATTTAGAACTTTGTTGTGTACTAGAGTCATCCATCTATGCGTCGTCTCGCATAGGGTTTTACTGATGTAAATACCAATCAATTATGACAACTAGTTCTTATATATGATGTGTATGTTGCAAGTAACATACAAAAATATCTTTTATATAATTTTTTTGTGATTTAGGTAACTTCATAAAGGATGCAAAACTACCTATTGCGATATGGATAAATTGGGAACTTTTAACATTTTTATAAGATTTTTTTTGTAAATATTTTGTCATTCTTTTTCCTTAATATATCTTTTTGATAATAATGATTATTGTCATTCAATTTTAGTGTTTTCAGTCGTTCTTCTTGATCTTAGTGAGTTATTATATGTTTATCCTAGAGTGGTGTCCACATATGGTGGTATCATAGAAAGATTTGACAAGAGTTATTGGTACGTGGGATGTTTTTTATTTTCTTACATGTTCTCCATATCTAGTTACAATTTATTACAATGTAGATATTGTAGAACAACACGAGTAGCAAGTAGAGATTACCTTTGTGTCACTGGTGGTAGAAGAGCATAATGGAAAGGCTCAAAGCGTCATTGAGCAAAGATTCTATAAGGATGGCCCTACAAAGCCTCTACTTCTTTCATTGAACAAGATGGTACCAAATGTCCTAACATTATAATCTATGTTTGGTCACTTGATGTTGTCTTTCATGCATATGATAGTCTGGATGTCTATCCCTTCACCATTGGCATTGTTTCCACATGTTGAGTCCTCTTGCGGTTTATGTAATACATTTTAAGGTTGAGGAGACTGAGTGTGATGGAATACATTCCTACAACAGATTTGGTAGATGCACATCTTTTGTTGATGTAGTTTGAAAATGCATTTTGTTTCCATATATATAAAAGAAGTATAGGATCTAACATTCTATCTATATTTTTCGAATTTTTTGGGTTGTGAAAGTTGAGAGAAGTCCAAAATAGAAGATTGACTTGTCTAACTTTAAGAAGGAGTCTTAGCATGCATTTTCTCAATCTTACGCATGCGAAAATATGAGATACTATCACAACATGCATTAGAGGATGCATTTAGTTAATGAATATCATGTGTCATTCATCTATATGATGTGTTTCTATCTTCAAGTGTCTCCTATTGATGATGATATGTTCAAAAGGTTCGATGAAGGTTACAACAAGGACAAAGAACTAGTGACATCTGCAAATGGGGACTAGATAGAAGTTTACTATTTTTATAGCATGTGAGGTAGATAGAGAGAGAAAAGACAATGTAAAAAGGATTCAAGTCTAGAAAGAGGCTAAATTAACACTACAATAGATAATCTAAATCTTTCACTAGGCTAGAGTTTTTGGGCACCACCACATCAGTAGGGTTGGAAATCAAATGTCAACAAAGTATTCAAATTGGAGGAAATCAACATTATAACCTAAGAATCATAGTTATCACTATCCATAGTTAGGGGGAGAGATTTTCTACCTTGTAGGGCATTGAGAGCTTATTCTACATTTTGACATACAATGATAGTTGTGTAACATTTTCCACACATGACTATGTTGATATGAATTGAGGTTGTTCTATCGTGATGGACACTAATGCCATAAAACCTTTTTCCCAGAGTTTAGCAAGATTAGGAGGTGACTTAGAGGAAATATTCATAGGTGGTGAAGCCAAAAGGAGGATCTATGAGAGGGAAAGGCCAAACTTCACATTTTGCGTCATCCAAACCGCCAACCAGGATCATGGATAGGCCATCCACAGGGAATTTGCTAAGTCTATGCTATGACTCAACCAAAAGGAGTTGTCTTCCCACTGCTCCTAACATGTCAGATAGAACTCTCTTAATTTGACTAAAGAATTTCATCTCTCCTTTTAGTTATCTTTGACTTCTATGTGCCACACTCATTTCTTACTAAACTGATATATTTGTGTAGTTTTATCAAGAGTTTTTTTTAGTGTTTGTTTAAGAATCAAATTATGGATTCATTTATATTAATGGAGGTGTGTCCATATTGTGTCCTATGTTTCTTAGCAAACATCATTTGAGTGAATTAACTGCCACCGTATATGCATTGTTTTGAAGATCCTATCTATGGATATTTTAGCAAAATATAAAGTGAGGCTAGATTTTGTGTCCAAAGTAGAGGAGTTCCTATGTGGTAATAACTCTTGGGTTTTCCAAGTAAATAGAGAAATTCTTCTAATGTGTCTGACACCTAAGATATAGAGGAGAGGGTGCAAGCTTGTTAAACTAATTTTGCATATGTTGGGGATGTGAAGCCACAAAATCATGAACATGATCTTCCAATGGTGAATGAGTTCAAAAATGTGTTTCCAAATTCGTATTTAGTTCTTCCTCCACCTATAGATATTGATTTTGAGATCAATGTGGTGCTTGGTACTTAACTATAATCTCAAGCATCATAATGGATCTAGCTCAGATAGTTGAGTTATGGAAGTAACTTTGGAGTTATTGGATAATAGGTTCATAGAGTCAAATGCATCACCATGTGGTGAAACATTTTGTTCATCGAGAATAATGATGCATCCATGAAACTCTATGTCAAATACATGCATTAGAATAGAGTTACAATTAAGAATAAGTATTCTTCTATGAGGATTGATGATCTATTTGGCAACATTAAATGATCTAACATGTATACCAATATAGATCTTATGTTAGGTTATAATCATTTGACAAATACGGAAGAACTACCTAAGATAACTTTTAGAATGAGGTATCACTCTATGAGTTTGTAGTAATGTTATCTAGGCTAGAACCAAAATTCATACAATTTAAAGGGTTTGATGATCAAAGTGTTCCCTCAGATCCTAATTTCTTGGATTTAAAATCCAATGGACGTAATTAGTTCAATGCATCTCATGATATGTAACACTCAAGTCAAGGTTAGGTCCAAGATTATATTATATTTTAGAAACCTAGATGGATCCCTATAAACGGTATTTTCAAATCTTGAAACCCTATGTGGGGATGTTGTTTTGTAACAAGTGACCATATAATCATAGACCAACAAATTGTGATTTTAGAGCATACTCTGGGAACATCATTTAAACCTTGGTGAATAGTGGTAACATTTTTTATGGAATATTCTATTATGGCTATTGAGTAGGCTTTGTTAATTCTCATGAAAAGGGAATTCATAAGTGGGAAGGTTAATTGGTATGTAAGTAATTGAACAGAAAATATTATAAAGCATATTTACAAATTTATCTTATGATAAATATAGTGATAAATGGTTAACAAATTAAAGGTATGTCTAGGAGATCATGTCATACTAATGAGTGTGTATTCATCTTAGTTTTAGTCACATTTTTAATTTATTTTTGCACTTAGATACCTCAAATTACCTTTGAGTTTGCCTCTATATAGTTTTACATAGTTTTATGTAAATATATATGGTGTTGATTTAATTTATTGATTTTCATTGTGGGTATAAGCTTCAATATATGCAAATGGTGGTTTTGGTACAAAGACAATAGCTCCCCCTGAGGGTGGGTTCATTCCTAACCTAAATGAGTGTTAACCTCCATCATCCATTGGTCGTTCACCTATGGGACCTGTGCCTAGCAAGGACCAATAAAAGCCCTCATCTTCAAATGATGACCCCTTAGCCTCCTCATCGGTCTACCACTAATGACCAAGCATGTATATAGATGGTTGACCCCCAATCACTGTATCAGCCAACCCCTGATGGTAGCCCTTCTTCTTCATCAGTTTACCTCTAATGACTGAGTTGACTCCAAAGGTCAACAAGACTCTACAAAGAACCCTAACACATGTTCTACTCTATGAGCGGGTAGACCAACCTCCGACGGCACTCTTGCCACCATTGATTGATGGTTTCTTTGTGGTCATCTAGTGATGGACACATGAATATGACGTTTCATGGTGAATATGCACCCACACTCTAATAAATGAGCAAATTGAGCCTCCTAAGCCCAAGATGATTTGAATGGCCGACTACTTCTATAGATCCATTGATCGATGCTACATATGCTCTAAGCTTGATGAAACCTCTATTGCACACCCCACAACCTGTCAATAGTTGACCATCACTTTGTTTCCATGACGCTGCAAGGATTTTGCACTTCAACCATCCTGAGAAAACAATCTCCATTGTCCTACCCTCCATCATTTGCCTATGTGGTGCCTTAGGTGTTCCTCTATCCATCAACATATCGCCCTTCTCCAACAGATCGATCCCAAGGAAGAAAGAAGGATGAAGAATAATGCAATGTTAATAATATTCCAGGCTGCCTCCTCCTCCTTCAATTGAATCCAATCATTTCACCAAACATGAAGGAGTTGATGTTCACACAAATATGCATCCCTTCTACCTATTGTAATGTTGTCCTTCTCCTCCTTATCCCATGTTATCTCTAATCTCACTGTCACGAAACCATTTATTACCTGAATCCTAACTTCAAACGACTACAAAGTCAATGGCGATGGGACTTAGGCACCCTTCCCTATCATGGTATTGTCAAAGAATGAATGTGGAAGCGTAAAACCTTAGCATACATGAATAGATAACAAAATTAAAGAACCAACATAGTCTCAACATTCAATAAGATATATTACGCAACATTGTTTTATTACAAGATTTCAATTCCATATTCAAAAGTCAAATTGTACAAGTTTGCTAACATACACTAGGGATCCAACAATAAGCACACTAGAACATAGTAGTCTAAGTCACCAACTCTTTGACCATCTCTAAACCTATAAAATATGTGAAACAAGTGAGTCAACATAGGAGGTGTTGAGTGTAGGAAGAAAGATACGTATATATAAGCTTTGTATAATTTGAAAAGAGTTGCATAAGTAAACGAAGAAGAATAAATAACTTAAGTATTTGTCAAAATGAGTTCCCATGTTTTATATTGTTTTACTCAAATTATACCAACAATTTCATGTATTTTTATATCCTTATTGACTAACTTTCCATTGTAGGAGTCTATAAGGGTGATCAGGATTATC
This sequence comes from Alisma plantago-aquatica, assembly GCA_963693085.1. Lineage (NCBI taxonomy): Eukaryota > Viridiplantae > Streptophyta > Magnoliopsida > Alismatales > Alismataceae > Alisma > Alisma plantago-aquatica. The sequence goes on along the minus strand of OY856412.1, from coordinate 1,268,493,553 downwards.
TAACCCTTTTCTATGTGAAGGACCTCAAGGGCATTTTGAAGAGCTAACCCTTTTATCGACATTGTCCACCCGATCTTGACAACTAAAGTAGGTTGCCAGCCTTGTGTCCTTACCTCATGAATAAAGGTAGGTCCAAAAGGTTTTTATAATGGTGTTCTATACTATCTTTGGAAGTTACAAAATCAATGAGACAAACATCAAGTAAAATACAAGAGTACTACATGCAAATATTTGAGTAAGTAGAAAAGCATACAAATGTATCACAGTTGAATCAAGAAAGCCATGGTCATATAATAATTCAAGCCCATACTCGATTCATAGATTCTTAACTTATCCTTGTCCATGTAGCCACAAGAAACACCTAGTCAAGCATAAGGTTACATGTGTCATTATATTCTCATCATTAACCCTAGTTAGCTCAATTTTGGGGTTTTAGCCAAGTTAGGTTCAAAGTTTTGTAATAGTGTATTTGATGGGATTTTACCAATTTAGGGTGTATTATAAAGGTGTGGTTCATGTTTTATGTCATTTCAAGGTTCCATATATTTTTCTTTGCTTTATACAAAGTTTGTGTCTTTTACTTGCATTTTAGGATCCAAAGACTCATAATAGGACAACAAAGACCAAGGTTCATCAAGTTGTGAGACTTAGATAAGATATGTGATTACATCAGAAAAATAAGGACATAGGAAGAATGAATAAAGATGGATGGATCTCCGTTACGGTCTAAGAATCATAACAAACATTGATTCCAACATATTATATATACTGGAAAACATCAACATAGTTCAACTATACCATTAGCGAACAATATATGGACTATGTGGGACATTCACATCCAAGTGATAATATTGATTGGATTAACTTTGATTTTGAAAGGGAGGACATAAGATGAAGATCCACATCAAGAAATAGAGTAAAAAGAAGAGAAACTAGGAATATATGGACATTTAGGTTAAAAGGGGAACATACATCATTCTATCATGAATTCGGTTGGCCTTAACCAATTGGGTCAGACAACATCATAAACTTACTATTTTGAAATATATAAAATGGATTAAGTCCTCAAATAGTATCAAAACTCTATATGATTTGGTTATAACCAATCAATGTCATACATAGGTCATAATCATGAGTAAAATCCATATAGGTCAACATAAGTGCAATAGGAGAAACATGGGGTGATATAATGTCATGGAGAACATAAAGTAATTGATTTTCGAGATTAGAATGAGTTTCTTTTTTAAATGTATCAAGATTAGCATAAAGGGTCAAATTTCATCCTTAGAGCGTAAAATAAGAGGCACACTTGAGCATTTAGATCATGAATGGTGATTAGCATCTACATAGTTCTCAGAGTTCATGCACATTACTAATTTGATGTGTAGGAAGTAAATTGGATGTCAAATATCCAAAAATTCATCAGAATAGTGTAATAAAGAAAGTCAACATGGTAAAATATCACATTTTAGAAAAACAGGAACACTAGAAGAAGATATAGGCTCTACAAAAATGTCCAGTGGGCAGATCTTGTCAAGATGATGAATTGGACATATATATTCACATCATTTGGCCAAGGGAAGAGTTATATATGCATTTTATAAAGTAACATGAAAAACCTAATGAAAAAATGGGATTGTTAGCTCAAATTCATTGAAGAAAATGGGTCATTGATTGTGGGCATATTGTGGTCCACCATGATCCTATGGGAGCAGGACGCCACACCCACCCACTAGAACTGGACAACACAATGTAGATGTTGTGGGTGGCATGGACCCTAGGAGTCCACAATTGTTCCATCCGCACCATAAGGCACTAGTGTTGGTTCTGTCCAAGTAGTGTGAGGACGGTCAAGTACGACGTAACCGGTGCTTCCACTAAGCAATAGCATGAGGAGGGGAACCGGGAACCCAACATGAAATGCTACCTCTATGCACCACTGTGGAGAGGTCGAAGATGAAGGAAAATGGCATGTAGGGCCCCAAAGGTGGTTGCTAGGTGGACGACAAGATCTTCTAGGCCACCACATGTCCTATAGTGGTCTTGGGTGGGGGTGGGGAGGAGCAGAGTGGTGGCTCCTAGAAGGGCTATCCAAGAGGTTGAAGATGAAGCGAAGTTGATGGCTAGAGTGCATGAATGAGTGAGGAGAGGGATGAAATGAGATGGAGAACAAGATTTATAGTCAAATCTAGGGTTATATGTTAACAAGGGGGATCGAGTGAGAGTATTGGTTGATCTTAGGTGTGGTAGGTGGCGGTTAGAAGCCATTGCATCGTTGTTGCGTATGTAGGAAAGAGATGAGGTCGTGGTCGTTGGATGAAAGGGGGACATCAGTGTGCATGGTTCCAAGGGCCATGGTTGATCCAAACGAACACAGAGACAAGAGAGGAGGTGCCCACTTAATTAAGTCATGCACCCACATTTGAACCAATAAGGGTCAAAACACATTGAATCAATTAAAACAAGTGAAATTGGTGAATATATTGAAGGGTCATAACTTGGTCTACGATGGTTAGATTTTTGCACTATCTGCAACATGATTGAGAGATCTACAATATGAAGTATATTAGGAAACAAGGTGAGCACAAAGATAAGGTTCAAATCATCTTGTAATATGGTTGCATACTAATGAATGATACATAATGTCATATATAGTGACATTGATCCTTGATGTGACTTAATTGGAGTATAATAACACAAAAACTAAAACATATGATATAAAATTGAGTAAGAAGGTTACTTGATGAGAGTAGAAGATTATGATAATGTGATTAAAAGATTATAATAGTCAGATTATCACACTTGCCATGAAGAGTGAGTAGTTCTTCTCACAGGGGTGCGAGGATCATTCCCACTACCCATATGTACATGTTTATTTTTGATATTACAAGGAATTTATATAATCCTTTGAATTCAATGTTAATCATTTGACTATATGTTTAGATGCTTGATCTCCTACTTTGCACGACCTATTATGATCATAAGTTGCGAGAACTTCAATTAGAAGGTTTTAAATATTTATTAACTTGGTTGACACTCGAATGAGAACTTTGAAATGGGTGTCTCCAAAGCAATAGATACATGAGTTGCAAGCACCAAAATATAATGATCAATGGGATATATACACAATTTTACCACATAGGAGGAATGGGAACTTCCTTTTTCTTCAATTGAATAGTTTTATAAAATTTGGATATGTTATGGATGTGTTTGTACATGTAGCGGAGGTGAACCTGATTCCACCCTAATGTCTTCCATCATTAATATAGATCTAGTTTTAATCTCACACTTCTCTTTCATTTGTAATTACTTTAATTCAACCCAATAAACTCTTAGTTTTAAGTATTACTCCTAGTTTAACTAGATAAAAGCTAGCAAGGTTCTTAGATATGTTGTCCCTTAGGATTTAATTCTTAACTATTCTATGATAAGACTCATCTTCTTATGGGTGTTATTATTTCATGCTATTTTTTGTAAAGTAAGGATTAATTTCTCTAGTGAATTTTTAGTGGGATAATGGTCCACGCCAAATTCTGGCGTTTCTCTCGGGAACAACGAATTTAATATTGTTTTACTAAGATATAATTTTTACTTTTACCATGGACACTATTTCAATTCACTTGAAGTTAGTTTACCTATATGTTCATCTAACTTATGGGAGCTCTTTTTGTCTTAGGTATTACAAACTAGTGCATGGAATGCTCCACTAGCATCAGGCTTGCATTATGTTTTGATCATTAGATAGACATAACTTTTCACCATCAAAACAAAGAGAACCAAACCAGGATGACCAAGGAAGAAATAATGTGAAGGGTGAACCTAGACATTGCAGCTCAAAGATAGAGAGAGAATTGCACACGAAAGTTGTGGTACCATTCAATAAGAAATCCATATGGCCCAATTTGTTACACAAGAGGTCAAGCAACAAATTGAACTCATGGAGTTCTCCATTCCTAAAGCTAATGATATTCGACATCCAATACAACAACATCATACTGATGCCTCTAACTTCAAAATTAGGACCCACGATCACTACACTACAATGTGTGTCTTTCCATGAAACATGGAGAGGGTTTTTAAGAGAACATTCTAAAATTCATGGACGCATGTGAAATGAGAAAAAAAATGGAGTTCCTGATGATGCTATTAGAATTTGTATTTTCAAGTATCCACTTGCATCCAGAGCCAAGAGTTGGTACAATGCTTTGTCAGGTGATCCCATCACCACATGGGAACAACTTCAAAGCAAATTCCTTGAGAAATTCTATCATCCTCCCCTTATATACATCATTAGAGGCCAGATAACACATTTTACAGAAGTCCCCTATGAAACTCTAGTGGAAGAATGGGAATGACATAATGAGCTTCTTGCAAATGTCTACACTACCTTGGACTGTAATATACATTTTGAAGTGGTAATGAGCAATGTTGTGGCTCAAGGAGACAAAACTAAAATGGAGGATCTGAGCTCCATCCATTGTATTCCTGGCCAAGGGTATTATACTCCAAATCAAACAAGAATTCATCTTGCGTTTCAGTGCAACATTCCTACTGGAGTAGGAAACTCACAATAGCTTGTATGGGGTAGAAACCAAGTTTGGGGTCCTATAGGCTTCTAGAAAAACTAGAAATAAAAATCATAACCCAAGAAAACTATGGAGGTAACTTCCAGAATAGAAACTGCAATCAGTACTAAAATCCTTACCAAGTCCCACAACACCAACAATAGGGACAATAGACTAATGCCCGTTCATCCAATGATCAATTTTTGGCCCTTAAAAAGATCTTTTAGTCATGGAAAATGATGATTTTAAATCAACAAGGTCATCAAAAATCCATTGAATCTCAGTTGGATCAACTCTCATCAAATATTCTCCCCCTAAAGGAGCATTTGCATGATGGTTAGAAGATAACCCCAAGAACCAGGAACAATTGAAGTCTATTGCAACATGATCAGGAAGAGACTTTACATATGAATCTACCAAGACCCCTATGATTAAAAAAAATGAGGTCAGTTTTGTAATCATTCAAGACTCAGAAGAACCTAAATTGGTATCACAAGAAGCAATAAGATAAGAATACTGAAGTACAAGACATTATAGGCATTGACAACATATATAAAGCCAACTTAGAAGAATCAATCATTGTATAGAAGAGTACTATCAAACCAATTGTGCCAATCTATAAAACTTATCCTCCACTCCAAGTCTGATTAAGCCAAACATTTTTTGACCCTCATTTTATGAAGTTCAAGGAGGCAATGAAAAATTTTCATTTGGATATTTGTTTATTAGATTCCCTAGCACAATGGTCTTTGTATATAAAAATGACCCTCACAAGGAAATACACAACTAAGGAATATGATATAATTAAGATTGCCAAGAAAATATTTGATGTAATCTAGAACAAGATGCCAAAGAAGTAGATGGATCCATGCTCTTTTGGGATTGCATGCCACATTGGCAAGTCTACATGTAAGAAAGGATTAGCTGACCTCGGAGTCGGTATCTCCATTATTACATATATCATTTCTCAGATTATAGGATTCATAGAATTACTCACAATTTGCATGAGATATAGCGCATTAAAGCTTTAATGACTATCCCTATGGGAATCATTAAGGATGTCCCAATTAAGGTATGAAAAGATTCCTATGTTTCATATAAATTTTTTGTCATGGACATAAAGAAAAGATCTTTATCACCCTCTTATATTTTGCTCACCTCTCCTTGCCATAGTAAGATCATTATTTAATATCAAAGCATGAACCTTACTTCTAAGGTTAGGGAAGGAAATTCTTGAATTCAGGGTTTTTGACAGCAAAAAGAGGATAAGCATGTAGGAAGAAGTTTTCTTGCTAGATTGTATAGAAAATATGTCACTCACACAAGAGAATCAATAATTTGAGGACCCTCTAAAGACTTTACTTTTTGACCTTAAAGCTAGAGAATCTATTGATGAACAAGTAAAGTAGTGCATATTTCATTTCGGTTCAACAAAAAGAGTCAAAGTTGAAATTGAAGAACTTAAGGAAGTATATCTTACAGAGGAGATAGAAAAAATACCAAATTCCATATGAGATGAATCATTTACAAGAATGGGTGAAGGATGTCTTCTTGGATGACCTAATATTCTACTTAATGCTAATCAATTCCGACCTAACATCTGAGCAGGAAGACAAACTAAATTTCAACTAAGGAAAAGTTGAAAAGACACATGCTATAAGATGAGTGACTTCACCAGGGTGAGTAAAATGCTATCCATGCACAAGATCCTTATGGTGGACGACCACAAACCATATATAGATCACTTAAGTTGATCCCAAACATGAAGTAGTGGTTTGCATAGATTTTGTGAAGTTGCTCACAGTTGGCATCAGTTGTCCGATATCAAACTCGCTATGGGTGCACTTAGTACAAGTCAATCTAGAGAAAGGAGGCACCAAAGTGTTACAAAATGAAAATAGTAAACTCATCCCCACTCACACTATCACTCGGTGGAGGATGTGCATCAATTATAGGAAATTAAACAAAGCTACCCACAAGAGGACCATTTTCCCTTACCTTTCCTAGACCAAGTTTTAGGGCACCTAGCTCATCAAGAATACTTCTTATATCTTGATGGTTATTATGGATTATATCAAATTACAATCCACCAAGATGACCAAGAGGAGTACTTTTATGTATCCCAATGGGACCTATCTGTTTATGATAATGCTCTTTGGGCTCTGTAATGCACCATCCACATTTGAATGTTGCTTTGCAAGATTAAATAAAACTATAATGGAAGTTTTCATGGATGACTTCTCTATATATGGAGATTCATTTTGGCATGCCTAATGCATCTCTCCATAGAAATCAAACTTCGTGAAGAATCACATTTTTTGATCAATTGAGAGAAATATCATTTTATGGTGAATGAAGGCATTGTTCTAGGTAAAAAAATAAGCAAATGAGCAATCAAAGTAGATAAGGGAAAAATATAATTGATTTCTAAGCTTAGTCCTTCAACCATAGTGAAATAACATAGAGCCTTCTTAGATCATGCAGGCTTCTATAGGAGATTCATCAAAAAAAATTCCAACATGGCTAAGTCGATGACCAACCTATAGTTCAAGGTTTCTTAGTTCCACTTTGATGAAGAACGTACAATGAGTTTCAACAATAAGAATCAAGATCTTATATTAACTTCAATTATTTGAGCTAGACTATTCATAGCCATTTGAAATTATGTGTGACTCTAGTGATTATGTTGTAGGTGTCATTGTTGTCCATTATGCATTAAAGATTCATAATGAATCCATAATAAACAATGAAACTACTGAGAAGGAACTCCCAACACTTGTATATGCTTTTAATAAATTCATATCTTATCTAGTGGGCTCAAAAGTTATAGTTTATGCTAATCATAATGTAATAAGATATCTATTAACAAAGAAGGATGTATAACCCAAACTAATCTGATGGATTCTCCTTCTACAAGAATTTTATCTAGGGACCTGAATAAAGAAGGGGTGAGAATGTAGTTTCCAATTATTTGATTCACATTGACATTCATGACACAAATATTGTCACCATCAATGAATCTCTACCATATGATCAACTCAAGAAAGAATCAACCACCATTTCATGGTATGCACATTTTGTAAACTATCTTGTGGTAGATATTCTTAATCCAAAATTCACCAATAATGTACAAAAGAAATTCATGAACGGTGTCATAAAATTGTAGTGGGATGAAACATACCTCTTGAAACTATGTGTATGGTCTCTATCGTCATTGTATTTCAGAGGAGTAAGCTCCATAATTTCTACAACAGTACCACTCACGCCCCATTGGAGGCCACATGAGTTCTAAGAAGACTTCACTAAAGGTCCTGCAATGTGGGTTCCTTTGGCCTACAATATCCAAGGATGCCTATAATTTTGTTTTGTCATGTGGTAAATCTCAAAGGTCTTGAAATATCATCAAGAGAATTAAATGCCCTTGAAGTAAGGGAAAGAAGTCAACATCTTTGATGTCTTTTGTGGACTACATGTTTCAATTCCCCTCCCCATATCTCTACTTTTAGCAGTCTACTATGTCAATAAATGGGTAGAAGTGATAACATTCTCAAAAGTAATTCAAAGCATGTTATCTAGCTATTCAGGGACATTATCTTTCCTCATCTTGGAGTCCATTACACTGCCACATCTTATGAAGGCTCTCATTTTCTGGAATGAAGTTTTGAAGTTTTTTTTAAGAAATATGGAATGTATCATAATGTAGTTTCTCCCTATCTGCAAACAAGTGGGGAAGTGAAATAGACATTTTAAATCCATCTAAAGACAATTTCCAGTCGCAATCTAAATGATCGGCTCAAAAAAAATCAATGATGCTCTCTGGGCTTGTATTATAGTGTTCAAGATACCAGTGGGCACCTCACCTTTTAGATGTATTTATTAAAAGTCATGTCACTTCCATGTCGATATAGAACATAAAGCCTAGTGGGTAATTAAGCAACTATATTTTATTGTGAGGCTTATTAGTTCTAACACCATGCTCCTCATGAAAATATGGCGAGTATCAGTGAAATTGAGAGGGATCAAACACATCATGCTTCACACTAACTAGTCAAAAAATTACACAAAATCAGCACTTGATCTCCGTCAAGTCATTATTTGAGTGTAGTGTGACAAGGAGAATGACCCGGCACACTTAATTGTAAATCAAGATTAATTACAATAAGAAATCTCTTCCACACTTCTTCTTTCACTTCATACCCCTCCATGCATAAAAATGAAATTGTAACTCACAAAAATAGTGTGAAACCCTATGTTCGGGGTGGAACAAGCCCCTCTCTTCATCCATTTCTTCCATAGCCCTTTCTATGTAATAGGGGTGTACCACCGAAAGAAAAACAAAAGATGTCAATGTACACATAAAAGATGTAATCTCAAGTCAAAAAGAGGAGAGACTTGCATACACAAAATGCAATCAATAAAATTGTAGACATAAAATAAAATCTCAAATAAAAAACAGGAGAGATTTTGTACGTCCCTCCATATCTCCCTTCGTTCCTTTTCCCAACTATAGTAAAAATAAATACCTCAATTTAACCACTGTATTAAGAAAGACTAGTCTCAGATCAGTTGCAAACTTGTTGTTCTATCGGTCTCTCTAAATTCACGTGAAGCTCTTAGACATTTGTAATCTTGGAAATGGCGAGGAGAATGTGTTCTAGGGAAATGAAATGGGGAACAAAAATATGGTAAGATGTGTTGAGTGATCTCAGGAAGTTGAGATACTTGTCCATAATCGATAGTAAAGAAATTAACATGATGTAAAGATAAGGTAATCACAAAGGTTGAATGAATTCAATAAGTTGTTATTTCAGATTTTGTGTCACTCAAGGATAAGAGACTTTTAATTTTAGGTTATTTAGATGAATGCATATTTATTTTGATTTTAGTCATATTTTATTTCAATTTTCCACTTAGATCCATAAAATTACCTTGTATTTTGCCTCTATAGTTATTAATTTTATATAAATATACAAGGTTTTGATCCAATTTATTGATTTTTCATTCGGTCTGGATTCAATAGGTGAATTCCTACTTAGTCCATGGCAATCCTACTAACTGACTCGTTGGGCTAGGAAATTCTTTATGCTTTCTAAATTATATTTAATAAATTTCTCCCCTTGTGGGTCCATCTCTTCATCGACATTGACCCTTTCCCGGACAACAATAGTACCTGACACAGGGGTTACTTTGTTCTTAGCCTAAATGAGCATTGACCTCTGCCATCCATCTGTCATCGATTGATGGCACTCGTGCCTACCAAGGACTGAAGAAAAGCCTTTATATTCAACCAACGACTCATCTATCGATTTGTTAGCCATGCATGCCTATTGATGGCCAACCCCCATGTCTTGCTATCGACCAACCCCAATTAGAAGTGTTGCTTCTTCATCGGTCTACCTTCGACGGTTAAGCTAACTCCATTGCTTAAAAATGACTCTGAAAAGAACCATGACAAGAGTTTTACCCCTACGAGCAGGCATATCTACCTTCGACGGTGCTCCTATGGCCATCAGCTGACAGTTTCTCTGCCTCCATGATCGTTACAAACACGAATAGAACCTCCGATGGAGAATATGCTCCCACACTATGATAGACAAGAATGCTAAGCACTCTAATGTCTCAACATAATTTTATTCCCTAAATCTTCTCATTCTCCATTGGTCGATGATAGATCTACTCTGAGCCCAACGGAACCTCAATTGCAAACCCCACGGCCTAAGAATAGTGGACTCCTCCTACACTAAAGGTATCACTTCCTCGCCAAGATACCACAAGGTTGTGCCTTCCATCCAGCTTGAGAATATGATCTCCATCAACCTTCCCTCCATTGATTGCCTCTGTGGTGCCTTTAGTGTACCTCCATCCATCCACCTATCGCCCTTTTATGGCAGATCAATCCCAAGGAAGTAAAAAGCATGAAGAAGAATGAAATCTCGATGAAAGTCTAGACTGCCTCCTCCTCCTTTGATTGAATCCATTCGCTTCACCAGGAACAAAGGTGTTGTTGTTCACAGCAAGTCGCATCCCTTCTATATGTTCTAACGATGACCTTCTCCTTCTCTCCATTAGCATAGATTTTGCCACTTATTCTCATTGTGTTAGGGGATTAGCCCCTATACCCATATATAAATGCCCATTTTTTATGTTCCACGTACTCTTTCAATTCAATGTTATCATTTCATTGCATGTTTAGTGGCTTGATCTCCCTCTTTGCATGAACTTTTATAATCATAGGTTGCGAGAACCTCAATGGTTAGGTTGTGAATATTGATTAACTATGTTGGCACGTCGATGATAACTTCAAAAAAGATGTCTCTGGGGTAATACATACATGATCTTTGAGTAACAAGATATCATGCTCATAGAGATATTAACTTGATTTCCCCACACCTAATGGACGAAAACATGCTTTTGTTGTAGTTGAATGGTTTTATCAAGTCTGGATATGTTATGGATGTATTTGTGTGTGTCGAGTTGGTGAAATTCCACCCGAGTGACTTCCATTGCTAATCCAGATCCAGTTTTAACTCACACTTTTGGTGTCATTTGCAATTAGTTTAACTCACCTGAATCAATTCTTGATTTTAAATATTATTCTTAATTCAACACAATATCATCTAGTAAGGTTCTTAAAAATGTTGTACCTTGAGATTTGATCCTTAACTATGCTATGTATGACTGTATGTTATTTTAATATAAATTGGGGAATCTCTTCTCTGTTTAAGTTGTTAGTACAATAATAGGTCACGTGAGATACCTATGAGATAATGTTTAAAAATGTCTACTTTGTCTCATTGATTAAGAAACTTGATTTATACGAGAGTTGTAATGATGTGAAATTCATTTTGGATATGTATTGTTCTAGTCAAGATCTAATGAGATAATTTGAGTATTTTTTAAATGAAAGATAACAATTTGTAGTACTTACATAACCATGAATCTGAGCCCCATTTGAGTAAAATTAGGTAATCAGGGTTGTTTCTTGGGACTTACATTAGACATGGCTCAAATCTCTTTGCTTTTGGAATATCTTATCAAGTATCTTGGTTCTAGAAGATAAAGAAGAAAAATGTAATGAAATTATCTAAGATTTTGGTTAAAAATCTAGTTAAATGAACATTTAGATCGGACAATTGTAGATCACCTTTTACTTCAGCAATGAATAAAGAAGTAGAAGACACGTGGCTCGTGCTGGTTTTTGGATATAGCGAGTGGAACGGGTACCATTAATTCCTTTGGGTTCACTTTAATTTGAGGACTCCATAGACACAATACTTAGGGGTAACATATTAGAAAGACATGGAGTTTTGGATCCCTGGTCTACCTTTCTAATCGACCAAAAACATGGAGGACGTACAATAGATAGGAGGATATTGACGGTCAGTAAATAGGGAGGATATTGATGGTCAATAAATAGGCAGCGTGGATGAAATCATCGTATGGGTGTGGATATCAATCATATCCCCATAACACACTATCAACTGTCCTAAACCATCAGGCAAAGAAGGCATACAATAAAGTCAAGGTGAGCGTGGATGAGGAACATCCGAGCTTCCCACACCTTTATAAAGTTTGGTACCGCTGAATCTCTTGAAATCAAACCATAAGAGGCAGCCACCCCCTCTTCCTTGATCAGTGCTCTCTGCCATTGTGGAGAACAGGGAGTTTGATTGGGAGCATTAGTCCCTAAACCTCTATTTCTTGGGATCGAGGAGGTAATTATAAACTGCAAAGGTTTCTTCACCATCTTAGGTTGGCCAACCATGGTGGGTTGCTCGACGAAAAAAACCCTTTGACGGGCACTCTTTTTGTGCATGCTTCTGCTACATTAAAGAGAAGCCATGTGGATCGGTACTTGAGTCTTCCGACTACCAGGAGACCTGATCGAGTTGTCGAAGAACCATCATCCCTTTCTTGGAGTTGAGCAGCATCTATATGCCTTGAGACAGGCTCGCTAGAATCGTGATGTGCAGTAGTGGTCGCATGAAACATGGAGCGTGATCCCTCTACATGAGATCATCAAAATAGGCTAAAGGAAGGGGGACACCTCGGGTGGGTCGACAGGAGTCACCCTGACCCAGTTATTTTATGTTAAATAGATGAAGGGCAGATAACTCATGGCCCTTGGATAGACAATGAAGGGCACAAAACACCAAAGAAATTGGTAAACCATATAATTTTTATATCTTGCGTATCATATATCCACTTTTGCCATATATGTTATCGGTTTTAGAGGAAAAAGTGTGTAGCATATTAGTGTGGACATAGATCTTGGTTTTAGTTAGTAAAATGATTTCTAATAGAGGAAGATAAATACATGAGGTTCATTGAAAATAATAATTATAAATAAAATGTATTGCATATGATATATAATAATGAGTTCAGATATTTAATTATATTTATTAAATATAAGCACCTTTCTTCACGATGCATAATTAAAGACTGGTTGGTTCCCTCCTCTCCCTCCCCCCCCCCCCACCCCAAACAAAAAAAAAACAAAAAAGAAGATTGGTTGGTTTGGTTATAGAAAACTAAATTAAGGCCAGAAACACTAAGGGGCAGTTTGGCCCTCAACATCTTGAACTACATTATTTATATATAACGGGAGCTTAAATTAGTCTCAAAACGATGGAAGAGAGATCGTTCTGTAGTTGATTGTGCATTTCTGCTATCTGTGAGCGAACTCAATTAAGGCCTAGTTTGGATAGAATATTCTTGAATGCGGCATTTCTGCATTATGGTTATTGCATTCGATTAATACGCACAGACTTCATAAATACTTGTAACCGTCCAATTCAATAATAAAAAATGTAATTCAGAATCACGCTGATATTGACCGAATTTGAAAATGCTGCATGGCTTCTGCTGGTTGTTTCCTCCCATTCATTCGGCACCTACCTACTACAGCTGAGTACGCGTTGACGGAGGAGCTGAACTACATCGTCTACATTATTCACACATAAAATCCCGGACCTTCAAAAGTTAGTACCCGAACACAGTGTAATAGTCATCTTGTGGAGTTTGGTTAGCGGGATTTTGAATCAGCCCATGTGCGGTGGAACTAGAAACTCCCCTATTAAGTCTCGCATCGGGTTTCTTGCGTGAGGACATGCTGCTCCCGACCAATGGACCTTCGTTGGTCTTAAAAAAAAATTGCTGTTCCGGACCATTTGATTTCTCCTCTCAAGTCCACCCGTTCGAGAAATCTGCTTTCAGCCATGCATACAAGTATGGGTATTCTAATAGATGGGGGGCGCACGGCCCCTAATGTGATTTGAAAATATCATATCATCCAGTCAATGTCAAGAAAATTAACATACGAATATTTTGATTTAAGGAACCGGAATACAATATATGAGGTCCCAAAAAATTGAAATTAAGTGTCACATGTTGTAATCCTATCTACATGCTACAAAATTATGGTTATTTTTGAAGAAATTTCTAATGCCTAGTTTATACCCATATCATGTATTAAGCTTCTATTAGTGTTGGAACATGATCGGAAAGAGTAGAAAAAACTAATTATGCCCAAGTTAACTGATCCAAGATGAATGTTATAAACTATTGTCTTTAACCTTATTTGAATTGAAGTTGTAACTCATGAATGGTAAATTAGAAAGATAATAGACACACTTTCTGATACATGATATAAGGGCTTGAGACCAGTATCCAACACATGTTAGGATGTGTTACACACATGAAATAAGTGATACATGCTCATTTAGATTAAAATATAAAATGATCAAGATCTTATATGCATCCAAAAAGTAGATTAGGATCTAAGTAATTTTAGATATTTATTTAAAGTAAGTTATTGTTTGTTGTCATGCTAAAAGTGTGTGTATATATATGAGAATATTGGAATCATATATTTAATATGTTTAGTTACTATTAATGCATAGTACAAATATGTTTAGTTCCTACTTTAGACTGAGAAACCATCTTTCACACATCTAGCATCATTATTAGTTAAAGTTTTATTATAAGATTTTCATTTACATAAGAACTTTAGATGAAGACTATAAGAATATCATATTTTAGATTCATAATTAAGGCATATTTCGAGTGTTCAGATATGAGATTCATATTATGTTTCTGCGTCAATTTTGTACTTTAGATCTAGATTCAAAATATAGGTACAATTTGTGTTCACATAACAAATTTTGAAAAATCAAAATATAAAATTATAGAGTAAGTCCCCAGATTCCTAAAAGAGACACAACCATGATATTGGGTCAAATCCTACCTATTATTGGTTCTCTTGGACCAATTGGTTACACTTTGGTGTTAGGAAACTTTAGTGTCAACTTGTTGACTCTTAGAAAATAGGACACAAAGAGACAACTCAATGGTATTTTTGTAGCACCAGATACACTTTTGTGTCAGGACACTTCGGTGTCAACCTATTGACTTTTATCAACTAGTATAGTTTATTACAATAGATATGACTTATTTTAACATGGTGCCCACAATAAGATAAAATTTGTGTATAAATGACAACTTACGTCAGTTTCATTTTACATCTTCTACTTTTCAATTTAGTCTTTACTTTTTAGTTATATATGATTATATTTGCATATAATAAATTGAAGGCTACTTATTTGATTGCACATGCCTATTTTTGCATTGTTTGGGATATGTTTTCTGCATTTATTGAGCTCTAGGAGGTATCAATGAAAAGAGGATACAATCACAACGTTAGGAGTATTTTTAGTGGGGTGACATCTACACGATCCAGGAGGTAAACTAAGAACTGTAGGTTACGTTATGTAGTTAGATTTCTTGTGTAGAAGTGATGTACTAGGATTCCTTTTTTAAAATGATGTAATATGATTCCTTAGGTTAGAATGTTATGAGAATTTCAATTACTAACAAGCATGGTTCAGGAAAGCGGTATGCGGTGTATGGGCGGAGAGGGTACTGCATAGAGTATATGCGGTATGCGGGAGTATATACGGGAGTATATGCGGTTTTGGATTTTTTATTTATTTCAATAAACTAATTATATATAAAATAATATAGCGAGATCATAAATTAAAATATATGGAGTAGGCATGTACATCTATTTACTTATAAACATATTAATATGCATGTATGATGTATGATATGATTATATATGTATATATGTCTATATATAGAATGTGCCTGTAATATATGTACAAATGCTAAAATGTAGGTAAATCAATGTACAAATATATGTATAGTGTGTATAAATGTGAATAAATCAAAATTTATATATACATACACAAATATGTGACTGCATATTTAAGTATATTGTATATGTATCTGTACATGTTAACATATCAAAAGGTATTCGAATAAATGTACAAATACATGTGGAATTTTTTTATATTTATTACAACGTATACATATACTTTAAAGACTATATATCTCAATTTAAATATATAATGAAATGTGTGTATATATATGCATGTATGTACAAAATGCATGAACATTAGTTGTGGGCTTTTCAAAAAGCGGAGTTTAATCGGTCGCTTAATCAGCCAATCGGGAGTATATGCGGCGCATGACCGCTTAGTGGACCGATTAGTAATATGCGGTGCGGTAGGGTGACTGAATAGGTATATGCGGGAGTATATGCGGTCGTGCGTACTGATTTCCCAAACAGTGCTAACAAGTATGTGATGGTTTTCTTTTATGATTATTGCAATGAATATCATGTTTCTAACCTACCTAGGTGAAAAGAAATTTGAATGGTAGTTTATGTTTCACTCTTACGTTACATAAATTAGGTTTTATAATATGATACCACATAAAGAATAGAGATAACCATCAATTCATTTTTGATATTTTTTTTTGAAATTATCCCATTAGATCCTAGTGAAACTATGTTACAAAATTTTCATATTGATTTGTACCCTTACTGAAGAAGGAAAAGGTGAAAGATAATGGAGGAGGGCTTTGATAGAATCTATTTTATCAATTAATATTTGGAACATGTTTTCCCTAGAATTTACTTGTCCAATCTTGATATGTCAATAGAATGATGTATTGACTTTTTTTAAAAACACCAATAAATTGTGGAGTACATAGGGAATATCATGAGCATCTAACTATTTGTGGTTCTTGTCTCACCCTTTCAAGTAAATGTGGTATAAGACATAGGCACTAGTGATGTGTTGAGATAAGTATGATAAAACAAGTCATCTTTAAATATTTATCTATCCAATACGTATCAAAAGATGTCAAGATAAGAGAATTGATTGTAAGAGCCTCATGTGATGTAACCTGAACTTAATAAAATTAGAAGTAAGTTGAAACTAATCTATAGTAGTAGTATATGGCTACACCATGAAATTTGGTGATAAATTTTATATTTTCTCATACTTTGAGATTTCATGGTACAGATTAAGAAAATACATGTTCCTTAGAAATTGATATCTACAACTTATATAATTAGAGTATGAAAATATTGATCCTCCTAAATCTTGAGATAAATAAATTAGGGTTGCAATTAATTTCACAAATATAGTAAGTAGATCATGAGACAATTATACGCAATGCTTACAATTATAGAATATGATTAATGTTCAAAGATCCCATATTCATATATAGATGATTTTTGCCTAAGTAGTGAAGTAGTCTATAAATAATAAAATAAGCATGATTTTGTTTAGATTAATGAAGAAACTTATGTCCAATTATTGTTATAAATGCAATGAGCCATTTTCAACTTATCCATCTAAATATAATTTATTTAACTAAAATTATGACCCATATTCATCATAGTCATCTAAATAGAGTTTACCAAATTGGTTATATGATTAACTAGATTTATCATTAATTCTGCTTGATTATAGTGATATTTTGACTATGATGTTGTAAAAACAATGTGAAACACTAACCATGTTTTTATTTTGAATAATTAGGGTTTGAGAATTTAAAACCATAGTAGGCCAAATTAGAATTTGATAGTATATATATGAATTTTTTTATAAATATTATAGTGTAGTAAATTACTTTTAGTATTTTATATGTAACTATAATTTCTTAAAAATTTGGATTTTCTTAATAACTCTTGTATATGTGTTTGTCGAAAAAGTTCAAAAAGTTTCATCCATGAGAAACTCAACCTACTGTGCATTCAGCCTGAAATACTACAAACAAGTATTTGATTTGTGGTTATTTGTTGATTTATGCTTTTGAGATGTACTTTTAAGTGTATCTTAGAAATACCATTTTCAGATAACCTATTAAAATTATATTTTTTATCATGTTTGAATCACTAAAAACCCCTTTATCAAAAAAAAATTGTGATAGTTGTAATGTGGGCACAATAAATTCTACTAAAATAACAAATACAATAAAGGACTTGTTTGTAATTATTACAAGCACATCAGTTGATCTATATCTCTAATCTAACAACATAGTATCTTCCATAATCTTTCATTCTTGTCTGAGATAAAAAAATTAAAGAGAGAAGAGAATTAGGATTTTCAAGGAGACAATTATCAGAAATGTTGATTTGGGGTTTTAGCTTCCAAAAGCTTGTGAATTCATGTCGGTTCATTCATTGTCAAAAGATTTTCATTGTGAATATTCTCCTTTATTTCTAGATTCAGACCACCCTTTGATTTGAATTAAAATGATATCAAATCACATCTCTTCTCTTTCATTCTATACTATTCTCTTTTCTAGGGTTCCTTAGTTGAAAAGAGAAAAAAAATGAGTTGAGTCCTCCTGATTTAGTTGTATATCTATATATTTAGAAGAAGGGTGGTGTTGTTTAGGTGCTTGTTGAATGAGGTGATTTTTTATTCCATACAAATATTTCATGTTGAAAGCCAAATTCTATTCAATGAATATATATAATATCCTTACATATATTGTATGTGATGACTATTCAAATCAGAAGATTTTTGTGTTATGAATGCTACTAATCTAGATTCTTCGCCATTGGTTTGACAAATGTAGTTCCTGATCTATTGATTCAAATTCAATAAAAAATCCTATGGATAGAGAATTATGTTATTTTATACTAATATTGCTTCAAAATCAGTCTCATGAGTGATATGCTCAAAAATATAATGGACATGTATAGAATCATGTTTGAGTTGAATGGGAATGAATTATTCAAGTGCATTGTTACATCTTACTAAAATTTAATATGACATGCAAATGAGGATTAGTATGAGGATTTGACATGGAGGTATTTTATGTCTCAGTTAGTGTTGTAAAATGACTCATATGAGCCAATGACCATTGCATGCTTATAATTGATGGTTGAATTGTGAGGAAATGGAAACTAGGGTATCCATGTGTTGTGAATAGACTTAATGGACCCCTTTACTCCCTAATGAGTGTAGAGGAGAATAAAGTTTGTATAATGTATTGAACTAAGAAAAATTCTTGAAAATCCTAGAAATTCAATATTATGACGACTTGAGAGAAAAAGCTAAAACTTGTATGTAATCTTGTATATGTGAACTAAATGCTCAATTGTAGGTATTATTAGTTCAATTGATGTTGATTATTCTGATTAAGGTTATTGAAGACTAATGCATTTATAATATTATCATTCATAGAATAGTGAGTCAACCTCACATGAATGCAAGTCATCTATCCTACTCATGTCATAATGAAATGAAAAGATGACTAGGGATTAAGGGGTAATGATAAGTAACCCTAATACATTCCATTTTTAAAATGAGTTGACTTACAAGGAATGGGAGGATTTTTTTTTATTACTAAAATGCCAATGGAAGTCAAACTCTATGAGACACCCATCTAAATGCAAAAAAAGGAAATGGATTAGAGTGAACTTGTGATGATAAGTTATGGTGAAATCAATGAAGTATGTGATGAAGACTATAATCTTTTTACTTTAATAATGATTGGGTTTATCGGAGTTGAAAGAAATACCCCAAAATTGAACTATAATGGATGTCAATAAATGAGAAGAATGTATATTAAGTGAATCAATATTTATTGGTTCTAATAATGTGATTAAAATGAAATGAATAAGTTAAGAATAATGAATCTTAAAATAAAAGGAAACCAAGTAGTCATCATGATGGATCTAAGAACCTAAATTTAACCCTATTATAATAACATATGTGATGATAACGAATAATTCTCTAAAATTAAGGATTTGGAATATAGGCAAGTATAGCTTAATTCAATTTCAAAATAATGTTCAAGGATGTGAATAAATTCATAAGAGTGCTAACTGGAATTGTAATTGCTGGCTGGCCTACTTGTATTATGAAAATTGTCTATTTTGATGGATTTCAAATGAGATCAAATATGTGTTGAATAGTAACATTTATTGAAGAATGGTAACCAATAAAGTTGGAGTAATAATTGTGTTATGCAAGTTTATGAATTGAGATTTATTTGAATCTATTAAAATCAGATGGAAATAGTATAGGTATAAAAAAGTGAAATGAACATGAAGAGTAAACGAAGATGATTATATGCTACTATTGATGTGGATCATTGTTCGTCTCTGAATATTTAGTTAAATGTGACCTTAAGTGAAATGACAAAAAATTTGTTATGGTTGAAATAATTATTTTCATTCGCAATATAGAAACTCCAATTCGGGTAAAAACTACAGAATGAGAATATATATGAGGATGATAGACCACTGATGATAGATCACATGTAATAATAAGAGAATGTGAAAGATGCATGTGTTGTAAATTTTTGGATTCATGTGTTATTTTCTATTATAATTATAATTTTCTTTATTGTTTACCCAAATATGCTTTATGTCATTCTAGTTGTGTGAGAATACACACATATGAAAATTTATTGTCTGAATTCTCTTAAATGTGAATAACATGATTAAGTAACAAGTGAAATGATGACACATCTAGTTAGAAGATTGAAAATTGGGAGTTTCTCCCAAGGTCTATATTGGGGAAATGAAATAGATCTTCTTGTAGTAGTATGACAATTACTAGAATGATTTTTGGAGTGTGGAGACCTTAAAGGTTAGATTACTAAGATTTAGGAGTGATGCATGTGGTTTGATGGGGCCCAAAATTCTCTATTGTGAGATTTATGACCCTGAGGAGTAGACTCTGATGAAATGTAAACTATTAAACATGAGAAGTTTTGGATAACCAATAACGATTATCCATGACCATTAATGTACATGGGTATGGTTAACATGAGATATTAACCAATGTTGATTAATTATGAAGTGAAGTGTCCAATTAAAGGATACATATATTGAATATTTTAATGAAGGACCTCAAGGTTTGATGTGGTCGAATGATATAAGATAGGCTTATTTGATCCATAGTTGATGATTAGTTGACTTATATTCGAGGTTTATACAATTAAATATGATGTTGTTGGAAGTAGAAAATGATTGGTTGAATAGTTTATTTTATGTCCCAAAATTGGAGAGAAGTTGATTTGAATATCATAAACCTATGTATAAAATTTCATCACAATTGTAGGTCCCTATTAGAAGATACACGATTTGTAATTATTAAAAAATTGATTTCGTGACTCTGGTTTCTAGTATATATGTTAGATAAAGGCTTGATCTATACAACCATGTCATGTGACCCTCTCACTGGCAGACTGTGTGGAATATTTCCAGACACAGATACATGAGGGAGTTATAGCTCCTAGGTCATCCCCATCCTCTGAGAATGGAGGAATAGAACCTAAATGAGGTATCATCTTGATCTGATGAAGAGGGAGCGATCAAGGGAAATTTCATTAAAAACTCACGATCTATACCATGATACGAATAGAGTGACCTCCCACTTGTCACTAGTAACCCAAGGTACTGAGAGATTGACCTCACCCCATTTTTCCACCTCTCAAACAGGAAACATAGGGGATGTGAGGAATAAGTAGAGGGAGGAAGAATGAGAAGTGGAGGGGTTGCGAGGGGAAAACCATCCTACTGACTACACCAATCTTCTTGACCCAATAAATCTAGATACACATCAATTTCCAGAGCCTCCCACATAGCTACCAGTGGAGGAGGACGATGACCTTGGGATGAGGTTTACAGGAATCTTGATCGTCTTCAAGCTTCAGAAGGAAGGAAGACAGTATGTAGCATCAATGCCCCTTTTTGCACTGTCGAACTCCCCTCTACCCCATCGAGAGTGAATTCTGTAGGAGGCCATGTCGTGGAAGACAACCGCAACAATCCCAAACAACTATGTCAAGGCAAGTTCATGAAGGTGTTATGAATGTTCCTCGGACCACAAGACTGAGTTTTATCTGGTGAGATGGAAATCCCCAATCAACCGTCATCTATTTTCTCTACCTTGCGGCGGCGATGAAACCCCTCTTCGGACGTGCACTGCTCCATCTCAGGGTGAAGCTTTGGCCACGAGATCCAATCGTGTGACTTCACCTAGGGTCTCAGGAGGCCACCAGATCCTCCTTGACACCTACAAGATTTGAGGGGGCCTCCATCCTCAACAACCGCACGCTGGTGCCCCTACTCTGAAACAGAATCCTTCATGTGTCGCGCTGGACAGAAGCCTTCCAATGCGAGTGCATGAGAGGAGGATCTGATGATGGAGTCATGCGGCTTGCTTCGCGGTGGCTATTAAAGAGAACCCAAGCAGGCGTTGATACGAACATGATGAATTTGCTGAGGACGCACATCATGAGCAAGGAGAAATGTGCCCCAATCACATCTCGTAAGGCAGAGAGGTTTCCCATCCTACCGATGTTGGTTCATATAGAGTCAATGGGTCTAGGAGCCAACCCAGTAGGGAGTGGGCCATTCTCAAGCCATAAGTGAGATGATGTTTCATATTATGATATGCTCACATAGGTAGAAATCTCAGATCTGTGCAAATCTCAATTAATTCATAGAAATTAACATGATTGTCAGAAAACCTAAAATAAAGTATTAGTATTCTCAAAAAAGTTAGTAGAACAACATGTCAATTTCCTATCACCCTTTTGATGCCTAAATGTTGTGAATATTAAGTAAGATACAATGATCATACTATGTTTAATAAATGTCATATAATGACCTAAAATCATGATAATGCATCATTAGCTCTAAAATATGATATATAATCCATAAAAAGTCAGATATAATCATGTTAAGACATGAAATCATGTAGTTTTCTTAATGTGTCTAATTAGGGCTCATAACAATAATTTATGTACAATAATTACAAATATGCTCAAGAAACCTTAAAAATTACAGACTAAGATCATATCAGTAATGGGAAGCTGATATGTAATTATAAGGTCATAGTTATGCTTATAAATCATGTTACATGTTAAATGATCTTAAAATGATGAGAAAACTCTTATTTGGACTTCAGTATCATCAATAATGGTGAACATTATATTAGTGATGGTTAGTTTGCTATTAATCAAGTGATGACTAGTGATACTGATGGTCTAGGAAATTTAAGAATTTCTAAACTCAGGTACATGGTTTTTATTAAGTATAAGACTAGTTTACATGAATGCATAATGATATGAGGTACTTTGGATGCTTGTATTTGCATATAAGTTCTTGGATACATATTTGTAGTATATGTTTTGCTTAACATAAAAGAGCATAAAAGAGAATCTGGATGGATTATAACGACTAAGTGTTTAAATTCTCTCTCTCTATAAATATAAGGTCGACACGAGCAGTTGGGCGGGGATCCTCAGCCCAAGGAGGGAGAAAATGTGAAGTGTGACACCACTTAGGAGTACAATTGCATCAAAAGATTGCTAAAATATGTGTTTACCAAATTATTGC
This sequence comes from Alisma plantago-aquatica, assembly GCA_963693085.1. Taxonomy (NCBI): domain Eukaryota; kingdom Viridiplantae; phylum Streptophyta; class Magnoliopsida; order Alismatales; family Alismataceae; genus Alisma; species Alisma plantago-aquatica. The sequence goes on along the minus strand of OY856412.1, from coordinate 1,268,470,270 downwards.
ATTAAATAATGTTTTCTTTTTCTTTATTTCTTCAAATCATTCATTATGTAGGTTACTATACAAGTATTTCACCCATATACACAACTTTTGTTGATTCGTATGTTTCACGTATTTTCTAGGTTCAGAGCTTGCATTGGATAAAAGAGCAAGATGAGATCAAGTTGTACAGGTTGTACCTTTTGTGTGGATCCTAGTTAGCATACATGTTCATAGACTGTGTAAAATTTTCTTTCAATATGTAATTGTAACCCATGTTGTATTAATTGATCTTGTAACATATACATGTTGAATGTTGACTTTGTTATGGTGTATGATTATAGTTGAATGTTCATGTATGTGCATAAGGCTTCAATGTCGCTCTCTGATATAATTGTCTAACATTTTAGTATTTGTCCTCTCGAGCCTTATAAGTGTCAAGACAATAGAATCTGGGAGTGTTACAGTTGGTATCAGAGCATGAATAATAGATACACTTGACAATTGCTCACTATGAAACATGAAACAAATTTTCACCTTTCACTCTAATCCCCAAAATCTTAGTAAATTGTTATAGGAATAAGGTTTGACTTAGCATCAAAGTTAGAATCTAGATGTTCGAGAACTAGGTCTACACAAGTGTATGAAACCCTTCCCATATAGATCTCATATGTATTGGGTAGCTACACTAGTCTACACCTTTTTTCACCATTTCACTAGGTGACATGACACTAAACTGTCTATTGTGTGTGGGACACTCATTTTGTTGATTTGGTTTTGTTTCCAATCGCCTCAAATGTCGATAGTTTTCTCTAACGTCTGTCTTCTCTAAGAAAAACTATATAATATTATATTATATATATATAAATATGAAAACGTATCCCTCACACATGAGAGTAGGAGGTGTTCATGTAATATAAGTGAAAGGGAGTGACATCAGTCTAGAAGAGATAATAGATCTAGATTAGATGTCTAGAGACTTATTTTTATGTGATAGTGAGAGTAATTGATTGATAAATAAATGAAACAAGGATGTGTAATCTAATCTAAGTTTGGTCTTTGATGGTATAAGATTCCTAAGATTTAAGTTGTATATGTGTTGTATCCAATTTTGAAGAATCTAAGTTAAGTCATGATGATGAAAGTACATTCCCTTTGCCTACTGAGCTAAGTTAAAGTTGAATATGCATGAACCTCAAGATCTTTTACAAAGGAGGACCTCCAGTGTTAGGATAAGATATGTGGTGCGCTCTAGAGAGAGTAAGACCCATAGGGAGAGGGTCATAGGACCTGCACTAAATGTATGAAAAATATGTGATATATAATAAATGATGTGTCCTCAGCTGCATTACTCCTGAGTAGATGAGTTGAGTCCTCTTGTATCATTCAATACCATATGTGATATTTTGGTAAAAGTAAAATGATGAGTACAAAATTGACAATGAGAAAGTCAAACCTTTGGTTTAGTTAGGTCCTAGCTTAAGTGACTTATGATTGTGACACTCGTCATTAGCTGTAAGTGAGGTGATAATGAAATGCTTTTAATTGACGTAAAATTCCTTGTGCATGAGATACCAAACAATGCATGTCTATCTTTTCCTTCTCTTTCTCTATATATGATCTTAGAAACCTCACTTGAGCTATTTGGATGATTGTGTATCAAGAGTCACTTAGATAAGCTAGGCCGATTTTATACTTCCCTCTATCATACATGAAAGATATGAGTCTGAAATCATGTTAATCTTGATTGTTTATATTATCCTTCCGTTCATATAATACAAGATATATATATGTTTAAATTTATTATCTTGAAATAAATATATCATTGGATCATAGAATGTATGATCACAAAATATAGTGCCTAACCTCAATCACTCTATATATAAGCTTCTAGTTTGATGAAAATTCAAAAAATTGGATGAAAACCCTAACATTAAAGTCTATAAAGGTACCCCTTATTTCATAATGAATTCCTAGTACGATGTTGATTATGAATCACAATAATGATGTTAAGTGTGAAAATTTTGATAATGAATGACATGAACTCTTGACATCACCTTACATGGGTGAGAAAGGTGAAAGATGAAACCTTAATTCATACCTCCTTAACTTCATATAAGAAAATGAAACCCTTATCCTTAAGGGACTATGAGGATGTAAATCCTAAAATATACGAGTGTCATGTTAAGACTAAGAAATTAAGTGACGTTTCAATTTCTATAAAAACAATTATGCCTCAACCTATATAAGGTGGGATGGGTACACCCTACATGCTTAAATATACTAAGATGGAAACTTAGGATGAATTTAGAACTATGATAACCTTGGCACATAGAAGTGGTGGCTACAGATAGTAGAGACTCCTCGAGAACACCTTAATTATGAGACTAGTCGAATTTCGAGGATGAAATTCCTCTTAAGGTGGGGTGAATGTGATTACTCCAAACTTTAGGGTTCTTGTACACAAATGGTAATTGAAGTTCATGATTACTCTTCGTTGGATCATACCAAGTTGGGTTGATATTTATGGAAACACAAATATTGTTGACCTAAAAATATGACTACAAGGCCTTTAGAGAATCAATAATGAATATCCAAAACCATTTATGTACTTGTCAGTATGGTTAACTTGAGATATTATCCAATGGTGATTAATTATGAAGTGAAGTGTCCAATTAAAGTATACATATATTGAAATAGTTTAATGAAGGACCTAAAGGTTTGATTTGGTCAAATGATATAAGTTAGACTTATTTGATCCATAGTTGATGGTTAGTTAACTTATATATGAGGTTTATACAATTATTATGATGTTGTTGGAGGTACAAATTGATTGGTTGAATAATGTATTTTATATCCCAAACTTGGAGAGAAGTTGATTTGAATACCATAAACCTATGTCTAAAATTTAATCATGATTAGAGGTCCCTATTAGAAGATACAAGAGTTGTAATTATTAAAAAGTTGATTTAAGGACTATGGTTTCTAGTATATATGTTAGAGAAAGGTTTGATCTATACAGCCATGTTACGTGCTCCTCTCATTGACAGACTGGGTGGAACATTTCTAGTCACTGACACAGGAGGGCAGAATAGCTCCCAGATTATCCCCAGCCTCTGAGAATGGAGGAACATAACCTACATGAGGTGTCATCTAGATCCAATGAAGAGGGAGGGATCAAGGGAAATTTCATTGCAAACTCACGATTTGTACCAGGATAGGAACAGACTGACCTCCCACTAGGTACTAGTAACCTAGGGTACTGAGAGATCGAGCTCCCCCCATTTATCCACCTCTCAAACATGAAACATAAGGGATGTGAGAAATAAGTAGAGGGAGGAAGGATGAGAAGTGGTGGGGTTGTGAGGGGAAAACCATATTACTGACTATGCCAATCTGCTCGACCCAATAAATTGAGATACACATCAATTTCCAAAGCCTCCCAAATAGCTGCCAGTGGAGGAGGACGATGACCTTGGGGAAAGGTCTGCATGCATCTTGATCATTCTAAAGCTTTAGAAGGAAGATAGACAATCGGTAGCATCAATTCCCCTTTTATCACTACCGAACTCCACTCTACACTAATGGCGGCAAGTTTTGTAGGATGCCATGTCGTGGAAGATAACCACAACAATCCCAAACCATTATGTCAAGGAAAGTTCATGAAGGTGTTCTGAATGTTCCTCGGACCACAAGATTGAGTTTTTTTTGGTGATATGGAAATCCGCAGTCCACCATCTTCTGTTTTCTCTACCTTGTGGCGGGGATGAAACTCCTCTACGGGCACGCACTACTCCACCGCGGGTTGAAGCTCTAGCCATGAGATTCAAGGGTGCGACTTCACCCAGGGTCTCAGAAGGCCTTCGGATCCACCTAGATAACTACAATATTTTAGGGGGCCTCCATGGTCAACAACTACACGTCGGCACCCCTGCTCTATGGTGGCATCCTCCATGCGCCGTACTGGACAAAAGACTTCCAAGGTGAGAGCGTGAGAGGAGGAGTCGATGCTGGAGTCATATGGCTTGCTTTGCGGCAACCATTGTAGAGAACCCGGGCGAGCATCGATACGAGCATGACATATTTGTTGAGGATGCACATCACGTGTGAGGATACAGGATCTTTGATAACATCTCGCGTAAGGTAGAGAGGGTTTCCCAGCCTACCGAGGCTGGTTCATATAGAGTTGATGGGTCCAGGAGCCAACCTAGAAGGGAGCGGGCCATTCTCAAGCCATAAGTGAGATGACGTGCCATATCCTAATAGGGTCACATAGACAAAAATCTTAGATCCATGCAGATCTCAGTTAATTCATAGAAATTATCATAAAATTTAGAAAAATACAAATAAGGTATTGATATTCTAAGAAAAATTAGTAGAACAACATGAAACTCTCCTATCATCCTTTTGATGCCTAAATGTTGTGAATATTAAATAAGATACAATGATCATACTTGTTGTAATAAATATCAAACAATGACCTAAAATCATAAGAATGCATCACTAACTCTAAAATACAATATATAATCCTTACAAAGTCATGATATGATCATGTTAAGATATGAAATCATGTAATTTGCATAATGTGGCTAATTAGGGATAATAATTGTAATTAATGTGTAATAATTACAAATATGCTCAAGAAATCTTGGAAATTACAGAGTAAGCTCATATCAATAATTGAAAGCTAATATGTAATTCTAAGGTCATAATTATGCATATAAATCATGTTACATGTTAAAAGATCCTAAAATGATGAAAAAACTCTTATTTGGACCTAAATATCATCAATAATGGTGAACATTATATTAATGATGGTTAATTTGCTATTAATCAGGTGATGACTAGTGATATTGATGGTCCAAGAAAGTTAGGAATCTCTTAACTTAGGTACATGGGTTTTATTAAGTATAAGACTAGTTTTCATGAATGCATAATAATATGATGTACTTTGGATTCTTGTATTTTCATATAAATTCTTGGATGCATATTAGTAGTATATGCTTCGCCAAACATAAAAGAACATAAAAGAGAATATGGATGGATTGTAGCTACTAATTTTTTACATTCTCTCTCTCCCTATCTCTCTCCAGATATACGGTTAGCACAACCCCATAACCCAAGCGACTGGGATCCTCATAGCCCAAGGGGCCAGGAAATGTGAATTGTGACACCACTTAGTACTACAATCGCATCAAAAGATTTCTAAAATATATGTTTACCTGATTATCACATTAATTAATGTTTTCTTTTACTTTCTTTCTTCAAATATTTCATTATGCAAGTTATTATATAAGCATTTCACCAACGTAAACAACTTTTGTTAAAGTCTGTTTCACGTATTTTCAAAGTTCAGAGCTAGCATGGGATAAAAGAACAGGATGTGAGGAAGTTGTATAGGTTGTACCTATTGTGTAGATCCTAGTTAGCGAACATGTTGATGGACTATGTGAAATTCTCTTTTGATATGTAATTGTAAGCCATGTTGTATTAATTGATCTTGTAACATATACATGTTAATTTTGTTATGGTGTATGACTATAGTTGAATGTTCATGTATGCACATAATGCTTTCGCATCACTCTCTGATGTGATTGTCTAACATTTTCATATTTGTCCTCCCAGTCCTTCTAAGTCTTGAGATGATAGAACCCGGGGATGTTATAGTCTACAAGGACAATATGATCTAGGGTAGAATGATAATATGAATATTGAATATAACCTAAATGGTATGCATACTGATTGAACTTACTACTCATATACTCTACTCATGTATCTGAGTATTGTAATAATCTTCCAAATGAAGATAGTTTGGGAGTATAATATGTTTAATATGAGAATACAAAGAATAAATATGAAGAAACAGAAAATATTTTATAATTAAATACGGAACCTACGACAAGTTAAAATTTTAAATGAAAAAGATGAATGAATCAAATTGATCATGAAGATAATTACTAGTAAATTGATAGTGATTCCTACTATAATAATATTTTATGTGAAGATAACTAGCTTACGTCAATAAAATACATCACGAATTATAATTTAGGTCCATGAGTTACATAACAAAATTTTAATATAAAATGAAATGTGATATGAATAATGTCTTGATAGTGATGTGTTAACAACTTTTTTCTATAATACTCAAAGAGGGATATGATTATCATAGGGGAAGACATATCCTTCTATTACCAATAAATTCAAATTTTCAATTAAAAGATCAAATAAGTAAGAAAATGATATAATATGAAAGACCGATAAATTGGAAATCATCCTATCAAGACACTGAAAAAGATGCACATTTAGATGATATGATCTTCTTTCACATGTTATTGGAATTTGATATTGAATCCCAAAAAAGGGGGAAAGTTTTAGTGACCCATTTTCAACATAGCCATGTAATTAGGGTTTACTTGGATGATTATATGATTAACAAGATTGATCATTGTTTATATTTTATTAATAATGATATTTTAACTATTATGTTGTAAATATAATTAGAACCTCTAAGAAAACTTTAATTTGGAATAATAAGGGTTTCATAATTGAAAATTGTAATAAACCAAATTAGGATTTTGACAGTGAAATACTGAATTTGAAAAATGCAATTCAATGGTAAATGAATTTTAGTATTTATATGTAAGTATAATTCTTATTAAAGTTTGTATGTAGTCTGGATAACTCACATATAAGTTTTCATACAACATCTGAGAAATTTTTAGAATTATTTGGAATTATTGGTCAGTCAAATTTTACCCAGGTTTAACTTAGCCGACCATGCATTCAGGATGAAAATATAACAGTATGGTACTTCATTTTTTTATTTTTTGGTTTGTCATTTTGAGATGATGTTTTAATTATATCTAACAAAATTTATTACAGATAATTATTCATATATTATTTATTTTGTGGTAATGTTTTGAAAACCACAGACCCCTTCATCAATCGAGTTTTGTGATTGGAACAACTCAATCGAAGATAAATTTTGTTAAAATAAAAAATGCTATAAAGGACTTGTTTGTATTATTACAAGGACCTCAATTGATCTATATGTCTAACATAACACCTAAGTGTCTTCCATGATCCATCTCTATCGAATGATATATGAAATATTTGGAGAGAGAGGATAATTGGGGTTTTCAAATTGAAAATTGTCTGAAATGATGAATTGGGGTTTTACCTTCCAAAAGCTTGCAAATTCATGTAAGTTCATTAGTCGTAGCTATAGAATGGTGAATCTTTTTTCTTATGTCTATATTATGTCCTTCTCTTTTATTTGACTCAAAATGTATCAAATCACCTCATTTCTCTATCATTCTCTCATGTTTTCTTTTCTGGGGTTCCTGAGTTGAAAAGAGTCGAAAATGAGTTGAATCCTTAGGACTTGGCTGGATCTCTAGAAATGTACACCTTGGGTGACGTTTCTAATGTTCTTTATGTATTAACTTAGTTTTTATTTATCTAATGATATCTAAATTCATGTTGAAATAATAATTCTATCTAAATAAAATAATTAAGATCCTTACTTGTATCATATGCTATTTAATAATTGACTGATAAGATTTTGGAGATTTGAATGCTACTGATTTAGATTCTTATCATTGAATTGTATATGTGTAGTTCTTGATATTTTGAATCAAATTCTAAAAAAAATCTTCATATAGAGAACTAGGATGTTTTCTATTGATGATGCTTAAAAACCAACCTAATAAATGATATGCTCAAATATATAGTGGACATATACATAATCATGTTTGAATTTAATAAGCATGAATTACTAAAGAGTATTGTTGAATCATACTGAAATATAGTTTTGCATGTACATGAGGATCAATATAAGATTTTAAAAGGTGGTATTCCATGTTTAGGTTAGTGCTTTTGGAATGACACAAAGGAGCCAATAAATTGATGCATACTTATAATTGGCGGATGTATTGTGTCTAAATAGAGACTAGTGTTTCCATTAATTATGAACAGCCTCAATTACTGCCTATACACTCTTATTAGGTTAGTGAGAAATAAGTTTCTTATGATGTAGTAAACTAATTTGACTTCTCAATAACACTAGAAATTCAATATTAAGATGAGTACCATTGATAAAATTTGAGATTTTATATAATCTTGTAAATGCAAAATAAATTCTATGTTATAGGTAATATTAATTAAATTGAAGGTGATAAGTCGAATTTAGATTATCTAAGCCTAATGAATCCAACAAAATATAATCTATTGAATAATAAGTGAATCTTACATGAATCCAAGTCTTATGTACAAGTCACATAATAATAATTCGAGAAGATGACTAGGGATAAGGATATGAAGAAGTAATTCTAAAATATTATTTCCTAAAGTGAGTAGTCTTATAAGGAATGGAAGGATATATTATAGTTACCAAAATTCCTATGGAATTCAAATGACATGGTACATATAAATTCAACAATGGAAATGGACTAGAGTGAAATGAATTGTTATGATAAGGTATGTTACATTCACATCTCATGATAACCACTAATTATGTGGTTAGGTCATAAATTGGAGATTGAGCATAATACAAATTTCACCCTTAACCTTTTTGTCGATTTCAAACTCTTTGTTTTCTCACATTCAATCTCATAAAATAACTATACAAGGGAGTTTAAACCTTTATTCCTCTAATATTTATACAACACAAATACATATCTTAATATTCATTGTATTTGTCACACTTCGATGTTACATATGACTTGGTAATTAGATGCATACTCTATTAATGAGGAAACAAAGTTACACATCATCATTTACAACTCTCTTATTTCTTTACAATGACATAGACTGAGAGGGGCCATTTGAACTTGACTAATCTGATACTTGACTTTTATGGTACATTATGCATAAACATCTTCAACTCACATGGTTTCCTTAAAAATTTGTGAGTATAGGGGTGATCCTACTCTCTCAGTGAATGAGTACTTCAAAGAAATAATTTAAAGCACTTTAATTGCCCAAAGATATATTTTGGAGTGACGGACTTTAAGGAAGAACAATAATGAGACATAATGGAACTAATCATTTAGAAGACATATATATGGAAGGATACTCTATCTAACTACAAAGAGTAAATCAATATCTTAAGATACTTGATTAATCACAAAGATAACTAGTAATTTACAAACATACAAATGTCAAGTTACCCTAGAAAACTCCAAAGAATAAATGAATAATGGAACACACTTGATTAATGTCCTATTCATCTTATTATGCCATGAACCCACATGAAGTACACCACGACATGTGAAAGCATCATAGAAAGATATGACCTCATTATATAAAACTTAGAAGCATGCTCATGTTACTAAGTCCATAATTTGAAAAAGATCATGTATTTATTGGGGCTCTCCTAGAATGGCTCTCTGTGGCTATTTGGTGTGGCTAGATATATGGACTCCTCTACACTAGGTACTCAGACAAACAGTCAAAAGCACTCAGAGTTATTCTACATCACTGGACCTACTCAAGATGTCCATTATTATGCATTGAAGGTACCACTAGATCACTTATTGATGTTGGATACTTGACAAACTCTAAGGAGTCTTTCCTAATTGGACTAGACCCCCGCACCCTAGATTTGATCTGACTTACCTCGATCTGGAATATCTCCAATTGGGAAGCAAATTTCCTTCCCAAACATAGTGCAAGCATCTTATAAAGGATTCTACAATGTACAAGGAATCTAATATCTAATTCACTCTTTAAATTCAAGGTTCAATCGTCAAATAAGAATTTCTCAACTTAACCTTGTAAACAATTGTTTTCATAAATTATCTATAATATATATTGTATACTTCTCTACTGAGAAATAACACATTATAATGAGAAATATTGGAATTAAAATATTGGACTCAGTATATGCCCTATAATTAGGTTTTCATTAGCCTCATTCACATATCACATGAATCACATAATTATTTAATGCGTCATAAACTTTAACTGATAAAAAGACTACTTCTAGTAGCTCACATCCAACCAAACATGTATATCAAACTGTGTTATGATCTGAACAAGGATTTCCGCACCATTCTTTGAAATATTATACATAAATAATTACCTTGAACTAAAAAATCTATATTGTAAAAAAAATCACTTATGTTAGGTTTCACGATGTATATTCTCAATCTTTAAATTTTTCACTAATATAGGGTTTCACACTTTTAACTGAGATATTAAGGAAACACTAGTAATAGAAAATGAATTCCAATATAATATATGACATATTTGCACTAAACATTCATATAAAACAATCATTATACATAAGGAGATTCAAATAAAAAAAGTTCTACTTTCAGTCATACTACAATTTCAGACATAACCGAAAATCCTAGATTTGAGTATTCTTCTAACTTTTGCAATAACTTTGTAAATTCTATTCTAGACGGTTTGTATCTATTTCTAATTTAACTATCTAAAATTTCTCACATTAGGAAAAGAATCCATTTCTAAATCATCTTTTTTTGGAGATGGTAAAGTATTACATATCATCAAAAAGAGAGTATAGGGGAAAAAGCACTATGTATACTCTACAAGTGGGTCTAATCTACAAAACCCCACTGTCTGAAAACCAAGTTCCCATCCTCGGTCTCGACATTAAGCTTGAATTTCAAAACTCCACCTAGATTATTTACAAACATGTCAAAAATAAGTAAGGGATCTCTCTCACCCTTCCCATGTATATATAGTTATTTCTCTCATTCCAGAAGAGGAAACATAGGCCACTCAAGAAAACACCAGCAAAATGCCTAACTCCCTCACCCATGTCAATAGTCTATAACATACCCTTATTTAGATCCGTAGGTGGGGATCCACCCCAACCCATCACTAGACTTAACCTGCACTAGAGGCATTTGCAGAAATGTGCTCAAGGGATTCATCTTGTGACCTGCACAACACACATGAAGAAATCGTCCCCAAATCTCTTAAACTCATATGGTCGAGGGTAGGGATCTTGAGGATAATGTAATGGTAGATACAAAAGATCCATTTGGGTTGTGGAACCTATTTCACAGATCTCAAATCATGGACCTTGCAGTGTGAAGGAGCTTACCTTCCACGGTTTGGACCTATCATTATGCAAGCATCAACCATTTAAATCAAAAACATAGTCACCCTCAATAAGAGGCCATATTTGGTCATTTATCCCCAAGATCTATAGGAATTCAACATAGGTGTATCAAGATTATCCTCATATTTTAAGATCATCTTGTAAAAGTTAGAACAGAAGGCAGATTTAGGTTTTATTGTCTCATATAGGAAGAGATAAAGATAATAGTAGATTTAATCTAACTTTGTTCTATATAAAGGAAGTACCCACTTACCTAAGGTATGAAACACCTTACTCTTGGGCCTTGCGGCTAGCTTCATTAATCTTGTGGCAGATCATGCACGGTACCATGGAGTTGTGGGACGTTCTTCCTCTTTCTCTACGGCGCCTGGGATTGCTACATGGCGCCGCCCACCTACTGACAACATAAAGATCAACACTGAGACGTCTCTCATCACAGCGGAGGAGAATGGCTGTGGGGCATCCATCCGGGATGAGCACGGGTGGCCCTTGTGGACCTTCCAATGTAGGTTAGAATAGCCATACTCAGTGCTTAGTGCGGAGGGTATGGCAGTCCTACACGACATGCATCTGGATCTTAGGGAAGGCTACATGGATATAGTGGTAGAGACAGATTGTTTGCTGCTGGTGGAGGCTGTGAAGAAGGCTGCAGCGGTCGTGGCTATGAAGACATCATCATCTGCGACATTATCGATCTTTCTCATAGTTTCCTTTCTTTTAATTTCTGTTTTATATTAGAAGGCAAGGAAATAGTGTAGCACATGCCTTAGCCATTTCAGCCTGTCATTTTGTTAATCCTCACCTTGTGGGAGAGGGTTTTGAGGATCAGATCCTTGTGCTTGCTGCAAACGATTTGATTACGTAATAAAATGGTGGGTGCCCTTTCAAAAAAAATGGAAATTTAGGGTTTGTCTTTCTAGATTTGATCAAATCAAGTTAGTTGGTAATCGTTAGATGGGTTTTCTTGGTGAATCTTATCCCACATATCTAGATTCTGTCCCTGTTTTGATTTGATTCTAAAGTATATCAGATTGCCTTGTTTTCTCATTCTTTGTCTAAAATTCTCCAATCATATGCAATCTTAGTTGGGAGATCAAGCAGGCTCCTCACAAAGCTCCCCACATCATGAGCTCGTAGCTGTCCCGGCCAACCAAACTCGCCTGAAACCCAAACCCATCTAGAAATATCATAGTGTAGCAATGCGTGTGAAATGTCCTCTCATTGTCCGCAGTGGTTGCATCCATTATCCTGAGTCACTTGCTTCCTTAGTAGCTTTGCCTTGGTAGGTAGGATGTTCCAGAGTGCTCTCCATATGAAGTGTTTCAATTTTGGTGGCTATCTCTTCTTCCAAACTCTTTTCCATAACTCCATATCTGTGCCATCTACCAAGTCCTCGCCTGCTCGGATAAGCGTATAAGGACTCCGGACTGAGAACGTGCCATTGCTCTCCTTCTCCCAAAAAAGAGTGTCCTCTTCATTCCGCTATGACAAAGGTATGTTAAGGACTCTCCTAACAATATGTGTAGGAAAACATGACTCCACCACCTCTCTATTCCATCTCTTTGGCCCCCTACAAATCAGGTCTCTCACTAGCTTATACTCCACTGGTCCATTTATCAAGTACCTACTCACCGTGCCACCCATGTGTGGAATACACCTCTCCTTATAGATATGTATGTCCTTTCCGTTATCCACCCTCCAGATAAAGTCGTTCTTCATCATCTGCATTGCCCCCCCATATGCTCCTCCAAGAATAGCTGGGATTTCGCCATAACTCCACATGTAGGATAGACGAGGACCTGTAATATTTCGCCTTTAAGATCTGGGAAGTAAGAGACTCACCATGTATCGCCAACCTCCACCCCTGTTTAGCTAGGAGTTCTTGGTTAAAGGCTTTCAAATCTCTGAACCCCTGCCTCCACACTCCTTGCACTACTACAGAAATGGCTTATAAAGTCGGTTTTCAAGGTGTCGGTTGTATACAAAAACCGACACATAAACCCTACTATGTTGGTTTGTAACAGAAACCGACATCCAATATGTGAAGGTCGACCAGACACGGGTACAACTTTCAATAATTGTCGGTTATTTAATAAACAACTGACACCTAAACTCAACCGCCAAACCCAAAATTCCAGCGAAAAAATTGGCTCCAAAATTTGACATATGTTGTCGGTTCTTTAATAAATAACCGACGACTAAAGGGTATGCGCGAGACAGGAATAGTTGTCGGTTGTCTTTTATTTATGAACCGACGAATATTATGTAGTATAGTTGTCGGTTTTCTTCAAAGAGCCGACACTGTTAGTTTAGTTGTCGGTTTTTTTAAATAACCAACACATATTGTCAACTTAATAGCCGTGCGAACAGAACTTTTCCCCATTGTCTTTGTTTCATTGCCGTGCGCTAGGTCTGGCGATTTCCCTGCCATCGTTGTCGGTTCCTCTCCGCGCCGTCGTTCGTCTGTCGCACGCCGCGCTCCGTCGTCGTCATCGACGCCCTCGCCGCCGCTCGCCGTCATCGCCGTCGGTTCCATCCTTGCTGGTCCTCCTCTTCTCGCCGCCGTCGCCACCGGTTCCATCCTTGCTGGTCCTCCTCTTCTCGCCACCGTCACCTCCAGCTGCTCTCCTCTGCTCCGGCGCTGTCAGCTTCACCTCAAGGTACGTCGGCTTCTTCCTTCTTCCTTATCCTCTAGATTAATACTGCCTGTTTGCATTATTCATTGCAAATGACGAAAATGATGGTCCCATCTCATATGAACCATATGAACTTCAGTCATTTAATAGATAGTTATATCTTGTGATCTTTTAGTTGCCTAAAATGGTACATGACTGAACTGGTAATCTGATTTTCCCAGTAGCCGGCAAAGCAAGGAATACATAAGATATCGATTCTTTTGCTCTACCTTGGTTTCTGTTTTGATTTAGGTTATATCATAGAAAGAAAGACAACCATTTTTATAACTAGTAGATGAATAAATACATTAAATACAAATCAATTGGTAAACTAATATAAATTAGTAGATGATTATATAATTCCTAAATCAGCTCATAAATAAATACAAATAGTAGATGAATAAAATACAATAAATACAGTAATAGAGTTAAATCAGTAGATGATTAAATGATATCAAAATTATTACTTAAATAAACACAAATCAATAGATAACTAAATAAAAACAGTAATAAATAAAAACAAATAAGTAGATGAATAAATACATAAGTGGAAAAGTAAATATGAATCAGTTGATAAATAAAGTTACATCAGTAGATTCTTACATAATTTCAGAAGCAGTATAAATAAATTCAAATGAGTAAATAGCTAAATAAAACACAGTACATGAATAAATACAAATAAGTAGATGAATAAATACAAATCAGTTGATTAACTAATATAAAATTATAAATCAGTGATGATTAATCAATTCTCAAATCAGTACATAAATGAATACAAATAGTAGATGAATAAATACATTAAATACAAATCAATTGGTAAACTAATATAAATCAGTAGATGATTACATAATTCCTAAAACAGTAATAAATAAAAACAAATAAGTAGATGAATAAATACTTAAGTGGAAAAGTAAATATGAATCAGTTAATAAATAAAGTTACATCAGTAGATTCTTACATAATTTCAGAAGCAGTATAAATAAATTCAAATGAGTAAATAGCTAAATAAAAAAAAGTAGTACATGAATAAATACAAATAAGTAGATGAATAAATACAAATCTGTTGATTAACTAATATAAAATTATAAATCAGTGATGATTAATCAATTCTCAAATCAGTACATAAATGAATACAAATAGTAGATGAATAAATATAATATAATAAAATCAGTTGATAATTAAAGTTAAACAGTTGATAACTAAAGTTAAATAAGTAGATGATTAAAGTATAAGAATGACAACACATTATTTGTTGGCCTAAAAACCCGTCCAAATGCTGCCGAAATTTTCTTAATTTATAATGTGAGCTTAATTTATAATGTGAATTACTTTACAATGTGAATTTGCAGATGGCTGACCATTCTCCTGATGACCGTCTTGATGACTACCGTGAGGGTGAGGACATCAATGCGCCGCCTCACAATGTAGGTTTTAAAAATATATCATATATTTATATCTATATGTCCATTTATAGTTATATCTTGTGAATGTGAATTATTTTGTCAAATTTTAGGTTGATGATGCACAGGTACCATGTGCAACACTTGAGGCACTTGATCAAGAACAACAAAAAGTTGACAAGAGAAGGGGCATCACTATGATGAAGAAGTTAATTGCGCAAAAGGGCAATGGACCCAAACTTGTTGTGGATTTTGATAATGCAGGAAATGCATGTGGTGTGAATCGCAATTCATTTATTTCATATCTTGGATATGTTACTCGTAGCCATTGTGGTTGTCACTTAGGTTCTTGGCATAACATTTCTAAGGAGAAGAAAGACACAATATGGAGGGATTTATGCGTGAGTTATTATTAATTTGCAATTCTATTTTGTAGATTACTAAATTTTTGGATACTAGTTAATAGCAATTCTATTTTGTAGAGTATATTTGCATTGGATGAAAAGTTGCATCGTAAATGCGTGATGCAACACTGTGGGAGAGTCCTAAGGAACTATAGGACAAATCCCACCAGAGAATACATAAAAGAAGCCGACAAGAGGAAGAAGACAGCCACTGAACAATGGAACTTCCTGGACAAAGAAGAATGAGACGCGTTTGTCGCTTCAAGACAAACTGATGAATTCAAGGTATTAGGCGTCAGTCTCAATCTCATTAATTAATATATGTTGTATTCACTTATTCAAGATTAACATTTAGTGTTACTAACCAAATCATTAATGTGCATACTAACTAGGCCCTCAGTGATGCACAAAAAGCAAGGCGTGCGATGAATGTGCACGACCACACAATGGGTCCAAGAGGATATGCAGGCGTTCGCCAAAGACTACAGGCTGAGGCTGCTGCTGCTCAGTCTGCTGCTACTCAGGAGTCCTCTACCATAGGTAGCACACCTCTGCCTCGCCATGATGTCTGGATAGCTGGGAGGCAAAATAAGAAGGGAGAATTAACTAAGGCCGCAACTGCTGCGGCGGCTGCAAAAATGGTAAAATACAACTCTTACAACAATCATTCGAATATTGATTATTTGTGTTGTTTACTTAAGTACAAATTTTTGTTTTGGCGATTAGCGGGAGCTGCACGAGCTGAGGAAACAAGCAAAGTTCATCCCTGAGGGCACAAGGGATGAATTGACAGTTCCTCTGGGTAACCCAGAGCATCCTGGACGTGTTAGGGCTGCAGGCGCTGGTGTGGGCATCAAAGCTTTTTTTGGGCCATCCCAGCGCAAACATGTCCCAAAAGCGGGACTTTCACAAGAAGAGGTAACATATTTTTCCCTTGTAGATGTTATTGTAAAAGAGAATTCAAAAATTAGAATTTGATGTTTCTTTTATCCATGTATAGGTGGATAAGCTATTTGACAGGAAACTCGAAGAAGCAATGCAAAAGTGGCAGGCATCTCAGACTGCCACTTACCAGACAATACCTACTGCAACCTCTACTCCTACTCCTACTGCAGAGGTTGAGAGTAATCATGTAGACCCACCACCTAGCACATCCACTGTAAGTATTTTTATGACATAGTAACTAGTTTTTTAATTCAAGATGATACATATATATGACAGTGTAGTCGTTTCAAAAAAGATGATATGTATATATGTATATAACATTCTTTACACAAAAATTTGTAGGGGTTGAAGCCATGCCGTCTAAAAAGTAAAGAATATGTCGTGGCAGAGGCGTCGGCTTACCCATCCCTACCAGGGGAAACGTGTCACGGGTCTCCAGTACCAGCTGGTTGTATTCGGGTGAGCCCGATACATATATTCCCCCAATTTCTAGAACTTCCACTGCCATATGCCCACCCAGATTGTGAAACGCTTGGTGAAGCATTAGGCGGAGTGATATTGTGGGAAAAAGCGTATGTCTTATTTACTGAAAAGGTGTGGTAAATTTACATTACGTTCAATTGTTAGTGTTTGTATATGCTGACAGTTGATCTGAAATTATTATATATATACATGTTAAAAAGAATACACACACAACATCTAGGCCTCCACTTCCACCTCCTGCATTACCTAGTTGGGTTCCACAGGACCTACCTGTCCCGTTAGGTCCTAACTGTAGGGTTATGGCAGTATGGTTAGGGGAACATGATATATACTCCCCTATAACTATTTCTTCTGATTCAGATTCTACAGGTCAGTCATACGAAACAAAAATATTTATACAAAATATTTTGGAGATGTTTCGATATGATTGGCTAAATACATCTGTGATAGAGCTATGGATAAGGTGAGATATTCTTTATACATCTATATACCTTGTGTATGATCTGGTGATCTGGTTTCTTATTTATTAATGCATGCGTAATTAATACATATTTTGCAGCTACTTAGACAACATATGTGCAGATTTTGGATTCGAACATGTAGGGTTTTTGATTCCATCCTTGATTAGTCTAGTAGCTAAAGACCCTACATCAGTTCAACAATACTGCTGTGAGGCTTTTTCAATTTTTGCTGAAAAAAGAAGACGGTGATAATGGCTCCATTCAATGTAGAGTAAGTTTACTTTGCTTATTATAATTTGGACTTAAGAAAATTACATTTTATTGTAAATTTTGAGTTATTAATTTATAACTTTTTTTCCTCTAGTGGTAAGCATTGGGAGTTATTGGTTATTGCCCCCGAGACATTCACTGTGTATTATCTAGATCCTAAGGGGTGTAAATTGAATACAAGATTTGGACACAAAATGAAAATGGCAATATTTCGGTGAGAAATATTTCATTTTTCATATCCGTTAACATATGTTATTACATTACTATTTAATTGCAATGTTCTGTGTTACATTAACATGTAGGGGTTTTAAGGAGTACAAAAAGGCTGGAGGAAAGGTCCCCACGAAAAAGAACCAGCAAATAATTTGGAAGAACGTGAAAGTAAGTTCCCTACTGCAATATATGTATATATTATTTATGTGAACAATGCTTAATTAGTTGTATTTTTTAATATTTTGTATGTTTGAATTTATAGTGTGCTACACAAGACAACGGATGGGCATGTGGATACTATGTCATGCGATATATGCACATACTTGTCAAAAATGCCGCAATGGACATCAATTGTATTGCTGAGGTATTATATAGCTGATAAGAGATAATATGAAATATATCAATCTTATTTATAGCTCATTAATTATATATATACATCATTCTCTTTACAGGTGTTTAAAATGGACCCCAATACAAGAAAGGACTTACCAGATGTACATGAGCCCTATACGATGGGAGAATTAAATGAAGTAGTAGAAGAATGGGCAACAGCCATACAATTAGTGGGGGCTTTAAAATATAATTGGGATCCTGATAGTGAATAATGACTAAACAATGATACTTTGTAAATGAATTTCTGAATTATAATATATGTGTGAATGTTTCTACATGTCTGGATGTTTCTACATGTGTTTGAATGAAAATGAATGAAAGTGTTGGTTGCTATATGAAGTCTACATGTGTGAATGTGAATCAATGGAACTACAGATTTATAGCATGTGTGAATGTTTATAAATGTGTGAAAATAAAATGGAACTGCAGGCTGCATTGCTATATGCATGTGCTATTTTATTATTGTTAATTTTGCAGGTTTGCGGCCTGTTGTCGGCTGATATCAATGGATGTCGTGAAACCTGCAGTTCATAACTGAACTGAACAGGTTTCTCATCCTGCGAGCAGCCACAGCAGGTCTGCAGACTGATAGCAAAAAAAAAAACCAATAGTCGTCAGTTATTTGTAACTAACCGACACATAATGTTATAGTGTCGGGTTTTTACAAATTACCGATGACTATTTCGTGTGGCGCGAAGGGCTTGGTTGTCGGTTATTTGTAGATAACCGACATTGACGGTGCCCAACATGGCACCCTTTCTGTGGCGCGAAGGGTTTGGTTGTCGGGTTCTTACCTAATAACCGACACCTATAGTCCCATGATGGCGCGTTTTCGGTGGCGCGCGAAGAGTTTGGGTGTCGGTTATGGAACCGACGACCAATGGTTGGACTTTTAGTGTCGCCCACATAGGTGTCGCTTATAAACCGACACTAAAGGCTTTAAATAACTGACACTAAAGGTAGGTTCTGTAGTAGTGTTGGGCTTTCATAACCTCTCCCAACTCATCCAATGAATCTTTCTTTCCCCCTCCTTAGAGCCCCATCAAAACTGTACCATCATAGCATGGATCTCATCAATGAGTCCATATGGTATCTTAAAGATGCACATGAGATATGTAGGAATAGCTTGGATGACCGCCTTTATCAAAACCTCTTTGCCTGGCCTGGATAGAAGCTGCTCCTTCCACCCTTGTAGTTTCTTCCACAGTCTATCCTTTATAACAGCAAATACTTGTTTCTTAGACCTTCCAACCACCATAGGAAGTCCAAGATATTTCTCGTGCCTGTCCACCTCCCTTGCAGCCGGTTTTTAATCAACTCACACCTTTCGCCTGTGATGTTTGTACTAAAGGAAACCTCTATCTTGTCAAAGTTAATTTTCTACCCGGATGCCCTCTCCTATTGCCTGAAAATTTCAGCTAAAGCAGAGCATTCTTCTGAGATAGCCCTTGTGAAAACAATACTGTGATCTGCAAAAGGAGATGAGTAACCCGTGGTGCCCGTTTGCAAATTCTTGTCCCGTAGATTTTATTGCCCTATGCTACTTTAGAAAGAGAGAAAGAAAGAGTTTCAGCGCAAAAAAGAAAGAGATATGGGGATATAGGATCACCTTAGCGAAGCCCTCTAGATGGATTTTAAGATCCTCTCCTATTTCCATTGACAATGATCTTGTGGTATATGCTTGTCACACACTCCATAACCTTATCCCTCCAAATGGATGACAACCCCAACCTTTCCATGACCCTTTCCAAGAAAGGTCATTCCACCCTATCATAAGCCTTGCTCATGTCCAGTTTTAGTGCCATCAAGCCTTCTTTACCCTTCTTCCAGTGTTTGATGGTGTTGAACATCTCATAAGCAACCAGAGCATTATCTATAATCATCCTCCCTCCTATGAATGCACTTTGATTTTCAGAAATAATCTCATTCATTAGTGGTTTAATTCTATTAGCCAGGACCTTGGTAATAATCTTGTAGGATACATTGTAAAGACTGATCAACCTATATTCAGATAACCTGACTGGGCTATTCATTTTTGGAATGAGGACAATATTTGTATCATTAATCTGTAAGACCCACCTCTCCTCTCCACCATTTAGAAATAAAGGACAAAAGGCTACTCTTGATAGTCACCCAGAACTTTTGGTAAAAGATTGCTTTCATCCCATCCGGTCTAGGTGCTTTGTTTGAATGCATTTGCTGGAGATCTATCCACACTTCTTCCTCTGTGGGGACTTTATTCAGATCTGAAAAAGAATACTCAGGTACCACCCATGGCAAGCCTTCAAGGAACTCATCTTTCCCTAAATTTCCATATTTTCCACTTTTCACCATCCAAAACCCTAACTCTCCCTCCATATTTAGAATATTATTTCTATGGATTCACTCACAAAATATGGGATCTAGTAGTGTGTTAGGTTACTCATATAGAGAAATTAAGGTGCATAATTCAATTGCAAATTAACCTAACTTTACATTTTAATTTATTTTAACAGAAATTTCTTTCACAAAATAGTTACTAAAAATTGTTATTTAATTGGTAAAAACTCATCCAAAAATAATGAAAAATATGAATGTTGTCTTAAATAAAGTGGCAACTCTCCATTTAAGTTTTTTTATTATTATTAATTACCAGTATATAGATAGAAACCAGTCAGAATGCTGCTATACTGCAATCTATAGCAATGGTTGATTGAACAATGAAATGCTCTGGAAGTATCCCAGAACGTCCATTAAGCTACCACATCCCTACCAAGAAGGATCCAACACTACCATGCTTCCTACCATGACCATGTTTCCATTATTTCATCAGGCCCAAGTATAAAAATGTCCATCATTTCTACTCTTCCAAAGTGGTTGTGCGGCCAAAAGTGCCCATGGCACCATAAACCCTACATAGATGTGGTACCCACCTCGATCATTCTACCAAAGCCTCCAACTCCCATCTTCAATGTCCCATTTCTCATATCACATGTTGAACTATAGCACATCATTGTACCCTCCTTCACCGGGGTCGTGTTGCCCAGTGCAGCTGTGGTGGGAAAAAATCCTAATAATTCAAAGTAAAAGAATGATCAAAGTTCCTCCTTAGGTTTTGAAGCATCATGATTATACATCTCATTATTTCATCAAGGCTAAATAATGATCATTGCGGTTAAGCATGTAATTATCCAAGTAAACCCTAGTTTACGAATCAATCTTAGACATGGTCATAACATAAATATGCAAAAAATGTACTTCTAAAATCTAGTATGCCCCTACATTCTTGAATTTCATATTTGAATACTTCCTTCAACATTGAATCCTTTCTCTCTTTTATAACCACAACAAATTTGAAATAGAACTATTTAGTGTTAGATGGCTCTAAAATGATAGAGAAAGAATTTCCTATATCTCAATAAGTGACTAGGAATTTGAAAGAAAAAGTGAACCATTTTTAATCTTTTCATACTCTCTTGAGGTATTATTTCAGTACTAACAATCGAATCCAACTATCTCAATTTATATGGTTCAATCTATATAATATTTTGTCTCACATCTGAGTTACTAAAGAGTCTCACATCTGAGTTACCAAAGAGAGTTCACTTTGTTTTTTTGAAGTTTACTATTGTGCTACTCTAATATAAAAGCACTCATAAGACACATACTAGGATTAACAACAATTGTACATTATAGAGTTAGAATGACTAAAACTAGAATATCCCTTATTTAATATATTTCTTGCACATGTACAACTGAAATCATATGTAAAAAAATATTCATCCCTTGATATACCTTCAACAAATTATACTTCTAAAAACAAATATACATAATACAGAAAGCCATTTGTAACCTCTAATTTCATTCTTATTCATTACTACTTGTTTCTTCTTACTTGTCCTTCTCCTTTTGATGATATAAAATAAATTCCTACAATAATAAAATATTTGAGGTAAGAATAATATCCATCATTTTAGCTATCACTATAAGAATTTATTTCAGATCATACTTTGTTAATGTTGCACTTCTCTTTTTGTTCAAATCACTCATTTTATATTTAAAATTTATTTTTATCCTCTTTTCTTTATCATTTCTAGGTTGTTTATCTCTCTATATCATTTTCTACCCTTAAACCCTAAATTACTATTTCTTCTAATTTACTTCTCATATTTCTGATCTCAAGATCGTATTTCATGTTATTATTACCACTCAAGGTCAAATGACTAGTGACATCCCTTGAAATTCTACAACTCCTAACAATTTAACATGTGATTGTTATCAACAACATGATCTTATTATGACTTGTTGTTACTTCCTAAAATTCAAAATTTAGCTCTTTTGAATTTAGTAAGTCTTTCTTATCTTTATCACTTGAATTTCTACTCTTTTATTTGACATTTCTGGTAAGGTATTTTCTTTATGTACCTCATTGGGGAATTCCATAAAATGTTATCATTACACTCAATAGGTTTGTCTCTCATGATGGTTATGTATCTTATAGAATTCATTTTCTGGTCACTTCCTTATCACGTTTGTCACTTTAAGGAGGATATAAAAGAGAAGATGATTTAGATATTTTGAATTTTTATCTTCAAGCATTCCCTTAACACATGTCTTGTATCTAGGTTTCTTATCTTCAAGGGAACTTAATAATTTTCATTTTCATACATCTCACCATCTCTTTCTATTACTTCCCTACCAGTTTTGCATTGCTACTCTAAAATACCAACTATATAGTTACTGAAACTTTAGATGATAGAGGTCAAACAGACCGATAAGGTATGTAAGGCTAAACAAATAAAGATTGGGTAACGTGTGGAGGGGCAAAGAAGACGTGTTGCTACTTTGGTAGCAGATAACGGCGAGGGGGAGTTTGGAAGATTTCTGAAAAGGGAGGGATATTGTGGTATTTCTTGACAAGAGAAGGGGCATTTTAGAAAGAAAAATCCACCCCCCTACGAGAGAGAATTCTAGAACTGGTCCAGCAATAAAGACATGGCGCAACGCAGTCGTTATTGAAGTTTACTCTAGAGTGTGGACACGGAACCACTGGAGCAATGAATCAATGTTGTCATTTAGCCGTGCAGCCACTGCACAGTCAGGGCCAGCACCTCATGTGCGCTTTGTGGCCATCCGTTGTCATCGGCGCTCTGTGCAGCCACTGCACAGTCAGGGTTCATAACACACTGAACAGGAAGATACCGTAAAATCAATATGGTAAATCAATTATTGACTTAAGGAGTAAGGTTACACCATTTCTTTCTGTATAGTATGGACCACATTTCTTTCTCTCAATGGTATACTCTACCTAGAAGCAGCACTGGACCACATTTTGGACATGAATAGTTGTGTCGTATGACCTGATGAGCAATATTAAAGCTAGTTTGGCAAAATGTACATCAAATTCACACCCTATCAAACAAACACTTGAGTAAGTCAATTAACTTAGGTGTAGCCACTATCGAGGGGGCGGAACAGCACCACTAGTTTTCTTTACATCCCCAATAACGGAAAATATGCTATGGTCCAATTAGTGTTCGGCCTCACATCCTGATTACACTTCAACATGCGAGGACAAGCGACGTTAAATCCAGTGTCGGCCTTCTTCTTCACTTCTCGTTGCTTATAATGTGAGAAATAGTTGCATTTTAATATAATTTAATATTATAAGATTGCAACGAGGTTTCTAGCCAAAAAAAGCAACAATTAATTTATATCCTGATGTAATTTGTTTTTACAATCATCATTACGCATAGATTAAAAACAGATAACCATAAAATTTAGGAGCCCCGGCACGTTCACAACACTGGTATTTGTATGTAAATTTTACGTCAGATTAATGGCCGGTTATGTCATGCAGTGTTTGATCCGGGATTTTTTCTCATAGAAAAGTGTGGTTTTAAGTCCCGCCAAGTGTGGCTGCAGGTACAAAGACAGCATGTCATCTTAGATCAGCTACTCTGCGTGGCTACTCGTCACAGTGCATCTTTTCCTGAAAACGCCGCTCACGGAAGATCTGCAACCAGTTTTGTATATAAATCCTAGCATTTGCGATGATTTGAGCCAAACAGCCCCCTAATGTCCTGTAAAGTACACAACAAGGCCAGGCTAGTACTAGTTAAAAATACCTAGAGATCAAAATAGAATAAGTAAAAGAAGCAACATTTTGGGGGGAGTTCAGATTTACTACTCCTAGTCCGAACACGGAATAGGCTACACTTTTGATTTTTTTTGACATATGTTAATATAATTAAATATGTTGGTTCGGATTAAATATTCTTGACACGTGTCTTTGATTTAATAGGGGTGTAGGTTATGGTAAACCGTTTAATAATGAGGAAGCCTTCAAGTTCAAGAAAAATTTCTTATGTGAGATACAACCCAACATATACAACAAAAATAATAACAACGTTTTCGTTGACAAGGCCAAGTATCAAACAATAATCAATTAGAACAGATTTGGCAAAGAGACTGCAAATTCTATTAATTAAAAACTTCACAAGATTACAAGAATTGTTGCTCTATCACAATCTCGTGTCTACACATAACCCACTCTTGTTCTCTCCCTTTTGGCTATCTTTTTGGCTACCCATTTTGCCCCCACAATATAGGAGCACAATGTTGTCCCACGTTGACATACTCAAAGTTACCACATGTTGGAATCAACACACATCGGTGCACATCGCGCCGTATCATACAACAGTGTGTCTTCTTAATAGTACTCTCGTATTAGTCGATAAGACAATCCCAAAAAGTAATCTCAACCCATAAAAGGCAGTATGAGAGAATAAGGTTAATCCATTAAAAAGATAATTGAAAAATAATGCTAATAATTAATAGATAGGATGAGAGGATAATGCTAGACATTATCTTGGACTCCAAGTCTATCCAAATTTAGAATTTTCCAATATTGTTAGACAAGATATCTAATATTCTAAAAAATAGGATAAGAATCTCCACCTTAAATTCCATCAACTATAGTATAATTGATTTTCTCGTAGAGTTCGTTCCTATTCTTCTTCTATGTTTTCACCCAAAGAAGTTGCATTCGTTCCCAGAAGTGTATCATCATGCACACTTGTATGGAGTGTTTTTCCAGACTTGGCTTCCTTCTCTGATCCGCGTTTGTTTGATGACACTGCATGGTTGTCCTACCATATCTACATCCTTGTAATAGTTGACAGTTTCACCTCTGCACCTATTGAAATTTGCAGCCGATTTTACAGTCTCGCACCAGATCGCGCATAAGAGATGAATACATATAACACCATTCAGGTTCATAATGCCCGCCACCCATGCTACTGCTTTATTAAACCACCCATGTTGGTAGACCTCTCGTAAGGTACTCCTCTATTGGTCAAAAATTGTTATAACCTCAAATTTTCTTGTATAAATTGAAATAAAAATTTTCAAATAAAAAGGGATTTGCATGGAAAATTGAGTGTTTTGTTTCCAAAGAATGAATTATTGTGTAATATTTCCTTTGGATGCATGATTTCATGATTCATACTCATTGGATGAGTCCAATAATGATTAAAGGGAAAAGAGATAAAAGAAGTCCCATAATAAATAAAAAGGAAAATAGAAATAAAGGGATAATTGTGTGCACATGTGAGAATTATGTGAAATTCTCTATAAAGTGGTATGGATGATCTTTATTGATTATGTTTTGAATCCACTTAGTTTCTAATAAGGAAAAAAATAAAAAAAAAAAGAAAATAGAAGAGAAAGAAAGAGAAAATATGAATTTCAATTGCATAAATATACCTTTTGAATAGCTAACTTGCATATGAAAAAAATTCTCTTTTATTCTTGCATTTTGGTCCCAAACTTTGCACACAAGTAGCTTAATTCATTAAAGAGATTCTCTTAAAATGTGGGATAAAAAAGATAAGCAGATTAGGAGATATGAATTTTGTAAGGTTTCCTAGAGTGAAGAGGATAACATTTAATGTCATGATTTTTTCCAATCTAATTAGAATTTATTTAATTTAGTTTTTCTTGGCGCACGTGATGATGGTTATTGGATCTGAGATCCAACGGTGATGCGGTTATCACCTACCTTGGTCAGATTGAGAAAGCCAGGAACCATTACTCTTTTCCTCCTTTCACACATCTCTCTCTCCCTAGTCTACAAAAGGATCTAGAAGGTTGCTTGTTGGAATCGTGAGGAGATTCCAGACCAGATCATCCCTAGATAGAACCTATTTGGAACCTTTAAACAACTTTCCAAAAATTGTTTCCTGGAGCTGGACTCCATTAAGGGTCAACCTCTATCCCGGACCTATATAAGGGGGGGGATAGAAGCCTCAGCGAGACCTTGAACCTCTATATGAGATTCTGCTAAACTCTAGGCTTATTTGTATTCCTCCAATTTCACCACAAATCTTGCTCCCTCTAATACTCTTTATGCTACATCTCGCCAAGGTCTTCCCTTCATCGCCTGCCCTGCTCAGGACCATTATAGAGCAATTGGAGACCACTGATGAGTCCAGTAGGTCATGGCGAAGGGGAGAGAACCTATGTATGACTCTCATCAACCCTGAGGCCAAAAGTCAACACTAGAGTTGACCATGGATGGGCATTGTATCGCGAAGGAAGTAGATGTGACGTTGAAGGAGAAGAAAGGTCACTTTACTTGCCTACCTCGGACGCCGATCGACCCAGAACCAAAGGCGCAAGGGAAATCACGGGTTTTCATCTCAGTTCAGTGTCCTACTTGTGATAAGTGAGTTGCTACATGGGTAGATCTGATTTATAGAGACCTGATCCATGTGGAAAAGAAAAAAAGGATCAAGAAGATGACATGGCCCTCTGCCATTGGTCCAAAGGTATTTTATCTTACAAAATTTTTAAATAATTATTGGTAACTTGGATGCAAATAAGTTATATATATTTTTTGATCAGAAAAATCCATAGAATACAATAAAGATGAATTTGATGCATAAATATGCTTATAACTCAAAAAGTGTGTAAAGGTGATACCTTTAATGGGTTTAATAAATTTGAAACCCTAAGTTTGAAGATTAAAGAATATACTTGTGTTCCTTGGCTATTTTTAGGAAAACTGAAGCCTTTTTATTTTAAAAGATGGATTAGATCAAATTGGATGATAATTGTGCATACTTTTCATAATTAGGGTTTCATGATGATAAAAGTGCATTAATGGACTTAAAAACCCTAATTTTGATAATTGTGAGTTTAATGATTTTAATTATGAAAATCCATTAGTAAGATAGAGATATGATGTTCTTAATCTTAGTTGGGAATAAAGACCCCTAATGTGAGTAATTTGTGTAATTAGGGTTTTTATGATTAGAAAGGTGCTTTTAGGGTTTGTCGATCTAAAAGGGGTAAAATTTGGAAAATAGAACCAAGAAACCCTAAGGAAACCCTAATTGGACTTAGAAACCTTAGAATGGAATCCCAAGTCAGTAAAAGATGTTTGGATGAGATTGTAACAATTAGGTATTGTACATGCTTTACAGGATCAAGATTTTCTTGATTGGTTGCTTGACTTGGTTAATCGGACTTCTTGATTGGATTGGATATTTTGCATATTTTTGAGACTTCAAAGCAGGTATATGGTTACTCTTATGGCTATTCGATCTAGTTTCACAGCTATTTTGGAGGTTTTACTTGTTGCTTGAAATTACCTTCTTGGTTAACTTTTATTTCATGCAACTATAAAGTGACTATGGATATCACCATAAATATATATGTGCATGACTAGCTCAGATCCTAGTCCTTCTCTGTATGTTTGAGTATATGAAAGAAATTGATGACCTAGTTATTGGTCTACCCTTGGGGTAGGATCATCAGGTTATCATGACTCAAAGTTTGGTCTACCTTTGGGTAGGATCATACAACTATACAACTCTAATGTATTGGTCTACCTTTAGGGTAGGATCAAAAGGGGCTATTTGGGATCTACCATATGAGAAAGGTAGTATCTATGTCAAGTGTCGGGATAGAACAAAGGCTAGGATATGCCAGGATTGAGTAGTTATATTTAAGATGTAAAGTTTGATCTATTAAGTAATAATTTGGTTGTAATATGTTGTTACAAATAGATGCAAGCTTTTGGTTTCCCCACATACCAGTATAATTCATTATACTGACGACATTTTTTTGTCGGCATTTTAGGTCATATGCAGTTATGTGTTTATTAGAAAGTGGATAATCATTTAAAGTGACATTGAAAGAATAAAGTTAAATAAAGAATGGAGGATTGTAGATAGATACCTATCTGGGGTAAAGTTCCTAAATTCCTATATTTTACAAGGTATGTGTAAAGAAAATTTTATCCTATTTTAACCTAAGTTGTGGTAGAATTTATTAATTATTTTTTATATTTATAAAACCATATGATCCTGTTTTGGGATAATGGTTCTAGATTCTTAGCCTTCCTTAATTGGGGGTTCCCGAGGAGTGGGGTTGTTACATTTGGTATGACATCATGGTTTTCCATATAATCTCTAATAATTATTAAATTTTACAAATTCTTTATAGCCCAAGGGAGTTATTAGAGAATTTTTCAAAGATGGAGGTGCCTAGAAAAGGAGCATGATCTGGGGACTAGCAAGATTTTCCTCTGCCCTGCTAGTCGGTTTACAAAGACTCCCAGAATCCATGTGACTACCTGGCCAAAATATGAGGATTTATAGTATTGGAGATGGGTTGAGTTCATAAGAAAATCTTGAATATCCATAGGTACTTCAAGAATGAAACATGCCCTTTTAGCAAAAGGCCAGATTGATATCAAGTAAAGATAGCTGAAAGAAATATGGCTTGTAGTTTCATACTCCTACACATAGAGAAAACACCTGGAGGTGATAATAACCCCCCTGCTTTGAAGGACATGCGTCAAAAGCCTGTTGTGGCAAATATTTCAACCATTAACAAAATAATGTATGGGATCAGACCAGCTCCACAACCAATCCACCCAATAAATGTGAAAATCATTGGATCTAATAAAAGAAAGAATGTCCTTTCTCTTGGTAATAGTCTTTCCTTTTAAGAAGACACGATCCACACCCACCTAAAGGTTTGGGACAAGACTTAACTACAATTATGTGAGGATCATCATGCCTAGAATCTTTCATAAGCCAGTCTCCATCTTGGATAATAGAGATAACTTTAACTATAGCACCAAAACCAAATAGAGAAAAATTTAACCATAGCACCAGAACCTTCATCTCAAATGTTGAAGGACATGTATTTCTTGATATTATCCATTGTCTTAACAAGTTGTCTCCAAAGCCAGGAATCCTTATAAGTGTTGGTTATAGACCAGAAGGACTTAGACTTAAGGTATTTGACACATTTTTATAAGAAATAATCTTTCAAATATTTTTGATCAAACCACACATGATAATTTTATGAGCACGAACAATACCCAAGCCTCTATCCTTATTTGGTAGACAAACAAATTTCCAAGAAATAGGATGTATAATTTAGTTAGGTTGGTTATGCCTCAAAAATATATCTACAAATTCTATCCATAGAACCACATAGAGATTCAAGAAGAGGAAAACTATTAGTCTAGTTGATAAACAAAGAGGGGAGAATAGTTCTAATCAATTCCATCCTACCAGCAGTAGACAAAATTCTAGATTTGATGTCTTCCAGTTAGCTCTTAAGCTTGACACATATAGACAAAGAAAAGGCGCTACTGAGTCTTCCTTGAAAGAGAGGGAGCCCCAAATATTTACTTGGAAGATCTTTTCAACATGCTCCTAAAATCTCAGGCATCTGATTCTTATCAACACCATTACTACAGAATACAATAGTTTTTTCTTTGCAAATTCTCAAACCAAAAACTCTATCAGAAACCTCCAAGAACTTCCTAATGTCAGAAGCACTATAAATTGAAGCCTCAGGAAAATCTAAACATCATCCACAAATAAGATGTGTGAAAGACAAACATCCTTAGATGATTTATAGGAATGATCTCTTTGTTCTTAACAACATTATCTAAAATGGCAGAGAAGCCATACATGGCAAGGGCAAATAAATATGGGGTGATGGGATCTCCTTGCCTTATCCCTTTTTGAGGGTTGATGGCTTGGTAAGGAAAACCATTTAGGAGGACATGGAGAGTGATAGTAGAAAAGGTTTCTCGAAACCAATTCATCCAAACAAAAGGAAAATTTCATTCTACTAAGCATATAGAAAAGGGAATCCCAACTAAGAAAATCATATGCTTTTATAAGGTCATCTTGCAAACACATTTTAGTTTTCCCACTATTCTTATTAAAATTGTTGATATGTTCATTAGAGAGAAGAATAACTTCATTGATGCTTCTTCCTTTGGTAAAGGCATGCTGACTAATATTAAGAATAGATGGAATATTGCTCTATTATATGTTTGAAATAATCTTCAAAATAATATTGGACAGAAAATTACAAAGAACTATGGCACTCCATTGTTTGATACTATAGGCATTCTTCATTTTAGCGATAAGAGTCAAGAAAGTAAAGTATATCTCCTTTAGCATTTTACCACTAGCAAAGAAATTTATCATTGCTTCTACAACATCCTAACCTATAATCGGCTAGCAACTTATATAAAAGAAGGCATTAAAGCCATCAAGTCCAGGATTTTATCTATATTAGTTTCAAAGACCACTTTTTCAATTTCCTCTATAGTCACCAGCTCACATAAGTGAGCAATTTATGGTCATCTACTCCAGGGAGGTCAATATCATCCAAACATCTAGTGTCGATAGAATTTCATTTCTTGAACAGATTAGAATAGTATCCAAGATGTGCTTCTTGATATATTATTCATTGTAATTCATATCACTGTTAATTTCAATATAGTTGATATAGGTCATGGCTCTCCAATTTTTCATAGAAGTGTAAAAGAGTTAGAATTTCATCCCCCAGAGAAAGCCATTGAATTCTTAACGTTATTTTGATAAAAAGACTCTTCAACTTCAATCTCCTCTAAGGCCTTTTTCCTTTTGCAAATTAACAATATTTCTTAAATTAAGGTCATTAGGATTCTATCAGCAAACAAAGAGCATCTAAAGCATAAAGCTCTTCAGTCTTCACATTGTCACTGATATTTCCAACAACTATTTTATTTCATTGGGTCAGGGCAGCCTTCAAAACTCTGAGTTTACAACAAACTATATACATAGGATTACCCTCCACCTTTTTATCCCAGGTATTCTTGACAACATGTCAAAAATCAACTTGAGAAGTCTATGCATTAATCAAATGAAAGGGAGTGTTTCTCATTCTTTGGAATCGTCATCATGGAAAAGAATCTGCATATGGTCACTATAGATGCTATCCAAAATCTCACCCAAAATACTAAGTAAGTCATTTAGAAAACTGATATTTCTAAAAACACTATCAATATTTGAAAGACTGAGCAGGTCCCCTTTCATTTATATCTATGATACCAAGTGAATGCAACTCCCTTCAAGTCTAACTCAACCAGATTAGTACTAAGAACAAAATTATTGAAGTCCATCATAGATTTAGTAGAGGGATTAGACCTACCTTGTCTTTCAAACATCATTCTAACAACATTAAATTCTCCAGCTATACACCATCTCCCATCATATATCTTATCATAAAATCATAAAAAGTTCCTATAACAAATCTCTCTTTGCATTGTCATTATGCCCATAGACAATAGAAAGAATGAAACTAATTCCTTTAAAATTAACTTCAATATTGATACATTGATTAGAGCAATTGATAAAGGAAATTGTAATAAGACTAGGATGATAGTAGATCACAATTCTCCCAAGGGGGTAATCTATAAGATTCGAAAGCCACTCTACTTCAGGCAAAAATCTGTTCATAGTTGTTGACATCTTCTTCTAGAATTTTGTTTCAAGAGGAATAGTAATAGGAACCTTATAATTAATAATAATCTGCTTCAATTTGTTCTAATGTTCTGGCCTATTCAGACAACGAACATTCCAAGCAAGTATGGAAAACTTATCCATTAACACTATGACTAGGGTGAAGAGGAGGTCCGCCTCTTACAATACTAACATTGACTGCACATTCCCCAAAATTTGTGAAGTTTTCAAACCTGTTGAGAGAGATAAGTTGATTGTTTATAGGATATCTCTTATATGAACTGCCAATATTTGAATGACATCTAGGTGGTTATTGATATGTACTAGTAACCACTATAAAACCATCATCTGCACTTGAAGAAAGGGTAGAATTACCAGTAGTTCCTACAAGTGTGAAAGATGCATCGGGAACCTCACTGGGAGAACATTATGGGATTACCAAAGGAATAACTGTCACATGTACTGAGATGGAGGGAATTGTCACTAAAAAGGGAGGACTCTAAGAATCTTTTCCAAAAGACTCCTTCTTGGAAAGATCCTAAACATCACTGTAGGAACAACCTTTGAAAAGAAAATGGATTCATGGCTAGAGAAACCACATATCAAACATTTTTCTAGCTTCCACTCATACTAGACATCAGTGAGGTATGATCATTCTCATCCTCATAACTGTGGACATATAATTCTGAACGAAAATTTGATGAGCAAGCAATTTGAATTGTTACTCTTTAATACTCTAAATTCTTGAGACTATGAGTAAGGAAGTTAGATCTAATTGGTTTCCCTAGGTAATTGCTGATCAAATTGAGTATTTCCTCCTCCCATAATTCTAATGAAAGATTCAGAAGCTTCACCCAAACATGAATATCATACAACTTTACCTTCTCTATGGGCTCCCCCATATCTCATTTCTTAAGGATAAGTGGATTCCCTACTACAAACCAGGGTCCTTCATTAAGAGCTTGCAACATTTTGGCCTTATCGTCAAACCGCC
The DNA here is from genome assembly GCA_963693085.1 of Alisma plantago-aquatica. Taxonomy (NCBI): domain Eukaryota; kingdom Viridiplantae; phylum Streptophyta; class Magnoliopsida; order Alismatales; family Alismataceae; genus Alisma; species Alisma plantago-aquatica. Next base: position 1,268,437,156 of record OY856412.1, on the reverse strand, counting down.
TTGGCCTGCCTTGAAGAACTGTTCTTTATGACTCACCATCTTGCAATTGAAATTCAACCTTATCAATAAGATCTCATTGATCTCTAATCACTAGTACAAACATGACATATAACGTCACATTTGGTGGTATCGATTACCCAAAAAAAACTAACACCATAGCACAACAACTTCGGTTAGGTAATCCAACCATAACCATATGTGAAGTCCTGCCAATTTAGAAAAGACACAGGTACCACTTTTACTTTAATGTTTGTTTCTTTTCATAGAAACTGACGTCTAACATTACCCACAAAATCCAAATTTTCAGGGAAAAAAATTTCCTCTAAAATTTTCAGTCTAGTGTCGATTTTTGTTATAACCAAAAACATATGCTTCATGCCATGTCTCTGCTAAAAAATTTATCCCCTCATTAGTCGTAGGCTCTAACAATTAACTGACGACTGATCCCCCTTGGCGAGACAAATTTTTTTGGGGGGGGATGGGTCTATGCGTCGTTTTTGTAGATGAAATTGACGACTAGGTGTTTATGCGCCTTGTCCCCGCAAAAATATTTTCTGCCCAATTTGCTCCTTCGTCATCGATTTTCATTGGATAATCGACGACTATGGTCCTAACACTAGATAATTGTTTTTGTTTGGATATGTATATAGACGTCAGTTATGTCGGTTGTAACTGACGACTATTTTAGAACTATATCACCAGTGTCGTTTTTAACCGATGATTGTGGCCCTAAACCGAGGTCTATTTTTATTACTTTAGCAGTTAGTAATTGGTTCTTCACAACTAACCGACGACTATAACCCTAATCCGAGGGATATTTTTTGTTTAGATTTTTAATTAGTCATCGGTTTTTCCATACTTAACCGACAGCTATTGCCCTTCACCAGTATCTATTTTTTTATTTACTTGTTTGTCGTTGGTTTTTCTCTAGCAACCAATGACTAAATCCTTAGTTGCCAGTTTTTTGTATAACTGACGACTATGTCCCACTTAAGACTCATGAAATTTCTTCCCCTTCCCGCATTCTCTATTTCATTCTTCACCCAACCTATCTTTGGAGATTCTAGTTTTACCGCTGGTGCTGCTGCTGTTCCACTGCTACTCACTCACCACCGCCACCACTGCTCGAGCTACTGAAGCTTTCTTCCACCACTGTTGGAGCTCACCGCCACTGATGCTGTTGGAGCTTGCCATCACCGCCATTGTTGGAGCTCGCTGTTGCCACTGTTGGAGATAACCACCATCGTCACCATCACCATCATCTCTTGTTTCATCGTCATCACATCTTTGGTGTCGTCTAAGAAGGTATGTGCCCTACATTCCTAAGTTGTGTATGTTTTGGACACACATCATAATGCATTATATTGATCAAAGTTTTAATCTTGCATCCACTTGATATCAACCCTGAGCCTAATCTCTAAAACTTGTAGATCTATGCCACTTCATGCCACAAATCTTGACCCTTGCCCAAAGTTATATTACATCCATTTCACTTATTTGATTTATATGACAACAACATGTATAAATATGACTTGTTTTGTATTATACATGACAAAAGTTTCTCTATTTTGCTATCTTTTCTTTTTAATATTGCATCCATTTCTCTATGTTTCTTCTAAAAAAATTTGTATTATCCGTATTAACCACAAACCTAAATGCATAGGTATAGATATACATGTCTTTAGAATTCAATATGGATCTGTAATAATCATAAGAAAACTAATATATGAGGGAAGTAATAGTTATATATAAGAAGGTTGTTCTTATATCTGTACACATGGATAAGTTTTATTAACACGAAGTTAGATTATAAACCATGGGGTAGAACAATTGATGAAATACCCTATTATAGTTCATCTAAATTGTTCTTGTGTTTGGGAACATAATCAAGAATGAGTTGAATTAAATGATGTTCCATAAAAACTAGGGTATGAATGATGAAACTATGATCATAAGCATAGGAATGACAACATATATACATTTCTGACATTAGCCTAGAAACCCGTCTGAGATTTACTCATTAAGAGTAAATCTTAGACAGTCCCCAGTTTGGGATTGTTCTTGAACACTTAATCTCACTTAGGATGTAAGTGTATAATGTATATCCAGTTTTCAAGATATTTTTTCAACACTTCCCCATTTGTTCTCTTAGTATATATGTTTGTACTTGGAGGACTATGGGGAAATGATGCTGAAATTTTCTTGAAATCTGAATACATACATTATACACTTACTAGTGAGATTAGGTGTTCAAGAATGTGATAGGTGGTACACACATTCATTATTAAACCCTAAACCCTAATCTTTTAACCCTAAACCATAATCTTTTAACTCTAAACCCTAATCTTTAAACCCTTATCCCTAAATCTAAAATGACAAACCCTAATCTATCTGAAAATCCTTAACTTAATCTGTAAACCCTAAACTGTGATACTTGTTTTCTCTTTGATCATAGAATGGATAGATCATGGATGTCCATTCCAAATCACTACACCCTAGAGTTCATTTCTAGTCTTAATCAGTTTATAAGATTTGTAGTGGAACATGGGAAATAACTTAGAGATAGGTTCCATTATCCATTTAGGCATTGCGATGACAACTTGAAAGCCAGCACTACTGACAAAATCAAAATTCATGTCATGTGCAAAGGGATTGTATAGGGCTATATGGACGCACTCGCATGGATAAATTTCAATCCTGATATTAGTAGACATCGGTAACAGTACTTGTGTTGAAGAAGAAATTGTCGACAGTGATGTAGATGTGAACGAACTGATTCTGATAGAAATCATTGATGTGATGCTAGATAGTTGTAGGGTAGAGAACCGATCCACCTTCCTTGTTTAGGAACATTGTGCATGATGCTGAGAGACTATTTTACATAGGTTGTACTAAGTTTATGAAGTTGAGAGTTGTATTGAGATTATATAATCTGAAGGCTAACAATAGATGGAGTGACAAAAGCTTCACGTCATTGTTGTCTTTGTTGAAAGAAATTCTTCTTGAAGGAAATGAACTTCCAATCTCAACATACAAGTTAAAGAAAGTATTATGACCCTTGAGAATGAAGGATAAGAAGATACATGCATGCCTGAATGATTTTGTATTATTTCAAAAGGACTATGTGATTTGAAATATTGTCCAAAATGTGGGGCATCAAGGTATAAAATGATGACTTCAGGGAAGTCCAAAAATGTCTCTCCTACCAAGGTGATTAGGTATCTAGCTATGATACCACAATTTCAATGTTTGTTTTCCAATCCGATAGATGCAGATAATTTAAGGTGGCATGTAGAAGTTAAGAAAAATAATGATGGGATCCTACGACATACGTATGATTCCCCACAGTGGAAGAAGATTTATTTATTGTACCTCAAATTTGGTGAAGAAGGAATATAAGACTTGGACTTTGTACCAATGGGATGAATCCATACAACACAATGACCAGCCAACATAGCACTTGACCTGTTATGCTTGTTATATACAATCTTCCTCCTTGGTTTTGAATGAAAAATAAATACATAATGTTGTCATTGTTGATATCGGGCCCTAAACAACCTGGAAATGATTTTGACATTTATCTTGAACCTCTGATTGATGACTGAAAGAAACTTTAGGGTGAAGGTGTGACGACCTATGATGCTTTACATAGAGAGACATTTCATTTGCATGCTATGTTGTTTTGCACTATTAATGACTTTCCAGCATATATGCATTTGTCTGGATATAACATAAAAGGATCCAAAGCATGGCCTATATGTGAATAGAACACTAATTTAGTATGACTAAAACATGGTAGCAAGACTGTATATCTTTTTCGTCGAAGGTTTCTTCCAAAATTCCATCCTTATCAAAGGTTGCACAAAGCGTTCAGTGGATCGAATGAGGAATAGAGTGCCCCTAAACCTATATCAGGGGAGATTGTTTATGAAAGAGTATAAGACTTTATATAAATCAGTAAAAGATCATAATGTACCATTCCCACACAAACTGCCAAATATTTATTCAATAAGAAGTCAATATTTGGGATTTTCCTTATTGGAGTTCTTTGACAACAAGGCATTGTATCGATGTCATGCATATTGAAAATAATGTTTGTGAAAGCATCATTGGTTATCTGTTGAATATACCAGGTAAGACTAAAGATGGCATCAAATCAAGATAGGACCTGCATGAACTGGGAATAAGAAAAGAATTAATAGAAGTAGTTAGTAGTGTCTAGAGAACATATTTACCTCCTACTTGTTACACATTATCTAGAAAGGAGAAGAAAACTTTCTGTGAATGATTGCTTAATTTTAAGGTACCACATGTTTACTCTTTGAATATCCTAAGATTGGTATCAATGAAAGATCTAAAGTTGTTAGGTCTTCAATCTCATGATTGTCACACTCTAATACAACACATATTTCATGTGGAAATTCAATCTACACTGTTGAAGCATATAATGTTTGCAATCACCAGACTTTGTTTCTTCTTCAACAGTCTATGCAATAAAGTTATTGACCCTGAGAATCTCAATAAGTTACAAAGAGAAGTGGTTGTTACCCTATGTCATCTTGAGATGTATTTTCCTCCTTCATTCTTTGATATGATGGTACATTTTATTGTCCATTTGACTAGGGAAGTGAAAATGTTGGGAGCAATTTTCTTGCATTGGATGTATCCTTTTAAACGATACATGAGCATTTTTAAAGGTGATATTCGAAACCGTTATCACCGTGACAGGAGTATTATTGAGGGTTATGTTGCGAGGGAGGTTATGGATTATTGCAATGACTTTCTGAGTGGTAATGAATCTCTTGTAATGACAAGAATATTGAGGACTATTCTGGCAAAGGGACTTTAGGAGCATGATGGAAGTAATCAATTGTGAGTTGTGGGAACAAGATCACTTGTATATTTTACACAACATCGACAACATGAGTGTTTATATCACCGAACATACCAATGTCATCAAGAAATTGGATGAAATTTTGCGGAGTACATTTTGTCTGGAAGAAATCCTACATCATAAAAAAGTGATGCAACGATGTGGGAGGGTCCTAAGGGACTATAGGACAACTCTCAACCGAATATATATATGAGAAGAGGATAAGAGGAAGAAGCCAGTCACTGAGCAATGGAACTACCTGGACTCGACATAGTGGGAGATATTTGCTTCCAAGAGAAAAATTGATGAATTCAAGGTATAAAGTGTCACTCCCAACTTAACTAGTATACACTCTTATGAATTCATTGTTTTATGGTTGACCTTGATTGTTACTAACCAATTTAATGTGCTTACTAACAAGGTTTTTAGTGATGCTCAAAGATCAAGGTGTGCACTGAATGTGCATGACCACACGATGGGTCTAGGCGGCTATGTAGTCCTTCGCCAAAAACTATAGGTGTTTGCCATTCAGTAGCCTACCGCTGCTACTACTGAGACTGTTGAGTCCTCCCTACCGCCACACCTTTACATTGCCATGATATGTGGATAGCTGGGAGGCAAAATAAAAAAGGAGACATAACCAACCCCGCAACTGCTGAGGCGACTGCAAAAATGGTAAAATTCAATCTCAAAGAAATTAGTATTGATGATTGTTATGTTTACTTACCAATTTATATTGATGATGATTAGAGGGAGCTTTGTGAGCAGAGGAAGAAAGGCTTGTTCATCCCTCAGGGCACAAGGGATGAATTGACATTTTCTCTCGATAATCTAGAGCATCTTGGATGTGTCAGGGTTGCAGGCACTGGTGTGGGCCTATGAGCATTCTTTAGGCCATGACAACACAAACATGTCCAAAAAGAGGGATTTTTAAAATCTGAGCTAACCTATTCTTTTTTTAGAATGTTGTTACAAAGGGAATTCAGGAATCAAAGAGCATTTCTGGATGAGTTAATTGATGAGAGAGTCCAGGAACCAATGAGCAAGTGGTAGGCATCTCCGACTGCAACTTAGATAGTACCTATGTCATGTTGTTATTCCCCTATGATAGAGGTGATTGGGAGTAATCTTGTAGACCCACCACCTAGCACATCCACTGTAAGTATTTTTATGACATAGTAGCTAGTCTTTTCAAGATGATATGTTTAGGTATATATATAACATACTCTATATAAATTCGTAGGGGTTGATGCCATGTCATCTATAATTACAAGAGTACATCGTTGCAGAGGGATATTCTTACCCAAGCCTTCAAGGGCACACGATTCATGGCACTCCATTACCCGGTGGGGGGGTTTGTGTGAGCCCGAGGCTTGTCTTCCCCGCTTAAAGGCAACATCCATTGCCATATGCCCACCCAGATGCTAACACACTTGATGAAATAGAAGGCTAAGTGGTCATGTGGCCCGAATCAGGAGTCGTCTATATTGATCGTGTATGGTAAATTTACATTATGTTAATTTGTATATGTATATATAAAAATTATATATCCAAGACAAAAGGAAGAAACCCACTACAACTCATCCTCCTCCACCCCACCTCTTCCTAAAATAACTAGATGGCTTGCAAAGGACCAATTTGACTCGATAGGTCCTCAATGCAAGGGTATGGCAAAATGGATAGGCAAACATCTCGAAAATTCACCTATTATATTTTCTATGGTGGAGGATGATATATGTCAATCCTACGATAATAATATATTTCTACAAGATATTTATGCATGGATGAATTCATCTATTATAGAACTATGGATATGGTGAGATCTTATTTATATATCTATATACCTCATTTCATATGTGGTGATCTATTTTCTTATATATTAATGCATACATAATATATGTTTTATAGCCACTTACATAGGGTTTGTACATATTTTTCAATGACCATGTGGGATTTCTTGTTCCACCCTTGACCAGTCTTGTAAATGAAGACCCTACATCAGTTACCTTATACTTCTATATCACTTTTAAATATTTTGGTGAAGAGAACAAAATCTTGATATTAGATCCATATAATGTTGGGTAAGTTTACTTTGCTTATAATTTGTACTTAAGAAAATTATATTTCATTGTGGATTTTGAGTTATAGATTTTCTTACTTTCTTATCACTAGAGGTAAGAATTACTGGATGTTGTCCTTGAGAAGATGACTTTTTATTATATAGATCCTAAGACGGACAAATTAGATTGTTCGGGGCACAATTTGAAAAGGCCATTATTCACATGAGAAATTTTTTATATTTATATCCATTAACATCTATTATTACATGACTATTCACTAATGCAATTCAATGTGTTACATTAACATATAGGGCTTTAAAAGATTTCAAAAAAGTTGTAAGAAACGTGAACAAGAAAAAGAAAGCGATAGTTTGGAAGAATGTGGATGTAGTTTCCTGACTCCAATGCAAGACAATGGTTGGGCATGTGGATACTACATGATGCCGTATATGGACATAATTGACATACATACTACATACGACATCGAAAACAATAGATAATATATAGTCTTGATTATCATAAGTATATAGCTAGTATCATTAGATAATATGAAAATATCAAACTTATTAATTATATATATGTCATCCTCTTTGCAGGTGTTTAAAACTAATGACTTCAATATAGGGGGAAATCTATTAGATATACATATGCCATATACGATAGAACAACTAGAAGTTATAAGAGAACAATGGGAAAAAGCCTTCAAAAAGGAGGCCATTTTTTATTATGATTGGGATTATGATTAAAAAGTGACATTTCTAAACTTTGATGTCATTATTTCTGTATATATGTGGTGCTTATATATACATGTGTGAATGACTTTTTTTGAATTATCTTATTGAAAGTTGATATATATACATGTGTGTGAATGCGAGGATGAATGAATGAATTGTGTTTCTACATGTGTCTGAATGTGAAAATGGATGAATGAATGGAACTGCAGGTTTCTACATGTGTGTGAATCATGTGAATGAATGAATTGTGTTTCTACATACGTGTGAATGTGAAAATGGATGAATGAATGGTAATTTATGTTTTCTACATATGTGTTAATCATGTGAATGAATGAGTTGTGTTTCTACGTGTGTGAATCATAGGTTGTGTATATAGTATTTGATATATAGATAGTTTTGATCATCTTGTTATTACAGGTTTGTGGCATGTTGTTAGGTTGTTCTAAATTATAGGTTCTACATCCTGCTGACCAACTAGATAGCAGGCCTGTAACTTGATATTTAAAAAAAATGACACTTAGTCGTCAGTTATTTAAAGCAACCATAATTGTAGGTCTCTATTCTCAGTTATTTGAAAAAAACCGACGACTATGTCCCTAATCTGGGCCAATTTTTTTTGTTTGGGTAAGGCCATAGGTGTCGATTTTTGAAAACATAACAGACGACTATGTAAGTATTGTTAGTTGTACTTTGAACTGACTACTATGGACCAAACATGAGATCACTTTTTGGTTTTGAAATGGAATTAGTCATTGATTTTTATTGAAATAACCGATGACTATGGCCGAAACCCGGGCCAATTTAGTGTTTGATTATGAAGATAGTCGTTAGTTTTCTATAAATAACCGATGACTATGGCTCCTACAAGAGTTGGTTTTTTTGTTGCAATTAGGGTCAGCTCTGTGTTGTCAGTTTTGGAACTGATGCCATAGGCCTCTACCTTTATTGTTGCCCACTTGGGTGTTGCTTGGAAACCAACGTCAAATGTCCATTTTAATTAAGGTTAAAGGTAGTATCTGTACTAGTGAATATTTTCTGTGATGTAGATATTTTAATCATGAATCCAGTAGAATAAAAATGTCCTCATTTGGACCATCATATCCCAAGTCATGGCCTTTCACAATTTGATCTAATTTCACTTGTTTAATCGATTTAACACAATTTTTACCCTAATTGGCCTAGTCTAGTTGGGCGCCCCCCACCAAATCAACACTCATTGATTAATTTTGACCAATCAGAGCCCTAAGGTCCTCACCCATGGATTCCATCCTTAACCTAACGACTATGAGGTCATCTCTTAGTAAGGTCTGTGTTTTAGTATTTTTTATAGTAGGGCCCCTTTGTGATAGCCAACAAGCATCAACTTCAAAACATTTGAGCAATTAAAACTAAATTAAAATACGATCCAACTCCTTCTCTCTTTTTTCTATAATTTCCCCCTCTCTCTTACCCTAGGGATATGTTCATTTCTCTTCTTCTTCACATTCTAGCCCTAGTGCCACCATGCATGTCAGGAAGGGCTTTTCTGCCCAAGCTCGTCCCTTCTAGTTGAGGCCACATATGGGTCCATGGTGGCTCGTCGAAGTAGGGTAGTACCTTGGTGAGGTTGGACTAGAAGGGGAGACACTCCCCTACTCCTGCTAGTTGTTCATGCAGTAATGCCATGGGTCGCACGCAGAGAGCCTCATAGAAGGGGGAGCCACGTACGGGTCAACCTGGATGGCGTATGATCAGACAAACATGAGTGGAGGGGCACTGGAGAATCATATGAGGCCACACATCTAAGGAGGGCCAAGCATGTGGGTGCATGCGACGAGGATCTACATGATACTCCCTCGGTGTGGTATTTTGTCAGATATTCATATTAACCATTTGATTTTTTTCATAGTGTGCAATAAATAAATGATAAAACTAAATCCGATCATATTGATTTAAATATTGATATACTGTAAATTGGTGAGGCTCTAATAGCACTGTTTGGAAATATGGGAGTAGAGTAGGCAGCAAAAATAAAAATTTTATGTCGATATTATTTTAACCAGTAGATTGCATCCACAACGATGTATCTGGAAAGAGGGTTCAAAACATACCTTGTCCTAGAGCTTACACCAAGTGTAGGTTGACCATGTCCTCCTAGAATATTAACAACGACTTTGAGACCTCTATGTAGTCCATTCGGACCATTAGGAACTCCATGTCGCACTTCCTAAAGTCGACGAGAAATGGTTTCCCTTCCTTTTGTCAACATGTTTTGCGTGCACTTCCTTTCCCCTTGATATCTCTCCCTTTAGGGTAAGACTTCTAGGCTCTCTCTAAATGTTACCAAAACTATGAGATGAGTAATCCTAAGGCAATCTCTTTACTTCCTCTATAGACTTTGTATCTATTGTGTGATCCTTGGCCACCCTCTTTACTTATATAGGAGTGGATCAAATAGGGTTTCCATAACCTAGGATATAGAAAAGTTAAATCTGACGGTTTGATGGATGATACGCATGACCATTTAGTGGACAGGACCATCCAGTCAGTTGACTGGCACATTAGTCATTTGACTAGACTCTCCAGTTGCTCGATTAGCCTATGGTTAGTGACACAATAACATTTTCTTTTAATCTGATCATTAATGCACATCGCTACACATATAGTTAATTGTTTGACCTAGTCAAACTGATCATTTCTCAACTTTGTTTGATCTAATCAATTAGGTCATCCATTAAGTTATCTGGACACTCCAACCGGTCGAACGGCTGGTTCCATCATCCAATAGTCTAATTGGTCAACTAATAACCAGTGTTTTCTAAGTTGATTACCTAAACACTTTTAGTAAGAAAGTTAAATCTTATCCATGGGTAAAATCATATTCCAAGTGCATCTTGTGTGTTTGACCCTATAGGTCCCATATTATATTGGTAGTGAAGTTCATAGCCATTATGACTACACAAGCAATGAACGGTATCCAACAACCCAACTTTGCTACCCACGTAATTGGAATGTTTGAGAACAACTTCAACCTACAATCTGTGATCAATGTTAACATGATTGTATAGTTACTTTGTCTCTAATATCCAAACTAAACCTGAGGCATGGAATGGTCATCCTCCTAATATTTATTTTATGTTTCTTGAACTAGAGCAGGCTGTTAAAATACAATGAGTTCACATATCACATATTGACTAGAACAAGCATGGCCATGTGCTTTTCGATCTCACTTATCAAGGGACCCATATTTCATACTCTCAATAGGAGGAACAAATCCCATCTACATTACTCACTATCAATCCCCATATGTCACAATGTACCCAATCACCAGTTTTATGGAAACCCTTATTGTGGGTCACATTGGATGGTGTCAAAATTCATCAAACAATATATGATGACTTTAGCGACTTCAGGTCTAAGAACCACAATCACTTTAAGAGATGGTTATGACTACCATATCATGACTTTCATGTATCACTCTCAAAGTGAGTTTGTACGGTGAAGTGTTCTCTAATATGTACCTATGTATTTGACTTGATATCCAATATCAAGACTATTGAGATTATGTCATCAGTCAACACACACTATAGTCATCTATTTTTATTCCACAATAATATCTAACTAGAAACATAGCAAGAATGTATGTACTCTTATCATACATATGATCTCATTCTTTAGCTCATCAACCTAAATACATATGTTATTGAGTGACATCATTTTGTAGACAACTATTATGTGTATGCCATCATCTCATAACTAAGACAAGCATAACGTATGCAATTACCTTTATTATTATTATCATCAAATCAAGTACATGATTCCCCATACAATCATCTTATGTTTATCTCTATGGGAATACATACCAACAATTACAACTTGCATGTACATATTGAAAGAAGAATATTATAATTCTATGATCATGTATGCTAACTAGGATCTTTATACAATAGGTAAAACTTGTACATTGCTCACTTTCCGTCTTTTCTCCCATTCTAGCTCTAAGCATAAAATTATTAAAATAGTGGAACAAGTCGACACAAATGTGTTGAGCTCGTGGCGCCCATAAAGGACATAAATACTAGAAAAAAGTAGCATAATTGTACAATATTACAAAAACATTGAATAGCAGGATTTATTAATAACAATAATAACATTTTATCAATAGCTTAGTTTGTTCAAAAATATTTTATTATGAGTTTTTCCGTTATGCTAATATCAAAAATTTGTAGGTTTCCATCACTCAGACAAGATGGGGGAGATCACCTAGCTCCGTATATCCATTTCAAGGAGGAGGTCACCATTTTGTACAAGCTCCACCGCTCTGAAAGGAGGAGGTCACTTATACCCAATATCAACATCATCATTCAAGAAGTCATATTGGGCATACCATTTATGTTTGAAGTTATTTGCAAGACATATATATAATTTCAAAATGTTATTTAATAGAAATTGAAGTAACTTTAGTAAATATATAATCCAAGCAACTAAAAAAACAAATCAAACTGGTCAAGACGTGAAATAGAGTACATTAAACCTAATATATGCTTCTAATCCAAATGCACTAGGCAGTTCACCAAGGAGGATAGTCCCACATACCTTGATTTTTGATACTGTTAATAATCCTTGATCATCTATATGTCTAGATATCATCTGATTAAATAATAATTAATCATCTTTAATATAAAGTTCACCATTTTAATGGTATTTAGGTCTAAAAACAAGGTTTATCCAAACCTAGGTTCAAGGTGACCCAAAATGTGTGTCTCTAATATTTTTCTATTGATCAAGAGGTCATATTTAGGGATTGGTTCAAGTTTCATAACTTTCAGATGCTTTATCTATTTTCTAGAACTGATATGAGGATAAACCCATCTAATCAATCATTAATGATAAAATATCTAATGTTGGTCAATAATACTATTCTATAAGATCATACACGGGTTGAAATGTTCCTAGGGTTCTATAACAATATTTGAGTATTTACCTCAATCAAATATCATTTAAGATACTCATACATCCTAAAATGAAGCATTTTCATCTATATGGAACCCTTAAAACTAATCATAAAAAGTTTGATCTAGAGGTTTTATATGAATAGAGTTATTTCTTAAATCCATGGGTATTTTTCAGGGATTTCTTGGACAAGGGATCTATTTATAAGGTAATTTCAAGAAAAGGTCAATATCAAAAGTAGTTTACCTTATGCTTTGGTCACACTACCTGAGGTGGCGATCTTCCATTGGCTCATGCTGGTCATTCCACCTCCTAGGTCACACCTTTGGCTCATGAGTTGGGCGGTTCAATTGGTTCTTGGATCCATTGTCTAGATCTATCTTCCACACGATCTACGATTCATCTCCCTCTCTCCCTATCTTGCCTCTGAGAGAGTTCCCAGGGCCTCATGCTTGTCCTAAATATTGGCTATAGGGGCGCCACCACGTGGCCCAACTTTGGCATGGTTATGAACAAAAATGGACCACTAGTGGCATCTTTGGCCCTCACTGCTTCTTCACACTACACAATAGCGTACTCTTGTTTGTCTTTTCCCCTATCGTGGTGTTTTCGCGACCATGACCTATAGCTAACAACAACATCATCTTGCTTAGCTTAGAGTCCTATCTGGATCCACCTTGAAGTTTAATTTAGGATCCTAAGACCTCAGAAAGTTATGTAACTCCTTTTGAATTCGGTGGTGGTCTTTGTAGGTGGTTTGGGTATCCATTGCTCCTAACCTGGCTCCACCTTGCCTCTCTACCATGATAGTATTTGACAGCCACAATGAATGCTTCAGAATGGCCAATGCAACCTCAAGAGCACGTCATATCCCCATCTAACACTAATAGAAAAGAGGTGATGACAGAGGCTAATCCATGGGACTTACCTAGCCAAGAATCAAGCATCTAGATGAGTCCATCCATCTCTAGAGTAGAAGAAATGGAGAAAGGAATAGTTGGTGGGGTTGTCAATTGAATTGATCACTTTGGCTCTAGAGGCCATACACTCCTTGTGAGGGGTGATTAGATGTTGGTAGTATAGAACATTGAATTGATCCACCCAACACCCTCATAGTCCTTGCTATGACTCCTTTCACAGAATCTAGATATACAACCACCTTCTTATCATTTTTAAGAGTTATTCGATGATGGGAAGAAGTATTACGTGATGCATAATTATAAAACTATGACTATGGTTCTCAATCTCAATTAATTGAATATTTTAGCATCTTAGAACATGAATAACTTGTAGTTGGAAATTCAGTTATATTCCAAGTTTTAGACATACATTCAACATGACCTAATGAAGCTTTCCCCACATTTGTGGCATTAACACAAATGTTTTTCTTGACAAATAATTTCTTCAAATAACATCATATACTTGGATAGTACGGTCATAAATTATTTTCATTTAATCTTCACTTGAAACCAAACGACCTCAATCAAATTAGAATGATCATAATAAATTCTAGGGGTCTTTATACAACCATTCAAGTTTATTTGTATGAGTAAATGAATGACTACACTCATAAATATTCCAATATATTAACAAAACTATTCCACATAATAAATCTTAGTGGGGTATTATATAACATATCACTTCTCATCTTACACTTTTTGGGTGAGAAGAGTCCATAATATCATAGTCAATTTGTCCACTAGGTATCAATAATTTGTATATTATTCATGGCCTTAAAATGCTATATTCGATATCAAAATCCCAAAATATGGATTATACCATGCACCCAATTCTACTTCAAAAACATATTGGTGTTTCATTTCAGAGAGTGGTTGTAGTGGTTCTTCATTTGACATCTAAAATTTTGATGAACAATATATATTAATGCTGAAGCATTAAGTACGATATGTAAAGACATGTAAGTAGAGTTTAAGAGTAATATGCTTGACTAAAAACATTTCAATAATCAATAAGTATAAACAATATGAGAACACTTTAAATGGCTTTCTTTACACAAATCATATTTCAAGTTTTATTTTCTATTATATCAACATTAGGTCTTTGACCAACTTCTAGAGGAAGGGTCTGTGAGGGCCACATGAAGCTCAAAGACTAAATGTCACCCTATTTCTACATTACGGACCCTAACACCAAATTCAATGGGATAGCCCTATTTTAAGCATGCCTTGTGCACTTACCCTGAGAATCCAGACAAGGACACAAGGATTATATAATGATTGTATCTATAGTGTGTTCAGGTTTTTCAACATAGTATAATCAAATATGAAAGTAGTATTCATAGGAACAATATCATGATCAAGTAACTGGGTATCCAAGCATTACCATATAAGCATATATAAAAACAAGTCAATTTCATAGTAGGATCAATATAATAAGTGTACCTTATGAGTAAAGAACAAGCTATAATTCTTGAGTAAGATTCCTAGAGAAGGTCCAACCCAAAAGCGAAAGGAGATATAAAAAGACATAGCATGTAGTCCTGAATTCATAGGGTTTTGATAAGATAATCATCATTTATGTCATTTGGAGGTTCCCTCCAACTTAGGTTTTAATTAGTTTAATTATAGATCCAAGGTTCCAAACATGCATGTATTTACTCAACATAATCCATGTATCGAAATAAGTCCTAGGTATAGGTGAAGCATCCACATTATGAATGATACTATATAAAGATAATCTTTGATTTAGAAATAGGGAGATCATGATATTTAGATAACTATCTTATTTCATTTTCAAGATAATAATCATGTCCCGTTAGGTCAATTTCATACAACATGATCTCATATCTAAGTCACAAGATCATGAAAGAAAATTACGTAGATTAAAGGAGTATTTTAGTCCTACAAGCATGATGGATATACTAGTTTGAAGTCTTAAGATAGCATTTTAATACTATAGTTTTATTCTACAAGGTTAGGGTTCAAAAAAATCCATATATGTAACTATATCACCCTAGATGTCACATTTTTGTCATAAGTAGACAATAGGGCACATGAGTGTATTACAAGGCATTCATGTTACAAGTCATTATATGGACTTATTTGAAGGTCATTATAGGTATTTGAACATTTAGGATCATTTTTGTATAGGGCTAAAAATACCCAATGATATAAGAACTAGGCATCAAATTTTAGGTCATAAAAGTGTATAAAGGTAAGTCTTTATGTCATATAGGTGATTCATGGAAAAGATGTATCAATCAATCATGGAATAAATCATTGTTAAGTCTACTTATTTCAAAGTTAGATGAGCATATGATAAAAAAAGACCAAAGTTACATCTTTGAATAGGCTCCATCATGCATGTACATAAAATAGGTCATTTTAAGGTCAAAATTATCATTTAGGGTACATATATATTATAAAAGACGTTAGCCATGTCAAAATCAAAGCAAAGTTACTAAATTGGGAGGTATCATCAAGTATTGGGTATATAGGATGAAGTTTGAGCATTTCATAGCATTAATCATCTTCAAAATAGCTAAAAGAAAAAATTTAGGAAAAATGTTAGATCTATGAATGAAACTACATATTAAGACTATCTTTTTGGTAGATCACATTCTGCTGACAAAATTAATATATTATATTTTGGATTTGGTCAAAGGAATTGTGAGATAGGAAATTTTGCAAATTACCTCAGAATTAATATTCAAGACAGTTCGATCAAGATCCATGTAGAGGAGGGACACCTTGAGTGGCCACCCTCTGCATTTGGCCTGCCCTTAGGTGCATTTGTGGCCTTCCAAGACCATGCCCATATGGACACTACCTCGAGCCATTTGTAGTCTCCCATCACTCTAGTCTCCCAATGACTATGGCTCACGACCCACAACCATCGACTATTGTCGTGTATTGATGTGCATTGTTGTTGGACTAGGGCATGAGATGGGGAGTGACTGGTACCCATGCCATACTCCAATCCAATAGATGAAGATCCAACAATAGATGGACGACTCCTAGAATTTACATAGTATCTTTGCATTATGGCAACATGCCTCACAGGTGTTCATGTGAGGACATGCTTCCAGCCACTATAGGGATGGCAAGAAAGGAGTCGTGTATCCACAAATCATCTCCAATTGTAGTATGGTGTCTTGAAGTGGTGATGCCTAAGGTGGTCCTGGATGGTGACTGCTATTGACAGGAGGTAGAAGAAGGGGGAAATAGAGGATGCTAGAAGACATGAAAACTATCAAAATGAGAGGGAAAAGAAAAAGGGAAGAGCAAGGGAGTTAAAAATATTCCTCAAATTATCCTAAGGGGGCTCATATCACCAAATTGGCCAACGGAAAAGGAGGATCTCAAAGCTATTGTACCTTGTCAAACACAAGGTAGAAGATGAATAAGAATCGTCAACTTTGGGTTAACTATGAATTGTGTGTCAACCCAAGGACAGGGAAGTGAGAACCCTGGCCTATGATCTTTGGCCTCTCATTGGTAGAAAGAGATAGAGAGAGTGCCACAAATTTCTCACATGTATAAGTCTAATTCAATTTGTGTTTCTTGGGCATTTTGTAATAATCATATCTCCCAAATTTGAAACTCCAATTGAGGTTTTTCATCTTTGGTTCCCAAGTTTCATATATTTCTTAGATTAAAAATTATGGATCTCATTTGACAATGTTGAGGGAACAAAATTTTGGATCTTCATGTAGAAAGCAAAATTATGCACTCAACATTATCCAATTAAGCACCATATGACATTTGATCAATCCCAATGCACTTGTTGAGCCTAATGTGACTCAAAATTGACTGATTGGGTTTGATGGATTTCATTGGATATAATAGAGTATGTGATGAGTCAATATGTAAATTAATTTGATGAAAGAGAAAATGTAGGTTATTATAGTATTCTGGGATTAGACTTCCAGATGCCCATTTGCAAAGTTCTTAAACATTTTGTGTTGTCCCTTTAGGTTTTTTTATTCATACTCTACGAGTTTAGTCTTCTTAGGTTTCTATGGGCATATTTTATCTGATGAAACATCTTCTCTAAATTTCCCCTACTTTCGATGAGCATTATGGTATGAATTTCCATTTCTATTTATAGTCAAGCTTCTTCATCTATTGTGTCACTTTGAGGGGGTACCTATTGTTGTTGTGTTATCGATAATTCTGATGTTAGTTTTTCCTATATCTTTTCTATGTATAGACTAGTATACATATGTTCTATTTATTCATGTGTTGTTTTCTTTTAATGTGGGGTGGTTTTTTGCTTAAAATTCTTAGGTGTAGATTTATCAAGTATTGTTTGTTTGGAATTGCATTTTTACCATTCATTGTGGATCCACCTCTTTTTTCATGCAAGTTCTCATTCTTTCTTGATGTTATTTGTCAACATATCTTTTATTTGTTTCCTTTGTGTACTCTTTCATGGAAGCATAACACGCATGTATAGCCTTTGCAATATAGTAGTCATAGTTGGGTCTTTCAAAAAAACCCTATCATAAATGACTTACACAATATATTTGTCACACAGTCTGTAGAAGTCCTACCTGAACATATTCACAAAAGGTATTCATCTGCTAATTGCCACCATTACTCTCAAAACAATGAAGTCACTATCCCCAACTTGGATGTTTTTTGTGCACTTTGAAGTAGATTAGAAATACCCTCCACTAATTTTGTATCTTCTATTTGCTTCTTTATTTACATGTTCTACCTGATTGGAATTCTATAAATATTTCTTTCTTCAAAGTCTGGAAGATCATTCTATTGTATTTCAACTCCTCCACATTGTAGCTATAGATCACATAATTCCTTTTCTCATATCCATATGATATAGGAGCCATTAGTCTTTAGTCTTATAAGTTAGTCTGATGAATTTAGATTGGTTTCTATTCATTGTTGTAGCCATCTTGTCGATAGAGGGTGTGTTGAGTTTGTTTTCATAGAAGCAATTGGAAAGGGCATGGTTGTCGTTAAACACATGCTCTTATTTTGTGGGATCAAAGAACTCATCAAGATTTTTTTAAATAGATAAATAAATAGGGACACGGTCACCTAAGCTTGTTATATGAATATCCTATAGAGATCTTCCAACATTAAGAAGCACCTCTGGTAGGCATAGATAATGTCCATTCCCTTTGACACATCATTCTTGACCATTCACTTCATTTTGGATGGGAGAGGTGGGTTCCTATGGGTTTTTTGAGTTTTGGTATTTTCAGTTCAAAGGGATGTGAGTTAGGTGTTCTTGAAGGTAAATTGTTGAATAAATTTTTCATCCCCTCTTCATCTTCATCTACTGAGTCAGTTCCAATAGCAACCTTGTCTATATTAGCTTCATGTTTTGTTATTGTCTCTTCAACTTGTTTGTATTGCATGTACTCGTTGTATATATGGATTGTTATGGCTTCAAAGTTAAACATGTCTGATAGTTTCTCCATGACTTGATATGCAGTTTCCTCCACTATTCTCTGCAACTATTCATGAAGTTCTCCTTATTTAGCAGTATTGACCACAACATCTGCAACACTAGATTTTGCTCTTTTCTCAGTGGTTTTAGTTGTCCATTGTGAAGGTTTTTCATCTAGGATCAGGTTAGGGGATTCTTCTGGTGGTGTTACTAGAGTTTCTTCCTTTGTGTTATTGTCCATATCCACAGGCTCATGAACGATTAGTGACATTTGGAGATCTATATTAAGAGGAGAAGTAAGATCCTTACTTGATTTGGATTTTTTACTTTTTTGGCATATGAGGAAGAGTAAAATGATGAGGAAAAACTTGATAAAAATTATGATGAAGATGGACTCTCCTCTTATCTTAGTCAACTCTCCTCATACTTATCCTCATGGCACTAGTCTCTTCCTCATTTTTATCTTCATTTGTTAGTTTGCCTTATGGATCTCTACTAATTTTGTAGACATGCCAGCCATAATTTCCATCATCTATTGTTTTCATGTTGTGAGATGGTCATGGTATTGTGGAAAGATTGATAGTGACATAATCCACACTTCTATTTCTTATACCTTTTCTGTTAGTGATTGCAAGCTAAAGGATTAAGGAGATAATGCATTAGTAATGTTTGGGATGGCCTCACACATGATATTGTACCAACATCAAAATCCAGTCCCCATGTTCGCTAAGCATTAATGGTGGATTCATCTAGTGCACCTCAATTTAATTAAATACGTATAAATGTTCAATGTAACCACACTCTCAATAAAGTTCCCACAAGTGCACAGCTTGAGATGTAGTACCAGAGTGGTAAGCGGTGGCCAATATGCAAGGATAGATGGTGAACTAGAGATGAGTTTGCTTAGATAGGATTCAAATGTGAAGTGTAATGTTTCAAGGATTTAATCTTGGGGGTTTTAGTTACAGGTGAACATGAATGAAGAAAATACAAGAATTAAACCTAGATTAACCCTACACAATTGTGGCAAATTTACATGATTATGAAACATCTACATTATAGTACCCAACTTAAAGACAAACAATAAAACTACTAACAATGACAATCCTAATTAGCAACTAAAAAAAGAAAGATCAAGAACTAACTAGAACTAAGAAATTAACCATCCAATCAAACACAAGCAATTACATACATGAACTAACTATCATGACTTATACCAATTCCCATAGGTAGTTTTCATGATGGGGGCAATCCTTAGAAAATTGTTGGTATCCCTCCAAATTATCTTAGAATGTCTTAAACCATATTTGGCTAATGTTTTGGGTGGATTTCCTCATGAGTGTAAATGGAAATAGAGTCGGAATTCTTTAGGAATACATTCTCATATCCTGCCAGGTTATGATGTCAGTCCTTGATCTTTGCAACTATTTAGCTTTATCCTTCAAGGCAAATGGTAACATGGTTGTTCAGATGGCATCATTGGTTGTGGATGGAGTCTAAAAGGATAGCATGTCTCTGTTGGGTTTTAGGGGAGACAAAGAAGGCAGCGGAAACAAAAATTTTTCTCCCCCAAACCATACCGAGGAAACGCGTCAACCTCTATATAATAGGAAAGGATGGTTTGCGGAATCATACCTTGTTCCGAGGCTTGCTCAGAGACAATACCTCACGCAATGTGCGGTCTTCAACTCCGGACTTCGACGGTGTCTGTGCAGCTCCTGGTCGCACCGGGACTGACAACTCCTACTCGAACCGGACTGTCGGATGACAGTTGTCCTCCTAAGCGGCAGTGTCCTCCCGCCTCTGTAGTAGTCCACACGGACCACCTGGAACTCCACACTCCTTGTCTCACAGGGAAGTGAAAGGAGTCGCACCCTCCTGTTGACATACTAGTCGCCAACACGCTCTCCTGCCTCCTGTTGAAACTGCAGTTGTCCTTCCCTTGCTGCACCTCCCTTTTGCGGGAAGCACTTGCTCGGGCTCTCTCACGGTTACCAAAACCAGAGAGAACGACAAGTCGCAGAGCAACTGGTTGCACTGAGCTGTACTATGAGAAGCCCCCAAATACCCCCTATATATAGGAGAGTCATGGGACAGGGTTCTCCATCCCGGGCAATGCGGGACTAAAAGCAGGAGTAGAAGGGTTCGAGATTTTCCACAAAAAGCAACCATCTCGCAACCTGAACTGATCGGTTCACTGCTGAACCGGTCGGTTCAGTCATTGAGCCGATTGGTTGGACTTGAGCCGACCGTTTGGGTCACTCCAACCGATCGGTTGGTACCCTGAACCGATCGGTTCATGGTCCTAATCCAGCTCGAAAAGACTTTCCTTGTTTCTTTCTCAATTGGTATCGAATACCAATACTATTTCCAATCAAATTTAAAATCCCATTTCCAATCAAATTGAAAATCGAAACGAAAGGAAAATTCTCACCAATCCTACTTTCCCAAGTTGCTCGATTGCACCAGTTGAACCGATCGGTTCAACACTTGAACCGGTCGTTCCACTCTGTACATGAGCCGATCGGTTCAATAATTGAACCGAACGGTTCAACAACCTCAGCCGACCGGTTCATCACATTAACCGACCGGTTGGGAGTGCAGATTGTGCAGAATCAGTCAAATGTGATTTCAATCAATCCGATACTCCAATCAATGCATCCAACACCTTGAACCATATGATTTTGAGCCATCGACTGATTGAGTGTTTAATTGAACTACTAAACTCCTTTAGTAATCAATCTAAACATTGCCTGTGGACAAAACTCCTCTTCCAGGTTAAATCCTATGTGTGTGACCCTGCAGGTCCATTTCACGTTGGCAGTGAAAGTTCATAACACTTATGACTTCACAAGCAAAGAGCGGTGCCTAGTCACACATCAGTGCTACCCAAGTGAAAGTAGAAAGTTGGAGAACAACTTTCATCCTACAATCCGTGAATGGTGTTACAGCGGATGTATAATTCCTTTGTGACTGATATCCCGAATGAACTCGAGGCATGGAACAGTCATCCTGTCAACGTTCATTCACTTCCTTGATCTCAGAGTAGACTGGAAGAGATATGTATGACATCAGTATCACATACTGATTCACACATGCGTGCACGCCTTTCTCAATCCTACTCATCAAGTGGCCATGGATATCAAACTCCCTCAGGAGGGACAAATCCCATATCTATCACTCACCCCTCAAAAGCCCCATGTGTCAAAGCCACCCAATCATCACCTTTGTAACAACCCATGTTTCAGGATTGCATTTGATGATGTCAAAGTGTGCCCAACGACATGTGTTGAGTGCAGTGATTTTAGGTCTAAGAATCACACTCACCTCCATCACCGTGAGTACTGACTGTGACTACCATCTCATGGTTCCATGTGTCAAACTCACGGTGGGTCTGTCCGGTACCTTGTTCTCTAACAAGTACCTATGTGTTTGGTTTGATATCTCTATATCACGACTAATGAGATTCTGTCATCAACCAACACCACAATCTAGTCTTGTGTGTCATTACTGTCTATCTACCTTCCAGAATGACATCCGACTAGGGACATAATAAGAATGTGCAAACTCTTAGCAATCGTATGATCTCATCGTTCAGGTCCTCAACCTGAAAGCATACGTCATTGAGTACTGTCATTCTCTAGACATTCAATCTGTTCTATCACTATCTTATATGACTGAACCAGAAAGAATTGGAAGCTTGCCTTTGATGTTTATCAAATCAATCTTAATGTATCCCACCAATCATCCCATGACTGGCTCTTAGGGCATACATACCAACAGACTCCCACTTGCACTGCGAGCCAATCACCCTTGAATCATATTCATTGTGATCTTCAAACATGTCCCACATGTCTTTCTACTCCAGTGCCAACATAGTGAGTAATGGCAACACCTTGCAAAAGTCAGTATAATTGCATGTCTCACATCTCTTCGCTGTACGTCACACGTATGAGATGGAGTTGCCGTAATATGCGATCTAGTATTCCTTTGCTAACCTTTAGCCACATTGCATGATCAAGGATTCCAAACTTGTCATCAATGAGTGGAATATCTATAAGTTCATCTCATGAACTTCTAGATCCATATAGTATCTACTGCTATTCACTAACACATAGATACTCAGCATTTCTCTTTTAAATGGCTTTATTGGAACACTTCCAATTATCAACAAACTTTTATACATCCTATGTATATTTTGCGCTTAATTTTCTGTCGTTTCGGAAGTTCGCATCAATGTAACTCTTTACATCGAACTCTTCCTTTTTCTGCATAGAACTAGTACTTCACAAGCACTTATCAAGTTCTCATGGTATTCCAGTAACCCTTACTGGAAGCAGACAAACATCCACTCGTCATGTCCCACATACGAGTTATTAGGATGAGCTCATCATATTGCCATGTCCCACATACAAGATGATGAATGCATTTCATTCTTGCCATGTCATACATGCAAGATAATGGGATGATTACATACATGATAGATCCATATCTATTCTTAGTGTCCCCATTCTTCATAAGAATTTGACACCTAGCCTTGGGATACTAACTCCATGTAACATGGACAAGTTTTCTCCTACTGAATCTGTGCATACTGAACACTTCAGTACAGATTGCCAATGTATGCTTTATCTTTCCAGGTCAAGAGATTTTTGAGAACTATCTCTATAGATCTCTATTCCTATCACATAGGAAACATCTCTATCTTCGTTAAAGATAATTTCTACTTTTGGATTTCCATTCTAGAACATTTCCATTTCACATCAACATGTGAAATGTGAACACGCTCCCACTAAATCACAGATCCCTTCTTTATCTTTGACATATCAGTCAAACCCTTTGACTATATCATCAAAATAAAGATTCAATTTTGAGTTGCTTGTACTCAATCAATCACATTGATTAGTCCATTATAACTTATAGACTTCATTTGCATTAGTGGATTCATAAACCTTATAGGTTGTGTCATGTACACATCCTGGTTTTATTCCTCATAGGAATGCGGTTTTAGTATCCATATGCCAAATGTCTTAGTCATTAAGTTGCAATCAATAAGCATCATCCTTCTCAAAATGTTATCCATGTGTCTTAACACTTAAGACTCAATTGCACTTATGGATATGATCCAATGAGTGCTACCATCAAGGTCATACCTTATGGTTTACATGGATGTCATTTAGGATGTAATGGTCATAAACCATAACTCAAGATTCGGTTCCTCATATTCATCTTGACAGTTGACTCATCACATGAACAACTAATCACATAGATAATTGAGGTGTATCTGTTAAAGATATAAGAACTCACAACCCTTGTGATTCTTAATTTCTTTTATTAGTGTGCGGTATTCATTTATTAAGAAGAATTCAGTTATTTGATAATCATTCTCCAACTCCTTAGAGTATGATTCCTTCTTGATTTAGACATCACCATGCCTTAATCATGAGTTCACCATGATACATTATCATAAACACTCATAAGGATCTCAAACATTTGGTCCAAGTATTCTATTCCTTGATCTCATCAAGAACTAATACTTTACCAAATTTATACCTCATTTATGATAATCTTTGAACACTTCAAGATATTCATATTGGTATTTCTCTAAACACCATTTGAAGTATTAGAATTTGTTCCAATAGGTATGTAAATACATCACATGTATTATACCTAATAGGATAATCACTCTCCTACTACATTAGTGGAGATTGATTAATCATGTCCAAGATATTCATGTCCCTTACTGGTTCTCTAACCAAAAGAGTCTAGTTTTATCCATCACATGGAAACTAGAAATGAATTTCTCATGATTAATGCTAATTAGATTGTTTGAGTTATCTATAACTTTTGGTATCATCTTATCTTATGTATATCAAATATCACAAGATAAATAGGGCATTGCCACAAAGATCACATCTTTAAGAATTGAAACATCTCTTTATTAATTGCCATCATTGTCATACAATATGCAAAATAAAGTGTTTCTATCTATTGGCAAATATGAAATAGCAGTTCATAACTGTATTACATGCCTTATAGGCTGAAAATAAACTAAAGTACTCCTATCTATGAAGGCAACACTTGCCCCAAGTAAGAATGCTTTACACTTTACATCTTGATATCATATATCTCAATAGTGTTACAAGTTTACTTTCATGACACCTTTAAGTAGAGGCTTCAGTCACCTCCTTCTTCTTTTGTTCTTCCAGGTAGAGAGGACAATTCCTTTTCCAATGTCCTGGCTTTTGACAATGGCGGCAATTTCCTTTCTTGGTCACGCCTCCCTTGGCCTTGAGAGCTGAAGATGGCTTGGACTCCTGGCTAGCTTCAGAACCTTTCGTAGCTTTGCCCTTGCCCTTGCGCTTGGACTTGCCTTTCTTGCTCGTAATCACCATCACGAACTTAGGCGTGTCCTTCTTCATCTGTAACTCGGCTATCCTCAACATGCCCAACAACTCTGACAGTGGCCTATCAAAGTTGTTCATGTTGTAGTTCATCACAAACTGACTGTAAGATTCTGGCAACGATTGGAGTATCACATCAGTAGCCAACTCTTGGCTCAATGGAAATCACAGTCTCTGCAGGTTCTCCACATACCCAATCATCTTGAGTGTGTGAGGACCAACTGGATCTCCTTCTATCATGATGCACTTGAACAGTGCCCTAGAAACATTGTACCTCTCTTGCCGTGCCTGATCTTCATACATGTTCCTAAGATGCAGAATCATCTCTATGACACCCATGTTCTCATGTTGCCTCTCCAACTCATGGTTCATTGAACACAGCATCAAGCACTTTGCATCAATCGCATCATCAGAATGCTTCTTGTAAGCATCCCTTTCTGTCTTTGGTGCATTAGGAGCGGGTTCCTCTGGAATTGGAGTATCCAGGACATAGAGCTTACGCTCTTGAGTGAGAACAATTCTCAATGTCCGATACCAGTCGTGGAATTTTGTCCCATTTAGCTTGTCCTTGTCAAGGACCGATCGCAAAGAAAAGTTGTTGTTGTTTGTTGCCATTTGAACTACAAAAGGAAAATATGCAATTTTAGTCCAAAACTCATTTTTGACTTATTTTATTGACTTGAAAGATTTGATGATATAATTAGGCCTTTAATTAATTGTTGCTCCCACTATTTTACTTCAAATTGATAGCCCTCACCATCAATTAGGAAGATTGCAGCGTACAACCTTCTAGTGGGCAAGATCCTGAAATCCTCTAAGCCATGGACCAGCTAGGGCTACCACCCACAACATAGATCTCTCAGGTAGGCAACTTTTTCCAATTGCATCATATGCAACTCTTGATAAGATGTTATCTACAACTCCTTGCAATGATCATCTCCATGCCGCAAGGCGCTAGATCCTATCTAGGTCACCTTGTTAAGTCTGACCGAAAGCAAACACGATGAATATGCACCCTGCTAGGGAAGACCCACACATTCATCCTTCACGCTTCCACGAGATAGACGGTGCACCATGCTAGGGCGTGCCCACACTTGGTCGATCAAGCTTTTCACGTGTGTCGCATTTAGAAGGCATCTAAAACTTAATATTTAATGAGGGATTTGGTTTTATATACATATACATCTCCAATCACCATAATACATAGTATGTATCATATACATGCTATATCCCACAGAAAACATGCACAAACAATAAAAAAAGCGATGATTATGGCCATCCTAATGTGATTCCTCGAGCCAAGAGGAATCACGGTCATCTAGGTCTACATCACATGCAACCTGTACAAGATGAATATATGTGCCTTGCCATCCGAGTTGATCAACTCATCACATGAATGATTTTTATTCTCCAGCTGGTCGTCTGGGTGCCACCAGCCGATCGGTTGTCTCCTCCAACCGATCGGTTCGCCTGGTCGTCGTGCATCTCGTCATGTCCGCCACCCACTTAACTTGCTCCTTGAACTGGTCATCAACCGATCGGTTCACTCCTTGAACCGACCGTCTGAGCAATCGTCTTGATGTCCATCAGTCTTCGACATAACAGGAAATAAAATACTATTCTATTTATTACATTGCTTTAAAAAGGGAAACCCCGATTTACATTCGGGGGGAGAAAAGGTAGGAAAGAATCTCGAATTATTTCGAGTTACATCAGGAATAGGAGAGGGAAGATCAGTGTGCAGACCGAGATGCAAGCAACCACACACAACCAATCACAGATAGGGGTTTATAGGCCATAATCACGCTACACACATCCACCACAAAACTCATTTAAGGGCGACGTGTATCGAGTTCATTAATAATACATATCATATATGTAATTAGGGATTTGTGGATTTAGGATTGGACATGCATAAAGCCGATGTTATTCACATCACATGCAATAAATAAAGGCGACAAACCAAAATCGATCATATCGATATTCCTAAAACATAGAACAGATGACGTGGCTCTGATACCACTGTTGGGTTTTAGGGGAGACAAAGAAGGCAGCGGAAACAAAATTTTTTCTCCCCCAACCCATACCGAGGAAACGCGTCAACGTCTATATAATAGGAAATGATGGTTTGCAGAATCATACCTTGTCCCGAGGCTTGCTCGGCAAAAATACCTCGCGCAATGCGCGGTCTTCAACTCCGGAATTCGACGGTGTCTGTGCAGCTCCTGGTCGCACCGGGACTGACAACTCCTACTCGAACCGGACTGTCGGATGACAGTTGTCCTCCTAAGCGACAGTGTCCTCCCGCCTCTGTAGTAGTCCACACGGACCACCTGGAACTCCACACTCCTTGTCTCACAAGGAAGTGGAAGGAGTCGCACCCTCCTGTTGACGTACTAGTCGCCAACACGCTCTCCTGCCTCGTGTTGCAACTGCAGTTGTCCTTCCCTTGCTGCACCTCCCTTTTGCAGGAAGCACTTGCTCAGGCTCTCTCACGGTTACCAAAACCTGAGAGAATGACAACTCGCAGAGCAACTGGTTGCACTGAGCTGTACTATGAGAAGCCCCCAAATACCCCCTATATATATAGGAGAGTCATGGGACATGGTTCTCCATCCCGGGCAATGCGGGACTAAAAGAAGGAGTAGAAGGGTTCGGGATTTTGCACAAAAAGCAACCATCTCGCAACCTGAACTGATCGGTTCACTGCTGAACTGGTCGGTTCAGTCATTGAGCCGATCGGTTGGACCTGAGCCGAACGTTTGGGTCACTCCAACCGATCGGTTGGTGCCCTGAACCGATCAGTTCATGGTCCTAATCCGGCTCAAAAAGATTTTCCTTGTTTCTTTCCCAATTGGTATCGAATACCAATACTATTTCCAATCAAATTGGAAATCCCATTTCCAATCAAATTGAAAATAGAAACGAAAGGAAAATTCTCACCAATCCTACTTTCCCAAGTTGCTCGATTGCACTAGTTGAACCGATCGGTTCAACACTTGAACCGGTCGTTCCACTCTGTGTATGAGCCGATCGGTTCAACAATTGAACCGACCGGTTCAGCAACCTCAGCCGACCGGTTCATCACATGAACTGACTGGTTGGGAGTGCAGATTGTGCAGAATCAGTCAAATGCGATTTCAAGCAATCCGATACTCCAATCAATGCGTCCAACACCTTGAACCATATGATTTTGGGCCATCGACTGATTTAGTGTTTAATTGAACTACTAAACTCCTTTAGTAATCAATCTAAACATTGCTTGTGGACAAAACTCCTCTTCCAGGTTAAATCCTATGTGTGTGACCCTGCAGGTCCATTTCACGCTGGCAGTGAAAGTTCATAACACTTATGACTTCACAAGCAAAGAGCGGTGCCTAGTCACACATCAGTGCTACCCAAGTGAAAGTAGAAAGTTGGAGAACAACTTTCATCCTACAATCCGTTAATGGTGTTACAGCGAATGTATAATTCCTTTGTCACTGATATCCCGAATGAACTCGAGGCATGGAACAATCATCCTGTCAACGTTCATTCACTTCCTTGATCTCAGAGTAGACTGGAAGAGATATGTATGACATCAGTATCACATACTGATTCACACATGCGTGCACGCCCTTCTCAATCCTACTCATCAAGTGGCCATGGATATCAAACTCCCTCAAGAGGGACAAATCCTATATCTATCACTCACCCCTCAAAAGCCCCATGTGTCAAAGCCACCCAATCATCACCTTTATAACAACCCATGTTTCAGGATTGCGTTTGATGATGTCAAAGTGTGCCCAACGACATGTGTTGAGTGCAGTGATTTCAGGTCTAAGAATCACACTCACCACCATCACTGTGAGTACTGACAGTGACTATCATCTCATGGTTCCATGTGTCAAACTCACGGTGGGTCTGTCCGGTACCTTGTTCTCTAACAAGTACCTATGTGTTTGGTTTGATATCTCTATATCATGACTAATGAGATTCTATCATCAACCAACACCACAATCTAGTCTTGTGTGTCATTGCTGTCTATCTACCTTCCACAATGACATCCGACTTGGGACATAATAAGAATGTTCAAACTCTTAGCATCTATATGATCTCATCGTTCAGGTCCTCAACCTGAAAGCATACGTCATTGAGTACTGTCATTCTCTAGACATTCAATCTGTTCTATCACTATCTCATATGACTGAACCAGAAAGAATTGGAAGCTTGCCTTTGATGTTTATCAAATCAATCTTAATGTATCCCACCAATCATCCCATGACTGGCTCTCAGGGCATACATACCAACAGTCTCAATAAAGAAGTCCATGGGACGGTATCAGTTCTCCTTGTTAAATCCAT
Source organism: Alisma plantago-aquatica (assembly GCA_963693085.1). Classification (NCBI taxonomy): domain Eukaryota; kingdom Viridiplantae; phylum Streptophyta; class Magnoliopsida; order Alismatales; family Alismataceae; genus Alisma; species Alisma plantago-aquatica. The sequence continues at coordinate 1,268,407,432 of OY856412.1, read as the reverse complement.
AGAAGTTAATAAGCATTTCAACCAGTGGTAGTGCATAGAGAAATCTTTCACCATCATTGCACCAATCCTGACAATAATAAGAGAAATTGAGCATCTTGAATCTATAAACTTAAATCCCATAGATAAGAGTTTGATAGGATTGGTTCTTTATATTTGACCAAACAAGGATAAAGTTATACCTTAATGTACATAGTTAATGCATATAATATGAATAACGCAATGGTAGCCCATATCATATTTAGGCTTGACAACAAATATGACATATTATGTGGAAATGGGTTCTATAATCAAAATAATACTTCACAATACACTTATAATAACAAAAAAAACTTAATTATATGCTAACATGTATGTAAATTCATTTAAAATTCTACATATGTCTCCTTTACAAACTAGTGTGCACATAATGGATAAAATATGTTAAACAAGAAATACAATATGCTTACTACTCAAATTTTAAATATAATTTGTGTTTCCATGTCCTTAAATATGATTAATGTACCATTATGTAAATAAATGTTGAATTAATGGATAATATGATAAACAATGAAATATTGAAAGTCGTGCACAATAATAAAAGGAAACTCTTTTGTAACTATGTGAAGATAATTGGACATTCTTTTGTAATCATAATGAAATGAATATAGTCACGATTTACCTTTTTGTTGCTATACATTGGTCTTGTATACCATTATTCAAGAACTGAAAAAAAGGTACCCATATTCCAACATACTTTTTACTTGGATTACATGGTTCACTCCTCAAATCAAGTATGTACTGGATCCCCTCTTAGGTCCCACTCCTTACAAGATGGTATCTGATCCATAGTAGTTATATTTTGACTATTTCAATTTTGTCTCCCTAATTATAACCATTATGTTATAATAGTCAGCCTCTAACTGAGATGTTTACCCTAGAATTGACTTATGTTATTCATGAGGTGATGAAAAGTTGTTTTAGAATCCTATAAGGTACACATAATAATCATGATTTGTAAACCATAATGTGATGAGAATTTAGGTGCCCTTGCCCTACTGCATAGTTTGGTGGTGACATATCTCTTTGGATTTTAGGATTTAACTTTATGATGGATTTTGGCATGAGAATGTGAAAGTAGTTGATAAGGAGATGATATATGGAATCCCTCATTACTTGGTTCTCGTGATTGATTTGGGATCCATGTTTTATTTTATGACGGATTGATTCATTGCTAAAAAATATTTTTTATTATAGTACTATATCTATAAAGAAAAATTTCTTCCATTCTATCAATGCTTTCTTGAGAGAAAAGTCATAGAAAAGAGACGTATGAAGTCTTGATAAAGAAACTCTTGAATCAATTGTAGTATAAATCTTAAACACTAAGTTATAAAGTGATGACTAAGAAAAGCATGGCTTGTGATAAAGGATTAGTTGACCTACCCTTTTGTACCCTATGACTCTTTGGATGCACATGTGAGCCTTAGGGTTTTTAGGTTAGTAACACAAGGCCTAAAACACAACCCTAGGTGTATAAGATCATATAGTTGGTGACTTGACCCATGTATATCATGAACACACTCCTATGTTTAGTCGGTGACCCTAATATCTGTAGGAGTTGTTTAATATGCTTTTTTTAGGTTAAACATTTGAAGGGGTGGAGAGTTATTGGTTAGTATAGTAAGCATAGCTAGATTTCAGGGACGAAATCCTCTTTAAGGGGTGGAGTATTGAAACATACCAAAACCTAGCATCTTGACTTTCGAAACCCCATACGAGTTTGGTAGTCTTGGTTCTTTACATTTGACCAAACAAGGATAAAGTTATACCTTAATGTAAATAATGCATACAACATGAATAACTCAATGGTATTGTTTGGACTTGAAAACAAATATGACATATTTTGTGGCAATAGGTTCTATAATCAACATTACACTTCAAAATACACTCAAATTAACATAATAACTTAATTATGTGCCAAAATGTAAGTGAATTCATTAAAAATGTCATACATGTATCCTTCACAAACTAATGTGACATAATGGCTAAAATATGTTTAAAAAGAAATATAATATGCTTACTACTCAAATTAGAATAATAATTGGTGTTTCCATGTCCACAAATACGATTAATGTACCATTATCTAAATAAATATTGACTTAATGGACTTAATATGATAAATAAACATAATATTGGAAGTCGTTCATAATAATATAAGGAAACTCTTTTTTAATGGGGGATTCTTTTGTAATCTTGATAAATTGAATATAGTCTTGATTTGTTATTCCACTGCTATACTTTGGTCTTGTATAGTATTATTTAAGTAAAGAAAAAAAGAGTGCACATATTCCAGCATACTTATTAATGTGTTTGGATTAGATGGTTTATTTCTTAAAAAAATTAGGGAGTGTATCCCCTCTCAGGTACCACTCCTTACAGTCCACGTGACAATATTGGACCTCCTTGTCAATTCCATAGAAGTTGAGAAGCCTTTCAACTAGTGCCAGTGATACTAAGAAAGCTTTCACCATCATTACACCAAACCTCACAACAACAAGAGAATTATAGTTTCATGGAAAGAAGTAGTCTTGTAGAGGTATAAGAAGTGGAGGTGAAGCACAAATTGCTTCAGAGTCTTCATTATTTCCCTTAAGGGGTGGACTATTTGGTTCAACCATCTCTTGTTCAACTTGAGATGGTATATGGCACTTTGACTTCCTTTGCCAACTTATATTGAGATACTTAAAGAAGGATTCAACACAAATAGAGAGAGAGCATAAAAAAAACATGCATTTTCACCTCACATGAACAAATGAGAACAAGAGAGCACATTAAAATTCACAACTACAAAAGTAACACAAAAAATAAGGAATACCATGGTGAGGTAATTGGATAAATCAAAGAAAAACAAACTAGATAGGCCAAGTACTGCTCTCCTCGGAAGCCACCAGAATGCTTGATGTGATTAGGGAACAATAAGGTAACAAAACTTATAAATGTATGATATAGACACATTTTCAATAAAATATCCATAAGCACATATCTCAGTATGTAGTATAGGAGATGCAATTTTGGGGTAGATCCACTGGTAGAGGTGGGTCAGTAGAGATGAGTTTGTCTTTGATAGGTTCCTAATGTGAAGTGTAGGGTTTTAAGAGTTTAAACTTTGGAGGTTTGAGTTACATGATGGTGAACATACAAGAAGAAAGAAAACAATTAAACCTAGATTTACCCTACACAACTAAGGCTAATGAACAATGGAATTAAACAATTAAACCTATATGTACCCTACACAACTAAGTCTAATTAACAACGGAATTAAACAATTAAAATAAAGCAAGAAGCTAGAGACAAGACATCAACAATACACTAACAAGGGCAATCCTAATTAGAAACTAAGAAAATCAAGAGTAAGAACTAAATACCAAGTAATTAACTATCCAATCAACCACAAGAAATTACTACTAATAATTAACTAGCATGAGCAAGAAACTAAACTAGCTAGCAAGAAGGAAAGTCAAGGTTTTAGCAAGTAATGAGGGCATTGGGTTTCCTGGAGGGGGGTATGTAACCATATGCCATGTATAAGTGTAACGTTCAACACATATCCAATGATAAATATACAAAAACAAACAACAAAGACAATGTAAACTATGAATCCTATCAAATTAGTTGGTTATGGGTGGCATGGTGGTGTATAGGGGAACTAGTTCCTACTACTTCTCATCCAACACTAAGAGAATCTTTTGACTAAGGGATAGATAAACATCACTCTAGATCATGCAAGTCTAGGTTTCTAGGTATAGTTCTCGCAATACTCTTAGTTGTAAGGGGTGGTTTCGAGTATAGTAGAGATGTGTTTCACCTTCTATTACTCCCCTTCTAACCAGTTAACATGCTCTTTGCTAAGTGCATGTAGAGGAACATATCTACTTTCACAAATCTCACACTTAGGGAAAGTGGTAAGAAGGGAAACCTAGCTAAGTTTCCTTCATGCAATGTTGGAGTTTTCCCACCATGAGTACCAAAATTACCCCTTTCTCTATGCCTTAGGTGATTACATAACCCAAAACCATAGGAAGTGGTAAGGAAAGAGAATAAGTAGTAAAATAGAAAATGACAATGAATTCAAAGTATTGTGCATAAATATTCCCCAACATGGTATCATAGCTACAAAATTTTCCCTAGAATAGTCCACAAAGGGGATTAGCTACTCATAGGAAAATAAAATACAAAAGAAGAGGGAGACATATATAGTAACTCCATGTATGTGGATGGAGAAACTTCAATCTTCACCTCTAAAAGCCCCAAGCATAAGCTCCTCCTATAAGTGGATGGAATGGGATGGGAAGTGGAACAGGTGAGTTCAAAACCATAGCTTGGTTGGGTTTTATGGTGAAAAGTGGAAGGGAATTGAGTGGAAGAGGTGGAAAGTGGTTAAGGGTAGATACTAATGGACAAGAAAGGCTAATGGTGATGCCAAACTGCTACTAGTGCTTACATAGTGGCCTAGGTGGTCTACAATTAAGTGGGATGAAGTGGAAACAATGGTAGTCATAAGTGTTAGGGTAGGTAGGTAGGACAGACCTAGTGGTCACCATAGACATGGTTGATTGGCTAGGTAAAAATTATTGTAGTGGGGAATAGTCATGGTGGAGGAGGTAAAATGGCAGAGTGAAAATGGTGTTTAGAAATACGGTTACATGACCATGGCGGGCACCATAGTCATGGTGAAATGAAGGTACAAGATACATTGTGTAGGTTGGGAGGAGGATGGCTCGTGGTCTTGACCAATCTCATCTTGTTGCTCTAGTACTATGAGTATTTTGGTTGGCATGGCCATGGTTGGTCTGTCTTTCCACAACCATTTTTTCTTGCACAACTATGGTGGCTTGGGTGTCCTAGTCATGATGAATATGTGACTTCACTGGATTCTAGGGTCATGTAACACAGTTGTGGTTAATTGTCACAAATATTTTGGGTGGGCTTTTCGATGAGCTTGAGTGCTGAACTTGGCTACCCACAAATATTTTCTCAACTTCTTTACTTAGTCTTATGGTATATTAAAGAAGACTTTGATGAACCCTTGGGATTCCCTGTGCATGTTGGAGTCTTTGGGAACATCTCTCTTTCTTCCTTCCATCAACTATTGACAAATTACCTATTAAAACCTTTCTCTCTTCCTTCCATCAACAAGTGCCAAAGTGCCTATGAAAAACATGTACAGAGCTTCCATAAGTTCATTTGACATAAAACCAATTATTGAAAATCTAACATGCATTATGAAATATTTAGAAGTTAATAAATAGAAAAAAGGCACAACATGGAGACCCAATCTATTTCTCCATCACCACCCAATATTATAACATAATTTCCTCAAGTATTCTCCAACTAAAACTCTTTTTCTATCCAATCAATTAAGAAATGATAAATGCACTCACACACATGCTAGATGACTAGATGAGTCCAACCTTCAATAGGTACATGCATTACACCTCTATTTTCTTCTTCAATCATACTTAAAAAACAACCAAAATCACATAGCACAAAGACTTCCCATATATGAAATCAAAGCTCACATATGTGATATGGAATCCATCAGACTCTGGGTGAAACCATTTTATATATGTATTCATTAGGGGTGGGGATGGTTTAGTTGACTTTGGTCTACCCCTAAAACCATCGAGCAGACCACATATAGTTGCCAAAAAAATTACTGCTAAAAGCTCTAGACCAAACTTAACAACTCAAATGTGATCAAGTTTGGTTAATTTTGGCCCAAAACCACTACTACCTACTATTTACTAGATGCACAATTATAGTAAGAAAAATAAAAATAGTTCAATAATAATCTATTTTTGTTATGAAGTCAATTTTTCGGTCCTCTCAATAAAAATCATACTTTGATAATCTAGAATAACATATTTTATCTAAACATATTATTTTATAGTAAATAAAGTTGTGTGATGTATATGATAAGAGAACACCCCCCTCCTATATATAATAGAAGTGGGAAGCATACAAAATTTATCTTAAACCCAAATGATCCAAGACACAATTGGGCCTATACACAAATAGGTGCAACAAAGTAATTGGATAAAATTAAGCAGTCTGTTTGACACATTAGATGGAAAGTTATGGAAAGTTTTGTATATTACATGAAATAAATAAATGCTAAATTATTATAGTATATATGAATATTTATCAACTACAACAATAATATAAAAGTCATTTGCAACACCAATAATAAATATAGCATTTAGATAATTTGAAATATTATATATATATCAACCAAATCATGACTAGTTCAATATACTTGAATATGTATATAGACACACCCATAAACATATATAGAGTTGGTCAGGTTCGATCTGATTGATTAACTAGTATCCCAGCTATGATCAGGCCAAATAAGGATGGTCTAAACAATTTTCAAACCAAATTTGACTGTGATACCCATCCAAACCAAACTTAACCAGTTGGTTGGTGAAGTTTGGTATGGTCTAATGGTTAAGTTTGGTTTCCTATCTAGGTGTAGCATTCATTCAAAGAAACTAGGAATTTAGTTTCACTTGCATGCATTCTCTTCTATAGTTCAATACACCCTACTTGACCCACTTGCCTATTGATGTGGGTATGAGGTTGGGTTTGATGTTTCCTATCCCAATAGGTATGTGAACGGAAGAAAAGATTGTGAAGATATTGGGTTTATATTACATAGCATCACCCAAGATTTCTTTATTTATTTTGATGTTATTACATAAGAGCATATTTTATTTTCTTTTTACATTTTCCTTTTTCTTTTGCACAATTTTTGAAGCTAGGTTATATGGTGATAGGGGAGAAACATAGAGAAGGAAGGGTTATCCACCCAAAGATTTTGTACGTTTGTCAACGCTTACTCTTTTTGTTCCCTTTTTGGCATCTATCACGAGGTAGTGAGATAATTTTGGTGGAAGAATATTTGATCCAGAGGGGATTCAAATTGTTTGGAATTCCATATTGGAGTTTTTACATCTAATGTTGTCCAACAATCTTTACAAACCAAGGGAAAATTTAAATGAATAAGCACTTATGTGAAACTGCATTATTTCACGAGAAGAGGTTGATCCCGTATCCTCCAAGATTTATTTTCTATTCTAGTCAAAATAAACTTGCCATCAATTCAAATATCTCTAGGGCCGCTCTGTTCCACTCTAGAACGGGGGGGCGGGCCGCTGCCTCCATGGCGGAAGAGAGAATGCTGACCCCCCATCCTCCTCTGTCGATCCACCTCCCTCCTCCTCTACCGAAGTGGTCGTTGCTGCCGCGGCCAGCCTCCCTCCGTTTCCACCTACTCTCAACCCCCACCCTACCCCCCTTTTTCCACCTCCAACCCTCCCGTCCCTGGGGCCTGGTCCGACCCCTCGAATGATGTAACTATCGGTAGAGGGTGGGCTGAGGCACTGGCCAAGGACCCAGTTATTCCCGGGACCAAGCGGTCGGTGGAAGTGGCTTCTGATCCAAAAGCGCCCTTCTTCAAGCAGGAAGATCATTGGCCTTAGATGCACTTCCCGGATCCTGTGTTGGAGGAGATGGTTAACTACCACAAGTTCTCCATCATTGTTCTGGTCGTGGGAGGGAAGATATGCTTCTTCAAGCAGCTATATGGTTGGATGTTGTGCTCTTGGAGACTGAAGGGGGAGCTGCAATTGTCAACTCTATGTGATGGGCTCTTTCTGGCAAGGTTTGCGACGAAGACTGATATGAACTGCGCCTTGCTGAAGGGATCGTCGTTCTTTGACTATCAACTGGTGCTTGCCCGGAGGTGGACACCTGAAGCTGACGTTTGCCACGCTGCCCTGAAGACAAACCCCGTTTGGGTCACCCTACCGGACATGGGGAAGCATTGGACGCACAGGGTGTTTTCCATCATCACATACGCGATTGGTACTCCTAGGGCCATCGATAACAAAGTGGTGGGCAGCCACTTGGGGATGTCTAGGATGTGCGTGGAGATTGCTGCTGACAAGGTGCTGCCTCCTGTGGTGATGGTCAAGGTACCGAACTGGGGCGAACTGGAAGTCTGTGTGGTGTATGACGCTATGCCTGGCCGGTGTGACAAATGTTGTGTCTTTGGGCACAACAATTGCTGCTGCCCCGACAGAAGGCCGCCTCCACAGGTGGACCCTCCAACGCGATTCAGGAGTAGAAGGCCTAGGAGGAGGAGGGGTAAATCCGTTCAAGATGGCGTTGTGCCCATGGGCGCTGGTGACCAGTCGAACACTAGGGCCACTTCGTCGGCTGAATCTAGTGGTGTGACTGTGGTGGAGGTAGACAGAAATTGTCCCGATGGAGTGAGGCAGCCAGACCCAGAACCTAAACCAGAGCCTGAGCCTGAGATGGAGGCCACACGACGAGTTGAAGGTAGTACCCCTGCGGTGGAGGCCAGACGATGGCACCCGACTAGAGGACATGATACCTATAAACAACCCATTCAATGTGTTGGATGATTTGGATGTGGAGGAGGCCGAAAGAATGACCAAGAGATCTGTAGCGAAGAGGGGAAGGGGAGGAACATCTCATGGCCGGAGGGGCTAGGGGGGTCAATCAACTGGTTAATCATGTGCATCCTCTCCTAGAATGTGTGTGGTGCCTTCCGCCCTTGGAAGCAAGAACGCCTAAGGAGGGTTATCGAAGAGAATTTGGCTTCTTTGGTAGTGTGCTTAGAGACCCGCATAAGGTAGGGTGTGGAGGATAGAGTGAAGAACATGTTTCCACAAGGCTGGGAGTTTGCATCCAACCTTGAGAAGGTGGATGGTGGTAGGATTATAGTGGGATGGAATCCTACTATGTGGGATGTTCAGGTCATCGACGCTATGGACCAAATGATCATGACTAGCTGCATCAACTGAGGTGGTTTCCACTTTGTCCTCACTGCGATGTATGGACACAGGGTTTAGGGGGCCAGGAGGAGACTGTGGGAGGTTCTTGCTGATACAAACCAGGAGGCTTTACCTCAACATGTAATTGGAGACTTCAACCACATAAGGAAGGGGAGCGAGAAGAGAGGCGGAAATCCCTTCCCTGACTCTGTGATGGCCAGGTTCAATGAGGCCATTGACGCCGCTAGCCTAATGGAGATGAACATGGCAGGGAATGAGATCACCTAGCACAACCAACAGGCGAGACAGATTGCGAGTAACCTGGAAAAGGGCTTGGTGAATAAGGCATGGCTCTAAGTCTTCCCTGAGGCAGTTATTGAGCTGGGTAACCATCCCAATAGTGATCACTCATGGTTGAAGATTGATCTTACACACGCTAAGAGGAGAGCTAAGCCATTTAGGTTCCTGAACTAATGGCTCCAGTGGCCAGCGTGCGAATAGGTCATCAAGAAGGCGTGGAGTAGCTCGGTGGAAGGTAACCCACTATACGTGGTTGCCCAGAAGCTGAAGAACACAAAGATTTTGCTCAAGGCTTGGTCAAAGGAATAGGTTAACCTCAAAAACCTGATGTTTATAGTGTGTGAGGGATACAAGATGACAGTTGAACAACTAAGGTCCACACCGCTGGATGGTGAGTGCATGTGTAGAGAGGAAGAAGCAAGGAAGAGGCTGGAGCAGCTGGAGAAAGCAGAGGAAAACATGATGTGGCAGAGGAGCCGGTTGAGATGGATTAATTATGAGGATCGTAGTATGAAAATCTACCATGCAGTGGTGCACAAGCACGACATGAGAGATGTGGTTCATGCAATCATTAGGGAGGACGACACCATTGCGAAGGGGGCTGAGGAGGTTGCTGAGGAGGCAATCAGCTTCTACAACAACCTATACAACCACAGTAGGAGGTGCAAAACAAACATTCAACTCCCTGAGAGGAGGGTGACCAGCCAAATGAATTAGAAGATTTGCCAACAGGCTTCTGATGAGGAGATCAAGGTTGTCACTTTCAGCATAGGGGCATCCAAGGCTCCTGGTCCTGATGATATGAATGGGAAGTTCTTCCATAGCATGTGGCATGTTGTGGGTAGAGATATCTGTGTTTTTGTTCGGTGGTTCCTTGGGGGGGCTCAATGTTGTGAAGCCTGAATCATACTTTCATCAAGCTGATACTCAAGACGAGCCTGGTTAGTAGTCTCAATGATCTAAGGTTGATTGCTTGTTGCTCTATTATGTATAAAATCATCGCCAAGTTGCTAGCTAGACGCCTGAGAATGATCTTATCGGATATCATAGGCACCAGCCAGTTTGCATTCGTGGAGGGCAGGCACATCAGTGATGTTCCTCTTCTCACTGCAGAGTTCTTGATTGGTTTCAATGTGAAGAACCAGGCCAGGAGGGTGTGTACCAAGTTGGACCTCACAAAGGCTTATGATAACATCATATGGGCGGCGATGTGGAATATCATGGTGGCCATGGGGTTCAACTCGACTTGGATCGATACTCTGAAGAGGTGTGTGGAAACAACGTCCTTCTCTATGTTGGTCAACGGCCTACCGTATGGCCTGTTCATAGCCTCCAATGGCCTTAGGTAGGGAGAACCTCTCTCCCCTTCACTATTCACTATTGTGATGGAGTGTATTACTCTGATGGCGAGGAAGGAGGAGACGGAGGGTGGTCTCAAGCCTTTCAAGTGGAAGGGGTCAAAGTCTATATCCATCTAATCTTCACCGATGATGTGCTTTTCTTCCTTAATGGCAAGGTGAGTGTCCTACGATGCTTCAGAAGGATGATGTAGAGATTTGGCCAACTGATGGACCTCTTCATGAGCAACATCAAGTCACGTGCCTACTTCTCTAGATCTTTTGACAACAGGAAGGGAAGGATGAAGACCGCCATTGGTATATAAGAGGGCACTTTACCCACCTGATATTTGGGCAACCCCATTCCTGGCAGAAGGGGGAAAGGAGCTCACTATGTGGCCTACATCGACAATGCCAGAGAAGCAGTCAACAAATGAACTAGTCTCAACCTATCCATGGTCAAAAGAGCTGTGCTGATCAGATCGGTGCTCGTCGCCAAGGTTCACTTCTGGTGCGGACATGTAGAAATTCCAAGCTTTGTTCTTTCAAAGATCAGAGGGGTGATGGGTGGCTTCCTGTGGGAAGCAGGGGCTCACGTGGTAGCTTGGGATACCCTGGCTAGGCTGTACAAAGAAGGAGGTTTGAACATCATGGACCTTGGTGCCATTTCTACTGCTACAACTAAGAAAAGAATTGATAGGTTCCTCCGGGAGCCTCGATCGGCCTGGGCGAGATGGATGCACATAAGATATGGGGATCAACTAGGGTTCCATGTGCCGAGGGCAAAATGTTCATGCACATGGAGGGCCATGGTGAGCAGATGGATGAAGATTTGTGGGGATTACGTCTTTGCTAACAACTCGTGGAACCTGGGCAATGCAAAGATACCCCCATGCAAGATATCCTTCAACACGCTCAAGGTGTCATGGTACACCATTCTCTGGTACAAGACACACACGCCTAAGTGGAGCTTATGTGCTTATAGGGGCCTGATGCGGAAGCTCCCTACCTTTGATAGGGTCAGGAAATGGGAGTTTTTGGTCAACCCGACATGTCTTCATTGCAATGAAGAACATGAATCACACGAGAACATTTTTATTAGTTGCAGGTATAGCTACTATATCTGGTGTAGGATTAGCCTAAAGCTCGGCTGGGGTGGTACTCTACTGACCTACATGCTAGTATCCTATGGCTAAGGAGGAAGATAACACACATCAGACTGAGATTGTTTGCCAGTTCGTGTTTTACTAGTATGTTGTTCCAAGTTTGGATGGAGAGGAACAACAGGCTTCATGGTAAAGGGAAGATGGATGAAGTTTCTCTATTTTAGCATCTCTTGGAGATGCTACACCTGCAAACCAAAACTTGTAGATAGAGTGGATCCCTCGGTTATGAGGAGGTGGGATTTTGTAGTTTAATCCACATGTACATCTTGGGGTTTTGTATAACCCAAACTATAGCTTAGATACGATGTGATTTTGTTTAACCCATCAGTATAGCGAAGCTGTTATGGGTTGTATTTGGTAGATTGCTACCACTCTTTGGAATACATTTACATTTTTAAAAAAAATAAATAAATCAACTTGCCGATTCAAAAAAAAAGTGATCAAAGCCTAAGCATATATGGCTTTCTGTAGTTGCCTTTTATCCATTCCAAAAGAAGAGAAGTGGGAAGCATGTATAAATTCTATCATGTGAATCGAGCATAAGGTGGGGGTATTTAAATTAACCAAAGGTAATTCCATTTAGTTTGAATTGAAAAAATAGAGATTAAATTATATTACTATTTGGGGCAAGATAAATCATATCTTGGATAGAATTAGTAAAATGGTGCCAAATGCCTCAGTTCACATCAATATCTAACTAGAATGAAGGAAATAACATGAAAGGAAATTTTGCTTATGAACACATAAGAATATTAAAATACTTACATGTGATGCAATGTAATTGGCGGCTTGGAAAGAATATTGCAAATTTTTTTGATGAATTATGGGAGAAATGTAAGGAAATAGGCCACATGACACACAATGATGCAAATATACAAATGAAAACATATGAAGAGTATACTAGAAAAATGTATGTTTAAATCAAGAAATATATCATCTCAAGAAAATTTAGAACAATGAAACAAAGAAAATTAGGGATTACCTAGAACATACTGAAACATAGACATATTCTCTTTTTGGCCCATTTCTAAGCTTTTCCTTTAATTTCTATCCTTTTTGTCATTGATGTTGAATTTGTTGAAATAATAGTGGTTTTGGTGAACATTTGTTCATTATTATTGCCAACATATGGGTTTATGCGCAAATACCACAATAAATATATTTATCAAGGGTCTAGTATGCAAATTTACCACTTATGTGACATATTGATAAAATAATTCGTTCTAGATCATTCCTTAGGCTTTTAGAGTAAGGAAGAGAAAAAGAATGAATAATAATTCTTTAAACATGTTAACATGATTTTTTTTGGGGGGAATTCTCGAGAATATATTCATTCCGCCCCGAGATTGCAGACCAAACTATTGCTAGGTATCGAAATAGCCTCGGCCAACCCGATCGGCCAACCCGATCTCATCTTTTTATGTGTTAGCGATGTGATCAGGGCAATGGCGCCAGGTTTTAACATTCAAGTCCAGGTTATTAAACCACTTGGCTAAGGCATCAACCATTTTGTTAGCTTCCTGCTTCCTGAACTCCACCACGAGGTTAGGTTTGAGCTCCCGAAAGTGGGAGATCTTCCTGTAGATAGGCCTGTATCTGGCCGGAGGATTAGAGATATTAGCAGTAAGCAGCCAGGCACCTCTGCAATCCGTCTCAATGGTGACACCCAGAGAATTATCAAACCAAACCCGTTGGGCGCCTCCCTCAATCCAGAGCCCCTTATGATCTCTGACTACGTAGCTCACAACTCCCTTCTTTTTCCTCCTGAAAAAAGATCCATCAACATTAATTTTGATGTCTCCCCTTCTGGGCACAGACCACATCGTCTTCGCGCGTACACCTTGTCATGCATGACTCTGGTTGAAAGCATGGGTAGATAACTGGACGTTACTGACAATAGCCCGGATAATGGCTTTAACATCAAACTTCCTGTTATTGAACACAAGCTCATTTCTCGCCCTCCAGATTTGGTCAACCGTGATGGCAAACCACACCTGATGGTTGGAGTTGTTTTTCATCCCTTTAAGGTTCCTCGCAAACCATTCCTCAGCCGATCCTCCATCGAGAACGTCAATCTTGTAGTTTGCATGTAGGGTATCCCAAATCTTGCTGCTAGCATTACAGTTGCGCATCAGGTGGAGGATGGATTCGCCAGGCGTCTTGCAGATCGAGCACCTATCAGAATATGTAAGCCCACAAATACACCTATACCTGTTCGTCCAAAGGCTACCATGGTAGGCTTTCCAGAGCAAGGCTCTCACTCTGTGCACCACAGGAATCTTCCATAGCCGGGTCCAGCAACCAGGCATTCTGGTACAGTAGCTCTTGAGCAGATTTTTGTAGATGACAGAAGTGTTGAAGTGGCCGTTCTTGCTATCGGTAAAGTGCCAAAGATCGTGTCCAGCCAGGTCAGAAGGTGGGATCATGCCCAGGATATTGGTGATGGTCTCCGCATCGAACCAGGCCTCAATGAACCCCGCGTCCCAGTCTCCATTAAGCGTCCGCATGGACGCCACCTTGAAGTCGGCGAGACACCCAAGAATGATTGTGTCGGGCTTTAGGGTGGGTTTGGCAGAGTAGTTAACCCAGGGGTCGTCCCAAGTAGAAGTACCTTTGCCATTCATAATAACCCTTCCTGCATAGTCAGTAAGAGCAGGCATGTTTTTCCTTATAAATTTCCACAATCTAGACCCCGTGGACATCCCTTCATCTTTCAGGTGCAGGTATTTAGCTTTCATAGTCTTCATCCATAGAATGTTCTTCTCAGTGAGAAACCTCCAAGTAACCTTTGTTAACAGAGCCTCATTTTGGATACAGGCGGGTTTAATATTTAGACCACCATCCTTAGTATCAGCAACGACCTTCCTCCAAGAGATCCCACTCATCTTTCTATTATTCCCATTGCCACTCCATAGGAACCTTCTGGTAATTTGATCCATGCGATCGCTGAGACCCCAGCCGGGAACCGTAGGCCGGTATCCTACAAGGACATCGCTAGCGGAGAAGGGAGTAGCGAGATCCCGTCCATCTTTGATTTTGAAGACATGAATGTTCAATTTTCTAAAGAAGATATTAGAACATATGTGATCGATGGCACCCCGTGCTTCAAGATCGCAGAGCAGAAGTACGAGGAGCTCTTGAAATGATGGTGTTACTCAGTGGTTGTGAAAGTTCTGTCTAGGGAGGTGGGATTCATGATGCTACAGAAAAGAATCAAAGCTTTGAGGAATCCGATTGGGAACTACAAGCTGATAGACCTAGAGAATGATTTCATCTTAGTTCAGCTTCTGAGGCAGGACGACTACTTGAAGGCTCTGACGGGAGGACCCTGGCTGATGATGGGATCATATCTGTGTGTTCAGCCATGGGACCTGGAATTCATACTTGCAAATGGCAACCCAAAATTTACTATTGCATGGGTCCGCATCCCGAGGTTACGCATCTTCTTGTACCAACGACGCTTCCTCGAGGAGGTGGAGGACCATATCGGGGAGACGATGAGAGTAGACACCAATATAGATCTGAAGAGAAGGGGGAAATTCGCTAGGATTGCGGTGAAGCTCGATACAAGCAAGCCTCTGACACCGGCGATCTGTGTTCAGGGTGAGAGGTATGTCCTGGAATACGAAAAATATATCAGCCATATGCCTACACTGTGGACGTATAGGCCACTCTATGGACGGCTGCCATCTCAAGCAAGCGGCGTGCAAAGCTGCTGAACAGACAGGTCACTGAGACCAGGAGCAGAGTGTTCCTCCGCTCTGCGAGTTTTCAGAGGCCATCCACGTGAAACCCATCCCACACAAGCTGAGAAGACAGTACAATATGGGGACTCAGGAGGTGCTTCAAACGAGGAATCCGTTTTAGAACCTCGATTGTCAGGAAGGTGCTGAAGAGGTTCGAGAGGACGCTGAGGTTGTTGCAGGCAGGGTAGCTGGAATTGACTGGAGTCAGAGGAAGAAGAACATGAAGTCAAAAGAACCATCGGGTGCAAGCCAACCAGAATGGAGAACTCTGAGGAACAATCAGAACGAGCAGGCTGTCAGGAGAGACAAAGTTATAAGTAAGGGGAAAGAAAACCTTCATGTCATGGAGGTGATAACTGACGACAATACAGTGGTCATCCAAGACAAGATCCCTGATGTCACCACGTTCTGTTTTGGCACTACCCAACCAAATGGAAAGGAGATCAACAACATGTCTCATGGCAGTAGTGTAGGTATCCACCTTCGGAACAGAAGGGTGGCAAAGGCGGTAGGGTACAATGAGGGCAAATCAAGGAAAAGAGGAAGGAAGACGTCTCCGGGAGAGCAAGGGGACCCCCTGACGAGGACAGGTTGAGCGAGAGAAGCTCACTTGCCCCTCCCACGACGGTTTGAAATGATTTTTGTCGTTTGGAATGTGCAGGGTATATGTTCGATAGATGTTCCGAATGAGGTGAGGGAGTTAAGTAGGAAGCGAAAGGTTGATATGTTTGCAATCCTTGAGTTGCGTACTAGTGGTGACAATGCTGATAGCATTATCAGAAGCCTGGGGTTTGATGCGTCGCATAGAGTGGAGGCCACGGGTTACTCCGACGGCATTTGGGTGATGTGGAGGTCGAGTATAGGAAGGGTGGACATCATTCTCCTTCACAAGCAGTTCATTCTCTGCCTGATAAACAATAAGTGTCTTGTGATGCTCGTCTATGCCAGTACCAAGCAAAGTAAGAGGAAGATCCTCCGGAACCACCTCAATAATATTGCCGAGTCTACAAATCTCCCATGGCTGGTGGCTGGAGATTTTAATACTGTCCTTGACCCTTCGGAGAAAGTGGGTAGCAAGAACATCAGCATTAGCAGCTGTAGAGACTTCTCGAGTGCCCTGGAAAGCAGTGGCCTGAGTGACCTGGGAGCCTCCGGGCCTAAGATGACCTTCAAGTGGGGCTCTCTCCTGGAGAGGCTTGATCGAGCTGTGGCTAACTCCAACTGGTTGGGCTACTTCCCGATGATGAGAGTGGAGGTCCTTGCGCGTATCTCATCGGACCATTCCCCTCTGTTGATCCACACTAACAATAACCTGCTGCCCACGAGGTGCGTCACCAAGACTAGTGTCACCTGGAGTAACAGGCAATCCTTTAACAAGTTCTTAAAGGATGCCTGGAATGAGGAGGAGGAGTTCACGACGGCTGTGGACAACTTCATGAAGAAGGCCGATGTTTGGGACAGAGCTGAAAGGAGACATGAACGGGGAGGAAGGAGACCATCATAAACACCATTACCAAGCTGCAAGGGAGCCTTTGCTACAAATATGACACTACGACTGATGAAAGGATCCGTAATCTGAAGATTGAGCTACTTGACCTCCTTCACGCTGAGGAAGCAGAGTGGTGGCAAAAAGCCAGATGTGATTGGATCACTCTGGGCGACGTTAATACCAAATACTTCCAGGCAATTGTACGATCGAAGAGGCAGAGATTGTGAATCACCAAGCTCAAAAACGATGATGATGTCCGGGTTGAGGACCCTGTGCTGATCCGTAGTCTGATTTTGAATTTCTTCAAGCACAAGTTCTCTGAAGAGCCAGGTTTCATTAGAAGACGTAACTATCCAGGCTGGTTTCCGAGTCTCTTAGGAGATCAACAGGCGGCGTGTTCGGATGTGCCTGCGGAGGAGGAGATTAGGGAGGTGCTGATGAAGATGAAGCCTCTGAATGCCTCGGGCCATGATGGGGTGGATGCGGGTTTCATTCAAACGAACTGGACTAGGATGAGGAAGGCTATGTGCAATACCATCATCAACTGCTTCAAAGGTTCTGTGATACCCAAGAAGATGGTGGATTCAACCCTCATCCTCATTCCTAACACCAGGCTTCCGGAATCGTGCAATCAGTTGAGGCCGATTGCTCTCAACAATGTGAGTATTAAGCTACATTCCAAAATCATTGTGGAAAGGCTGAAACCGTATCTGCCTGATTGGGTATCTCATCTTCAAAGTAGCTTCATTCCTGGGAGGAGTATCTCGGACAACATCATTATGGTCCAGGAGGTGGTTCATTCGATGAGGAGGAGAACCTCGGGTCAAAAATCCATGGCGATTAAGCTTGATCTTTCGAAGGCGTATGACATGATGAACTGGGATTTCCTTCTGGAAACTCTTCGCTTAACGTCGATCTCCTCGGTTTTGATTACTATTATCATGAACATTGCCACCTCAGGCTCCATCTCTATATCTTAGAATGGGGAATGCCTGCCCGCCTTCAAAGCTAGCAGGGGCATTAGGCAAGGCGATCCGCTCTCTCCCTACCTCTTCGTTCTGTGTTCGGATAGATTCAGCCAGGCCATCGCGGAGGAGGAGCGCATTGGTAATTGGAAAGCACTGAAGATCATGAGAAAAGGTCCTTCTATCTCGCACATCTGCTTTGTTGATGACATTGTGCTGTTCTGTGAAGCTTCCATTGTTCAGGCTCGAGTTGTTATGAGGTGCATCAGAGAGTTTGGGGCTACTTTGGGGCAGGTCTTAGCCAAGGATAAGTCAGTTGTTTTCTTCTCAAAGAACACTGAGACTGGCATGAGAAGGAGGATTAGCAGAAGGTTGGGGATTGTTGCTACTGATAATCTGGGCAGACATTTGGGTGTCCCTATTCTTCATTCAAGAGCCAATAAATCCACTTACTTGAGTGCTCTAAATGCCCTGGAATCCAAGATGGAGGCCTGGACAGGCAGATTCTTATCCTTCGCAGGAAGGGTCACCCTTGTTAGATCTGTTTTGAATTCCAGCGCGACGTATCTCATGTGAACAACGTATCTTCCCGCCGATGTTAACATGATATTGAATTATTTAATATGAGAAATTGTAGTAAAAATGGATAATGGACTAAAATCATAAAAGGATGACTAATTGGTTAAAGATTACTTGAGATTCATTTTCTTTGGGTTTGGTTTGGCTTGGAGGCCAAGTTTCATAAATTTGAGGTGATAATAACTATATTTAATTTTATTTTGAAAAGAAAGGAAGGGTTATCTTCCAAATATGAAATAAACTATTTAATGACTCTAAAAGCGGTAAATTATTTTGAATTCGTGATCTACATATTAAAAATAGCCTTTGGTTGAATTTTCATGTAATTTGGATAATCTTTAATTTACATGTGAAGTTAGGAGAGAGAAAGTGTGTAGAACCTTCAAAATATCAAACAAATGAACAAAAAACTTCAACATGTAAAATTGATGGCAACTTTGTATCTAAGACACTTAATGTGACTTGTGGGTGAAGTTTCATAAAATTTGGAGAATCTTTTAACCATTAATGATGGAGGAAAGAGAAAATAAGATTTGGTTCTCAAAATGAAAATCTAATTACTTATTCAGATTCATCGTATCAAAAATAGGCTAACTATCAAATTTCATTTAATTTGGGGTTCGTTTGAACCCTCAAAAGAGGAGAGAGAAAAAAGGGAAAAAAATCAATGTATAACTTTAATTGGATTTCGATTTGGATAAGGGTTTTATTTTAATTAAATGTCAAGCATGCTTTATTGGGTGCATGTGAGCACGACAGTTGGATCCCCGATCCAACGACTTGCGCCCATCTTCTACCTTGTGACCAAACGGGAAACAGGCGTTGGTTTCGGCTAATCGATTTTCTCCCAAAATATTTGATCATTCCTTGAGAACTTTTGTGCTACAGAATCGTGAGAAAGTTCTGAACCTAACGAGCCATTAATCACATTCTATTATTTTGTACACATGATTCGCCCAATTTAACCCCCCATGTGTCACGAAGCCCCTTGGCGAAGAAGCCCTAGGACACAATCGTATAAAAAGGGGACCTTACCCCTGGTTCTGCCGTAACCAATTTAACTAATGTAGTGGTACTTTTGTACAACCACCCATAGATAGGGTATGTTTTATTTTGCCCAGGGGAATGTGTTACTCTCCCCAATATAAAATATTTGATAGGTGACTTGAATGTGTTACTCACCCTCATCTATTTGGTTGAGGTCCGGTAGGTTCCCCAAACCTACTTAGTTAAAGTAGTCAACATTAATCATGCATGCAAACTCTTACTATTTTTGTTATGGCAAGCATCTATTTATTTATGACTCATACTTTTTACCATCTACTTCTTATGATGAAATTTTAGCCTTTATTTCCATGTTGTTTTCTTATCTTTTGTCCTTATTCACTATTGACACATACCTTGTTTCTTTCCCTTTTGCTAGGTACTTTCCCAACCACCCAGGGTTTGATCAAGGAGTTGAGCAAGGCCTTGGATCAGAGTTGTGCAACAGGAGTGTGGAGGACCATCCTAAGAATAGAATAAGGAGTCCATGGCTTTAAGCATGGACCCATCTCATGAAGTTGTTTCTTGGAGACCAAGTTGGAATAGTTTAGATTTCCCTATATCTAGATCCTTTTGTTGTTGTAAACCCTATATGGAAGAATGAAGATGTACACTTTTATAAAATTTAATATAGTCAGGAAATTATATTTCGCTGCAATACTCTTTGGTCTTTTGTATACCATTATATAAAGATTTGAAAATTTTACACACGTTTCAACATACCTCCTGAGTATGTTTGGAATGGAGGTTTGATTCTTCAAATTTTTAGTAAAGTGGAGATTTCACTCTTTTACATTACCTCCCAACCACCCCAAGATTTTAAATCATATTGTCCTCAGTAGGAAATCAAGGCTTAGAAATAGTACAATAATGATCTTGGAGCTATGGTGGCAAAATATGATAACGGAGTGGATCCAAGTCACTCTAGTAGGGTAGTATAAGGCCACCAAATCTGATCTATGGAGAACAGTTGCTCTGATCGGCTTTTGGCATGGAAATGATGAAGAAAATGGTCGCAATAGTCAATTTCTTATATCCAGTTTGATTCAATTTTCTTCTTTTTCTGCTTGTATTCTTCTCATGGATTTCCACTCCATGGATCATTCTTTGAGCTATGTTCCTTTTCTAAGATGAATAAAAAAAATGTAAGTGTCAACTTGAAAAGTATAAAAGCAAAAGTATAACAAAATATTGCAATATGAGGTCAAAGTCTCACAAACTAACATGGATTGCCTCCCACGAGTGCTAAGTTTATTGCCTTTAATCGAGCATGATATAATTATCAATAATCCATTGCTTTAAATAAATGGCCTTCTGATTGTCATCCAACAATTTCTCCTCACTTTTCTTGTTAGTGGGTCCTCATCGCTATCCTCTTGAAACTTGTCTTTCTAATCTGCTTCGGATGATAGTGTATTGAAGAAATTGAAGGTCCAACTCAAACTCATGAAGGTAACCATCATTGTGTTAATATGTACATGGATATCAATGTTACATGTAGCCAAGAAGGGCCATCGTAAGATAATGGTAATCTTCTTGTCCTACAACTCCATATCAAGGACAATAAAGTTCGATAAGAACATTTCCATTGTTTTCATTTCAAGCATTACAAGCACATCACCCACCCTACCCCTTAGGATCTTAATGAACTGGTCATTCAATTGTATAGTATGATTTGGTAGCTTTAATTTACCTAAGACTAATTCAAGATACACACTTTAGAGTATATGATTGACACTAGAACCCAAGTCAGTCAAAGAATTATCAATTAGACTACCACCAATGTGGCATGGAATGATAGGATATTGGGGTCCTTTTTCTTAATAGAGAGGGTTATAAAATAGATCATACCTTCTTTATGAGATCACTCTCTTGGGAATTCTCCCTATTGTCTTTTTCTTGAAGGTGCACATGTCCTTAATAAATTTTACATTTTCTAGAATTTGCTTGATTTCATTAATCAATGGGATATTGACCTTCACTTTTCTATAGACCCCAAAATATTGATATTTTGCTCCTCTTGGATGCGAGCTCATCTATATATCAGGGAAATAAGGCTCATTTCCACTATTTTTGCTTGAATCACTAGGAAGATCTTGAATTATCAAAAAAGAGACTATATGAATCATAACTATAACAGACGGAACAAAATCACTCCCAAATGGAATAGAGGATGGAATAATAGGAATCATATATTCAACAAAATGCATCTGATTAAAATATTCTCTAATCACTGTATCATTTTCAGCTATCATGGTATCATTAATGGTCCTCTCTGATATTTCTCTAGTACATAACCTTGGAATTAATATTTGAAACTATTTCTAATAGATACCATATGATTTTATGATAAAAATCAATAACTAGTTCATAATATTCGGAGATGACATGTATTTTCTATTATGTGTGCAAAGAAGGGGAGAATGATTCCATGGTTTAAAACATTACCTCAATTTCATTCAGACCAATTCCATCTAGCAATGTCAACATTGACACAAAGACACTCCACCAAAGAGGAGTGATATGGCTCAAATATCATAAACAGGACAAGATAAAAAAAACCCCTTCCATTACTGATTCTTCTATGTCCTTTCCCTCCTCCTTACAATATTTACAACCAAACTTCTGTGTGGAGTAGGTTCTATGATATCCTGGATAACTAGTCATGTTAGAAAGAAATACAGAGATGACATGACTGCCCCTTCCCCAATGTTTTCCACCTAGATTCCACCTTAAGAGCCTTCATCAATGAGTTGTTCTTTCCATCTTTACATGGTGTTATTCTCCCCTTTGCATGGTGTCTGTTGCCTTTCAATATCTATAATTGCAACAATGTCGTGTATATGAGGGTCTGAGTTCCTTCTGCTCCAATGCCCCTCCATACATGCATATGTATTTATATGTTATCGAAAACAAAGGGGAAAATGAATCAAGGCGGGTTGATGTGCATCTGCTCTCATATTATGGCAAGTCCATTGAGGATAGATTCAGCAGGGGATGTCATTTTGATTGATCAAGAAAATAAACACAATTTAAAAATATCAAGTATTGTTTACTCGACAATTTTTTTTTCTTCTAGTTTTATTTCTTCATCGTATATTTTTTCTCTCTAGTTATAGAGAATAGGAAGTAAATCTAAGTATATAAAGTTCTTATTTCAAAAATAGGGTAAAAAATATTCATTGAGAACATTCCTTGTTTCATCAATGTGATACATGGACATTGTTTTGACTAGGTCACACATCTAAAATCAAGGTCCTTCAAGTAATAACTCTATTGTTATTACAAAACCAAACTTATAAAACTTCATTTTCGATACAAAAAACTTGAGATTTTCTCTGATGTCTGTATAATGGTTCTTGAAGAAAAATAGTGTCAGAATATATTAAATTAATATTCCTTGTATACATTCTCTAATCTCATGAAAATTTCATATATCCTAAACCATAACTCTAAATGTAACAAAATGTTGGGCACATTTTCATATCCAAGAAAATATCCATCCTAAACCAAAAGGTGACCAAAATGAATTGTTTTTGACCACTCAAATAAATTCTTTATCAAACCTTTCTTAAAAAGATAATTTCCTTACAATTAATTTCTATCTTTCTTCCACAAAAACTACTCAAGCCAATAATTGGTACTATGTGTTTACAAATTCTCCAAATGTATCTTGATATTTCAAAGTTCTCAATTTGGTCAAAAAGACAATCATATAACATGGATTTTTCTTAATAAGTCTATTGAACTCCTCAAGACACACCATTATTCCTTATTTTTCTAAAAGAGAGTCATTGAAGGTCATCAATGTATTCAATGATGATGCTAGGTTTGAACAAATAATATTGTGTACAAGGGAAGGCACAAGAAAATTTTGAGATATTAACATGTGAAAATCCATTTTATCACATGCTTTCTAGTTTATAGTGTCTAATTATTCTCCTTGTCTTCTTTTTGAGATTAGGTCTTTCAATAATTTGGCATAGGTCAATATCACCTTGATAGCTTCATAGAATACAATGTTAAGATTTAATTTCTTCACATTTTGAATAAATTTTGCATACCTTTTCTTAAGGCAAGCCTAGATCAATTTATAAGTGAAAGGAGTCCTAGGAGTGTATGCGTCTATATATAAAAGAACCTCCTCAGCATACTTTAGTTCCTCATTTGTAGCTGGTCTTTTACCTTTACTTCTCCCCTTTGTTGTTGTCATTTCAAGAACGAGTGTAGAGGTATGGTCTTATTCTAGTCTAATTGTTTCTTGATGAAGATTAGAAGTTGTTGTAGTGGTATTTCATGTTGAATTTGATAGTGATTGATTTAAGGATTGTCCCTGACCTAAGAATGACTATCATAGCAGATTCATGACCACTGGGTTCTACATCATTTAGATAGAATACTCCTAGTTGACTTATTCATAAGGTCTACAAGATGCACCTACTATTTGTCATCATCTTGTTGTATTTATTCGGTCAGATATCTATCCTGTCACACTTCTCATTTCTACTTGCATAATACACAATGGTATAGTTGTTAATGCTTTTGTGATTCAGCTTATCATTGATGTCATGACTGCATCTGAGCTTAATTGGAAAACTAGGGTTTACCTGAATGATTACAGGCTCAATTAGATTGAACATCGTTTAGACTTGATTATGATGGTAGCTCAGTTGTGATGTTTCAAACCTAAGAAGGAACTCTAATCATGATTTTAGTTTGAAGTATTAGGGCTTGAGAAGTGTAAACCCTAATTGCCAGAATTAGGGTTTTGATAGCACATGAATATAGAACTTGATGAGGATAGTAGTATGGTAAATGATTTTTCATATTTCCTATGTAACCTAGAGTTAATTGAATTTTGGATATAATATGGATAACTCAATCATGAATGCTAGTGAAAATTTAAGAATATTTGGATGTTCTTTGAATGTAGTTCTTGATTAAACTATACTTCAACTGAACATGTTGATAGAGTGTTGTTCATTAGTGTAGTGTTTGATTTTAAATTATTTATTGGTAGCTCAGAATTATCTGAATTTTTTATTGCAACTCTAAAATTACATAAAAGACATGATATTCATTAGACAAATTATAGTAACATTTTTATGACAGAAAAATTCAGCTGAAATAAGAGAAAGTATAGTGAGGGGTCAATTTAGAAGTTACCCAAGCACCTCAATTGCTCTATATGATCAACCTAATATGCTAGGTGATCTCATATTTTGTGGTTCATTCCAGAGAAATGAAATTCTAGAGAGATGGTAGAGCTAGGGTTTTGAGAGGAGAATGTGGTGGAGATGTTGACCTAGGGTTTCTCTATCTGAGATATGATGAAATCAAGTAAGTTGAGCTTCTTTGCATAGCCTTTCATGGTGAATCTTCTCTCACATGTAAAAATTCCGCCCCTCCCCTGATTTGATTCAAAATGATATCAAATCTACCCCTTTTCTCACTCTTTCAAACTAATTCCCTATTTCTAGGGTTTTCCAGTTGAAAGGAAGAAGAAACAGTGATTTTCTAGGGTTTTGATATGAGTTCAAGATTTTCAGAGATGGGCTTCATTTTAAGGTGTTTTCACACCTTTGGGTGAGTTGGTACTTCCTTTAAATAGTAGATTGCAAGAAAACAAGTTAAATCATCAAGAATTTTCAATTGCTTTGTATAAAACTACAAACTCTAAACTACCATTTTGATCTAGCTTTTGTAAGATGATATGGAATGGATTATTTCTTTGTTGTAATAAATTTTATATGATAAAATAATATTAGAAATGGATACAATCCATCTAAATGATAATTTCTAAAGTAATTGCAGAGGTTACAAGAATGTACCGAAAACCAAGATTTTCAGCTATCTCTGAGATTAGTTTTATAATTGAATAAAGAAGTTTGCTTATTTGAATCTCTTTGTTATGAATGATTGTTTTATCAAAATGTATAGAACATATATGTTGGATATTGTCTTAGATTTTATTTGATGTTAGCAGTATTTGTTTGATTTATCAGTAAAGAGGGTAAAATCCTAAATGAATGTAAAGTTGGAAGTTTGGAAATAGACATTATGCAATTCATTTGATATGATTCTTTTATCATCATAAATTCATTTTTTTCAAGGTTATTCTTGATGCATGGTATTTTAGTGAATAGTGTGAGAACTCTATTTTAGTTAATTACATGGTTTCATTTATATGTTTGGTTGTATGCAAACTGCTGAGAGCAATCTTTATTCAGTGAATGTTTATGAGGTGTTAAATCCTTATGAGTCATGTGATATGTTAATGAGGCAAATGAAATCCTAAGGATAGGGTATTAAGTGAATCAAGAATTGTGATATCAATGTTTCTTAGTGTGAGATGTAGTAATGTTCAATAGTTCAGTCTTTGTTACATTTTGCAGATGATCAATGAAATGAACTATTTATAAAGCCAAAGTAAGAAATGTTGATGTAATGATTGAATGACGAATTTAAAGAGATAATTAGATATTTAGATGCCCAAAACACTATAGAATCCTTCACATTAGGCTTGCGATGTTTGGAGAAAATGTGCTTCCCGACTAGAGGTCTCACGTAGACTGTGGTAAGCTGGAGCACATCATTGTGGGGTGTGGGAATCTTGGATAGTGTTGGGTGGACTCCTTAAATGATTGGTATCCAACACCAATTGGGGCTTCTGGTGGTACCTAAGGTATGAGTTGTGGTGATCAGTGGACATCTTTGGTAGGTCCACTGGTGCACAACTAGTATGAGGTCTTGACTCCCTGCATGAGTACCCAAGTTGAGAGTTGTAGTTTGAGATATTTGGCTGCTCGCATTAGCTACCAAGAGGCAGGCATATCGAAGCCCGCTGCTGACAGGGTCTTACTTGAGAGAGAGGCTTCGGAACCCAGGCATGCTTCTAAGCCTTAAATAGTGAGATCGTAGCTTTTTGTGATTCTTTCACATATTGTGGTACACCTCATGTGGGTTTAGGTCATAATAAGATGAATGAAAGGTTAACCGAGTGTGTGCGGTTATTTAATTATTTTTTATATATTTATGAATTACTTGTTTACCTTGTGAATGTTTAAGAATGCTCAGTGATTGATTTACTCTTTGTAGTCATCTAAAGTAACCTGCCATACATATGTTTGGGAATGTTTAATCCCTTTATAGATTGTTTATGTTCTGGTTGATATCAATTTCTCAACAATATATCTGTAATTACATAAGTGATTTCTACTATTTCGAAGTACTCATTCATTGAGTGAGTAGGCTCACCCCTCTACTCACAAATTTTAGGGAAACCATGTGGATCTGAAGAATGTCAATGCTTGAGTATATCTACCATGAGAGCTATGCACTGGATTAGTTATGTTTCGAAGATCCTTGTCACTCTAGGTCCTTGTGGAGTAGTGAGAGTTGTAAATGATGATGTGTAACTTTAATTCATTAATAATAGTGAATGTATATGATTATCATGTCATGTGTACATGGGAGTGTAGAATGAATGACTAGATATGTATCTTTATTGTTGAGATTATTTTAGTAATCAAAGTTTTATTTCCTTTACCAAGTTAGTTTATGAGATTGAATGTGATCAAAAAATAAGGGTGTGTTTTGTATCATGTTTGATCCTCAACTTATGCCCTAATCTCATTGTTAGTGGTAATCGTGGGTTGTGGGTGTAATAGCTTGGTATCAGAGCTTAGATTGAGTTGTCAAGGACCATTAGGATAGAAAGTTAGAGTTATAAGTGGGACAAATAGGAAGTGATGTGTCTATAGATATGGGAGGTATGAGTGTTTGGATATCCTGGATCGGTATCTGAATATGTAGGTTGACCAGTATCAAGCTACTTTGTATATATTCTTTTCTGGATGCCCTGTCCAGGTATGTAGAGGGAGGATAGGCTATAGAGAACCCCTAGAAATATTAGGGTTAAAAGACCAAAAAGTAATGAATGAATAAGAGCATCAATATAGATGTGATAGACCTTTTGTTTTATATGTTTCTTGATTTGGAGATCAATAGAAATATTCTTATATATTTAAATTAAATTTTTTTGTTTGGAGAAATATACATATGATTCTCTAAGATTGTTGTACGCTATGAAGATTCTTCAGTTATCATTTACATTCTTCTATCAATTATACCATAAGCTATCTTAAAATGAGTTTGCCTTAAGTGGACATTCTTTCCACATGTTTGAGATGAATAGGATTTGGTTAATCCTAAGTTTATTTTGGCTTTAGGACTGTAGGTTCGGCATGGTCCGATTGGAAGGATGCGTTACTTGGACCTAATGACTCCTATCTATTAAATCTAATACGAGTAATCTAACTATGAAGAAGTAAATTTAGAATGTATTGAAAATGCACATACACTAAGATATTGAAAAATAAGGTAAAGAATGGAATAGTTAAGAATTAGTTGCCACTGATGTCTAAGATACAACTTTGGGGCCTCAGATAAGAAACCTTAAATTGGGAATGAAGGAAGAGGGGATATTGACACAAGACACAAATTAGTAGCTAACATACAAAATGAAGGAGAATAGATGAATGAAGAGAACTAAATAATATAACTAATTGAAGCACTTTATTCAATTTGAAATCAAGGAAATAAGAGAAAAATACATAGGAAGCCATGATAGAAAGAATCAATATGAAGAATGAATCATATAATCAAGTGAAATGCATTTATGTACTTCAAAACAAAAGGGGAAATAAGAGAAAAGAGTAAAGTATATAATAAGTACATAGAAGTGAAGAGTCTATAGAATAATTAAAATGAATAACTAGATGAACATGTAAATTATAAGACTAGGGTAATAAACTCAGATGAAACAAGGTAAATATTGGAGATAATGAGTTTTATTAAGGAAAGAGGGTTACATGATATAATTGAGAGCATGGAATGTGTACTTCTATTATGAAGTTTAATGCATTCATCTCTATTATGAAGTTTACGTCTCTATAGAGTAACAAACTTGTTTGCATCAAATGTATTCAATAGTTTCCTAGTGATGAAATGAAACTAGTTCTCAAAAGAAGAACAAAGGTGCGGCTAAATAAATGAACACCTCAGTTAAAGGCAAACTATATTCAGAACATAATAATTGGATTGAAAAAGAAACTATCGTTGAAGGACTTGTAATGTGTTATGCATAAGATGAAAATAGTTTCTTTGGAAAATATTGATTTATATTTTCAACTATATAAAAGTAAAAATATGGTAAGAAAGTATATATAGCATGGATTACGGAATCATACACACGAGTGAGGAACATGATCATAAGAGATAAGTAAAAGTAAATAATGACATAGGGAAGAGTAGCATACATGCAACCAATGATAGAAAATAAAGAAGGACCTAAAACATGAGGGAGTAATATAGAT
The DNA here is from genome assembly GCA_963693085.1 of Alisma plantago-aquatica. NCBI lineage: Eukaryota > Viridiplantae > Streptophyta > Magnoliopsida > Alismatales > Alismataceae > Alisma > Alisma plantago-aquatica. The sequence continues at coordinate 1,268,378,586 of OY856412.1, read as the reverse complement.
GATAAAAGAGGGAGATTAGGAGATGTGAGAAGATGGTAAATAGTATGGTCTCCTTGACAATGAGTAATTAAACCTAGATACGAGAAATGTGTTAAGTGAATACTTGAAGAGTGGAATTCTAAATCTTAGAATCAATCTCTCTTTCGTATCACTAATGAGAGTAATGTGAGGATGAAGTTGTAAGAGAAAGAATTTTGAGTGATACATAACCACCATTGTAGACACATCTATTGAATGTGTTAATGACACATAACACAAAGATGAAACCCTAGTAGGGTAAATAAAGAAGGTAACCTATCCAAAATTTCAAGTATGAGAAAAGAAAATTCAAGTGGTAAAGACAAGGACGACTTTAGCTAAACCTCAAAAGGGCTAAGGTTGGCATATTGAAATCAGGGTGTAAAAATCATGTCACGACAAGATCATCTTATTGATAAGGATCAAACCCTGGAAGGTTTAGGGTTGTAGATGGGATGCCAATAGTGATTTGACCTTGAGAACTAATAATTTCATAAAACAAGATCATGTGATTGGCAATACGAGAAGTAACTTAGCAATGATAGTAACCCAAGGGGAATGGGTTGCATATGATAAAGATAGATAACAATATAGAAATGAATAAGAATGATGTACAAGAAATAGATCAAGGATGTAATATGTATGATTTGAACAAAAGTAGAAGTGCAACATGAGCAAAGTGTGATCTGACATAAATTCTTGCAGTGATTGCAAGAATGATGAACAATCCATTCTTACCTGAAATATTTTAATGATAAGATATCTTTAATTTTCAATCAATGAAATTTGTTACACATATGATTTTAGTTGTACATGTTCATGGGATATATTAACTGTAATGGTGTGATGGTCTTAGCCATTCATACCAGTAATCTAGCTCATTATAGTACAATTTTTGCTAAATCTAATCTTGTAGCTCATAAGTGTTTTTCTATCAGAGTAGAACCATAGTGAAATTCAAAATAGAAGGTTGAACTGTCTTTAGTAACTCTGATGTGATGTTGAAAATAAATAAATAAATAAATAAATATATGTAGTATATTATAGATTGAATTGTATGAATCAAGATAGTGGGATCAGATTAGTAGTACTATTGTAACACCTCACGAGAGTGTGATAGAATTGGAAAATGGTTGTTTATCTTTCTCTTCATATTATCGATTGTGCCAGAGAAAAATATGTTTCTATCATTGAGAAGGCTTGCTTTAAATCTGTTGTGATTAGAAGAGAAGAAAAGGAGTCAATGTTGAAAATAACATTCTATAATGTGAAATACAAGAGTATAGTGATACATAAGATTTCAGAAGTTTAAAATAAATTTTTAATGTACTTTTTTGTGTATTTATGTTTTAGCGACGAAACTTTCAAGTGGGGGAAGAATTCTTATGACTGCATTTGAGCTTAATTGGTAAACTGGGGTTTACCTAAATGATTACATACTGAATTAGGTTGAACATCATTTACATTTTATTATGATGGTAGATCAATTCTGATGTTTCAATTCTAAGAAGGAATTCTAATCATGATTTTAGTTTGAAGTATTAGGGTTTGAGAAGTGTAAACCATAATCACCAAAATTAAGGTTTTGATAGTACATGAATATGGAACGTGATCAGGATAATAGTATGGTTAATGGTTTTTAATATTTTTTATGTGAATTGTATTTAATTGAATTTTGGATATGATATAGATAACTCAATCATGAATTCTATTGAAAATTTTAAGAATGTTTGGATGTTCGTTTAATGTGGTTCTCGATCAAACTATACTTCGACCAATAATGTTGATAGAGTGTTGTTTAGCAGTGTAGTATTTGATTTTTATTTATTTATTGTTACCTCAAAATGATAAGAACTTTTTATTGGAGCTCTAAAATTACATATTATATATCATACTAAAGTTTCATAATTTTTGGATGAGTTTAGTCATATTCAGTTGATGAATTACATTTGCATTTTTATGACTAAAAATTCAGCTAAAATTAGAGAAAATATAGTAAGGGTTCAATTTGGAAATTATACAAGCACCTCAATTGCTATATAAGATTAACCTAAAACACTAGGAGCTCTACTAATTCAAGATTCATTCTAAAGAAATGAAACTCTAGAGAGAAAGGAGAGCTAGGGTTTGGAGAGGAGAAAATGATGCATATGTTGATCTAAGATTTCTCTAACCGAGATATGATGAAATCAAGTAAGTTTAGCTTCTTTCCATAGCCTTTCATGGTGAATCTTCTCTCACATGTCAAGATTCTGACCCTCCTATAATTTGATTCAAAATGATATCAAATTTTTCCCTTTTCTCACTCTTTCTTCATAATTTCCCATTTCTAGGGCTTCTGAGTTGAAAGGTAGAAGAAACTGGTGATTTGCTAGGGTTTTGATATGAGTTTGAGATTTTCAAAGATGAGCTGTGTTTTTATGGTGTTTTCACACCTTAGGGTGAGTGGGTACTTCCTTTAAATAGTAGATTGTATGACTGATAATGAGCAAGGAATATCCGCCTTTCTGCTAAATAGGATCTATTGAACTCATAATTCATTAGATCCTTTTTATGAATGTCAACTAAGTATCGTAAGTAAATTGATCCTGGTTGTTCAATCATTTGATAACCAGAGTCATTCTTTGCTAAATGATCACTATGAGTCAGACTCAATATAATTTGATCAATGTAGATAAAAGGGAGGGTGATAGAAAGAGAGAAGAAAAATATCAATGATATAATATGATTTCAATATGTATGGCCTCTGAATTATCGAATAAGAATAAAAAGCAATGTGATAAAGCATCAATACTCATAAGAAATAAAGTAATGAGCCCAAGTTAATAGAAACTAAGAAAATTGACTCAAAAAATCAAACAGATACAAAAGGAATTCAAGTACAAATTGCAGGACGAGTTAAATAATCAATAATCTTCAGTGGCTTTTTATGCGACTACAAGCCCAAAACTGCCTTTTTGATCTAGCTTTCGCAATATCATAGGGAATGGATTATTTATTTGTTGTAACAAATTTCGTATGATAAAATCATATTAGAAATGTTTACAATCCATTTTAATGAGAATTTCTAAAGTAATTGCAGAGGTTACAAGAATATACTAAAATTCAGGGTTTTTGGCTATGTCTGAGATTTGTTGTACAATTGAATAAAGAAGATTGTCTATTTGAATATATTTTTTATGAATGATTTTTTTATCTAAATGAATGTCACATATATGTCGGATACTATCTTGGATTCCATATGATGTTATCAGTGTTTGTTTGATTTATTAGTAAAAAGGGTGAAATCCTAAATGAATGGAAAGTTCAAAGTTTTCAAATAGACATTATGAAATTCAATTGATATGATTCTTTTATTTTCATAAATTCATTTTTTCAAGGTTATTCTTGATTCTTGGAATTTCAAATAATGGTGTGAAAACCCTAGTTCAGTTCATTACGAGGTTTCATATATATGTTTGGTTATATGTAAACTGTTGAGAGAAATCTTTATTCAGAAAGTGTTCATGATGTGTTAAATCCTAATGTGACTCATGTGATATGTGAATGAGGAAAATGAAACCCTATGGATAGGGTATTGAGTGTTTCAAATATTGTGATATCATTGTTTATCAGTATAAGATGTGGTGATGTTCAGTAGTTCAGTTTGTGGTACATTTTACAGATGATCAATGAAATTAACTATTTACAAAGTTAAAGTAAAAAATGTTGATGTGATGATTGAATGATGAATTTAAAGAGAGAATTAGACATTTAGATGCCTGGAACACAATAGAATCCTTCAAAGGAGGAAATGTGCTTCCCCACTGGAGGTCTCACGTAGGTCGTGGTAAGCTGGAGTGCATCATTGTGGGGTGTGGGGGTCTAGGCCTGTGTCGGGGGACTCCTTAAATGATAGGTATCCAACACCAATTGGGGAATTCGGTGGTATGAGTTGTGGAGATCAATGGACATCTTTGGTAGGACCACTGGTGCAAAACTAGCATGAGGTCTTGACTCCCCGCCTGAGTACCCAGGTAGAGAGGTGGAGCCTAAGATATTCGGTCGCTCCAATTAGTCGTCGAGAGATAGATGTGTCAAAGCCCACTGCATATGGGGTCTTACTCGAGAGATAGGATTAGGAACCTACCATACTTATAAGCCATGTACAGTGAGATCATAACTTGTTGTGATTCTTTCACATGTTGTGGTACACCTCATGTGAGTTCAGGGCATAACAAGATGAATGAAAGGTTAATTGAGTGTGTGCAATTATTCTTTATATGTTTTTGAATTACTAGTTTACCTTATTACTGTTTAAGAATGCTCACTGGATGATTTACTCTTTGTAGTCATCTAAAGTAACCTGTCATGCATGTGTTTGTGAATGACTAGTCCCTTTATAGCTTACTTGTGTTCTACTTGACATCAGCTGCTCAACAACATATCTGTAATTATATAAGTGCTTTATACTATTTCTATGAAGTACACATTCACTGAGTGAGTAGGCTCACCCCTCTACCCATAGATTTTAGGGAAACGATGTGGAATTGAAGAATGTCAATGCTAGAGTAGATCTGCCGTGAGAGCTATGTATCCAATTAGTTATGTTTTGTTAGTACATGCCATTCTATGTCCTTGGGGAGTAGTGAGAGAGTTGTGAATGATAATGTGTAACTTTTATTCCTTAATAATAGTGAGTTTATATGATTATCATCTCATATGTACATATGAGTGTCAGAAACAGAATGAATGTCTAGATATGTATCTTTATTGTTGAGATTAGATTTGAGTAATCAAAGTTTTATCTAGTGGACATCTCACATATCATATCAAGCCTTCATTTATTTTGAAAATTTTGGTTCTGTTCTGAGGTTGTAGTGTGTTGTAAATTGAGTGGTCTACTACCTCACCTAAAACCAAATGGCTCTGAAGACTAGTTAAGAAGGTGAGAATTCGCTTCTTCTACTATGTCTCCATAATGAAAATTAGCATTGTATGGAATCGTATAATTGACATAAAATACATTCTTGATTGCCTCCTCTTGTATGTCTATTGGTTCTTACTTTGTGTAGATGTGATAGTCAAATCTAGGTCTAGTTTTGCCGCATGTAACGCAATTTATGATTGATTTTACATGATTCTTTCCCTTGGCATTGATTTTCATCAAAGCGCACATTTGTAGATATCTTGTCTAGCTTTATTGTTAGGATTGTAGACCTTTTGAATCAACAACAATTTCCGCAAAGGAGACGTTCCGAATAGGTTCTCTCTCATAGTGTTATCTAGATTGAAGTGTTTCCATGTTTTCCATGATTTCTTTGGAACATTTAGTGTTATGCTCCATGAAATCACTTCCAGATATCATGTTTATATATCTTCTCTCACTTTGAGCAAGACTATTGTAGAAAGTGGTAATCATGTATCCTTCATCAAACCCCTAGGGGCACTTTCTTTAGCAACTCTTATATCTTTCTCATGCATCAATAGGTTTTCTGAAGGCTTCTACTTAAACATGTTAATTTGTTCTGTAGTTGATTGTCTTCTCAATTGGGAATAATTCACTCATAAATGCATTATCTAAGGCTTTTAGGCCTAGTATACTTCCATGCTTTAGGGAATGATACCATGTGACTTCCTTGTCTCTCAGAGAGAAGAAGAATTCTTTGTAGGAAATCACCTCCAAAGAAACACTATTGATTTTCAAGGTGTCACACACATTCTTGAAAGTGTCAATGTGGTGATAAGTGTTGCCCTCAACTGAATTTTCTCCAAAGATTCATTGTTGAATAATGGTTATGTATGTCAAATGATTCATAATTAGTTTCATTGATCCTTGGATGTATGAGTGGTTGGCTTATCTCATTACATCTAGCTACAAACATAGAATGAGAGACAGAAGAAACATAGACGGTGATACTAAGGATGGCACTGGTCTAGCACCATTGCCATTTGTTACATTTCGTCCCCAGCTACTGGTATAGTCACTTCTTTTGAGGAAAAGTAGCTCTCTTTGTATCTGAACATTAGACGAGTCCAGATGAAAACAACAGACACAAATTTGAATTTCCAAGTTAAGTAAGGATATTTTTAGGTTATGTGTTAATTAAACATTTTACTAGAAAGAAAATCATTTGCAAATACTATGTATGACTTGGGATCTTGATAGTTTTGATTTCCTTGTCCCAATAAATGGCCCCAAAAGTGGAACACCTTCGAGAATTGTGTACAAAATACAAGATATAAGGATGGACATTAAATGTATAACTTGATACCTTGGAATTCCAGTGACAATAATATAGGGTATGGAGTAGTAAATGTGTCGAGCACAAGAGCAAGGGTTGACAAACCATTTCAGACCTTTAATTTTATCTTAACTAAGTTCAAGTGAGGAGTAGATTGATTGTCATCATAGAATGAAGTAGAAAACTGAAACAAAAGAAAATAAATCAAACAAAACCAATTAAATAGAAAAAAGTAATTGTTCATTTTGGTAGATTTTGATAATTTTAATAGAACTTGGATCAGGATTCACCAACCAAGAACACTCATACTATTGTATACCCTTAGCATATTAATGTGAAACCATCACATGCGTTTTTCTATCCTCTCTCAAGATCAGGTTGGTTGTAGATTATAAGCATGTCTCTCCCTAAAGATCACAAATAAATAATCAAAACATACAACCATGTGATAATTAGATCTAGTGATCCAACATTTTCATGCATGACCACCACTCCTTAGCTTTGAATTTTATATAATACTAATATCTTGAGGAATTAGAAATAAACCATTACAAGATGATATATAAGAATACAAATGAATCATGCACGAACAAGAGTAAGGAAATTAATATTGCTAAGAGTGTATACATTAAATGGATAATGAACGTCTACATGATTGGGAGTCCTTGCTGAATACCTACAACATAAGTTAATCGATTTATCCACTCATTATCACATGGGAGATGGCTGATTTACAAGTAATGAAGGCTATAACTAACAAAAATAAGTTGTGGGAATGAAACAGAGTGGGAAGGAATAGGGTAACAAAAACATAATGGTGCCACTATGTAATGCCAAATTGTTATTTCCTTTCACCCCTTGGTATCGCGCTTTCATTGTGAAACCTTTCAAAACTCTATCTATAGCTAGAGAAATTCCTACGCCCTGGGGAGATTTCCTTTTTCATGTCATGAACCTGAAACTCATTCTTTTGATCTTTTCATCTCCAACCGCTCATTTTTCCACGTGAATATCAATGGAAATGATAGTGATGGGGAGGGCATCTCCAGCTTTCCTTCAATAGATGACTCCAAGTACCAAAAACCAGCAATACTTGGAATCTCATCTTGATCTACTGATGAGGTTAGATGGTGAGAAATTAGTTGAACAACACTTTGCGGTGGCAAAAGAACATGTTCCTTCTTTTGATAGTTTAGAATCCCTATTTATAGGGACTGGTGTGCACTCAAGGGACCTGAGGGAATGGGTCCTTTACTTGTGCTTCAAGTATTAGGGCACATTCCTTGGGGGCACGCTCAAAATATTTTGTAAATGTAGGTGTTAGCATGGTATTCATCGATAGTCAAAGCCTATTGTATCTTTCACTGGTCAATGCAGTCTGGCTCTCCATATATTGATGGAAGTTGTTCCATCATAGGTAGACGTCATTGTTGGTCCATCGGTTGATTGAAGCAGGTCCCAAATCAATTGATGGCTTTTTTTCTTCTCATCAGTTGTCATATATTGAATGCTTAATTGATTGCTAGAGTTAGGAAAACCATCAGTTGATGGTATTTGTACTTCCATTAGTTTGTGATATCACATTTCATTGGTTTCTAACCAGTGGTGCTCTAGTATAATGAAAGAGGATGATTTTCCTATCTTGTAGTGATTAGTTGTCAATTGTGTTCAAAGACACCCTTTTAAGGCTTTCCCTATTAGAAAAGAAGTAATGTAATTACATCTTTGTAGTGTCAAATAATTTTAGTGAAATTGGGGTATACTATGCTAAATTTAGGGACAATAGAGGAAATGGATGGTAAAATAGGCATATAACATCCACAAAAGTTGATGTAGTCACTCACTAGTGTCAACAACATCACTTTTGTACCACATTTCACTACAAGAACCCTTAGGCTCATAGAGTTGTTGGTAAGTCAAGCACATCAGACCTTAGTGACTGTTGTTCTCCACAAGGACTATCTCTAGAGAAGTCACTTGTCACACAATTGCAATACCAACCAAACCAACCTTCATGGGACAAAAATAATAACCATGGATGTGGACCCTCATTGAGAGGTGTGTTGGTTGCTTCTATGATATTATGTTGATGTGCCTAAAGATAATTATAGATTTATGGAAGGTATCATGCAGTTGAACCAAATCTTTTGCAAGTAGCTCTTGTTTTGGACAAGTTTGTTGTTAATCTCTATGCCAATAGGAAATCTTCTAGAAACTAGGTGATGACTATGTTATAGTAGTACATAGTTTGGTTGTTCCCAACAGGGACCTAAAGAGAGTTGAGATCCTATTGTAGGAAACACTATCCCCATCTACTAAGTTTGAGGTGTTTCTGGTGTGCCCATATAGACACCTTAAGATGTAGTAACCCTAAGTGGAAGTAGGTGATGTAAAACTAGTTAGTTTATATGTTATTGTTGATGACATGGTCTTGCATTCATTTTGGCACCATTTTTAGTTTCACAATGCAAGATTTCTTTACAAAAAATTTTATTTTCTATTGTATATTATAGGTTTGCATAGAAAAGTTCATGGGTTCCATCGATGATTTACCAAGACAATTAACCACATATTGAGGGGTCAACAATTAGGTAACCCTTTTGAGTGTAGTTACTTGACTGCTCTAATCAAACCCTAAGCCCAAGGCCTAGGAGTAAATCCATGGTTGAGAATAAGCTTCGGCTATGTATTACTTAGAGGTCTTATCCCTTGCGGACCATGTAGGTGTATTTTCAATTGTAGATAAATCCTTTTCAAGGGGTGGGCTAGGTTTCGTATTCTCGGTCTATAGGAGCATAAGCCAACCTTAGGTTTTTGAACTTAGTGATAGATGCAACAAGGAACTCCAAGATAATTTCTTCAAGTAATGAAAAAATGTATAAAAAGGAAATATATGTTAAATGGCCACTCTTAGGTTTTTTAGCTTAATAATACACGCAACAAGTAACTCCAAGATCATTTCTTCAAATTTTACAAACACAATATAAAGAGGAAAGATAGGTTAAGTGTCATACTATTGTAGATGGTTAGGTTTCACAAAATCCCCTTTGAGTGGTGGAATTTTGTAGCATACCCAAATTTAGGAATAAATAGAATCTCTAGAATTTCTTATGCCTTTTCTTATTAGAGTATGTATTGGTCTTTCATTCCCATGAATTTAATAAAAGTAGGAATTTTAGAAAGTCAACAATAAAATAATTAGATTAGGTGTATACTGATAATAGGTTTCAATGTAAGGTAAGGTAAGGGGTTAGAATGCAAATTCAATACCTCAATAATGTAGTATAAAAATATTTTAGAAATTTATATAGTCTATATAATCATAAAATGAAATGATTATGAAATATCACTTGAATATATATATATATATATATATATATATATATATATATATATATATATTGGAAAAATAATGATATTAATATTTTCCTTGTGCATGAAGTTGTTAAACAAAATATCCAAAATATTTTTAAAAAGGGAAATGTTAAAAACATGATGATACAAGTGTACATCGACAATAATGAAATTTGGGAATCAAAAAGTAATAGTAAATCAAATTAATTTCAAAGATATGAGAGGAATATGTTTTTCATTATAAAAGATATGATAATATTTCTACGAAACCCAAGATTTTCATTAACAAAATAAATCACCACAAAAGTGGAAACTACTGAAAATATCATAATCCTTGTAGTTTAATTAGTTAACATGTCAATTTTCATCCATTGGGGGCCTCTTTTACTCTTTTAATTAATTTAGAAAGGATATACTAATAAACTATCCTAAATATTCTTTATTTCCTTTTATACATTTGATGGTTTAAATTAAAAAAAAAAATTACCTACCATGCTCAGATTTCCTCCTTTCTTTGGTTCACAACTTCTCTCTGGACCAACTAATTCTTATTGACTGGTGCCCGACTCATATCCTACCATTAATAGGTGACCAAGAGCAGCAGGAACAACAAATATGAATTCATTACCCTTTACTCACCTTTTTTTCTTTCTTTTATACCTCCCCAAGCCATGATTTTATCCAACACTTCACTATTTCAATCCTATCCATCCTACCCTTTCCCTCTCATTAACTTCCTAACTAACCCAGGTCCCCCTTTTCCCTTATTTTCGCCTCCACGATTTTGATAGCAACCCTTAGTACTATACCTCCCATAAATACTTTCTTGTATCGTTGCAATAGCCTATATGAGCCCATGAATCCTCCTAGCCATGTCTCTCCCCAGGCATGATCAACGTACCCAAACTACCTCTAGCTCATTCCAAAGATTTAACATGAGTTTTTTGCAAATTGCAAGTGTCAATATTCATACAAAACCATTTCTAGTTCTTTCATGAAGGTACCACATCTTTGATTTATTCTCATGGCATATGGTTTTCTTATCCCCCTTTCAATCCCTTAGAAATTTCTACAATCCCAGACCCAAATGATGGTCTTTGATCAATTCACACTCAATTTTCCCACTCCTTTTATTGTTGAAGTTGCCAATATTCCAGGTGTCATGGTTCTTAATGAGGGAAGGTCCTTTTTAGTTTAATGGAGCATCATCTCCTACTTCCATGGAAAAATGTCTCTATAGAATTTTAACCACCAACGATGGTTACTTTTTGTCTCTATGAATGGGGACCATTGATTTGCATTGTTGATTGGGATCTTGGGACTCCAAATCAACTGGACGTTGCTTCTTATTTGAAATTGTCTTTTCAACAGTTCCCCACCCCGTTTGTATATTCTTTAGTGACACATCTCAAGGTATTGAAGTCTCTTCATGCATTCAATTTTCTTGAATTATGTGTGAGCCTTGAGTCGTTGTAATTATTAAGGTACTCTTGTCACACTCAAAGTTTGGACTTCAATGTGAGTGGTATTATGGCCTTTCTGATCTTAAACTAAGATTCATCCTAGAATAAATATAACAACTAATAGGAGTATGATAAAGGTATGTTGTAAATCACAATTATGGGTTTCTAGAACTATATAGATTAAGTGTGAAATCTAATTTTAGGGTATATAAATCTAATGAAACATTAATCCTAATTTCCATATCTAAAGAATTTGGTGTTACAAACACTTAAATCAGATTCAAGGGTTTCACTTAATAACTAGGTTTGACTCTTGTGTTTTGTGCATCTTTCATACTTAATACATGCATTTCATGAATGTAACCCAAATATTCATTGATGATATGTGTCTCATGCCTCTTTTTTCATCTCTCTAGAAATCCTTTAGTAATATCCTTTGTTAGGACATATTTTATCTCCCTTTGATTACTTAAATTGTGAAATCATTATTTATGGTCCTTAGACTCCAATTTGCTATAATATGGATGTTTTCATCCCTTTATTGTAAATGATTTTAAAATTGACCAAACATGATAACTTGCCTTCACCATTGTGCATGCTTGATCTGAATAATATCATTTCTTGTAGCATAGCTAAATTTACCAAGTGTGCATTCCCACGTCGAATGTGCTTTCCACCCATTGATATGATTTTGGGTTGTGCATTTCCATCTAGAATGCGTCTTTCCACCTAACGTTGGCTTAAAATCATATGGTTACCCAACCTATGTTAGTAATTGTTAGTCTACTTATAATTAAAGTACACTTGATTTATGTTTTTATGGTTGTGTAATGACTTAAAAGGCAAGAGATTCATTATTGTTGATTATATTATTCAAATGAACTACCTCATTACTTTTGGTATCAATATTATCTAGGTTTACTCTCTCTTAAACATACCTAAATGTTTTCAATCCTCTTGACTGGGAACTTTCTTACTAGTTATGCCTTATCCTTTAAATGGCCAAATGTTCCATATTTCACATGCATTAAATTATACTAAGGCATTCATTTCTTTTGTTTTCCATTATTTGCGTGTTGTTCCCAACCCATCCAGGGGATGAGAAGTCTGTGGGTTAGAGTTTGAAGATACTACTCCAATATAGTAGTTGAGGACTTTTGCAAGATGGCTAGGTTCCCCACTACAACTGATCTCTTAGTATAGATTATTTTTTTTATTTGAGTTTATCCTTTATGGACCAAGTTGATGAAAAATGTTTCAAATTATGTAATAGTCTAATTTAATTTCATTGTTACAGTAAATGTATTCGTTGACCTTACTTATTAGAAATTTGCATGCACCATTTTCCTTTTAATTTCTATGTTGAAATTGATGGATGAGGTTTGTGTATGTTCTTTTTCATGGTAAGTAAGGAGTAGACCCCCTCTCTAGTCTCGTTCCTTCTAAATATCTTTCCAAACATAGGTCATGAGTTGGGTATCTCTCCTCCTATTTATTAACCTTCCTAGAAGCGAATGACACCACGTCCTTATCTTGAATCAACACACATACCTGCCCATTCTTAACATCAAAGAAGATGATATAGTCCTTCCAAAGTTTGGTAAAAACTAACATTGGTGTAGACATCAACATCTCCTATAAAAATTGGGAGCAATGTTGACACTTTTCTTCCCACACTAGCCAAACATACTTCAAGGTTAACATGGTCAAAACCAAATCAATTTTACAAAAGTTTGTGATGAACATCATATAGTAACCATATAGGAAATTCCAAATTTTTTTCAACATCTCAATGTGCTCTATATCCGACCCTGACTCCACCTTCTTGGTGTCTACATATATCCCTATCCCTAAGATAACACGACCAAGAAATGACACCTTTGTCAACCAAGACTCACACTTATTGAATTTAGCATACAACCTTTGTTGTTTAACAACAACATATATTGCAGATTGTTTTAATTCTTCTCACTATCTCTAGAAAACATCAACATATTTTCTAGAAGCACTACTACAAACTAGTAAAGGTATTTCCTAAGTACTCTATTTATCAAATCCATAAACAATGCAAGCACATTGGTTATCCCAAATGACATAAGCACAAAGTTTTAGTTGATATACCTAGTTCTAAAACCATTCAAATGCATGTTACTGTCCTTTATCTTTAAATGATGATACCCAATTTCATATATATCATATACAATACTATTGAGCCCTTCAATTGGTTCAATAAATCATTTATCATGGATAATGTATACTTATTCTCTAATATCACCTTGTTAAGCTTCTAGTTGACTATGTACTATCTCATAGATACAAATATATTCTTAATAAAAATTAACTAAGAACCCAATAGGGTAGGCTCAACTGGATAAACCCCTTATCCAACACTATTGCAACTACTTCTCAAATTGATTCATGTGTGTTGGTTCTCTTGTAAGGTTCTTGTGCTATGGGTTGAGAACTAGGCACTAGATTTATCTCAAAATCAATCTCTATAGGTGGTTATTACACCTAGTAACCATCAAGAATCACATCCACAGACTATCACACTATTGGAAGATCTTCTATCCTTAGACACTCCACTTTGGTATCAATCACATGTACGATATAAGCCACAAAAGCCTACCACATCAACCTCTCCACTACATATGTAGAAATGACACATGTTAGCAGGATCTTACTATATCCTTGGAAAGTCCAACAGATGTCTCCATCCTTAAACTTTGTAACCTTGAACTCACAGTCTAAAATATCCATATATTTATCCAAACTATTCATCCCCAGGTTGCATTGAATCTGCTCATGTAATGCAGAATGAGAAGCACTTGAAAGTTGTGTTCAGAGATACTAACAACACAAAATGCACAAACCTCTCGTAAAGTGAAAGAATCTTCAAAGGAGTCTCCATAAATAACTCCTTATATGTGTGACTAATAGTCTTGCACAAATATGTCTCACTTCTGGGGTGATACATGAGTGTGACACACCTTGGTCAACTATGATGGCTACATAAGAAGACATAGATAATTCATAATAAAAAAGTTATATTTGCCATGTCATGACCTTTAGATTGATGACTACTTCTGGCTGAGTTGGCACATAGAACCTCTCCATTGTCAGTTTTCATCCACGACCTTGTCCTCTGCTAGTTGATCTTAATGATCCTTCTTATGGTGTCGATTGCCTCCTCTTCCACTACCACTTTGTTGATGTGAGCCTAGTTGGCTCTATCTCTATTACTGTTGGGATACTTCATGATAGAACTATGGATAGTAGATCATCACATGTCCAATCTAATCTCATTAGAAACACATCTTTGTATGAAGTGATAATGACTACAGTGACGAGTGTTGCATGTTACACATTGTCTTCCATATTGTGGCCTATATGGCCTTGTCGCTTACATCATTACCAATTTGTTCATTGTATAAGAATGAAAACCATAGCATTTGCACTGTCTAGGTGACCATCCTGAGAATAAAAATTGTGTCCTTATCTCTTTCACTACCAGTCTCTATTGAGAATCGTATTACTACTTTTGCTAATATGGTTCAAAGAACCCCTTCTTATTGTACCCTTTAAACTAATATCACTGATACTGACATGACCTCTTCTTAAAATCAACATCAAAATACTTCATTATCATCCTTTCTATCCTCCTTATAGGCTCTAGAAGGTATATTACTTCTCACTTAAATCCTTTGGTATGTATGCCTAGACAGCCAATCATATGATGATTATGATGGCGTATTATAAATGATTTGATTATAATAATGGCAATCTTTATCTATATGTTTATTCAATTATGATATAATAGTATAACATGATAGATGTCTAAAGAATGATGTTACTTAATGACATATGTTTTCAAATTGAGTACCAAAATAGTGAGATCGTATGTATGATAAATGTACATATATTCTTTATTTGTCCCTGGTCGGATGTTATTGTGGAAGATAATAGACAAAAATAATACATAAGACTAGAGTGTGTGGTGGTTGATGATACAATCTCATTAGTCATGATATGTGATATCAAACCAATCACATTGGTACCTGTTAGAGTATAGTGTACCAGATAGACACACCTTGAGAGTGATACATGGAAACCATTGAATGGTAGTCAGAATCAACTCTTATAGTGATAGTGGTGATTGTGGTTCTTAGACCTGAAGTCACTACATTCATCACATGTTATTTGATGTACTTTGACACCATCCAACGTGACCTTGAATAAGGGTTACCAAAAAGGTGATGCTTGGATATGTTGTGATACATGGGGAATGATTGTGAGTGATGTAGATGGGATTTGTCCCTCCTACCGCAGTTGATATCCTAGCCACTTCATGAGAGAGACAGAGAAATGTATGGCCATACTCATGTGAATCAATATATGATATGTGAGATCATATGCATCTTAGATAGTCTGCTCTGGTTCAAGAAACATGGATTGAACGTTGAGAGGATGATGTTTCCATGCCTCGAGTTCAATCTTGATATCATTGATAAAGGAACTATATGATCATTGTAACACTGATAAAAAATTGAAGGTTGAAGTTTTTCTCCAACTTTCCAATTACTTGGGTAGCAGTGATGTGTTTCTAGATACCACTCATTGCTTGTGATGTCATAAATTAGTTTTGGACATTCACTGCCAGCATAACTTGGGACCAATATGGTCAAACACATAGGATACACCTGTAATATGAGTCTACTCATGAATAAGGTTCATTCTTTATTACAAAAGTGTTTAGGTATTCATTTTAAACAACAACGGCTGAAAATTGTCTAACTAATAATTTGATTCGACCGACTCAAGTGTTGAGTTGACTACTTCAAGTGTTGAGTCAATTTAAAAAAAGTTTGATGAACATTGGCTGAACTAGAAAATGGATCGCTTGGTTCAGAATAGGAAAGCATTCAATTTCACTGAGTTGGTGTGATGACCGACAAACAAATCTTCATTAATTAAGCAGAATAAACATAAACAACGGATTAACAAAAACCACTAAAAATTAAAACCATTTTGCAAAGAGATCCATTTCTAGGATAACTCTTTAAGGCAGAACCAAAACTTTATATACATCATTGTTCACATTGTACATACACTGTACCATCTTTTCTTGAGGATAACATATAGCAGTTTCTCTATCAAAACACATACTGAAGCAACATAAAACCCCGAGGCATTCAGGCCAAAATCCTCAGATTATCATAAAATCAATACAAACCAACTCCAAGGACCTGAGAGTACAGAGACAACACAAAGGACTACTATCTACAAGACACGACAGGCAGTACACTCAACCTGAGTTGTCACTGCTGTCCCTGTTGCTGATGTTCTTCCTCTACAATACGGTCTCAATCCCCCTCATGCACGTCCACCTAAAAAAATGTGGATCCCACGGGGTGAGACAATTGTCCCAGTGAGGGATATAACTCTCCGTCAACAATATTATTATCACAGTTTAAATGGTATAAAACTGAGCAGAAGATAAGCAGTTTAGAATATTCTCATCTTTTAAAGCATTGCAACTATTTGTGATAGAGAAGTAAGTCATTTATTCTCTGTATAAGGAATGGGAAGAACATGTATATCATTTACTCATCGTACTATATCAACATCTCAAGCTTATCCAGTGAAACTCATTATCATGGTATGTCATCCATGAATCATTATCATTTCAATTTGTTGGCCTCAGCCAATCTGCTAACAAGATATTTAATTGTACCAGTCATGTGAGTATATATCATCATATTATATTTAGGCATTGGACTATGCCAATCCTATGCAACCATTTCAGGCATTGGACTATGCCAATCATGTACAAACATCACTGAATACCACATAAATTTTACTAGGCATTATACCTTGGCAAAGCCATCATGCTTTATTCACATCCTTTTTATAAACAAGTATCCCTCTCATATATTTTGAACACTATAGGTCTTATTTGGCTATAAGAATAAAGCATGTATGATCAATATTTCACTATTATTATTGTATCCATTTATTATTATCATTATATTACTAAGTTTCCATTTCTTAGTTTATTTTGAACATTATCATTTCTTACATGAGACTTTATAAACACCTTGTTACCTCTCACTAGACAACAACTATCCTCATGGCTCACAAGGCCCATTAAGTATCTTGTCACCTCTCATTAGGCAACAAATTATCACATGGCTCACAAGGCCATAACACATCTTGTCACCTCTCACTAGGAAACAATTTATTCTCATGGCTCACAAATCCATAACACATCTTGTCATACAAGTATTTAGCATCCTTTCAAGGCTTATGCGATAAGAGAATTACAACCATCCAATCATTGGAATTAGGTTTCCCCTTTATGACCGATTAGGGTTTCATGTTTATTTTATTGATCCAGACCCTAATTCACCGCTCCACACATCTAGGAGCATACATTGCTATCATAAGTATCCAATCATACTTATTTATTCTCAACATTTATCATTAAATGATTACCAACACAAGGTATGGGTTTCTCTCTCATCCTCTCTAGGTTATTGATTACATCATACTTTATTGTTTTGTCTTAACCCTTTCTCAAGGTATGTTAGCCTACACTTATCAAAGTGCATTAAACTCATTACATTTCAATGTAGCAATTGGCATGACACACTTCATGTGTTACTCATACATACATATTGGATTTAAGATGCATCAAGGTGTAGCAACCTTAAAGTGTTGGATGTGATATTTATCATACCTTGGTGTATCACTTCCATAATCACTTTTAACTTACTTAAGTTCATCAACTTATATTGTATTAGAGTATTTCCCATCATAATACTTTATCCACTATCCAATCATATTAATCTTGTAAAGTATTGGCCAAAGTCATACACTTGAATAACCCAACTATCATCAATGATATGGACTCATCTCGGGTTAAGGCGCTTTTGATATAAGGTTGTCCATTATCAACCACATTAGGTGTTTCACCTATAAAGGTATTAGCCACACCATAACTTGGTGTTACTCTTATCACTCGTAAGAGTGTCTTTCCCTCACCTTTACAAGGTAAATCGGGTTAGAAGTGTGCATATGTTCACCATATCAGGTTGTAAGTATATGAGCACTCACCATATCGGGCTAGAAGTATATACACACCTTTCATATCAGGCTAAAGGTGTTGGTATGTGTTACCCATGTCGTGCATGAGGTATTGAGCCATCACCATGTCGGGCTAGACATAAACTAGGGTTGTGTATCGGACTACCATATCGTGCAATAGCATTTGCTATTCTTTACTCATATCGGGTTACCCAAATTAGGGTTTCACATCAACTTACAAGTATACATTTGACCTTGTATCGTGCATGGAGTCTATACTTGACTCCCTATCGTGAAAGAGGTGTATACTACACCCCCATATCGTTCAATAAGGTTTACAAACCTATTCATATCATTTTAGCGAAATAGGTGCATCATCATATCGGGTTAGGGGTGCTTGCTTGTGTGCAAGCACCCAATATCACTTTTATAAGGTGATATCATCATATTCAAGCTCTAGACCTTTGTTATAACTATTATATTTCATGTCAACAGGTTTAAGAAACTACTAGAACTCATAATTTCATCAACTATTTCAGGAAATTTTGGAATTAAAAGTAGATCATTAAATACAACAATTTAGGTGATGAATAATAACATGGTTGAGTTCAAGTTATATAACCCGCCTTAAGAACCGCTTCAAAGCTCCAAGCTCCAATGATCCATGTTCCTAAGTTTTAAGTTGAACTTCAAAACTCCTCTATACACAAAGAATCACCATGGATAAGCAATTGGTGAAGAATAAAAGAAAGGTAGATCATAACCCTAGTTCCATGCTTCAATTCAAACTTGAAGACAACTATGGCTCACATTAGAGTTGAGATTTGAGCTCCTTCTTGCTCCTTAACACCATTTCACGATACACTACTGTCCTTGCACGATATACCACCCCTCTTGCACGAAATGGCACTCACTTGCATGATATACCACTCAACTCTTCACTCTATGGCCGATATCACTCTATATGGCCAATATCACCTACTTGGGCGATATGATCTTGCCATGGGAGATACCCAAGGGCCCATGCACGATAACACAGCACTCCTGCACGATACAAGGATTCTATGCACGATACCATAAGGTAGGAGGGTGGTAAGGGTCGAAAAATTGCACCAAGAGGTGAAACTAGGGGTATATATACTTGTTGCTCATGAAGGAAGGTAAAAATGAGGTGTCATCATTTTGAACTAGTAGGTGCCACGTGTCATGCATGGGTGACACGTGTAAATGCATGCATAAACATTTATCTTGTCATGCAAAACAGTTGAGGATCATTTAGGGATAAAGATTCGTTCATTACATATCCTTTTGAATAAGATATATCAATTAATTTATCACTTTATTCACAACTCGTTATAATTTTGCTAAGGAAGTTGTAACCCAACACAACTCACCTCCTTGAGGTTCTTTGCACGATATGGCATTTTACAAAAGTTCACAAGATGATATGAGGCTCCTCCTATGGCTCCTTGGCCGATAGGCACTCATATATAAGTTTTCAACTTGATACAACTCAAGTTAAGCATTCATATTCAACCCTTTTCTTGGTCATTTCATCACCAAGATTACCATCATTCGTAATTGATTCCAACATGGTGTCTACTTCTTTCTCTCTCCTCTATATGATACTAGGAGGGAGTAGGGACACTCTAGAGGTGGTAATTTGCATATCAACCCCATATTTTGGGTAAATTACAATTTGTACCAAAATTGGTGCACAAGTCACCAACATTATTCAAACAAGTTCAAACTTGGAATTTAGGCTTTCCACAAGCCACCACCTTGCATCATTCTCTCTAAAATGATGCTAAAACACATGAGGCATGTTCAACATGTGACATTTTGCATTATTGCACTTTGGTCCAAAATAAAGGAAAATTGCTCAAACAACATTCAATTGGGACCAAACGTGAAACGTGAGTGTGTCACATGATAACAAAGCACCTGAGAGGATTATATTAAAGTTAGAAGAAACTTTATTATCCAAAACAAATAGGGTTACTGTGGCAACACATCCCACTATCACACAGACAATGAGGTGTTACGTGAAAACGTGCGGAAATCACCGTAACCATAGATTACCAAAAACACGGGTTAATTAAAACCGATTGCGGAAAACTGATAAAATGAGAAACTATTACATTCCAGTCCACATCCTGCAAGAAAACGGGTTATATAAACATATACAAGCCTTGAAACTTGTCCACAACTTAGAGCAACAGCTGTCTTGTCATCACGTGAGTTCATCACCTGTTTATACTTACATAAAGGGCCACATCCGGCCAACAGTAGGATATACAAAACATCAACAACTATACATTGTGAAACACCGTCAAAACACTTCCAAGGACCTGAGAGTACATGGATGACTCTAGACTCTACTACATAGCACCCAAAATTGCAGCATATCAATCTCTTGCCTTCTACTGCTCTTCTTGTTGCTCGTCTGCAACTCCGCGACCACCACCACGTCTAACTCGACCACCTAAAAAGGGTGTAAACTAGCAGAGTGAGACAATCGAACATTGTCCCAGTGAGAAACATAACTCCCCGCCGAAACTACAAAACCTCAGATATATCTATAAAGAAGCTAACTGATAAAAGGTTATAACAAGAGTAGTTATACAGTAATGCTGTTCTTACTTATCGAGCTTACCGGGTGTACTCAAACATTTCTTGATGGAACATGATTGACAAGATAAAATATTACCACATATGAGGAACACATAAGTAACTGCAAGATGTAACGAGATTAACTACACAAACAAGGCCTCAACCAATGTTTCATGTTCAACTTAAGTAGTAAATGCTATTCGACTGGATTATGTATTTTTATTATGCCCTGAGGAAGTGAACCGTACCGCTCAAATCCAACCGACGGTTGTGAAACCTGGAGCCGGTGCCATACAAGGTCAATGGAAGAGCCGGACTCCACGACCTCCCACCTCGTGGTTAGTGCACGAGTACAACACAAGTAGGACCGCAGTCTCATGCTGAAGTTGTCTTAGCCACAGGGTCAGGCTACCCTCTGCCTAGCCCGCCTTGGTACAGGTCTCGGCGCTAGTGAACTGAGCCACGAGCCTGTTCACCATGCTCTGAGCCATGAACACATTCATGCTCCTCATATCACATATCCTGAGCCATGGGCCTGTTCACCATGCTCTTTATCATAATTGGGCTACGGGCCTGAATCCGCACCCTGGAGTCTACAACCGAAGTTGCACTCTTACCTCCTCATTTTAGGCTAGGAGAAACCTCGCATACTCAACAATATGCGCTCCGGGTTAACCCGCAGGAGAACCCGTTTCACCATCACCAATTCCCGACGATGATGGATCTATGGCCAGGGCCACTACATGATGTATTTCACTGTGATTAATTAGTATCTTTTACATGGATTGCAAGATTCAACCAAGTTGTATAACATGAAATTATAACCGAAGTAAACAATATAAAAATCAATAGTTGCTTTTACTACAATTCACATCATACTGATCCATCACAAGGATCCCACATCACATGTTATCATTTGGCCTCTTGCCAATCAATCTAGATCAATCACATGGATCATCACATGCCATGGGATCTCAATCCCTCTTCACATAGTGCCACTTCCTTTCAAGGCTTACCCCCATCATCATGGGACAATGCATCATACTTGCAATCTCATCAACAAGAGTAATTATCAAAGTGATGTTGCTCATCACATATTTCTCATACCCTTTTCATGGCTAATACTTACCTGCATGGTTAGTACACAATAATCATTATGAATAACTTAGAACTCATATTATCAACACAGGGTGATATTAGAATAAAGTACTCTATCAACACAAAGTGACATTAATGATTATATCCTTTTCTTAACTATGCCCCATCTTATGATCACATATATAAGGCACATCATTAAGCAAACCCTACTGCATGCTCATTATTATCCTTAGCATTAAGCAATAACCATGATAATCAAGTTCATGCATCTAGTCATGTCAGATATAAAGGAGAAACATTACCATTATCATTTACATTCAATAAGCAAGAACATATATAACAGTCTACTTTCCCAGAACTGTGAAACCCTCACTATAGGCGCTAGGAACCCTCACTATAAGCACTAAGGGTCCTCACTAAGCGGCTGTATCGGCCACCTACCCTCACCAAAGGTCAACACACCACAACCTGCAACGCTGCGTTGCCACTGAGGCAACCAAACGTGCAACGCGACGTCACAGGATGAGTATCGCGCATCCGGGGGGGGGGGGGTGTCGGGAACTTACTTATCGGGAAACGCCCGTCACAACCATCGGCCGATACAAGGTAACCACTAGGCATGTGACGCCCGTCACTGCTTGCCCAACAACGCTCATCACAGAGCCCATCTCGGCCAGGTCAACCCACTAGAGATAACGTTCAAAGCAGAGAACTCATCCCACATATCATGCAACCAACTGGTCAAGGCTGAACGACTGTCACAAGGCAAAGGAAGTGTGACGCCCATCACAAAGACAGGGTGTCATCCACCACCAAAGCACATCATCCAAAGGGTTAGGTTAGGAGGACTGTCGAGTAGCACCTACCCCCAAACCCATATCGTCCAAGGTACATCACACAAGTTTATCGTCTACCTCAAGCACAAGACACCCAAAAACCTAGAGTGTCAAGAAAATGGCTCACCTCAATCGACTAGGAGAGAGGGGTGTTGCACATCATCTATCACCAAACGGATCACAAGGGAATACCCTAGAAAGGTTCACAACAACCAAACTCACCCTTCTAGTCCATGGTGAGAGGAGAGTGTTTCTTAAGCAACTAGAACACAAGCTCACCTCTATCGTCCAAGAGAAAGAGGGGTGTTGCTCATGGTACTAGAAACTTAAACTCACTCCTCTAGACCAAGGAGAGAAAGGAGTATTGCTCACCAAGAAACCCTAAACCTTAAGGATCGGCCAACATGGATACTAAGCAAGAAACAAAGCTAGCAACATATAAGAACATGAAAAGAGGTAGAGTAGTTAGGGTTAGGAGTTATGCAACCCACCTTAAGCAAGCTCCAAGCTCCACTAAGCAAGGAAGAAGAAGACTCCAATGCTATCGACCACCAAGCTGCTCCTCCAAGGGGGTATCAACCACTACTTGCAAGGGAGAAGGGTATGTCATGCACCACAGTGGAGGAGAAACAAAGAAACCAAAGGAACTCCTAGCAAAGGAAAGGACACGCCTATATAGAAGGAAAGGGAGGAGAAAACAAGGTAGAGCAAGGCAAGGTGTCGCCTACCTAGGGACACTTTTCCTAGTGCACGATCCACCACTCTAGCAAGCCCTTAACACATGTCCAAGGTCATTGCCACATGCAACCATCATGCACCAAGTGTCCATTAGTGGTGTCACAAACGAGGTCAAAGCTAGGTCAAACACCATGGGCGACACAACATGGCACCTTGGGCGACACACACTTCCCTTGGCTGATACACTCCCATCATGGGTGATATACACACCTCTTGGCCGATACAAGGCTAAACCAAGGAAAAGCAAGGCACCTCAAGGCCCAAACAAGCTCAACCAGACCCAAAAGAACTCAAGCAACGAGTCCAAACCTTCCTCTCTAACCTAGAGGAAGCAAAGAGAGAGAGGGACACCTCACAAGGTGGCAAACTTTCTCACAAAACCCTAGACTTGGGTTATTTGCAAGTAGCACCTCCAACTCTCAACAAAGCACAACCAAACCCTAATCACCACCAAAGGTGATTAGCAAGAATCAAAACACCTAGGTTAAGCAAAGCAAACAGGGTAAACCCTAAACGAAGGTCAGGGTCCTTACAGTTACCTCATAACCCAGGTCAGGGATGTTACATTATAAACCCCTAACAAGGATTTCGTCCCCAAAATCCCAGGTAAAGGGAGAAAGATATTATTCATTCATCATATCATGAAGTCTCCACATAACATCTTAATGTCATGGAGATACCATAGAACTTTGATCAACACAAAGTTGTTCCACATAGGGTTTTCATAGAATCTGTCACATAGGACACACACATACTCCACTATCTTTTTCATTATTGACTGTAGAGTCAACTCTGTGTCAGGTAACATTTTTCTTAGACAGAGAATCATTATGCATACCTTATTTAACTCAGGTTACCTCATTGATTTGACACCTTTTCCACTTACATCTTTGTTGATGTCATGTTTATGCGGGGCATAAACCCCCTAACAAATGGTATCCATACTATAATATGTAATTGGACACATTTCAGAATTGGCCCTTCTAGGTAACCAAACATTACTTCTTATCATGAGTCATGTTCCCATTTTATCATATCATTGAAAGTTCTTGGATACTAGGATTCTTTACCTTGGTATCCATTATATGTGCCAAAAACACATCACATCATCTTCATGACTACTAGATCTGGGTATTCAAACCCTCAATTCATCATTGAACATTGTTACCTCTCATCAGGTAATTGTTACCTCTAGGTCTGAGGACTAGGGTATACATTATACTAAACATCTTCTTTTATTTAAAAGTTGATCTGTGATTAACTCAGATTCACCCATATATCAATTAGGGTGTGGTAGAAATATCCATGCCACATCTTCTACCTCATTAATCTCTTTAGATTGTCTCAAAATGACTACTTGATCACAATAATCAGAAAGATAACAATCTATGAGTGTCATACTTACCTTACCTTCAATAGATGAATACATGGCCAGGGTATTCAAGAACTAAAATTAGGTAGTACGAATTTGTTTTATATTATGTTTCATACTTTTAACATCTCTTTAAATTTTACTACTTAGTATCTCAGATTTTCTCTGGGTGTTTCTTTTACATCTCTTCCTTTTCTACATAAAGAGAGAAATTTTGAAACATATAAGAGAATATTAATCTGAATATAGGTTCTTATCCTTCTTATCTCTTCCTCATGTCCTCATAGGATTAATTACAAGAAGCTCAACAACAACTACCTTCTTATGATAATCAGATTAAATCAAGAGAAGACATATCAGATGTCACCCCTCACAGTCATTCACCACTTCAGGTTGACTCAAACATAGAGTCTAGATGATTCATGTTATTTCTTTTGCATTTTTACACTATTAGGTTGTAACTTTCGTAAGCCCTACCGAGTATACCTCGGTTGTTGGGTCATTTACTCCCTTCTTTTTGAATAAAAGGGTTTAGTATGCTCAACATGTCCATATCCATAACATGTCTTGTCCTCATACCATGGTCTTATCGGTCTCATTACCGATGTATAAGTTATGCCATGAGTTCTTACTGGTGGAAGGTGAGGACCTTTGCCTTTACTTAGTGGCTACTGCCCTGGTGCACTAGGCATTTATTGCACTGGTGACACCAAAAACTTTGGCTTTTCAAAACAACAAGGCAAATGTCTCTAAAATTATAGAGACCTTACCTTAAATCTCAGCTTATTCCCCAGCCCCTTCGGAAGGGTGATGCTACTTCTAACTAAGGGTTGAGACGATTCAATAGGCTTGGGGCTCCCTCCCATGCGGGTATCCCTCCGTTCCTTTCCAAGACGCTCAGTTGATGGACCAGCGGCTCACGGAACCACCCACACGAAGGCATTGCCCATCACTGAGCACATTGATCGGGACACATCAACAAAAGTGGGTTTTGTGGAATCAATCGTGCGCGCGTGAAACATCATATGAAGTCCAATAAAGAAAGCCCATAGATCGAAACTTCTAACAGGCTATCTCCGGATTCCTTGACTAACTGAGCTTGAAGCTTTTCCCTCGTTTGGCTTCATAGATGGCTTCTTGGACACAACATATGTTCCCCGTGATGAGACTCTATCAAAGGCCTTGATGAAAGCGAACGGAGAACCATTCGCGGCAATGAGTTTCTTTCTCAATGGAAAAAGACTTCACAAAAGAAGTCACAATTCTATGCTCGTCCCGAGCAAAATTAAAATCAAGAAATACTTTCAAGACATACTCTCAACCTATTATCCTCACTCTCCTAACAACCATTTGATTCCTTCCATCAAAATATGGCCAAGCGACCCTGACTTCCTGAATTTACAAAAAGTAACTTTTATATTTCCTACTTCACAAACTTGTATTTATTCAAGACCTGCAATAAAATAGATTTTCATTTCACCTTTGCATTTGGTACTCCAATTTTTTTTTAAGTTTTACACAAGAACATGGCTGATTTTGGATGGTTGGTTTTTTTTTGTAGTTTTCCCCTGGGTAGAAAATTGGAGTGAAGGAGGTATGGAAGAAGGACAATCTCTCCTCTATTCGACTCGAGACCTTTTTATTTAGTGGACATGCAGTTACATTGACCGTATTTTTTATTTGATTTTTGGTGATACACCCAATTGCGTGGCTATGGAAGAAGCGGAAGAGGGGGAAGGGGTGCCACCCCAAACTTAGCATTTTGGGCCCTATTGGCTTTTTTCTTTTTGACGAATGGAAAGATTTGGAAGTGGTGGAAGAAGAGTAGAGGAGGTTGTTCTTGTGCAACTTTTTTTTCATCTCTTTTTTTAGAGTACCATGTATTGGTTCAACTATTATCGAATCATGCAAAAAATCAAGAAAATTTATACAAGTTGTACATGATAAGAAAGCATCACTCTTGAATCCTATGAGTCCTCTATGGCTTGCCATCTTTTCCAAGGAGTGATTATTATTTGAGGTCCTAAGTGACAAGAGGATTGCTAATCATGAAAGTTTCAAAATTTTAGTTGCAAGGCAGTTACATCATTAAGGGGAGTATTTTGACAAATGATCATATCAAGGCCGACTATATATGGGCCAATGAACAAATCAACTATATGCAAAACCAAAAAAAAGGTAGAAATAATGCAAGAATAAAAAGATAAGGGGGTGGAATAGAAACATACCACCCACCTCCACCCTGAACTCTGATGTTTGCTCGTCCTGAGCAAAATCGAAACCCAAGATGGAGGGAAGAGAAGAGTAAGGATTTCTAGGTGGCCCTGGTAGCTCAAAAAACATCCAGCTGAAGGGGATGTGTATGAGGGCTGGGACCTTTATCTAAGGAGCTTCATAGTGTACCCTATGATAGTTCAGTCGTGGAAGATAGTGGGGTGTTCATATTTTCTTTCACCTCGCATTCCCTCCAATAATATCCATAGATCTTCCTTCGATAGCAAGGGAAGTGTTGAAGACAGATGTGGATTGGGGGAGGTTGGCAGGTACCCGACCAGTAATGCCAGTAGAGCATGATGAACTGAGTCGGGTGGAGGATCTGGTTTAGGATTTCCACCATCATGATGACCTGCATATGGGAGAATTGATGCTAATACAAACAATTTAAAATCATTTACAAAAGTGTTTTGTTTCTCCTTAAAATTAATGCCATCAACATTGGGTTTGGTAAGTTTCATTGTCGATATAAAATATGTCTCTAATGCTTTTATATAGGGGTTTCCCAAGTATTTAGGAGGGATGATGATGTCTTCCTTGCAAACAACATAAGGGGGTGTGTGGGCTTCTTCCAATGGAGGTATCTCCCCTTCTAGATCAGCCATGTGTGGGATAGAAATTGGCTGTGATGGCTTGGGAAGAATCATAAAGGGGGTTAGATGCTCATTATACAAAATAGACTCAAAAGAAGGGTATTGGTCTATGGTATCATTCAGCTTGATGTTGAGGATGGGAGAAGTTGTTGGATATTCGTAATGGCTCTCCTTCTTTGACATTTCGTATTCAAGTAAAAGAGTCTCTAAGGGAAAGATAGGGATACCAACGCTCTCATCACACACAAAATATGGCTTCATGGTTTGTGATATTTCTTCAGGATCCGACATATATGATACAAAATAAGGATCATTGTCATCACAAAGAACCATCTTGTGTTGCTCAAGCTCTATAGCTAGGGGGAGTTTGTTATTGATCCTCTAGTAAGGTGGCTAACATGGCTTGACTGGATTCAAGTTTTGCTTGTCCCTCTGCTGCCATCTTTTCTAGGGCCTTAATTCTCTCTTCCAGTTCAAGATTAATTTTCATTTCACCATAGGATTTATACACCCCAAAATTTTGGTCATCCTCACCACACTCCCCATAGTGTTCTTGGCCATAGTACTCCTCATATTGTTTTGGGTGGCATTACTCCTCATAATAATCTCCAGAAGATGGTAGATTGTAATTTCCATTGCGTCCATCTTGGTAGGAAGATTCAATATTATAGGGTGTCACCAATTCATGAGGAAACATATTTGAACAATCTATATTTTGCATTTGGGCTTCTAGCAGGGCGGTTAAGAAGGCTTGGCTGATTCTTAGCTTTGTTTCTCCTTCTATTCCTATCTTTTCTAGGGCCCTAAGTCTCTCTTCTTGTTGAGGATTACATTGAGTTTCATAAACATGTTCATAACCCCCAAGGTTTTGTTGGTTACCCCCCATAAAATTTTGTTGATCATATACCCCATTAGAATATGGATAGCAAGGTTCCCCATAATGGTTCTAAAAAAAATGTGGATTCACATTGTACCCACTAGGATGAAAGGTTTCATAATTAAAAGGGGTGTTATCATAAGAATGGGGTAGAGTCGGGCAAGCAAGAGATGCATGGTGGTAAAGACCACAATAATAACATTGTGGGGGATATTGGGATGCCCACTCCATTTGAAAAGCTTTTTTTTACAATTCAAAAAAGAACTAAAGATTTGTACAAGACCATAAATAGAAAAGGAAAAGCTAAGTGATTATGACACAAGGTTAAAAATTACAAAACTAACTAAAATTACATTTTTTTACAAACTAGCGCATTTGCAGAAAAACAAACTACCGGAATGGAAACTCGGCAGAAGGAGGAGTAGCACTTCTGAAATGTTACTCGGAAGGCATAAAAAAATAAAATAAAAGTTTTTCAAAAGATTTTTGGGGGTTCGAGAAAACAATCCGTTGTCCCCGGCAACGATGCCAAATTGATATGCGTTGCTTAACACACCAATCACTAAGATTGTTAATCCTAGAGTTTAAACCTTTTAACTTTGGTATGCATCGCTTAACACACCAATCACTAAGATTGTTAATCCTAGAGTTTAAAACTTTCCGATTAAGGCTAGTATATAAAGGGTCGATCCCACAGGACAACTTTTTAAGATTGTTTCTTTTTATCCCAATTGTTTTGAAGAACTTGTTATTTGTTTTTGGTATTTTCTTTTATTAGGAAAAGAAAGTAAAAGTCAAGTTTTGGGGTTGGTGATTAACACTATTGAAAGAAATGCAAGAATGAAAATGCACTTAACAAGAATATAAATTTTCCCTATCATTAGGAAAACTAAGATTGTTGTTAGCACAAGAAAAACTATTATGAATGAAAAGACAAGGAATTAAAGAAAGAAAAAGCAAGCAGTGATTGAATCAAGAGATGGGAATCGAGTCTTTAGGGGTTTTCACCACCTTAGCCTAGGCAAAACAAACTAATCCTTTAAAACGACGGATTCGATGAAGGCAAGTGAATTAATAAAAATCCACTAAAGAAGGACTCCACATGAGCCCATTGGTCCTGGTGCTCATGCTTCTTAGTTCATCATCCTAAAAGAAGAAGATCCATGGTCGTTTCAAAACTCCCATGCGATTGGGTTTGTTGTTCTAAATATAAACTTCCACGGTCATATCCATCCAGATTAACTTTTGATCAAATTAATTAATTACTTTGATAGATCAATTAGTTAACAAATCCAAAATCCATCTAGAATCATTTTAAGGAAAAGTCGATAAAGGCATGGCTAAGGGGCTATTCTGCTTGTCTCGATAAAGAACTACTCACTCATAGAGAAGGAATAAAGAGAGACAGAGGAAGGAAGTGATCTAGCCATCTTCGAGTTTTACGACTACTGATCCTCAATTAGAGACAATGAAGATGGTTGTCTCTTCCTACCTTGCTCGATTGCTCAAGAGAGGGGAGGTAGAGAAAAGCAAGTACAAGATTTAACACAACGGAATAACGGAATAACATGTAACAAGATGCAAAACCACTTTATTCAGATCTAGAAGGAGAATACAAGGAAGATTGCTTCAGAGCACTAACATAAGAAAACCCGAGATGCCCAAGAAGGAGGAAGTGCCCCTCCTTTTATAGGAGAAGGTGGGGGTATACATTAGGTTTAGGGAAAAAGAAATGGCCTCCGGTGGCTGCTAACTTTCTAGATCTAGTCAATAGAGGAAACAATTGATTGCTTTGTATTCCTTTTACAGTAATTTCCCGCAACAGAGATTTCGAGCGTATTTTTGGGCCAGTCAAAAATTCGGATCGGAAGCGGCCCAAAAATATATTTTTCCTGTAGATAATTCAATTATCTTTCTAACACATACTTGCATAATAAATTCCACCTTGGGATGTGGGAGTTATAATTTTGGTCAAAGGTATATACTGAAATCAGACTCTGCAGGAAAATGTAAGGCTAATTTCATTGGTTAATTGCACAACCAAATAAATACCAAAATTACCGCAAAATATATCATTTTTGTAGCCAATAAAATTCTCTTTTCATTCCAAACTTTATCTTGAAATTCCACCTTTAGACGCAAAAGATATGGCTATTTTGGTGACAAGTATCTCAGGCACTGCGGGAATATTTGAAAAGCCTCATATCTTCATCTTTTATTTTCTCGATTTAATTACTTAGATAATTCCTAAAAATTAAGAAAAATATCATAAGAATTCAGGAAAAGTATATCAAGGAGATGAAAGTACTATTTATTTTTGGATTAGATAAAATAAAAAAAAAAGTCCTAATTAATTATTCTAAATGAAACAAAAATAAGAGATGAATATGCATTCATCAGATAACGGGTTGATTACATACATGATAGACAAATTGTGAATGCATGTGGAATATATTCATGTGTTCATATTCTTCAAAGAACTGGGACATTAGGCTCCTGAGAGACTAACTCCATGGAACATGGACAAGTTTTCCCTCATTGAGTCCTACATGTTAAACCCCTTCAGCATCTTGCAATTGATGTGATTTTTCTTAGGTTGAGAAGATTTCCATATCTATATCTATAGATCTCAATTCCTATCATTTAGGAAGCTTTGCCTAACCCTTTAGAGAAGGTACTTTCCTTGCCTAGTTTTAATATTTATAGGATAAGGATGTTATTCCCCATCATCATGTGGAATATAAATATGCTCCCACTAAATATATTATAATCACATATTCCATATTCCATCTGACTTAATTCAAATCCTTTGATTGTCTTATCAAATAGAAGATTCCAGCTCTGAGATGCTTGCTTCAATCCACATATTGACCTTTGTAGCTTGCAAACTTTATTTGTAATATGGGATTTATAAAATCTTAAGGTTGTTTCACGTACACATCCTCATAATTATTCTAGTTAAGTAATGCAATTTTAACATCCATATGCCAAATCCCATAGTCATACTAAGTTGCGATTGCAAAAGCATGATCCTGATGGACTTAACCACGATAACTGGTGAAAGACTTCATCATTTTCGACACCTTTCCATGTCTCACCGGTACCAATCACAGAGGCAGCGGCTGTGGTCTGGAGAGGTTAACAATGTTGAAACCATCCTCTTCCCTAGAGGTAGGACATTTGCGGTGACCTAAGAGGGGCTTCACGAGATCTCTCGATGGTTCCATCATTCTCTCATCTAGGGTGGAGTATCCAGACGATATCATTAGAGATGGCAGTAGAGGCTGATCTACCGGTGGTGCTCCTATGTGCGGCGGCACCTGGGTCTCGCACAAGACTTGATACCACAATGGAGGAGAGGATTGATCGGTACAACAAGTCAATCCAAGAATTGGCTGGTCCAATATGCAATTTAGATGAACCAGTCAGGCCATCAAATAAACTGGTCATACCCCAACCAAGTCAGCCATGGGTGCGGGCTGAGGATCTTATCTTGTCAGCATGGACCAATCAAGCGCCTCCACCTCAGGCAATGGCAAGGTAAAATGCTTTTAATTTCCAAAAAAATGTTACTTTGTTAGAAATGCATAACAAATAGATCTCTTGTCCTATAAATACCCAAAAAATGCTCGTAGACTCAGAAAAATGCCCTTTTCTTATGAAACCTCTAGACCATACTTTTAAGACA
Organism: Alisma plantago-aquatica; assembly: GCA_963693085.1. Classification (NCBI taxonomy): domain Eukaryota; kingdom Viridiplantae; phylum Streptophyta; class Magnoliopsida; order Alismatales; family Alismataceae; genus Alisma; species Alisma plantago-aquatica. The sequence goes on along the minus strand of OY856412.1, from coordinate 1,268,346,352 downwards.
TATTTGTTGGTGATATTGAATTTAGTTTATAATGCTCCTTTTAACAGTTTAATGAATGAAATAAATAATATCTCATTGAGACTAATTCTCATTAAATTGTCCTAGAACCCTAATGATGATATACATCCATATTAAGACTCTGATCTAAGTAATATATCTAAATAATAGGTCATTTTCTATTAATGGCTATTTAGATGCTTTGAATCCCATTTTAACTCTAGAAAATAGACTAATAATTAGAAAATTTTTGAAATCTGAACCAGACCCCTAGAATGATGTCCCAATCAGTAGAAAAATATCAGACATAAGTTCTAGGGTGTTTGAATCTAGATTTGGCCTAAACCCTAACTTAGACCTAAAATATCAATGACATAATGAACCATGTATTAATGATGATTAATTTGTTATTAACCAGGTGATGACTAGTTCTAGATGATCCAAGATGATTAGAATTCTCTGAACTCAGGTACGTGGGTTTTATTAAGTATAAGACTAGTTTTCTGGAATGCACAATGATATGATGTACTTTGGATGTTTGTGTTTGCATATAAATTCTTGGATGTGTATTAGTAGTATATGCTCTGCAAAACATTAAAGAATATAAAAAGAATATAGGTGGTTTGTAGCTACTAAGTGGATATATGCTCTCTCTGTCAATTCTCTTTCTTCCTCTAAATATAAGGTCAACACTCAATCCCCATAGCCCAAGGGGTGAGGAAGAATGAAGTGCGACATCTCTCTCTCTCCCCTCTAAATATAAGGTTGGCACTCGGTCCCTATAGCCCAAGGGGTGGGGGAAAATGAAGTGCAACACCATTTAGTAGTATAAATGCATCAAAAGACATCTAAAAATATGTGTTTACCTGATTATCACTTTAAACAAAATTTTCTTTTACTCTTTCTTTCTCAAGTTATTTCAATTATGCAAGCATATTAGTATGTATCTTTCTACCCACGTGCACAACACCTTATGTGTTGATTCGTTGTTTCACGTATGTTTTAAGTTCAGAACTAGCTTGGGATAAAAGATGGGAAGTGAGCAGTTGTCCAAGTTGTACCTATTGTGTTAAGATCATGTTAGCATACATGTTCATAGACTTGTAGAATTTTCATTCAATATGTAAATGTAAATCATTTTGTAATAACTCATATTGTATAAATACATGTTGAATGTTGAGTATGTTATGGTTGTATGTTCATGTATGTGTATTGTGCTTCAACGTCGCTCTCTGAAACAATTAGTTAATGTTTTCGAGTTTGTCATATCGGGCCTTCTAAGTCTCTAGACGGTAGAATCTGGGGACGTTACAGTCATCCTATCAACGTTCATCAACTTTCTTGATCTCAGAGTAGATTGGAGGAGATATGTATGACATCAATATCACATACTGATTCACACATGTGTGCACACGCCTATCTCAATCCTACTCATCAAGTGGCCATGGATATCAATCTCCCACAGAAGGGACAAATCCCATATCTATCACTCACCCCTCTAAAGCCCCATGTGTCAAAGCCACCCAATCATCACCTTTATAACAACCCATGTTTCAGGACTGCGTTTGATGATGTCAAAGTGTACCCAACGACATGTGTTGAGTGTAGTGGTTAGGTCAAATAATCACACTCACCACCATCACTGTGAGAACTGATTGTGACTACCATGTCATGGTTCCATGTGTCAAACTCATGGTTGGTCTGTCTGGTACACTTGTTCTCTAACTATTACCTATGTGTTTGGTTTCATATCTTCATATCACGACTAACGAGATTTTGTCATCAACCAACACCACAATCTAGTCTTGTGTGTCATTGTTGTCTATCTACCTTCCACAATGACATCCGACTAGGGACATAATAAGAATGTACAAACTCTTAGCATCTGTATGATCTCATCGTTCAGGTCCTCAACCTGAAAGCATACGTCATTGAGTATTGTCATTCTATACACATTCAGTCTGTTCTATCATTATCTCATATGACTGAACTAAAAATAATTGGAAGCTTGCCTTTGATGTTTATCAAATCAACCTTAATGTATCTCACCAATCATCCCATGATTGGCTCTCAGGGCATACATACCAACAATATACACATGTATAATTCTGTCTATACTATTATGTAGATTCTATACACATGTCCACTGTCAAGTGTATAATTTTTTACACTTACTTCCATGTGTATTGTTGTGTATAGTTTTATACACGTGTGTATTTTTGTGTGTATATGTATTGTTGTGTACAGTTTTGTACACATGCATACTATCATGTATACTCATGGGTACTATCATGTATACTATTTTGTATAGTTTTGTACACATGTCTACTACCATGTTTACCGTTGGTTATATAAGTGCACTGCTTTGTATATTTTAGTGTACGATTTTGTATACATATGCACTTCCACGTGTACTATTCTTCATAGTTTTGTACACAATGTGTGCGACCGTGTGTCCTCTTGTGTATAAAAGTGTACCACCATTTGTATTGTTATGTAGACAAGTGTATTCTCATGTGCATTGTTTTTTACTCATACGTACTATTATTTTGTACCCATTTGTACTATCATACACATTTATTCTGCAATGTGTACTATTGTACACATGTGTGTTTCCATGCCTTGCCTCGAGACTCTTATACTACATGTGTATAGTTTTAACAGAGTAGTTGATGCTTGTAATCCTCGAGAAGGGATGGTATAGGATATGTATTTTTGAACCAGAATGTAAATAAAATACATTGGTTCTTGATAAAAGAGTTTTCCTGTGTTTGGATCTCTTTGTAAACGATTTTAAATTTTTAGTGATTTTTGTTATTCTGCTGATTGTGCTTATTTTGTTAATTAATATCGCTGGTTAAGTCGAGTCGCGTCAGGTTAAGTCCTCAACCGGGACGTATTGCTCCCACGTGGCACCTGCCGTGCCCCCAATGACTTTATAGCTTTTGGGGGGGGAGCGGTCAGGTGCCACGTGGAAGCAATACGTCCCGGTCGCGTCTGGTTGTGTCAGGTTACGTCCCCAACCGGGACATATTGCTCCCACATGGCACCCGCCACGCCCCCAACGACTTTATAGCTTTTGGGGGGGGGAGCAGTCGGGTGCCACGTGGAAGCAAAACGTCTCCAATCGGGACGTATTGCTCTCATAGCCATTGGGGCGTCTCCGCACCTGACGCATTAGTCCCACTGCAAGACAATACATCCTGAGGCAGGCATATTGCTCTGCAATGGAACAATGTGTCATACGCCAAGACATGTTGCTCTCTCGCAGAGCAATACGTCCTGCGGCTGGACGTTTCGCTCTTGACATATCAAGATCCAAATAGTGAGCTATCGAGGTAGACAAAGAAAGGCATGTCATGATACACCCATGCTTGTCTTGCAAGACCCACATCTATTCATACCTATAGACTGTCCACCTAATGTATTGAGGTAGCCTCAATAGATGACACTCAAGGGGCCTTCGATAGCCACAATAATATGGTTGGGCATGTGATGTAGGACATATTCAACTTTATTCTATGTATCTTAGCTTTACTTCTATATTTAGGGAGTCAAGTGCAGACTTCTCAATTCATGTACTTTGTCATAAATACTTTTTACTTTCTTTTTATTTTATATTTTCTTTAATTCCAAAATTTATTAAATAGGAGTTCATTTCCATTACTTGTGGTTCATGTCATGTAATCTTGTAAAAGCTAATGATGGGTTCTTTCTCCAAGTAGTTGTATATGATTTAAAAATACATTATTTTGATTTATCTTCTTTGATCTTCTTCTTTGTAGCATGGCTACATCAGATATCTCTTTGCTATCAAGCCTAAAGGTTCAACAATGAACCTCAACCACCTTGAGTAGGGTTTATGTTTAGGATCCAAGGATCGGAATCTCGGTGATATCAAGTTCAAAAGCATCTGAATCAAATATAATTATGCAAAATCATGAAGGAGTTTGTTGACTGCAAGTGTGAGTTTGAATTGGGATTCATGCTAAGATTAGGGTTTCAATTTAGACTCGACACATGCGGTCACAACTTCGAAAAATATGGGGACACACAAGTGGTATCAGAGCCTGCATCAGCTGGTCAGGTCAATGGGTTTGGCTAGACCTCGTGGTTCGCTGGATTGATCTAGTTCAGGTGTAATTTGGCTGGTTCACAGCTCTCCCTACTCGCCCTTTCTCCCTCACATGATGGCGACACATTCTCCATTAACTATCCTCTCTATGCCTCTATCTACATCTTGTATCCTCCCAATCCTAGGCACTGTCATGGCTTCTTAGGAGTTGTTCGTGCTGATATGTATGCCCAGAGAGCCAATCATATGATGATTGTAATGGGGCATCAAATACCTGATTTGATAATAATAAAGGTTATTTTGTCTATTATGTTTGTCTCAGCATGAGATACTGACATTGAGATAGTAGATGTCTAATGAAGGATGTTCGATGATGTATGTCTTCAAGTACGTGACTTGAACGATGAGATCACATGAATGTTAAGAGTATATACATTCTTTCCATGTCCTTATTTGGATATTATTGTGGAAGATCAATATACAACAATAATACATAAGAATAGAGTGTGTGTTGACTCTTGATAGAATCTCATTAGTCATGATATGTGATATCAAGTCAAGAAAACATGTACATGTTTGAGAATAGTGTATCGGGCATACCCACCATGAGAGTGATACATGGAGACCATAGAATGGT